>OX244040.2:56766910-58014410 GCA_945859785.2 Tridacna gigas | reverse complement strand
CAAGAATCCATCGACATCAAACTGTGCTCCTATTTATTAATATAATTTAAATCTGTCAAAAAGATAGAGCTACTGTTTGTTTCTTTATGGACAATTCCACGGTAAAGTTATTTATTTCCAAAAGGGAAATAATCCACTGTACTTGTTATAACATTTGTTATCTCTCTTGATTGCATATACAGTAACTATACACTGGGAGGAAAACCACTTTTGAACTGTAGTTTCATACCCTTTTTCCTTTATCCCCAATGTTTACGTATGCGCTTGTGTATTAATCTATTATTAAAATTATTTTTTTATAAGTATGGTTTTAAAAGTGGCAAAGGCAAATGTGTTTCAGAAACGGATGACATCATGTTGATAGAAACAACGAGATGTTATTACTCCGAAGCTGCTGTAAGCTAATTGGTGAGATCTTGCCGAGCCCATTTGTTCAGTTGGTACCATACGGTGCTTGAAGCCAGAGGCCGCTGGTTCGAATCCCAAGCTTGGCAAATTCTTTTAGAGGTTTAGTGATAGTCATTGCAAAAGGGATTCGTTTCTCTCTCAATGTTGATCATTCCCATGAAATTCAGCTAGCGGCTTGGGAAGAATACTGTGCTAAGTACCGATAAAACAAACATTGTGACAGCATGGAAAGGCGGACTGACCGCCGCGATATAGCGGAACAAATGTGACAACGGCATTAAGAATCATAAGAAATAATACTGATCATTGTTTCGATGATGATCATATTGCAAACTAGTCAGCGGCTGTCGAATAATATTGGTGCTCTTACTACCCCAAAATGTTGAAATTGTCAAAACCGAAGCACTTGCAGACGACAAAATTTTAGGACAGTCAATACCAAAGCACTTGCAGGTGACAACTTGGATGAAGCTCAAATTATTTGATCTGTCCTTGAGAGGCTACAAATCACTGAGGGAAAATCGAAGATGACTTTTAAATATGATGGCATTTGTCTTTGAAACGAGTGACAACTTTGTGGGAAAGGGAAAATAAAAGCTGGTCCCCATCCATTACCCAAGAATGTTTTCAAAAAACCTTCTCAGGGTCGTTAAAGCTCGGGATTAAAAGAGTGAAATAGACTGATTACCTCCCCTGATACAGCTTAGATTTAAAGGCATTATTATTATGCACAACAGTGACAAGTTTAGGTTGAAAGGAATGCACCAACGCACTCGTCAAAACTCGGCTAATTCCGTAACCACATCTAAACTCGTCCGTATGAAGGACTTCTATTTTGAGATACTGCATGATTTTAAATACCGTGCGTTCATAAAATGACATTAGAAACGACAAAAACAGCCGCAGTGAAGTTATTCACAGGTATGGATCACGTTTCAATTTAACCATATCGGCCTGTTCCCATACGAGAGATAGAGAACGAAAGCTATACAAATGGACAATGAATTTACGACTGAATGAATGCACAGATTAATTAATAGTTATAACTTAAGTTTGATACATATTGTTACACTTACTCTCTTTTCATGTTACATTATTAAGTGTAAACAGTTATGTTGATGAATGCGTAATAAATTGCATAATGCAAATGTATGTATGTAGACCATTCAAACATGTGTTGCGTGAATCATTTTCTTCTCTTCTCTTACTTGGAACAGTTCTTATTGCCAGAGTGATACGGCTTCTGTAATATGCTTGTGTAATTTGGAAAACAAATCTATGCAGACTATTTTTTAATTCAATATTTCTGCTACGATAGGTCCATTACATTTTCTATTTAGCTTTTGAATGACCATTTGAAGACCACACAGCATTCCTAAGATATCAAATATTTTCCATTATATGAGTTTATTTGTTTGCTGCACTTACGACGAAAGTATTACAAATGTAACATATAGACCATTCTGTTAATCAAAAGCTACACAAAAGTATTTTCAAAATTTAGATAGACTAATATTAGGCCGTATTTTTTAATTGTGACAATATCAGTCCTTTGTATTGTCATAAATTAGGTAACGTTCCATCAAAGAAATGTATTCGATTTAGGACTGAATGGTATTTCAGGGAAAACAAAGCTCTTGCATTCAGTAATTTCTAAGATATTCACTGATTTATTTAGCCTTGAAAAATTTAGATATTTTGTCTTCCATGGAGGTATTCAGGGTAACTCTCGTTCTAAAAGACACGTGATCTGGACTTGTACATGTACAACGATATGTCGGGGTAAGTCACGTTTTAAGAGACACGTGAGCTAGACATAGACAATTGTATAGGTAGTTTAAGGTTCATCGGGAACCCTCCCCCCCTGAATTTTGAAATATCTTGAGAAATGCTTGATCGATTTTTTATAAAACTTTTCAAAGTCTTTTAAAATGACTCTACCAACTCTCACAGTAAAAGTTAGAATTTTTTTTTCAGCAAGAAAGAGCATAAGCACATTTCAATAGTGTTATTATTATTATTATTATTATTATTTTGAGGCTTAAATTTCTCCGACGGTTTCGCACAGTTACAAGAACATCAAACATAACTGAACAAGTGCATGACTTCAGTACCTCACTTTAGTTAAATATGAGGCCCTGAAATTGGTTTTTGTACAAATAGTATAGTTCTATACCTTACCTTAGATATCGCTTTCATCACTTTCATACAAATCTTCGAAGTCTTAAATGATTTCTCCAGCGTTCTCTTACATGGTGCTTGTTCTCCAATATTTGGTCTCAGTATATAATTTTTGCATGGCTTTATGTTTTGTATCACTTCTGTTGAGATATGTGTTCGAAACCACCTGACACTTTGACCCAAAGGTCCCTCAGGATTTGTTTTTAATTGTTTTTCATGATTTTTTTTTTTTTTTTTTCAGTTCAACCAATATAAGCTCAGTTGGATTTTGGTCACACAATCATAGAATGGTAATCTTAAAGACCCTGTGTCCCTTTGACCGTAAAAAATCATCTACAACAACACTTTGGAGCTTGTTTATGAAACATAATCACTTCATACAATTCACCCTTCTTCATTTTATTGTTGTATGCTATACCACATGATGTTAGCCAAAGCTTGACAGGGTTTCAGGAAAGCATCTATGGTTGGGCGTGGAAAAGGAAACAGCGTGTAAACAAGTGCAAGCAAGTCTCTGATATTGAATTATAAAAATAAAACGCAAATAAAAAACGAGAAAAGGGCCTCAAAAGTTGAATTTTTGCTGTTCAAACAATAAACGACCACAGTCACTGTACTTGCATGAGAATTTTTTTCATAAACAGCTAAACCCTTTACTCGGAATAGCCATAACCCTATCACCGTATTTTAGGCTGTTTTGTTCATACATTTTAACATTGCACTGAATGCAAAAAAGTCAAACTAAGTTATGAAAAAGATCTGAAAATTTAACCCAGAATTGGTAAAGGTAATATTATTAGTTATGCAAATTTTCAGTACAACAGCTACTTCATTTTTTGAGATATTTCAACGTGCAGTCTGATCTTTGATCTACACTCTCCGACTAGGAGATATTTTCCTCCAAAGATATCTAAGTTTGAAATAGGAAATTTTAGGTTTATAACATTGCTTTGAAAGTTTTATTTCTTTTATTTCATAGGATAATGGTTAAAAACCCAAAAGCATTTTAATCTAAATATACAGTATACAGTCAGGATCTGACAGCTCTTTCTGTTTTGTCTGATTTGATCCACACAGTTGACAAAAATAACTAAACTAAAATGAATGACAAACATACAGATTGTTGCGCCATCTATTTGAACTTATGTGTATTTAGTTCTTTTTTCCAGCAGAAATAAAACCTCTACACTGTCCGCAAGTGCTCTAAGTCACGTTATGCAGCCGTAAGATTAAAACTTTAATCCGAGTGTTCCCAAAATAGCTAAATATCTATTTGTCTTTTCGTTTTGACCAAAACTGACGTACACATTTGAATGGATAACAATGACCAAAAAGATATCGGTTACTGGTATTTAGTCTTTCTGACGGAGAGAGTAGATCAAGATCGGACTTAAAGGTTGATTGATTGATTGATTGTATGGTGTTTAACGCCGTTTTCAACATTATTTCAGTTATATCCAGTGCACCTATCCATGCTTTCCTGGAGTTTCTTGTACTAGTACTACGTACAATATTCTTTCCAAGCCACTTGCTGCTTTCCCACATAGCCATCGTCGAAACAATGGTCAGCGGTGAGAGAGGAATGGATCCTGTTGCCATGACTATCATCAATCCTTGGAAAGAAATTGTCCGAGCCGGGGATCGAACCAGCGACCTCCTGTTCTCAAGTCCTGTACGCTACCGAATGAGCTACAGGGGCTCGGCTGGGACTTAAAGGAACGGACAGTCTATTTTTTAAATCTAAAATACCTGCTATTTTTTAAATCTAAACTATCAATTGTCGTAAATTGCAATATCCATATCGGTTTCGTTCTTTTCCTTTTTTAAACCCTACATTTCGAAATACATCATCACGAGCCAAGAGAAGAGAGGTAGACAGGTATAGCTCCGATAAATAAAAGGTTTGTTTTCAGAAAAGTTATGGATTATTTACCTTGAAATACTGTGTATACCCAGATCCAGATTGTTTCAATGAGTAATCAAAACTGCTTTTTTTTTTCTAATCAAAAGACATGCTCAGTCCTGCCATGCGTCGTGATAATCAATACGTTCGTATTTCTTCTAGCTCAAGTCGAATTATCCCTACTTTGAAGCAAAATATAATTTTCTTATTTTCTAAAAGCGTAGCAGATGTAGAATATAAATTAAGAAAAAATAATTTAGAACTATAATGGAAAATAAGACCAGATATGTGGAGGTATATCGTAATTCATGAAGGCGCCGAATAAATGCAGCAGACAATGTCAGACTAGCTATAAGAGTCAAATAATTTCAATTGTAGGATTGCTTTAGTTTATTGTCATTCAGGGAAGCACGCGGTGTAGAGCAAATATCAGAGAACAGGATTTGTGCAGCCTGAATTTAGTCCACACTGGCTGTAAAGGCTGCTATATAGGTCTGAAGACGCTTTACTGGTTAATAGGATCACATAAGTTTTGAAGCAAAATCTTGGGGAACAAACCTTTCAGTTGTACGTTAGGCCATAGGCCACTGAAACTCCATTGGTCTGTTACCGAACAACGAAATTTTCCTTATCGGACATCGTTACTATAAATAGCACATTGGCAACTGCCTCTATATTGTATATAGTAAGACAAGGTGTGCAACGAAATCGAAGAAATTTTTTACCCCTGTACCCTTTCAGAGATATTATTTAACCAAAAACGGTAAAATAACCTTGGTTACCGTTGCAGATGGGTTCACAAATGATTTTTCTTGAATACCCTGACCTTAGAAAGTTCCAAACGGCTCTTGCGATCAAGCTGTAGCTCTGATCGGAAAAATTTTTAAAAGCTTCCACATTTTCCGGATCGCCATGCGCTGACGTCACACAATTTATTATCCCTTAGCGAATTATAACTAAAATATTTTTTTCAAACAAAGATCTAAAATTCTTTTGTTGATATATTGATGAAATTATCAAATTAATAGTTCGTCTGTTTTGATTTATCTTTTCATCTAATCCATCTAAGATCAGAGCTATTGCTTGATCGCAAGAGCCGTTCGGAACTTTCTAAGGCCACGGTGCACAAGAAAAATAATTTGCGAACCCATCTGCAACGGTAACTAAGTTTTTTTTTCCGTTTTTGGTTAAATATTATCACGGAAAGGGTACAAATCAATTGATCTAGGATGAGTTCAAAATTGGGTCACCTGAGCTCATAATCTAGGTCACTATGTCTAATAAAAAAAATTGCTTTAGGGCACTCTAGAGGTCACATTTCTTGCTCAATTGACTTGAAAGTTGATCAGAATGTTTGTCTTGATGAAATATTGTGTGAGTTTGAAATTGGGTCAGCTGGGGTCATAAACTAGGTTACTGGGTCAAATTTAAGAAACACTTCGTGGGCATTCTAGAGGCCACATTTATTGCTCAATTAACTTGAAAGCTGTTCAGAATGTATGTCTTGATAAATTTTTCTATGAGTTCTAAATTGGGTCACGTGGGGTGATAAATTAGGTCACTAGGTCAACTTACGGAAATTCCTTGTTGACGCTCTACATGTACAATGAAACAAATTTTTAAAAACAAAGCAAAGTGGCAACTGTTTACTTACTTTCTGAGCAGATGTGCAACCCTTTACCAGTTGGTAAAATTTTAGAAATTGTTCAAATTGGAAATATTTGCAGATGAATGATTGGAAGTAGCTCAAATGAAAAGATTTGCTTCAAGAAGAGTAGTAAACATTATGGAAAAAAGGAAAAAAATATTACCAGCAATTCTGCTATTTCCAAAATTTCTCAAAAGCATTTTTCTTTGTTAAAATGATTGAATAGTGCTTTACACAAAAACTTGGATTTTTTTATTAACCCTTTACCACACAATCCTGACTTTTAGCAACCCTGGGGAAGAAGCCTTTCGAAAAAAAAGTGGAAAGAGGAGAAAATGCTGGTAACCAGCATTTTCTCCTTTTCCCACAATGTTTTCTTCCTTTCCCAAAACAAATTTCAGTTTTTGAGTCACGTTTGCAAATGCTTTCAATTTAGGAAACGTCCAAAATGTTGTTGTTTGGTAAAGAGTTAAGGGTTGAGAGCAAGCAATAGCTTTTAACATTTGCTCTGTATGTATCAATATATTTTTTATTTTTTGTCCACAAATTCTTCTTGTACGACTATTGTGATATACATGTATTTATAATAATAAAATAATATTACACCATATTGCCTTGCTTGTTGCATGAAACATATCTGTCTATGTAAGAGCTGTGATCTGAACCAGCCAGTTTTATATCGTAGTAAGCGTACTGAAGGCCGAATAATCACATGCTACATATTCTTCAGCAACACCACAGAATATGTTTTTGGAAATCTGATTATTCTGCTGTATACCTGAAAAATAATAATACAAAAAAAGATGTATTCTCTTTATCAATTTATCTCAATCTGAAACTGTTAAAAAAAAAAAAAAAAAGACAGCAGTATTGTAATAGGTGTAGGTTTACTCAAATTTCACTACATTTGATGACAGAATTGATTCCAGCATCTGTCCAGCATGTGGTAAAACTGTTGATGTTGAAAACTGTACATGTATGAATTCATAACTTTACAAATATAACTTTTGACAAACCTGTTTCGAAACAGCATTGGTAATTACTTATCATGGAAGGGAAGAATCATGTGAGCCATCTTCCACAATGTTACTTTTTCATATGGATCAAAATTGACTGCTGATGCATTTTCAACCTTTTAATAATTTTCTTCACATGTTCTTTACTCTAGTAAAAGCCCGAATAGTTGCAAAAAGTACACAAAGTGGGTCCTTAAATGCATCTAAATTCAAATAATACCATTTAAAAATATGAATATTAATTTAAAGGTGACAGTCTGTTATTTTGCGGCCAGTGCAAGTGTTTATTAATGGCAGAAGAAGGAGTTTTAAAATTAGGTCAAAGGTTGCCATGCTGCTCTATCTTTTGTTTACTTCTTTCTTGATTTTTTTTTTTTTTTTTTTTGCTGCATTGACTTACACTTGGATTGACTGTGCAACAACAGATTGTCATCTTCCCAACAATTTCCATACTTTTAAAAGGTATGACTTAAATCAAAATGCATTTTAACACCCACTTTTTTACTTTTGGTGGCTGCTGGGCCTTTAAACAGTAGCACATACAATCATGGGTATGGGCTATACATCAAACAAATGAATGTAGTTTTTAGCCTTTCAATATCCGACAGTCATTCTGTTTACATGTGATACATTTATATCCTAGAACAGTGTTAATGCAGTATCTTTTACTCAAATAATCAGAACTTTGCAAATGAAGCCCTGCTTGATTGACTGAGTGATACATTCATGTAGCTTTCAACATTACATCAGTCATACCATTTTGACAGATAATTTATTCATATGTTTCCTGAGTTTTAACAATATCTGAAGTAACTTGCCTATGGACATCTCAACGAAACCCAGCGAGAATTAAATTCGAGTCATGGGTTACTTATTTTATGCATTTACCACTGAGACATGAAGTAATCCTGAGGCCCTTTATAGCTGTTCAGCTGAATAAAACTTGTTGCATTACTAGTATCACATGGGTCAGCTCAAATAATATAGGAGGACTGTAAAGCCCAAAGTGACAATACAAAATTCACAATACATAAGCACAACAGTAGCTAATTCACCTGTCTATTTTGTCCAACAGAGTATTTTCAAGAATTCTGCTCCATTTTCATCCCGGCCTGTAATAAGCATTTCATTCAAGATCTAGATGAGACAGCAAAAACTTGCAGTATACCAGTAATCTTGAATCTACACTGCTCCTTTGTGAAAGCATTTGCACACGACAAAATAAATGCGACTTAAAAATTGAAATGTGTAATGGGACGGGTAGAAAACATTGTGGGAACAGGAGAAAATGCTGGTTACCAATGTTTTCAAAAGGCTTCTTCTTCAGGGTCGTTAAGACCCGTGATTGTGTGGTAAAGAGTTGCACCTTAGCACTAATTGCTATTGTGGACTTGTTAGATTCAGTGCAACTTGCTAGATTCGTGTACCATTTCTCAACAAAACAAACTTTAGATCTTTGAAATATGCAGTCCGCCATGTAACTAACTTAAAAAATAAGAAAAGAAAAACAGACCAAACATAGAAAAATACTCATAATCGCAAATGACCGGGCATTTTCTATGAAACTGTTCATTTTCTTTCACTGACTGCTAATAACAAACGATGACAGACTGAAATGTAAAGGCCACTCATCCCTTAGACTGCCAAATAAGTAAAAGAGGAACATTCATAGTAGGTAAAGCGGACACAAATATTACAGGAGTTCGGATACTGCAACTAGAACATCACCTAAAATATTGGCAGGTGTAAACTTTGGATCAAACTGCACATCTTGATCTACATTGTGTGCTTAAGTACCCCAAATGTTCTCCTAAGAATGCTAAGAGTTCAACAAGGAAAATATTTATAATAGACGTAGAAGGAAGATTTTTATAAACAGTGGTTATTGTTGAGGTCATGTTCCATGAAGCACTATTGTACATAAGTATCTGTTTATCTTTTTGCCCTGGTTCACCCTTCAGTTCGCTGATGTTTGATAATTGGACAAATAATGTTCTATAAAACAAATGAAAATGAGCCATACTCTGTGAAGGCTTAATGCGTCTGCGAAAAGTATCGACCCACAGTCCGCGCCGGCTTACGTGGGCCGAAACTTTTCGCTACTGGGCAATTTTCTGTATGTCCAAGGACCAGTTTATTTCATGATTCAGTCCGTTGTTAAACAAAGTGGATATTATGATTCATAATTACGCGATGACCTGTCTGGTATAATGCATCACGGAGATGCATTAAGCCCCCTTTTGCCAGAGTATGACTCAAATAGTTTGTTAAAAGTATCTTTGCAATAGAAAAGTTGATAACACTCAGTACTATATAGGGCAAATACCATAATGTATTGTCACACACGCGACATAAATTACTAAAGTTGATTTTTCTAGTCTTATCTCGTTCCCAAATAAAGTTTTCCGTTGACATTAAACAGAGAAACCGGTTTTACCCACAGACATTGAAGAAAGAAAATCTAGGCTTTGGGAAAAAAGCAAAATGCACTATAGCAAGTGAATCTTCCCCTATGCTACAATATTATAGCAGTGGACTACACCGCTAACGAATAATTCAATTTTAAGAGGCATCAATGTCAAACAAATTATACTGACGCTGTGTTTATGAGGTATTTTTTACGGCATCGTGTTTATGTATAATATAACCCTTAACTTAAGTCCTGGACCGAGAGGAAATTAAAATAACTTGTGGTCAAATCCAGTTTCTACATGTTAAATGTGAATAAAATGTAGTTTTAAAGAATTTGAACAGCAAACTTTTCGTCTATCTTATTAGAACATGAATGTTTGATTTTAAGCAACGAGTACTACTTTCCACGTTATTTTCATATTAAGGTCGGGAGAACACTTATGTCAAGTATGACTCCTCCTATGATCATTTAGACCTTTGTACTCAGTCATTGTTTATTGTATGGTTTATTGTAAATGACGTTTTTTCTGAAGCCTAAACGAGCGAAAACCGTTGGAAATCCATTATTTCAGTCGAAGACATGACATAGAAACAAATGAAGAAAATTAAAATTTCGATTTGTATCCTAGATTCATATTTTCCACTATAGTGAGATATTATGCCCATAATACAACAATAAAGTTCATTTGTTACTGGAGACAATGTGATGTGGGGGTTAGGTCAAGGAAAAGGCAACAACTTTAGGATGTATCTTTGGCTTTCACAGTCAGTGGGTCAGTGGGTTGCGCTTAGCAGCCTAAGGGTTACACACAGTCGTGATTTGGGTAACTATACTTGATAGATCCTCTAAAGGAAGTCAATAACTATCTGATTGAAAGGCGTAGACAAAATAATTTCAGTTACATCACTGCAGCCAAAGCACCTATCCATGCTTTAACGGAGTTTCTAATACCACTTCAGTACACACCAGTATTTCCACACCAGTGGACGATTTCCCTCACAGACATCGTCATAACAATGTTCAGCGTTGGAGAGGAAGGAATCCAGTCGCAAGTACTGAAATCAATCTTTGGTTAAAAAAAATCTTCGCCAAGTTACGGAATCGAACCAGCAACCCTTAGGTTTCAAGTCCTGCACGTTGGGGACTGAGTTTCAAGCTTTGGCTAGATAAGGGCTATATATATATGTGTGATTTATGTTTAGTTTGAATAAGTTTTAAACGACTTTCAACCGTTGTAAAGCACGGAGCCAGCATGTTAATTCATGTAGGTTTTGGGCTGCACCACCACTAAGCTGGGGCTCGGCAGTGCTTTCCATTCTTTTCGTTTTAAGCTTTCTATTTCATATCTCAAGACCCCATTCGATCCTTGAAAAAGAAAATCTTGTATCGTTAGTACATTTAGTTGGGCGAATATTGCTTGTCTTATCGGAGTCTACAGTGGTTGCCAGTGACAGACAGAGTACAGTTTTAGATGAAAGACCACCATTTAACTCTTTACTAAACGACAAAATTTTAGACTGGTCCAAATTGAAAGCAGTTGCAGACGACAATATAAAGGTAATTGAAAAATTGAAATTTGTTTTGGGAAGTGTAGAAAACATTGTGGGAAAAGGAGAAAATGCTGGTTACCAGCATTTTCTCCTTTTCCCAAAATGTTTTCAAAAGGCTTCTTTCACAGGGTCGTTAAAAGTCGGGATTGTGTGGTAAAGGGTTAAAGAATTGTTTAATTATTTTTGGTGTTGCTTTAAATGCCAGTTGATGCGTTATTATTATCATTATTATTATTATCATTCATCTGCAGGCATATACTTTGCAAGTATGTAGCACATTATAACACATATTGTATCACAAAAATGGACAAATGAAATAAATCGGGATAACTCCAAGATAAAAGAAGGAGAACGATCGACTGTTTGCACGAAAAGCGGATATGTATGAATTAAGGTCAAATGTTTTGTTTACAATGTAGCATACAGCTTTAAAGTCACGTACTCCATTTCTAGGTACTGGACCGTTTTACAGGGAAACGGAATCTCGTAGGATGGTCTACACTGAACGATATATTAACCGTTAAAGCTCTTTTCACAACCTTCTTTGCATCTTGAGCAACTGTAGATCAAGATCAGATCGCAAGTTTTGTGCAGATCTTTGATTTTCACTGTCTACTTAGCTTAAGCATTCTTTTCCAGTGACTTCCATGAGCGCTGTGAGCGCTGTGTGTTTTAACTCTTTACCAAGCGAAGGAATTATGGAATGTATCAAACTGAAAACATATGCAGCTGAAAAAATCACTGCAGCACAAGAGGTCATTTCTGTTTTTTTTTTTTTTTTTAAGGGTAGAAAGAATTTTGGAAAAAAGAGACAATGCTGGTTAACAGCGTTTTTGTCCTTCCCACAATGTTTCAGAATGAATTCTGTGAATCTAAAATGATGACTGAGCCATGCTCTGTGAAAAGGGGGCTTAATGTATCTGCGAGAAATATCGACCCATGTCAGCCTGCGCAGTCCGCGCAGGCTGACCTGGGCCGAAACTTTTCGCTATTGGTGAATGTTTTGTATGTCAAAGGACCAGTCTACCTTATGATACAGTCGTTTGTTTGACAAAATGGATTTCATTGAGTCCTTATCGTGTGACTTGCTTGGTATCACGCATTGTGGAGATGCATTAACCCCCTTTTGTCAGAGATGCTGACTTATTTGTTTACTCTATCCTACGAGTTTAATTCAATTTCGATAATTGGGTATATTTCTGAAGTAGACCACAGGGAAAAAAAAAAACTCTCAAAAGAAAATTTTATTCTTCAGTCAATCGGCATATCATGTGCATGACATTTCTATCAAACATGCAGGAAAGATGGTGGTCACAACATAATGATTTGTCTCGAGCATAGCAATTGGTTTGAGGTTTAAGAAGTCGACGAAGGTCTGAAATTCCTCAAACTCAAAGTACTAGAACGACAAACTCTAACAAAAAAAAAGGGGGGGGGCTAGATTGCGAGGGGTTTGTGGGAATTAAAGAAAGTGTTGGTCATGTCAATTTTTCCTCTGCCCACGATATTTTCAAAGCTCTTCTTCCGCAAAGTAGTTGCAACACGTGATCGTCTGATGCAAAGATTAACACATGCGCAATATTTTCCATAAGTTTCTTTCTTAAAAGGTCAAGGCTGTGCCCTTCATTTTTCCCATCCAGAAACCATATAGATATTGTCAAACTACCAATCCGTATAAAAATATCAAAGTGCTTAAAGTATTACAACGTATCTTGCTTAAAAGGGGAATGTGTTGGACGTAAGGAATCTCAATTGATAATTTCTCCATTTGTTTCAATATTTCTGTATAGACTAATATCTGCATCAGGTACTTTCAGGATAAAAGTTCAACTCTTTACCAAACGACCAAATTTTAGACTAGTCCAAATTGAAAGTACTGCAGACGACAGTTTAAATGTGACTCAAAAAATGAAATTTGACTTGGAAAGGGTATAAAACATTGTGGAAATTACCAGCATTTTCTCCGTTTCCCATTATGTTTTCAAAAGGCATTTTTCTCAGGATTGTCAAAAGTCGAGATTGTGTGGTAAAGGGTTAATACGCCCCAAAGACTAACACGCCACCTGTTTGCTCAAATACGATTGGATACTGACAATCACACGCACATTTCAGTGCTGTATATTTCACCGTCTCCGCACTGAGCGCGCAGATTTTACTTGCTCTTACATTAACGTCTTCACCGTTGTTCAACGCCGTGTGGCACTCATCCTACCGGCTTCCAGCTTCGAAGTTTCACAATTTTTGGAGGAAAAAAAAACAGCACAGCACAGTATTCATAGTTAGACAGCGATCTCAACCAAAAAAGGTAGGATTTTCTTAAATTATTTTATTCACTTTCAATAGTTTTGAATATTTTTCGTATCGTCATGTAGCTTACATTTTGAGTTATCTATGAATTCGAATTACAAGGTATCGACGTCACTAGAAATGCCACTGTTTAACGCTTTCAGCACCACAGGCGAAAACAGGGACTCTTTGCTGACAACATAGATCAAGATCAGACTGCACAGAACGTGCAGTCTGATCTGATTTATACCGTCCGCGTGATCAGTCAAGCATTTACCATAAAGATCTAATTGTGGTAGATTGAATTTTCAGCACTTCAAAAAGTTGGAGTATAAATGACCCATGCTCTGTGAAAAGGAGGCTTAGTGTATCTGCGAAAAGTATCGACCCAGCAGTGTTAGTAATTCATGATCTTTGTCGAGCCGGGTAAAAAAAAAAAAAAAAACGGTGTAGATTTAGGATCAGACTGCACTCTCTGTGTAGCCTGATCTTTTGTCTATAATGTCTGTGTAATTTATGGACGAAATTATGTTATTTGCTATTGGATTAAACAAGGGTATAGATCTAGATCTAGTTGTTCGAATTATGTTTACATGTATGTGGTCCGATCTTGATTTATCCGTTTACTTATTTATCAAGCATTGTTAGGTCAACCTACTATGTTATGTTTATGATACAAGCGTGTATTATTTGAATTTATTTTGTTTAGTCTGACCTTGATCTATACTTTTGACTAATTTCTCAATGTTTTGTAAAGATTTTTTAGCCTTTTCTGATTAAAAAGCATCTGCAGACGACAAATCAAATGAGGCGCAACATCTGGATTATGTTTACGAAAGAATAGTTAACATCATGGAAAAAAGATGGCCTTAAACTTGACAATCCTGAGTAGGCGTTTTGGTACTTTGGTAGACAGTGTAGACTGATTTGACTACGAAAAACGTGCAGTCTCATCGTGAATCCACACCATCCAATAGCTCGGCTATCTTAAAATCTAACGGGATTTGAATTTGAAGTGTAAAAATGATATTTTTTTTCTTACCACCACTTCTCCTTTTAGCACAATGTTTTCAAAAGCCCTCTACGTCAGAGTCGTTGAAAATGAAATTGTTCGGCGAAAACCTAATACATGTCTATCAATGATATTATAAATTGATATTAGCTATACTGAGCCAGACCTTAAGTACTTTAGTACAGAAAGTGTAGATCAAGACTACACAGAGCAAGAAGTCTGATCCTGAATCTACATTCAGATTACCTGGCTCTGCAAAAATCTCTAATTCCAACGATTGACAATAATGTAGATCTAGTCATTTTTTTAAATTAGATTTGTTAATCTCACACCTTGTCCAGAACATTGTTTCGACTTCATTTATGTAAGAAACCAGTCAGTGGCTCGGAAAGAACTAGATCTCTGAAGAAGCGATTGAGTAAATCTAGATTTTGCTTGTATTGTATTTTTCACGTTAATTTCAAATTAACCCTTTACCACTGACCTAGATCTACATCTTCTTATCTAAAATTTGTCAACCTTTCTAAAGATAAATCTATTAGATCTAGATCAGAAGACCGGATAGAGGTCTAGTCTAGAGCTAGACCTAAAACTTTTGTGGGCTGTTTATAAACAGCTGTGCTTGAAGTATCGGTAGAAGCGAACGTTCCTTTTTTCCAGGATGTTTCCAAAATCGCAAACTTAGATGAAAAAATGAGAATAAAGCAAGTTAATAGTATGCAGAAGGTGCATTCATTAATCTCGCACAATATTATCGATGCCGTCTCTATGACTGACGTCATACTGTTACGTAATTTTTGTTTTCAGTTTCCCGCTTAGCGTTCCATTACAACGAACAATGACTTCTAGCGATTACTGCTTTAGAATTTTAGGTTTAGACAGATCTTGAGAACTTGGATAATTTGTAAATCATATTTTAGGTATTTTATTGTTTATATTGACATTTGAACAACTGTTCGTGTGTTTTGTAAATAAATCTTGTGAATTGTTAAATCTACTAAATGTGTGGATCAAGATCAGATTACAGAACGTGCAGTCTGATCTGAATCAACGTTATCTGCTACTTCACAAGCTTTTCTTTCTTAGAAATTCCTATATAGATCTAGATGTAGAGACTGAAATGTACTAATGGTTGTCAGATGGGTTTTTATGTCGCTTTCAACAGTAGACCTAATTAGATAAATTATGCCAAGGCGACAACTTTTATTAGATCTATCTAACATTAAGACGTTGTGATGTTTTTATTAAACAAAACGGATATATAGATCTAGGCTAGATCATGAAATCAGAAGGTCTAAATTCTTAAGAATGATTTAGATTCTCTCTGTTAGAAATATTTTATTTGATCTAGAGCTAGATCTACTAGATATAACTTTATTGTTTACTTTTTTTTTTCAGAATCCACCATTTATTTTGAGATTACAGTTCAGTTTGTTGAGAGCTTGAGAAATAAGTATTTAAGGTAAACAGGTAACAGTTGATCTACAGGTAGACATGTTTGAAAGGATTTATACAGCTTTGTCGTTTTTTTTTTTTTTATTTCTAATCATTATTTGAATAAAGGTTAGCAATCGCTCATTGTATTTAAGACCTGCCTGTTGATTGGCTGAGCCAAAATATCTGGGTTAATCATAAGGCTAGTCTTAGAAAAAAGAATGGAATTTTGAAACACAGGAAAATTGGGTTATTCTTTGTTTAAATGGCGTTTAAAGCCGTTTTCAACACTAGATTTATTTAGATTATATTGCTGCGGCCAGTGCACCTATCCTTGCATTCCTGGACTTTCTTTTACCAGTAATTCGCACAGTACTCTCAAACCACTGGCTGCTGTCTCACACAACCGAAACAGTGATCTGAGGTGAAATAAAATAAAAAAAATATTCGTTAAATTACTTCTTTATTTTCTGAGCATTCGTTATTGAAAAGCGTTTGAAATTTAAAACATCTGCAGACGACAAACCGGTTGTTAGTACCGACATCTTGCTTTAAAAGGGAGAAAACACTGGGGGAAAAGGAGAAAATGCTGGTTACCAGCATTTTCTCCCTTTTCCTCAATGTTTTCCAAAGTTTTCGTCTTCAGTTTCGTTTAAACGCGGAATTCTCGGTAAAAAATTAAGTTTTATTAACTGAATGATCTAAATCTGTTGCAGACAAACACCAAAAATGGCAGAAGGAAATATGTATAGTCCTGCTGAAAGACGTGACAAAGAGAGAGGAAAAGAGGAGGAGGAAGAAGAATTATACAAACAGTTCGAAGAGTTGAGCGTGAGTGAGAGAAAGAGGAAAATGGCGAAATGTGAGAGCTGTGTGCGTGAGAGACCGAGGTCTGAGAGTTTTAAGGTTAAGGGTCCGAGGCCTGAGATTTTTAAGCGTGCAAGTCAGTTGTATGGGAGGGTTGCTGTTTTTCTTTGCTTTGTGTGTGAAATGTATGTGTGTGCGAAATGTATGGGTAAACATAGAAGACATAAAGGAATGAAAGTAGGGAGAAAGGAGAGTGAGGAAAAAGGATTGATTGCGAGAATAAAGAAACGGTTACAGAAAGCAGGGGGAGAGAGAGAGAAGAATGAACGAAAAAGAATGAGGAGGAAGTTTGTGGTTGACATTGTGAATGAGAGTGAAAGATTGAGAGAGCAGAAATTTTTCAACAGCCACGCCATTGTTTGTGATCGAGTTGAAGTAAAACACGAATTGGATCAGACGGGTTGTAGGATCACTGGATTGTGTGGACTGGAGAACAAAAGGTGGGTAGTCTGTGATTCGAATAATTCTTGTATTAAAATATTTAAAGTGGGAAGTCACGTGTTACAACGTTATATACGGTTTGTACGGTCTGGACCTCTGGATGTTACAGAAATACATTTAAAATGGAATTCTGCTGAACCGAACTTAGTGTCCGGCAGCAGTTCTGGTATTTCTGCAGCAGACCGGGCTGATCAGGATAAACAATGTTTGATAGCAGTAACGTTACCGTGGAAACATCAAATAATGTTTATAGATATAAGTAAAAAACCCGCAAAACTACAAAAAGTACTTAAAACAGAGAGACAATGTCAGTCTATACAGTTTTATGATGACAAGATTTTTACCGTCTGTAGCTCTCCCCATTCTGTTTATATAAAATCTACAGACGGAGACACGCTAAACAAGTTTAACACTGATATCTATCGTTACGCTGATCCTTATCTCGCCGTTGTTTCTGGAAGAGTCTATTTAACTGATAGGTACAATGACAAAGTACAATGTAGAAATGTTGAGGGTAAAGTTATCTCGGAATTTACAATCGAAGGGTCGAGGCCTTCAGGAATCAGTGTAGACCCAGATAACAACGTGTATGTATGTGCATGGGGTCACAACAAAGTTTATAAACTGGACTCTGATCTGACTCGATACAAGTCGGTGTTAGATCAGACTGCAGGGTATATAGAGAGTCCCCGGGTTCTGTGTTGTTACAGAGACAAATTATTTATCAGCCATTACTGGCTGCCATCTTTACAGAACTTTGTTACTGTGGTCCGGCTGCTTTAACGGCACCTCGACCTGGACATTGTAGATCATCATGTACTTCAGTCAGCCAACATTTAAATCTGCACCACAATATATTCTATCGTTACCATGGTTACGGTCTCAACCTCATTAATAATTCATAAGTGACTGAGTGTGTTTTTTTGGGGGAGTGTACAAAGATCAGACTGCATGTATGTGCAGGCTCATTACCTCATTAATAACTCATACGTGACTGTTTTTTTTTTTTTTTTTTTTGCGGAGACTGCAGACAAAGATCAGCCTGCACATACGTGCAGTCTGATCTTTGTC
This sequence comes from Tridacna gigas, assembly GCA_945859785.2. Classification (NCBI taxonomy): domain Eukaryota; kingdom Metazoa; phylum Mollusca; class Bivalvia; order Cardiida; family Cardiidae; genus Tridacna; species Tridacna gigas. The sequence continues at coordinate 57,996,180 of OX244040.2, read as the reverse complement.
TACAATCTCCGCTTTTGTATCAGTGATTTATACTAAATAATCTCCATTTTCTGCCGATGAACTTAACGAAATATATTTTTGTGATAGTTTATAACGGACATTCGAAAGGATATGGGATAAATTACTTAATTCTCAACATTACATTGTACTTTGTTCAGTGAGCAAGCTGTCGTTGGAAATCTTGTCATCAGTTAATCATTGTTTTTTTTACATTTATTTTTGATCGGTTGATTTATTTATTTATCTTCGCCAGTTTAAATCGCACTTGCCCCACCCAGTCCTCATTTGGTATTCATGAATTTACCCCCCCCCCCCTTTTGGATAAAAATGCACAATTCCGGATATTCTATAAATATTATTTGAGTTCCAAAGGTGAATCTATCAAACATTGTTTATCCGGCAAACATTGTGGCAGCAGTAATTATTTGTGTGCACCTTTATCGCCGTCCTTAATGTTTTCTTTCCACAAAGACTGATGCCAAATCACAGACTACCCGTCTTCTAATCTAGTCTCCATAATTCACATATGAATAGATTTTATGTTAGATCTGCGTGTTTGCATTTATTCATTCTCTGGTCCAATTCGTGTTTTACAAGAGAGAAAGAGAGAGCTGATTGAAGTTTTATGAATGTTTGTGTTATTTTCATCTGTACTTCATGTAGATCTATTTTTGATCTAAGAGAAATTCCGTCAATTCTTTGTTTATATTTTGTTGTTGCCTAATTGTTTATATCAGTGATTTATTTATCAAGAGATTACAAATTTCATAAAGAAAATACCATAAAACAGCCTATTTCTTGTGTGTCTCTTATTTGTTGACGGTTTGTCACCTATTGTCATGCTTTGTTCCTAGATACATTAACTTTGATGTTTTCTTTTGTCATGAAAGATCTGAATACCTTCCTTAAATAATATGTTTTTACAGGAGCAATTTATCCAAACTTATATGTTTTTCCTTTCTGATTTAATGTACTTTACAATTTCGAATATAGTTTGTCATGAATAAATTTTGAATGTTTTTCCATGAGCAGTTTATCAAACATTGTCTTTAATTCTCTACTGATTTAATGTACTTTTCAATTTCGAATAGATTTTATCATGAATACATTTTGAATATATATATGTGTGTAAACTCGTTGTTTTGTTATTGTTTCTACATAAAAGTGAGTACCATTGAGAGCTTCTTGTATCATGTTAACCCTTAGGCTGCTAAGAGCGACTCGAGGACCTTTTGTGGACTGTTTAGATTTAGACCAAGATCAGACTGCCGGGCTCAGGTAACTGACTATAATAGTACATCTGTGATGATTTATGAGTTAGAATCTCAACCACGGCTGTCTGTCTAAGGATTGTTAGTTGTTTTACGCCATTTTCAACAATATCTCAGTTATGTCGTGGTGGCCAGTCCACCTATCCAGGCTTTGCTGGAGTTTCTTACATCAGTACTTTACTCATTTTTTGCAAGCCACTGGCTACTTTCCAACATAGACATTGCCTGAGACAACTAGATCCTGTCCTATTGGCTATCATCATACCTCCAAGATTAGTTTCGAAGAGCTGAGACCCGAACTGGCGACCCTTTGATCACAAACACTGTACTTTACTGACTGAGGGAACTTGCTTGGAACACCAGGCTCTGTATTCACCAACCATTCTTAAGAAGATTCTTGGTCTAACTCTGGATTTTGAAAGAAACACACCTTCTGATTGGCTAAACCATTTGGTTTAGCCGCTAAACCATTTGGTTTAGCCGCTAAACCATTTCGTTTAGCCAATCAGAAGTTATGTTACTTTCAAATTTAGAAAATTCTTGAGAATAAGACAAAGAATGTTCTTCAGAATGGTTGGTGAATACGGACTCCGGTCTGTGATAGTTGTAAGTTCAAATTCCTGGACTAGACATATCAAGCCTTTTACACGTGCATTGTAAATCACAACCCATAGACTTGACACATTGATCAGCCTTGTAAAACGAAGCAAGAATTGAAGGATGGGTAGATGAATGAATGAAATAACCGTGTTGTAATCGTCAATCTAAATTTACCCTCTGTTCAAAATAGCCCTTAACCTGCTCGACCAAAAATAACTTTGCAGAGGATGTAGATCGAGATCATGTATCAAATTTAACCTATGTTCAAAATAGCCCTTAACCTGCTCGACCAAAAAATAACTTTGCGGAGGGTGTGGATCGAGATCATACATTAAGTATAATCAGTTCCTATACACACAATGACACTGGGTACGAGCATATACAGGTATCACAAGTATTTAAGAACCTGGACGAAGGCAACTTCAGAAAACATTTTTGAAAAAAAAAAAAAAATGGAGAAAAAGTGCGTAACCAGTATTTGCTCCTCTTCCCGCGATAGTTTCAGTCCTGTCAAAAACTAATACCATGCTTGAAGCCACATTTAATATGTCACCTGAAAATGGTTTCAAAATAAATACATCTAATATTTTGACGTGCGGTAAAAAGTTGTCCGGTCACTGAGAGACCGCAAGATACCCTGCCGATAGACTGCCTATCTATCAAATCCTGTATCGTGTCATAAATCAATCGGTAATTCAATTTCCATAGTAAACAATTGAGTAACTACTAAGATTCACCAATTCTTTTTGCAGAGGAAATCAGTCATAATATCGGACACTGTAGATCAAGATCAGACTGCACAGAACGAGCAGTCCGATCTTAGATCTACACTTTCCATAAAAGTGCATTTAGGTGCACAAACCAGCCCAAGAGCTGATCACAATCCTGGTTCAAATAAAGAAATAAGATGTTAATCCAAATTATCTTAGGAAAAGGAGCAACTCTGCTGCTAAAAATGGTGTGTTTGAAAAAAGCAGTCATATAGACATACAGTTTTTAGTAAGTTATAGGGTCACGCTTACAAAATATCAAAGTACCAATTTGTACAAGAAAAGGATTATCCCATATCATATGCATTTGCCATGCTGTGAATAAATCCTTGCAAATAGGCCGGAGTATAAAGATGTCCACATTTTGACGAATTGCAAATTAGTATTTATTCATTTGAGTTTATCAATACCAAGAAACAGGTAAAAAGCCAGCGATGCTTAAAAACAGAATAAAATAAATATAAACCATGCTCTGACAAAAGGGGGCTTAATGCTTCACCGTGATACATTATACCTATCAAGCCATCACATAATTATGGATACGTAATAGCCATTTTTTTTTAAACAACCGACTTAATCATGGGGTAGAATGGTCCTTGGGCATACAGAAAATTGACGAAAAGCGAAAGGTTTTGGCCCAGGTCAGCCTGCGCAGGCTGACCTGGGTTGATACTTTTCGCAGATGCATTAAGACCCGTTTCACAGAGCATGGCTCATATATAAATAAGAGCATGCGTATATGCTCACCAGGTGTTACCAAATTGTATCTCTGAACATCTCCATCGCTTCCACCCCCACCATGTTTAGCGGATGTGGTTCTATATGTACAGTACTCCCTCCAGCGAGGACGAGGACATATTTTCTACCAGCATCAGTCCCCTTCGCAATTCTGATAATGCATTAACTTGTGTGTACATTGTTTGTCTTTAGCTCTTGCTTACCAATTGTAAGAATGTATCATGGTTTTTGCTTATCCAACTAGGATTTTTCTAAATCTCGTAAGCCGTATATATCGATCGTTAACATGGCACAGAATTGAACCAATCCTAATGAAGAATTTCGACCGAATGCTGTAAAACTGTTAAATAGATGCCAACATTATAGACTTGTCTCTTTTAAGGTATTTGAAGACAAGAACCTCATTGAAATTTGTCTATATGTCCTAAAAGCCCTGAATAAACATATCTGGAATTGTAAAACTAAAATAAGACCCAAATAAATGCAATTTAAAGGTTACCTTTGTCTACAATAGTTCAGCAAAGCGGACAATCTAGATCACAGATCAGACTGCACGTTTTGTGCAGTCTGATCTTGATCTACACTGGCTGCATAGGTAGCAATAGTTGTACATAGCGTTTTAAGGGTTAATGGGTAGAAACTATTGTTGGAAAAGGTAAAAATACTGGTAACGTTTTCCCACCAAGTTTTCTAAAGCCTAGTCCATCAGGGTCAACAAATATTGGCTGTGTGTTAAAGGCTTAATGCTGCTTTTCATTATGTCAGTCATTTCAGAGTAATAGCTCACTCATTCATGTATTTCTGGTCTTCACCAACTCTTGGCCAGGACTCTGAAATGCCTTGCCCTAAAACACTCTCCCCACATACAAAACATTGCTGCAGCAAGGATTGAATCGAGGACCTCTTTTTACTCGTCTTGTCCTACACCCTGACAAGCGCGTCTCACAGGTTTTTGGTAAAGAATTCCAGCATTGGAACATCAACCTGATATTCCAAGTCAAATGATTGATTTATTGAGTTGTGTTTTACTCTGCCTTTCAGTCACATTATTTCAGTCATATCACGGCAACAGGTAACATATTCATGTATGATCTGGTCTCAATAGTACTAGGCGTAGGCTCTAAAGTGTCTTGCCCAAGGACACTCCTATAAAAAACCAAGTGCTTCGAGTGAGGATCACACCCTTAGCTTTAAGGTTATGAAACAGGTCGAAGCCCAGACCGGAAGTGACTTTAAGCATAGCTAGACAAAATCCCAGCCTGTTACTGGAGACACCACAGACATGAACAAGCTTCAACCTTTATGAAACAGAAATACTGCTAAATTAAAAACAAAACAAAACATTGTTTTGTCTGATAATATGACAGATACCAAACTATTCCTTTTATTTACCTATTTGAGGAAAGAGGCTTTCTGAAAAAGTTTTTGGGAAAAGAAGAAAATGCCAGTAACTAGTATTTCTCCATCTCCCACAAAGTCTTCTATTCTTCCAAGGACAAACCTCGTAATTTGACCCACATTAATACATTGTCTACAAACATAGTCAATTTAGAGAAGTGGATAAAATTGTCATCTGATAGAGATACATGTATTGGTAAAAACAGTGATATTTGGACTGCTCTTACTGCCAAACCGAGAACGTTTATTCGGCACCCTTACCAATACACAGGGGTGTGATTGCTAAAATATGAGACAGGGGACAATACTTTGCTCCCATCACATTCTTCAGTATATAATGGGCCATGCTCTGGTAAAAAGGGGTTTAATGCATCTTTGTGGTGCATAATACCAAGCAAGACATAATCATGTGTCCTTAAAATCCATTTTGTCTCACAACAGACTGTATCATGAAGTACACTGATCTTTTGACATGCAGAAAATTGACTGATAGCAAAAAGTTTCGACCTAGGTCAGCCTGCGTGAAATGCACAGGCTGATCTGGTTGATACCTTTGCAGATGCATTAAGCCCCCTTTTCACAGAGCATGACATAAATTCTGAGCAGATTCTTCCCACCTGGGGCAGGTTTGAATTTTTAGTTATAAAACCTCCCTAGAGAGAGAGAGAGAAAAAAAAAAAAAAAAAACACCCGAATAAAGCAGTCATTCAAAACATACAATATACATTTGGCACTTTAAGCAATAAAACAAATTCATCAGCTGTTCAGAAACGAAGTATCTAATGTCATCTCTGACGCACTCCCAGAATCCAACATTTTTGACAAGAAGTTCCGAAATTGTCTTAAAGTGTCTTTATCCTGTCTACTTTGTACCGCTGCCGTTGTGTTGTATACCAGTTTGTTTGCCAGATAATGCAACCACAGTACATTGGTATATGGACAAAATTTCTCCCAGTCATTACTGAAATACAAATGAATCGGTCTTAAAGCAGCACCCTTTATCAAAAGTGTAACCAGGGTGTGTGTTCATTAACCTTTCTTCAGAGCATTCTTAGTTTCATGCTCAAGAATTTTCTAAATTTGAAAGTAACACAACTTTCAAAATCCTTCTAGCTGAGGGCCAATCAGAAGTTGTGTTACTTTCTAAACCTATGATGAAATATTAGTATTTTAAATCATGGGTCCATATTGACCAACCATTCTTAACAACATTTTTAGTCTTAATCTAAAACACTAGTTACGGTACAGTTTCATCCTACCATGGACTTTCTCAATCAGAGAGGAAAAGGCCCTATTTAAGGCTATACAAAACTCTATTATTTTAGACTTGTCCAAACTGAAAGCATTTGCAGAAGTCAAAGTAAATGTTTCTCAAAAATTAAGATTTGTTTTGAGATGGGTAAAAAACATTGTTTTCTAAAGCCTTCTTAGGGTCATTAAAACTTGAGAATAAGGTAGTTTTTACACCTTGACTTTTAAAATAATTGGGATTATGTAGATGTCAGTTAACAGTTATAAATATGATTAAAAACATTGTGAAAGCATCAATAAGGGGGATGGGATAAGCGTTTAGTGAAGAACTCTTGGTAATTGATGGAAAAGAAAAAAAAAAAAAAAACTTTAACCCGTTTGTTTCCTTCATCATGCGATAAATATCAAACTGATAGTCTCCCTTTCCTTCAAACAAAGAATCATCTTTCGACAGATCTGAATACACTTTACATCCATCTATAGAATAACATTACAAGCATTAATTTCTTCTAGGGATTGGACTGAATAGTCGAATATTCCAATATTCTAAAAATGACCCAATGCTCAAATATGAATTCAATGTTTGAATATTCTTTTTTGTTTTACTTTAACAATGCTAGATAACTTGTCTGTCAAAGGGAAGAAAACGGTTTCAAGCAACGATATGATGCAACGATATGATCCCGCGCTCTGTCACTTAACTGTGTTTCTGTTGATATGTTGTTTACATGTGTCAAGCTGTCTTTAATACCTATAAAAACTCTTTGCAAGAAGCATTTTAAATGTTTTATCAATGCTAGAGTTAAAACCTGAAATTCTTCACCTAAGTTATCTATTTTGAGTTTATTATACTTTATGTTTATGGCGAGTTAAACTTTCATGGTGAGCTATACGGTTGAACTTGCAATACTAAGCATACTTTGATGTCGCTCTTTCATTCCGATACCGGCAGAGGGAAATGTTCTCACCATAAGAAAAGTCAAGTATGCAAGGCATCTGACTGGTTGCACATTCACTGATGACCTTTCTCTATGAAGGTCACAGAACTTGCTAGTGAAAGTATCCGATGCACATATTTAATTTGTTAGATCACTGTGTGGTTTAAAGTGTACCAGTATTCAGACATTCAAATTTCGGACTCCGAAACATTTAATAATAATAGAATTCTATTACCAAATATATTAGTAGAATACTAAAAACGAATATTTGGATACCAGTATTTGTATTCATTCCCATCCCTAATTTTTTCACTTTACCCTAACCAGGTACCTCTATGTACCAAAAGGAAAGAAATTCTTCAGGGGACCATGGAAGGTACATTTATGATATTTTATTCAAATTGATTTCATGGTTTGAGAGAAGAAAATGTTTGAAATAAAAATAAAGATGACCATGCCAGTGCTACCACAATATCTTGACGTTTTCTTCGAAAACAACCGAACTAAAAATTCTGGTAACCAGCATTTTCTCCTTTTCACACCATGTTTTCTATGCTATTAAAAACAAATCTGGTTATTTCAGCAACCTCTTATTTGTTGTCTGCAAATGTTTTCAATTTGGATAAGTCTAACACTTTTGTTTGGTAATGAGTTAAAATAGAAAATTGTCTGATAAAGAGTTTAAGCCAGACATACAGACTTTGTGTCTTGAATAACTAGAGTTTGTTTATGACAGTTGTACAAAGTCTGAAAACAATGACTTTTAACTGATTGATAGATTGAATGATATTTTATGCCACTTTTAACATTATTTCAGTTATATCATGGGGACAGCTATCTTATTCAGGTATGCCCTGGGTTTCACCAGGACTAGGCTAAGGGTCTCGACACTTCCACTAAAAATCAAAACCACAAACCTTCAGATGTAGTTTGAGATCTCAAAAACAATATGCACGTTTGCAGACAAATAGATGGCTGAATTCATGTATAAACCTGGTATCATTTGTTTTGAGACAAGAATTAAAGCAAACAACTGAAGGTCTTTACCCTTTGTCAGTCGTGACAGTGAATAATCTATGACACTAGCTTCCACTCCCATTGTTGGCACTCGAACCTCATGATTTCTTAGTCTAAAGACAATTTCCTCCTCCTCTGTTAGTCGTACAAGTACGTTACCCCAGTGTAAGTCACGATGTTCGAGTTGAAGGGTTTCCTCTGCCACAGCAAGGACATAGACGACTTGAGTCGAGACACTTTTTGATTGAAGGAGATTGTCAAACTAAAAGATCACAAAATCAGGTCTTTACTTGATGATAACATTTCAGCCTTAAAACACCGCAGCAGACGACAAAGTAGTTCAAATAGTTGGATTTGTTTTTGAAATGGCAAAAACCTGTTAAACACTGTTCACAAAAATATATAAACGGAAAGATTCATTATGTTTAAAATTCGATGTTGTTCTATTCCCATAGATAATGTCAGTGCAGATCCAAGAACAGACTGCCATGTTCTGCTACGGGATGACTGGGAGAGGGAGACATGCAGAAATAGAGGATAAATTCAAAATAAGAGAGGCGAAAGCACTCCAGGCTAATTGTTAAACCTTTACTACACAATCCTGACTTTTAGCGGCCCTCAGCTAGAAGGATTTTGAAAGCTTTGTGGGAAAAGGAGAAAATGTTGGTAACCTGCATTTCCTCTTTTTCCAACAATGTTTTCTATGCTATCAAGGACAAATTTTGTCATCTGGGTCACATTTTTCTTAGGAAGGTAGAGGAATATGGATTATGCTGGTAACCAGCTTCTTTTCCTTTTTCCACACTGTCTTCAAAGGCTTTTAACACAGGGTCTTACAACAAGATACTGGTTGATAAAAGGATACCAGTTATTCCTCTACTAGCCAACAATTTTCCACATGCATGTACTGGTATGTTGGCTCTCTACCAAAGGACATTTTAGAATAGTCCAAATTGAAAGCAGTTACACATGAGAAATCAAATATCTGTCAAAAGATTGAATTTGTCTTTAATATGGTAGAACACATTGGAAACCAACATTTTCTCCTTTCCCAGAATATTTTCAAAAGCTTTCTATCACAGGGTCGTTAAAAGTCGGGATTGTGTGGTAAAGGGTTAAATCTTAATTAGTGTTAATTTCAGCCACATAATGGCACATGTATCATACAATTAAAATTCTAATTTTAGATGCAAATCTACAACAACAGGCAGAGATAATGGTGCAAACCACAGTCATTTTATGAACAAAATTACAACATCATGATGTCAAACAAATTCTATAAATGAAATCACCATATCACCACATTTGATGACAAGAGCGCCACATGCGGGTGCAAACACTCCGTTGCAAGTGCTTGTTTTCAGTGAAAATTCTAAGTCAAAAAAAGAGGGCATATGTATAAAATATTTTGCTGGTTACCAGACCCTGTTGTATGAGTTCTCCTTTTGATAGTTAACAACTTTTCCAAGTTTGGAGTACACGTCGTAGTAATAACAGAGATACTATAAAATGTCAAAGTTTTTGCATAACGCAGATGTTAAGGCTATAACAATACCTTTGCATTTTCTTCAAAAACAGCCAACCTAATGAAACCATGATAATATCAGCAAATGGAATTTATGAAATTAATTACTGTATCAAGTCTGACTTAACAGATATCCGCTACAGATTAACGTTAAATAGTAATATAGCAGACTTTTAAAAAAATGTTACGGAATGAGCACCAGATACATATAGTAAAACAGCATCCTACGAAAAGAGGAGATGCTGGATATTTTGATAGAAGTAAGAATACCAACTCTACAAGGACACGTGTAGCATTTTTTATTGCAAGTGAAATAGATATAAACCCTCACCTTATATCAGTCAAGAGCAATCTCACAGTCCGGAAACTCAAACACAACTGATCTGCCTTAACATTAAATAAGTAATTGAGCTATGCTCTGTAAAAGGACGTGCTTAATGCATCTGCAAAAAGTATCAACCCATGTAAGCATGTGTAGTCCACACAGACTGACATGGGTCAAAACATTTTGCTTTTTGTAAATTTTCTGCATGTAACATTTTACCCCCAGATCAAGCAGATCGTTAGACTAAATAAATTGCATGGATCCATGATTATGTGATTGCTTGCTTTGTATAATGCATAAAGGAGATGCATTAAATCCCCTTTTGCCAGAGCATGGCGAAATTTCATACGGCTCCATTTTCACAAAAAAAAAAAAAAAAAAATGAATATATGGTAGAAAACATGGTGGGCGTGGGTAAAGGAGCAAATGATTTCAAAATGTTTCTTTCCCAGAGTCGATAGAACTCGGGATTGTGTATTAAATAGACTTCTTTTTTCTGCATTATTTTTGTCATAATTTGAATATCTATTTTCACAGTTTTAGTCAACTTGAAAATCTTCTTACATCATGAACTCAAGCAGACTGCAATTTTGTTGCAGTACCTTTGAAAACACTGTGACAAAAGAAATTACTCATAGAACAGATTTCTTTTTCAGCCGTATAGTTTCACAGTCCTACATCCATGGATCAGACTTTAAGTATTTAACAAACAATAACATTTTGAACTTGTCAAACTCTAATGCATTTGCAGACGTTAGACGTCATGCTTACGTACGAAAATCCTCACGCAATATTTGTGCGTCCGTCTTTTAAAAAGAGACAGAGAGTCCTAGTCTTTCCATGAAACTTTTCAATTTTTCGACAAGGGATACAATTGGATCCTTTAATGGTGATTGGGCTAGAGACACATTTAACATGCGGGTGTCCAGGCACACGAACTTTGTTAATGTTCGAAGAGATTATGTAAAAGAAAAGGTACGCCGATTTTTTCACTTGTAATGATGTTGACGTTATTTTTTTTACAGCCGGAGCCCGGAAATCTACGTTTCATGTGTTTTGAAGTTATTTGTTGAAATTCTATATCTTAATGAATTATACGAAGTTTAGAGGATGAATTGGATAAAGATGTTTTAATATATATGCAAAATATGATCTTATTTATTGTCCTATTTTTATTTTTACAACAAAATTCCTACAATTCATCGACATCGAACTGTGCTCCTATGTATTAATATAAATTAAATCTGTCAAAAATATTGAGCTACTGATTATTTCTTTATGGACCATTCCACGGTGAAGTTATTTATTTCCAAAAAGGGAAGTAATCCATTGTACTTGTTATAACATTTGTTATCTCTCTTGATTGCATTTACAGTAACTATACACTGGGAGGAAAACCCCTTTTGAACTGTAGTTTCAAATCCTTTTTCCTTTATCCCCAATGTTTACACATGCGCTTGCGTATTAATCTATTATGAAAATAAACTTTCTTAAGTATGGTTTTAAAAGTGGCAAAGGCAAATGTGTTTCAGAAACGGATTACATCATGTTGATAGAAACAATGAGAGGTTATTACTCCGAAGCTGCTGTAAGCTAATTGATGAGATCTTGCCGAGCCCATTTGCGCAGTTGGTAGCATACGGGACTTGAAGCCAGAGACCCCTGGTTCGAATCCCAAGCTTGGCAAATTTCTTCTAGAGGTTTGGTAATAGTCATTGCAAAGAGGATTCGTTTCTCTCTCAATGTTGATCATTCTCATGAAATTCAGCTTGGGAAGAATACTGTGCGAGGTACCGATAAAACAAACATTGTGACAGCATGGAAAGGCGGACTGACCGCCGCGATATAGCGGAACAAATGTGACAACGGTGTTAAGAATCATAAGAAATAATACTGATCATTGTTTCGATAATGATCACATTGCAAACTAGTCAGCGGCTCTCGAAGAATATTGGTGCTCTTACTACGCCAAAATGTTGAAACTGTCAAAATCGAAGCACTTGCAGACGACAAAAGTTTAGGATATTTAAAACCAAAGCACTTGCAGGTTACAACATGGGTGATATGTCCTTGAGAGGTTACAAATCATTGAGGGAAACCAAAGATGACTTTTAGATATGATGGCATTTGTCTTTGAAACGAGTGACAACTTTGCGAGAAAAGGAAAACAAAAGCTGGTTCCCATCCATAACCCAAGAATGTTTTCAAAGAACCTTCTCAGGGTCGTTAAAACTCGGGATTAAACGCGTGAAATAGACTGGTTACCTCCCGTAAGACAGCTTGGATTGAAAGGCATTGTTATGCACAATGGAACAAATTTAGGCTGAAAGGAATACACCCACGCACTCGTCAAAACTTGGCAAATTCCGTGAACACATCTAAACTCGTCCGTACTAAGGACTTCCATTTTGAGATGTTAGCAGCATGATCTTAAACACGGTGCTTTCATAAAATGGCATTAGCAACGACAAAAAACAGCCGCAGTGAAGTTATTCACAGGTATGGATATGTCGTTGAAAATTACCATTAACATTACCTAGTTAACATGTTTTCCTGCGGCCTTCGGTGTTCATGCAAATTTCGAATTCCGTTTTGGATCTTTTATGTGCGTTGCTTTTTATTGCTGTTTTCAACCTTATGTAAGTAATGTCACGACGGCCTATGGATCTCTTTGCAGGGGCGTCGCAATTATTTGTTTGTACGGAGGGGGAGGGAGGACTGTGGACATGCCTCTAGGAACATTTTAAAACACATGGGTGCATGCTGGTGCACTTTGTGCGTTCCGAGTATGTTCTGTAGTACTACATTTTACTATCAACAATTTAATAAAAACAATTCGATAAATAAACGCTAAACATAATAGATTTTTTCTTAAGTTAGAATCATGGGGATTTAATCACGCACTATAAGTCACCATCTTGAAGCACAATTTTTCAAGAGGACGAAGAAAGGAAAAGAAATCTGGTCAAATTACAAGTAATATTTGCCAGTGTTGAAAGCATAATGCCCAAGAGAAGAAATTCTAGACAAGGGGGTGTCCAGTCTGGTGAGACAAAAAGAAAGAGAGAAGGTGCTGGCTTGGGACAAGCGCCACAGGGCGGCAACAGTGGTGGTGCCCAATATGACATTAATGTTGGACCAGTGGAATCGGACCTGGCTGGAATGTCTTCAGATGGACAAGGTCCTTCCCAAAATTTGGCCCAGGACAATAGCAGTGTTAAAGGTACAAGTATTGTTGGACTAATCTTTAATCTTAAGCCGTCAGATACAACACCGTGTGCCATTAGTGCACATAGTCAAATTCATTGTCAGGTGCCTCATGCCATTTAAGAAAAAATTATCAAAGGTTTATACATTGACTTAGGCTTATTGTTGTCTAATGAAGAAGTTGAGGATAAACCGTTAGGTGTGAATTTAAAGGGAAACGTTGTAATTAAGGGTCAAATCTCAAAACAAATTACTAGCATTGCAATGTGGACGGATGCCTTCCTTATTTACTCTAGTGTATTTTTAGAAGCTCATCCAGAGCAAATACAAAATATGCTGAAGTACATAAGTAATATTAGACTGGGAGCCAAGCAATATGGTGGTTATGGGTGGAGGTCCTATGACCAGCAATTTAGAATGCATTTTGCTCCAGATCCAGTTAATTGGTCTTTCGGCAAGATTGACTATGAACTTTGGCTATTGTTTATGGCGTCCCCAGCAAAAAATGTTCAAGCTGAAGTCGCAAGCAAGTTTGTTCTTAAGAAATGTTACGACTTCAATTTTAGACAATGTTTTAAAGCAGCATGTTTTTATCGTCATTGTTTAAGTTGCAATGGCGATCATCCTTCCAGGAGTTGTCAATCTGGCAAGAGGACATTCACAGGGCAGTCAGGACAGAGAGGCTTCACCTCCAATAGGTCGACTGGATTCCAACCAAGGTCGAATTTCCGTCCAAACACAACAAAATAAATTGGGCCTTGGGCAATCACCCATAAATGTGAATAGGTTACAATATTATTTAGATCATTATACCGCAAAAAATAAGGCACATATTTTGCGTAATGGGTTTAAGTATGGTTTTAAGGGTTTCATGGTCCTAGACAAGGTATGGAATGTAAAAATTTAAAATCTGCATATGTGCATCCAAAGGAAACACAAGAAAAAATTGACAAAGAAGTTAGCTTGGGAAGAATTGTTGGTCCCTTTGAGAAAACTCCAATTAGCAATCTAAAGATATCTCCAATTGGCATAATTCCGAAACCGGATCAAAGCTGGCGCTTAATCACACACCTTTCTTACCCAGATGGAAAGGGTGTGAACAGTGGCATCCCAGACGAATTCGACTCTGTTAAATATACATCGTTTGATAAAGTTACCGACATGATATTTCAACTTGGGAAGAATACTCTCCTAGCTAAAAGAGATATAAAATCGGCCATTAGGTTACTGCCTGTGCATCCTGAGGATTATCAAATATTAGGAATCAAAGTTAACGGAAAGATATATGTGGATAAATTTTTACCAATGGGGGCTAAATCCTCATGTGCTTTATTTGGAAATGTTCCACCTTTTTACATTGGGCTGTGTCATGGGTTTCCAAAAAAGACACTTTGGATCATTACCTAGATGACTTTATTCTAGCAGGGCAACATGATACAGATGATTGCCAAAAATTAATTGAAACTTTTACTTTGGTTTGTAATGAGCTGGGAGTCCCTATTGCAGAAGAAAAGTCAGTAGGCCCAACAACAGTCATCATTTTTCTAGGATTAGAAATTGATACAGCTAATATGGTCATAAGAATTCCTTTAATGAAGATACAAGAACTTTTGGATCTCCTGATGGTTCTAAAGGTTAAAAATAAAGTTACTTTAAAAGAATTACAAAGTTTGACAGGAAAATTAATTTTTTTTTCTCGCGCAGTAAGATCTAGTAGGCCATTTTTAAGGCGATTTTTTTTATGCAATGGCACCTCTCAAAAAACCTCATCATAGGTTAAGGTTAACTAAGGAAATGAAAGAAGACATAGATATGTGGATTTTGTTTTTGGAAGACTTTAATGGCACATGTTATATTCCAGACTCAGTTCGGTCCAATAGTGACACCCTAAAATTATATACTGACAGTGCAGGTTTAGCAGATCTGGGCTGTGGAGCATATTTTAATGGGAAGTGGGCCTATTTTCCCTGGCCTAGAGACTGGCATTCAAAAATTCTGTTACACATTACCTTCTTAGAGATGGTTCCAGTCTTATTACCAATTTGTTTGTGGGGTCAAGATTTAAGACGAAAACAACACCAGGCTTATGATTGATAATGAAGCTTTAGTATCTATAATAAATAAGCAGACCTCTCGCTCAAAACAAGTCATGTTGCTTCTGAGAAGATTTGTTTTGTTGGCTATGCAATATGAAATTGTTTTTAAAGCTTTTCATGTCTCATCAAAATCAAACTCATTAGCTGACGCCATTTCTCGTAAACAGTGGGCCAGATTCTTTTCACAAGACTCAGAGGCGGATCCAAACCCCCAGGAGATCCCTGCATCCTTCTTATCAGTCATTTCAAGAGTGAAGCCACAGGACTTCTAAATGCATCCTTTGCCAAAAACATTTTAAAATCTTACAGTGTAGGAATTAACAAGTTCATTGAATTCAGATGCAGATATAACTTCAATCAGTCTTGGCCTCCATCTGTTACCAGTTAATTCTGTTTATTGCTTCATTATCAGCACAAGGTTTCTCATATAATACCGCCCAGCTATATACAAGGGCCATAGGTTTTAAATGCAAATCTGAACTGAAGGATGACGTAACTAAACACTACATGGTTTCTAAGGTGTTAGAGGGACTCAGAAGAGAGAGTAAAAGTAAATTAATCAGATTGCCAATTACTCTTTCTCTGTTGCAGAAGATTGTCACAAAATTACATGTCATTTGCAGTAGCCAGTATGAAACAAGGCTTTTTAAAGCAGCTTATCTATTGGCATTTTTTGGATTTTTTAGAGTAGGTGAAATAACATCCACAAACGAAGTTGACCCTCGAGTTTTCTCAAGAGAGGATTTGTCTTTTGATGAGAAAGATAATGCTTTGTTTTTCTAAAACTGATCAAACTGGAAAAGGGGTAGTTATCAAAGTTTTTGGAACTGGTACCCAATTATGTCCGTTACAGCACATGTCTGACTATTTGAGAATTCGACCTAATAAGAATGGTCCTCTGTTTTGTCATTTTGATGGCCGTCCTCTTTCAAGGTTTCAATTCACAGGGGTACTCAAGAAAACATTGCATCACCTTGACATAGACTACAGTAAGTTCAAATCACACTCATTTAGAATTGGTGCTGCAACTACAGCTGCAGCTATGGGTTGCTCAGATGAAGACATTAGGACTGCAGGTAGATGGCGCTCAAATGCTTATTGTGCTTATATTAAGGGTGAAAAATCTATGCACATTGTTCCTAAGCTTCTTTGAGTCTGTCAAAATGTATAATCATGATATAAGATATATATATGGTCATGCTGGTTACAAGTTTCTGTTACTTTAGCCCTAGGGAAGGGATAAGTATGATAAGTAATAGTATCATCATCTGCAGAGGTGATATTCCCTTTAGATGACACTCTTCAAAGATCTTTTTAGGTATGCCGATTGTCTGGTGTGTCGGCTCATCACTTATCAAGAGAGGCTTTCAATTTGCTCGTAGTCAAGACACAGGAAGTAACATAGGATTACGTAGCATAACCTTATAGTGGCAAGGGTATGGTGGTTTGTCACTGTTTAGTCTCAGAGAAAAACTAAGGACACTTTTTCTTGTTGGAGATACACCAACAGCAATCCTCATTCACTGTGGTGGAAATGATTTAGGATTAACTCCCTTAAAGTCAATGCGAAACTTGGTCAAACTGATATTTGTTTTGTTAAAGGAACAGTATCCTTCTGCAAATGTTATTTGGTCCGAGATCCTGCCACGCTCAGTCTGGAGGTACTCTGATAATTTGCAGGCTATGGAACGTTGTAGGAAACGGTTAAATAGTTTTGCAGGCAGGTTAGCTATTGAAAAAGGAGGGGCTTATATTTCGCACCCTTTGTTAAGTAAAGGCGATAGCAAGTATTTTTTGCATGATAGAGTTCACTTGTCAGAAGCAGGTAATTACATATTTGTGCATCAACTGGCAAAGGGCATATATAGCTACATAAAAGAGGGAAAGACATTTATTCAGTAACTTTGGCGTGACTCAAAAAAAAATTGTGGTTCGCTTCGCGGGGTTTTCAACTTGTCAAACCCCTTTGTGGCATGGGCCATCTTTTGCAGATTTCTACAGAACCTTCAAATGATGTCCTTTGTGGCGGCCAGCGAACCACATCAATTTAAATTCATGTGTACAGTTGTTGTAATTTTGCTAGCCTTTGTCTTTCTAGTTGCTATTACTATATAATCAAGCCACCGTTAATCCCGGGGTTTGTGTGTAGTAGAATGCAATTTTGTATGTGATTTGAAGATGTTTAATGAATATGGCTAGCACTATTAATTTCAAATTGTTTGAATTTGGGCTTAAGTTATGTTAACAAAATAAGTCAGTGATAGGATTATTGGGGTTAGTCCTAATAGCCAATTTGGTCGACAGCCCACTCCTCTTAAGCCCTGTTGAATTTATTGTCAATTATTTTACTCAAGGAGTCACGCCCGGTTACTGCCAAACATTACATAAAATTGAAAAAGGACATTTGTTATTATCAATTTTGAATAAAATTCAAGTAGAATTATGAGGTGTTTTGGGTTTTTCTAAAATTGAGCGTTTGGTCTCCGATTGAACGCTCAATTTTGTATCAGAAGATTCATTCCCTAATAATTCGATAAATAAACGCTAAACATAATAGATTTTTTCTCAAGTTAGAATCATGGGGATTTAATCACGCACTCGCGTTTAATATAAGCATGTACACACCTTCCTTGCTCCCTTTGGGTTCTTGGGATCAGCATCATCTGCCCAACGTTTACTCTCAAGCATATTACTGTTTGATGTTGCTCTTATGTATTGTCATCACAAGTTTCTCCGCATGAGCGACGCCGTCGGAAGTTGTTAGTTATATAATGGGGGTAGTGCAAGATACAGGACAAAGCCTATCCTGCATGCTCGAAGCCTATAGCAACGTCTAGAGGGACCTAGATTAAACTCCTCCAAAATACTATTAGTATTGTTTTTAGCTGGCCAGTCGTAAGAATGGAACCCACACCCTCAGGTTTCCCGAGCTTTGCCACTTACAAGGTCCATGCCTTAACATTTTAGCTATTCCGTCTGCCCAAGGCCAATAACGGCTTCGTTTCAACATTAACTGAAAGGCGAGGCATGTGAGAACATTTGCAGACGACCAATAAAACTTGGTTTCAAACAATCGGATTTGTCCTTGAAAGAGTATTTTTAAAGTTGAAAAGTGTGAAATAAAAAAAAGAGGACATTGTTTACTTTTTTCTTTGTAATTAAGTTAAAATTCAGTCGAGGTAGAATTGTTAAATAACAAAAGAACAGGTCACACTACATGGGGCGTCTAAATAAATAGTATAGACAACGGTCTATCGGACTAAAATAACTTTAACCATTAGGCTGCTCAGTGGGACTCAAGAACCTTTGGCGAATAGCTCGAAATAGGTATATTTGGGTTTTTACTATCGGCTTGAAAGTTTCATTGACTTATTTAGCAGGATAAGGGTTAAGTCACTTGTGTCTTATTTTTTTTCTATAGCACATTTGGCAAACGACATTTCTATTACACAGACGTCAAGGGTTAAAGGTATCTGGTATAATACACTTACATCGGTCATAACCCCCCCTTTTTTTGTCAAGATCAGACTGCACAGAACTTTTGAAATGTGACCTTAACTCTCCATTGTTCACAATTTCGAGGCAATTTCAAACCATAAATATCTTTTAAAAAGATATATGGCGCAAGAGACACTGGAATATGAATATTGAGACGCTTTCGTAGCTCACTAAATGCCGTGTGAGCATTTGGGCATTCAGGCTTAACCGAAACAACATATACATATTTTTGACCAATGGCAAATCATTATCTTATTCATTCGATTATACCAATACCAAGAAAAAGTTAAAAAAAAAAACAAAAAAAAAAACACTCGTGCATTCTGCTACACCGAAAAAAAAAACAAAAAAAAGTTTTTAACATGATATATTTTTACGATTAAAAATATCTATTGCATTGATTTATTTAGCCTTGAAAGTTTTAGATACTTTGTCTTCCATGGGAGGTATTCAGAGTAACTCACGTTCTAAAAGACACGTTATCTGGACATGTACATGTACAACGATATGTCGGGGTAAGTCACGTTTTAAGAGACACGTGAGATAGACATAGACTATTGTATAGGTACTTTCAGGTTTATAGAGACCCCCTGAATTTTGAAATATCTTGAGAAATACCTGATCGATTTTTTTATGAAACTTTTCAAAGTCTTTTAAAATGATTCTACCAACTCTCATAGTGAAACTTACATTTTTTCTTCAGCAAGAAAGAGCATTTTACCCATTTCAATAGTGTTAAATGTTTGTTCTGAGGCTTAAATTTCTCCGACGGTTTCGCACAGTTACAAGAACAGCAAACATAACTGGACAAGTGCATGACTTCAGTGCCTAACTTTAGTTAATATGAGGCCCTGAAATTGGTTTTTGTACAAATAATATAATTCTATAGCTTACCTTAAATATCGCTTTCATCACTTTCATACAAATCTTCGAAGTCTTAAATAATTTGTCCAGTGTTCTCTTACATGGTGTTTGTTCTCCAATATTTGGTCTCAGTGTAGTTTTTGTACCAATTCTGTTGAGATATGTGTTCGAAGCCACATGACACTTAGACCCGAAGGTCTTTCAGGATTTGTTTTGAATTATTTTTCATGATTTTTTTCAGTTCACCCAATATAAACTCAGTTTGATTTTGGTCACAATCATAGAATGGTAATCTTAAAGACACTGTGTCCCTTTGACCGTAAAAATTCATCTACAACAAACTTTGGAGCTTGTTTATGAAACATGATCAGTTCATACATTTCACCCTTCTTCATTTTATTTTTGTATGCTATACCACATGATGTTAGTTAAAGCTTGACTGGGTTTCGGGAAAACATCTGTGGTTGGGCGTGGAAAAGAAAACAACGTGTAAACAAGTGCGTGCACGTCTCTGATATTGAATTATAAAAATAAAACCCAAATAAAAAACGAGAAAAGGGCCTCAAAAGTTGAATTTTTTGCAGTTCAAACAATAAACGACCACAGTCACTGTACTTGCATGAGAATTGTTTTCATTGGCAGGTAAACCCTTTACTTGGAATAGCCTTCAACCCTCTCACCGTTCTAATGCTGTTTTGTTCATACATTTTAACGTTGCACTGAATGCAAAAAAGTCAAACTAAGTTATCAAAAATTCCGAAAATTTAACCCAGAATTGGTAAAGATAATATTATTAGCTATGCACATTTTCAGTACCATAGCTACAGCATTTTTCGAGATATTTCAAAATTCAGGGGATCCCTATGAACACCAAACTACCTATACGTTTGTTACTCACATACTCCAAGAAGGATCACACAATAGCTTAACCCTTTCCCAAACTACAACATTTAGACTTTTTAAAATTCCAAACACAGGCAGATGATAATTTCGAAATTTGCACGATACACTTCAGCTCTTTGTTAGGGTAGAAAACAATGTGGGAAAAAGTAGAAATGCTGCTTATCTACATTTTCTTCCTACAGTGTTTTCAAAACTTTTCCTTTGGCCGTGTAAACCTGGGATTGCTTCGTAGGATTATTTTAGGTATTGGGAAGACAATTCGGTAAAACTCAGTATTACTCTCTTGGCGTTTCGGGAAACTGTTTTCGCGGAATCGCAGGCTGACCTCGGTCGATACATTTCGCAAATGCATAAAGCAAGCTCACAGAGCATAGCTCATATATACGACCACTCTTCATGACACATACATGCACACTTTTGGCTTTTTTCGGAATCTAAAGAGATTTGCTGTATCACTCATGTCGACATAGAGTATTGGGTAAAGCTTAGAAAAGTATATGATTACAGAATAGCACAAGAAAAGGATCACATCCTTTGTCATATTAATTTGCTATGATGCGAATATAGGCGCCGGCTATCGATTAGTCGGCAGCAATGCTTATATATTGGTGCCATACGTGTGTGAGCAAAAAGGCAAGCAGGGAACCAGCCGAATTCAAAAAAGCACTTTTTTACCAATTGCAAATTACAACCTATTCATTGGATTTTATAAATGACAAGATGTGGGTCAAAAGCCGAGGCATCCAGCTACGTCGGAAAATGAGGAGAAATAGATACGATCTGCGGTGTTGGTAGAAAAAGGTATTAGGGCGTTTTTACATGTATGCAGGCTGCCTCATCTCAGTAAATAAGTGCCATATTAGATTTTAAATGACTTTAATGTACATGTTTTCGGCTTTGAAGTATCACCCCGTGGTGGGCATGACGCAGCTCTATTCTGTAACGGTCTACGGAAGGAGCAAAATTTACACAAAGGGTAACACTATATTTGGGGCAATTGAAATGTGGCATCAATCCATATATCTGAAATGCTAATTAGCAGGCATTAACTTAGATCTGTAACAAGAAATATTAATAAGGTTGCGGCGAACATTTTCATGGCTAAAGAAAGGATGGTGGCTTTATTCAATATCTTGTAAACACAATCTGTAAAGCGTCTTTAGTTTCAAAACAGAGAAACACTATTTGAAAATCAGAGCTGTTATCACGACAGCATAAACTTACCTTCAGTACCTAGAACGCTTTGATTTATTATAGATATGTAGGGGTAATGGTAAATCATATCTCTTTCGACCAGGTGATCAATGTCTTTCATTCAAGGTGACCGACTAATTAACTTTATCCTCTACCTGCTGTCTGCAAGTTTGTTCACAGAAAAACATGAACACAGAAGAATATAGAAATTCCCGTCTCCCTTGTCGTCTTTTACGAATTGCATTAATTTACACCTGGGACCAAGGTGTAGGTTTAGGGTTTAGGGAATACTTTGACAGTAAAAGAAAATACGATGAGAACACCCACTATATTTTCTAAACTTTGTAGTGTTAAAGATGCATCCTTGCTGCAAGAGAGAGAAACGAAACGCTTTTAAAATTTGATGGACTGTAGAATGGTTCAGAATTTATTCAGATGTGTAAACATAGATAAATTACTAATATTATACTCATAAATTGTAAAAAAATAAACACATACAACATATATCATATCATATCATATTATATGTCGATTCAAAACAGGAAACGTCACAACTGTGGTTTCTTTGATGACCTCCAGAAAATGCATTTTCTATCGGTCGTAATCTCTGGAACCTTGCAACCATCAGGGGCAACATTTGGCATGAAGATACAAGAATGATTTTAGTTTCATAAAATAAAAGTAAAAAAAGTTGAAAATTGGCTGAAAACGAGTATAGGTGTATCTTTAAGTGAGTACCAAAAAATGTACTTGATCCGTAAAATGAACCCTGGTGTCAATCCTTAGGCTGCTTAGTGCGACTCACTGACCTTTTGCGGACAGCGTAGATCAAGATCAGACTGCACAGAACGTGAAGTCTGATCTTTGATCTACACTGTCCGATTAGGGGATATTTTCGTCCAAAGTTACCTAAGTTTGAAATAGAAAATTTTGGGTTTATAACATTGCTTTGAAAGTTTCATTTCTTTTATTTCACGGGATAATGGATATAAACCCAAAAGCATTTTAATCTGAATATACAGTATACAGTCAGGATCTGATAGCTCTTTCTGTTTTGTCTGATCTTGATCCACACAGTTGACAAAAAGAACAAAACTAAAATGAATGACAAACATACAGATTGTTGCGCCACCTATTTGAACTTATGTGTGTTTAGTTTTTTTCCAGCAGAAATAAAACCTCTACACTGTCCGCAAGTGCTCTAAGTCACGTTATGCAGCCGTAAGATTAAAACTTTAATCCGAGTGTTCCCAAAATAGCTAAATATCTATTTGTCTTTCCGTTTTGACAAAAACTGACGTACACATTTGAATGGATAACAATGACCAAAAAGATATCGGTTACTGGTATTTAGTCTCTCTGACGGAGAGAGTAGATCTAGATCGGACTTAAAGGTTGATTGATTGATTGTATGGTGTTTAATGCCGTTTTCAACATTATTTCAGTTATATCGCGGCGGCCAGTGCACCTATCCATGCTTTCCTGGAATTTCTTGTACTAGTACTACGTACAATATTCTTTCCAAGCCACTTGCTGCTTTCCCACATAGCCATCGTCGAAACAATGGTCAGCGGTGAGAGAGGAATGGATCCTGTTGCCATGACTATCATCAATCCTTGGAAAGAAATTGTCCGAGCCGGGGATCGAACCAGCGACCTCCTGTTCTCAAGTCCTGTACGCTACCGAATGAGCTACGGGGGCTCGGCTGGGACTTAAAGGAACGGACAGTCTATTTTTTAAATCTAAACTATCTGCTATTTTTTAAATCTAAACTATCAATTGTCGTAAATTGCAATATCCATATCGGTTTCGTTCTTTTCCTTTTTTCAACCCTACATTTCGAAATACATCATCACGAGCCAAGAGAAGAGAGGTAGACAGGTATAGCTCCGATAAATAAAAGGTTTGTTTTCATAAAAGTTATGGATTATTTACCTTAAAATACTGTGTATACCCAGATCCAGATTGTTTCAATGAGTAATCAAAACTGCTTTTTTTTCTAATCAAAAGACATGCTCAGTCCTTCCATGCGTCGTGATAATCAATACGTTCGTATTTCTTCCAGCACAAGTCGAATTATCCCTACTTTGAAGCAAAATACATGTATAATTTTCTTATTTTCTAAGAGCGTAGCAGATGTAGAATATAAATTAAGAAAAACTAATTTAGGACTATGATGGAATATAAGACAAGATATGTGGAGGTATATCGTAATTCATGAAGGCGCCGAATAAATGCAGCAGACAATGTCAGACTAGCTTTGAGAGTCAAATGATTTCAATTGTAGGATTGCTTTAGTTTATTGTCATTCAGGGAAGCACACGGTGTAGAGCAAATATCAGAGAACAGGATTTGTGCAGTCTGAATTTAGTCTACACTGGCTGTGAAGGCTGCTATATAGGTCTGAAAACGCTTTACTAGTTAATAGGATCACATAAGTTTTGAAGCAAAATCTTGGGGAACAAACCTTTCAGTTGTACGTTAGGCCATAGGCCACTGAAACTCCATTGGTCTATTACCGGACAAGGGAATTTTCCTTATCGGACACCGTTACTATAAATAGCACATTGGCAACTGCCTCTATATTGCCTCTATATTGTATATAGTAAGACAAGGTGTGCAACGAAATCGAAGAAGAGTTTTACCCCTGTACCCTTTCAGAGATAATATTTAACCAAAAACGGAAAAATAACCTTAGTTACCGTTGCAGATGGGTTCACAAATGATTTTTCTTGAGTACCCTGACCTTAGAAAGTTCCAAACGGCTCTTGCGATCAAGCTGTAGCTCTGATCGGAAAAATTTTAAAAAGCTTCCACATTTTCCGGATCGCCATGCGCTGACGTCACACAATTTATTATCAAATTAATATTTCGTCTGTTATGATTTATCTTTTCATCTAATCCAGTATCACGATTTTCATCTTCCATTTCGTATATTTTCAAATGCGTATTTACTGTTTATTGGTCAAAAACTTTGGCGCGTCTTTTGATAGTAAATTTACGTGAGTTATAATTCGCTGCGTCATTATGAATTGTGAGACGTCAGCGCATGGCGGTCCGGAAAAAGTAGAATCTTTCTAAACTTTTTTAAGATCAGAGCTATTGCTTGATCGCAAGAGCCGTTTGGAACTTTCTAAGGCCAGGGTGCACAAGAAAAATAATTTGTGAACCCATCTGCAACGGTAACTAAGTTTATTTTTCCGTTTTTGGTTAAATATTATCACTGAAAGGGTACAAATCAATTGATCTAGGATGTGTACAAAATTGGGTCACCTGGGCTCATAATCTAGGTCACTAGGTCTAATTAAAAAAAAATCCTTTAGGACACTCTAGAGGTCACATTTCTTGCTCAATTGACTTGAAAGTTGGTCAGAATGTTTGTCTTGATGAAATATTGTGTGAGTTTGAAATTGGGTCAGCTGGGGTCATAAACTAGGTTACTGGGTCAAATTTAAGAAACACTTTGTGGGCATTCTAGAGGCCACATTTATTGCTCAATTAACTTGAAAGCTGTTCAGAATGTATGTCTTGATAAATTTTTCTATGAGTTCTAAATTGGGTCACGTGGGGTGATAAATTAGGTCACTAGGTCAACTTACGGAAATTCCTTGTTGACGCTCTACATGTACAATGAAACAAATTTTTAAAAACAAAGCAAAGTGGCAACTGTTTACTTACTTTCCGAGCAGGTGTGCAACCCTTTACCAGTTGGTAAAAGTTTAGAAATTGTACAAATTGGAAATATTTGCAGGTGAATAATTGGAAGTAGCTCAAATGAAAAGATTTGCTTCAAGAAGAGTAGTAAACATTATGGAAAAAATGAAAAAAATATTACCAGCAATTCTGCTATTTCCAAAATGTCTCAAAAGCATTTTTCTTTGTTAAAATTATTGAATAGTGCTTTACACAAAAACTTGGATTTTTTTATTAACCCTTTACCACACAATCCTGACTTTTAGCAACCCTGGGGAAGAAGCCTTTCGAAAAAAAAAAAAAAAAAAAAGTGGGAAAAGGAGAAAATGCTGGTAACCAACATGTTCTCCTTTTCCCACAATGTTTTCTTCCTTTCCCAAAACAAATTTCAGTTTTTGAGTCACGTTTGCAAATGCTTTCAATTTAGGAAACGTCCAAAATGTTGTTGTTTGGTAAAGAGTTAAGGGTTGAGGGCAAGCAATGATTTTAACATTTGCTCTGTAAGTATGAATATATTTTTTTTATTTTTTGTCCACAAATTCTTCTTGTACGACTATTGTGATATACATGTATTTATAATATAAAATAATATAACACCATATTGCCTTGCTTGTTGCATGAAACATATCTGTCTATGTAAGAGCTGTGATCTGAACCAGCCAGTTTTATATCGTAGTAAGCGTACTGAAGGCCGAATAATCACATGCTACATATTCTTCAGCAACACCACAGAATATGTTTTTGGAAATCTGATTATTCTGCTGTATACCTGAAAATAATAATAATAAAAAAAAGATGTATTCTCTTTTTCAATTTATCTCAATCTGAAACTGTTAAAAAAAAGACAGCAGTATTGTAATAGGTGTAGGTTTACTCAAATTTCACTCCATTTGATGTCAGAATTGACTCCAGCATCTGTCCAGCATGTGGTAAAACTGTTGATGTTGAAAACTGTACATGTATGAATTCATAACTTTACAAATATAACTTTTGACAAACCTGTTTCGAAACAGCATTGGTAATTACTTATCATGGAAGGGAAGAATCATGTGAGCCATTCCACAATGTTACTTTTTCATATGGATCAAAATTGACTGCTGATGCATTTCCAACCTTTTAATAATTTTCTTCACATGTTCTTTACTCTAGTAAAAGCCCGAATAGTTGCAAAAAGTACACAAAGTGGGCCCTTAAATGCATCTAAATTCAAATAATACCATTTAAAAATATGAATATTAATTTAAAGGTGACAATCTGTTATTTTGCGGCCAGTGCAAGTGTTTATTAATGGCAGAAGAAGGAGTTTTAAAAGTAGGTCAAAGGTTGCCATGCTGCTCTATCTTTTGTTTACTTCTTACTTGTTTTCATTTTTTTTTTTTTTTTTTTGCTGCATTGACTTACACTTAGATTGACTGTGCAACAACAGATTGTCATCTTCCCAACAATTTCCATACTTTTAAAAGGTATGACTTAAATCAAAATGCGTTTTAACACCCACTTTTTTACTTTTGGTGGCTGCTGGGCCTTTAAACAGTAGCACATACAATCATGGGTATGGGCCATACATCAAACAAATGAATGTAGTTTTTAGCCTTTCAATATCCGACAGTCATTCTGTTTACATGTGATACATTTATATCATAGAACAGTGTTAATGCAGTATCTTTTACTCAAATAATCAGAACTTTGCAAATGAAGCCCTGCTTGATTGACTGAGTGATACATTCATGTAACTTTCAACATTACATCAGTCATACCATTTTGACAGATCATTTATTCATATGTTTCCTGAGTTTTAACAATATCTGAAGTAACTTGCCTATGGACATCTCAACGAAACCCAGCGAGAATTAAATTCGAGTCATGGGTTACTTATTTTATGCATTTACCACTGAGACATGAAGTAATCCTGAAGCCCTTTATAGCTGTTCAGCTGAATAAAACTTGTGGCATTACTAGTATCACATGGGTCAGCTCAAATAATATAGGAGCACTGTAAAGCCCAAAGTGACAATACAAAATTCACAATACATAAGCACAACAGTAGCTAATTCACCTGTCTAACAGAGTATTTTCAAGAATTCTGCTCCATTTTCATCCCGGCCTGTAATAAGCATTTCATTCAAGATCTAGATGAGACAGCAAAAACTTGCAGTATACCAGTAATCTTGAATCTACACTGTTCCTTTGTGAAAGCATTTGCACACGACAAAATAAATGCGACTTAAAAATTGAAATGTGTAATGGGATGGGTAGAAAACATTGTGGGAACAGGAGAAAATGCTGGTTACCAATGTTTTCAAAAGGCTTCTTCTTCAGGGTCGTTAAGACCCGTGATTGTGTGGTAAAGAGTTGCACCTTAGCACTAATTGCTGCTGTGGACTTGTTAGATTCAGTGCAACTTCGTGTACCATTTATCAGCAAAACAAACTTTAGATCTTTGAAATATGCAGTCCGCCATGTAACTGACTTAAACCAAAATGAAGAAAAAAAAAAAAAAAAAAAGAGCCAAAAGAAACAAAAAATACTCATAATCGCAAATGACTGGGCATTTTCTATGAAATTGGTCATTTTCTTTCACTGACTGCTAATAACAAACGATGACGGAATGAAATGTACAGACCACTCATCCTCAGACTGCCAAATAAGTAAAAGAGGAACATTCATAGTAGGTAAAGCGGACACAAATATTACAAGAGTTCGGATACTGCAACTAGAACATCACCTAAAATATTAGCAGGTGTAAACTTTGGATCAAACTGCACATCTTGATCTACATTGTGTTCTTAAGTACCCAAATGTTCTCCTAAGAATGCTAAGAGTTCAACAAGGAAAATATTTATAATAAATGTAGAAGGAAGATTTTTATAAACAATGGTTATTGTTGAGGTCATGTTCCATGAAGCACTATTGTACATAAGTATCTGTTTATCTTTTTGCCCTGGTTCACCCTTCAGTTCGCTGAAGTCTAATAATTGGACAAATATTGTTCTATAAAACAAATGAAAATAAGACATACTCTGTGAAGGCTTAATGCATCTGCGAAAAGTATCGACCCGCAGTCCGCGCGGGCTTACCTGGGCCGAAACTTTTCGCTACTGGCCAATTTTCTGTATGTCCAAGGTCCAATTTATTTTATGATTCAGTCCGTTGTTAGACAAAGTGGATATTATGATTCATAATTACGCGATGACCTGTCTGATATAATGCCTCACGGAGATGCATTAAGCCCCCTTTTGCCAGAGTATGACTCAAATAGTTTGTTAAAAGTATTTTTGCAATAGAAAAGTTGATAACACTCAGTACTATATAGGGCAAATACCATAATGTATTGTCACACATGCGACATAAATTACTAAAGTTGATTTTTCTAGTCTTATCTCGTTCCCAAATAAAGTTTTCCGTTGACATTAAACAGAGAAACCGGTTTTACCCACAGACATTGAAGAAAGAAAATCCAGGCTTTGGCAAAAAAGCAAAATGCACTATAGCTAGTGAATCTTCCCCTATGCTACAATCTTATAGCAGTGGACTACACCGGTAACGAATAATTCAATTTTAAGAGGCATCAATGTCAAACAAATTATATTGACGCTGTGTTTATGATGTATTTTTAAAGGCATCGTGTTTAGGTATAATATAACTCTTAACTTAGGTCCCGGACCGAGAAGAAATTAGAATAACTTGTGGTCAAACCCAATTTCTACATGTTAAATGTGAATAAAATGTAGTTTTAAAGAATTTGAACAGCAAACTTTTCGTCTATCTTATTAGAACATGAATGTTTGATCTTAAGCAACAACTACCACTTTCCACCCTATATTCATGTTTAGGTCATGGGTATTTCATTTCATTAACTCAGAGGTATTGACTGATATTGTTTACCGTTACAGTGATCAACGAAAAAAAGTTTGTGATAGCTTGTGGTAAATACGAAATTTATTTCTATAATTCTTTTTTCAGGAAAAGAAAATGTTGTTTTGTGCCTTTTTGAATATTTTACATATTATCAGAATATGAAAATATAAGATCAGACTGCTTGATCCATAGTTCTGATGTTGATCTTCAATGCTAATTAAAACAACAAATAAACTACCGTTCAAAGGGCTATATTACGTTATTTTACGGACTATGTAGATCAAAATCGTACTGCACAAAAAACACTGATTAAACTGCATAGAATTGACGGCAATGTCTGTTTATCTTACTGTTTATTTCTGTATTATAATACGTTTTACCAATTAATCTAACACAGAAAACTGTTGGAACAGTTCAATCAAGAATTGGTAACGTTCTGTCTGGTGTCTATTTCATCGCTAAATAACAAAAAAATATGACCTGGCTTCATCTATAGCAGACAACCAACAGAATGTGTCTCGAAAATGGGATGCGTCTTTGAAACTGTAGAAAACGTAGAGGGGAAGAAAAAAACAAATGCTTATTGCTAGATTTTTCCACTTTTCCTGAAATTATTTACAAGTATATGGCATGAAGGTTTAGGAAAAAATAACCATGAAAAGGGGGCATGTGTCTCCCTCATTACTTGATTGATATAATCTATTTTATTTATTTAAATCTAAGGATACACTGGACGTCCTTATATCTGTCCGTATGATGTAAAGGTGGAAAGTAAATGTCCTAAAGGCGCTGTCACACTCTAGCGTATAGAGCCAGCGTATGAGGAACGTATGGACTTTTTGGGCATACGCTGACATACGCTGAAACACGCTAGGGGTACGCTGGAATACGTTTCTAGTACGCCGGGGTACGTCGGTGTACGCTGATGTACGTTGACGGCCAAAATTTATTTTGAACATGCACAAAAAGTTTCAGCGTATGCCGACGTATGAATTTTACGCTCATCATACGTTCCTCATACGCTGAACACGCTAGAGGTACGCTGAAGGTACGTTACTCATACGTCGAGTACGCTTCTCATACGTTGAAACTGAATGGGTCAGGAAACCTAGCGTTAGAGGAGCGTATAATGAACGTGTGTCTGACGTGTGTCTAACGAATGGCTAACGTTATAATGGTAGTTTTAACGACAGTCTAACGTACTCAACTTATGCCTAACGTGTTCTGAGCGTACAGCCAACTTATCCCATGCGTATTACATGCGTATTTCCAGCGTATTGGGGGGGGGGGGTATATAAAGTCTCACATTTCCAAATCTGTTTCAGTTTGTACCAGCAGTTCAGAGATGGAGGTTGCTGTGCTGCAACATCACCAAGATTTGTTACAGTTGGCAATTGAATATGCTAGACACAGAAGAAGAAGGCGTAGAATGAGACGTGCAATCTGGGTGAAACCTTGGATTGGAAGGCGGCGTCAATCTGGTCTTTATGACCTGCTTATGCTTGAATTGAGAAATGAAGCTCAGAGAGCCTTCAGGAACTTCCTACGCATGCCTCCAGAAATGTATGATGAACTGCTGGACAGGGTTGGTCCCAACATCACCAGGCAGTTGAAGACTGCAGTTGAAGACTAGGCTGGTGGTGGTGAAGATTTGGCTGCTGCTGCTGATGCACTGTGGCAGGAAGTAGCATTTGCTGGTACTGATAAAACTGTCCATGCCCCCACAGAGGCTGAGTCCCCCACACATGACCATGGTACTGGTCAACTGACCCAAACGACGGGGCAGAACTTGGCCGGTGTGCAGGCTGTTGTGCAGGTGCAGGTCCAGGTGCAGGAGCAGTGGCAGTGGCAGCTGGTAGGTCGTCATTATCACTGTCTTCCATCAGCTCAGACAGCAGCCGGTTGATGCTGGACCTTGCCTTCTTGTAGCTGGCCTTGGGCATGGTCATCAGACTGTCCCTGACATAGTTGGCAAAGGCTGCCCTGGCTGTCACTGGCTGCTGCTGAGCTTTGGTGAAGTCCTTGAGAATGCTGCCAGACTCCGCCATTCTCTTTTCCAGGGATTGCAGAATCTCACTCTCAACATCCTTCTGCCTCTTTCTGCCAGTCGAGGAGGTTGAAGATTGGGTACCAGGAGCAGCCTCATCTCGCCCGACTTGCAGCTCAGCACATGCAGTCTCAGCAGCCTCCAAGTCTCCCCTGTGCTGCTGGATAGTTTGCTTCACCTGCAAAGAAAGAACAATAAAACATCATAAGTATATTTCAGTCAATGGCATTGCACAAAACCTGAAAGTAAAAGACATATTAAAACATAATATGTACCTGAAAAAGAAGTCATGTTATAGCACATAAAATATGAAAATAAGTAAATTATTGTACTTACACTTTGAATTGGCTCTAGTCTGTGGCGGGTCACTCCTTTCAGGAAGGCAAACTTGGTGTAGATCCAATCCTCCCTCTGTGTGAAGATCACACCAGGATCCCCACTCTTTTTCTTGTAAAGGCGTGTGTTGGTGTCTCTCAGTGATCTGAACCACCCCTGCAGAGTTTCAGAAGACCTGTCCATTAATTCAGCCTGCTCCTGCCATAACTTTTCTTTCTTGTCCTTCCTCCTATAGTCAGTCAATTTCACATTCCAGAGAATAGGATTATCTCTGATAACGTCCAACATCTGGTCCTCCTCAGCAAAATTCAAACTGAATTCACTCTTTTTGGCCCTCTGCTTCTTCTTTTTGTGTTTGGAGGATGTGGAGGAAGCCCTGGGGAAATGTGAGGATGCTGGAGAAGATTCCCTGGAGTCCTCCCGCGGAACTGGAGAGACTGACACTGCATCTGAGGTATCACCACCAGTATCTTCTGAATGACCAGCTTGCTGAGGAGGAGGACGGATGACATCTGGCTCAGGATCAGGATCAGCAGCAGCAGGAGCAGGTGCAGGTGCTTGTGCAGGCCCAGGTGCAGGTGGAGAGGGAGGAGGAACATCAGCTGGCTTGACTTTCTGGGCACGGCGTTTTGGCATCTTGACAGCTTGAAGTCTACTGGCGGAATGAATAAATTCGCGCGCTGCCACCTT
Organism: Tridacna gigas; assembly: GCA_945859785.2. Lineage (NCBI taxonomy): Eukaryota > Metazoa > Mollusca > Bivalvia > Cardiida > Cardiidae > Tridacna > Tridacna gigas. Next base: position 57,963,961 of record OX244040.2, on the reverse strand, counting down.
TTATACCCCCTGCTGTGTACGCTCCTCATACATTAGGCTGACGTTCCGCATACGTTTCTCATACGTCGGAGGTACGCTGATATACGTTACTCATACGTCGGTATACGTTCAACTCAAAAACACATCACATCACATACGCTGACATACGCTATGTGTACGCTACTCATACGCTGACGGTACGCTAGGACTGCGTTTTTCTAACGGTCATTAACCGAAAATCGACCTCATATGCTGAAAAGTTGCGCGTATAAACAATTTTTCGAAATATTTGATACGTTCCTCATACGCTGGCTCTAAAGTTGCGCGTATAAACAATTTTTCGAAATATTTGATACGTTCCTCATACGCTGGCTCTATACACTAGAGTGTGACAGCGCCTTAAGGCCTTCCTGTTAACACTTAAGCTGCTGAATAAATGAAACGCAAATTTCTACTCAATACTAAAAGCTCAAACATTGCGGTTTCAAAGTTGATTTCACCGGAAAGAAAAAAACCGCATCGGACAGTGTAGATCAAAGATCAGACTGCACGTTCTGTGCAGTCTGATCTTGATCTACACTGTCCACAAAAGGTCAGTGGGTCGCGATCAGCAGCTTAAGGGTTAAGGGTATACTTTTTATTACGGATTACAAACAAAATTAATGTACTAGCTGATGGTCTACTTGAATATAGGTAATGCAGAAATGGGTTCAACAACTCGTTAACAAACATCCGTACCTACCGGATGACATATTGACAATATGAATCAACAGGATATACGATTGTTTCGCTAAATACATGTACACAATAGATTGCTTTGATTGCTTTTCAGTTGTTTTATATATGCTGACCAGCAATGAAACTTACCGACCTAAATGCTTAGTATTTATCTAAATGTATACAATAATATGTATTTTGCACATTTGATTGACTTTGAAACTCTCTCTCTCTCTATCTCTCTCTCTCTTTCTGCAGTCTCAAATTCAAGTTATTTGTACTTTGAAATAATCTTACAAATAACTTTGCTTACCACTAAGCGTCAAACGTTTTGCTCCTGGTAATATCAAGATGATTTTATGGACAGTATAAATTGATATCAGACTGCACAGAAAACTTCACTGGACATTATTTTCTGTAGCATTCCGTTCAAAATTTTTTATATTTATAACACTCTAGACGAATTTTATTATGGGTTGCTCAAGTTTCAATCGAAGAAAATACTTCCGTGTGTCTTAGGGGCATTATTTTTCCAAGCTCATCACTCTTTGGTAAAATATGTTCACCCATAATTGAACCATGCTCTGTGAAAAGGGTGCTAAATGCATCTTCGAAAGTATCAACCCAGGTCAGCCTGCACAATCCACGCAGGCTGACCTGGGCCAAAACATTTCGCTATTGGTCAATTTTCTGTATGTCCAAAGGCCAGTGTAACTCATGATTAAGTCACTTGTTTAAAAAAAAAAAAAAAAAAGGGTGGCCATAACAGATCCACGATTATGTGATGGCTTGATTGGTATCATGCATCATGGAGATACATTAAGCTCCCTTTTTCCAGAGCATGGCTTAATTATAATTGGCGTGCAACACACGAAAAGGGGCCTTCGGACGATTGCGTAAAGTGTTGTTCCGGATTAGCCTGCGCAGTCCGCGCAGGCTAATCCGCCGGGACAGCGCTTTACGACTACATAAGATTTTTTCATACAGTAGACTTTCGTGAGATAGAAAATCGCACAAAAGCGGGAACAGTCGTCTCAGATTAGTCACAGACTGCTGATCTGGGACGACACACTTTTACACGTATGTCAGAATGCCCCTTTTCGTGTATTGCACGCCATATAATATCTATCAACTACATGAATGCATCTGGGACGACACACTTTTACATATATGTCCGAAGGTCTCTTTTCGTGTGTTGCACGTCATATAATGTAACTTTGGAAATGGAAATTGATGGGTAAATGTCTGTTACTATGTCAACCGTATGTAATCCGTGTGTGCTTCTTAGATGTTATACCTTGTGCCCAGTGCTCAGGGAGCTTCGATAAGTTCCAGTTTTGGCTTTTTCGCATCCTGCAGCTCAATTTATCTGTCTGATGTTCGTGAAATTTGGTCCATATTGTGTCTTGATGGTATACTTGGATTCGTAATCACCATCCATTCTTCGCGATATGCTGAAGAATTTTCTAAGTTTGAAAGTAACACAACTTCTGATTGGCTATTTACCGTTTTGTTTAGCTAATCAGAAGTTGTATTACTGTCAAATTTAGAAAAAATCTTGAAGAAACTGACTAAGAATATTCTTAAGAATGCTTGGTGAATACAGACCCTGATGAAATGAAATATGGCTTAATTAGGTGTCCATTGGATGAAAGCTGGGTACAAGAAAATTAATGCGCAATCCACTCTCTAGCCTTTATTGGTCATATTGAAGTTTACTTGTTCCTAGCATCTGTCTTTTAAAATTGCACGGTTCGGTTCAGTGATATACGGACAGGCGTGAATTGGTCCAAAATAACTTACAGGTTCTGTCCGAAAATTGTACACGCTACTAGTATCATGACGAAGCTGAATTGTATTTAAAACGAAGACAAATGAATTATTGGTTGAATGACAGGAACTGTTTTAATCATCTATTCTTTTGTCAGCAACATTCTAGTTCCGAGTGTCTGAAAAAAAGCAGCGATAAATTTATTCTAGTTATGCAACAACTCTGATAAGATTTGTTCGAAAGAAAGGAAAACATCTATTTTACTATCAGTTTTTTCTTTTTTTCTAGACATGTTCTCTAGAGTTTAAAAGACTTGCTTCTCTTTCAAAATCAAAGCGCCAAAGGCACTGAAAGCTTGGCCATCTGAAGGGGTGAAGAAGAAGAAAGAAGAGGCGCAGAAGCTCAAAATTTCTATCACATTTGTACAGGCTTGAAACTTCTAGATCACATTTGTACAGATATCTCTACATTGTCTCACACTGACATTCGGAAGAGTTGACAACAAAATGGAAAAACATGAATTTGTAAAGGCTCATGCAACCAATCAAAATGAGCAGCATGCAAAAAGAAATAGGCCTACTGCTGATAAATGTGGCCTATATGGTGCTCACAACGTTTTTTCTGATTCATAAAAGTGGCCTACTCTTTGATACTACACAAACTAATATCAAACTTGTACGAGATATCATTAAGACAAAAATTCCAACCAATTTTCAAGAGTATCTGACTGAAAATTTTATCTCTGAGTGCAAACAAGGTTTTCCTACGATTTTCCCTAGTGACCTACTTTTTGACCCGATATGATTCATTTTAAACTTGTCTGAAATATTTATCAAGGCAAATATTCTGACTGATTGATTCACTGATAGCGTTAAACACCATCTTCAACATTATTTCAGTTATTTCGTGGCAGCCTGTGCACCTATCCATGCTTTCCTGGAATTTCTTTTTTACTACGCACAATATTCTTTCCAATTCACTTGCTGCTTTCCCACATAACCATCGTCAAAACAATGATCAATGGTGAGAGAGGAATGAATCCTGCCGCATTGACTATCATCAATCCTTGGAAAGAAATTGGCCCAGCCGGGGACCGAACCAGCGACCCCCTGCTCTCAAGCCTTGTACGCTACCGACTTAGCTACAGGAGCTGGACTCAACTATTATGCCCAATGTCAATGTTAGATTTCACGTTGGTTTAAAATTACAAATATTCTGTCCAATTTCAATTTAAAGCCAAAGCTACCCTAAAACACGGTGAAATCTAACATTTTGACCAAGTTTCATTGACATTGGGCGGGAAGGTAACCTGGTTGATATCCTTTTAGGATTTTCCATGCTTATACTGCTTTTGAAATGTATACAAATGGAACTATCGGTATTGTAAAGTCAAAAAGATTATCTAGACAAAATTTTGGCCCAACAATTTTTAGTAAATTTGGACCAAAACTTGCTTATGTGGTTTAACACTCTTTTCAATATTATTTTAATTATGTTGCAAAAGCCAGTGCACCTATACATGTCTTCATAGAATTGGTTTAACTTGTACTATTTAAGCCACTGGCTACTTTACCACATAAACATGGTTGAAAAAATATACAGCAGTGAGAGGGGTTGAATCCTCTTCCCATGACTATCATCAATTGTCTGAAAGAAATAGGCAGAGCTCAGCAAATCTGGATTTCAAGCCTTGTATTTAATAGACTGAACCACCTGTCATGGCCTGGCTTTAAACACAAAAGGAAATTTGCATGGCATACTATTAAGACAGATGGACAGATCAGGGCATCTATTTACTTACCATTCCTGAGATCTTTGTCAGTCTTATTCTCCTGAATTTTCTAGATTTAAAAGTAACACTTCTGATTGGCTAAACCAGATATTGGCTAAACCATCTAGTTTAGCCAATCAGAAGTAGTGTTTTACTTTCAAATTTTAAAAATCTTGGAGAATAAGAAAACGAACGTTCTTAAGAACAATTGGTGAATATGAACTCGGTCCATGTAATCAAAATATGGTCACAAAAGTATAAACAAGTTGTCAGTGTTGTGACCAGAGGAACAATCATTCGAAATCATCTAAGATAATTCTAATTTATTGCCAAAAAAAAAAAAAAAAAAACAAGATTGATTGTAATCTGTCTTGTGTGACCTATTTATTTCTACCAAGATTGACCAAAATTTAAACTTGTGACCGTTGTAATTAGGAAACAAACTTGCTAACCCAATTTTTATATTTGCATAGTGGCAATTGTCAAAATTATCTTGACTCCTTATCAAACAACAACATTTTAGACTTGTCCAATTTGAAATCTACTGCAAACGAGAAATCGAATGCGATGCTAATGCTGACATTGGAAAGTGTAGCAAAACAATGTGGAAAAAGGAGAAAATACTGGTCACTAGCAATTTCTCCTGAGCCCCTCCTCCAGTATTTTCTAAACCCTCCTTCATCACAATTGTTAAAACTCAGGATTGTGTGGTAAAGGATTAAATATTAATATAAAGACAAATACTAGGGCTAAATGTGGTGAAGATTTGGCCAGAGATGTAGTCTTCAGATGATTGGTGTTTGCTACAGATTTACTTTTAACTTTATCCAAGACATGGTGCATAAAGATGATTTGCTGATGGTCAATATTTTTGGAGCAAAACATGGCCCTTTTTGGGGTAAAAGAAAATGGCTCTCTTTTTTGTAAACAAGCAATTTGCTCTCTATTCTTTTTGATTCTTTAAAATTTAAGAACACTGAGCCTGTCCCTAACTTGTTCAATTCATTTTCCGCATTTTCGAAGTGATTCAAGATACTGCTGCTTTTATGTATACTAGCATTTTCCCCTTTTCCCACAATGCTTTCTAACCTATCTGGGACAAATTCCATCATTTGCAAAGGCTTTCAATTTGGTTAAGTCTAAAATTTTATCATTTGGTAAAAAGTTAAAACCAATTACTGCAGTGGAGCACCATTAGCGCAGTCGTTAGCGTACCAGACTTGAGAACGAGGGGGGGGGGGTCACTGGTTTGAATCCTTAGCTCAGCCCATTTCTTTTCGATGATTGATGGTAGTCATTACGACACAATTCAATCCTCTCTCATTTAAGCACTGAGCTTTTATATATTACCTTAATTCTGAATTTTGACGATTGGTAATCTTGGTATTTAGAAGTAGCCAATGATGGTGACAAATTTGAGATTGTTCCTTAATTGCCAATGGTGAAAATTCTAAGAAAACCAGTGATTCACAGACATTAATTAAAGAAAAAAAATAAATATTCCTAATTGTAGATATATGATGTTACTTGATTTTTTAATTCATGTTTCACTTAAAATTCATTTTAATAAAGTAGGGTGCAATAATGTGGGACAAACAAGCCTGGATGAAAAAGCCCAGGGATGAACATGCCCACGGCCAAGCTATAGTTTTTGGACAAACTAGCCTCGAACCTATCATTTCGGATGGAGCGGTTCATCTGCACAAAGTAACTTTATTAATGCATTAACATCAAATTTGTTCGCAACAACTGGCAGTAAAAATATGGATGCGTAAGCAGTGTGTTGAAAACCCAACTCTTTCAGTACCTACTATCACTTAACCCTTAACTCTTTACCAAACGGCAAAAATTTTAGACCTGTCCAAATTCAAAGCAGTTGCAGACGACAAAATAAATGTGACTGAAAAATTGAAATCTTTTTCGGGAAGGGTAGAAAACATTATCGGAAAAGGAGGAAATGCTGGTTACCAGCATTTTTTCCCCTTTACAAACAATGTTTTCAAAAGGCTTCTTTCTCAGGGTCATTAAAAGTTGGGATTGTTTGGTAAAGGGTTAAATTGTTCAATACAATGGATGAAGTTTTCAAGCCACTTATATATGCTGTAACATGGCGATTGCAAAAGTGTTGTTAGTAGAAAATAACTCATCGTATCAGACAATGTAGATCCAAGATCAGACTGCACTTTCTGTGCACGATCTTAATCTACACAATCTGTAAAAGAGCATCGAGTTGCGCTGAGAAGCCAAAGAGTTAAATATCCCGTATTTACAGCTTAGATCAAGATCCGATTGCACTGAGTAGTAAATATGATCTTCGATTTAAAACGCCTAGCACCTGATGCTAATGTCGGGTCAAGCAATTAATTACCGAGAAATAGCGGAGGAGATCAAAAATCAAGATCAGCTGGCACTTAATGAGAAGTCTGATCTTTGACATAACACGCTCGCAATTTAGGTCTTCTTAACTGGTTGTCCATGGCTCATATTACAAAGTTTTATACCCTGTGTAACGTTACATATTCGATTTTGTGTGCCGAGTTTGTAACGCCAAAAAAAAAAAAATGGGTCGAAATTGTCATGGTCCGAGATGTCATAGGATATCAGGACAACACTGACAAGAAGAAATAAGGCATCGTACATACTGGGCCAATCAAAACATATTTATACCTTTAGATACGAAAAGCACAGTAATTTTACGAAAATAAATCTTACCGAGTTTTTGAAATGTTCAGCTGTTTTGGGGAAAGAGCACATCGTCTGCGTTTTGTCATGCACATTGTGTCAAAAAATAGGAAAGATGAAAGATTCCGAGTATTGTTCGGCAACATCACTCGTCACTACACGGCCGATTCCGTAACTACATCTAAGGATTTGCCAATGCTTCTTCAGTGTTACAGCGCACTAATTTCCACTTGTAAACAAGATCATTAGGGCTTGAAATTCTTAGTCAAATACTTTCGTTAGATTGACATCGCGCATCTCTCACAGTTCTTTGTGAACTTAAACCTAACTATGATGTTCAAACCGAAATATTTTTATCATTTTTTGGTGGTCGTTTCTTTCAGCGTAGTGAGATGCATTGCAAGCGGTAGCTTTTCACTTTTACTCGTAACTGCTCGGATCATGTGGATGGGGTTGAAATTTTGGCATACGATTACTATAGCCTTGGACTTGGCAAGCCAAGCCTAGGCTAAAAATGATTTCGACCCCAATAGAATGGTTTCTTTTCTGTAACAACTTACTCCAGCACAAGTAACAACACGCCCAATGCAAGGGACACGATGACATGAAAGTTACTGGCACACATATAGATGGCCTGTGAGGTTCAAATGCGCCTTACGTGTTTTTCGCGTGTTTATACAATATAGAGTTTAACGAAATATTTCTGGAAACGCATCAAAAATAAAATTCGGATGGTTTACTTGGCGTTGACTGGTATTAAATGAAAAGTGTAACAGCCTGTCCTGGTCTTCTATTTGCTTTTAACTTTTCTGTAAGGAAAGATAAAATATTCCTGGAAACTGTTTGTGGTATATCAGTGACTCACAGTTACAGATAAATGTGTTAAGCACCTTTCCCGGATTTATTATAATTTTCTCCTTTACCTTCTATGACGCATTTCACTGATCCTTGTTAAGGATTTCTAAGAACACAACCAATAGTGTAATATGGCCTGCAACATGCGAAATGAGACCTTCGGACGTTTGCGTAAAGTGTCGTCCCGGATTAGCCTGCGCAGTCCGCGCAGGCTAATCCGAGACGGCACTTTACGACTACATAGATTTTTTCATACAGTAGACTTTCGTGAAATAGAAAATCGCACAAAAACGGGAAGTGTCGTCTCGGATTAATCACAGACTGCAAAGACTATTTCTGCTTCTTTAAAAGCCTGATAAACCAAAAGTACATGTATTCACAGACTTAAGCTGTAAACGATTTAAAACTGTTTGCGTCAATCATTGTATCTCTTTCAGTCTTTCCCTAACAACCTGTATTTGGACTTGTATTCGCTTTTGACCATGGAAGAAAGTTGTCTGCGTACGTCAATATTCTTCGAAATTTTGGACCTGTCTGCTATGACGCATCACTATCCTGTACAGGATAAATATTGATGCGCGGTGCGTAAATTGACCCTCAAAATAATAAGAGGAAAATGGCTAATATTGATAATACGTCTGCGGAAAAATCAAGCCAGTTTCTCGCGACAAATAAAACACTTCCGGTTCTGTACCCAGAATACCCACATCAGATAGGTATGTATTTGAAAAATGCCACCTAGCTGAAAATAATGCTCGAAAGAAAAGAGCCCGAGGGATTACAAATGTACTCGATAAAAAGAGAGTAAAGTTGTGAACTTTCAGCGTCAAATAGATAAACTGCACTTTTTTGGTTGAATGCGAAAAAACAAACTTCTAAAACTCAGACAGATTTTTATCTGACCGGCTTGAAGAAATAAGCGGGCGGTATAGATCAAAGATCAGACTGCGCATTTTGTGCGTCCGCAGAAGGCCGTCCTTTCGCATCGGGCGCTGGAAGGGTTAACCCTTACCCTGCTAGATTAAAGAAATGAAACTTTCAAACCGATAGTATAAACCCAAATTCTATTTCAAAATGTATTTTTGGAGGAAAGATATCTCTTATCGGACAGGGTAGATCCAAGATCAGACTGCACGTTCTGTGCAATCTGATCTTGATCTACGCTTTCCGCAAAAGGTCAGTGGGTTGCACTTAGCAGCCTAAGGGTTACAAAAAGTCATGATTTGGGTAACTATACTTAATAGATCCTCTAAAGGAAGCCAATAATTATTTGATTGACGGCGTAGACAAAATAATTTCACTTACATCACGGCAGCCAAAGCACCTATCCATGCTTTAACTATTACCACTTTAGTACACACCAATATTTCCGCACCAGTGGACGATTTCCCTCACAGACATCGTCATAACTATGTTCAGCGTTGGAGAGGAAGGAATCCAGTCGCAAGTACTGAAATCAACCTTTGGTTAAAAAAAAAATCTTTGCCAAGTTACTGAATCGAACCAGCAACCCTTAGGTTTCAAGTCCTGCACGTTGGGGACTGAGTTTCAAGCTTTGACTAGATAAGGGCTATATATATGTGATTTATGTTTAGTTTGAATAAGTTTTAAACGACTTTCCACAGTTGTAAAGCACGGAACCAGCTTGTTAATTCATGTAGGTTTTGGGCTGCACCACTTCTAAGCTGGGGCTCGGCAGTGCTTTCCATTATTTTCGTTTTAAGCTTTCTATTCCATATCTCGAAAACCCATTCGATCCGTGAAAAAAAAAAATCGTGTATTGTTCGTACATCTAGTTTAGATCGCTAAATCATGCTAAACTCGTCCTTGGGCGAATATTGCTTGTCTTATCAGAGTCTACAGTGGTTGCCAGTGACACACAAGATGCAGTCTTAGATGTAAGACTACCATTTAAATGACTGTTTAATTATCTTTGATATTGCTGTAAGTGTCATTTGATGCATTATTACTATTAGTAGTAGTAGTATTAGTAGTAGTGTTAGTAGTAATAGTAGTAGTAGTGGTAGTCATCTGCAGGCATATACTTTGCAATTATATAGCACATTATAACACATATTGTACCACAAAAAAGGACAAATGAAATAAATCAACATAACTCCAAGAAAAAAAAAGGGAACGATCGAATGTTTGCACGAAAAGCGGATATGTATGAATTAAGGTCAAGTGTTTTGTTTACAATGTAGCATACAGCTTTAAAGTCACGTGCTCAATTTCTAGGTACAGGACCGTTTTACAGGAAAACGGAATCTCGTAGGATGGTCTACACTGAACGATATATTAACCGTTAAAGCTCTTTTCACAAACTTCTTTGCATCTTGAGCAACTGTAGATCAAGATCAGATCGCAAGTTTTGTGCAGATCTTTGATTTTTACTGTCTACTTAGCTTAAGCATTCTTTTCCAGTGACTTCTATGAGCGCTGTGTGTTGTAACTCTTTACTAAGCGACGGAATTTTCGACTGCATGAAACTGAAAACATATGCAGCTGAAAAATTCATTGCAGCACAAGAGGTCATTTCTGTGATTTTAGGGTAGAAAATATTTTGGAAAAATGAGGCAATGCTGGTTAACAGCGTTTTTGTCCTTCCCACAATGTTTCAGAATGAATTCTGTGAATCTAAAATGATGACTGAGCCATGCTCTGTGAAAAGGGGGCTTAATGTGTCTGCGAGCAGTATCGACCCAGGTCAGCCTGCGCAGTCCGCGCAGGCTGACCTGGGCCGAAACTTTTCGCTATTGGTGAATGCTTTGTATGTCAAAGGACCAGTCTACCTCATAATACAGTCGGATGTTTGACAAAATGGATTTCATTGATTCCTTATCGTGTGACTTGCTTGGTATCACGCATTGTGGAGATGTATTAAGCCCCCTTTTGTCAGAGATGTTGACGTATTTGTTTACTCTATCCTACGAGTTTAATTCAATTTCGATAATTGGGTATATTTATGAAGTAGGCCACAGGAAAAAAAAAAACCTCGAAAGAAAATTGTACTCTTCAGTCAATCGGCATATCATGTGCATGACATTTCTATCAAACATGCAGGAAAGATGGTGGTCACAACATAATGATTTGTCTCGAGCATAGCAATTGGTTTGAGGTTTAAGAAGTCGACGAAGGTCTGGAATTCCTCAAACTCAAAGTACTAGAACGACAAAATTTAACAAAACAAAAAAAAAAAAAAAAAAAGGGGGGGGGGGGCTAGATTGCGAGGGGTTTGTGGGAATTAAAGAAAGTGTTGGTCATGTCAATTTTTCCTCTGCCCACGGTGTTTTCAAAGCTCTTCTTCCGCAAAGTAGTTGCAACACGTGATCGTCTGATGCAAAGATTAACACATGCGCAATATTTTCCATAAGTTTCTTTCTTAAAAGGTCAAGGCTGTGCCCTTCATTTTTCCCACCCAGAAACCACTATATTATTGTCAAACTACCAATCCGTATAAGAATATCAAAGTGCTTAAAGTATTACAACGTATCTTGCTTAAAAGGGGAATGTGTTGGACGTAAGGAATCTCAGTTGATAATTTCTCCATTTGTTTCAATATTTCTGTGTAGACTAATATCTGCATCAGGTACTTTCAGGATAAAAGTTTAACTCTTTACCAAACGACCAAATTTTAGACTAGTCCAAATTGAAAGTATTGCAGACGACAGTTTAAATGTGACTCAAAAAATGAAATTTGACTTGGAAAGGGTATAAAACATTGTTGGAATAACCAGCAATTTCTCCGTTTCCCATTGTTTTCAAAAGGCATTTTTCTCAGGATTGTTAAAAGTCGAGATTGTGTGGTAAAGGGTCAATACGCCCCAAAGACTAACACGCCACCTGTTTGCTCAAATACGATTGGATACTGACAATCACATGCACATTTCAATGCTGTATATTTCACCGTCTCCGCACTGGGCGCGCAGATTTTACTTGCTCTTACATTAACGTCTTCACCGTTGTTCAACGCTGTGTGGCACTCATCCTACCGGCTTCCAGCTTCGAAGTTTCACAATTTTTGAAGAAAAAAAAAAACACAGAACAGTATTCATAGTTAGACAGCGATCTCAACCAAAAAAGGTAGGATTTTCTTCAATTATTTTATTCACTTTCAATAGTTTTGAATATTTTTCGTATCGTCATGTAGCTTACATTTTGAGTTATCTATGAATTCGAATTACAGGGTATCGACGTCACTAGAAATGCCACTGTTTAACGCTTTCAGCACCACAGGCGAAAACAGGGACTCTTTGCTGACAACATAGATCAAGATCCGACTGCACAGAACGTGCAGTCTGATCTTTGATTTATACCGTCCGCGTGATCAGTCAAGCATTTACCATAAAGATCTAATTGCGGTAGATTGAATTTTCAGCCGTTCAAAAAGTTAGAGTATAAATGACCCATGCTCTGTGAAAAGGAGGCTTAGTGTATCTGCGAAAAGTATCGACCCAGCACTGTTAGTAATTCATGATCTTTGTCGAGCCGGGTAAAAGAAAAAAAGGTGTAGATTTAGGATCAGGCTGCACGCTCTGTGTAGCCTGGTCTTTTGTCTATAATGTCTCTGTAATTTATGGACGATTCTGAAATTATGTTATTTGCTATTGGATTAAACAAGGGTATAGATCTAGATCTAGTTGTTCGAATTATGTTTACATGTATGTGGTCCGATCTTGATTTATCCGTTTACTTATTTATCAAGCATTGTTAGGTGAACCTACTATGTTATGTTTATCATACAAGCGTGTATTATTTGAATTTATCGGTTAATTATTTTGTTTAGTCTGATCTTGATCTATACTTTTGACTAATTTCTCAATGTTTTGTAAAGATTTTTTAGCCTTTTCTGATTAAAAAGTATCTGCAGACGACAAATCAAATGAGGCGCAACATCTGGATTATGTTTACGAAAGAATAGTTAACATCATGGAAAAAAGATGGCCTTAAACTTGACAATCCTGAGTAGGCGTTTTGGTACTTTGGTAGACAGTGTAGACTGATTTGACTACGAAAAACGTGCAGTCTCATCGTGAATCCACACCATCCAATAACTCGGCTATCTTAAAATCTAACGGGATTTGAATTTGAAGTGTAAAAAAGGATATTTTTTTTCTTACCACGACTTCTCCTTTTACCACAATGTTTTCAAAAGCCCTCTACGTCAGAGTCGTTGAAAATGAAATTGTTCGGCGAAAACTTAATACATGTCTATCAATGATATTATTAATTGATATTAGCTATACTGAGCCAGACCTTAAGTACTTATAGTACAGAAAGTGTAGATCAAGACTACACAGAGCAAGAAGTCTGATCCTGAATCAACATTCAGATTACCTGGCTCTCAAAAAAATCTCTAATTCCAAGGATTGATTATAATGTAGATCTAGTCATTTTTACATTAGATTTGTTCATCTCACACCTTGTCCAGAACATTGTTTCGACTTCATTTATGTGAGAAAGCAGTCAGTGGCTCGGAAAGAATTAGATCTAGATCTCTGAAGAAGCGATTGAGTAAATCTAGATTTTGCTTGTATTGTATTTTTCACGTTAATTTCTAATTAACCTTTTACCACTGATCTAGATCTACATTTACTTATCTAAAATTTGTCAACCTTTCTAAAGATAAATCTATTAGATCTAGATCAGAAGACCGGATAGAGCTCTAGTCTAGATCTAGACCTAAAACTTTTGTGGGCTGTTTATAAACAGCTGTGCTTGAAGTATCGGTAGAAGCGAACGTTCCTTTTTCCAGAATGTTTCCAAAATCGCAAACTTAGATGAAAAACTGAGAATAAAGCAAGTTAACCCTTTCCCAAACAACATATTTTGGACTGGTCCAAATTGAAAGAGTTTGCAGACGACAATTTTACATTTGATGAAAATGGCAGAAAGGTCTCAAAAAGGGTAGAAAACACTGTGGGAAAAGGAGAAATTGCTCGTTACGAGCAATTTCTCCTTTTCCCGCAATTGCTCGTTACGAGCAATTTCTCCTTTTCCCACAGTGTTTTCAAAAGACTTGTACTGCAGACACGTGAAAACCAGGGCTTGTTTGGGAAAGGGTTAATAGATATGCAGAGGGTCCATTCATTAATCTCGCACAATATTATCGATGCCGTCTTTATGAGTGACGTCAACACTGTGACGTAATTTTTGTCTTCAGTTTCCCGCGTAGCGTTCCATTAAAACGAACAACGACTTCTAGCGATTATTGCAGTAGAGTTTTAGGTGTAGACAAATCTTGAGAACTTGGATTCATAAATCATATTTTAGGTATTTTATTGTTTATATTGACATTTGAACAACTGTTCGTGTGTCTTGTAAATAAATCTTAAGAAATATAAATGTGTGGATCAAGATGAGATTACAGAACGAGCAGTTTGATCTTAGATCAACGTTATCTGTTACTTTACAAGCTTTTCTTTCTTAGAAATTCCTATATCGATCTAGATGTAGAGACTGAAATGTTCTAATGGTTGTCAGATAGGTTTTTATGTCGCTTTCAACAGTAGACCTAATTAAATAAATTATGCCAAGGCGACAACTTTTATTAGATCTAGCTAATGGCCCCCGCCACTCGGGCCTCAGAAACTGGTGGCTGCCTTCGCCTCTGTGGCATATGGGTGGTAAAAGTCCCCAGAAACGGAGGAGACCGATAATAATAAAACTAAATTAATAAAACTAGTCCAAAATAAATCAATCCAAAGTAAATATTAGAAAAAACCAATAATAAAATAAACCTAAATATGATAATAAAAACACTTACGTCAGTAAGATTAAATATTTCCAGGCAAAAAATTAACAAACCCAAAATTAAAACATAAAAGTGGCTGGAGAACAAGACAAATTAAGATCAAAGGATTTCCTGAAGAAATTTTTTATTCCAAAAATGATTTTTATTTTTTCATTTTTTGAAGACATATCTTTCCTATATACTTTCCTGTCTCATATACTAACATGCTCATTTGTGTGTGTATCATCTGTGCCAGTGGGTAGCACACTGGATGAAGAATATAACATCATCTGTGTATAACATCTATGTTTTGTTCTTGTATTCGTCAACACCTTTTCCAGTCTCTAGCACTATATGTTTGAAGAATTTGAAACATTTGGCATACTTGTATTTAGAACCTTACCTTCAATCAGAGACCTCTAATGTGAACTCTAGTAAGCTCTAAGTTATTAGCTCTAAGCATTAAAGTTATCATGTTAACACTCTATATCTAAAGCTTTCTTGATTGAAAATATTTCAAGAGAAAACTTTCTTCTGATAAAAGATTTCTGTCTTTGATTCAGAAGCCACTTGTTTAACGTGAGTGGCATCTCATGTGCCCGAAAAGGGGATCCTGGTAGTTGAGAGTGCCCGGGGATCTCCAGCGCTCAACACACTGCTTTGGCCCTGGCCTCGGATAGACGAGAGGGATGGGTTAGACCCGATCCGTCTCAATCGGCTCGGTCGTGCCTAGCTTTTATGATTACATACTTTTATCTATATTTCTTCCTTTGTATCTTATGATACCAACCGGGTTAGATTTTTTCTTTTTTATCATCTTTTACATTGTTTTCCTTTATAAAGCGGCGGCTGATGGGCTAATTAATAGACCTTTAGTTTCTCTTCATTTAAGGTTTGTTAAGTATAATAGCTATGTAGCTCTGGCGTCGGAAATAGGAAACCCATTTCCATAAGACATCCCCTTGTAGGGCTCCGAGGAGGATGGAGCGCATAGCTATTGAAATTACACTAACAAGATCATGGCTTCCCAAAACAAAAGACCCCGACCGAATAACGAAAACAATCAAATACTGTTCATGCTGAAAAATTCCTGGTTGTCAAAAGTGAGGAGTCAAAGCCCATTACATCTTTGTCTCCCTTCATGATAGAAAAGCAAATTGAAAGTTTAATTGGAACCGCAAAACCTGTTAAAAAATTGAAAAATGAAACACTACTTATAGAAACAGCCAGATAAAGTCAAGCTGAATCATTATTGAAAATTAAAAAAAATTACAATTTGAAAGTCTCAGTCTCAGAACATTACTCGCTTAACAAATCCAGAGGAATCGTGAAAGACAGGGCACTGAAAGGAGAATCTGAAGAAAAAATGTTGAATATCTTGCATCACAAGGAGTTGTTGCATGTAAAAGATTCAAAATCAAAAAAGATAATATTCAGGTTGAAACAAATACACTACTTCTCACTTTTAACACCACCACTTTACCCCAGAATATTAGAATCTTTTATCGTGCAGTACCAGTGGAACAGTTCATCCCGAACCTTTAAGTTGTTTTAATTGTCAAAAATTTGGACATCACGAAGAAATCTGCAAGCTGACAGACTCAGTAATCTGTGATAGATGTGGTGAATCCAAACACACATCTAGCATTTGCCAAAGACCTTTCAAATGTGTGAATTGTGGTAAAGATCACAGTGCAAGATCAACTACCTGTGAAGTCTGGAAAAAGAAAAAGAAATTATGAGAATTAAAACAATGAGAAAGATTTCATACTTTGAGGCAAAAGAACAATATGAGACGACTTTTGAACCTAGGTACTCTAAGATGGTACAATCTGCAACAATAAAACCTCAGACGAGAACTTGTGGAACACAGTATGATCCCGTGGATTTTGGGCAAAGTGCTGAGCCTAACTCAAAATCTATGTCTTCATCTGTTCAACGGCCTCAAACATCTCAAACTGGTTCAAAATCTAATCAAACAAAAGGCTTTAGTAGCAGATCAAGAGAAACTTCTAGATCTAGTTCATGCTCTGGATCACCAAATAGAAGCCAGAAAACTAAACCAGATAAAAAAGAAAAAGATAAACAACAGCCAAATAGACAAAAGAAAGGGTCACAAGATCCGATAAAGCTGGCAAATAAATATGAAAGTTTAGAAGATGTGGAATTAGAAATTGACTCCTCAGTCAAATAAGTTAATTTAAATTTCCAATATACAACTAAAATGGGTCAAAAATCTATTTTACAATGGAATTGTAGAGGTCTAAAAGCCAACTTTAATGAATTATTAATTCTTTTATCTTTATTAAATCCAAAAATTTGTTGTCTTCAAGAAACTCTTTTAACACCGAATGATAACTTGGAAGTTGCAATTATTCTTCCTATCACTATATACATAATGATTGCCAAAGAGCATCCGGTGTTTCTTCCATCATGATACACTCTACGGTACCTCACCGTAAGATAGATTTAAACACAAATCTGCAAGCAATAGCGATAAAAGCATCTTTAAATAAAACTATAACAATTTGCTCTATCTATATTCCACCAAACAAAAGGATAGATCAAAATGATTTAGAAAATCTTTTATTACAAATACCTCAACCTTTCATCATATGAGGGGATTTTAACGGACATAGCCAGTTATGGAATTGTTAAGATACTAGTGATAGAGGTAAAATAATAGAAAATTTCATAACAGAGAACAATTTATGTTTACTAAATTCCAATCAATATACATATCTACATCCCGGATCAGGTTCATTCACAACAACAGACATTTCTCTATGTCATCCTTCTTTGTACCTTGACTATAAGTGGAAAATATGTGAGGACTCTCATGGAAGTGATCATTTTCCTATTATTATACAGGAAACAGAGAAAACAGAAAACGAAAATATTCCAAAATGGAATTTTAAAAAAGCTAACTGGGAAAAATTCAATATTCTTTGTCATCATAAATTACTGACGGAGAATTTTGAAAATTCAGAAGATCCAATTCTTTATTTTACCGAAACTTTAATTAATATATCAAAACAATCAAGAAAAAAACATGGTTTAATGATGAATGTAAAGAAGCTACTAAAAAACGTAAAGATAGCTTAAAACGTTTCAAACAATATCCAACAAAAACAAACTTAAATGCTTGCAAAATTATAAGAGCTAAAGCTCGACGTACTATTAAACAAGCAAAACGATCATCTTGGAAAGAAGTTGTTTATAAACTTAATGGTAGAACTCCCATGACAACCATCTGGAATAGGTTGAGGAAAATAAATGGAAAGAATCAAACTATGAAACATTCGCATATCAAAGTAGATGACAAGACTTACGAAAGTAAAGAAGAGACTGCTAACATCCTTGGTAAAACCTTCAAGACAAACTCTTCTTCCTCTAACTACAAACCACAATTTAAAAGACGTATGCACGAAGCAGAAATGGAAGATCTTAATTTTGAAACGGATAAAAAAGAAAACTACAACTTACCTTTTACACTATCAGAACTTGAAGATTCTCTAAAAGATGCCCACGATTCTGCTGCAGGTGCAGACGAAGTACAATACCAACTTTTAAAACATTTACCTCGTATTTCATTTCAAACTCTTTTAAACATTTTAATCATATATGGGAACAACGTGTTTTCCCGAAAAGTTGGACCAAAGCTACAATCATTCCAATTCCTAAGCCAAATAAAGATCATACAAATCCTACAAACTATAGACCCATAGCATTAACCAGGTGTATATGTAAAACGGTGGAGAGAATGATCAACAATAGATTAAATTTTTACCTGGAAACAAATAATATTATATCGGAACATCAGTCAGGGTTCTGAAAAAATAAAAGCACGACAGATC
Source organism: Tridacna gigas (assembly GCA_945859785.2). NCBI lineage: Eukaryota > Metazoa > Mollusca > Bivalvia > Cardiida > Cardiidae > Tridacna > Tridacna gigas. The sequence continues at coordinate 57,945,596 of OX244040.2, read as the reverse complement.
AATAAGTACAATTAGAATCCTGTATTAGAAATGCTTTTATAAGAAAACAACATGTAGTTGCCATATTTTTTGATCTAGAAAAAGCTTATACACTACCTGGAAACATGGCATCTTATAAGACATTCACAAACTTGGATTAAGGGGAAATCTACCCAAGTTTATTTCAAACTTTTTATCAAATAGATATTTTAATGTAAAGGTAGGCACATCTTTTTCCGATGACTATGAACAAGAACAAGGAGTTCCTCAGGGAAGTATCCTACTTTGTTTAATATCAAGATTAATAATATTGCAAACTGTTTAGATGACGATGTCAACTGTTCCTTATATGTGGATGATTTTTTAATTTGTTACAGATCCAAAGATATGAAAAGAATTGAAACAAAACTTCAAAATAATTTAGACAAAATTGAGAAATGGACTATAGAAATGGTTTTAAATTTTCCAAGACCAAGACAAACTGTGTACACTTCTGCCAAGAGTACAGATTGCACTTGGATCCATCTTTGAAATTATATAATAGTCCAATTCCAATAGTAGATCAAGCGAAACTTTTAGGACTCATCTTTGACAAAAAAAACTTTCTTTCATTCCACATATCAATGTTTTAAAACTGAAGTGTCAAAAAGCCCTAAATATTTTAAAAGTCCTTTCCCACTCTGACTGGGGAGGAGATAAGAAAACTCTTCTAAATCTATATAGATCTTTGATACGTTCAAAACTGGACTATGGGTGTATTATCTATGGCTCTGCACGGAAAAGCTACTTAAAAAAGTTGGACACTATTCATCATCAGGGCCTGTTAGCTTTAGGAGCTTTCCGTACGTCACCTGTTGAAAGTTTGTATTCAGAGGCTCAGGAGCCATCCTTATGTGATAGAAGGAAAAGACTATCCTTACAGTATGTAACTAAACTAGCTTCAAATACAAAGAACCCTGTTTACTATGATATTTTTAAACCAACAAACAGAATACTCTTTCAAAATAAACCTAATTTTATCAAGCCACTTGGTCTACGAGTTGAACCTCTTCTTAATGAATCAAATATAACTATAAAGAATATTAAACCTTTTAAACTTCCTGTACAAGAGCCGTGGACTATAGATCACCAAATATTATTTTTGATCTCAATGTCAGTAAAAAATCAATTACAAGTCCATTATTTTATCAAAATAAATTTTTAGAAATCAAATCACAATATAAAGATTACATTTCAATTTATACTGATGGTTCGAAACAATACCATAAAGTTGGTTGCGCTTCAGTACACAATAAAAAAATTGCCAAACTTAGACTACCAGATCATAGCTCTATTTTTTCAGCAGAAACTATAGCTTTAAACATTTCTCTGTGTTCTATACTAAACAATTACGAGAAGAAATTCATTGTTTTTTCTAACTCTTTGTCAATTTTACAATCTATGAAACATCCGAATAATCCAAATCCACTAATTCAACAATTTTACAGAAAATATGTTTATCTAAGCAAATCAAAGACAATAATATTCTGCTGGATACCCAGTCACATTAATATAAGAGGTAATGATATAGCTGATCAAGAAGCAAAGGATGCTGTAAATTTGGACATAGCCAACATAAAAATTCCTTATATGACAAAAAACAACAAATAAACGAATATATCAAATCTGAATGTCAAACTAAATGGCAACAATGTTTCAACAACAAACTGTTAGCAATCAAGCCAGATTTTAACGATAAATATGAGTTTTATTATAACCGAAAAAGTCAAGTAGTTTTAACAAGATGTCGCATAGGACACTCAAAATTCTCGCATGCACATCTTTTAAATAATGAAAGAGCACCACAATGTATAAACTGTAATGAACTGTTAACTATTAAACATGTTTTACTACATTGTAAAAATTATGACCTTATACGGTCAAAATATTTTAATGTTGACAGTTTGCAAAATCTATTTTCAAACATAGAACAGAATAACATTATAGAGTACCTGAGAGAGAGAGATTTTTATAACAAAATATAAATTTTAACTTTCAAAATAATATTTTATTTTTTTCATTTTTAAAACATCATCTTTTATGCGCGCTAGATGACCATAGATGTCGATGCGCCGTAAAACATCAGTTAAACAAACAAACAAACAAAGATCTAGCTAACATTAAAACGTAGTGATGCTTTTATTAAACTAAACGGATATATAGATCTAGACTAGATCATGAAATCAGAAGGTTTAAATCCTTAAGAATGATTTAGATTTTATCTGTTAGAAATATTTTATTTGATCTAGAGCTAGATCTACCAGATATAACTTTATTGTTTACTTTTTTTCAGAATTCATCAACGTTTACAGCTCGATCTACTTTGAGATTACAGTTCAGTTTGTTGAGAGCTTAACAAATAAGTATTTGAGGTAAACAGGTAACAGTTGATCTACAGGTAGACATGTTTGAAAGGAGATGTGAAAGGAGTAAATCTAGATCTACTAGATTTATATAGCTTTTTTTTTTTTATTTCTAATCATTACTTGAATAAAGGTTCGCAATCACTCATTGTATTTAAGATCTGCCTGTTGATTGGCTGAGCCAAAATACCTGGGCTAATCATAAGGCTAGTCTTAGAAAAAAGAATGGAATTTTGAAACACCGGAAAATTGGGTTATTCTTTGTTTGAATGGCGTTTAAAGCCGTTTTCAACACTATATTTATTTAGATTATATTGCTGCGGCCAGTGCACCTATCCATGCATTCCTGGACTTTATTTTACCACTAATTTGCACAGTATTCTAAAACCACTGGCTGCTTTCCCACACAGCCGAAACAGTGATCTGAGGTGAAAAAAAATTATTCGTAAAATTACTTCTTTATTTTCTGAGCATTCGTTATTGAAAAGCGCTTGAAATTGAAAGCATCTGCAGACGACAAACCGGTTGTTAGTCATCTTGCTTTAAAAGGTAGAAAACATTGTGGGAAAAGGAGAAAATGCTGGTTACCAGCATTTTCTCCTTTTTCCTCAATGTTTTCGAAAGTTTTCCTCTTCAGGTTCCTTTAAACGCGGAATTTTCTGTAAAAAGGTTAAGTTTTCTTGACTGAATGATCTAAATCTCTTGCAGACAAACACCACAAAATGGCAGAAGGAAATATGTATAGTCGTGCTGAAAGACGTGACAAAGAGAGAGGAAAAGAGGAGGAGGAAGAAGAATTATACAAACAGTTCGAAGAGTTGAGCGTGAGGGAGAGAAAAAGGAAAATGGCGAAATGTGAGAGTTGTGTGCGTGATGAGTGTCTGGAGTATGAGAGTCCGTGGTCTGAGAGCTTTAAGCGTTTGAGCCAGTTGTATGAGAGGGTAGCTGTTTTTCTTTGTTTTGTGTGTGAGATGTATGTGTGTGCGGAATGTATGGGTAAACATAGAGGTCATGACGGAATGAAAGTGAGGAGAAAGGAGAGTGAGGAAAAAGGATTGATTGCGAGAATAAAGAAACGGTTACAGAAAGCGGGGAGAGAGAGAGAGAAGAATGAACGAAAAAGAAAGAGGAGGAAGTTTGTGGTTGACATTGTGAATGAGAGTGAAAGAACGAGAGCGGAGAAATTTTTCAACAGCCACGCCGTTGTTTGTGATCGAGTTGAAGTAAAACACGAATTGGATCAGGACGAGGATTGTGATATAACTGGATTGTGTGGACTGGAGAACAAAAGGTGGGTAGTCTGTGATTGGAATAATTCTTGTATTAAAATATTTAAAGTGGGAAGTCACGTGTTACAACGTTATATACGGTTTGCAGGGTCTGACGCTGAACCTTGGGATGTTACAGAAATACATTTAAAACAGAATTCTGCTGAACCGAACTTAGTGTCCGGCAGCAGTTCTGATATTTCTGAAACAGACCGGGCTGATACGGATAAACAATGTTTGATAGCAATAACGTTACCAGAGAAACATCAAATAATATTTATAGATTTAAGCAAAAAACCCGCCAAACCACAAAAACTAATTAAAACAGAGAGACAATGTCAGTCTATACAGTTTTATGATGACAAGATTTTTACCGTCTGTAGAGAATATCGTGACTTTCCCTGGTCTGTTAATATAAAATCTACAGACGGAGACACGCTAAACATGTTTCACACTGATATCCATGGTTTGCTCTTTGATCCTTATCTCGCCGTTGTTTCTGGATCAGTCTATATAACTGATAGGTACAATCACAAAGTACAATGTAGAAATGTTGAGGGCCAAGTTATCTCGGAATTTACAATTGAAGGGTCGGGGCCTACAGGAATGAGTGTGGACCCAGATAACAACGTGTATGTATGTGCACGGGGTCACAACAGAGTTTATAAACTGAACTCTGATCTGACTCGATACAAGTCGGTGTTAGATCAGACTGCAGGGTATATAGAGAGTCCCGACGCTCTGTGTTGTTACAGAGACAAATTATTTATCAGCCATTACGGACCGTCATCTTTAGATAACTTTGTTACTGTGGTCCGACTGCTTTAACGGCACCTCGACCTGGACATTGTAGATCATCATGTACTTCAGTCATTCAACATTTAAATCTGTACCACAATATATTCTATCGTTACTATAGTTACCGTCTAAACCTCATTAATAACTCATAATTGACAGTGTTTATTTTTTTCTTTTTTTGCGGAGAGTGCAGACAAATATCAGCCTGCACATACGTGCAGTCTGATCTTTGTCTACAATCTCCGCTTTTGTGTCAGTGATTTATACTATATGATCTCCATTTTGTGCGGATAAACTTAAAGAAATATATTTTTGTGATAGTTTATAACGGACATTCGGCAGGATATGGGATAAAAATTACTTAATTCTCAAGATTCCATTGTACTTTGTTCAGTAAGCAAGCTGTCGTTGGAAATCTTGTCATCAGTTAATCATTTTTTTTTTACATTTATTTTTGATCAGTTAATTTATTTATTTATCTTCGCCAATTTAAATCGCACTTGCCTCACCCAGTCCTCATTTGGTATTCATGAATTCCCTCCCCCCTTTGGAAAAAAAATACACAATTCCGGATATTCTATAAACATTAATTGAGTTCCAAAGGTGAATCTATCAAACATTGTTTATCCGGCAAATATTGTGGCAGCAGTAATTATTTGTGTGCAGCTTTATCGCCGTCCTGAATGTTTTCTTTCCACAAAAACTGCTGTCAAATCGCAGACTACCCGTCTTCTAATCTAGTCACCATAATTCACATATGAATAGACTTTATGTTAGATCTGCGTGTTTGCATTTATTCATTCGCCGGACCAATTCGTGTCTTACAAGAGAGAGAGAGAGAGAGAGAGAGGAGTTAGAGAGTAAAAAGAGAGAGAGTTGATTGAAGTTTTATGAATGTTTGTGTTATTTTCATCTGTAATTCATGTAGATCTATTTTTGATCTAAGAGAAATTCCGTCAATTCTTTGTTTACATTTTGTTGTTGCCTAATTGTTTATATCAGTGATTTATTTATCAAGAGATTACAAATTTCATAAAGAAAATACCATAAAACAGCTTACTTCTGGTGTGTCTCTTATGTGTTGACGGTTTGTCACCTATTGTCATGCTTTGTTACCTATTGTCATGCTTTGTTCCTAGATACATGGACATCAACTTTGATGTTTTCTTTTGTCATGAAAGATCTGAATACCTTCCTTAAATACCATGTATTTACAGGAGCAAATTATCTAACCTTATATGTTTTTCCTTTCTGATTTAATGTACTTTACAGTTTCGAATGTAGTTTGTCATGAATAAATTTTGAATGTTTTTCCATGAGCAGTTTATCAAACATTGTCTTTAATTCCCTACTGATTTAATGTACTTTTCAATTTCGAATAGATTTTATCATGAATAAATTCTGAATATATGTATGTCTGTAAACTCGTTGTTTTGTTATTGTTTCTACATAAAAGTATCATTGAGAGCTTCTTGTATCATATTAACCCTTACGCTGCTAAGAGCGACTCAAGGACCTTTTGTGGACTGTTTAGATTTAGACCAAGATCAGACTACACAGAATGTGCCGGGCTCAGGTAACTGACTATAATAGTACATCTGTGATGATTTGTGAGTTAGAATCTCAACCACGGCTGTCTGTCTAAGAATTGTTGGTTGTTTTACGCCATTTTCAACAATATCACAGTCACGTCATGGCGGCCAGTACACCTATCCAGGCTTTGCTGGAGTTTCTTACATCAGTACTTTACTCATTCTTTGCAAGCCACTGGCTACTTTCCCACATAGACATTGCCAGAGACAACTGGATCCTGTCCTATTGGCTATTATCAATCCTCGAAGATTAGTTTCGAAGAGCCGAGACCCGAACTGGCGACCCTTTTATCACAAACACTGTACTTTACTGACTGAGGCAACTTGCTTGGAACACCAGGCTCTGTATTCACTAACCATTCTTAAGAAAATTCTTGGTCTAACTCTGGACTTTGAAAAAAACACACCTTCTGATTGGCTAAACCATTTGGTTTAGCCGCTAAATCATTTGGTTTAGCCAATCAGAAGTTATGCTACTTTCAAATTTAGAACATTCTTGAGAATAAGACAAAGAATGTTCTTCAGAATGGTTGGTGAATACGGACCCAGGTCTGTGATACAGTTGTAAGTTCAAATTCCTGGACTAGACATATCAAGCCTTTTACATGTGCATTGTAAATCACAACCCATAGACTTGACACATTGATCAGCTTTGTAAAACGAAGCAAGAATTGAAGGATGGGTAGATGAATGAATGAAATAACCGTGTTTTAATCGTCAATCTAAATTTATCCTCTGTTCAAATAGCCCTTAACCTGCTCGACCAAAAAATAACTTTGCGGAAGGTGTAGATCGAGATCATACATTAAGTATAATCAGTTCCTATACACACACTGACACTGGGTACGAGCATATACAGGCATCACAAATATTTAAGAACCTGGACGAAGGCAACTTCAGAAAACATTTTTGAAGTATTTGCTCCTTTTCCCACGAGTTTCAGACCTGTCAAAGACTAATACTATGCTTGAAGTCACATTTAATATGTCGCCTGAAAATGGTTTCAAAATAAATACGTCTAATATTTTGTCGTGCGGTAAAAAGTTGTCCGGTCACTGAGAGACCGCAAGATACCCTGCCGATAGACCACCTATCTCCCAAATCCTGTATCGTGTCATAAACCAATCGGTTATTCCATTTCCATAGTAAACAACTGAGTAACTACTAAGATTCACCAATTCTTTTTGCAGAGGTAATCAGTCATAATATTGGACAATGTAGATCAAGATCAGACTGCACAGAACGTGCAGTCCAATCTTAGATCTACACTTTCCATAAAAGTGCATTTAGGTGCACAAACCAGCCCAAGAGCTGATCACAATCCTGGTTCAAATAAAGCAATAAGATGTTAATCCAAACCATCTTAGGAAAAGGCGCAACTCTGCTGCTAAAAATGGTGTGTCTGAAAAAGCAGTCATATAGACATACAGTTATTAGTGAGTTATAGGGTCACGCTTACAAAATATCAAATTACCAATTAGTACAAGAAAAGGATTATGCCCTACTAAATGCATTTGCCATGCTGTGAATAAATCCTTGCAAATAGGCCGAGAGTATAAAGATGTCCACATTTTGACGAATCGCAAATTAGTATTTATTCATTTGAGTTTATCGATACCAAGAAGCCGGTAAAAAGCTACCGCTGCTTCCAAAAAATATGCTCATCAGGTGCTATCAAATCGTATCTTTGAACATCTCCATCGCCCCCCCCCCCCACCAGTTTAGCGGGTGTGGGTCTATATGTACAGTACTCCATCCTGCGAGGGCAAGGACATAATTATTTTCCACCAGCACTAGTCCCCTTTGCAATTCTGATAATGCATGAACTTGTGTGTACATTGTTTGTCTTTAGCTCTTGCTTACCAACTGTAAGAATGCATCATGGTTTTTGCTTATCCAACTGGGATTTTTCTAAATCTCGTCAGCTGTATATATTGATCGTTAACGTTGCACAGAATTAAACTAATCCTAATAAAGATTTTCGACCGAATGCTGTAAAACTGTTAACTAGATGCCAACATTATAGACCTGTCTCTATTTAAGGTATTTGAAGACAAGAAACTCATTCAATTTGTATATATATCCTAATAGCCCTGAATAAACATATCTGGCATTGTAAAACTAAAGTAAGACCCAAATAAATGCAATTTAAATTTAAAGGTTACCTTTGTCTACAATATTTCAGCGAAGTTCAGACTGCACGTTTTGTGCAGTCTGCACGTTTTGTGCAGTCTGATCTTGATCTACACTGGCTGCATAGGCAGCAATAGTTGTGCATAGCGTTTTAAGGGTTAATGAGTAGAAACCATTGTTGGAAAAGGTAAAAATACTGGTAACTTTTTCCCACCAAGTTTTCTAAAGCCTTGTTCATCAGGGTCAACAAGTATTGGCTGTGTGTTAAAGTCTTAATGCTGCTTTCAATTATGTCTGTCATTTCAGAGTAACAGCTCACTCATTCATGTATTTCTGGTTTTCACCAACTCTTGGCCAGGACTCTAAAATGCCTTACCCTAAAACACTCTCCCCACACACAAAACATTGCTGCAGCTAGGGATTGAATCGAGGACCTCTTTTTACTCATATTGCCCTACACCCTGACAAGCGCGTCTCACAGGTTTTTGGTAAAGAATTCCAGCATTGGAACATCAACCTGATATTCCAAGTCAAATGACTGATTTATTGAGTTGTGTTTTACGCTGCCTTTCAGTCACATTATTTCAGTCATATCACGGCAACAGGTAACATATTCATGTATGATCTGGTCTCAATAGTACTAGCTTAGGCTCTGAGGTGTCTTGCCCAAGGACACTCCTATAAACAACCCAGTGCTTCGAGTGAGGATCACACCCTGAGCTTTAAGGTTATGAAGCAGGTCGAAGCTCAGACCGGAAGTGACTTTAAGCATAGCTAGACAAAATCCCAGCCTGTTACTGGAGACACCCCAGACATGAACAAGCTTCAACCTATATGAAACAGAAATACTGCTAAAAACAGAACAAAACATTGTTTTGTCTGACAATATGACAGATACCAAACTATCCCATTTATTTACCTCTTTGAGGAAAGAGGCTTTTTGAAAACTTTTTTGGGAAAAGAAGAAAATGCAGGTAACTAGTATTTCTCCTTCTCCCACAGTGTTTTATTCTTCCTAAGACAAACCCCATCATTTGACCCACATTAATTCATTGTCTACAAACATAGTCAATTTAGAATAGTGGATAAAATTGTCATCTGATAGAGATACATGTATTGGTAAAAATAGTGATATTTGGACTGTTCTTACTGCCAAACCGAGAACGTTTAATCGGCACCCTTACCAATAAACAGGGGTGTGATTGCTAAAATATGAGACAGGGGACAATACTTTGCTCCCATCACATTCTTCAGTATATAATGGGGCCATGCTCTGGCAAAAGAGGTTTAATGCATCTTTGTGGCGCATAATACCAAGCAAGACATAATCACGTATCCTTAAAATCCATTTTGTCTAACAACAGACTATCATGAGGTACACTGATCTTTTGACATGCAGAAAATTGACTGATAGCAAAAAGTTTCGACCTAGGTCAGCCTGCGTGAAATGCGCAGGCTGATCTGGGTTGATAATTCATTGCAGATGCATTAAGCCACCTTTTCACAGAGCATGACAAATTCTGAGCAGATTCTCCCCACCTGGGGCAGGTTTGAATTTTAAGTTATAACTTACAAGGGACAAACCCTTCTATAGGAAAAAAACATCACACCCGAATAAAGCAGTCATTCAAAACATACAATATACATTTGGCACCTTAAGCAATAAAACAAATTCATCAGCTGTTCAAAAACGAAGTATCTAATGTCATCTCTGACGCACTCCCATAATCCAACATTTTTGACAAGAATTTCCGAAATTGTCTTAAAGTGTCTTTATCCTGTCTACTTTGTACCGCTGCCGTTGTGTTGTATACCAGTTTGTCTGCCAGATAATGCAACCACAGTACATTGGTATATGGACAAAATTTCTCCCAGTCATTACTGAAATAAAATTGAATCGGTCTGAAACCACCACCCTTCATCTAAAGTGTAATCAGGGTGTGTGTTCATTAACCGTTCTTCAGAACAGTCTTAGTTTCATGCTCAAGAATTTTCTAAATTTGAAAGTAACACAACTTCTGATTGGCTGAACCAAATGGTTCAGCCAATCAGAAGTTGTGTTACTTTCTAAACCTATTATCAAATATTAATATTTCAAATCTTTGGTCCATATTGACCAACCATTCTCAAGAACATTTTTAGTCTAATTCTAAAACATTAGTTAAAGTACAGTTTCATCCTACCATGGACTTTCTTAATCAGAGAGGAAAAGGCCCTGTTTAAGGCTTTACAAAACTCTATTATTTTAGACTTGTTCAAATTGAAAGCATTTGCAGAAGTCAAAATAAATATTTCTCAAAAATTAAGATTTTTTTTGTAATGGGTAGAAAACATTGTTTTCAAAAGCCTTCTTCCTTAGGATCGTTAAAACTTGATAAAAACGTAGTTTTTATACCTTGATTTTAAAATAATTGGGATTATGTAGATGTCAGTTAACAGTTATAAATATGATTAAAAACATTGTGAAAGCATCAATAAGTGGGATGGGATAAGCGTTTAGTGAAGAACTCTTGGTAATTGATGGAAAAGAAAAAAAAAACTTTTACCCGTTTGTTTTCTTCATCATGCGATATATATCAAACTGATAGTCTCCCTTTCCTTCAAACAATGAATCATCTTTCGACAGATCTGAATACACTTTACATCCATCTATAAAATAACATTACAAGCATAATAGTCAAATATTCCAATATTCTAAAAATGACCCAATGCTCAAATATGAATTCAATATTTGAATATTCTTTTTTGTTCTACTTTAACAATGCTAGATAACTTGTCTGTCAAAGGGAAGAAAACAGTTTCAAGCAACGATATGATACAACAATATGATCCCGCGCTCTGTCGCTTAACTGTGTTTCTGTTGATATGTTGTTTACATGTGTCGAGCCGTCTTCAATACCTACAAAAACTCTTTGCAAGAAGCAATTTAAATGTTTTTTTTTTTTTCAATCCTAGAGTTAAAACCTGAAATTCTTCACCTAAGTTATTTATTTTGAGTTTATTATACTTTATGTTTATGGCGAGTTAAACTTTCATGGCAAGTTAGATGGTTTAACTTGCAATACTCAGCATACTTTGATGTCGCTCTTTCATTCCGATACTGGCAGAGGGAAATGTTCTCACCATAAGAAAAGTCAAGTATGCAAGGCACCTGACTGATTTCACATTCACTGATGACCTTTCTCTATAAAGGTCACAGAACTTGCTAGTGAAAGTATCCGATGCACATATTTAATTCTGTTGGATCAATGTGTGGTTTAAAGTGTACCAGTATTCAGACATTCAAATTTCGGACTCCGAAACATTTAATAATAATAGAATTCTATTACTAAATATATTAGTAGAATACTAAAAACGAATATTTGGATACCAGTATTTGTATTCATTCCCATCCTTAATTTTTTCACTTGACCCTAACCAGGTACCTCTATGTACCATAAGGAAAAAAATTCTTCAGGGGACCATGGAAGGTACATTTATGATATTTTATTCAAATTTATTTCATGGTTTGAGAGAAGAAAATGTTTGAAATAAAAATAAAGATGACCATGCCAGTGCTACCACAATATCTTGATGTTTTCTTCGAAAACAACCGAACTAAAAATTCTGGTAACCAGCATTTTCTCCTTTTCACACAATGTTTTCTACGCTATCAAAAACAAATCTGGTTATTTCAGCAACCTCTTATTTGTTGTCTGCAAATGTTTTCAATTTGGATAAGTCTAACACTTTTGTTTGGTAATGAGTTAAAATAGAAAATTGTCTGATAAAGAGTTTAAGCCAGACATACAAACTTTGTGTCTTGAATAACTAGAGTTTGTTGTTGATAGTTGTACAAAGTCTGAAAACAATGATTGATAGATTGAATAATATTTTATGCCACTTTTAACATTTTTTCAGTTATATCATGGGGACAGTTATCTTATTCAGGTATGTCCTGGCTTTCACCAGGACTAGGCTAAGGGTCTCGACACTTCCACAAAAAATCAAAACAAAACCACAAACCTTCAGATGTAGTTTGAGATCTCAAAAACAATATGCACGTTTACAGACATGTGGATGGCTGAATTCATGTATAAACTTGGTATCATTTGTTTTGAGACAAGAATTAAAGCAAACAACTGAAGGTCTTTACCCTTTGTCAGTCGTGACAGTGAATAATCAATGACACTAGCTTCCACTCCCATTGTTGGCACTCGAACCTCATGATCTCTCAGTCTAAAGACGATTTCCTCCTCCTCTGTTGGTCGTACAAGTACGTTACCCCAATGTAAGTCACGATGTTCAAATTGAAGGGTTTCCTCTGCCACAGCAAGGGCAAAGACAACTTGAGTCAGTACACTTTTTGATTGAAGGAGATTGTCAAACTAAAAGATCACAAAATCAGGTCTTTACTTGATGATATCATTTCAGCCTTAAAACACCGTAGCAGATGACAAAGCAGTTCAAATAGTTGGATTTGTTTTTGAAAGGGCAAAAAACTGTTAAACAATGTAAAAAAAAAAAAAATCTGGTGTCTACGTTTCCTCAAACGTTTCCACCTCAGAATTCAAAACATTGGACCATTTACGAAAGTATTAACCCTTAACCTTCAGGTTTTGAGTAACATTTAATTTGTCATCTGCAAAAACTTTCAACTTTGGCAAGTCTAAAATTTTGTTGTTTGGTAAAGCCCTATTGGGCAGGGAAAATTGAAGACAGAAATCATCATTTGAGCTACATTTAATTTCATCAGCAAATGCTTTTAATTTGGTTGAATTCAAAATTTTGTCCTTTGGTCAAATAATTTTGTGAAGGACAAAGTCACACCTGAGACTTAAATTTGTGTTTTCACGATCCTTAGGAAGAGGACTCTTAAAATCATTGTGGAAAAATAAGTTGTCTTTGGAAAGGTTGAAGTGCATAGATTATAGAAAATGCTGGCTATCAGCTTTTGCTCCTTTCCCCTTACTGTTTTTTAAAGGCGTCTGACTCAGGGTCCTAAAACAAGAGACAATCTGATAAATAGATATCAGCTATTTCTCTTATAGCCACAATGTTTTTAAGTAAGTGCACAGCTACATTTAATCTTAAAGATACACCTACACTTGTTTTCAGCCAGGTTTTAACCCATTTCATCTTTATTGCCAGCCAGTTGTGAACCCATTTTATGAAATTATAAATAATGTTTGTATCTTAATCCCAAATGTTGCCCCTGACGGCTGCAAGGTTGCAAAGATTACGAGAGATAGAAAGTGCATTTTATTTTTGGCAGCCTTCAAAGAAGTACTTGATGTTGTTTTTCTGGTTTTATTTGAGAACAAATCCCTTGATATATATTGGTAATCTATCTAAGCTTACACAGCTTACCAAATTCTGAGCCATTCTACACACTTTCAAGTTTTTACAGCATTTTTTTCCCCCTGGTTGTAAGGATGTATCTTTAATTAATGTTAAATTCAGCCATATAATGACATATGCACCATACGATTAAAATTTTAACTTTTGATACAAATCTACAAATATTAGTAAATATATAAAAAGAAGTATATCATACTCAAAAACACTTTATAAATAAAGTCACTGCATCATATGGCGTGCAACACATGAAAAGGAGCCTTCGGACATATTCGTAAAAATGTGTCGTCCCAGATCTGCATGGGCAGTCTGTGACTAATCCGAGACGACACTTCCCGTTTTTGTGCAATTTTCTGTTTTCACAAAAGTCTACTGTATGGAAAAATCTTATGTAGTTGTAAAGTGCCGTCTCGGATTAGCCTGCACGGACTGCGTAGGCTAATCCAGGACGACACTTTACGCAAGTGTATGAAGGTCTCATTTCGCATGTTGCCGGCCATGTGTAAAACAAATTCTATAAATCTCCTTACCACCACATTGATAAACAAGAGCATCGCATGTGGGTGCAAGTGCCCGGCTGCCGTTGCTTTTCGTGAAAGTCGAAAAGGAGCATAACTATGTGAAAAATATTTGATGATTTCCTGATCCCATTGTATAGGATCCCCTTTTGATAGTTAACAAGTACTCCAAGGTTTAAGTATAAGTAAACATCTTCAGTAATCACAGAGATACAGTATTTCAAAGTGTCGAATTTTTTTCCTAAAAATTCTACATGGAAAAAGGGACATAACTGTATCAAAAATATTTTGATGCTTATCCGCCCCTCTTGTAAGGGTTCCCTTTGTCATAATTAAGAGCTAGTTCAAATTTGAAGCATGCATCTTCAGTGATTACAAAGATATTATAAAAATGTTCAAGCTTTTGCACTACAAGGCAGACAATGTCACGCTTATGACAATAACTTGACAATTTCTTCGACAAGCAGGCCATTGGCCCTAAAATGCTTACCTGTGTAAAGACATCTATGGTTGATAAATATGAAGAGCTGAAGCTGGTTTTAATGGTGTAAAGCAAGTGAGTGTAAGTGACCTAGTGTCTGACCTGACATGACCCACTTTCAAATTTGTCCAAGATATCATTAAGACAAACATTTTGACCAAGTTTCATAAGCATCAAGCGGAAAATGTGATCTCCATGGTGCACACAAGGTTTTTTCAAAGAATTGGCCCTGTGATCCAATTTCGAACTTGTCCAAGATATCATCAAGACAAACATTCTGACCAAGTTTTGTGAGTTTCATCAGGCTGAAAGTGTGGCCTCTAAAGGTTTTTCAAAGAATTGGCCCAGTGACCTACCTTTTGACCCGACATGACCAAATTTCAAAATTGTCAAAGATATCATCAAGACGTTCTGACTTAATTTCATAAGTATTAGATTGAAAACATGCCCTCTAGAGTGCACACAAAGTTTTTCAAAGATTTGACCCTGTGACCTACTTTTTGACCCGACATGACTCAATTTCAGGATTGTCCGAGATATCATCAAGTCAAACATTCTGACCAAGTTTCATAAGTGCCAGGTGGAAAATGTGGCCTCTACACAGCTCACGAGGTTTTTCTAAGATTTAGTCCAGTGACTTACATTCTGACCTGACATGACCATATTTCAATCTTGTCCCAGGTATCATCAAGAAATACATTCTGACCAAGTTCAGTGTGTATCAGGCTGAAAATGTGACCTGTAAAGGGCACACAAGCTTTTGTAAGATTTGGCCCTGTGACCTACTTTTAGACCCGACATGTCACAATTTCAAATTTATCCAAGATATCATCCAGAAAAACATTCTGAATAAGTTTCATGAGCATCAGGCTGTAATTGTAACTTTTATTAAGCACACAGGGTTTTTCTAAGATTTGGCCCAGTGACCTACTTTTTGACGTGATATAATCCAATTTCAAATTTGTAAGAGATCATCAAGACATAAAGTCTTCATGAGTAACAAAGTTTCATGAGTATCTAAATGAAAATGTGGCCTCAAGAGTGCACACAAGATAAATATTGATGACAGCACGACGGACAACACACGACAGAAGTCAGGCACAGCACAATCACAATAGCTCACCTTGTGCTCAGGTGAGCTAAAAACAGCCGAGCTAATAAAATCGCGATATTGTCATTAAAAGGAATTCATTAATTAAATTTGTGTATCATGAGTCTAGTAAAATTGGTTATTTTACTATAAACAGTGTAAAATCTATAAATGGATCCAATAAATTCCATGAATAAAATTCTTTCTATTACAAGTAAAATATAAAATAAAACCTCTCACCTTATATGAGTCAAGAGCAGTTCCACAGTCCGCAAACTCAAACACAATATACAGCTGTTCAGGCTTAAACATATCTGCAATAAATAATTTCACATGGCTCCATTTTCATAGAACTAATGAAGAAATGCAATGCACTACATGTCAAATTCAAAACTATCCTATCTAAAAAGATTTTTTCCAGCTATTTTTAAAAATCATAATACAGTAAAACCTCTCCTCATGACCATCCTGACAATACAAGCAACCTGCTGTACGAATGCTTTTTGTCAGAAAGGATATTTTCCTTCTTAATAATTAATGACCATGAACCCAAAAACACAAGCACCCTGCTATTCTAAAGTTACGACCACCATTTCCAGTACCAATATGAATTCATCAGTGGATTTTAAACCTATGAAAGGACCACCCAATTTTCATAACTTCTTTACAACACACCAATTTTCACACCTTTTTAACGATCAACTATTGTGAAACCAGTATTATTTGTTGTACTAATCTTCGTTGATTTCGATGGTAGATAAGTCCATGAATTCAAGTTCTCGAAGAAAGATGGGTCCATGGCCTCTCCAACTTAGTTGGGCTCAGTTTTCATCGATAACGAATATCTCAACATAGCGTATACATGTACACACCGTTTATCAAAAAGACTTATTTACGCCTTATCTACACCTTAGTATAATTTTTAATACCAACACCGCTCTAAGACTTAACCATTATTTCATTGTTCGGTCTCTATTTTCTTTACAATATTTCCAGTGATGACAGCAAAAGTATTATTGTACAAAATGCACTTAACACAAACTAATGCCTGTTTTAAAGCCGAAATTGAATTTTACATTGTTTTCCTGTGTTAAATTGATAATCTGACACAATTTGTACATGTTTCTTACTGAAATATGTGACAAGAAAATCTCGCTGTAATGCCATTAGTTTTCCAAGAAACTCTCTTAAAACAAAAGTAGGTACTCTTGTTTTCATAATCTTCTGTCTGGCCATGACAGGAGAGGAAAATCACTATATATGACTTTAGTGAGCGCATTTCGAAAGTCAGTGCAGTTTATTGCAGGCTATTCTAAAATCTTCATCAACTTTTACTCCAGAAAAATCTGACTGCAAACTGTGACATCAGAATTTCAAGCATAACGTTGTAAATTGTACATGATTATGTACGTCTTGATTGATGGACTCAGGACTGTTGATCAGATTATCAGAAAAGTATCACAAACTTTACACCCTTTGCACTCGATATGATACCTGTGTACTTTTCAACGATTGACTCCCGTCCTACTAAGGGTCTTGTTTTCTCTTTCATGCAATTCAGTAATAAAATGAAATCTGATTTCTATTGCGTGAAAATGGAAAAATCAACAAATTTATGGTCTAACAAAGTCGCTGAATTTGAAAATTCAATTAATTTTCATACCGACTGTATTATATGAAACCACAGTAATTTTCACATGTCCACAATTTCAAACTTTGAATGTAAGAAGAAAGAGAAAAAAGTAACTGAACAATAGTACTAGGAAAACAAGGGGGCCGTGGACCCTATTGCCCTCACCTCAGTAAAAGCCTCTACGGTTGATAAGGCTGAAGGAAACCTGGTTTTAACGACGTAAAACACATGGGTGTAAGTGACCTACTATTAACGGACTTGACCTAATTTTGAACTTGTCACAGATATCAAGACAAACATTCTGATGACATTTCAGACTGAAAATGTGCCCTCGAGACTGCATACAAGGTTTTTCAAAAATTTGGCCAAGTGCCCTACTTTTTGACCCATTGTGACCCAATTTCAAACTTGGCTGAAATATTGTCAAGACAACCTATCTGACTAAGTTCCATGAGTATCAGGCTGAAAATGTGGCCTCTAGAGTGCACACGTTTTTCTCATATCTGTCCAAATGACCTACTTCTTGACCCGACATGATCCAATTTTCAACTAGTCTAAGATATCATCAAAACAAAAATTCTGACCTTTCATGAGTGTCAGGCTGAAAATGTGGCCTCTAGAGTGCACACATGGTTTTTCTAAGATTGGGCCAAGTGACCTACTCTCTGACCTGACCTGACCCAATTTCAAAGCTGACAGGTTTTATCCAAACAAACATTCTGACAAACTTTTATGAGCATCAGGCTGAAAATGTGGCCTCTACGAAGGTTTTTCTAAGATTTGGCCCAGTGACCTACTTTTTCACCCGACGTGACCCAATTTTGACGACTGCATGACGGAAAACGCACGATGGTAGCCGGAGACAAAGCTTGATCAGAAAAGCTCTCTTTGAGCTCTTTGTGCTCAGGTCAGCTAAAAAGTAACAGGTAAAAAGTAACACTTATTATAATGATACCATAAAATAAGCCAAATCAACATTAAAAAATTGTTAAAAGTGTAAGTTTTTGTTTGCATAATCAAGTGTTGTTTCAGTGATTTTTTAAGTCTTCAGTTATCCTTTCTGATGCCTGAATTGTTTTATATGATTTGGTGTAGGTAAGCATGTTTGGTATGAGGTGTTAATTGCAGCTGTTAAGAATATAGTATTGTTTGTGTGTTTTTTGATATCTCTTTTTGATATTAAAATTGACTGCATTTGAAACATTGTGGTTTAACCTTTTACCACACAATCACAGGTTCTAACGACCCTGAGAAAAAAGCCTTTTGAAAACATTGTGGGAAAAGAAGGAATACTGACTTTAGCAAATATTTTTTTCTATGGTATATATTTAAGGGCTGAGTGCATATATTTGTGTTGCCATCAAGAATAAAATGTATTTGCCTTATTACATGGCAAGCGTTTTTTGCAATGTAATAAGGCAATTGCATTTTTGATGGCAACTCAAAAATATGCACTCAACCATTATAATTGCACTCACTATTCCCTTGAATCAATTTTAATTTTAAGCCTTGCAACATATTTTTTTCAGTCAGAGACGGCCATTATGCCGCTTTGAAATCAACACTTTCAATATTTATTGAAATAAAATAGAAATTTCTGATACTCTAGGTGGAAAATCTTGTCAAGTATCTAAACTTGAGGCTGAGCAGACTACATGTTCATTCGACTTGTTTTTTTATTGATATTTTGCTCAGCATGTATGCATGTATACTGTTAACAGACCTGTTCTCGAGTAGATCAGGCTACCTGTTTTCCATCCCAACATGATCCGAGTTTTCTTGCAAACTATGTTAAGTGAATGACACCACCGTTTTATGTGAACCGCTGATTTGAATGTGGACAACAGTGTCACAGCTATTACATGTAATTTACAAACTGCGATAAAAACAAGGAAATGGGTATGTTACTATTAAAGGAAAGATCTTTTTAACTGACGAATTTCTTATTCGACTCTAGATCTGTTTACCTCTTTTGATCAATATACAACTGTTTAACATGCTTTCCCATGTTTAAGTCCTCTCATCAACCAAGCTTAGAATAACCCAGCCACAAAACAAGAAATCAACTTTGCAAGAATAAATTTTCTGTTTAAACAGTGCACTAAATTTAACTAGGTGACTTGGGTTTCATAGAAATCGTCTGCTGATGTATTGAATGATGTAAGTGATGACATGGCCATTAAAATCCTTGACTCACTATTGGCATGGAGTATTTTCTGTTTTAGGGGTACAAATAAAGGTAATCAATATTTTTGTTCACCTTTATTGTTTTTTTTTTTCCCAAGTTTTCCAAGCAAAAGAAATAAATTCATCCATATTGGCTTGATTCAGCAATGGACATCTTAAAATAGCACATAAGAATTGATTGATAAATTGTATGGCATTCAACACCATTTTCAACATTATTTCAGTGATATCGCTGTGGCCAGTGCACCTATCCATGCTTTCCTGGAGATTCTTTTACCAGTACTCCGCACAATATTCTTTCCAAGCCACTGGCTGCTTTCCAACATAACCATCATCAAAACAATGGTCAGCGGTGAGAGAAGAACGATTCCTGTCCCAATGACTATGGTCAATCCTCGGAAAGAAATTGGCCAGGCTGGGGATCAAACCACCGACCTCCGGTACTCAAGTCCTGTATGCCATCGACTGAGCTACGGGGCTTGGCAACACACACTGAGCTTGCATGAAATCTAAAATAAGATACAACATGACAACTTCGAAAAACCGAAAATAGTCCCATTGCATTCATTGAAAAATAAACTGAATTTACTCGTCATCACATAATCAGATTTTGACCAATCAAAAAACGATTTGTATAATGAGCCCAATTATCAAATGTTAAGAATATTTTATCAATTATATCTGTTTATGAACGGTTACTATTTTTCCTGTTACTTTCTGTCCGATTACAGCAAACTGTAGGCTGTGCCACAGGTACAATCATTCTTGGTTCCTTATTTTACAGTTTCTTTAAATCTGTCTCAATTAATGAGAAAAAAGACAAAAAAAGCTTGAAAAGCAAGGATAGTCTATAGAAAGTTTTAAAAAAAAGAAAGCAAGACCAACAAGAGGACCATGATGGTCCTAAATCGCTCACCTGAAATGCAACTCAGCTCAACACCATAATGCTACATGCCAAATATGAAAGCTCTGGCTCTTACGGTTCGGGACAAGAAGATTTTTAAAGATTTCCCTCTTTATCTCTATGTGAAATCCGAGACCAATAAAATATGGCTAATTTTCACACCAGGGCCATAATTTTAAGTGTTTTAGTAGAAGGCCACTAGATGATGCTACATGCCAAATATGAAAGCTCTAGCCCTTACAGTTTGGGACAAGAAGATTTTTAAAGATTTCCTTCTTTATCTCTATGTGAAATCCAAGAACCCACAACATAGGGCCAATTTCCAGACTAGGGCATCATTTGAAGTATATTGGTAGAGGGCCACTAAATGATACTACATGCCATATATGAGAGCTCTAGCCTTTATGGTTTGGGACAAGAAGATTTTTAAAGATTTCCTTCTTTATCTCTATGTGAAATTTGAGAACCCACAACATAGGGCCATTTTCAACACTAGGGCCATAATTTGAAGTATTTTGATAGAGGGCCACTAGATGATGCTACATGCCAAATATGAAAGATCTAGCCCTTACGGTTTGGGACAAGAAGATTTTTAAAGATTTCCTTCTTTATCTCTATGTGAAATCTGAGAACCCACAACATAGGGCCAATTTCCACACTAGGGCCATTATTTGAAGTATTTGGTAGACGGCCACTAGATGATGCTACATGTCATATATGAGAGCTCTAGCCCTTATGGTTTGGGACAAGAAGATTTTTAAAGATTTCCTTCTTTATCTCTATGTGAAATCCGAGAACCCACAACATAGGGCCATTTTCATTACTAGGGCCATAATTTGAAGTATTTTGGTAGAGGGCCACTAGATGATGCTACATACCATATATGAAAGCTCTAGCCCTTACAGTTTGGGACAAGAAGATTTTTAAAGTTTTTTCTTTCGGTTGTCATGGCAACCAGAGTTCTTCATGGAATTCAAATCTTTGAAGTATTCTGAAAGTGCATCACCTAAGGATCATTTCTGTAGAGTTTCACTGAAATCTGATTGGCGGTTTCAGAGGAGAAGATTTTTTAGTAATTGTTTATGGACGGACAGACAGATGGACAGACGGACGACGGACCGATCACAATAGCTCACCCTGAGCACTATGTGCTCAGGTGAGCTAAAAACCAATAAATATCAGCAGACATCATTAGGAACACCTAAATGAATTTCTATTAGTTTTTGTCAAGGATTTTAGAAGATATCTGTCGTGAAAGATGGACAAACAGATGGTCATTGGTCCATGACAAAATTAAACATTTAGCCCCCTTTTTTCATGACATGGCATTTCATGAAATAAAAACAAATAACTATTGTCTGTGGCTTGCATTAAACAATAAAAAGATGAAGTTTCATGACATTTTATCCTGTGGTTAAAGAAATATTGGTCCACAATGAAAATATACATCAAGCCCCCTTTTTCCATGACACAGCAATAACTGGCCCTATAAGACCTACAATAAAACTCACACGAGATCTTAAGGTCATATATATTTTGACCAAGTTTGGTGCTGATTGGTTTAAATTTGTAGATGCTACAGTGTAAACAAAGTCAAATGTAGCAATTTTTTTAATTTAAGGGCAAATAACTCCTGTTGTTATGGTCCAATTAGACACATAATCGAACTCATCCGAGATCTTATGGTCATATATATTTAGACCAAGTTTAGTGCTGATTGGTTAATATTTGTAGATGCTAGAGTGTAAACAAAGTCAAATATAGCAATTTTTCTAATTCAAGGGCAAATAACTCCAGTCGTTATGGTCCGATTACACCCATAATCAAACTCATCCGAGATCTTATAGTCATATACATTTTGACCAAGTTTGGTGCTGATTGGTTATTACTTGTAGATGCTAGAGTGTAAACAAAGTCAAATATAGCAATTTTTCTAATTCAAAGGCAAATAACTCCAGTCGTTATGGTCCGATTACACCCATAATCAAACTCATCCGAGATCTTATGGTCATATACATTTTGACCAAGTTTGGTGCTGATTGGTAAATATTTGTAGATGCTAGAGTGTAAACAAAGTCAAATATAGCAATTTTTCTAATTCAAGGGCAAATAACTCCAGTCGTTCTGGTCCGATTACACCCATAATCGAGCTCATCCGAGATCTTATGGTCATATACATTTTGACCAAGTTTGGTGCTGATTGGTTAATATTTGTAGATGCTAGAGTGTAAACAAAAAAATGTGGACGGACGGACAGACGGACGGACGACAGACGCCGATGGACAGTGAGTGATCACAATAGCTCATCCTGAGCACTTCGTGCTCAGGTGAGCTAATAAAAACTATCAGTAGCAAAATACCAGGTCTGTCATTTTCTGAGCGTTTCGCCTTGTCAAATTCATCCCAGCGTTTAAGTAGAGTTGATGGATACTTCCCTTGTACACAGGAAACGCTGTTCACCTCACAAAATGTCGAAGTCATACATTTCTTCGAATATCTCAAATCACTCAGCTCTCTGATAATAAAAAATACAAATGAGCCACACTCTGGCAAAAGGGGGCTTAATGCTTCTCCTTGATGCATTATATAAAGTAAAACATCAGTTACTTATGGATCCATAATTGCCACTCATTTTAACGACTGTCTTCATTATGAGGTAGAATGGTCCCTGGACATACAGAAAATTTATCTATAGCGAAGTTTCAGCCAAGGTCAGCCCATGCGGACTGTACAGGCTGACCTGGGTTGATACTTTTCGCAGATGCATTAAGCCCCCTTTTCATAGAGCATGGCTCAAATTGTTTGCCTATTTTAAGTATTTACTTTACAAATCAGTCATCTATTTCAACAACTGTGAGGAAAAAAAAGTTTTTGAAAACATTTTATTGATATGGTAATCAGCATTTTATCCTTTCCCTACAATGTTTTCTGTCCTTTTAAAGTGAATTTCCTTCATTTTAGTAATAAGTAAGTCATTATCTGCAGAAGTGTCCAGAAAGGGAAGGTCCAAAATTTTGGTGTTAGTTAAAGTTTTCATACTTGCACAAAACATTCTGACAAAGTTTCATGAGTATCAGGCTGAAAATGTAGCCTCTAGAGTGCACACAAGGTTTTTCTAATATTTGGCCCAGTGACCTACTTTTTGACCAGACGTAACCCAATTTCAAACTTGTTCAACATTTAATCAAGAAAAACAGTCTGACCAAGTTTCATGAGTATCTGGCTGAAAATGTGGCCTCTAGAGTGCACACAAGGTTTTTCTAATATTTGGCCCAGTGACCTACTTTTTGACCCGACGTAACCCAATTCCAAACTTGTTCAACATTTAATCATGAAAAAGAGTCTGACCAAGTTTCATGAGTATCAGGCTGAAAATGTGGCCTCTAGAGTGCACACAAGGTTTTTCTAATATTTGGCCCAGTGACCAACTTTTTGACCCCACATAACCCAATTCCAAACTTGTTCAACATTTAATCATGAAGAACAGTCTGACCAAGTTTCATGAGTATCAGGCCGAAAATGTGGCCTTTGGAGTGCACACAAGGTTTTTCTAATATTTGGCCCAGTGACCTACTTTTTGACCAGACGTAACCCAATTCCAAACTTGTCCTCCAATTCATCAAGGCAAACATTCCAACCAAGTTTCATGAGGATCTGGCTGAAAATGTGGCCTCTATGGTGCACACAAGGTAAATGTTGACGACTGCACGACGTACAACGCACGACCGATGCCAGAGACAAAGCATGATCAGAAAAGCTCACCTTGAGCAGGTGAGCTAGAAAAGTAACAAGTAAAAAAGTAACACTTATTATAAGGATACCATAAAATGCTTCTTCCTCAGGGTCTTTAAAACCCTGGATTGTTTGGTAAAGGGTTAAGGACCCTGTGACAGAAGGCTTTTGAAAAGACTGTGGGCTGGTAACCTGCACTGTCTCCTTTTCCCGCAATCCTTTCTATCCTTTCACAGTCAGATTTCAGCAACTGAGCAACATTTGTCATCTACAAATGCCTTCAATTCATACATGTATAATTTTTTGTCGCCTGGAAAACCAAATTTTCCATCAGAAAATTTTGAAATTCTCCTCATAAAAATATAAACAATAAGTATCAATTCAGGTTTAGTCTTTTAACCCTTTACCACACAATCCCGACTTTTAATGACCCTGAGAGAAAGGCCTTTTGAAAACATTGTGAGTAAAGGAGAAAATGCTGGTTACCAGCATTTTCTCCTTTTCCCTCAATGTTTTCAGAAGGCTTTTTCCTCAGGGTTGTTAAAAGTCAGGATTGTGTGGTGAAGGCTTAACTGTCCACTTACTTAGCAATAACTATTTCTGGAAGGATCTCTTCAAATTTTTTCTGAGGTTCATCGTTGACTAGAAAGTCCCCTTCTATCGGAATGATCTGTATGAAAAAAAAAAAAAAGAAAAAAAGAGGACTACAGCGCTCTGGCAAACTAGGAACTCTGGGACACTGTCCCAATAATGTAGAAAAAATATCGTACCAAACTAGAGGGCCAGGATGGCCCTTATCACTCCACTGGCTTTTAACTCTTTACCAAACGACAAAATTCTAGACTTGTCCAAATTCAAAGCATTTGCAGACAACAAAATAATTGTGACTCAAAAATTGAAATTTGTTCTCCAAAGGGTAGAAAACATTGTGGGAAAAGGAGAAAATGCTGGTTACCAGAATTTTCTCCTTTTCCCACAATGTTTTCAAAGAGGCTCTCTCTGTACGGTCGTTAAAACTTGGGATTGTGTGGTAAAGGTTAAAGAAATGTATCATGTGTTTTAGTGGGAATGACAGAGCCATAAATCATCCAAAGACAGACTGTATGGCAATAGGCTTTCATAGAGAAAACAGCTCACCCCCTGCTACTATTACTGTACCAGATGAAAAATCTTAAGACTTGTCCAAACTGAAAAGTTATACAGACAACAAAATAACTATGGCTCCAATCATGAGATCTGTATTTCAGAGCTCCAGATAGAGGGAGTAATTTTGATTTCGAAATTGAAAATATTAATTATTCTCCATCAAACCCTATGTAAAGGGTACCCACAACATAGGGTTTGGAAGAGAAATAATGGATTTCGAATACCATCACTCCCTCTTATCTGGAGCTCTGGTATCTGAAAAAACAGAGAATATTATGGGAAAAGGAGAAAATGCTCATAATAAGCATTTTCTCTTTTATCAGTGATGATTTCAAGTCATTTTGTTCAGGACCATAAAAACTAGAACTTATCTGGTACATAGTTAAAGATACTTCTGCCTTTGTTTGATAGTGATAGTCACTCGACAAGGCATTGATTCCTCCCTGCCCCTTTTTCGTGCCTCCCTGCCCTTTCATTTGGTCTAGAATAATCACTAGGATGGGAACTTACAGAGAAGATGGTGTTTGAAATAAAAGTTGAAACATGCTTGCACAGAATGACGCCAGGACAGACAGACAGATGCACGACAGACACAGGGCCATGACATAAGCTTGCTCGCCCTTGGCCAGTAGAGCTAAAAATGTATGCAGATGGGACTTTGTCTCTTTCAAACTTTATCTGAGTGTAAGTCTTACATGCACCCATTCTATATTTCTTGAAGAAAACAACAGTCCAATCTGAATCAAGTAAGAACCCAATGGACATTCAAAATGTGCTTGTTTAACCCTTTAGTAGAAACAAGAGGGCCATTGGCCCTAAAGCGCTCACCTGAGTAAAGACATCTACAATTGATAAAGCTGAAGAGATCCTGGTGTTAATGATGTAAAACACATGAGTGTAAAGTGACCTACTTTTTTAACCAATGTGACCCAATTTCACACTTGTCCTAGATATCATTGAGACAAACATTTTTCCAAGTTTCATGAGTATCAGGCTGAAATGTGGCCTCTACAGTGCACACAAGGTTTTTCTATGATTTGGTCCAGTGACCTACTTTGTGACCAGATATAACCCATTTTGATTCTTGTCCAAGATATCATCAAGACAAACTTTTAGACCAAGTTTCATGAGAATCAGGCTAAAAATGTGGCGTCTATGATGCATACAATATTTTCTAAGATTTTGCCCAGTGACCTACTTTTGGACCCAACATGACCCAATTTCAGACTCACTTGTCCAAGATATCATCGAGGCAAACATTATGACCAAGTTTCAAGAATATCAGGCTAAAAATGTAGCCTCTAGAGTGTACACAAGTTTTTTCTAAGATTTAGACCAGTGACTTACTGTTTGACCTAACATGACCCAATTTTACCCTTGTCCGAGATTTTACAAACCACAAAATTTTAGACTAGTCCAAATTGAAAGCATTTGCAGACGACAAAATAAATGTGGCTGAAAAACTGAAATTTGTTTTGGGAAGGGTAGAAAACATTGCTGGTTACCAGCATTTTCTCCTTTTCCCACAATATTTTCAAAAGGCTTCTTTCTCAGGGTCATTAAAAGTCGGGATTGTGTGGTAAAGGATTAAATTACGGGAATTCAGTAAGAAGATGAGACATACCTTTATGGCCACTGACAGATTGTTGATAGAACTACGAAACACCTCACCATATACACCCTCTCCAATCTTTCTACATTTCAACAGTACACTGTATAGAAGAGATAGAAACAAAACTGTTGTACACCTATGATACATTTATGTAAACAAATATTGTGTGGCAGAGTTCGTGATCAATAATTCGTGTAATAATTTGGGTACTTCTACGCAGAGCTCCAGATAGTGGGAGTGATTGTGATTTCAAAATTGAAAATATTAATTATTCTCCACTAAACCCTAAGTTATGGGTGCTTATTAGAATCGTCTGATCGAGACGATTCTAATGAGTACCCACAACATAAGGTTTGGAGGAGAAATAATGGAATTAGAACACCATCACTCCCTCTTATCTGGAGCTCTGACTACGTATATTACATGTAAAAAACATTGGAGCAAAAAAGACAAATGGCTGATACAGTGTTCGTCAGAGCTGAAGTAAGTAACCTATATTACCTTGACAACAGAGAACAACTTTATGCTGCATTAGTTTGTTTTCATTATGAATCTGGCAAATTGTCCTTATGAAATAAGACAAACCTTAAATTGTTAAAGGCCCAATAATGGCCAAAAAGACTAGGAAATCTAAATCTAAATAGTACTATTCAAAAGTGTAGAAAATATTGTGAAGATGACAGTCTGTTGTTGTGTGGTCGGTCCGAGTCTTTGTTGCTGGCAGAAAAAATGAATTTTAAAATCACGCAAAAAGTAAACAAAAGATATTTCTAGAGTGACCTGGCAAGTTTTAACTAGTTCTGAAATTAATTTCTCTGCCAGCGACTAACACTTGGGACAACCATACAATAACAGATCGTCAAGTTTAACTCTTTACTACACAATCACAGGTTTTAACAACCCGTAACAAAAAGCTTTTTGAAAACATTGTTGGAAAAGGAGAAAATGCTGGTAACCAGCATTTTCTCCTTTTCCCACAATGTTTCCTACCCTGCCCAACACAAATTTCAGTTTTTGAGTCGCTTTCATTTTGTCGTATGCAAATGCTTTCAATCTGGACAAGTCTGAAATTTTGTTTTGAAAACATTGTTGGAAAAGGAGAAAATGCCTGTAACCAGCATTTTCTCCTTTTCCCACAATGTTTTCTACCCTGCCCAACACAAATTTCAGTTTTTGAGTTGCATTCATTTTATCGTGTGCAAATGCTTTCAATCTGGACAAGTCTGAAAATTTGTTTTAAAAACATTGTTGGAAAAGGAGAAAATGCCCTGCCCAACACAAATTTCAGTTTTTGAGTCACATTCATTTTGTAGTAAGCAAATGCTTTCAATTTAAACAAGTCTGAAATTTTGTTGTGTGGTAATAAGTTAAACACATTTCAAAACCTGTTTTGTTTTCTTTTGTCAGCTGTTCTTACTTTTAACCCTTTACCAGATGACAAAATTTTAGCCTTGTCCAAACTGAAAGCATTTGCAGACGATAATTTCAATGTGGCTGAAATGGTGCAATTTTTCTTTGAGAGGGTAGAAAATATTGTGGGAAAAAGAGAAAATGCTGGTTACCAGCATTTTCTCCTTTTCCCACAATGTTTTCAAAAGGCTTCTTTCCCAGGGGCGTCAAAAGGCGGCATTGTGCAGTAAAGGGTTAAACTGTAGACATACATGTACTTAGAGGTAATGATTTTACTCTATACCTAAAAACCAAGTTGTTGACTTGTCCATATTGAAAGAATCTGCTGACAACAAATTCAGTATCACTAAAATGATGAAAATTTTGTTTCAAAGGCTAGAAAAACTTTGTGGGGAAAGGGAGATGCTGGTTACCAGCATTTACTCCTTTTCCCACAATGTTTTCAAAAGCACATCTTTCCAAAGGTTGTTAAAACGAGGGAGAATGCGGTAAAGGGTTAATCTAGGGGTTATTTGGTAAAGGAATAAAACAGGACAGACTGTAATGTACAATGTGTTGATTGATTGTATGGCATTTTACAATGTTTTCAACATTATTTCAGTTATATCGCTGCGGCCAGTGCACGTATCCATGCTTTCCTGGAGTTTCTTTTACCAGTACTCTGCACAATATTCTTTCCAAGCCACTGGCTGCTTTCCCACATAACCATCGTTGAAACAATGGCCAGCAGTGAGAGAGGAATGAATCCTGTCGCAACGACTATCATCAATCCTCGGAAAGAAATTGGCCAAGCTGGGGATCGAACCAGCGACCTCCTGTTCTCAAGTCCTGTACGCTACTGACTGAGCTATGGGGCTTGGCAATGTACAAAGTGTATGTATATTTACCTTTTAGTGAGAGCTGCAGTGAAGGAGATCGGCTCTGTCTGATCACAGAGAACCATGACTTTCGTTTTTGCTGATACTGGCAAGAGACTGCCCTTTTTCTTTGTAGGGGTTAACATTTCCTGGAAAATATTTGAGCCATGCTCTGGCAAATGGGGCTTAGTGCATCTCCGTGATCAATTATACCACGAAGACCATCTCCTAATTATGCATACATAAAATCCATGTTCTCTGACAACCCACTCAAATAGGAATTACACTGCTCCTTTGACTTGCAGAAAAATGACAAGTAGCAAAAAGTTTCGGCCTAGGTCACCCTGCACAGACTGCGCAGGCTGACCTGAGTTGATACTTTTTGGCAGATGTATTAAGGCCCTTTTTCACAGAGCATGGCTCATTTGTAATTCTTAGAAGGGTTAAACATTTTTTTCCTCAAAATATTTGATTCTAATTGATTAAATATATTCTATGTAGGGATTAACATTTCTCAGAAAAAAACTTGTGATTCTCTGTTTCCAGTATGTTGAAAAGATTTTTCTATCTTCCTTTCGTTCAATTATTTATCAACTGTAAAATTTGCAAGATTTTTATTAATGTCTGACATAACAGAACAGTAATGTGTATGTGTATAGTAAATTCTAACATGACATGTAAATTCAGCTCTATAAACAAAGTGCAATGGTAGCCTGGTAAAATTGATGTCATTCTATATAAAGTTACGTCCTTCTATTGGCAGTTCCATGTCTCCATCCTCGGATATTTTATACACCAGAGTCGCTTGACATAAACATGTCATCATTTTCCACCACTCAACCACGGAGGAAGGAAAAACTAAGGGATATACCGATATTTACTGTTTTTGATAAAAAATTGATGATCATCAGACTATTTGCAATGTTGCCAGTAAACATGTGTAAATCAAGTGTCTTTTTATGTTGAAGATTAACATCAAAGTTGGCCAGTGTTGCATTGGAAACGGGACTGGGAGTGGTTGGGGTAATATTCAGAGCATCTGAAGTGACTGATTCTAACGCATGATGATACAATTATTCTTCTTTGTCATTTAACCCTTTACCACACAATCCCGAGTTTTAACGACCCTGAGAAAGAGGCCTCTTGAAAACATTGTGGGAAAAGGAGAAAATGCTTCTCCTGTTCCCACAATGTTTTCTATCCTGCCCAAAAGAAATTTCAACTTTTGGGTCACATTTATTTTGGCGTCTGCAAATGCTTTCAATTTGGACAATCTAAATTTTTGTCGTTTGGTTAAGAGTTAAAAGGGAGACAATAAAATAGTAAACAGTGTGGTTTGATGCCTAACATTTTATTGAAATTTTGATTTTTTTTTTATATTTGGCATGCAATACACGAAACGTGGCCTTCGGACATATGCATAAATGTGTGTCATCCTAGATGGATTTTTTTTTTTCAAAAGTTTCATGAAAGTCCAATTCCAAATGCCAACTTTATCATGGAAATTTTCAACTTTAACTCTTTACCAAACAACAAAATTTAAGACTAGTCCAAATTGAGAGCATTTGCAGACGACAAAATAAATGTGACTAAAAAATTGAAATATGCTTCTGGGAGGGTAGAAAAACATGGTGGGAAAAGGAGAAAATGCTGGTTACCAGCATTTTCTCCTTTTCCCACAATGTTTTCAAAAGGCTTCTTTCTCAGGGTCGTTAAAAGTCGGGATTGTCTGGTATAGGGTTAAACGGCTACTTTTCCAATACTGATTGTCAGGATTTTCTTTTTTTTAAATCAATAAGGTTCAAGCTATTAATTAAATAAGCATACTGTGTAAGTTTAACAAAAAATTGGACTACAAATGCAGACTTTATCATGTAAACAAGAAAAACACTAATGGACAGATGAACGACCGAGACTGCACCATGACATAAGCTTACAGCCAGCAGAGCTAAAAACCATAATGTACTTACAGTGAAGGAATTTCGAAGTGTTTCAAATCGTTCCCTCAGACTGTACCTTCTGAAACCCGATGAATTTTTCTGGTCCTACAATAACACAAAGAGAGAGACTAATAAGAAGCTTAATGTTTTTATTTTTTTGTCTGGGTCAAATTATCTATGGTTTAACTCTTTACCACACAATCCTGACTTTTAACAATCCTGAGACGAAAGCTTTTGAAAAAAATTTGGGAAAAGGAGAAAATACCGGTAACCTGGTTACCATCCTTCCTAAAACAAATTTCAATTTTTGAGTCACGTTTATTTTGTCGTCTGCAAATGGTTTCGATTTCGATTAGTCTAAAATTCTGTCGTTTGGTAAAGATTTAAAGTTAAAGAGTGATTATCCTACTTTGTTGAAACATTTGTAACAAATGCAGTTGTTTATAGTTACCTCTTTAAAAAACAAAAACATTTTATACCAGTCCCAATTGAAAGCATCTGCACACGACAAATGAAATGTGGCTAAGATTATGGGATTTGTTTGAAAATATTGTGGCAAAAGGAAAAAATGCTGGTTACCAGCATTTTCTCCTTTCCCCACAATGTTTTCAAAAGGCTTCTTCTCCAAGGTCATTAAAAGTCAGGATTTCCTCAAGGTTGTCTAAACACAGAATTATGTGGCAAAGGGACAATTCTAAGGTGCATAAATGTGACATTACTGTTTTGAGGTCTACCTTCTATTCTGGTATGGGTTCCCCTTTGATGATGGACAACCAACCCAAGTTTGCAGAAAAAATCTTCAATATTGACAGAGATATGAGAAAATATTTGAGTTTTAGCACAAAATCCCAACTTAAAATAATCACTTTACCACACAATCCCGAGTTTTAACGACTCTGGGAAAAAGGATTTTGAAAACATTGTGGGAAAAGGAGAAAAGGCTTGTAACCAGCATTTTCTCCTTTTCCAAAATGTTTTCTACCTATTTAAGGACACATACTGTCATTTGAAAATCATTTAAATTGTTGACTGAAAATTCCTTCTATATGGAAGAGTCTAAAATTTTGCTGTGTGGTAGAAAATGCTTCCAACCAGCATTTCCTCCTTTTCCACTACTGTTTTCTACCCTTTCAATGGCAAACCTCACTATATGAGCCATATGTAATTCCCTGTCTGCAATTGAATTTGGACAAGTCTAAATTTTGTTGTGTGCTGAAAAGATAAAGTTTTAGCCACCATGATAATAAAGAGGCAGACTATGTTGAGCATGCAGATAATGACCACAGGACTGTAACAATATCTTATTTTTATACTGCAAAGAAATTTCTCACAATCTGATTGGACAATATGCTCCGAATATACATTGCTGTATACCGGCAGCTCCAAGGGTTCAGTACAGCAAAATCAAAGATGGCAGTGTCAAATGGTCATGAAAACAAACTGTGAAGTGTTAAAAGTTATGCATTGTAACGTTAAAAAATAATGATAAACTAATGGTCATTTGAAACAGGTAATGGTTGTTCCTTTTGCCAACAAATCATAAAACGAATACACTTACCTTAGAGTTGTTTAAATCTATGTTTATATGAAAATACATCAAATGTCTATCGCAGTGACTTCATGCACCAAACTGCATGTTTTACCTAGGTATCAGTGATGTCAGTTTTCCATGTCTTTTGGGTACTCAGACGGGCAGTTCGATATCGTAAGTATACTCGATTTGTTAGGCCATAAAACAGGGAAATTTCACCTGACCGGACAACAAATAATGTTTCCTTTGAAAGCAACAAAGCTAAAAACTACTTGACGGCTCTATTGACTATGAAGATGATCATGACATGGCTATGACAATATCTCAATGTTTCTTTTATAACAGCAAAGCTAAAAACTACTTGACAGCTCACTTTGTTCATAACAATGCAGACAATGTTAACACTTTACCAAATGACAAAAATTTAGACTGGTCCAAATTGAAAGCATTTGCAGATGACAAATTAAAGGTGGCTCAAATGACAAAATTTGTCCTTGACAGAGTAGAAAACATTGTGGGTAAAGGAGAAAATGCTGGTTACCAGCATTTTCTCCTTTTCCCACAATGTTTTCAACAGGCTTCTTCCTCAGGGTCGTTAAAATTCCGGATAGTGTGGTAAAGGGTTAACTATGCAGATGACAAAAACATGACCATGACAATATCTCAATAATTAAAAAAAAAAAAAAGAACAGCAAAGCTAAAACCTACCTGAGGGCTCACTTTGTTCATAGTGTTCCCCTCCCACCCCCTCCACAATATAACTGACTCACTTAAGTCTTTCTCACACAACAAAATTTTGGACTAGTCCAAATCTAAAGCATTTGCAGAAAACAGATTAAATGGGGCACAAACAACAGTGTCTGTCTTTGAGATCACTGAAAACATTGTGTGAAAAAGAAGAAAATGATGGTTACCACAATGTTTTCAAAAGCCTTTTTAATTAAAACTTGGGATTGTGTAGTAAAGAGTTAACTCTTTCTGACAACAAAATTTCAGACTTCCCCAAAATTGAAAGAATGTGCAGACAACAAATTCACTGTAGCTCAAAATACAATTTCTGTCTTAGAAATGGTAGAAAATTTTGTGGGAAAAGGAGAAAATACTGGTTCCCATCTTGAAAGTTAAGTACAGGTCAAAGTTTGAAGTAATTATCTTCAGTTATAAGAGATAAAATTAAAATGTCAGTTTTTGCACGATGATGCACACGACGATAGAAAGAAGCCAATGCCATGGCTACGACAATAAAATGTCAAAGTTTTTTTTTTTTTACAACTAGTTAAGAGTTTAACATTAACCCTTTAGCAGACGGCAAAATTTTAGCTTTGTCCAAATTGAAAGCATTTGCAGATGACAATTTCAGTATGGCTCAAATGCTGCAATTTTTCTATGATAGGGTAGAAAACATTGTGGGAAAAGGAGAAAATGCTGGTTACCAGCATTTTCTCCTTTTCCCACAATGTTTTCAGAAAGCTTCTTTCCCAGGGTCGTTAAAAGGCGGCATTGTATAGCAAGCTTCTTTCCCAGGGTCGTTTAAAGGCGGCAATGTGTAGTAAAGAGTTAAACTAGTTCGAGTTGGACATAAGTGAAAACAGATATCATAAAACTTAAAATTTCACAGTATTTGTACGACAACACAGATAATGCAAATGACAACGACATAGACAGTGCTATGGCTACAACGATACCTTGATGTTTTTCTAGAAAATGGCAGCGCTAACTAGAACTGTGCAAAGCTGACAAATACCAGCCACTAACACCTTGTCACGGAAACAGCACAATCAGAGAACAGAAATGATTTACAAAGCAAAGGTCACAAGTAGCCTTAACCCTTTCCCAAACGATAAATTTTAGACTGGTCCAAATTGAAAGAGTTTGCAGACGACAATTTTAAATTTGATGAAAATGACAGAAAGTTCTCCAAAAGGGTAGAAATTATTGTGGGAACAGGAGAAATTGCTCGTAACGAGCAATTTTTCCTTTTCCCACAGTGTTTTCAAAAGACTTGTACTGCAGACACGTGAAAACCAGGACTTGTTTGGGAAAGATTTAACCTTTGACCCATGTGACCCAAAAGCAATAGGGCACCTCCTTGGGTTATGAGCAACTGTTACACTTGTATAAAGTTTCAGGGTCCTAGGTCAAATGGCTTATGATTTAGAGCACAAAAACAAAAAAAGTCTACAGACGGATGGATTGATGACAGATTGTCGGACAGACACATGGTGAAACCAGTATACCCCCTTCTACTTTGTATAGGTGGAGAATATAAATATTTATGAGGGGCAAAGGGCCCATCTGCAACAAAAGCTTGAAGGAGCCCTGCCACAGGATAATACACACCAGACTCTCCCTGTTAGAGGTTTCTTTTGCAGTGTGGTAGTCATCATCATCATCATCTTCACCATGATCATTACCATCCAGATTATCATCTACATTCTCATCATCATCATTAACTTCAACTCCATCCACGGAAGTTTCACTGTTTTCATTCTCATGCCCATTATTATCAACAATATCTGAAGATCTTGCAGTTAAATATTTGGAATGTTCACATTCATTATCAGAGAATAATTCCATGCTTCCATTTCCTTCTATGTGTGTGCCTGCAGTGTGATGTTCATTAAGCGTGTATAAATAACAGTCTGATTTACGCGTATCTATCACAGAAGAGTCGTGAGTGTTTATGACATCATCAACAGTTTTCTGCCGCATAGAACCACGAAGTCTAACAGATATTCGATTATTTTGTAGGCTTCTGTTAAGTTTTTCTATGTTTAACTGGAACTCATCATCAGACTCTCCTGACTGACCTTCTGACGCATCATCATCTTCATCAAAATCATCATCAATAACATCATCTTGACTGTCAACGACATAGGCTTCATCATCTTCATCATCACCCTCTTCCTCACAAATTTCTTTTTCTTCCTCACTTTCTTCTGCAATAATCATCTCTTTCTTCTTAGTCATCAAGTCACATGACTTGACTTTATGTTTTGCACTTCGCGTGACTCTAACATCGAATCTCTCAGACTGACTTCCGGAGACGTCATCTCCCCCACTGTCACTATCCTTATTATCACCGCTTTCTTCCTCTGTCTCTATCAGAGCACTCAGCTCTTTAGAATTCTCTTCCCCATATTCATCATTTTCTTTTTCTCCACTTTCATCTTTCTCCATCTCTTCCTCCTCTCCCTCTGTCTCATCCTCATATAAATTTTCTTCTTTGACACTCTCACTTTTATCATTAACGTCACTATCTATAAAACTTATGTTTTGTAACCGTGATGTTAATAGTTTTATATTATCTTTATAGTTATTACCTGGCGTGCTAAACAAACTCTCAGAGTGATTTAAACAGCTCTGGGATTGTTTAAAATGATCAATATCCTTGGAAACAGCTCTAGAAATATAGCTCTCTGTCAATTTTTCAAGTAAAACCACACTTTGGGGTGTTTTTTTAATGTTTTTGTCCATGTTGTGATTTGCCTTTTTCTTTTCAGTACTTTTATTAAAAGCACCTGTGAGTTGTGGACTGCTAAAATTATCTGTAACATTAGAGTAGTTATTAGTGGAAAATTCACTATATGGTGTTTCTAGTGAAGTATAACAAGCATCTGATGACGGACTGACTACAACTTCAATTTGTGATATATCCGAGTACTTGACTGGAAATTTATTACGAGTTCTCTTTGCCATAGGCGTGCTGGTTTCTACACAAGAATTGCCGATCCTATCATCTGTAGACGCATCTTGTATTATAAGACTATAATCATCGAAATCACTAAAATTCACAGATAACTCTTTGGCTTCTGACCGTGTCACTGTCTTTCTCACTGCACGTTTGCGTTTGGCTGCCTTTCCTGCTTGTTGCTGTTTTGAATTGGCTGAATCACTATAGTTAATCTTTGAACTGCGATTTCTAAGCAATCTTGCATGGCTGTGTTGCGAGTCAGATAAAGGAATTTTTCCATTTTGATTTGTTGAATCAAATGAGCTACATGTGTCGGAGCCGACTTGTGACAAGAACCTTTCGGACTTGTGCTCTTTATGCTGTTTGACGGAAAGTGACTGTAATTAAAAGAGAAAATGCCTCTTTCAATCAAGATCTCGGTCAGTAATTCACCAACCATTCTTAAGAATGTTTTTCTCCAGATTTTTTTAAAACTTGAAAGTAACAAAACTTCTGATTGGCTAAACCATTTGGTATAGCCAATCAGAAGTTGTGTTACTTTCAACTTAATAAACTCTTGTAGAATAAGACTTTGAATGTTCTTAAGAATGGTTGGTTGAATACGGAACCCTGGTGTTCACCGACTATTCTAAAATGCATTATACTCTTAAACCTTTACTAAACAACAAAATTTCAGACCTGACAAATATGGAAGCATCTGCAGATTACAAATTAAATGTAACTCAAATTAAGATTTCTGTGCTGGGTAGGGTAGAAAACATTGTGGGAAACAGAGAAAGTGCCAGTTCTCAGCATTTTCTCCTTTTCCCATGTTTTCGAAAGCCTTCTCTTTCAGGGTTGTTTAAACTCGGGATTGAGTGTGGTAAAGGGTTAATAATATTTCAGTGACAAAATTTCTGATTGGCTAAACAATTTTGTGTAACGAATCAAAAATTGCGTTACTTTGAATAATAGTAAATTCTTGAGAATGAGAATGCAATCAAGAACAGAAGGTGAGCAGAGCCCTTAATAATATCATAATATTATTGGAGAAGTTATCAAACCTCTCCAACAGTGGTGAGTTTAACTCTACCAAACAATAACATTTTAGACTGGTCCAAATTCAAAGCATTTGCAGACGACAAAATAAATGTGACTGAAAAATTGAAATTCATTTTGGGAAAGATAGAAATCATTGTGGGAAAAGGAGAAAATGCTGGTTACCAGCATTTTCTCCTTTTCCCACAATGTTTCCAAAGGCTTCTGTTTCGGGGTCGTTAAAAGTCGGGATTGAGTGGTAAAGGGTTAAAAAGCAGACTACCTCAGAAATTGCTGTCTAAATCAATGTTTTTTAACGAATTTGTTCTGATACACTGCCTGTTTCGTCATGGTTTTATAAATAAACCGAAATCAAAAAACTGAATCAGGAAATAGACGTGGTTTGTTTTTATATGATGATTTCAAAAAAGGTTTGTTATGTTGATTTAATTGCAGATGATCTCTCCAATAGTTGTAATTTTTCATTAAACAAATAAAGCTCAAATAAAGCTAAGCAGGAAAAAAAATTGTTAAAAAAAGAGAACACCTTGGGAAAAGATCATGCACTTTGAAAACGCGGGAAGATCAAGTGTCTGTCATATAATGCTTCGGTTTCCAAAGAGGCCAACTTGTTAGTAGTAATATTTTAACCCTTAAAGCGCCTTTCACGACTACAGTTGCCTTTGCAGCCAGTGTAGATCAAGATAAGGATGCACAAAACATGCAGCCTGATCTTTGATCTACACTGTCCACTTTGCTAAATCGCAATAGACAAAAGCAACAATGAAATTGCAAACATCTGGTAATATTTCTAGGATGAAAATGTCCGGCACGTTTATTCGGCACTCTAAGGGTTAATAATCTACAGACAGAAGTAACAGACAGAATGATACCTTTAACTATTTACCACATAACCAAATTTTAAACTGGTCCAAATTATAAGTAATTGCAGACGACAATTTCAGTGTGGCTCAAATGGTTCAATTTTTGTTTGATAGGGTAGAAAAGACTGGGAAAAGGAGTAAATGCTGGTTAACAGCATTTTCTCCTTTTCCCACAATGTTTTCAAAAGGCTTCTTCCCCAGGGTCATTAAAAGTCGGGATTGTGTGGTAAAGGGTGAAATACTTAACCCTTTACAAAACAATCTGGTGTTTTCACTGCTCTAGGGAAGAGGCTTGCTGAAAACATTGTGGTAAAAGGAGAAAATGCTGGTAACCAGCATTTTCTGCTTTTCTCAACAATATTTTCCTCTGAGTCAAAGAACTTTGGACAAATTCTAAACCTGATCCTTTGGGAAATGGTTCACTTATAGAAAAATATCTGACATCTAAGCAGAGCTCCAGATAAGAGGGAGTGATGGTATTCTAAATCCTTTATTTTTTTTTGCAAACCCTATGTTGTGGATACTCATTAGAATTGTCCCTTCTTAGAGACAAACAACATTAAGACGTTACTATGGCATGCATTATCACTGGAAATGAATGCGATCAAGCATTTATGGGATTATATAGAATGGAAAATCAGGGCACAAAACATGTACAATGTTTAACAATTATGACAGGACCATTACTGACAAATGGAACCAACTTCCTGCCAGATTGCTGCACAGACTTGTAGCCTAAATGCATGAGAGGTGCACTCGTTCTGGTTGGGGGGGGGGGGGGTGCGGGGATCACACTCATTATTGATGTAGCCCGACATAAATTAAGCAATACTTCATTCAATCAGTTGTGACTTGCCCTTACAGTGTCCGAATTTACGACGTAATTGTATCAAAAGTACAGAATCAAATTCCATCCATAAAAAGGTTTTCGTTGAATGTGTTATGATGCCCTCTTTCCAACGATACCATTTTCATCAGTGTGGGTTTACAAACAAAAAAGATATTATATACATTTGTACACTGGACATGACTTTTAGCCATAAGTGTATTTTCAGTTTCGAAATCAAAATCACTCCCTCTGTCTGAAGCTCTGATCTAAGGGAAAATGATGTCACCTGATACAACTCTTTGTACAAGATGGCTTGCTCAATTGTGTGTATGCTACTGTCTGCATTAGCAGGGCTCGGCTTTTCATTAAAGCAGGACC
Source organism: Tridacna gigas (assembly GCA_945859785.2). Lineage (NCBI taxonomy): Eukaryota > Metazoa > Mollusca > Bivalvia > Cardiida > Cardiidae > Tridacna > Tridacna gigas. The sequence goes on along the minus strand of OX244040.2, from coordinate 57,906,244 downwards.
CTGGCTGATTAACCCTTTACCACACAATCCTAACTTTTAACAACCTCGAGAAGGAAGCATTTTGAAAACATTATGGGAAAAGGAGAAAATGCTGGTAAACAGCATTTTCTCCTTTTCTCACAATGTTTTCTACCCTTCCCAAAACAAATTTCAGTTTTTCAGTAGCACATATTTTGTCATCTGCAAGTGCTTTCAACTTAGTCTAGTCTTAAATTTTGCCGTTTGGTAAAGAGTTAACTGCTGGATTTAGACATTGCGGCAACCTAGCTGCAATGCTGGTACATAATAATGTTTATAAGTACCTTAGATGGCTGTGCTTTAGTGCTTTTTCTGGAATTCTTTTTATTGTCTCTGTTTTCTTTCTCTTCTTTATTTCTGTTTCTGGTCTGTCTGGTTACTCTGAAAAATATATTAACTGAGGCATGCTCTGTGAAAACAGGGTTTAACACATTTGCAAAAAGCATAGACAAAAGGTTGAAACTTTTTGGTGTTGGTCAATTTTCTGCATGTCAAAGGACCAGTCTACCTCATGATTCAGTCAGTTGTTAGACAAAATGATTTTTATGGATCCGTTATTTATATGCTTGGTATGACGGTAACCAGCATTTCCTCCTAAAAATAGAATTTTTTCTGCCGTATCAAAGACAAAAATCAGCCCACGTCAGAGCAACATTTATATTGTCATCCTGCAAATGCTTTCATTTTGGTCCAGTCCCAAATCTTACTCTTTAGTAAAGAGTTATAGTAACAAATTTACCGAAGAAAACTTTGAAACATACTTGTAAAAACAACAGAAAATCAGCCTAAATTAACACGAAGTAACATAAACAACAATATTTTGGACTGGTCTAACTTGAAATCATTTGTAGAGGACAAACTAGATATTGCTCATTACATGGATTTTGTCTCTGATAGGGAGGAAACCATTCTGGGAAAAACAGAAAATTTTGGTTACCAAATTTTCTTCCTTTTCCACAATGTTTTTAACCCTTTCCCAAACAAGCCCTGGTTTTCACGTGTCTGCAGTACAAGTCTTTAGAAAAGACTGTGGGAAAAGGAGAAATTGCTCGTAACAAGCAATTTCTCCTTTTCCCACAGTGTTTTCTACCCTTTTGGAGAACTTTGTGCCATTTTCATCAAATTTAAAATTGTCGTCTGCAAACTCTTTCAATTTGGACCAATCCAAAAGTTGTTGTTTGGGAAAGGGTTAAAGGCCTCTTTCTTAGGTTTGTTAAAACTTGTTTTTTGTTTTGTATTGGAGTTTAATGCCATTTTAACAGCTAAGTTCATACAGTGCAGAGTTCCCATTCACGCACATATGTGTGTGATTCACGCACTGAATTGAATAATCACGAACATAAATATGAAGTGAAACGTGAATGCACGCACAGATTTCAGGCTCCCGTTGTCGATAACCAGTGGCGCCGGTTGGGACAAGTTAACAAGTGTGAAAGTCACTGTTTATGAATATCACCGCTATTCAAACTTGGTATCAATCCGCTTTTCTAGCGTAAAATTAAAGGTTTTGAAGTTACATGCTATTCTTATTGACAAATCTATGTCCAATCATGCGGAAATACTACTCCAAAACTGAACAGGCATGGAAAAAAGATCGCTGCAAGAAACGCGAAAACCCATGACACAACAAAAATTGGTTTGACATCGTCCGATCATAGGCATTTCAAACTGTCTATCCAGTTTTATCAATGACTTTAAACAGTAAATTTACATAAACATCTCTATAAAACAATAAGTGAAAGCTAATTAGTGTCTGAAATTGACAGTGAAATGGAAAATTCTACTGGCCGTCAGGCTGTAAGCTGTCCCTCTGAAACTGGTCCCGTGCGTAAGGAAATTATAACAAGCATCTTCTTTTTTTAAATTACCCATATTGTTTTCAAGAGCAGATGACTGCAGAGTTAGACTCACCAAAACAAATTTTCACTACAATAGACCCTTACTTTCCTCCATAAATGCTCTATAATTGTCAGTATTAAGTGCACTCCTAGAATTTCTCTTGCACTCCCAAGCTTGTATTCCAGGGAGCGCATGCAGTCCCAAAAAGAGATGTGAGTGGGGACAGTAAATCCCCACTCACATCTCTCTTTGGGACTGCATGCGCTCCCTGGAATACAAGTTTGGGAGTGCAAGAGAAATTCCCCAGCGTCGTTAAAACTTTGTTTGTTAAAGGGTTAATATTCAAGAAGCAGAATAAAAAAAAAAAGGAAAAAGATGTGGGGGAAAAAAAAGAAGGAGAATAACAGTTTAGCATAACAGTTTAACTGTACACAATGATCTAAATAATGAATGACTGAAGGAATGGCAAGGGTTCCCTGTCCAGTGAGGGTTAATATAGCTGGGATTTTGCTACAAGTTACCTAGGTGTATCTATTTTTAGATTCATTCATAATGTTACAGTGGTGTAGGAATAAGTGATTCTCTGCTTTGCATAGGTCACTCAATTTACATATAAGCAAAGATCTTGTACCTTATAAATGACATCTTGTTCACTTAATTACTTTGTAAAGGCGCTGTCACACTCTAGCGTATAGAGCCAGCGTATGAGGAATGTATGGACTTTTTGGGCATACTCTGAAACACGCTAGGGATACGCTGGAATACGTTTCTAGTACGCCGGGGTACGTCGGTGTACGCTGATGTTCGTTGACGGCCAAAAAATTTTTTGAACATGCACAAAAATTTTCAGCATATGCCGACATATGAATTTTACGCTCATCATACGTTCCTCATACGCTGAACACGCTAGAGGTACGCTGAAGGTACGTTACTCATACGTCGAGTACGCTTCTCATATGCTGAAATTGAATGGGTCAGGAAACCTAGCGTTAGAGGAGCGTATAATGAACGTGTGTCTGACGTGTGTCTAACGAATGGCTAACGTTATAATGGTAGTTTTAACGACAGCCTAACGTACTCAACTTATGCCTAACGTGTTCTGAGCATACAGCCAACTTATCCCATGCGTATTACATGCGTATTTCCAGCGTATTGGGTGGTATATAAAGTCTCACATTTCCAAATCTGTATCAGTTTGTACCAGCAGTTCAGAGATGGAGGTTGCTGTGCTGCAACATCACCGAGATTTGTTACAGTTACTGAATTCACTCTTTTTGGCCCTCTGCTTCTTCTTTCTGTGTTTGGAGGATGTGGAGGAAGCCCTGGGGAAATGTGAGGATGCTGGAGAAGATTCCCTGGAGTCCTCCCAGGGAACTGGAGAGACTGACACTGCATCTGAGGTATCACCACCAGTATCTTCTGAATGACCAGCTTGCTGAGGAGGAGGACGGATGACATCTGGCTCAGGATCAGGATCAGGATCAGCAGCAGGAGCAGGTGCAGGTGCTTGTGCAGGCCCAGGTGCAGGTGGAGAGGGAGGAGGAACATCAGCTGGCTTGACTTTCTGGGCACAGCGTTTTGGCATCTTGACAGCTTGAAATCTACTGGCGGAATGAATAAATTCGTGTGCTGCCACCTTTTATACTCCCTGCTGTGTACGCTCCTCATACGTTAGGCTGACGTTCCGCATACGTTTCTCATACGTCGGAGGTACGCTGATATACGTTACTCATACGTCGGTATACATCCAACTCAAAAACACATCACATCACATACGCTGACATACGCTATGTGTACGCTACTCATACGCTGACGGTACGCTAGGACTGCGTTTTTCTAACGGTCATTAACCGAAAATCGACCTCATACGCTGAAAAGTTGCGCGTATAAACAATTTTTCGAAATATTTGATATGTTCCTCATACGCTGGCTCTATACGCTAGAGTGTGACAGCACCTTTAGATGACATGTTCAAATTGGAGTGGTAGAAATTAAGTGTTTTTTGTCAAAATTGTCATATATAAAAAAAAAAAAAAATGAAGATGTCTAACAGAACGAAGTATTTTCTGTGAGGCAGTATTTGGCAGCTGTTGGTTTTTTTGTTTACTTTGGCTCTAGGTCAATTTTGATGCCTATAGACTAGCTTCGCTAGTCTAAAAACCTGTTATAATGATATAATGCACTCATCAAAACCTTATTTTTCACTTACCTTTTACTTGGGGACTTTCCAAAGCTAGGATCTGCAGAATTATTATTGGAATTCAGCGACTGACTTGAACAATCAGCGTTACTACTACTACTACTTGTGTGGAATAGGCTTGTATGTCTAGACGAGTCATTCTCTGATGATGTACCAAAAATATTATTTTTCTTTCTGTCGCTGTCTGAAAACCAAATGTCCGACACAATAACACGATTCCTGTGTCTTCCATACGTCTTGATGCCATTCCCCTTCCTCATTTTGATGCTGTTCAGTCAGAATTACATGGCTGTGAAGAAAATAAATAATTGCAGCGCAAAGAATAAGTACATGTGCATCATTTTAAGCCTTTTACCAACAATCCCATGTTTAACCCTTTATCACACACCAAAATTTTAACCCTGGTCACAGGCATAGCCAGGATCAAAATATTTATACTGTAAGGCATGAAATGCAGATGGGTGTGGGAGTGGGAAAGTGACATTTATTGTTAAGCAGAGAAGAATTCCCTAGTCATCACTTTATCAATTTTACCCATTGATTTAGTTTTAAACGGCACCCAGATTTGGAGAAAAATCAAAACATGTGTATGATAAAATGTCATACAAGTTTGGTCTCTTAACATTTTTTATACGCATAATAGGCACTTAGTCTCAATAATGAGATGTTTATGGTGCTTCTTTTCCTATTGGACATTACTGTGCACTGCACCGTCTCAAGTCCATTGTGAATTTCCTAGTAGCAAAGCAACAGTGCTGTACTGATTTTCTGTTTCATCGGTTTAATCTGTATTGTAGTGAAACCCCATTAATTTCTAATGACACGTACATGACAAAGGCCAAATTATCAAATGTTTCATCACCTAAAGCGCTCATGGAAGTCTCTCATAACAAGTAAATCTTGAAAAGAAGTAACAAAGTTTATTGTGTTTAGCCGCCATTTTGTGTGTATTTTGGGAAACGTAAACACCTTGTGTAACAGATTTTTTTTTTTTCAATTGTTACATTGGAAAGTGTTTTATTTGAAACGAAGGGTTATTGAATACTTAAGCAAAAGGTATGTTCAAATTCTAGTTTTGTCCTATATTTGTGAAAATAAGAGAGTTTCAAGTGCGCATAAAATCTGTGCGCAGATTTCAACTTTTTTTTTTTTTTCACTATTGTCTCTGTATCCAGAGGCAACCAATAAAAAACTAAAATCACCTTCAGGAGCAATTATCCTGATAGGCGCTATGCCCTTGCCAGTCTACCCTACTGAAAGCAATTGCAGACTAAAGATTTAGTGGCTGAGCAGGGTCCAAAGAATCCACTCGTCTGCTCATATTTACGAGTACGAAATGGGCGAGGACGAGTGATTTTTCCGACAAGGTCGTCCGGCAGGGCGAGTGATAAATTGTAATTACTAAGCAAATAAAATTTCAGCTGAAGAAAAACAGTCAAGACTGGATTCTAAATACGCGAATGAAAAGTCAGTATCGAAACCAGATTTAGTATGCGCTGGTCTCCATTCGTAATATAGACCAGTTTCAAGTCAGGTGAATAATATAACCCGGTATCTTCCATCGAAATTAAAAAATAAATCGTATATTTTTGATTAAAAAATAATGCAAATCTTGACTATACTTAAACAAATTGCATTAACTGTAATACTCTACTGAAACTGGAGGGAAGAAGTTTCTGTTTTGAGACTCTTTCAGTTTGTATTGGTCGGAAAATGGATACCGGGTACTTTTATCCAGTATTTATGATCTGACGACTGGAAATCAAAGCAGGACAAGTACTTTTTGCTGAGATGTAGGAATTTGTCTTAAAAAACAAGAAAATATTGTGCGAAAACAAGAAATTACTGGTTACTGGTATTTTCTCACTCACATACAATGTTTTTCAAAAAAGTTCTTCTTAAAAACGTCATCAAAACTTGGTATCGTGTGGTAAAGAAATAAACGACCTTGAGGACGACAGCTGTTGAAAATATTTAACTCTTTACCCCACAATCCCGAGTTTTAATGACCCTGCAGGAGAAGGCTATTAAAAACATTGTTACCAGCATTTTCTCCTTTTCACAAAGTTTTCCATCCTATCAAAGACAGAAATCATCATTTGAACAAAATTTGTCATCTGCAAAAGCTTTCAATTTGGTCGTGGCCGGAATTTTGTCGTTTGGTAAAGTGTTAAAGAAAGGGAGAGAGTTCAGGGTCCGTATTCACCAACCATTTTTATGAATATTCTTAGATTTTATTCTTCAAGATTTTCCAAATTTGAAAGTGACACAACTAAACCAAATGGTTTTGCCAATCAGAAGTTGTGTTACTTTCGAATTTAGAAAATTCTGGAGAATAAGACTAAGAAAGTTCTTGAGAATGGTTGGTGAACACGGACCCAGGTTGCCAGCATTTCACTTTCAAGAAAACGGATGTGACGCGAAAAGTAATGATTATTTTTGACCGCTATTTCAGGGCAATGTATGGGCTCAACCGCACTCATTGGCCTTCATGTACAAAATTTTACGTTTTTAGTCGCAATTTTGTAATTAGCATTCGAAGAATCATAAGCAGATAACATTTTAGACCATTTAAGACTTTTGTTTACAAAATTACCTTTGATTTTACCGCTTTTGTATTCTACGATATGATTGGCCCCCGATTGAAGCATTTCGTAGAAGGTTGAAATGTTTATTTTACGGGCCTCTTGTTGGGGTAGCTTTTTTCTAAACCATTGGCTGGCCTTCTTTGTAACGGACAGCACCGAGTGTACATGTGTAGAGATGTGATATGGGATAACCATGCTCTAGCATTAATTAGTAAATAATTTTTTACTTAATTCGTAAAATGATTTCTTGTAAAATACCGAAAAATTCAATTAGGTAATAATTCTCTTTACAAAGGGCCCATCCCTGTAAGTCAAATTATTTCCCTTGCCAGATAAAAACTGAAGGTAAACTGGCATTCGGCATACTTCGGGTGATCCGGTGATCAAATCCCTCGGCTGTATCACGTAGCTTGATATGCACCTACACGGTACATTTCGCACATCTCCGGAAGCACACCGCTTTACCGTTATTGAAATTGTAAGGCTCCTCTTTAGAAAGAACGCATGAGTAAATTTTCTATCGTTATCTTTCTAAGAGTATTTCAGTCGGCAAACAGTTTGTACATTCAATTTTTAGCGTGGTTTATCAATTCCGTAAAGAGCTTTCATCGACAGATCTATAGAAGTGAATAACTTCACAGTGGCTGTTCATGTCGTTGCTAAGCGATCTACAGGGGCGCCGCCATGTTTAAGATCATGTGATTGGTAGTTCAAAATGGAAGCCTCCCTTATACAGACGAGGTTAGATGTAGGTACGGAATCGGCCGAGTTGTGACGAGTGGGTAAACTGGCAGCCTTATCGATCTTCGTCTATCGGACGGTTACGGGAGATACAACGGGTACCAGTTTAGACCGAAGGTAACTATATATAACACATTGGTTCTTTTTTACCAAACTGGTACCCTTTGTATCTCCCGCAATCGTCCTTTGAAACGAAGATCGACAACAGGCTACCAGTTTATCTTCGTACCTGTATTCATTTGTTTGTATCCTTGACTCCCTTGGGGATGTTTCAAGGAATATATATAATTTATGATATATGTGGGTCTCCGTGTAATTCTAAAGCAAATTCTGTTCTCAATCGTTAATAAAAAACTAAAAATCAATTTGTAAGTAAAGAATCTGGCAAGATTTAGTTGAGATATTATAATGAGAGCACAGTGCATGTAAATCAAGGACAGCAACCAAGTTATCCCCTGATCAGGACAAATATAGCACTGGAGAAGAATCAAGAGAAATGACTGAAGAATGCCTCCCCTCCACCGCCCCCCCCATTGTGCAAACTTGAATATTATATTAAAAAAAAAAAAAATGTGCAATTTTGGGAATAGATAGTGTTAAGAATGGCAGTATGGCAAATGGTAACTCCATCTATTTCTATTACACCAGGTATGACCACTATCATACTTATTTAACCCTTTACTGCATAATCCCCATTTTTAAGGACACTGAAAAATAAGCCTTGAGATTAAAGAGACTGTGGAAAAAAGAGAAAATGCTGGTAACCAGCATTTTCTCCTTTTCCCACAATGTTTTATGTCCTTTCAAAGAAAGATTTCGCCATATGAGCCATATCTAATTTATTGTCTGCAAATGCTCTCAATTTGGACAAAGGTAAAATGTTGTCAGCTTAAATTTATATATGAATCCTCGTAAGCGACGGCCATTACAACTGTACACTTACTAGAGCAGGTAGTATCTACTATGTTTCAGAGACTATGACTTGTAAACTTACACTTGTCAGGTCTCAACTCGCTTAAGGTTGTGAGGTTAAGCCCCATGGCTGGCAATCTATAATTACTAATAGTCTTCCCAATGAGATGTTAAACCAAGGTCCAGTAAGATTTTTTTTGTACTTGTCAATAATCATATGTTGTTCAGAATGTTCAGAGACTGCTGCTGCTGCCTTGATTAAAACAAATTCAGATTCTTCAAAATTGAAAATCGTTTGCAGACGAAAAATTAAAGTTGGCTCAAATCATTAAAATCTTAACTGAATTTGACAGACTAGGAAACCTTATGTGAAAACAGGGATCGTATATGGTGATATACGATCCCTGGTGAGAAAGAGAAAATGCTACTTTCCCATTTTTTCCCCAAAAGCCTTCTCCGCTATCTGATCTAATTCAGAATCTGAACGAAAAAAAGAAGAAGAAAAAAAAAAAAAAAAAAAAAAAAAGAAATCTGGTGGTAAATTAATACACAGATCTGGTAATTTTCTACCGTATGTAAATCTAGTTCTATATCTCTTAATACTTTTTCAAGACTGGTAGATTAATCAATCTATATATATCCAGATTTAAATATAGATTTAGATCTAAAGAATAAGCTATATATCTTGTAAATGTATTTAGATCAAACTTATTTTCACTGTACTTCTAGAGATTTTCATAAATATTTTAGAGCTTTAGAAAGTAAGGTATGTTTGAAAACCTTTAGACGGTCGCCTGCGTTCTCGGTACACGTGCATACTGTCCGCGTTTTATACCGTCGACTACCAAATTATCAAAGTACGGGAAGTACCAAAGTAAGCGCTCTGTTGGTAAGCCAAAATATCTTTTCAAAATTTCATAAACTATTTTGAACCATCTGAATGATATTTCATATGTGCGATATGTATGTCATTATGATTGTGTTAAACCCACAATTAATTACGATATGTTTATTGATACGAAACCACCATTTGTTACGTAAATTTATCTTGTGAAAATTTGACACTGTGCCCTAGCTAAAGTTGAAGATTAGATAAGACTAGTGTAGATCACTGGCACTCGACCTAAAATTAAATCGTTGCATATATATCCTAACCTAATAAACATCGGTGGTTATTAGGTTAGGATACATGCAACGGTTTTAAATTAAGGTCGAGTGCCAGTGGACTAGATTCTAGTATGGTCGACTGACCTATTTTCGAGGGGTACCCGTTTTCGAACCCGAAATGATAGCAAAGTTTTCTTGCGAATTATGTCGTGAATGACGTCACTGTTTTGTGTGAACTGCAAATTTGAACGTAAACAACAGTGTCACTGCTTCAAATTTTTGAATTACAACAGAATGAATATGCCGAAAGCCGTATTAAACAATTTTATGCCATAAAAATCTTCCCATTATGCATACTGGATTTTCTGACGATGTTTTCAGATGATCATTGATTTACAAAAAATACTTAACCCTTTACCACACAATCCCAACTTTTAACAACCCTGAGGAAAATACCTTTTAAAAACATTGTGGTAAAAGGAGAAAATGCTGGTTACCAGCATTTTCTCCTTTTCCCACAATGTTTTCTACTCTTCCCAAAACAAACTTTGATTTTTGAGTAACATTAATTTTTTCGTCTGCTAAAGCTTTCAATTTGGACTGGTGTAAAATTTTGTCCTCTCTTATCTCTGATCCTTTTTTTAAATGATGATAATGTGGGAAAGCAGCCAGTGGCTTAGGAAGAATTGTTGTGCAAAATATTGGTAAAAGATTACCCAGGAAAGTATGCATAGGTGCACTAACTGCTGCTATATAACTGAAAAAAAAATTCTGAAAACGGCATGAGACACCATTTGAACAAATCTGTCCCAAATGGCAAATTTAAGACTCTCCCAAACTGAAAGCTTCTTCTGACTACAAGCTCAAAAGTGATACAAATGAATGGAAGTTCTCTAATAGAGTTGAAAACATTGTGGTAAATGGAGAAAATGCTGGTCACCAGCATTTTCTTCATGTCCCACAATATTTTTCTAAAAACTTTCTTCCTCAGGGCCATTAAAACATTGGACAGTGTAGTAAAAGTTTAACCCTTTACCACATGACAAAATTTTACTCTTGTCCAAATTGAAAGCATTTGCAGACGACAAATAAGATATGGTTCATATGGTGAGATTTGTTTGTAAAAGGACAGAAAACATTGTAGGAAAAGAAGAAAATATTAGTTAACTTTTCAAAAGGCCTCTTTCTCAGGCTCGTGAAAACTCGTAAAATTTTAAGGCAAAGTGTTAAATGGTTCGTGATCGTACATGTAGTTTATTTAGTTGAACTTTGCAATCTGTGAGTCTAACCACCAAATGACTCCATCTTTTTTTATTAGTGTAATGTTATGCTTCTGTCTGGATTGTATACTGGATTTTTCCTTTTAAATTAATCCACCAAGTGAAAGGTTTTCACAAACAACATTTATCTTAACCCTTTCCCAGACGACAAAATTTGGACTGATCCAAATTGAAAGAGTTTGCAGACAACAATTTTAAATTTGATGAAAATGGCAGAAAGTTATCAAAAAGGGTAGAAAACACTGTCGGAAAAGGAGAAATTGCTCGTTACGAGCAATTTCTCCTTTTCCCACAGTGTTTTCAAAAGACATGTGCTGCAGACACGTGAACACCAGGGCTTTTTTGGGAAAGGGTTAAAACATTTTCTTGTATTTTCCTTAATCCTTCTTCCCAGATCTTATCACACAACCTGATGGTACCAATCTCTCCGTCTTCACACCTCTTCCGCACTTTCTCTCCAGTTTTAATCACTCTTCATTATCATAATGAACAAACATTATAACTAGTACTACCATTACGTTGATTTTCCGTTGATTGATTGATTGATTGTATGATTTTTAACGCCGTTTTCAACATTATTTCAGTTATATCACGGCGGCCAGTGCACCTATCCATGCTTTCCTGGAATTTCTTTTACCAGTACTCCGCACAATATTCTGCCCAAGCCACTGGCTGCTTTCCCACATAGCCATCGTCGAAACAATGGTCAACGGTGGGAGAGGAATGAATCCTGTCGCAATGACTTTCATCAATCCTCGGAAAGAAATTGGCCGAGCCGGGGATCGAACCAGCGACCTCCTGTTCTCAAGTCCTGTACGCTACCGACTGAGCTACGTGGCTCGTTGGTTTTCCGGCCCAGAGCATTTACTCAAAATATTAATAATGCAGTGCGGGCTGTTCTTAGTTTTAACTGACCAGTGGGAAACTGGTTATTGGACATTTGAAAATCAGAATATGGACACGCCTCAATATATTTCCGTTCCTCCATTACTGAAATATCAAGACCCATCCAGTGAGGCCAACCATTGATAATGAAACATTAGTCCATATTATTGAAGGAATTTGTAGACAATGAATACGGCTCAAATAATGCGTGTTGTCCTATTCCTGTAATATTAAGCTCTAACTGACCTAAGGTTTATTGATTGATTCAATGGTGTTTTACACTGCTTTCAACATTATTTCAGTCACATCACGGTTACAGCTCACATATTCATGTATTTCCTGGATTTCACCAATACTAGGCTAGGGCTCGGAAGTGTTTTACCCCAAAACACTCCCACGTAAAACCCAGTGGATCAGGCGAGGCTCAAACACAAGGCCTCCAGGTCATGAGTCCTACACTTTATCATTTAAACTATGCAGGACCCCTAACTGGCCTAAGGGCAGAGACCTGCGGCTATGCTACAAACTCTATTTCAAAAACCTCTGAAACTACTAAATTCTGACCAATCTGTACTGGAATGCTCATGCCATGGTCCTCTGCAGAATACCACCAAAGAATCAGAGTCCATCAACATCTCTGACTGCCTCTGGTTGTGTGGTGTCCATGGTTGTGAGGTAGAGTGTCCACCTTGTAATCATAAGGTCCCAAGTTGGATACCTGGGAGCGGATGTCAACTTTGGGACTGACCGTTGGCCCACATGTTCAGTGCGAGTACTGGTGTAGTATCCAGGATGCAGAATTGAAAGAGATTAGTATAAGTTGCAAGAACTTGTTTCTCAATTGATGTAAAATAAATATGCTTAAACTAGCTCTGGTTGCCATGGCAACAAAATTCAGAAAAAAGAGAAAATTAATTACAACGCTTGGTCCAACACTGCGGGTTTTATTTTGCTTAGAATTCTTATAAATGGTCCCGACCTATGAATAGAACTTTGGTGATGATTATTAAAGAAATGAATGGCTGCTGTGGGCACAAGCTTTTTTTTTTGAAGAGAAATTCTCATAAGCTGTTGATTGATTGATTGTATGGTTTTTAATGCGGCATTCAACATTATTTCAGGTACATCCCAGCGGCCAGTGCACCTATCCATGCTTTCCTGGAGTTTCTTTTACATTTACTAGGCACAATATTCTTTACAAGCCACTGGCTGCTTTCCCACATAGCCATCGCCGACACAATGGTCAGCGGCGAGAGAGGAATGAATCCTCTATCCTTGGAAAGAAATTGGCCGAGCCAGGGATCGAACCAGCGACCTCCAGTTCTCAAGTCCTGTACCCTTCCGTCTGAGCTAGCGGGGCTTGGCTATCATACACTGTATATTATAGGTGTGTATTGGAATTGTCTAAGGAAAATAACTGATTGGTTTAATACATCTGTTGTACCCATTTATCTCCCTTTGATTCTACTTCATGACCCTAGGCAAGATTGATTGATTAAATGCATGGTGTTTAACACCATTTTCAACAATATTTCAGTTATTTCGCGGAAGTCAGTGCACTTACCCATGCTTTCCTTAACCCATTCCCAAACGACAAATTTTGGACTGGTCCAAATTGAAAGAGTTTGCAGACAACAATTTTAAATTTGATAAAAATGGCAGAAAGTTCTCGAAAAGGGTAGAAAACACTGTGGGAAAAGGAGAAATTGCTTGTTACGAGCAATTTCTCCTTTTCCCACAGTGTTTTCAAAAGACTTGTACTGCAGACACATGAAAACCAGGGCTTGTCTGGCAAAGGGTTAAGTTTTCTTTTACCAGTACTTTGCGCAACATTCTTCCCAAAGCACTGGCTGCTTTCCCACTTACCCATCTTTGAACCGATGATTAGTGGTGAGAGAGGAATGAATTTTGTCGCAATGACTTTTCATCAGTCCTCGGAAAAATTGGCCTAGCTGGAGATTCGAACCAACAACCCCTTGATTTTTAAGTCCTACCGACTGCAATATGGGTGCACGGCCCCTATAGATGCAAGATAGCTGTTGAAAACACAGGTGACCAGTACTTCCTCAATTTCTCAGTATATTTTTTTTTTACCCTTTTGATCTCATCATTTGAGTCACATGAACTGAAGGTCATATAGCCACCAAAAGTAAACAATGCAGGACTGGTGTTAAAATGCTTTTAAGTTTAAACCATGCCATTTGTGTGTATGTAAAATAGTGTGAAGATGACAGTCTGTCATTGTACCGTCAGTCCATGCTTTAGTGGCTGGCAGAAAAACTAATTTCAAAACTAGGTTAAAACCTGCCAGATCACTCTAGCTTTTGTTTACTTTTACCTGATATTGAAATTTATCTTTCTGCCAGCAACAAACACTTGGACCGACTGCACAATACTAGATTGTCATCTTGACAGTAGTTTCCATCCTTTAAACCCTATACCGCACAATGCAGCCTTTTAATGACCCTGGGAAAGAAGCCTTTTGAAAACATTGTGGAAAAAGGAGAAAATCTAGTAACCAGCATTTTCTCCTTTTTCCACAATGTTTTCTACCCTGTCAAAGAAAAATTGCACAATTTGAGCCACAATGAAATTGTCGTCTGCAAATGCTTTCAATTTAGACAAGGCTAGAATTTTGTCGTCTAGTAAAAGATTAAAAGGTATGATTTAAATTTAAATGCATTTTAATACCTGCTTTATTTACTTTTGGGCCCTTAACCCTTTACCAGACGACAAAATTTTAGCCTTGTCCAAACTGAAAGCATTTGCAGACGACAAGGTGGCTCAAATGGTGCAATTTTTAGCTCCACTAGCGAGCTATTGTCATGGCGTTGTGTCCGTCGTGCGTCCGTCCGTCCGTCCGTTCGTCCGTGCGTGCGTCCGTAAACTTTTTCTTTAAAAAACTTCTCCTCAGAAACTATTGACTGGATTTTTACCAAATTTCACAGGAATGTTCCTTTGGTGGTCCTCTTTCAAATTCCTTCAAATAATTGTGTTCCATGAAGAATTCTGGTTGCCATGGCAACCAAAGTAAAAAACCTTTAAAAATCTTCTCCTCCCAAACCGCTCTTCGGATAGCATTATTATTTTGCAGGAATGTTCCTTAGATACAGGTTTACAGAATTCCTTTAAAAAAAAATGATCTGTCAAAAAACATGGCTTTTATGGGAGACTCATTTTCCTTTTATGGTATAAAGTAAAATCTTTGAAAAATTTCTTCTCTAAAACTATTCATTGGATTTCATTGTTGTTTTGCAGGTAAGTTCCTATGGTGGTTGTCTGCCAAATTGTTTCTATGGTGGTTGTATACAAAATTCCTTTTAAAAAAATGATACACCTAAAAACACATTTTTTTTATAGACAAGGCTTATATTTCAAAAAAATGTTCTTCTCCAAAACTATTTATTGTGTTAGTTTTATCGACTAACAAAGAAAAAGGAATAAAATTGGATTGACTTGACCTAGTCAGGGCTGTCCTATTTAAGCCCACACATTTTCCTTGGTATTAAGATCACAATTTACTCCAATGATATGCTATTAGTTAGTACTAGTAATAAAATATCACTGGCCATAAATAAGATAAAAGCTTGAGCACCTTTCACAACTTGAGCTTTTCAATTTTGCCTTATTACTAAGCCTGAGTAACCATGCCAAGATAAAAAAGAAAAAGTATTTTAATAACAAAATCCCCATGTTGTAGGTACTTTATAGTCCTTTTGATATAGAACAAGAGAACCTCTGCACTTTTATTAGTTCTGGTAAAGGTTTGTTGACCTACTAATGAGTAAATGCAGAGTGGACAGAAGGGATGTAAATCCTGGTGACCTGGTACATAGTGGGACAGGGCTTTACATTTGTGATAAGGCATTAATGTTATCCAGTCAAACTGATCCCACAAGTTCAGTACACCAGAATTAATCTGTGCCCTGGAGCAGGATATTTGATTTATGTAAATGCATTTGTAGACCATTTTGTGTTGTTTGCCACAGAAGACATTCTAACTGTGACTGTGAAAAGTTGATTATTAGGGATTAGGTGTTCATTGTATGCCAGCATATTTCATTCTATCTGGTGTATTGATGTAAGTTGATCTATATTGCTATAACATTCATTCATTTGCCCTCCTAGCTGTTCTTTTAGATTACCCCTTTACCACACAATCACAACTTTTAACGACCCTGAGAAAGACATATTTTCTATATTTTGATGTTTCCCCACCCAAAATGGTTTGTGAAAGGACCTGTTGCAGACAACATATCTTCAAATTAGTAAGACATATAAAAAAGGATAGAAATTATTGTGGGAAACTAAGAAAATGCTGGTTACCATTTTTTTCTTCTTTTCTCACAAGTTTTTTCCATACCTTTTTTCTTCAGTGAGCTAAAATGCAGGATTGAATGGTAATTGTTAAAAACTTCTTTTCGCCATTATAGAAATATCAGGCCTGTGGAGCGATACAGGCGCTCAAGCGCCTCTAGTTCTTTGATAGGGTAGGAAACATTGTGGGAAAAGGAGAAAATGCTGGTTACCAGCATTTTCTCCTTTTCCCACAATGTTTTCAAAAGGCTTCTTTCCCAGGGGCATCAAAAGGCGTCATTGTGCAGTAAAGGGTTAATGTGTCATCCACAAATACCTTCAACTTGGGCAAGTGTAAGTTAATGCTGCATAGATTTGAGCTGTGCTCTGTGAAATGGGGGCTTCATGCATCCTCATGATGTATGATACCAAGCGTTCATCACATTACCATGGACCCCCTAAAATCTTCTCTGTTTAACCCGTTACTGCACAGTGCCGCCTTTTGATGCCCCTGGGAAAGAAGCCTTTTGAAAACATTGTGGGAAAAGGAGAAAATGCTGGTAACCAGCATTTTCTCCTTTTCCCACTATGTTTTCGACTCTATCAACAAAAGTTGCACCATTTGAGCCACACTTGAATTGTCGTCTGCAATTTGGACAAGGCTAAAATTTTGTCGTCCAACAGAATCATGAGGTCCCGTGAGATGTAGAAAATGTAAAGATAGCAAAAAGTGCGCGGACTGCGCAGGCTGACATGGGTCGATACTTTTTGCAGATGCATTAAGCCCCCTCTTTCTGTAGCATGGCTCATTTATTTACTTACAAGTTTTAAGAACAGGAAGAAAACAGTTGGCTGAAGATTCTTTGCTCAGCCCTATACCACGCAATCTCATGTTTCAACAACTCTAAGAAAGAAGGCTTTTGAAAGCATTGTGAGAAAAGGAGAAAATGCTAGTTTTCTGCCTATTTAAAGGCAAATATATACTTTCATTTGAAAAACATTTGAATTGTCGTCTATAAATTTGTACATCACTGACAAGTCCAAATTTTTTCATCAGGTAAATTGTTGTGCATGCAGCAATTTTTATGTCATTTTTGAGTCGCCTGGTTGCGTAGCAACCAGGCTCTCATTGTTATCATCCTGATCTATGGGGTGACGTAGGCATACCTCCGGCCTTGTACTGCTTCCTGGCCGAGTTCCGGTTTACGAGATAAAACATAGTTTTCTAATTATTCGGTAAACAACCCAGTTTCTGTCGTAAATAACTTACAATTGTGCCTTTGTGATGATGAATATGTCTACAAAGACTTAGCTTTTTAACGGTTTAAACCTTTGAAACAATCTTTTCGTCCACATGGGTACACGATATCCTATCGCTTACACAGACGTCATCTCTAAATATAGCGCATTATGTATATATCTAAAAATAGCCGTCGTGACCTAAACAAGTTTGCGGACACGCTGAAAAATACTCTCCGACGACAAGCGTCTTAACTACGACACGCTTTTATTTGTGGACAGTTCTCAGTGAAAATGGTTCGATAATTACCCATTAGAAGTACATTCTAAATCTCACAATCTGTCCTTAATTGTTAAAAGTCTCATTACAATTCAACACTCAACTTATGGTCGGAAAGAGAAAGGCGATACCGAGTTGACATTGAAGATTTCAATGGAGATTTTTCCCAACAGTTGGCTATTTTTTTAAAACAAATTTATAACGACTTGGAATGGTTGCATCGCCTTCTTAAACATTTTTACACGTTGCTTCTTCAGAGCTTTTTATTCTAGACTTTAAATACTTTGCACACCAATATTCTAGGTGCACAGAGATCGTACATAGCGTATGTAATTCGCACGGTTCTAGGCTGTACCAAGTCATCGCTTAGCAGGTGCTTTCTGGAATGTAACTGTGCGACAAATATAGATCTTATAATCACGTGACGTGTAACGTCATTTGCACCACGGAATTCTTTATAAATTTACATATTTATGAATCAGTCGCTGTTCAAAGCGGCCCTTATTTTCAGCGTACACCGACCTAACGCTTTACTGATCCATGCAGAGAGAGTGTTTAAAGTATGTCTGCTGTTTTTTTTTTTAATGTGCGATTAACCTAGATCTAGTATTTATGAAACAACAATTTGTTAGTGCGGGTGTCAGAATGCAAGGTGCTTTCGTAACTGCCAAAATCTGAATTCACACGGGAATTCGACTTGAAACTACGCAGTCCTAACAACCAGCAATCTGAGAACTTGACTTTTTACTCCTCTATATTTCAAATATAATAGAACATATTAATGTTAACCCACTCGAACAAGTTCTTTATTGGCGTGTTTGTAATCTTGTAAAGGGTTGTTGTACAGGGTAATTTAGAGCGAACCGCAAACATTTAGTTTAAGCCAAAGCAGTATACATGTAGATCTCTAAAATTTTCAGTTGGTGTAGAAGCAGTACTAATTCCTGGGACGTTATAAAACAAAGACAAAGTTAAAAGGCTGACGATCATGCCATTGGGTTATATTGCTTTTCTTGAGCTGTAGCAACCACATTCTTAGAGTCCACTGTGGACAAAAATTGAACCCAGATAGCAACAAATACAAATTATTTCCAAAGGACAAATAGATTACTGACTCAAATATTTGTGTGTGCTCCAGAGACATTTCAGCCCAATGATCATGAAATTGCCAGGCTGTTTGTCTTAATAATAATTTTTGACAAAACTGAAAGTAGGTCACCAGGGGTTAAAAGAAAAAGGTTGTCACTAGGTCAAATCAGACAGAACCGTAATAGATCTAGTACTGTAGAATCCATTTATGTTCAGTCCCATACTCGCAGAACTTGTCAGGCTTAGATTAGATATGGATGAGTTACAAAAGAGTATTTTTGGTCTAAAAGTATTGGATCACTAGATCCAATACCAGAAGACAAAGTTCAATTGAGTTCCATACTAATGTTGCCTAAATGGTCCTCTTGTAAACTTGCAAAACTGAGTAGTAACATTTCAAAATAACCGCCTCTGAAACTGTATAAGAAATTAGACCCAAATTTCATATCTAGCATCCTGTATTTGGAAAGGACAATTATTGAAATTAAACGATATATGAACCATGTTGTCCAATTCTAGAAAATTTGTGTCCTATAAAAACAACTTGCTCTAAATCTGGGGAGAAAATGTATTCCCTATTCTACTGAAATTATTTAGAATGCTTGTTTTAGCAAAATGTGTAAGAATGAAGATATACATGTTAGTTAAGTCACCCAGATTCTACGCTAGAGAAACATTTTTATCAAACTAGAACCATAATTTTTGTCCACATTCTTTACAGGTATTATCAAGCTAGGGAGGAACTGTAAATATTGATTTAACTTAGACAGTTATTATGCCCCGTTGAATTTCGGGGTGGGTGAGGGGAGATATGGTTTTCCTGTTGTCTGTCCGTCCGTCTGTTCGTCCGTCCGATCTTCTGTCCATTCAGACAGATATGTTCTAAAATCATTGACGAAAATTAATGAAACTTCATACATGTGGTCCTCATGATAGTCCGCCGATACACTTTTTTTTTTAAATGTAATGCCTTGTCATGGAAAAAGGGCGCTTGATGTCTTTCGGTTGTATTTTGTTTTTGTTTTTAAAGCGGTGTCATAGCAAAAGGGGGTTTGATGTATATTTCTATTCTGGACCAATCTCTTTAACTACTGGACAAAATTTTATGAAAATTCATATTTTATCGTTTATCATAAGCCACAGACAATCAGTATTTGTTTTAATTTAATGAAATTCCCTATCATGGAAAAAGGGGGCTTAATGTATATTTTCACCAAAAAAGGTCATTTACATGCAAAACAAAATACCTCTTATAATTATGTTTCTATAAAAAATCTATAAAAAAAAAAAAAAGTTTTTTTCCGGAGGTGGATATCATTTCAACGAAATGACTTGTTTTGTATTGATTGTACCTTTTTAAAACAATTTTTTAAATGAAGTCGCCTGGGGTAAGAGACTTTGAACTTTTTAAACCTGTTCCTTGTGCCTAAATTTTAATTTTCACCACATATATTTGTTTTAATGTAAATTTTAATATGTTTGTAATTTTAGGATGACAACTTAGAAATATGCTTGCATATAATACTGTCTTATAGTTGAGTTATTTTGTATCTCGAATGTGTTTAATAGATTTGAACAAAAAAGGGTGAAAACTTCTAACCCATTACCATCCAGGCGACTCTCAGGACTATCAGTCCTTTGATTTTTTATTTTGACAGCATAATGCTACAAAACTTGATCACTTATGCAATGTAAAAAAATACTTGAAATCTTTATCAAATGACAGAATGGTCCAAATTGAAAGCAGTTGCAGACGACAATTTAAATCTAGCTCAAATAATGATTTCTGTCTTTGACAGGGTAGAAAACTTTGTGGGAAAAGGATTAGATGCTGGTTACCAGCATTTTCTGCTTTTCCCGTAATGTTTTTTTAAAAGGCTTCTTCCTCTGGGTTGTGAAAACTCAGAATTGTGTGGTTAGGAGTTAATCTCTTCACCAGAAGGCAAAATTTTATACAGATCCAAATCGAAAGCATTTGCAAATGACAAATTAACTCTTTCACTACTAATGACGACTTAAATGGCTTTTGCGGATGATGTAGGTCAAGATCAGACTGCACAGAACGTGCAGTCTGATCTTTGATCTACACCATCTGCTAGGCTATGCTACACTATGATGCAATTCAGCTTCAATAGCAGTGGGAATCTTCTTTTAGAATTGGAAAAAAAAAAGTGGAATTTCTTGAGTTGGTAGTGAAAGAGTTAAATATCGCTAAAAAGATGGGATTTTTCTTCACTAGAATAAAAAAAAAAACAGTGTGGGAAAGAGATAAAAATGTTGGTTACCAGCATTTTCTTCTTTACCCCTTTACCTCACAATGCCGCCTTTCAATGACCCTGATGACTTGAGAACAGGAGGTCGCTGGTTTGATCCCCAGCTTGGCCAATATCTTTCCGAGGATTGATAATAGTCATTGCGACAGGATTCATTCCTTTCCCACCGCTGACCATTGTTTCAATGATTGTTATGTGGAAAAGCAGCCAGTGGCTTTGAAAGAATATTGTGCAGAGTACTGGTAAAAAGAAACTCCAGAAAAGCAAGGATAGTTGCCCTGGCCGCCATGATATAACCAAGGTAATGTTGAAAACAGCGTTAAACACCATGCAATCGTTTAACGAGCCTGATAAAGAAGGCTTTTGATAAAATTGTGGGAAATAGAGAAAATGCTGGTAACCAGCATTTTCTCCATTTCCCGCAATGTTTTCTATCCTTCCAAAAACAATTTTCAGTTTATGGGTTTCAGTTATATTTATTTTGTTGTCTGCAAATGCTTTTGATTTGGAAATTTAAATAGTGCTGTGTGGTAAAGGGTTAATGTTATGTGGTTTTCGAAAGCTTTATTTTCGGGTCATTAAAACTGGGGATTGTGTGGTAATGGGTTAAAACTGTTTTTCAGAATTCATTTCTATTTGGAAGAGTGATCTTTGGAGCTCCGCCAATTTCTTTTAAAGAATAGACGATAGTCATTGCAACAAGATTACTTCCTTTCTTATCCCTGATCATTTTTTCGACAGTGGTTATGTGGGAAAGCAGCCAGTGGCTTGGGAAGAATATTATGCTGAAAGAAGCCCAGGAAAGGATTGATAGGTGTACTGGCTGATGTCTCTAATTGAAGAAATCCATGTCTTTTACTCTTTACCACGCAACAAAAATTTAAACACTTTAACCCTTAACCACACAATCCCTTTTTTAACGACCCTAAGAAAAAGATTGGAAAACATTGTGGGAAAAGGAGAAAATGCTGGTTTGTCCCACAATGTTTTCTACCATATCTAAGACAAATTCCATCATTTGAGCCAAATTTCAATTGTCGTCTGCAAACGCTTTCAATTTGGACAAGTTGACTTTTTTGTCGTGTGGTAAAGAGTTGAAAGTTGAGACATCTGCAGACGTCAAATTCGAAATTGGTGTAAATGACAGGGTAGAAAACTTTGTTGGAAGAGGAAATGCTGGGTACCTGCATTTCTTCCTTTTTCCACAATGTTTTCGAAAGTGCGCCTTTTTAGGGTTGTTAAAATCAGAACTGTTTGAAAAAGGGTATATTTGACACTCTTAAGGTTAACACTTTACCAGACAACCCTTACCCGCCTTTAATAACTATAAATGAGGAAGGTTTTTGGTATGGAAACACTATGGGAAAAGGAGAAAATGCTGGTAACAATGTTTTCTAGTACCCTATCAAAGACAATTATAGATTTTGAGCTACAGTTAATGTCTTCTGCAAATGCTTTCAGTTTGGTGGGGTCCAAAACTTGACGGTTTGGTTATGGGTTAAGCTTAACTGATAACAGACTTCTTAGAAACATGCTATCAAGGCTCCTCTATTTTCCAGAGGCCATCTTTCTCTGATCGTGAAAAAAATGGGATCAAGTGGTTGAGGGGACAAAGAAACAGTGACCTTGACATTTTACAAATTTAATAAATAAAAGTAATTCAGTAAAACATGACAATATCCTAGGTATTATTTTCTTAAAGTACATGTATACTTATTTTTAGCTAACCTGAGCGCAAAGTACTCAAGGTGAGCTTTTGTGATTGTGTTGTATCCATCGAATGTTATACTAGTGTGAAATTAGGTCACACCTAGTCAGAAAGTAAGTCACCAGGACAGATCATAGACAAACCTTGTGTGCGCTCTAGAGGCCATGTTTTTAGTTCAGTTATCATGAAAAAATTGACAGAATCATCATGAGAATGTTTGCCTTGATGAAATCTCAGCCAGATGTGAAGGTGGAATACATTGGGTCAGAAAGTAGGTCACCAGAAACCGTATTTTCCATTGGATGCACATGAAAAGTGGTCTGAATGTTTGTCTTGGTGATAGATAAGTATGAAAATAAGTCACATCAGGTAAAAAGCTAGGCCACAGGGACAAATATAAGAAAACCTTGTGTGCACTCTACAGGCCATATTTTCAGTCAAATTTTCATATAAAGTTGGAGTTGCACTCATGTCAATCAATGTTACACATATTAAATTTGAATAATGTGAAAAAACTTAATTCCAAGTATGCACCCAGAGTATATTTTATCTTTTACATTATCACAGCCTGCCCAGGTAGCTCGGTGGTTAGCGTATCTGACCTGTGATCTGATGGTTGTGACTTCAATACCCGGTTGAGGCACACTTTCTTTACAGTGATTTTTCGCCTTTTACCTCTGATGCATGCAAGAAAAGTAGTTAGTGACTTGGACAGAAAGTTTTGTCAGTACTGGTGTGAGAAAAACAGGAAACATTATGTGTATGTTCACTGGCGGCTGTGATATGACCTAAGCTGTTGAAACAGTGTTTAACTTCAAAACAAACAAACAAACACACAAATTTAAATCATCACAACCAGGATCCCTTCAACTTTGTCACCCCTAGATGCAGTTTACTCAGGTGAGCACTTTAGGGCCATTAGCCCTCTTGGTTCACCTGTATATAAGAAAATAAAAAAGTTCAATGTAACAAGAGGCCCATGATGGCCCTGAACTGCTCACCTGAGCCGATATACCTTCGAGAACATAATACAAAGTGTAGTCAATATTTTTCTCTGATATGACCTCTGAATGACCTAGTTTTTTTTTTTCCAGGCTGACCTATTTTCAAAATTGTTTATGATATCAGGAAAAACATACTTAGCCAGTTTTATAAGCATCAAAGTAAATAATATGGTCTGTAGAGATTTATTCACTTGATTTACATTAACACTTGATGCAGCTGAATTTCGAACTAACCTTGGGTATAATCAAGACAAACATTCTGACAAACTTTCATGAGTATGGAATTAAAAATGTTGCCTCAAAATTGTACACAAGGTTAAATTTGACGACACACTATGGATGGCGGACACCTGACTCGGCAGGATCATGAAAGCTCACCTTGAGCACTTATTGCTCAGGTGAGCTAAAAAAAGTATGCTTGTAGTAGCATATTTATCTTTTGTACTGAGCTGAGATATCTGCATTGTCTGTGACCTTTTTTCGTTCATTAGAGGTTTCTGAAAATAAAGTGACCTGCTGCTGACTCGATCCTGGGTTCCTGCATTGGTAAGCCATTATCTTATCTGCTTAACTGTTGAATGTACATTCTATTACATGTATACTCTGTTCAGAAGTCATCATATCTTTACCCTTATTTCAGTCTTTTATCAGATAACAAAAATCCTTATGAGTTGTATGTGTTGGCCTAACTTGGCCATGACGCACACTCTTACTTCATTAACAGCCTATTATATCAATAGGTGGGGGGGGTGCTGGTTTGATCCCCTGTTTGGCCAGCTTCTTTCCTAGGATTTATGATAGTCATTGCAACAAGATTCATTCTTCTCTCACGGCTGTCCATTGTTTCGACGATGGATATGTGGGAAAGCAGCCAGTGGCTTGGAAAGAATATCTTACGTAGTACTGGTAAAAGGAAATCCAGGAAAGCAGGGATAGGTGCACTGGCCATCTCGATATAACTGAAATAATGTTGAAAACAGTGTTAAACACCAGACAATCAATCAATCAGGAGATGCATTAGATCCCATTTCCCAGAGTATGGTTCATTATGTATTAAGAAAGACTTATGTTATATGTAGATTATGGTTATGTACACACTTTACTCTTTACCATACAATCCCGACTTTTAACGACTCTGAGAAACAAGCCTTTTGAAAACATTGTGGGAAAAGGAGAAAATGCTGGTAACCAGCATTTTCTCCTTTTCCCACAATGTTTTCTGCCCTTCCCAAAACAAACTTCCATTTTTCGGTAACATTTATTTTGTCATCTGCAAATGCTTTCAATTTGGACCAGTCTAAAATTTTGTTACTTGGTAAAGGGTTAAAACAATTAATGCTAAATTATGATTTTTTTGTGAAGATGTGATTATTTTCCCTTGAGAAAAGAAACCATTTGAAATGGTTTTACTTGCAGAATTAACTGCAAAGAAAGATGATCTAAAAAAAACTATGGAAAAAATGAATGAGAACATGCATTCTGATTATGGCTGTATATCGCATTGGTATATAGATAAATTATATAGATTGCAAAGTTGGTCACAAAAGGAACGCCTGTGGTCTATATGGCTTGGTTAACAACCCTAATGGAGCGTTTAACAACCCCAATAGAGAATGCTTTTGAAAATATTGTTTTCACAATGTTTTCTTCCTTAACTGCCAAGCCCCCATAGCTCAGTCGGTAGCGTACAGGACTTGAGAACAGGAGGTTGCTGGTTAAGATCCCCGGCTCGGACAATTTCTTTCTGAGGATTGATGATAGTCATCGTGACAGGATTCATTCATCTCTCACGGCTGACCATTGTTTCGATGATGGTTATGTGGGAAAGCAGCCAGTGGCTTGGAAAGAATATTGTGCGAAGTACTGGTGAAAGAAACTCCAGGAAAGCATGGATAGGTGCACTGGCCACTGTGATATAACTGAAATAATGTTGAAAACGGCATTAAAAACCATACTACCATACTACCACTATCTTCCTTAACTAAGACAGACATCATCTTTTAAGCAATATTTAATTTGCTGTCTGCAAATACTTTCAATTCGGCCCAGTCTAGACCTTTGTCATATGGTAATGGGCTAATTTTACATCAGCCTAATGGGGTCACATCTACACGCTTGGCACCAGGGTTTTCCCTGACTCTCATTCTTTTTTTTTTAATATGGATCACCTCCCCCAAATTTTCTAAAGAACCCCCAAAATTTATATGTTTGCCTTCTTTTTTCCATTTGAAGGGGATCAAATGATCCCCCACACCACCAAGTCCATGGAAAACCCTGGGCACTGAAAGAGTTAGACAACTTTTGAAAGGCTTTCTATGGCTTTAAGACAAAGAAAATAAATGTATGACTTACTGGCCATGCTTTGACAAAATGGGGCTTAACCCTTTACCAAACAAGCCCTGGTTTTCACGTGTCTGCAGTACAAGTCTTTTGAAAACACTGTGGGAAAAGGAGAAATTGCTCGTAACGAGCAATTTCTCCTTTTCCCACAGTGTTTTCTACCCTTTTTGAGAACTTTCTGCCATTTTCATCAAATTTAAAATTGTCGTCTGCAAACTCTTTCAATTTGGACCAATCCAAAATTTGTCATTTGGGAAAGGGTTAATGTATCGCTGCGATGCATGATACCAAGTAACGACAGTCGATTATGGATGCATTGAGTCCATTTACTCTTACAATCAACTGGATTATGAGGAGCACTGGTCCTTTGAGCTGCAGATAATTGACCAAGAGCAAAAAGTTTCGACACAGGTCAGCGTGCGCAGACTGCGCAGGCTGACCTGGATCGATACTGTTTGCAGATACAGCCATTGGCTTGGAAAGATGGGTAGTATAGTTTATATATGTCCGTCTCACTCAAATAATATGGAAAGGGGTTGTGGGCAAGTTATAACGACATTTGAGATGGCCCCCTCAGCTATAAAGAATATATGCTTAGACCCGGTTAGCTCAGTCAGCAGTGTATAGGACTTGACACCAGGGGGTTGCTGGTTTGATCCCTGGCTCGGCAACTTTCTTTCCGAGGATCAATGATAGTCACTGTGACTATTCCTCTCTCATTGTTTTGATGGTGCCTCACTGGGAAAGCAGCCAGTGACTTTGATAGAATATTGTATGTAGTACTGTAAAAGAAACTCCAGGAAAGCATGGACAGGTGCAGTGGCTGTAGCACTGTAACTGAAATAATGTTGATAACGGTGTTAAACACCATACAAGCAATCAATCAATCAATACAAAGAATATACATGTACATGTATGGCAATGTTTAAAATTGCCCTTGAACTAACAAAGAAACATTTGAGCATTGCTCTGGCAAAAGAGGTTTTAACCCTTTCCCACACAAGCCCTGGTTTTCACGTGTCTGCAGTACAATTCTTTTGAAAACACTGTGGGAAAAGGAGAAATTGCTCATAATGAGCAATTTCTCCTTTTCCCACAGTGTTTTCTACCCTTTTTGAGAACTTTCTGCCATTTTCATCAAATTTAAAATTGTCGTCTGCAAATTCTTTGAATTTGGACCAGTCCAAAATTTGTCGTTTGGGAAAGGGTTAATGTATATTTGTGTTGCACCTATGAAGCCATCATTCACAAAATTATGGATCCATAAAATTCATTTTGTCTAACAACCAACTAAATCATGAGATACACTGGTCCTTTGACATGCAGAAAGCAAAAGCAAAAAGTTTTGGCCCCAGTCAGTCTGCGCATTCAGGCTGACCTGGGTCTTTACTGTTTGCAGAGGCATTAAAACCACTTTTCACTGAGGATGGCTCATTGATTTTGCAAGTAGTACAAGTCACCTAGTGGTGAAAGTCCAGGATTGCATAGACAGGTAGACTGGCTGCTGTAATATAATAGAAATAAATAAAAAAACAGCATTAATGACAACATTACATGTTAAGTATGGTTCACAAGATTTCTGCAGGTGCCCCATTGACCAAGCTAATGGTATGTTGAAGGAAAATGTACTGTGAACAGAAGAGACAATTTCATCCATACTTAAAGAGTTTCAGAGAGTTTTGTCCACCATTCACAACTAATAAAGTTCTGTCATTCTGTCGGATCTCACCAAAGCAGACAGGATTTTGTAGACCATCCGTGTGTGTTAGTATGACTTTGTACTTCTCACAGTTATTAGTTAAAAGAATGATGTTGTTCGAATCACCGCCACACAAGAACACATAATCATCCTGAGAGGCATACACAGCCTTGGGACCTTCTAATTCTTTTTCTGCTCTTTGACCCTGGAACACACCTAGAACTTTGCCCGTGACACTCAGCATGGTCACTGAATCATTGTCGTAGTCGGACACATAAACATATTTGCCATCTTTAGACACAGAAATATACTCTGGACAACTGAAAAGCAATTTTTTGTCTTCACCCTGCGAGATTTCTCGCACTACCGTACCATCTAGCTGTAGAATCTGGACACAGAGAGGCTCCAGCATAGTTATAAAGAGATGCTGATCGTCGGGAGAAAATGTTATACCATGACACTTTCCACTTACTTTGACAGACCTCTCGATACACAGCTCATCCTCATATACAGATAGTATCAGCAACTTTTTGTGATATGGTAATGTAGCTGCAAACTGGTTACATAGAATTGCGGCAACATCGTGCAGTTTTGTTGGTATCCGCAGCACTGAAAGCACCAAGTTATGTTGTGTATCAATCAATTTCACCATTTGATTGTCATGGTCAGCAACGACGAGTCTGGATTCTGACAAAACTGTGAGACCAGTAATCCATGATGCTTTTTTGTCATCCTTAGATCTCACATTCAACTCTCCATCTTGCTTTATCTCAAGTGGTGTTAGCTTTTGTCTTTTTCTCAAATGACCAAACGAGGTTACAGAGTCCAGTAATAGTTCCAATTTTTTATCTGCTTCAAAATAATACTCATCAAAGTTTTCTTCCTCATCATGTATTCCACTCACTCTGTTTTGTTTTAGCATTTCTTCTTCACTTCTCTTTATGACAACAAAACTTTGAGGAGCGTTCCTGGACTGCTGACATTTGTGTAGCTCAAAGTTGAGACCTCTGAGCTCTTTAATTGTATTGTCAAACTGTTCACATAATTGGACGAAACGCCCTGTCCCTTCATCCTTGAAACACCTTACTTCTTCTAATATCTGTTTTTCCAGTTCATCAATTTTATCGTTAATCTGTTTTCTGAATTTGTCTATTTCTTCAGTCACTTTTCTGAACATATCAGTGATAGAGCTTATTTTTTTGGTAGCTGCATCTTTCTGATCTGTGCACTTACTAGTGAATTCATTAATTTTATCCATGATTTTTTTAAGGTCTCTGTTGATGTCTATATGTTCAACATAGGTTGGTATGTACTCCACCCATTTTCTCTTAACACAGTCATTATGTTCAAGTGACATGCATACAGAACATAAAAGTCTGGAGTCCTTGGTACAGTAATACTCTGTTACTTTACCAGCATGCTGATCACAGAAATCTGTTATCATACTCATGCTTGTAACACTTGTCAAACGTGATCTGCACAAACTACTAGGAACCATGAGTGACCCGCATCTTCTTAATGAGGAATAATTATCCTGCTTTGTATTCAAAATCTTAGGCAAATCTGTAAAATCCTGTGATGTCTTGCATCTTCGCTTCTCGGAGCATTTTTGTCGTTTTTCAGGGTCAGGTTCCATCTCTGTGGATTTCCCCTTTAATGGTTCATCTTTTAAATGCTGGTCGCTTGACAAATTATTTGATGATTCACTTTGGACACATTTCGTGCATTTAATCTCTTGAATATCATTAGAAACTTCTTCAGCTGTGTTGTCAGAAACAGTTTCTTTACACTTTGAACATACAACCATCACATCTGGCTCATCGTCATCCAATTTCGACACAAAATCACTTCCTAAATAAAAATTACCTTCAGTTGTCGACTCCATCTACAGTCATGTGATAAACCACCCATATATTTACCACAATTTATCATACTTTTAAATTACCCTACATGGATTATGATATTTTATAATACTGTTGAGTTTAATCAAGGGTTTTTAAGACTTTACTCACAGTCATCCAAATTTAATACAGCCCAAAATCGCACTCTGCTTTTATATTTTCCACGTATCCAGACTCTCTGACCTGCACAGTCTAAATGGGGGGAAAAACAAAATGACAATGCAGATAAACTGTAATGGCAGTTGAAAAATACCCTGTCACTAGATATCAACCCTTTGCACTCTGTACAATACTAGCAAAAAATAGACCTATCCAAATTGGAAGTATTTAAAGATACTATTTAAATTTAGCTTAAATGATAAACTTTATCCTTGATAGGGTAGAAAATATTGTGGGAAAAGGAGGAAATGCTGAATGTCAAGATTTTCTCCTTTTTCCCACGGTGTTTTCAAAAGGCTTCGAGATCTTCATTGTGTGTGGAAAAGGGTACCAACCCCTTACAATACTAGCAAAATATGGACTTGTCCAGATTTAACCCTTTCCCAAACAAGCCCTGGTTTTCACGTGTCTGCAGTACAAGTCTTTTGAAAACACTGTGGGAAAAGGAGAAATTGCTCGTAACGAGCAATTTCTCCTTTTCCCACGGTGTTTTCTACCCTTTTGGATAACTTTCTGCCATTTTCATCAAATTTAAAATTGTAGTCTGCAAACTCTTTCAATTTGGACCAGTCCAAAATCTGTCATTTGGGAAAGGGTTAAAGCATTTGGAGACACCAATCTTATTATGAGCTTAGATAATTTAAGCTATATATTAATAAATGATAGATGTTATCTTTGATAGGGTAGAAAACATTGTGGAAAAAAAGGAGAAAATGCTGGTAACCATCATTTTCTCCTTTCCCACAATGTTTTCTCATGTTGCTTATTTGTGCAAATTTTAAAAATTGGGATGGTGAGGGAAAGGGTAAAGGTCGAGGAAAAAAGTACCAATATTTTACAATACTGAGACTGTTTTTGGACCAGAATACATATACATAATTACAGTGGACAGTGTAGATCAAGATCAGTCTGCACATTTTTGTGCAGACTGACCCTTAAGATCTACACTGTCTGCAAAAGCTCCAGAAATGATGACAGGCACTTGGAGGGTTGATTTTTTTATCTGATTAACTCTTTGCAGAAAGACCAAATTTTAGAATTGTCAAAATTGACAGCCTGTGTAATGACAACATATAAATTTAGTTCAAATAATGATTTCTGTCTTTGATAGGGTAGAAAACTTTAAGGAAAAAGGAGAAAATGCTGGTTACCAGCATTTTTTCCTTTTCCCACAATGTTTCCACAAGACGATCTTCTTCACGGTTGTTAAAAGTCACAATTGTGTGGTAAAGGGTTAACACTGTACTCAATGACAAAATAGTGGAATTGTCAAAATTGAAAGGATTTTCTGGGTGACAAATTCAAGGTCACTTGAATGATTGTTTCATCATTTTAAGGATTGTGGGAAATGGAGAAAATGCTGGTTACCAGAATTTTCACGTTTTTCCCACAATGTTTTCAATAGGCTTCTTTCTCAAGGTCATTTAATTCTTTACCACGCAATCCCAAGTTTTAACGACCCTGGGAAAGAAACCTTTTGAAAACATTGTGGGAAAAGGAGAAAATGCTGGTAACCAGCATTTTCTCCTTTTTCCACAATGT
Organism: Tridacna gigas; assembly: GCA_945859785.2. Taxonomy (NCBI): domain Eukaryota; kingdom Metazoa; phylum Mollusca; class Bivalvia; order Cardiida; family Cardiidae; genus Tridacna; species Tridacna gigas. The sequence continues at coordinate 57,875,144 of OX244040.2, read as the reverse complement.
TTTCTACCCTCTCAAACAAAAATTGCATCATTTGAGCCACATTAAAATAGTTGTCTGCAGATGCTTTCAATTTGGACAGGGCTAAAATTTTGTCGTCTGGTAAAGGGTTAAAGTTGGGATCATGTTGTAAAGCCTTAACCTTTTACCAAACGACAGAATTTTAGACGGGTCCAAATTGAAAGCATTTGCAGACGATAATTTAAATTTGGCTCAAATAGTAGAAATTGTTTGTGATTGGGTAGAAAACATAGTGGGAAAAGGAGAAAATGCTGGTTACCAGCATTTCCTCCTTTTCCCACTATGTTTTCAAAAGCCTTCTTTGTTAGGGTCGTTAAAACTCGGGATTGTGTGGTAAAGAGTTAAAGATGGTGAGAAAATGGATTGACTGAAGTAAGGGATGAATGCAACCAGATCGAGTACAGAAAGATCCTTAATGATAAAGCGTCCTCCTTCCTTTTTAGCCTTTTGTTATATCATTTATTTTGTTTTTGGTCATCCAAGATGATAAGATGTCTATCTTCTAGCATTCTAAGTGCAATATCACAGGGAATTAATATCAAGATCAGACCCTAGATAACCTGTAGCCTGATCTATGTCTGTCTCTCTGATTTTTAGCTCCACTGGCCGAAGGCCAGCGGGCTTATGTCATGGCCCGGTGTCCGTCGTGCGTCCATGCGTCCATCTATGTGTTAACTTTTATTTCAAACATCTTCTTCTCTGAAACTACCCATCCAATTTTCATGAAACTTCACAGAAATGATCCTGGCATGGTCCTCTTCAGAATTTCTTGAAAGAATTTGATTCCTTCAAAAACTCTTGTTGCCATGGCAACAAAACTGCAAAATATTGGAAATCTTTAAAAATCTTCTTGTCTGAAACCATAAGGCATAGGGCTACCAAATTTGGCATGTAGCTTTATGTAGTAGACCTCTATCAAGTTTCTTCAAATTATAGCCCTGGGGTCAAAATTGGCTCTGCCACAGGGGTCACAAGTTTTACATAGGCTGATATAGAGAAAACTTTAAAAATCTTCCTGTACCTAGCCATAAGGCCTAGAGCTACCAAATTTTGCATGTTGCTATATCTAGTGGGCATCTACCAGGCAGGCCAAAATTTTAGCCCTGGGGTCAAAATCGGCCCCGCCGCAGGGGTCACAAGTTTTACATGGGCTTACATAGTGACAACTTAAGAAATCTTCCTGTTTTGATTTTTTTTTTGAAATTAGCCTTGCTTCAGGGGTCTTATGCTTTACAGAGGCTTCATATGGACAAAATTTGAAAATCACCTTATTTATAACCATACAGCATAGACTTGTATTATTTTGGCATTTGGCTTTATCTTGTGGACCTCTACCAGGGTTCAAGTAATTATAGCTCTGGGATCAAAAATAGCTTTGCCTTGCAGGTCTCAACTTTCACATGGGCTTTTACAGGGAAAACTTTGTAAGTCTTCATTTTGAAACCATTTGGCTCAGAATTGAAATGTTTAGTATTTATGGTTTATAAGCCAGTGGAGTGATACAGGGCCATCATGGCCCTCTTGTTTTTTTAACTCTTTACCAAACGACAAAATTGTAGACTAGTCCAAACTGAAAGCATTTGCAGACGACAAATTAAATGTGACTTAATAATTGAATTTTTTTTTTTTTTTTTTTGGGATGGGTAGAAAACATTGTGGGAAAAGGAGAAAATGCTGGTAACCAGCATTTTCTCCTTTTCCCACAATGTTTTTAAAAGGCTTCCATTTTAGGATCGTTAAAAGTCGGGATTGTGTTGTAAAGAGTTAATGTACTGAGCTACCTGAATACTAGATGGTCTTTGGTCCTATACCAGAGGACAACATTTTTGTTTACCCTTTACCATATGATAAATTATTTAACTCTGGTCCAAGTTCGAAAGCATTAGCAGACGACAAATTAATTGTTACTGAAATAATGATTTCTGCCTTTGGTAGGGTAGAAAACATTGTGGGAAATGGAGAAAATGCTGGTTACCAGCATTTTCTCCTCTTCCCGTAATGTTTTCAAAAGGTTTCTTCAAAAAGGTTTCTTCATCAGCGTTAAAAGAAATACATGTAATCATTTTTTCATGCGACAAATTATTGGCAGATAATAGGATTTGCCTGTGAAAGTGTAGAAAACATTGTGGGAGAAGAAGAAAAATGGTGGTTTAAACCAGCTATACTTTTCCTACAATATTTTCAAAAGCCTTGTTCTTCAGGGTCATTAAAACACAGAGATGTTTTGTAAAGGGTTAATTTGTAATCTTAATTGCTGACTGATAATTATGATTTCATTAAAAATTTTATCATAAATAGATTATGTTGTCTAAGGTAATTTTTGTTTTGCTTGGATTTTGATACCATTTTTATCATTGCTTCGAAACTTTAAGACCAGAAATGTTGGGGCCATGGAAATCTTCGCAATTTTCGCGTATCACTTAGAATCACGAAGATATCCACCAGTGTAAATTTAAGCTACATTTAAGGTATATTTTACCGAGACATGTGGGAGCAATTGACTTGGACCCTTGTCGCCATCAATGAGGGCTTTTTTTTTTTTTAAACACTTAAGCTGCTGAATAAATAAAAAGCAAATTTCTACTCAATACTAAAAGCCCAAACATTGTGATTTCAAAGTTGATTCCATCGGAAAGAAAATACCGTATCGGACAGTGTAGATAAAAGATCAGACTGCACATTCTGTGCAGTCTGATCTTGATCTAGACTGTCCACAAAAGGTCATTGGGTCGCGATTAGCAGCTTAAGGGTTAATCAAAGTCGACCAGAATACCAGTCCTATATGGCAGTTAACACTGCTGATTTTACATGTTTCATCGAAGTAGATTTATCAAATTGAATAATAAGATAGGTTTTACAGTACAAGTACTTTGTTACAGTTTTTGCAGAATTCAAAACATGCGCAACAAAGGTCAGTATTTAGTAATTCATGAAATTTTAGACCCGCATTAATATTCACTTTTACAGTACTTTTACAGCAGTACTGCACTGGCCAGCGAACGTATCCATGCATTCCTACAGTTGGTTACCAGCATTTTCTCCTTTTCCCACAATGTTTTCAAAAGGCTTCTGCCTCAGGGTCGTTAAAAGTCAGGATTGTGTGGTAAAGGGTTAACACTTTACCACGAAATCTCAACTTTTACCGACCTGAAGAAGAAGGCTTTTGTAGACAGAGTAGGAAAAGGAGAAAATGCTGATAACCAGCATTTTCTCCTTTTCCTACAATGTTATATACCTGTCTCAAAACAAATTTCAAGTTTTGAGTCAAGTTTATTTTGTTGTCTGTAGATGGTTTCAATTTGGCTCCGTCTAAAATTTTATCGTTTTGTAAAGTCAGTTGATTTCAGGTCTGAGTGTTGCAAGTTTACCACACAGTCACGAGTTTTAATGACCCTAAGAAATTATGCATTTGAAAACAGTGTAGGAAAAGGAGAAAATACTTTGAAGATGGACAAGTCAAAAATTTGTTGTGTAGTAAAGAGTTGGCTGTATACCTAACGACAAAATTTCACACAGACCCAAAGTGAAAGCAAATGCATGGCGACAAAGAATTAGATGTCTTTAACCCTTTCCCAAAGGACATTTTGGACTGGTCCAAATTGAAAGAGTTTGCAGACGGCAATTTTAAATTTGATGGAAATGGCAGAAAGTTATCAAAAAGGGTAGAAAACATTGTGGGAAAAGGAGGATCTTTTTCCACAGTGTTTTCTAAAGACTTGTACTGCAGACACGTGAAAACCAGGGCTTGTTTGGGAAAGGGTTAAAAGAACAGAAAACGCTGTAAAAGAAGAAAATGCTGGTTCCCACCATTTTCTCCTTTTTCCAATGTGTTTTCAAAAGCCTTCTTCATCAGGGTCGTTTAACCATCTCGAGTTGTATCAACCCAGAAGAAGAAAGCTTTTGAAAACATTGTAAGAAAAGAAGAAAATGCTGATAATATGCATTTTCTCTTTTTCCCCACAATGTTTGCTACTCTTCTCAAAAGAAATTCTAATTTTTGAGTCACATCGAATGCAAATGCTTTCAATTTGGACTTAAAGCGTAAAAGTTTGTCATTTGGCAAAGAGTTCAACTCGGGATTGTGTGGTAAAGGGTTAACTCTTTACCAAACAACAAAATTTTAGACTGGTTCAAATTGAAAGCATTTGCAGATGACAAATTAAATGTGGTTCAAAAACTGAAACTTGCCTTTGCAAGGGTAGAAAACATTGTGGGAAAAGGAGAAAATGCTGGTTTCCAGCATTTTCTCCTTTTCCCACAATGTTTTCCAAAGGCTTCTTTCTCAGGGTCGTTAAAACTCGGGATTGTGTGGTAAAGGGTTACATAAAACTGTATTACTCAACAGATACTGTACGCAATGTTATTGTAAGATCTCTCAGATACTTTGGGAGTTTAGTCCAAAAACGAAAGACAGGTACATATGAAATAGTATTTTGTGACCCCACAGTCCCGACTTTTCACAACCCTGAAAAAAGGTGCCTTTTGAAAACATTGTGGGAAAAGGAGAAAATGCTTGTAACCGGCATTTTCTCATTTTTCCACAATGTTTTCTACCCTTACACAGACAAATGACAATATTTGAGTCACATCAGATTTGTCCTGAGTTTCAACAACGATGAAGAGGAAGGCTTTTGAAAAGAGTGTGGAAAAAGGAGAAAATGTTGGTAACCAGCATTTTCTCCTTTTTCCACCATGTTTTCTTCCCTTCCGAAAGCGAATTTCACTTTTAAAGTCTCACTTATTTTGTCGTCTGCAAATGCTTTCAATTTCAACCAGTCTAAAATTTTTGTTTTTGGGTACATAGTTATATGCCTTTACCAGAGAACAAAATTATTGGACTTGTTCAAAATTGAAAGCAGTTGCAGACAACAAATCTGATGTGACTCAAATAGTGTCATTTGTCTGTGTAAGGGTAGAAAACATGGTGGAAAAAGGAGAAAACGCTTGTTATCAGCTTGTTTCCAGAAATTGTTTTCAAAAGCCTTCCTCATCAGCGTTATTAAAACTCAGGATTGTGTGGTAAAGGGTGAAATAAAACTTTATTAGTGAACTGTTTACAATGTTATTGTAAGATCTTTTTGGTATTTTGGGAGTTATAAAGTCCAAAAAAGAATGACAGATGCATTTGGATAATGTTACAAGTCCCAACAAAAAAGGGGTTAGAAGCATGAAATAAATGGAATACTTGGGTTTTTTTGGTGAAAGATTGAAATTTATTTCATCTCGTAAACATCATCGTAACGCTGCTGTTTTCGCTTGTGGCTGTGCCACTCATACAAATTGTAAGTACTGATGATGTTCATTTGATGAAAAAAAAAAGTTTATCTTTCACCGAAATTAAACAAATATGACCCTCTATTTCTTATTTTGTCTATTTGTGCAATGGTTAATCCTTTACCACACAATCCAGACTTTAAACGACCCTGAGGAAGAAGCCTTTTGAAAACATGGTGAGAAAAGGAGAAAATACTGGTAACCAGCATTTAAAACAAATTTCAATTGTTGAGTCACATGTATTTTGTCATCTACAAAAGCTTTCAATTTGGACTGGTCTAAAGTTTTGTTGGTAAAGAGTTAAACCATTACGAGACAACAAAATTTTGGACTGGACCAAACTGGAAGCTTTTGCAGACAACAAATTATATGTAGCTCAGATGATGATTTCTGTCTTTGATAGGATAGAAAACATTGTGGAAAAAGGAGAAAATGCTGGTTACCAGCATTTTCTCCTTTTCCCACAATGTTTTCAAAATCCTTCTCCTTCAGGGTTGTTGAAACTCAGGATTGAGTGGTGAAGGGTTATATTCTATTTTCAGTACCCAATAATTATGGCATCAAGAGCAGCAAGAGTACTAGTACAGGGAGCCAGCCGTGGTCTGGGGCTACAGTTTTGTCGATCTCTGTTGATCAAACATCCAGATATAGGTATCATTGCAACCTGCAGGGAACCAGGTCAAGCCAATGAGTTACAGGCCCTGAAATCGGAACCAGCCAACACAGACAGGCTTCATGTTTTAAAGGTGAATGTAACAGAAGAAGATCAAATACAAGTAGGTTTTATATATGAGCCATGCTCTGGCAAAAGAGGATTTAATATATTTGATGCATTATACCAAGCAAGTCATGACATAGATCAGCTATTGATCTATAAAATTGATTTTATCGAACAGGGTCCGTATTCACCAACCATTCTTAAGAACGTTCTTTGTCTTGTTCTCCAGAATTTTCTACATTTGAAAGTAACACAACTCCTGTTTGGCTAAACCATTTGGTTTAGCGAATCAGGAGTTGTGTTACTTTCAAATTTACAAGATCTAGGAGAATAAGACTAAGAATATTCTTAAGAATGGTTGGTGAATACGGACCCTGGTCTAACAACTGACCGAATCATGAAGTACAGTCAGTCTTGTCCTTCGACATAACATAACGTTGATCAATAGCAAAATGTTTCAAACCAGATCAGCCTCCTGGGACTCACCAGGCTGACTTGTGTCTATACCTTTTGCAGATGCATTAGGCTCCTTTTCACAGAGCATGGCTCATATTTTCAATGCTCTTAGAGCATTATATTTGGTTTTGTTTGGTGTTAACATCATTTTCAACATTATTTCCATCATATCATGGTTAGCCAGTGCCCTAATTCATGCTTTCCTAGCGTTTCCTTTACCACTACATCATACAACATTGTTTCTAAACCACCGGCTGCTCTTCTGGCCAAACATGGACGAAACAGCATTTAGCAGTGAGAGAAAACTGAATCCTATCACAAGTCACGGTGATCAATCCTGTTTGTGTCTTTACTCTTTACCACACAATCCCGACTTGGTTACCAGCATTTTCTCCTTTTCCAACAATGTTTTCAAAAGGCTTCTTCCTCAGCGTCATTAAAACTCGGGATTGTGTGGTAAAGGGTTAATCAGGCAGTCTGAGCTTGAAATTTATATAGGAGCATGGACATAGTGTTATCTACCCATTTCAAAGATAGTTTCCATCATCTGAGAAACACTTAGTTTTGTCCTCTGCAAATGCTTTCAATTGTTATTGGTCAATTTTCTTCCTTTCAAAGGACCAGTCTACCTCATGATTTAGTCAGTTGTTAGATTTAAATGATGGAACCATAATTATTAACTCTTTACCACACGACAAAATTTTAGACCCGTCCAAATTCAAAGCATTTGCAGACAACAATTTGATTGTGACTCCAATGATGCGATTTGTCTTTGATAGGGTAGAAAACATTGTGCGAAAAGGAGAAGATGCTGGTTACCAGCATTTTGTCCTTTTCCCACAATTTTTTTCAAAAGGCCTCAAAATCGGGGTCGTTAAAAGTCGGGATTGTGTGGTAAAGGGTTAATAACTTGCTTGGTATAATGCATCACTGAGATGCAGTAACTGTTTATCAGACGATCCCAAGTTTTAACAACACTTAGGAAGAAGCTTTTTGAAAGCAATATGGGAAAAGGAGAAAATACTGGTAACCAGCATTTTCTCCTTTTCCCAGAATTTTTTCTCCTCTTTAAAGGACAAATATCATTATTTGAGCTACATTTCTTTTGTCCTCTGCAAATGCTTTCAATTTGGACAAGTCTAAATTTTCATTGTCTGGTAAAGGATTATCTCCATTTCTAGCTTGACAGTTTTCGAAGAAAACATCAAGGTATTGTCGTTGCCCTGGGGTCGTCTGCGTCGTCATGCAAAAACTTTGACATTTTATAATATCTCGGTTATTACTGAGAATATCTACTTCAAACTCAGACAGTGTTAAGTATTAACCCTTTACCAAATAAAAAAATTTTAGACTGGTCCAAATTGAAAGCAATTGCAGACAAGAAATTAAATGTGGCTCAAATGGTGGAACTTGTCTTGAGAAGGGTAGAAAACATTGTGAGAAAAGGAGAAAATGGTGGTTACCAGCATTTTCTCCTTCTCCCACAATGTTTTCAAAACGCTTCTCTCTCAGGGTCATTAAATCTCAGGATTGTGTGGTAAAGAGTTAAAAGGGAACCCAATAAAACAAGGGCAGATAACCATCATAGCATTTTTGACACAGTTATGCCCCTTTTTTGACACAGAATATTCGCAGAAATCAAACAACTGCATCTGCGCATTGGCACCTGCTCTTATTCAACACTATTTTCAGTCATAATTATCATGGTAGCCAGTGCTCACTTTCATGCTTTCCTGGAATTTCCTATACTGTACATCATACATACAACATTGTTTTTAGACAACCAGCTGCTTTTCCACGAAGATATTGTTGAAACAATAACTAGCCATACTGGACAAATGATTCCAGTCACAGTCACTGTCATCAGTTCCCAAACAGAAACTCACTTTTCACTGTACCAAAAGACAAAATTTTAGACTTGTCCAAATTGAAAGCATTTGCAGACTACAAATTAGATTGATTGATTGATTGATTGATTGTATGGTGTTTAACACCGTTTTCAACATTATTTCAGTTATATCATGGCAGCCAGTGCACCTATCCATGCTTTCCTGGAGTTTCTTTTACCAGTACTCCGTACAATATTCTTTCCAAGCCACTGGCTGCTTTCCCACATAACCATCGTTGAAACATTGGCCAGCGATGGGAGAGGAATGAATCCTGTCGCGATGACTATTATCAATCCTCGGAAAGAAATTGGCCAGGCCGGGGATCGAACCAGTGACCTCCTTTTCTCAAGTCCTGTACGCTACCGACTGAGCTACGGGGTCTTGGCAGACTACAAATTATATGTGGTGCAAATGATGAACTTTCTCTTTGAAGGGGTAGAAAATGTTGTGGTAAAAGGAGAAAATACTGGTTACCAGCATTTTCTCCTTTCCCCAAAATGTTTTCAAAAGCTTTCTTCCTCAGGTTTGTTTATTTTGGAATCATGTGGGAAGGTATAATCTTCTTGCAGGAGGCTGTTTCTTACACAGAGCGTGAATTTGGTAGACTGGATCTACTGATTAACTGTGCAGGAATTCTTCATCCAAGTGGGAAAGGCGAAACCAGTCTGCGTGATGTAAATATGCAGGTAATGTGGAATGGTTTTCAATTCCATGTGTTATTGATTGATTTCAGTAGATCGGAACATTTTGGCCTTAACCAAACAACTACAGGTTTTAACAACCCTGAAATCATGATGCTTTTGGAAACCTTGTGGGAAAAGGAGAGATTGCTTGTAACCAGCATTTTCTCCCTTTCTCCACAATGTTTTTTTAGCTCTTCTGGCTGTAAGCCAGCAAAGCTTATGTCATGGCGTGGTTTCCGTCATCCATCAGTCCAATGTCTGTCCGTCCGTCTGTCCATCTGTCCGCCTGTCTGGTTTTCTTGTTTACGCGATAAAGTCTGACAATCAGTGTGTAAAAAGTAGCCAAAAGTTCAAAATTTCAAATTCTTGTATACATGATAAAGTCTGCATTTGTGGTCAGATTTTCGTGAAATTTGCTCAGGTTGTTTATCTCATCAAAAGCTTAAATCCTATTGATTTTGAAAAAAATCTGAAAATCAGTGTGGGAAAAGTAGCCATTTAAAGTTCAAAATTTCCATTTCTTGTTTATGCGATTAAGTCTGCATTTGTGGTCGGATTTTCATGAAACTTGCACATTTGCTTTGTATCATCAACAGCTTGAACCCTATTGATTTTGAAAAAAAATTGACAATCAGTATGGGAAAAGAAGCTATTTTAATTTGAAAATTTACATTTCTAGTTTATGTGATAACGTCAGCATTTTGTGGTTGAATTTTCATGAAACTTGCACAGTTGCTTTATATTATCGATAGCTTGAACCCTATTGATTTTAAAAAAAAGAACATTTGACAATTAATATGGGAAAAGCGGCCATTTGAAGTTGAAAATTTTCATTTCTTGTTTACGCAATTAAGTCACATTTTTTATTCAATCTTTTGAAACTTGCAAAGATTATTTGTATCATCAAGGGATCGAACTCTATCAAGAACGAAGAAAATCTAGCAATCAGTTTAGGAAAAGCAGCCATTTGGTGACTTAGTATTGTTTACTCAACACAGTCCACATTATTGGCCACATTTCTTTGAAACTTGCAGGGATTATTTAAAACAGTGAGCACTGAAACCCTATCAAATTTGGCTGGATTCCAAAGAATTAGTTTTTAGAAATTGTCCTTCAGTTTTTTTTTTCACTATTAATTTTGTTCAATTCACCAGGCCTACTCGTGCTGTCTTAGTGGGTTCAAGCCCAGTTGCAACAACCCTTTACCCCATTTTTTTTGTGTGTTTGTGTTTTTTTCCGTTTTGCATCATGAATTCATAGCATATATGCTAGGAAAAAATGGGAAAATCATGCCAGTGGAGCGACTCAGGCCCTCAAGGGCCTCTAGTTTTATACTCTTTTGCAGACAATTTCCATCAACCATCGACATTAAATAATGTTGTTTGCAAATTTAATGCTTTTAACTCTTTACCACACAGTCCCGACTTCTAACGACCCTGAGAAAGAGGCCTTTTGAAAACATTGTGGAAAGAGGAGAAAATGCTTGTAACCAGCATTTTCTCCTTTGCCCACAATGTTTTCTACCTTTCCCAAAACAAATTTCAATTTTTGAGTCACATTTAATTTGCCGTCTGCAATTGCTTTCAATTTGGACCAGTCTAAAATTTTGTTGTTTGGTAAAGAGTTAATTTGGATAAGTCCAAAATTTTGTTGTCTGTTACAGGGACATACATATAATTAGATTTTTGTTTTAAAAACTTTGAACTGTAATGTTCCAATTTGCTTCTTGTTTTTGTCATGTTTTAACCCTTTACCAAACAATCCCGGGTTTTCATGACCCCGAGAAAGAAGCCTTTTGAAAACATTGTGGGAAAAGGAGAAAATGCTGGTAACCAGCATTTTCTCATTTCCCCACAATGTTTTCTTCCCTTCCCAAAACCAGTTTCAATTTTTGAGTCACATTAATTTTGTCGTCTGCAAATGCCTTCAATTTGGACGAGTCTAAAATTTTGTAGTTTGCTAAAGGGTTAATTTTAATACTGTATTTTCAGGACCATAAAGCAGAAGGATTTGTTGAAAAATTTCTGTGGGAAAAGGACAAAATGCCAATTACCAGCAATTTATCCTTTTTCCACAATGTTTTATTCTCGTTTAAAGGTAAATCCTGTTGTTTGAGCCACATTTGATTAGAAGTATAGAGATGTGTTTCATTTTGATAAGTCCAAAATTTGGTTGTGTTTAGGAGGCATGCAAACAAGGTCTGTATTCACCACTCATTCTGAAGAATATTCTTAGTCTTCTTCTTCACGATTTTCTAAATTTAAAAGTAAAACAACTTCTAATTGGCTGAACAAAAATGGTTGAGCCAATGAGAGGTTGTGTTACTTCCAAATTTAGAAAATCTGGAGAATGAGATAACATTCTTCGGAATAGTTGGTGAATACAGACCCAGAATTCATGAGTTTTTGACAAAATGTAAAAAAAAAATATAACTAATAATTTTTATTTTGCTCACCAAAACAGCAGTAAATAAGGTATAAAAGGAAAGAAATACACATAGAAACCATGAATATGTCCTTATATTTGATAGTTTTTTGCAGAATATCTTTTTGTAGTTGTCATATGATAGCTGTTATCTTGCAACAAGGGATATATAAACATATACCATACAACAAAATTTTTGCAAATTGTCCAAACTGAAAGCAATTGCAGAAGACATATTAACCCTTTACCGCACAATGCCGCCCCTGGGAAAGAGGCCTTTTGAAAACATTGTAGGAAAAGGAGAAAATGCTGGTAACCAGCATTTTCTCCTTTTCCCACAATGTTTTCTACCCTATCAAAAGAAAATTGCACCAGTTGAGCCACACTGAAATTGTCGTCTGCAAATGCTCTCAATTTGGACAAGGCTTTTGTCGTCTGGTAAAGGGTTAACTCATTACCAAATGACAAAACTTTGGACTGATCCAAATTGAAAGCATCTGCAGGTGACAAAATAAATGCAACTGAAAAATATAAATATGTTTTGGGAAGGGTAGAAAACTTTGTGGGAAAAGGAGAAAATCCTGGTTGCCAGCATTTTCTCCTTTTCCCACAATGTTTTCAAAGGCTTCTTCTACAGGGTTGTTAAAAGTTGGGCTTGTGTGTAGGAGTTAAAGGTGGCTTCATTGACAGAATTTGTCCTTGATAGTGCAGAAAACTTTGTGGAGAAAGGAGAAAATGCTGGTTACCAGCATGTTCTCCTTTTCCCACAAAGTTTTCAAAAGGTTTTTTCCTCAGGATAGCTAAAACTAAGGATTGTGTGGCCCAAGGAAGTCAACAGCCATTTTTATCCCTTGTTGAAGGGGAGGGGGTATAGTTTTCCTCAGGGTTCTTTCACCCTTTAGCACACAATGCCGACTTTTAATGACCCTGAGAAAGAAGCCTTTTGAAAATATTGTGGTAACCAGCATTTTCTCCTTTTCCCACAATTTTTTTTGTAAGACGCTTCAAAACCAATTTCAATTTTTCAGTCACCTTTTTTTTTGTCGTCTGCCACTGCTTTCAGTTATGACTAGTCTCAAATTTTGTCGTCTGGTAAAGGGTTAAAACTCGGGATTGTGTGGTAAAGGGTGAAGAGTTAAGATAAGAAACTAGATGGAAATATTGGGGACAAAAAAAACAGGAAATTTTAGTTTTTATATCGAAAAAATCTGAATATCCCCTTTCAATTCAATTTTGATGTTTTTACCCTTTACCAAACATTTCTGAGTTTAAATGACCCAAAGAAAAAGAGAAAATGCTTGTAAGCAGCATATTCTGCTTTACCCACAATTTTTATAAGTTTGTTGTCTGGTAAAGCCTGAAGCTTATTTAATCCTCTTAACTCTTTACCGTATGACTTGTCCAAATTCAAAGCTTTTGCAGATGACAATTTGGATGTGGCTAAAATAATGGAATTTGTCTTTGATGTAAAAGGAAACATTGTGGGAAAAGGAGAAAATGCTGGTCACCAGCATTTTCTCCTTTTCCCGAAATGTTTTTCGAAAGAGTTCTTTCTAAAGATCATTAAAACTTGGGATTGTGTGGTAAAGGGTTAACACAATCATAATCCCAAGTGTAATAACCCCAGGAAAGAAGAGTTTTGAAAACATTGTGGACAAAGGAGGAAATTCTGGTAACCAGCATTTTCTCATTTTTCCCCCACATTGTTTTCAATCTTTCCAAAGGCAAATCACATCATTTTAATGAAAAATAACTTTGTCGTCTGCAAATGCTTTCAACTTCGACAAGACTTCTAACGTAGATTTTGCTGTCTGGTAATGAGTTAACTCATACATTGTGAAGAAAGTGAATCACACGTTTTGATGGCCATGATTGCAATTCCGGTACAAACTAAGAGACACTTCCATCATTATTATACCCCCCCCCCTCCAATCTACGAAGAAGAGGAAGGTATACTGGTTTCAACATATCTGTCTGTCCATCTGTCCGCCAATTCGTCCATCTGTAGACTTTCTTGCTTCCGTGCTCTAACTAAAAAGCTGTTTGACCGAGGACCCTGAAACTTTATACATGAACAAGTGTTGCTTATGACTCAAGGAGATGCCCTATTTTTTTGGGTCACATGGATCAAAGGTCAAGGTCACAGGTGAACTTTGGTTGAAAAGAGTTTCTTTGCTCTAACTCAATAGCTGTTTGACATAGGGTCATGAAACTTTATACAAGTGTAGCCGATGACCCAAGGAGGTTCCCTATTGTTGTTTGGTCACATGGATCAAAGGTCAAGGTCACAGGTGAACTTTGGTTGAAAACAGTTTCCATGCTTTAACTCAATAGCTGTTTGACCTAGGATCATGAAACTTTATACAAGTGTTGACCATGATCCAAGGAGGTATCCTATTGATTTTGTGTCATGCGAGTCAAAGGTCAAGGTCACAGATGATCTTTGTTTTAAAAATCATTTCTGTTCTCTGATTGTGCTGCTTCTGTGACAAGGTGCTGGTCAGGGATATTTGTCTGCTTTGTGACAGTTCTGGGTTAGAGTGATGTAGAGGACAGTGTAGATCATGGATTAGCCTGCATGTTCTGTGCAGTTTGTTCTTGATCTACACTGTCCATAAAAGCTTCTGATTTCATCTAGGTTACAGAAAGGGTTAGCTCTCAACAAAATGACACCAAGCACCCGTAGCTCAGTCGGTAGCGTACAGGACTTGAGAACAGGAGGTTGCTGGTTCGATCCCCGGCCTGGCCAATTTCTTTCTGAGGATTGATGATAGTCATTGTCACAGGATTCATTCCTCTCTCACCTCTGACCATTGTTTCGACGATGGTTATGTGGGAAAGCAGCCAGTGGCTTGGAAAGAATATTGTGCGTAGTACTGGTAAAAGAAACTCCAGGAAAGCATGGATAGGTGCACTCAGGCCGCCGTGATATAACTGAAATAATGTTGAAAACGGCATTAAACACTATACACTCAATCAATAAATCTCAACAAAATGACAAAATTTTAGACTGACAACCAAATTAAAGACATTTGCAGACACCTGGAAATCAAATGTAGCACAAAATTTTGGACTCACGCAAATTGAAGGGATTTGTAGACAACGGACAATTGTAGCTCAAATGATGATTTGTATCTATGATAGGGTAGAAAACATTGTGGGAAAAGGAGAACATACTGTTCAAAGGTCTGTTCCTTAAGGTCATTAAAACTCAGGATTAAAGTGTATTAGACAAGGTCAGGTATTTTAACCCTTTACCACACAATCCCGACTTTTAACCCTTTCCCAAACAAGCCCTGGTTTTCACGTGTCTGCAGTATAAGTCTTTTGAAAACACTGTGGGACAAGGAGAAATTGCTCGTAATGAGCAGTTTCTCCTTTTCCCACAGTGTTTTCTACCCATTTTGAGACCTTTCTGCCATTTTCATCAAATTTAAAATTGTCGTCTGCAAACTCTTTCAATTTGGACTAGTCCAAAATTTGTCGTTTGGGAAGGGGTTAATGACTCTGTAAGAGAAACCTTTTGAAAACATTGTGGGAAAAGGAGAAAATGCTGGTAACCAGCATTTTCTCCATTTCCCACAATGTTTTCTACCCTCCCCAAAACAAATCTCAAGTCTTCAATCAAATTTATTTTGTCATCTGCAAATGTTCTCAATTTGGACTAGTCTAAAATTTTGTCATTTGGTAAAGAGATTAACCACTTTTACCATGACTTCAGGAAGTAGGATGAAAATTCCATTGTCTAAAATTAAAAAACTAGTCCAAAATTTTGTCGTTTGGTAAAGAGATTAACCACTTTTACCATGACTTCAGGAAGTAGGATGAAAATTCCATTGTCTGTTGTAAACTGAGCCTCCAAAAAATCTTCCTGTTATCATATTTCTGTCCCTATGGAATGGGCCTATTTAATTTGTTTTTGCTGTAAATAAAAACTTTCAAGCTAAAAACGATAAAGATGGGGGATGAATGATCCAAAAATGCATAGACTTAATATCATAGAAATCTCATCTCTTGTATGAATTGGTTGGTAATTTCCTTAACCCTTTGCCAAATGACAGACCTTTGGACTTGTCCAAATTGAAAGCATTTGCAGACAAAAAAAATAAACATACTCAAAAACTGAAGTTTCTTTATGTTAGGGTAGAAAACATTGTGGGAAAAGGAGAAAATGCTGGTTACCAGCATTTTCTCCTTTTCCCACAATGTTTTCAAAGGCCTCATTCCTCAAGGATTGCATGGTAAAGGGTAAAATCAAGCTTCTGTAAATTGGTAATAGATTTATGAAACTATATTTTCAACATTAAATCTGACTGAATTCTTAATTTTGGGTATTTAACTCCTTATCACAAGACAAAATTGTAGACTAGTCAAATTTGGAAAGCATTTGCAGACAACAAAACAAATGAGATTGAAAAATTGAAATTGTTTTTTGGGAAAGGGAGAAAACATTGTGGGATATGGGAGAAAATGCTGGTTACCTGCATTTTCTCCTTTTCCAACAATGTTTTCTAGCACTTTCTTTCTCAGGGTCGTTAAAACTTGGGATTGTGTGGTTAAAGGGTTAAAAAAAATGGATTGTTGGTTTGTGATTGGTAATACCATTTTATGGTGTCAGATATCGTGTCATCATACTGATTTGAATATGAGCGCAGGTAATGGTTGTTTGATTGTATGGTGTTTAATGCCGTTTTCAACATCATTTCATTTATATCACAGCAGCCAATGCACCTATCCATGCTTTCCTGGAGTTTCTTTTACCAGTCCTCCGCACAATGTTCTTTCCAAGCCACTGGCTGCTTTCCCAAATAACCATCGTCGAAACAATGGTCAGACGTGAGAGAGGAATGAATCCTGTCTCGACGACTATCATCAGTCCTCGGAAAAAAAGTGGCCAAGCAGGGGATTGAACCAGCAACCTCCCTGTTTTCAAGTCCTGTATGCTACCATCTGAGCTACGGGGGCTTGGCACGCAGGTTAGGGAGTTGTATTATTGATCATATGTTGTTCCTACAAGTCATTGCGAAACTTTGGCTCGAAACCTAAAAGTAACTTAACTCTTTACCACATGACAGAATTTTGGACTTGTCCAAATTGAAAGCGATTGCAGATGACAAAATAAAGTTGACTCAGAAATTGAAATTTATCTTGGGAAGGGTAGAAAACATTGTGGGAAAAAGGGAAAATGCTGGTTACCAGCAATTTCTCTTTTTCCCACCCTGTTTTCAAAAGGCCTCTTACTCAGAGTCATTAAAAGTCGGGATTGTGCCGTAAAGGGTTAAGAGGTCACATAACCCAATTAGAAAATACCATTGAAAAATGCTTTTTTCATACTTTTGTCTTTATGCTTTTTGGATGTCACATGATTTGTAAGCCATTGTCTTACTCAACTCTCTACCAAACGACAAAATTTTAGACTTGTCCAAATTGAAAGCATTTGCAGACGACAAAGTAAATGTGACTCAAAAATGAAAATTTATTTTGGGAATTTATTGTGGGAAAAGGAGAAAATGCTGGTTACCAGCATTTTCTCTTTTTTCCACACTGTTCTCAAAAGGCCTCTTACTCGGGGTCGTTAAAAGTCGGGATTGTGTGGTAAAGGGTTAAGATTGAAAAATGCTTTTTTCGTACTTGTGTCTTTCTGCCTTTTGGATGTCACATGATTTGTAACCCCTTAAAGTTCCCTTAATACTCATTTTAAGCCAAATATAGAAATGTGTTTAACTCTTTACTAAACGACAAAATTTTAGACTGGCCCAAATTGAAAGCATTTGCAGATGACTACATAAATGTAACTGAAAAAAAAAATTGTTTTGGGAAGAGTGCAAAACATTGTGGGAAAAGGAGAAAATGTTGGTTACCAGCATTTTCTCCATTTCCCATAATGTTTTCTAAAGCCTTCTCTCTCAGGGTTGTTAAAAGTTGGTATTGCGTGGTAAAGGATTGACCCTTTACTAGGCGGCAAAATTTCGACTCGTCCAAAATGAAAGCATTTGCAGACGACAAATCAAATGTGACTTAGATGGCAGGACATTTTTATGATAGGTAAGAAAATGTTGTGGGAAAAGGAGAAAATGCTGGTTACCCAACATTTTCCCCTTTTCCCACAACGTTTTCAAAAGACCTCTTACCTAGGGTCGTTAAAAGTCGGGATTGTGTGGAAAAGGGTTATACCTCTGTAAACAAGGATCTTTGCCGCACAATTTCGAATCCCAGCTGGGACGGTTTGTATTTGAGCTATGCAGTTGTTGCGAACTTTCATGTTCGTAAGAATACCGAAGCACAAAGTTTTAGAATGTCCAATTTGGGAGAATCTGCAGAAGACAAAATTTTAAGGTGACAAAGATGGCGGGATTTGTCTTTGAAGGGGTAGAAAACATTGTGTGAAAAGGACAAAATGCTAGTAACAAGCTTTTTTGCTTTTTTCCCCCCAAGAAGTTTTCTAAGGGCTCAGGGTCTTTCAGTATTGTTTGGTTTAGGAATAACATTTGTCGGTAAAAAAAAATCGTCCTGTTCTCCTATTTCTGTCCCTGTGCGGAATTAATCATTTACCACACATTATCCCACTGAGTTTGAAAACGCCCAGAAAAAGAAAGCTTTTGAAAACATTAAGCGAAAAGGAGAAAATGCTGGTAACCAGCATTTTGTCCTTTTCCCACAATGTTTTCTGCCCTTCCCAAAATAAATTTCAATTTTTGAGTCACATATTATTTTGTTGTCTGCAAATGCTTTCGGTTTGGACAAGTCTAAATTTTTTTACCTTTGGTGAAGAGTTGATTATAATTCTATAACCTTTTACTTCTTTCCCCTGCACAAAAGTATCCTGTTAACCCTTTACCCGACGACAAAATTTTAGCCTTGTCCAAATTGAAAGCATTTGCAGACGACAATTTCAATGTGGCTCAAATGGTGCAATTTTTCTTTGATGGGCTAAAAAACATTGTGGGAAAAGGAGAAAATGCTGGTTACCAGCATTTTCTCCTTTTCCCACAATGTTTTCAAAAGGCTTCTTTCCCAGGGTCATTAAAAGGCGGCATTGTGCGGTAAAGGGTTAACAATCTTGATGACAAAAAGATTCCAATAATATTGTGGGAAAAGGAGAAAATGCTGGCAGCACTGGGTTTGCAGATGACATCATGTGTCTCAGATGTTGAGATTTGTCATTGAAAAGGGTAAAAACATTGTGGAAAAAGCCTTCTTCCTCTGGGAGGTTAAAATACTGGATTGTTTAGTACACACTTGGAAAATGATTGTAAAGTTGATACATGTATAAATTGTAGCAGATTTTGGTTGAAATAATGAAAAGTTTAGATTCAAGATCAGACTGCAGTCTGTGCTGTTCAGTCTGAGCATTCCGTATATATAAAAACATCTAATTGTGATTGATTGACTGACGACAGACTGATGGATTGACTGCCTGACTGACTGACTGACTAATTGACTGACCGATTGACAGACTGACCGACCAAATGACTGACATGGGTTTAATGCTGTTTTCATCATTATTTCAGATACACTCTAAGTGCAGTGGCCAGTGCACCTATCCATACTTTCCTGGAGTTTCTGTTACTAGTACATCACACAATATTCTTCACAAGCCAGTGAGAAAAAGAGTGAATCCCGTCGCAACTACTATCATCAATCCTTGAAAAGAAATTGGCCAAGCTGGGGATTAGAACCCCCCTGATCTCAAGTCCCGCTACCGACTGCGCTACTGGAGCTCGGATCTAACGATGATGCCAGACTGTCGACTAAAAGTTCAGCTGTATGTGTGACAAGTAGCTCAGTGACAGTAACCTAAAGGGCTTGACACAAGGTGGTTGCTGTTATGAATCCCTAGCTTGGACATTTTTTTTTGCCTGGGATTGATGATAGTCATGGCAACTAGATTCACTCCTCTCTCGCAGCTGATCATTGTTTTGACGTTAGCGATTACATGTTTTTTGGAAAGCAGCCATTGCCTTTGTAATGCGCAAAGAAATGGTAAATGTAAATCCTGAAAGGCATGGATAGGTGCAATGGCTGCTGCAAAATAACTAAAAAAATCTTGAAAACTGTGTTAACCCTTTACCACACAATCCCGAGTTTTAACGACCCTGAGGAAGGAGCCTTTTGAAAACATTGTGGGAAAAGGAGAAAATGCTGGTAACCAGCATTTTCTCCTTTTCCCACAATGTTTCCTACCCTATCAAATACAAATTCCATCATTTTAGCCAGATTTGATTTGTTGTCCGCAGAAGCTTTCAATTTGGACATGTCTGTATTTTTGTCGTGTGGTAAAGAGTTAAACACCATATATACAAATGAGCCATGCTTTGTGAAAAGGGGCTTAATGCATCTCCAAAATGTATCAACCCAGGTCAGCTTGTGCAGTCCATGCAAGCTGACCTGGATCGAAACTTTTTGCTACCAGTCAGTTTTTTGCATATCTCAAGACCTTTCTACCTTGTGCATCAGTCAGTTGATAATCAAAATAGATTTTAGGGATCTATGATTCGAGGGGTGAATACGAAACTATCCCATCTGCGTTTCGAACAATTTTACAGGAGAGGGAAAAATGCTTCTCATTTCTGTGAAAAGAATAGTTAGATCATCTTGTTAAGATATGTTGTGTTGAGCTGAGAGCATGAATTCAGCACAACATAATTAACCCTTTCCCAAACAAGCCCTGGTTTTCACGTGTCTGCAGTACAAGTCTTTTGAAAACACTGTGGGAAAAGGAGAAATTGCTCGTAACGAGCATTTTCTCCTTTTCCCACATTGTTTTCTACCCGTTTTGAGACCTTTCTGCCATTTTCATCAAATTTAAAATTGTCGTCTGCAAACTCTTTCAATTTGGACCAGTCCAAAATTTGTCGTTTGGGAAAGGGTTAAAACAAGACGATCTAACAACGCTTCTCACGGAATTGAGTTTTTTCCCCTTGCCTGTAATATTTTCCAAAATGCAGATGGAATAGTTTCGCATTCACCCCTCGAATTATGTGATGACTTGCTTGGTATCATAGAGATGTATTAAACCTCGTTTTGTCAGAGTGGGGCTCAAGTATATATGTAGTAAAATTAGTGTTGCACCCCCTGTGTTTTTTACCGGGTTTGATTTTCTGACGTGAATGAGATAAAATTGGGTTGAAATTAGAATTCGGCTGCTGCATACACCAACAGACTTGTCTTTTGCCCATAAAATGAACTGAACTGAGGTATCCCTTGACCTCATGGTAAGTGGTAATCTTTTGCCTAGATGTTGCTTTCAAATTTAAGAAAAACGAGAAGCGTTTAAGTTTGGTTAAAACAGGGAATTTAATGTCGAAACAAAACTTACGACAGGTTGAAAGTGACCTGCAGAGAATGGACACACAAAATCAGGCAATATTGCATACTTCCGCCCGGGGCATGCAAAACAGCTTGCAGTCTTTGTCTGACACCTCTCACGAGAGGTTGAAACAGCTCGATCAGTAGCTGCTGCCATGAGGTTAAGGGATACCTCAGTTCATTCCATTTCAGAGACAACAGACTTGTTTGTTCTTGTATAAAGCAGCCAGATACTAATTTCCAACCCATTTCATATCATTCACGCCAGAAAATTAAACATGTTAAAAACACAGGGGGTGCAACACTAATTTTACTATGTATATTTGTGAACAAGGAAGAGAGGATAAGTAAGCTTTGAGTTTAGCTATCTAGCTGTTATCTGTGTGCTTACATCACAGTATCATCATGAAGATTTGGCTGTCTATTTGAAACTCTAATCTCGTTCTATTTTTCCATATTTAAAACCCTTTACCACACAATCCCGAGAAAGGAGCCTTTTGAAAACATTGTGGGAAAAGGAGAAAATGCTGGTAACCAGCATTTTCTCCTTTTCCCTCAATGTTTTCTTACCCATCAGAGACAAATTCCACAATTATAGCCACATTAAAATTTTGATTTATCGTCTGCAAAACCAATGCTTCCATTCGGACAAGTTGAAGATTCTGTCCTTTTGTAAAGGGTAAACACCCAAAGGAGGAAGGCTTAAGAAATTGAAACCATTGAGGAACAAGGAGAATAATGCCTCTTTATCAGCATTTTCTTCATTTCCATACAAAGGTTTTCATCCTTTCATAGACAAATCTCAATGTTTGAGCCACATTTTAATAACTGTTGCGTGCAAGTTTTGAGCCACACTTTAATAAGTGTTTTCAGTGAATTCTTTCAATGTGATTGATTGTTTGGTGTTTAATGCCATTTTCAACATTATTTCAGTTATATCACGGTGGCCAGTGCACCTATCCATGCTTTCTTGGAGTTTCTTTTTACCAGTACTCTGCACAATATTCTTTCCAAGCCACTGGCTGCTTTTCCACATAACCATCGTCGAAACAATGGTCAGTGGTGAGAGAGGAATGAATCTTGTCAATATGATTATCATCAATCCTCGGAAAGAAATTGGCCGAGCCGGGGATCAGCCAGCGACCTGTTCTCAAGTCCTGTACGCTACCGACTGAGCTACGGGGTCTTTCAATGTGGACAAGTCTAAAATTGTGTTGTTTTAGGAAAGAATTCACCAGAGGACACAATGTATTATAAGTCTGATTTGCAGACAACAAATCAAATTTAACTCTTTACCAAACAACAAGTTTTTGGATTTGCAAATTCAAAGCATTTGCAGATGACAGAATTTAATGAAATGTTGCTAAAATGATGATTTCTGTCTTTGATAGGGTAGAAAACTTTGGTGGAAAAGGAGAAAATGCTAGTTACCTGCATTTTGTCCTTTTCCCACAATGTTTTCAAAAGGCTTCTTTCTCAGGGTTGTTAAAAGTCGGGATTGTGTGGTAAAGGGTTAACTCAAAATATGAAATCTGTCCGTCATAGGTCAGACAATTTTGTGTGAAAAGGAGAAATTGCCGATAACAAGGAGTTTCTCCTTTTCTCATGATTTTCCAGCATTTATGTCTTTACCAAACAACAAAATTTTAGACTCATCCAAAGTGAAAGCATTTGCAGACGACAAAATAAACGTGACTGAAAAAATGAAATGTCTTTTGGGAAGGGTAGAAAACATTGTGGGAAAAGGAGAAAATGCTGGTTACCAGCATTTTCTCCTTTTCCAACAATGTTTTCAAAAGGCTTCTCTCTTAGGGTCGTTAAAAGTCAGGGTGTGTGTGGTAAAGGGTTAAGTCACATGACACAAATGCTTTTAATTTGGCCCAGTCTAAAATTTTGTCATTTGTTACGGAGTTTATGTGTGGCCTAAGGGCTGGCAGAAAGTGAACACTTAACCCTTACCCAAACAAGCCCTGGTTCTCACGTGTCTGCAGTACAAGTCTTTTGAAAACACTGTGGGAAAAGGAGAAATTGCTCGTAACGAGCAATTTCTCCTTTTCCCACAGTGTTTTCTACCCTTTTTGATAACTTTCTGCCATTTTCATCAAATTTAAAATTGTCGTCTGTAAACTCTTTGAATTTGGACCAGTTCAAAATTTGTCGTTTGGGAAAGGGTTAAAATACATGTATTGCTGTTTTAAAGTTATAAATGTTGGGACAGCAAAGTCACCCATCCAGGCAATATAGTTGATCGTCGATAGAGTGTCACCTTGTTAAAGTTAAACCATCAGAACTTTAGGGAGAGCTTTGATAGCAATTTATCTCTGTATGATGACGCAGTTAGTTAACCCTTTACTACATAGACCTGAGTTTAACGGCCCTGAAGAAGAATGTTTTAGGAAAAAATTGGAAAAGGAGAAAATGCTGGTAACCCCAGCATTTTCTCCTTTTCCTACAATGTTTCCTACCCTTTCTGAGACAAATTCTATCATATAAGACACATTTGATTTATTGTCTGCAAAATTTAATGCTTTCAGTCTGGACCAGCTAAAAAATTCTTTTGTTTGGTTAAGAGGTAAGCGGTTACAAATGATGGCATAAATATACCTGAGTTACCCATTCTGTGTTTTTGTTTCTGACTTTTATTTGTATATACACATGACATGGGACCGCCGTTTAACCCTTTACCAAACGACAAAATTTCAAACTGGTCCAAACTGAAAGCATTTCCAGATGACAAATTGAAAGTAGGTCAAATGATGATTTCTGTCTTTGATGGAGTAGAAAACATGGTGGGAAAAGAAGAAAATGCTGATTACCGACATTTTCTCGTTTTCCCACAATGTTTTCAAAAGGCCTCTTTCTCAGGGTCGTTAAAACTCGGGATTGTGTGTTAAGGCCGGGTTAAGTATAACCATAATGCATGCTGCTTAATTTGCATGGAGAGAGATTGTTGTAAAAGCTCAACAACAAATCAGGTTTTAACTCCTGTACCAAACGACAAAATTTTAGACTGGACCAAATTCAAAGCATTTGCAGACGACAAAATAAATGTGACTCAAAAATTGTATTTTTTTTCGAGAATGATAGAAAATGTTGTGGGAAAAGGAGAAAATGCTGGTTACCAGCATTTTCTCCTTTTCCCACAATGTTTTCAAAAGACTCTTTCTTTGGGTCATAAAAACTTGGGATTGTGTGGTAAAGAGTTAAGTGCTTATGATATATCTTACTGCTCTCTGTGACATTAATTTTCCCTTCAAGAAATCTTCACCCGAAGACTTGTATACGGATAAATCAGAAGAATATGCAAGGATAAGGCAACTCCAATAATGATGGCAGTTGTCATAATCCCACCACTGCCACCAAATGTAATGTGCAACGGCCTGGTCATTCTGCCCATGCACTTACCATAACACAGGCTGCTTAACTTGCAAGGAGAGAAATACATGAAATTACATTGCTGTTCAACAGCGCAGCAGGTTTTAACTATTTACCAAACAACAAAAATTTGGAGTTGTCTAAATTGAAAGCATTTGCAGACGACAATTTGGATGTGGCTGAAATTCTGCTTTTTGGCAGCAAAATGGTAGAAAACATTGTGGAAAAAGGAGAAAATGCTGATAGCCAGCATTTTCTCCTTTTCCCGCAATGTTTTCAAAAGCTTTTTTTATCAGGGTCGTTAAAACAAGGATTGTTTGGTAAAGGGGTAAGTGCTTATATTATGTTTAAGCACTCTCCGTGACAAAGTTAATGATTTATTTTCTTGTTTCCAGGATCTCATACAGACATGTAGCACAAACGCTTTTGGACCTCTGTTGATGGCGAAGAATTTCAGCAAACTTCTCAGCAAAGGGTCAGGGACATTCGGAATTCAGTCTACAGATGTGAAAGCCCAGCATGCAGCTGTACTGGTCAACATTTCCGCTAAAGTCGGTTCCATCACAGATAATGGTTTGTATGTCTTGACTGCTTTATCTCATGATCTCAAATTTTAACGACCTTAAAGAAAAACCCTTTTGAAAGCACAGGTAACAAGCATTTTCTCCTTTTCCCACAATGTTTTCTATCCTTCCAAAAAACAAATTAAAGATACATGTACATCTATACTAGTTTTCAGCCAGTTTTTAGCCCATTACAGCTTTATTTTATGAATCTGTAATCATTTTTGTATCTTCATGCCGTATGTTGCCGCTGATGGCTGTAATGTTGCTCAGATTATGACGGATAGAAAATGCATTTCAATTTTTGGCAACGTTCAAAGAAAATTAAGAAATCACTGTTGTCGCTTCTGGTTTTAATTGAAGACAAATCACTTGAGCGCTTGTTCTCTCGGCTGTAAGGAGGTATCTTTAAATTCTTGAGTAACATTTATTTTGTTGTCTGCAAATGCTTTCAGTTTGGATAGGTCTAAAAGTGTGTCATTCAGTGAAGCGTTAAATGCCTGACAAGACAAGTGAATTTTATACCTATGCAGTTTGAAAGTATTTGCAGACGACACATAAAAAATGTTGCAAAGAATTTGGGATCTGCCCTTGAAAGGATTGAAAAATTTGTGGGAATAGGAGAAAAGGCTGTTTATTAATATTTTAAGGTCCACTGGCCAAAGGCCACTGAGGTTATGTCATGGTCCTGTGTCCATCGCACGTGTGTGCGCACATGCATTCATGCGTTAACTTTTATTTCAAACATCTTCTTCTCTGAAAGTACCCATCTAATTTTGACCAAACTTCACAGAAATGATCCTGCCATGGTCCTCTTCAGAATTTCTTGAAAACAAATTGTTTCCCTGTAAAAGCTGTGGTTGCCATGGCAACAAAACTGAAAAATATTGGAAATCTTTGAAGATCTTCATGTCCGAAACCATAAGGCCTACAGCTACCCAATTCGGCATGTAGCTTCATCTAATAGACCTCTTTCAATTTTTTTGAAATTATAGCCTTTGGGTCAAAATTGGCCCCATCCCAGGGAACACAAGTTTAACATTGGATTATAGAGTGAACTAGATTTATACAATGATCAAGGGAAATAACTGATATAAGAGATATAATTTTGTTACTATTTACCTCCCTTGATTGTCAAACTGCACTATTACATGATTGGTGTCTTTGGGTTTGTTTTTTGGGTAGAAAATGTTCAGTTTTTAGGGAGAGTGATTTATCTTGATGCTAATCGTTATTCTCAGATGGGTGGAATATGAAATATAAAATAAGGTTTCTATCATTCAGTTTTTTGTTCCAGCTTTTTACCTTTCATGCCATTTAGAAAACTTGCATGTATTTGCTGACACTATCTTTGCATTTGAAAAAGATACGACTTTTTTTGTGTGTTAAAGGGGAAGGGTTCTTTTTTTTCCATGTAAGTTTATTTGCCATACAGACTTTTTTATGCTGTTTGTCTCTGTAAATGCCAGTTAACCTTTTACCACACAGTGACGCCTTATAACGACCCTGGGAAAGAAGGCTTTGGAAAACATTGTGGGAAAAGGAGAAAATGCTGGTAACCAGCATTTTCTCCTTTTCCCACAATGTTTTCTACCCTATTAAAGAAAAGTTGAACCATTTGAGGCGCATTGAAATTGTCGTCTGCAAATGCCTTCAATTTGGACAAGGCTAAAATTTTGTCGTCTGGTATAGGGTTAAGTGCTTTTAAAGTTAATACATTTGTTTTACTCTTTACAAAACAACAAAATTTTTGACTGGACCAATATTAAAATTAAAAGCCATTGCAGACGACCTATTAGATGTAGCTTAAATGATTATTTCTGTCTATAATAGGGTAGGAAACATTGTAGGAAAAGGAGAAAATGCCATTTGACAACATAATCTCCTTTTCCCACAATGTTTTCAAAAGCCTCCTCTTTCAGGGTCATTAAAACTCAGAATTGTGTAGTAAAGGGTTAAAAGCCAGTGGGGCGATACAGGGCCATCATGGCCCTCTTGTTTTTTTTTCCACTAATGTTGGCATTCTTCATTTATTTGTTTATAGTCCTCTTCTACAAAGTTGTAACAACACAGGAATTTTTTTGCAAAATATTCAACTTAACAAGTTCTCATTTTCCCCTAATGTTTTCTTGACTGTTTTCCTCTCTGTTTTTAACTCCTTACCAAACGGAAAAAAAATAGACTGATCCAAACTGAAAGCATTTGCAGATGACAATTTAAATGTAGTTCAAATGATGGAACTTGTCTTTGATAGAGTAAAAAACATTGTGGGAAAAGGAGAAAATGCTGCTTACCAGCATTTTCTCCTTTTCCCACAATGTTTTCCAAAGGCTTCTTCCTCAGGATTGTAAAAAGTCGGGATTGTATGGTAAAGGGCTAACTCTTTTTTCCAAACAACCAAATTTTAGATTCATCCATATGGAAAGCATTTGCAGACGACAAAGTAAATTTGGCTCATATGCTGGGTTTTGCCTATCCATAATTTGCCTTGGAAAGGGTAAAAAACATTGTGGGGAAAGGAGAAAATGCTGGTTACCAGCCTTTTCTCCTTTCCCCACAATGTTTTGGAAAGTCCTCTTCTTCAAGGTAGTGACCCAGACAGGTTGTTCAGTGGAAAGGGTATCAGACTGGTGACCTGGTGGTTGTAAGTTCGATACCCAGTTTAGGTAAACTTCCATTGCAGCAATTTTTTGCCTCTCACCTCTGTTGCATGTGAGAAAAGTAGTCACTGCCTCGGAAAGAAAGTTATGTCAGTACTGGTGTGAGAAAGCCAGGAGACACATGAGCAGGTGCACTGACAGCCGTGATATGGCCTAAGCTATGAAAATGGCATTAAACTGCAATACAAACAAGCAAAAATTCTTCAGGATTGTTAAAATTCGGAATCATTTGGTGAAGGGGTTGAAACACATGCAGAAATGATTTCCCATTGGTGCATTGGTTGATTTTAAAAGCATCCTTATGAATAAATATAAATAATCAAAATGGAAAAAGGTTGACCTCTTTACCAGTCGACAAAAAGACTTACCCAATTTGAAAGTATATTGTTACGGAAGATCACTTCTTCCTTACAGCATAGCTTCTTCCTGTATAAAATCATTACCTGACAACTGCGTTGGGGAGAATTCTCTTTAGCCCAGTGGTTAGTGTATTGGTCTTTTAAACCTCAATAAACATGGATATTTGCTGCACGCGTTTGAATCCCAGCTAGGGCGGTTTGTATTTGAGCTATGCATTTGTAACGAACTTTCATGTTCGTAAGAATATGCAGACGACAATTCAAACTTTGCTTATATAACGGAATTTGTCTTTGAAAGATTAGAAAAGATTGTGGGAAACAGAAAAAAAAAAATGCTGTTTACATGCATGTTCACCTTTTCCCACAATGTTTCAAAATCCCTCTTCTTCCTCAGGGCTCTTTAAATTTGGGATTGTTCAGTAAAGGATTAGCCCTTTACCACACAATACCGACTTTCAACGACCTGGGGAAGAAGCCTTTTGAAAACATTGTGGGAAAAGGAGAAAATGCTGGTAACCAGCATTTTCTCCTTATCCCACAATGTTTTCTACCCCATCAGAGAAAAATCATATCATTTGAGCTATGTTGAAATTGTCGTCTGCAAGTGCTTTCAAATTCGATGGCTCTAGAATTTTGTCGTTTGGTAAAGGATTAAGGGGAAAGGAAAAAAGAGAAATAAATTACTTATTACGAGGGGTGTTAAAATATGAATGCATCTAAGCACCCAAAATTTGATTCTTCATAGGTTTCACTGAAATTCTTATTTTGTTCCCTCAAAGTATTACAAAGTTTCAGTCTCCGGATCCAATCTTTGAAGGCATTTTCATAGTCTTTTTTTAGGTACACTATGAAGATACTGGAACTCATTTTCTGGCAAGTCTATTTCAAAGTGTGTAAACCATCAGTTTCAGTCACTGGATTTTGTACCAGGTACAAGACTTTCTGAAGCAGGAAAAAGTGGTTGGGCTACCCCACCCTCCGTATTCACCTGTCCTTGCCCCTGGTGACTTCTTTTTGTTTCCAAAGCTAAAAAATACCTTTCAGGTCGAAACTTAAGTGTTCTGCGCAAACACCTCAGTTCTGCAATATTCTAGTGGCTTCTGCAGATCTGCAGTTGACATCCCATTTATTCAAAGTTTGTCATGTATATAATGTTTATGTTTTTATACCCCCGCAAACGAAGTTTGTGGGGGGTATACTGGAATCAGCCTGTCGGTCGGCCGGCCGGTCGGTCATGCGGTCGGTCGGGCGGTCAGTCTGTCCGCAAAATCTTGTCCGGACAACTCCTCCTACAGTTTCTGTCTGATTCACTTTAAACTTGGCAGAAGTGTTCATTAGGAGCTGTAGATGTGCAAGACACACATTTTGTAAAAATTCCATCAAGAATTACTGAGTTATTGCCCCTGATTTGACTTAAAAATGCTTGTCCGGACAACTCCTCCTACAGTTTCTGTCTGATTCACTTTAAACTTGGCAGAAGTGTTCATTAGGAGCTGTAGATGTGCAAGACACACATTTTGTAAAAATTCCATCAAGAATTACTGAGTTATTGCCCCTGATTTGACTTAAAAATGCTTGTCCGGACAACTCCTCCTACAGTTTCTGTCTGATTCACTTTAAACTTGGCATAAGTGTTCATCAGGAGTTGTAGATGTGCAAGACGCAACTTTCGTGAAAATTCTATGAAGAATTAATGAGTTATTGCCCCTGATTCACATTTAAAATGCTTGTCCGGACAACTCCTCCTACAATTTCAGTCCGATTCGCTTTATACTTGGCAGAAGTGTCCATTTGGAGTTGTAGATGTGCAAGACGCAAATTTTGTGAAAATTCCATCAAGAATTACTGAGTTACTGCCCCTGATTTGACTTAAAAATGCTTGTCCGGACAACTCCTCCTACAGTTTCCGTCTGATTCACTTTAAACTTGGCAGAAGTGTTCATTAGGAGCTGTAGATGTGCAAGACACACATTTTGTAAAAATTCCATCAAGAATTACTGAGTTATTGCCCCTGATTCACATTTAAAATGCTTGTCCGGACAACTCCTCCTACAGTTTCTGTCTGATTCACTTTAAACTTGGCAGAAGTGTTCATTAGGAGCTGTAGATGTGCAAGACACACATTTTGTAAAAATTCCATCAAGAATTACTGAGTTATTGCCCCTGATTTGACTTAAAAATGCTTGTCCGGACAACTCCTCCTACAGTTTCTGTCTGATTCACTTTAAACTTGGCAGAAGTGTTCATTAGGAGCTGTAGATGTGCAAGACACACATTTTGTAAAAATTCCATCAAGAATTACTGAGTTATTGCCCCTGATTTGACTTAAAAATGCTTGTCCAGACAACTCCTCCTACAGTTTCTGTCTGATTCACTTTAAAATTGGCAGAAGTGTTCATTAGGAGCTGTAGATGTGCAAGACACACATTTTGTAAAAATTCCATCAAGAATTACTGAGTTATTGCCCCTGATTTGACTTAAAAATGCTTGTCCGGACAACTCCTCCTACAGTTTCTGTCTGATTCACTTTAAACTTGGCATAAGTGTTCATCAGGAGTTGTAGATGTGCAAGACGCAACTTTCGTGAAAATTCTATGAAGAATTAATGAGTTATTGCCCCTGATTCACATTTAAAATGCTTGTCCGGACAACTCCTCCTACAATTTCAGTCCGATTCACTTTATACTTGGCAGAAGTGTCCATTTGGAGTTGTAGATGTGCAAGACGCAAATTTTGTGAAAATTCCATCAAGAATTGCTGAGTTATTGCCCCTGATTTGACTTAAAAATGCTTGTCCGGACAACTCCTCCTACAGTTTCCGTCTGATTCACTTTAAACTTGGTAGAAGTGTTCATTAGGAGCTGTAGATGTGCAAGACACACATTTTGTAAAAATTCCATCAAGAATTACTGAGTTATTGCCCCTGATTTGACTTAACAATGCTTGTCCGGACAACTCCTCCTACAGTTTCTGTCTGATTCACTTTGAACTTGGCAGAAGTGTTCATTAGGAGCTGTAGATGTGCAAGACACACATTTTGTAAAAATTCCATCAAGAATTACTGAGTTATTGCCCCTGATTTGACTTAAAAATGCTTGTCCGGACAACTCCTCCTACAGTTTCTGTCTGATTCACTTTAAACTTGGCAGAACTGTTCATTAGGAGCTGTAGATGTGCAAGACACACATTTTGTAAAAATTCCATCAAGAATTACTGAGTTATTGCCCCTGATTTGACTTAAAAATGCTTGTCCGGACAACTCCTCCTACAGTTTCTGTCTGATTCACTTTGAACTTGGCAGAAGTGTTCATTAGGAGCTGTAGATGTGCAAGACACACATTTTGTAAAAATTCCATCAAGAATTACTGAGTTATTGCCCCTGATTTGACTTAACAATGCTTGTCCGGACAACTCCTCCTACAGTTTCTGTCTGATTCACTTTAAACTTGGCAGAAGTGTTCATTAGGAGCTGTAGATGTGCAAGACACACATTTTGTAAAAATTCCATCAAGAATTACTGAGTTATTGCCCCTGATTTGACTTAAAAATGCTTGTCCAGAGAACTCCTCCTACAGTTTCTGTCTGATTCACTGTAAACTTGGCATAAGTGTTCATTAGGAGTTGTAGATGTGCAAGACGCAACTTTCGTGAAAATTCTATGAAGAATTAATGAGTTATTGCCCCTGATTCACATTTAAAATGCTTGTCCGGACAACTCCTCCTACAATTTCAGTCCGATTCGCTTTATACTTGGCAGAAGTGTCCATCTGGAGTTGTAGATGTGCAAGACACACATTTTGTGAAAATTCCATCAAGAATTACTGAGTTATTGCCCCTGATTTGACTTACAAATGCTTGTCCGGACAACTTCTCCTACAGTTTCTGTCTGATTCACTTTAAGGAGGTCTTTTCTGTCATATGTATAGTTGGCCAACATTATGCGAAAAGGCACCTTTGGACATTTGCAACAAGCGTGGATCCAGACCAGCTGCTGTGTCTCAGACATATTGTCAGATCATGGTCTACACTTTTTTACACTCATTTAGTTTTGTGTCCAATTAAATTGATACTTTGCATAAATATTCACCAGGACCAGTAGAGGTTCAAGATGCATTTTTCTCAAATGTTTGCCAAATTAATTACCCCTGAATTTACTCAAAACTTCTTGTCCAGAGAACTATTGCTTCTGTTTAAGTCTTATTCACTTGATATTTGTCATGATATTCACCAGGAGCAGTAGATGTGCAAAGCACAAATTTCATGAGTGTTGGCCTAATGATTACGGAGTTATTGCCCCTAAATTGACATTGCAGAGTTATTGCCCCTGTGACATGAAATATAGGGGCGGGGGTATTTATCACCTTTAGTGATAGTTATTCTAGTTTTTTAGCTCCACTGGCCAAAGGCCAGCGGGCTTATGTCATGGCCCAGTGTCCGTTGTGCGTGCGTCCGTCCGTCCGTCCGTGCGTGCGTGCACGCGTCCGTCCGTCCGTCCGTGCGTTAACTTTTATTTCAAACATCTTCTCTGAAACTACCCATCCAATTTTCATGAAACTTCACAGAAATGATCCTGCCATGGTCTTCTTCAGAATTTCTTGAAAGAATTTGATTCCTTCAAAAACTCTGGTTGCCATGGCAACAAAACTGAAAAATATTGGAAATCTTTAAAAATCTTCTTGTCGGAAACCATAAGGCATAGGGCTACCAAATTTGGCATGTAGCTTTATGTAGTAGACCTCTATCATATATCTTGAAATTATAGCCCTGGGATCAAAATTGGCTCTGCCCCAGGGGTCACAAGTTTTACATAGGCTTATATAGAGAAAACTTTAAAAACCTTCTTGTCTGAAACCATAAGGCATAGGGCTACCAAATTTGGCATGTAGCTTTATGTAGTAGACCTCCATCATGTTTCTTGAAATTATAGCCCTGGGGTCAAAATTGGCTCTGCCCCAGGGGTCACAAGTTTTACATAGGCTTATATAGAGAAAACTTTAAAAATCTTCCCGTACCTAGCCATAAGGCCTAGAGCTACCAAATTTTGCATTTAGCTTGATCTAGTTGGGGTCTACCAAAAGTGCCCAAAGTATAGTCCTGGGGTCAATTTGGCCTCATGCTTGGGGGGGGGGGGGGGGGTTCATAAGATTTACATAGGCTTACATAGGGAAAACTTTTAAATCCTGGTGTACATAGCCATAAGGCTTAGGCTACCAAATTTTGCATAATTATAGCATTATCTAGTGGACAATTACAAAGAGGGCCCAAGTTACAACCCTGGGATCAAGTTTGGCCCTGCACCAGGGGTCACAAGTTTTACGTGGGTTTATGGAGTGAAAAGTTCAGAAACCATCTTGTTACTAGCCATAAGGCCAAAAACTCCCAAATTTGGCATGTTATTCCTCTAATACACATATTCCCCATTTAGTCCGACTGTAGCGCTGGGGTCAAAGTTTTATAAGGGCTTATATAGTGAAGACTTTTCTTCATGGTTTATATTTATAAGCCAGTGGAGCGATACAGGGCCATCATGGCCCTCTTGTTTAGGTTTTCATTATTTCTGCCTGCATCCATTTATCTCATGACACCTACATGTACATGTGTTTGGTATTAAGGTGTATTGTTTTTGATCAAACGCATGTATGTATTTACAGTAATTATGTTCGACGATGAACTTTATGTGTTCAAGTCTGGATTGTGATTAAAGCTTCTGTTCTGTTCTGTTCTTTTTAATTGCATCATATGAAAAAGTTAAACTTTTCTTGTTTTTAAATAGGTTTGGGTGGATGGTATGCTTACAGAATGTCAAAAACAGCTTTAAACATGGCAACGAAGAACGTTAGTATCGAATTGGGACGTGGACGTAAGCGTGTATTATGTGTCGCTTTACACCCTGGTACTGTAGATACGGCACTTTCAAGACCATACCACAAAAACGTGAAAAACTTGTTTTCTACGGAACAGAGTGTGGAAAAATTGTTAAATGCGATTGACAGTTTGACTGTGGAGGATTCTGGGAAGTTCTTTACGTATGACAAAGAATTGCTACCTTTCTGATTCTAAATCGACCACAGGCTGTAGTCGCCCACCATTCTATATTGCATTTTCATTCTAGTTCTCAAAAATTGTCAAAGTACCGTGACACAATTTTCTAACTGGCTAAATTCTTTACCAAACAAGAAAATTTCAGAAACAACAAAACTGAAAGCATTTGCAGATGGTAAAATCAAATGAAGCTTAACTCTTTACCAAATGACAATATTTTAGACTGGTCCAGAATGAAAGCATTTTCAGACGTACAAATTAAAGGTGGCCCAAATAATGAAATTTGTCATTGATAGGTTAGACAACATTGTGGGGAAAAGGAAAAAATGCTGGTTTCCAGCATTTTCTCCTTTTCCCACAATGTTTTCAAAAGGCCTCTTTCTCAGGGTCATTAAAAGTCGGAAATGTGTGGTAAAAGGGTTTAATGATGATTTCAGAATCTGTCTTTGATAGCGTAGAAAATTTGTGGGAAAAGGAGAAAATGCTGGTTACCAGCATTTCGCTCCTTTTTCTCCTTATGTTTTCGAAAGTCTTGTTTCCCAGGGTCATTAAAACTCAGGGTTGTTTGGCAAAGGGTTAAATCAAATACCTTAGCCAATCTCAAATTGTGGTACTTTCTTAACGCTTTACCAAACGACAAAATTTTAGACTGGCCCAAATTGAAAGGATTTGCAGACGACAAAATCGAGTGTAGCTCAAATGGTGATTTCCGTTTTGGATTGGGTAGAAAACATTGTGGGAAAAGGAGTAAATGCTGGTTACCAGCATTTTCTTCTTTTCCCACAATGTTTTCAAAAGCCTTCTCTAACAGCGTTGTTAAAACTCGCGATTGTGTGATAATGGGTTAACTCTTAACCAGATGAGAGAATTGTGGACTTGTTTTTACTCTTTTTACAATGACAAGTTTTAAGGTCTCTGGGAAATAAGACTTTTGAAAACATCGTGGGAAAAGGAGAAAATGATGGTAACCAGCATTTTCTCCTTTTCCCTCAATGTTTCTAATGTTTTAGACACCAATCCTATCTTTTGAGCCACATTTGATTTGTCGTCTGCAAATGCTCTGAATTTGGGCCAGTCAACAATTTTGTTGTCTGGTGAAGAGTTAACCCTTTACCACACAATGCCGCCTTTTAACGCCCCTTTTGA
Organism: Tridacna gigas; assembly: GCA_945859785.2. Lineage (NCBI taxonomy): Eukaryota > Metazoa > Mollusca > Bivalvia > Cardiida > Cardiidae > Tridacna > Tridacna gigas. The sequence continues at coordinate 57,840,228 of OX244040.2, read as the reverse complement.
AAACATTGTGGGAAAAGGAGAAAATGCTGGTAACCAGCATTTTCTCCTTTTCCCACAATGTTTTCTACCTTATCAAAGAAGAATTGCACCATTTGATCCACGCTGAAATTGTCGTCTGCAAATGCTTTCAATTTGGACAAGGCTAAAATTTTGTCGTCTAGTATAGGGTTAAATGGAAGTAAAAGAGTGAAATAAAAGTATTAATTAGCAGATGACAAATTAAGTGTGTCTTACATCACAGTATTTTTTATTTAAAGGGTAGAAAACACTGTGGGAAAGAAGGAGACCAGCATTTTCTTCTTTTCCCATGCTGTTTTTAAAAGCTTTTTACCTAGAGTCACAGCACAGAACTTTTTGGTAAAGGGTAAAATTAGGACACATTGTATGTATGACATTTAACACTGTTTTCAACATTACTGTAGTTATATTGTCTTGGCCAGTGCACCTATTTATGTTTTCCTAGAGTTCTTTGGGCGTATTCTTTCGGAGACACTGGCTGCTTTCCCACACAAAAACAATGATAAGCAGTGAGAGAGGAATGAATCCTGTTGCACTGACAATCATCATTCCTTACAAAGAAATTGGCCGGTTCATATTAGATAACTCTTGGGTCCTATTCACCAACCATTTATAAGAAGGTTCTCAGTCTTATTGTCCAGAATTTTCCAAATTTGAAAGTAACATACCTTCTGATTGGCTAAACCAAAGTTCTCAATCTTATTCTCCAGAATTTTCCAAATTTGAAAGTAACACACCTTCTGATTGGCTAAACCAAATGGTTTAGCCAATCAGAAGATGTGTTACTTTCATATTTGGAAAGTTCTGGAGAATAAGACGAAGAATGTTCTTAAAAATGGTTTGTGAATACGGACCGTTGTCTCAAGTATGAAACTGATTGCACTGCCAGATTGGCAAGTAGGAAACTAATCAGATTGGTTGGTGAAACAGACCTTGATTATTGAATTGTTTATTTTCTTGTGTTTGTTGTTTACATGATCTCTGACCATGAATGATGTTTTTTAGCTCCACTGGCTGAAGGCCAGCGGGCTTATGTCATGGCCCGGTGTCCGTAATGCGTCCGTCCGTCTGTCCGTCCGACCGTGCATTAACTTTTATTTCAAACATCTTCTTCTCTGAAACTACCCATCCAATTTTCATGAAACTTCACAGAAATGATCCTGCCATGGTCCTCTTCAGAATTCTTGAAAGAATTTGATTCCTTCAAAAACTCTGGTTGCCATGGCAACAAAACTGAAAAATATTGGAAATCTTTAAAAATCTTCTCGTCTGAAACCATAAGGCATAGGGCTACCAAATTTGGCATGTAGCTTTATGTAGTAGACCTCTACCATGTCTCTTGAAATTATAGCCCTGGGGTCAAAATTGGCTCTGCCCCAGGGGTCACAAGTTTTACATAGGCTTATATAGAGAAAACTTTAAAAATCTTCTTGTCTGAAACCATAAGGCATAGGGCTACCAAATTTGGCATGTAGCTTTATGTAGTAAACCTCTATCATGTTTTTTGAAATTATAGCCCTGGGGTCAATTTGGCCTGATGCTGGGTGGGGGGGGGGGTTTCACAAGATTTACATAGGCTTACATAGGGGAAACTTTTAAATCTTGGTGTACATAGCCATAAGGCTTAGGCTACCAAATTTTGCATAATTATAGCATTATCTAGTGGACAACTACAAAGAGGGCCCAAGTTACAGCCCTAGGATCAAGTTTGGCCCTGCACCAGGGGTCACAAGTTTTACATGGGTTTATGGAGTGAAAAGTTCAGAAACCGTCTTGTTACAAGCCATAAGGCCAAGAACTCCCAAATTTGGCATGTTATTCTTCTAATACACATATTCCCCATTTAGTCCGACTGTAGCGCTGGGGTCAAAGTTTTATAAGGGCTTATATAGTGAAGACTTCTCTTCATGGTTTATATTTATAAGCCAGTGGAGCGATACAGGGCCATCATGGCCCTCTTGTTTACTACTTGTTCTGTTTGTTTATTTGTTTGAATGCATAGACTATCATTAGTCCTCAGAACAAATTTTGCCGAGCTGGGGATTCAAACCACTGATCCTCAGGTCTCAAGTCCTGTATGCTACATACTGTGCTACAAGGATCGACATATTATAGCAAACTAATTAGACTGGTTGTTGAGTATGGACCCTGATTATTGGTCTATTTTCTTGTGTTTGTTGTTTACATGATCTCTGACCATATTTGATATTTGTTTACTATTTGTTTCATTTGTTTCTTCGTTTGAATTGGTTTTTACCCTGTTTTTCTGTTTGTATTGGAGTTTAACGCCTTTTTTAACAGCTAAGATCATAACACAGCAGTCAGTGCACCTATGCATGTGTTTCCTGGCTTTCTCAAACCAGTACTTGAACAAAATTGCAGACGACCATTCAAACGTTGCTCAAAATGATGGAATTTTTCTTTGATAGGGTAGAAAACATTGTGAGATTTCTTGTTTTCCCATAATGCTTTCAAAAGCCTTCTCTTTCGGGAGTCATTGAAGATCGGGATTGTGTGGTAAAGGGTTCAACTCAAGTCTTGTTAAATATGGATTATTACATGTAAGTCTGCACCAGACAGTGAAAGTTTAGACGGTTCAAAATTGAATGCATATGCAGACGACAAATTAAAGACTAACCCTTTACCAGACGACAAAAATTTAGACCCATCCAAATTCAAAGTATTTGCAGATTAAAATTTTAATGTGGCTCAAATGATATGATTTTTCTTTGATGGGGTAGAAAACATTGTGGGAAAAGCTGGTTACCAGCATTTTCTCCTTTTCCCACAATGTTTTCAAAAGGCTTCTTCCTCAGGTTCGTTATAAGTCGGTATTGTGTAGTAAAGAGTTAACCAAATGAAAGTTTTTGTTTGTAAAAGGGTAGAAAACAATGTGGGAAAAAGGAGAAAATGCTGGTTACCAGCATTTTCTCCTTTTCCCTTAATGTTTTCAAAAGCTTTTCCATCATGGTTTGTATAACTGGGGATTTTGTGGTCAAAGACATAACAAAGATTATGGTAAAATAGATAAATACGAAGACATCAAAAGCTTTCTTGTTTTGCCACAATTTTGCCACAGCTTCAAGAAAGCAAAACGACAAAATTTTAGACTTGTCTAAAATGATAGTATTAAAATTTTTGCAGACAACAAAATTTTATGACATGTTGCTCAAATGAGATGGGATTTGTCTTTGAAAGGGCGCAAAACATTTTTGATAATGCAGAAAATGCTGATTACCAGTAATTTTCTTTTTTTTTTTCCCAATAATGTTTTCAATATTTTTTTTTTTTGGAAATTGGCCAGGCCCCAAAAGTGCAATCAGTATTGTACAGGACTTGAAAATCCTCAGCTCAGCTGATTTCTTTCGGAGAATTGATGGTAGTGAATGAGACAGGATTCATTCCTTTCTCACCTCTGACTATTGTTTCAACTATGGTTATGGGGGAAAGCAGCCAGTGGCTCGGGAAGAATATTGTGCAGTGTACTGGTAAAATGAACTCCAGAAAAACATGGACAGGGGCACTGGTAGTCTTAATATAGCTGTAATAATGTTGAAAATGGCATTAAACATCAATCAATCAATCAATCAATCAATCTTCCAGTACATTGGAACAAGGGATTACTCTATAAACAGGTAAATTTGACAGACTGTTGTTGCCTGAGTAAATCAACAAGGAACAGTGAAAAATCAGAGATGTGTGATGAAATATAAGATTTATTTCCATAAAAGTAAACATTGAGAGAAAAGGTACAAGAAAATTAGTGAACACTAGAATAGTCATAAAAAAGTGAATCTTACCTTTTACTAAACAGTCCTCCATTGTGTTCAATCTTGGGAGAACAAGGCTTTTGAAACTGCATTTTCTCCTTTTCCCACAATGTTTTATATTCTTTCAGAGACAAAGTCCATAATTTGAATTACATGAAAGTAATGGCTTCAGATGTTCACAGTATTGACAAGGCTAAAGGTCTGTTGTTTGGGAAAGGGTGACCATGCAACAAAATTTAAGACCCGTCCAAATTGGAAGCATTTGCAGACAACAATTTTAGTGTGATTCAAATGATGCGATTTTTCTTGGATAGGTTAGAAAACATTGTGGGAAAAGGAGTAAATGCTGGTTACCAGCATTTTCTCCTTTTCTTACATTGTTTTCAAAAGGCTGCTTTCTCAGGGTCGTTAAAAGTTGGGATTGTGTGGTAAAGGGTTAATACTCTCACCTAGTGCTATAATAGACAAGACAAAAACGTGAAAGTTTTTGAAAGACATTGCAGATGACACGTATTTGTTCTAGGAGATAGTATAACAGAAAAAAATAAGAACAAGAGCACCACATGCAGGTGCCAACAGTCGACTGCAGTTGCTTGATTTTCAGTGAAAATTTTAAGTTAAAAAAGGAGCATCAAAAATGCTTTGATTGCTACCTGTCGTTGTTTGGGTTCCCCTTTTAATAATTGACAACCTGTCTTAAGTTTGAACTAGATATCTTAAGTAATTAACAGATGTTATAAAATGTCAAAGTTTTTGAAAATTTTAGGTAAAAAAATGGGCATAACTGTGTCAAAAAAAGGTTACCTGCCCCTGTTATATGTGTCGACAACTAGTCCAAGTTCAAAGTAAATATCTTTAGTAATAAGAGAGACGTCAAAGTTTTTGAACGACAATGCAGATGATGACACTTATGAAGGCGCAGATGACGATACCAGGGTTCCTGCAAACACTCGATGTTTTATTTAAAAACATCCAAGATAAAAATCTGGTAATACCATAACCTCATTTATTTTGTGGCAATTGTTAACCTTTAACAAAATAATTTCAGTGTACTTTGAAACCTCAGTAAGAAGGCTATGGAAAACAATGTGGGAAAAGGAGAAAATGCTGTCAACCAGCATTTTCTCCTGTTTTCTTCTTTTTCGCATTTTTCCCTTTTACCACACTGTTTTCCTTTTAATTTGGAAAAGACTACATTTCTGTTTTTGGGTAAAGAATTGACCCTTTACCAAACAACAGAATTTCAGACTCGACTAAATTGAAAGCATTTGCAGAGGACAAAACAAATGTAGCTGGAATGATAATTTATGTCTTTGATAGGGTAGAAAACATTGTTGGAAAAGAAGAAATTGCTGGTTACCAGCATTTTCTCCTTTTCCCACAATGTTTTCGAAAGCCTTCTCTTTCAGGGTCAGCACGGTGTGGTACAGAGTTAAGTCAGTGTTTAAATTTCTCTGGGTTCTGACACAGCGATACACATAATAAGGGTGAATTTCAATGCATTAAAGTCAACTTCAAAAAACATCTTGACAAAGGGAGAAATTAAGTGCAGACAAACAAATGTGACAAGACATAAACTCTAAAAAACAATGCACAATTTAGGACTAGTCCAACTTGAAAGCGTTTGCAGACGACAAATCAAATGTCACTACGATGATGATTTCTCTCTGACAGAGTAGAAAACATTGTGGGAAAAGGAGAATATGCTGGTCACCGGCATTTTCTCCTTTTCTCACAATGTTTTCAAAAGCCTTCTTCCTTAGGGTCGTTAAAAGTCGGGATTGTGTGGTAAAGAGTTAAAAACCTACTCAAGTACCCATTGCAAGATCGAAGATTTGGAGAGATGTAAAACTTTTCTAACGCAGCGTGAAGCAAATACAAGCACCAGGGAATTAAGTAAAACATACCATCTTTATACTATAGCTACAAATTTCAACAATAAGGTATTGCAATCATTTAGAATTTTAAGTGAAAACGGTCAAAAAAATAAAACATGTACAATGTCATGCAGTGACTACATAGTGACTTTCTTATTTATGAATGGATTAATATGATTTGGTAAAATTTTTACCAATCATATAACAAATCAGTATATATATATGTACAGGTATGTGTTACCTGCTTGGCATATGACATCATACCATACTAGAAACGCATTTGAGACAGTGTAGATACAGATTTTTTCTCTCATTGTGTGTCAATCAGTCTGAATGTAATATATATGTATTGTAGCCAGAAAATTTGTAGATATCGTCGAATCATCTAAATTTCTGATGTATACATCGAAGTTCACGACCATTTTGTTTTTCTTATAAGTCACATAATACTTTATCGAAATCGAGGCTGATGAAGTCATACCATTCATTGATTTTGTTATCATCTGCACAAGTTGCAGAAAATTGAGCAGAGTTGTCATTCGTTACTCTCACCGTACATCTCGCCATATCTTGAATCTTGTCAAACCGAGGAAAACATGTTTTGTCACTGTTTAACTGTTTCATGTGTAACATAATAAAGTAGACAAAGGAAATCTGATTCTGGATACATTGTAGGTGCATTCAAACTGATGAATTTACCTGTATACAATGGAACTATTTTTTCAAGCTTCTTTACTGATCAGAATCTTACGCCAATTGTAAAAAAAAAGGCTGCGCCCATGAATGATGACGACTTAATCAAAATTAAAAAAACAAGTTATCGTCCTTTAAAACACATTTAAGCTTTTCAGAAAATCCCTCTTTTTCACATTTCCTACCACTAAGTCTGATTGGCCGTATGCAGTTTGAACAGCACACAAAACAATTGAATGGTCTTTCTTTCACCGGCATTTGTGTTGCCATTTTGAGTTATGGTCATGTGACGAAAATATCACGTGATGACGGACTACTTTCTGAGCCAACTACAGAGGTGAATGGGAATGATCCGTGGTGCAAGAGAGTGAAAAATGAGGTTTAGATAGGCAAATGGGCAAATTTGAAAAGCTTGTACTCAAAAGCGGTGTTTTCAGTAGTGCAAAGACCCCTTCCTGTAAAACTACAAATTATTTCACGACAGAACCACATTTGAAAATAAAACTACTTCAACAACATTTTGCTGTTCATGGATGTCACATGACCGTGTTAGAGGTGGAGATTAGAGGTCAGTCTATTTTTAAAATGCTGGTTTATTCTCACTTTCGGCGAATATACCTGCATGACAAAATGGCTGCCTCATGTCGGCTGTCATGCTGACTGAAAAAATTTTGTGAATGTTTGAAACAAATTGGATATGTCTTGTATACTTGAAGGACCATCAAATAACACATACAGGCAAAAGGAGTTTCATTTTTACCCCTGTAACTTAAGTAAACAAATGGCGAAGCTGAATATCAAAATTGTCAGTTTGTCAATGGTATATAATAACCTACAGTATAAAGTTTACCCTTTAATTCCTTACCATACAACAAAATTTTAGACCTGTCCAAATTTAAAGCATATGGAGACGACAAATCAAGAGCAGCTGAAATAATGAAACTTGCTTCTAATTGTGTAGAAAGCATCGTGGGAAAAGGAGAAAATGCTGGTTACCAGCATTTTCTCCTTTTCCCACAGTGCTTTCAAAAGCTTTCCTTCTCAAGGTCGTTAAAAACTCGGAGAGTGTGGTAAGGGGTTAATTTTTCTGGGATACTCTTCTTTACCAATCAGTATCTGCGGTCAGTAGTGAAAGCACTTGTTACAAAAGACAATCCTTGCAATCCCATCAAAGAAGAGCACTGCAAGCAGATGCCAACGTTTGGCTGCAGTTGTTTGATTTTCAGTAAAAAAAAGTCGAAAAAAGGGACGTAACTCTGTCAAAATACTTTGATGGTTACCTACCCTTGTGGTACAGGTTCCCCGTTTGGTAATTTGACAACTTGTCCAAGTTTCAAGCAAATACCTTCAGTAATAACAGAGATATTATAAAATGTCAAACTTTTTGCACTAAGATGCAGACCCTGACAATGTAGACACTGCCAGGGCTATGACAGTGCTTATATTTAAAAAGATTGAAAATATATATGGTACAAATTGCTGGTGACCAGCATTTTATCCTTTTGCTACAGTGTTTTCTAGGGTCATCTTTGAGTTCATACAAATACTTGATTGTATTGAAAAAGGTAAATGATGTAAATGCCTGATCAAAGGATAAACATCATGACAAAAGGCTCTTCTCGCATTTTGCCAACAGAGGTAAAATTACTGAAAAATGAGCGACATTAACAGTATTATCTAGCTTCTTGATTGTCAGAAAATCTTGAAGAATTCTCATCTCAGTATTTTGCAGAAACATTTGAACTCGACACTCAATAAAATTTGGAACAGTCCAAACAAGGAATATCTTTAAAAAAGATAGACAGTGCAAATTTGCCAGTAAATAGGCAAGGACCCTTAAAATAAACTTGTATATATTTTTGACCAATCACAAATTTCTATTCATTCATTTGCTATCGGTACCAAAAAGTAGGTCAAAAGCCAGCACATTCGCCTACCCCGAAAAAATTGTTTCATGATAAAAGATCTTTGATAAAAAGTAGTGCAAATACAGTCGGGATTGGATGTTGCCACAAGACAAAATTTTAGACTTTCCCAAATGAAAGCATTTTCAAACAGCAAATTACATGTGGATGAATTGATTGGAATTGTCTTCTGAAAGGTTAGAAAACATTGTGGGAAAAGGAGAAAATGCTGGTTACCAGCATTTGCTCCTTTTCCTACAATGTTTTCAAAAGAATTGTGTGATAAAGGTTAAATCTTTACCAAACAACAATTTTAGACTTCCAAATTCATAGCATTTGTAGAAGATTATATAGCTCAAATTAAGGAATTTGTCTTTGAAAATGAGAAAAAAATTGCAGGAAAAGGGATAAATGCTGGCTACCACCATTTTCTCCTTCTCCCAATAAAGTCTTTAAAAGTTTTTGGCCTCAGGGTCTTTTAAACAAGTGTTTGTTTAATGATTGATTGATTGATTGTATAGTGTTTAACGCCGTTTTCAACATTATTCCAGTTCCAGCCACTGCACCTATCCATGCTTTCCTGGAGTTTCTTTTAACAGTACTACGCACAATATTCTTTCCAAGCCACTGGTTGCTTTCCCACATAACCATCGTCAAAACAATGGTCAGCGGTGAGAGAGGAACGAATCTTGTCGCAATGACTATCATCAGTCCTCGGAAAGAAATTGATCTAGCTGGGGATCGAACCAGCGACCTCCTGTTCTCAAGTCCTGTACGCTACCGACTGAGCTACGGGTGCTTGGCGTTTGTTTAATGAAGAATTAACTCTGTACATCATAATGCCAACTTTTTTGACTCCGAAAGAGAAGACTTTTGAAAATCATAGTAGGAAAAGGAGATAGTGCTGATAATTCTAGCATTTTCCCCTATTGCCACAATGTTTTCCACCCTATCGAAAACAGAAATCATCATTTGAGCTACATTTGAATTGTCGTCTGGAAATACTTTCAGTTTGGTCCTGTCCGAAATTGTATCGTTTGGTGAAGAGTTACGAAAAGGTCTAATGGGAAATTGAAAATTGCTTGCTTATTAATGGTTCTGTATTTTTCACATTTGGAAACTTAAATGTTGGCCTCTTAAGACAGGCTGGCTGCTTCATTGAGCCGGCCATTTAGACAGGTTTTACTGTATTTCCAATCATACAGGTTAGAATCTTCTCCAGATGTGACCAGGAGATCTTGATTCAACTTTCTTCAAGTGTGACAATCTCTGGCTCTTCACTTTCCCCTGAAAACTCGCGTGGAGACTGGCGTCCAAAACAGTCGAACAGAAAATCTTCCATTGTGTTTAAAAGGTGTGAGCGAGTGTTGCCTCCATTCAACCAGTGTTGTTGGTCTGTATATATCTGTAAAATCCAGAATTACTGCAACAATAAACAGGGTTTAAATTTGTGATAACCCTTTACCACACAATCCGGAAGAAGCCTTTTGAAAACATTGTGGAAAAAGGAGAAAATGCTGGTAACCAGCATTTTCTCCTTTTCCCACAATGTTTCCTACCCTATCAAAGACAAGGTTCATGATTACATTTTGAGCCACATTAAATTGTCATCTGCAAAAGCTTCATTTGGACAAGTCTACATTTTTGTCATCTGGTAAAGAGTTAAAAGATTTTAGCAGATGACAATATTCCTAACTAGCTACTTTTTGAAACCAGAATTCACACAAACATCACTAATTCATTACCCTGGGCCTCCCTGATACTAGACCAGAGCCATAACTTGTTTTGCCCAGGAACACTCACCAAGCCCCAGTAGCATACAGGACTTGAGAACGGGGTTGCTGGTTCAATCCCCGGCTTGGCCAATTTCTTTACCAGGATTGATGATGGCCATTGCAACAGGATTCGTTCCTCCTTTACCACTGACCATTGTTTCAACAATGGCTATGTGGGAAAGCAGCCAGTGGCTTGGAAAGACTATTCTGCATAGTACTGGTAAAAGAAACTCAGGAAAGCATGGATAGGTACACTGGCCGCTGCCATATAACTGAAATAATGTTGAAAATGGCGTTGAACACCATACAATCAATGAACTATGAACACTCCAGACCTGTGAATTATCAAATGCCTGGAATGAGGATCAAACCAGGGACCTCCATGTTTCAAATCCTAAATCTTCACCACTGGGCCACACAGTAACTCATAACCTTGATGAAGATGCCAAATTGAAAACATTGTGGAAAAAAGAGAAAATGCTGGTAACCAGCAATTTTTCCTTTTCCCACAATATTAATTTTTTTAGCCTTAAATCTTTACCACAGAATCCCGAATTTTAAAGACCCCCACCCGCCCCACCCCAGGAATGAAGCCTTTTGAAAACATTGTAGGAAAAGGAGAAAATGGTGGTTACCAGCATTTTCTCCATTTTCCCACAATGTTTGCTATCCTCTCCAAAACATTTAAATCATTTAAACCAGATTTAAATTGTGGTCTGCAAAATGTTTTCAATTTAAACAAGCCTACATTTTTGTTGCTTGGTTAACAGTTCGAGAAAAAGCACATTATATAAGCTAAATTGAAATGATCACCCACATGATTTCAACTTGGACAAGTCTAAAATTTTGTTGACTTGTTCAGAGTTAATTAACTCTTTGCCACACAATCCCTACTTCTAATGATGCTGAGAAAGAAGCCTTTTGAAAACATTGTGGGAAAAAGGAGAAAATGCTGGTAACCAGCATTTTCTCATTTTTCCCCACAATGTTTTCTGCCCTTCCCAAAACAAACTTCCATTTTTCGATAACATTTATTTTGTCGTCTGCAAATGCTTTCAATTTCGACCAGTCTAAACTTTTGTCGTTTGGTAAACAGTTTAACAACTTACCTGAAGGCGAAAGTAAACATCGTTTAAGGTCAGTGCCTTTATTAGTTGAGCTGAATTCTGGAAATGAACATTATCTGAAACAAGAAAAAATCTTTGAAAAAGATAGCGTAAATTGCCAGCAACTAGGCAGGGGCCCTTAAACATCTCTACATTTTTTACCAATCACAAATTCCTATTTATTCATTTGTTATCAGGACCAAAAAGTAGGTCAAAAGCCAGCATATTCAGCTATGCCGATAAAGTACGAAAAGCAACAAGTTTATCTGGTAGGTAAGAAACATTGCTTCATTCATGTAGACCATTTGCCAAACTGTGTTTACACAACCCTGGGGAAGAACGGTCTCGAAAACATTGTAAGAAAAGGAGAAAGTGTTGGTAACCAGCATTTTCTCCTCCCACAATGTTTTATACCCCTTCGATGACAAATAGCATTGTTTCAGCCAAATTTAATTTGTCTTCTGCAAATGCTCTCAATTTGTAACTCTGTCATGTGGTTTAACATGCAATGACCTGGTCACCCATCCAGGTACTAAGTATAACCACCTTGCTTAACTTCCACAGAGAGAGAACTGCACCAAACCGCATCGCTGTAAAAGCTAGCTCAACAGCAAGGCAAGTTTGAAGTGCTTATATATCTAAAATCTCTCCGTGACACTACTCTCCCCTACGAGAAGTCTCGACCGCGAGACCTACATACAAAGAATCCAGGGGAATAAACATGGGTAAGACAACTCCGGTCCGGCAGTTGTCATTATCCCACCTCTGCAACCAAATGTAACGTGCAATGACCTGGTCACCCATCTGGGCACTAACCTAATGCATGTTGCTTAACTATCACAGAGAGAAATGCACCAAACCGCATCGCTGTAAAAGCTAGCTCAATAGCAAGGCAGGTTTGAAGTGCTTATATATTTGACCTCTATCTGTGACATTACTCTCCCCTACGAGAAGTCTCCACCTCAAGACTTATATACAAATAAACCAGGGGAGCATAAGAGAGCAAGGCAACTCTGGCAGTTGTCATTATCCCACCGCTGCCACCAAACCGCATCACTGTAAAAGCTAGCTCAACAGCAAGGCAGGTTTGAAGTGCTTACCAGTATATATTTAACCTCTCTCTCTGACAGTGGTAGAGGGTTAAGGCAGATCTGATATTGATCTACACTGTCTGCAATGGGCAGACTGATTTTGATCTACAGTGTCGTAACCCTTTAGCTGCTAAGTGCAATTCACTGACCTTTTGTGGATAGCATAGATCAAGATCAGACAGCACAAAAGGTGCAGTCTGATCTTGGATCTACACTGTCTGATAAGGAGATATTTTTCTTAAGAAAATTAAGTTTGAAATAACATTATTTTGGTTTTTACTACTGGATTGAATGTTTTATTTCACTTATTTAGTAGGATAAGGGATAAAAAACAGTTGAAGTGGTGGCTAGCTCTCAAAGGATATGCAAACTGGAAGACTATTGTACAAACACAATATCTGAATATCAAGATATTTGCACTACGTATGTGGAGGTATGTGTATGGTTGATGCCATTTGGCATGTATGGCCCTTTGAAAATCTTCTTGAAAAAATATGAGCCATGCTCTATGAAAAGGGGACTTAATGCATCTCTGTGAGTCATTATACCCAGCAAGCCATCACGTAATTATGGATCCCATATAGCCATTTGTTTTTAACAACCAACTTAACCCTTTCCCAAACGACAAATTTTAGACTGGTCCAAATTGAAAGAGTTTGCAGACGACAATTTTAAATTTGATGAAAATGGCAGAAAGGTCTCAAAAAGGGTAGAAAACACTGTGGGAAAAGGAGAAATTGCTCATTACGAGCAATTTCTCCTTTTCCCCCAGTGTTTTCAAAAGACTTGTACTGCAGACACGTGAAAACCAGGGCTTGTTTGGGAAAGGGTTAATCATGAGATAGACTGGTGCTAGGACATACAGAAACTTGACCAATAGCGAAAAGTTTCGGCCAAGGTCAGCCTGCTTGGACTGCGCCGGCTGACATGGGTCAACACTATTCGCAGATGCATTAAGCCCCCTTTTCACAGAGCATGGCTCATATGGATAAGTAATATTATGCAGTTACCAGTTTTTTGTCCTATTTCCACAATGTTTTCCATCTATCTAAACACAAATTCTATCATTTGAACCACATACAATTTGTTGTCTGCAAAATTTAATGCTTTCTATAATATGTGCCATGCTCTGTGAAAAGGGGGCTTAATGCATCTGCGAAACGTATCGATCCAGGTCAGCCTGTGCAGTCCACTCAGGCTGACCTGGACCAAAACTTTTCGCTAGTTGTCAATTTTCTGTATATCTAATGACCAGTCTAACTCATGATTAAGTTGATGATTAACCCTTTCCCAAATGACAAATTTTGGACTGGTCCAAATTGAAAGAGTTTGCAGACGACAATTTAAAATTTGATGAAAATGGCAGAAAGTTATCAAAATGAGGAGAAAACACTGTGGGAAAAGGAGAAATTGCTCATCATGAGCAATTTCTCCTTTTCCCACAGTGTTTTCAAAAGACTTGTACTGCAGACACGTGAAAACCAGGGCTTGTTTGGGAAAGGGTTAAAAAAATTGGCTTTTATGAATCCATAATTATGTGAAGGCTTGATCGGTATAATGCATCACAGAGATGCATTAAGCACCCTTTTACCAGAGCACCACTCAAATATATCAAATTTTGACATTTTGTAAATAGTTAATAATTGCAAGGATTGATCATATATATATTGAGGATATCTGTTTTTTTTCCGCAAAAGATCAAAATTTATGCCATCGAGTGACCATCATTGATAATATTTTCACGAGTGGCACGGCCATGAGTCAAAATATGACCGTATGATGTTGATGAGATGAAATAATTTTCAGTCTTTCACCAAAAGAAAACCATTCTATTCATTTCATGCTTCTAACCCCTGTTTTGGGACTTGTGAAGTACAGGGAAGCTCTTAGTTTTTTGGCACCAGCGAGCTTATCAATTGGTAAATTCACTGTTGACCAGTGAATTTACAGTGAAATCATAAAACCATAATTCACCATTATATCGAGATAAACTACCAAAAAGCATAAAAAAGTAAAATATGTAAAGCTTTACTTACCATCTCCAGTGCCATGTACTAACATAAACCGTGTCGTCTTTGATCTGAAATTCGCTGCATATCTGGATATTGTAGCATGCTGTAAAGATAAAAATGTACATAAAGAAAGAAAGTTTGTTTGCCTATAATGTAACTGTCACAATTTACATAGTTATAAGATAAATTGTTGAAGGAAAGGAAAGTGTCACTTTTTAAAAAAAACATTACCAAATGAATGGCACTCTGGTGAAAGGGGGTTTAATGGATTATACGAAACAATTCATCGCATACTTATGGATCCATAATGTCCATTTCATCTAACAACTGACTTATTCCCATGAATAATGGTCCTTTCGACGGTGCAGAAAATTTACAAATAGCAAAAACTTTCAACTCGCGTCAGCCTACCCAGGTTGACCTGAGTGAATACTATTTGCAAGTGCACTGAACGCCTTTTCCACAGAGCACAGGTAAAAATGTTTTTTAGATAATGCAAGAAATAAAGGTCACCACTGTTTCATCCAATCTTGTAGTTGAAATTTAGTCATTGAGCTATCCCTGACAAAATACCAAAGTACCATACTTTAGACTTGTCTAAAGTGAAAGCATTTGCAAGTTATAAATTAAGCCTTTACCAGATGACAAGATTTTAGCCTTGTCCAAATTGAAAGCATTTGCAGACGACAATTTCATTGTGGCTCAAATGGTGTAATTTCACTTTGATACGGTAGAAAACATTGTGGGAAAAGGAGAAAATGCTGGTTACCAGCATTTTCTCCTTTTCCCTCAATGTTTTCAAAAGGCCTCTTTCTCAGGGTCATTAAAAGGGTTAAATGTCGCTCACATTATAAAATTGGACTTGGATGACATACTGTAGGAAAAGGAAAAAATGCTGATGACCAGCCTTTTCCCCTTCTTTCAAAAACCTTTCTCTTAGTCTTTAATTCTTAACCAGACAACTGAATTTTAGACCTATCCAAAATAAAATCATTTGTAGAAAACAGATTATGTTTGGTTCAAATGACAGGATTTTTCTTTGAAAGGATAGAAAACATTGTGGGAAAAGCAGAAAATGCTGATTGTCAGCATTGTCTCCTGTTTTCAAAAAACCTTCCTCGTGGTCCTATTAAATTTAGGAATAATTGGTACAGATTTGTATGTTGTACCATAATATCTCTTTTTAATGCCCCCAGGAGAGGGGGGGCACTACAATTTCAAAAAGGGAGGCAATTAATTGGAGGGGGGTGTGTCAATAAGGGTCATAACGGTAGTTCTAAAAGCACTTACATTGTACCCTTCTATATTGTCCCCCTCTGTGGGCAGACCCATATATCGTTCTGTGTAAAATGAATCTGAAATGAAATCATGACTTTAACCCTTTCCCAAACAAGCCCTGGTTTTCACGTGTCTGCAGTACAAGTCTTTTGAAAACACTGTGGGAAAAGGAGAAATTGCTCGTAACGAGCAATTTCTCCTTTTCCCACAGTGTTTTCTACCCTTTTTGAGACCTTTCTGCCATTTTCATCAAATTTAAAATTGTTGTCTGCAAACTCTTTCAATTTGGACCAGTCCAAACTTTGTCATTTGGGAAAGGGTTAAGAGTGTTATTTTAACTCTTAACCCTTTACCAGACCATCCTGAGTTTTAATGACCCGGAAGGAGAATGCTCTTGAAAGCTTTGTGGGGTTTCCATGGTTGTGAGGTAAAGTGTCTGCCTCCTAGCCATAAGGTCCCAAGTTCAATACCCGGTAGTGGGTGTCGACTTTGAGATTTTTCATTGGCTCACACATTCGGCGTGAGCACTGGTATAGTTCCCAGGAAGCAGAATTGAAAGAGATAAGTAGAAGTAAGATCTTTTTTCTCAAATGATGTAAAATGAATAAAATAAAACTTTGTGGGAAAAGGAGAAAATTCTGGTAACCAGCATTTTCTTCTCTTCCCACAATGTTTTCTACCCCATCAGATAACCACAGCCCATTTTGTACTAATTTCAAATTGTTGCCTGCAGTTACTTTCAATTTGGAAGAGTTAATATTTTTTGTTATGGAAGGAGTTAAAGTGACTGTTTAACCCTTTCCCAAACGACAAATTTTGGACTGGTCCAAATTGAAAGAGTTTGCAGACGACAATTAAATTTAATGAAAATGGCAGAAAGTTATCAAAAAGGGTAGAAAACACTGTGGGAAAAGGAGAAATTGCTCGTTACGAGCAATTTCTCCTTTTCCCACAGTGTTTTCAAAAGACTTGTACTGCAGACACGTGAAAACCAGGGCTTGTCTGGGAAAGGGTTAACCCTTTACCATACAATCCCGACTTTTAACGACCCTGAGGAAGAAGACTTTTGAAAACATTGTGGGAAAAGGAGAAAATGCTGGTAACCAGCATTTTCTCCTTTTCCCACAATGTTTTCTACTCTATCAAGTACAAATTTTGTCATTTGAGCCACCGTAACCTGTCGTCTGCAACTGCTTTCAATTTGGAACGGTCTAAATTGTTGTCGTTTGGTAAAGGGTTAACCCTTTGCCAAACAATCCTGTGTTTAACTCTTTACCAGATAACCAAATTTTTGACAAGACCAAATTGAAAGCATCTGCAGACTACAAAATAAATGTGACTGGAAATTTGTTGTGGAAAGGGCAGAAATCACTGTGGGAAAAAGAGAAAATGTTGGTTTCCGGCATTTTCTCCTTTTCCCACAATGTTATCAAAAGGCTTCTTCCTCAGGGTCGTTAAAAGTACGGATGGTGTGGTTAAGAGTTCAAGACCTTGAGTAAGAAGGCTTTTGAAAACAACTTTATCTAATCCAGGGTAAATTCTAGAAACCAAATCTATGACTGGCCCCCTCATCAGAAAAAGTAAGGGCCAGTAGAGAAATTTAACTCTTTACCAAACAACAAATTTTGGACTTGCCCAAATTGATATAGTTTGCAGACGACAATTTTAAATTTGATGAAAATGGCAGAAAGGCCTCAAAACGGGTAGAAAACACGGTGGGAAAAGGAGAAATTGCTCGTTATGAGCAATTTCTCCTTTTCCCACCGTGTTTTCAAATGACTTGTACTGTAGACACGTGAAAATCTGGGCTTGTTTGGGAAAGGGTTAAGGGGCCAAAGGAAAACTATGTTCATCAATGGATTTTGATTTTTATCCTTGCAACCAAAAGTAGATTTTTCTTCCATTACTGCCCTAATGACCTTTTCCCTCTGAATGCCTCACACATGTGCATGTGAGAAATTGTGTAAGCTTCAGTCAGCATATCTGTCTTTTGTGCTTAGAGCACAAAATACTGTATATTTCATGTTTTGTTAGAAAGATTAAATGACAACAATGAAATAGTCACAAGTATATTGGCTAAATTGTAAATTTTTACCTGTCACTGGTTTTGCGCCCAGCAACGTTTTGTTTTTTACTAGAAGAATTTAGTTGTCAGTGTTATCTTGACATTATTTCTTTGGTTATTTGGGTCCAAAAATGTAAAAAATAAAGTATCGGGAGAGAAGTCTGCTGTGTGACAGAAGCAACATGGAGATTTATTAGGTTTTCAAATATGGTATGCCTTTTTTGATTGGTTGATATGGGTGACACACCCACAGAAATAACCAATAAGAACATTGTAACAATTCACCAGTCATATGTTGGCTGCACTTGATTCTTCAATTAGTGTGAACTTGAGAACAAACTCTCATTATCAAATAAACACCTTACAAAAAACATGGGCCGGCTTGGCCCTGAGGTAAGATTTCTGATGCACCAAAAATAAAAAATATGCACCCATGGCACAAGGGTGCACTCTAAAATAAACCTGCTAATCCTTTACAGATAGACAAACCGTAAGCGTTTGAAGATGACAGATTATATGTGACCTAAAAACTTAAAATAGTCTTTCAAGAAATTTCTGCTTATTTAGGTAAAGGTAAAACATTGCATTTTTACCATAATATCTCCAGTCTGTTACCGGGGCAACAGAAATTCCACATGTATATAAATTATCTGGGCGTGACATCACAGCAGCTGTCAGAAAGCCCCCATGAGACTGAAATAAACATGATGCTTATGAACTCTCTACCAAACCACAACATTTTGGACCTTTCTTAACCCTTTACCATATATTGACAATTTTTAACAACCCTAGAGAAGACAGCTTTTGAAACCATTTTGGGAAAAAGGAGAAAATACTGGAAACCAGCACCTTTCCCCACAATATTTTCTATCATTCCATTAACAATTCTTAATTTTTGAATCACATTTAATAATTTTGTTGTCTGCTAATGCTTTCAATTTGGACTTTTCTAAATTTTGTCATTTGGTAAATGGTTAATTCAAAGCATTTTACAAATGTGACTCAAATGGTGTAAGTTTTTTTTTTGACAGGGTGGAAAACATTGTTGGAAAAGGAGAAAACCCTGGAAACATTTACTCCTTTTATCATAATGTTTTCAAAAGCCTTCTCCCTTAAGGTCCTTAACCCTTTACCAAACGATAAAATTTAAGAGTGGTCCAAATTCAAAGCATTTGCAGACCACACAATAAATGTAACTTAAAAATTGAAACTTGTTTTTAGTCAGGTAGAAAACATTGTGGAAAAAGGAGAAAATGCTGGTTACCAGCATTTTCTCCTTTTTCCACAATGTTTTCAAAACTCGTTTTTCTCAGGGTCATTAAAATTCAGGATTGTATGGGAAAGGGTTAAAACTTTAGATTGTTTGATAAACTATGGACCATTCAATAAAATCTTAGACTTGTTCAAACATAAAGTACTATATATCGGGGTTTTTTTCGCCGAAAGGAAATTTTCCCTATTTTTGTGAATGGATCATTCTTGCGAAAATTATATTTGCTAAATACTCCATACAATCTGAAAATCCTTCCTTTGATACAAAGGAAAAGGAAAAGCCTAACATTGTAAGAAATGTTTTTGAAAATGCCGGTATCTTGAAAAAATGAAAAACAGACTTAACACAATGCTCTATATAGAGAATAGATGGTTGGTGTCTTGGATGGGTGAAGTTTATCGGGCAAGGCGGAGGAATTTATCTGGTGAGCCGAAGGCGAACCGGATAAATTCCGGAGCCGAGCCCGATAAACTTAAACCATCCAAGACACCAACCATCTATTCTATTTATCCTGTCACGCACTGTAAATGAACAAAACAAAACAAAAAACAGACATGATACAAAGACTGTACCTTTTATCCAATATCTTATGGTACTTATACCATAAAATTCCCGAACCGAGCCTGACAAAATTTCCTGGAATCAAAGACACTACTGTCTATTCTTCAAATTTTCAACGACACTATTCTGTTTATCCTGTTACACATTTACAAACATAAATCCGACTAGGTAGAATATTTCGCTCGAAATTAAGGCACGTATTGACATCTTTCGCACTATGAAAAAAACACACTTGTATGGCGAACTGAGTAAAGCGCTTTTGGTATGCAGCTGTAATAATGACATCATGAATAATATTGACTACGTCATAAACGTGACGTAAACCCTCGGAAGAATGTTGTGGCGGAGAATTATAATTTATTTTAAATAATAAGAAAAATCAACATGTGCATCGAATTTTAAGCGATAATTTTCTTTGAAATATTGATTTCGTGTACCGGCACCTAAAAAAGGAGTTCCGGCTGGTCACATGACCAACTAGCCTAATAAACCTTGATCACGTGACCAACTGACATAATAAACCTAGTCACGTGGTCAAGTGACCGTATATCACCAAGTTTATATGACCCCCTGTTATACGACGGAATTTATAGGAGGTGACAGGATAAACATGTATAGCATGAGTTGTCACTAGATCCCAGTAATCATTATACTGAAGTTTGAACAAAGTTGCCTCCCTTAGTTTCCCAGAGTCCATTTGTAATCAAATGATACTATGAACTGCGAATAAATGAAGTGACTAGGAAATACTTGGTAGTCTAAGATTTGAAGAAATCTTTTTCTTATTTAGGTATTTATATATACAATCAGAATCACTGGGAAAAGAAGTAATTTTGAGATTTTGAAATACCCGACTATCAAGACAAATCTTGTGATTCTAGCTTTTTTCCCATTTTGCATTTGCACTAATGCGTCCGGTATATTTTGCCAGACCTACAGATATATACTTTTGGTGGGTTTGGTGCTATCATATATTTACGATTTATTGAAAAATATTAACATACCAATGAATTCATGAAAATAAGAAACGTGAAAAATTGATTTTGACAAAACTCACGAAAATTTTGGGATGCGAAAAAAAAACGATATACGGTAATATGACCATGATAAACTGACCATAGCCCTACTGCTGGGATCTTTCTTTGAAAGGAGAAAATGCTGGTTATCATCCTTTTCTCACAATTATTTCGAAAGCCTACTTTCTATAGGTATCGGTACTATCAAGCGTATATTTAGTCTTACTAATGGATAATTTACCAAGTATCGACTGTGTATATTCTATACACAGGAATGTTTCTTTGTTTTTAAAATTTTCTTGGAGCTAAAGCCTGGACGTCTCCCTTTAACCCTTCACCACACAATCCCAAGTTTTATCAACAAATGGACTTTTGAAAACATTGTGGGAAAAGGAAGAAATGCTGGTAACCAACATTTTCTCCTTTTCCTACAATGTTTTCTACCCTTTCAATAAAAAAGTCCTAGTAAGTGCAACATTTAATTTGTCATCTGCAGATGCTGTCATTTTGGACCAGTCTAAAGTTTTGTTGTGTGGTAAAGTGTTAATGTTTAGATTTTGACTCTCCAGGTCCTGTTTTAACCCTTTCCCAAACGACAAATTTTGGACTGGTCCAAATTGAAAGAGTTTGCAGACAACAATTTGAAATTTGATGAAAATGGCAGGAAGTTCTCAAAAAGGGTAGGAAAACACTGTGGGAAAAGGAGAGATTGCTCGTTACGAGCAATTTCTCCTTTTCCCACAGTGTTTTCAAAAGACTTGTACTGCAGACACATGAAAACCAGGGCTTGTTTGGGAAAGGGTTAACCAACCATTCTTAAATTCATTCTTAATCTTATTCTCAAAAACTTTCTAAATTTGAAAGTAATAAACCTTCTGATTGGCTAAACCAAGTAGTAGATTAGCCAGTCAGAATTTGTGTTATTTTCTGAATCAAGAATAAGACTTGGAATCAAATTACTTAGAACTGTCGCAAAGCGGACATTAAAAATACCCCCACCAGCACCTTGTCACTGAAGTAACACAAAGCAGCACAATCAGAGAAAACAAAGTTTACCTGTGACCTTGACCTTTGACCCATGTGACCCAAAACACTAGGGCACCTCCTTGCGTCATAAACAACACTTGCATAAAGTTTCAGGGTCTTAGGTCAAACAGCTTCTGAGTTGAACCACAAAAACGAAAAGATGTACAGATGGACAAACGGACGGACAAACAGACAGACAGACAGACATGGTGAAACCCATGTACTCCCCTCCACTATGTAGGTGTGGGGTATAAAAAGGGATAGTAAGTTCAGAGTCAGATATGTGTGTGTGTGTGTGTGTGTGTGTGTGTGAGCCATCCTCTGGCAAAAGGGGGCTTGCATCTCTGTGATCTATAATAGCAATCCAGCCATCACATAATTATGGATCCATAATAGCCACTATTTTTAACAACCGACTTAATCATGAGGTAGACTGTTCCTTGGACATACAGAAAATTGACCAGTAGTTTAAAGTTTTGTCCTAGGCCAGCCTGCGCAGACTGCACAGGCTGACCTGAGTCAATACTTTTCGCAGATGCATTAAGCCCCCTTTTCACAGAGCATGACTCATATGAG
This sequence comes from Tridacna gigas, assembly GCA_945859785.2. Lineage (NCBI taxonomy): Eukaryota > Metazoa > Mollusca > Bivalvia > Cardiida > Cardiidae > Tridacna > Tridacna gigas. Next base: position 57,818,187 of record OX244040.2, on the reverse strand, counting down.
CAACAGGTCAATAATGCAGAATGTTGAAAAGATTTTCCTAACAAAACAGAAACGCTGTTACATACCACTCCCCATATTGCTGTTCGATTATTTACGTAGTGTAATGACTTGAAATGTCTGAAACAAGATGAAATAGTCTGTAATATTCTAATATAGTGGAAACATTCAAAGTCCAACGATAGTTTGTCTCGATCTTTACCAAACGACAAAATTTTAGACTTGTCAAAATTAAGAGCAATTGGTAACTAGCATTTTCTTCTTTTCCCACAATGTTTTCCACTCTTTCAGTCGGAAATTTCTCCATTTAAGCCACAATTAATATGTTGTCTGGAAATGATTTCATTTTGAACCAGTCTAAAATTCTGTCAGCTGGTAAAGAGTTAACTACAATTATTGCATAAAATGTACGTTTTCGGGCCGTTAAACACATGTATTAACCCTTTCCCAAACGACAAATTTTGGACTGGTCCAAATTGAAAGAGTTTGCAGACGACAATTTTAAATTTGATGAAAATGGCAGAAAGTTCTCATAAAAGGGTAGAAAACGCTGTGGGAAAAGGACAAATTGCTCATTACGAGCAATTTCTCCTTTTCCCACAGTGTTTTCAAAAGACTTGTACTGCAGACACTTGAAAACCAGGGTTTGTTTGGGAAAGGGTTAACGGGGAAAAACCGGGCGTTAACAAGAGAAAACATGTATTAATCAGTAAAATCACGCGCCGTTAACTCCTGGCTTTGTACTTTCAATATCCTTGATCCGAGCCTACCTTGTAAACAATGCACGCTGAACGTTTGTTCTTGTCATACACCCAAGCCTCCAACCAACAAAGCTGTAGGAACTTGTACCATATTAGATCCTTATTATGGCTTATCTTTGATGATTTTTTTACACCACAAACGAAATCTTACCCAGTATCTAAATATTATCGAGATCTGCGCAAAAAATCAATCGTGATGCACTCTACATCCCACCCATTTTCTTAACCCGGTCAGCAATTCCTTCGCTTGATATATCCCTTTGGCGTCTTTCAGTTATAGAAATTTCATATCCACTCGTTTATCCTAGTTGTAATCGATCCAAAACTATGCAAGTAAATCCAACGAAAGTCCATTATGTATTAAATATCATTAGAAGTGAACTACAGCGAAAGATTGAAATGCTGGCATAGGACTATGGCCCTTCACTACGCGTAACAAAAATTTCATCGTCAAATTCCAGTTTCGACCAGTGTAAGTCCTGTACATTTTCATGTCTGTTTCTTTGCATTTCGATGGAAATATTTTTTGATTTTGTTGAAAGTTTTTGCTAAAATCATTTTATGCAATAATAGCGTTAATTCACATTTCTTTGGTCGTTTACATTCACAGAGGCCCTCAAAATGATTAAATGCCCTCGTGCTTTGCACTCAGGCGGTAAACCATTTTTCGGGCCTCTGCAAATGTTAACGACCTAAAAAACATGAATTAACCCTATATTATATGCAACATTTCTTTTTAGCCAGCTATGCCACAGTACATAGATGAAGTCTACCACAATCAAAGTATTGCAAGGAACCCACTGTTGGATGAAACCAACCAAAGATTAATCCTGTACCACACAGTGCTGATTTTAACAACCCTGTAAGAGAAAGGTTTTGAAACATTGTAGGAAAAGGAGAAAATGCTGGTAGCCAGCATTTTCTCCTTTTCCTGCAATGTTTTCTACCCTGCCAGAGAGAAATTTTGATGTTTGAGTCAAGTTCATTTTGTCATCTGAAAATATTTAAATCTGGACTACCCTGAAACTTTGTCATTTGGTAAAGAGTTAAATATCTCACCTTCCTGCGGCAAGGATATCGTCAACTTCCACCGTACCAAAACGTTTATGGATAGAATGAAGCCACTCGTCCCCACGCCCTCCAGTGCCCCGCGGGTCTACGTAGCCTATAATTAACCCATGCGCACTGGACTGAAAATGTTCCCAACCTATTTCGAATTGATGTGTAACCTGCTGTGTATTTGGACTGCCATAACTGCCGAGAAAAGTGATTAACACATTATCACCTGTGAATGAACTTTTTTTTCTTAAAGCTTTACTAAACGACAAAATTTCAGACTGGTCAAAATTAATGTCAAAGTGTTTGCAGACATCATTATATAGGTAGCTCAAATTAGGATTTCTGTCTTTGATAAGGTACAGAAAATTGTAGGAAAAGGAGAAAAAAATGTTGCTTACCAGCATTTTACATTTTTCCCAATAAAATTGCCAATCAAAATGTACATATTCCATGTGAGACATACGTCATCATACCATATTTGGAACCATATTTGACACTGTGTAGATACATATTTTTTTTCTGTCAAGTGTGTTACTTTATCAGTCTGTGACCCATGTATTTTTAGCCACAGAAATTACAGGTATGAAATAAATGAGCCATGCTCTGTGAAAAGGGGGCTTATTGCATCTGCAAAAAGTATCGATCCATGTCAGCCTGCGCAGTCTGCAACAGAATAGACAAAACAGGTTTCTTGGATCCATAATTATGTGATGTCTTGCTCGATACAATACATATCACAGATGCATTAAGCCTCCTTTTGCCAGAGCAAGCCTCAAATGTGTTGTTATGGGAGATCACTCCTTCCTTAGAGCATAGCTTCTTCCTGTATAAAATCTATACCTGACAACTGCTTTAGGGGGAATTCTCTTTAGCTCAGAGGTTAGTGTATTGGTCTTCTAAGCCTCGATAAACAAAGATATTTGCAGCACGGGTTTTAATCCCAGCCAGAGAGGTTTGTATTTGTATTTATGCATGTGTTACAAACTTTCATTTTCGTAAGATGGGGGCTCGTCCAGGATTGGCCATTGAGCCATTTGTTGTCTGCCCGTTATTGGCCACTGAGCCATTTGTTGTCTAAATAATAGACTTAGTGCCTAATTAGGCTTACCCTCATCAAATGATGACTTCTCTTAAGGGGGGGTCTGCTATGGGAGATCACTACTTCGTTAGAGCATAGCTTCTTCCCGTATAAAATCTATACCTGACAACTGCGTCAGGGAGAATTCTCTTTAGCTCAGGGGTTAGTGTATTGGTCTTTTAAACCTTGATAAACGAGGATCTTTGCCGCATAGGTTCGAATCCCAGCCGGAGCAATTTACATTTAAGCTATGCATTTGTAGGAACTTTCATGTTTGTAAGAGTATTTTGCATGGACAATTTAAAAGTGTATAATTATGTAACCTTGAAATTGGTCTTACAGTTATCATCAAGATAAAATTGATAATTTATGCATTATCACTTACATTTTTAAAAGTAAATTATAAGTTATGATTTCATGTTCTTTCAATACAGGTGGCAGAAGTAATTTAGCCCAGGCATCTGAAAAAAAGAATTCTGACATGCAAGACAATTATCTCAATACCAAAAGACAAATTTAACACTAGTCTAAATTCAAAGCATTTGCAGACGACAAAATCAATGGGACTCAAAATTGTAATTTGTTTTTGGAAGGGTAGAAAACACTGTGGGAAAAGGAAATAAATGCTGGTTTCCGACATTTTCTCCTTTTTCTACGATGTTTTCCTTAGCCTTCTCCCTCAGGGTCAATAAAACTTGAGATTGTGTGGTAAAGGGTTAAATGATGTTGAGGTCAGCAGAAAATAAAACCAAGTAGAAATTATATTCTTTACCAAACAATCCAGAGTTTTAACCCTTTACTATACAATCCCGACTTTTAACAGCCTTGAAAAAGAAATCTTTTGAAAACATTGTGGGAAAAGGAGAAAATGCTGGTGACCAGCATTTTCATCTTTTCCCACAATGTTTTCAAAAGATTTCTTTCTCAGGGTGATTGGTAAAGGATAAAGCTATTCACTTTATATAGGCATGTACCATTCCTGGAATCTCTTAGAATGACTGCTTCTGGCAAATCTTTACTCTTTACTAGACAACAAAAAATTTTAGACTGGTCAAAATTGAAAGCATTTGCAGATGACAAAATTAGATATTGCTTAAATAGTGTGATTTGTTTTTGATAGGATAGAAAGATGAAATGTGCCGTAAAACACGGGTCAACCAAAATAATACCTGCATGTATAAGGTATTTACATATGGGTTATGACAGCAACGTAGGCTATCGTAACTTAACAGATGACGAAAGGGCTATCGTCGAAAACAGCCAAGCTGAAAATTTGGAATGATTGCAGAATCAGGATGGCAATTCCTCTTTACAAAATTGAGTCATGCTCTGTAAAAATGGGGTTTAATGCATCTACCCAAAAAGTATTGACCCTGGTCAGCCTGCCCAGTCTGCGCAGGCTGACATGGGTCAAGATTGTTTGCTATTAAATGAATTCTATGCATGTCAAAGGACCATTCCTCCTCAGGATTCTGACGGTTATTCGACAAAATGGATTTTATGATGACTTGTTTGGTACAATGCATCATTGAGATGCATTAAACCCCCTTTTGCCAGAGTGTGGCTAATCTAAATGTCTACCTCAGAATGGATATTCTATCAGAGAGTGAAAAAACCATGCTCAAGGGCATTCTCTTCTCACAATTTTCTTCTTTTCCCACAATGTTTTGAAAAGTCACCACCTGAGGTCATGAAAACACAGGGCTATTTGGTAAAGGATTATCTTCTTTTCCAGACAAAAAATTTTCAGAACTGTCCAGATTGAAAGCACATGGTGACAACAAATTAAAATATGGCTCAAAAATGTTTTTCTTTGAAATGGTAGAAAACATTGTGGGAAAAGAAGAAAATGCTGGTTACCGGCATTTTCTTCTTTTCCCACAATGTTTTCAAAAGCATTTTTTTCTCAGGGTCGTTAAACTCAGAATTATGTGGTTATAGGTTAAAGGTAAACTTACGTTGATTATTTCCTACGGGTATTTCCACGTATTTTATTCTAGGTATAGCCTTTCCCTTCATTAATCTCTTTAATGCCTTGTTCTCTTCTAGAGTTTTAACTGAAATATAAAACAAGATATACCTCTTAAAAAAAAGATAGATGACATAAATTTACCCGCCAATGGGCAGAGGACCTTTATATAAACATGTCTACACTTTTGACCAATCACAAATTTCTATTCATTCATTTTTTTTTATCAGTACTAAAAAAGTAGGTCAAAAGCCAGCACATTCAGCTACGTCAAAAATCAGTAAAACTGGAAATGTCACAACATGAAGGTGCTAATGCTTGGCTACAGTTGCTTTTAGAAACGGATTGAATTTTAAACCCGCAAATGGGCCTAACTGTGTCAAAAATATTTTGATGGTTACCTGCCTCTGTTGTATGGGTTCCTCTTTTGATAGTCAACTACTAGTCAAAGTTTGAAGTAAATATCTTCAGTAATGACAGAGATATTATAAAATGTCAAAGTTTTCTAGAAAATTGTGAGGCAAAAAGGGGCATAACTGTGTCAAAAATATTTTGATGGTTACCTTCCCCTGTTGTATACGTTCCCCTTGTGAAGTCAACAACTAGTCAAAGTTTGAAGTAAACATCTCCAGTAATGACAGAGATATTATAAAGTGTCAAAGTTTTTGTACGAGGATGCAGACAATTATGACACAGATGACAGAACTATGATAATACCTCACCGTCTTGTTTGAAAACAGACGAGCTAATAACTAACCAGACCTACTTTTAGATTGGTTTATATCAAACACATTTGCAGACTGGTACTGTCACAAAGCGGACAAATTCCCCCGACCAGCACCTTGTCAGTGAATCAGCACAATAAGAGAATGCAAAAGATTTTCAAACAAAGCTCACTTGTGACCTTGGCCTTTACCACATGTGACCCATGTTACCCAAAAACAATAGGGCACCTCCTTGGGTAATGGGCAAAACTTGTATAAAATTTCAGGGTTTTAGGTCGAATGGCCTTTGAGCTAGAGCACAGAAACAATTTTCAAACAAAGTTCACACTTGACCTTGACCTTTGACCCATCTGACCCAAAGACAATAGAGCACCTCCTTGGACCATGAGCAACACTTGTATAAAGTTTCAGGGTCCTAGGTCAAATGGCTTTTGAGTCAGAGCACAGAAATGAAAAGATGGACGGATTGACAGACAGACAGATGAATAGACAGATGGATGGACAGACAGACAGACAGGCATGGTGAAACCAGTATACCCCCTCTACTTTGTAGGTTGGGGGTATGATGACAAAGAAAATTGTAGCTCCGAAGGTAAGATCTGTCCTTCACAATGGTTGAAAACATTGTGGGAGAGGAGATAAGACTGGTCAGCTGCACCCTTCTAACAATGTTTTCAACAGCTTTCTGTCTCAGAGCTGTTAACCCTTGAGCTGATAAGCCCGACTCGCTGACCTTTTGCGGACATTGTAGATCAAGATCAGACTGCACAGAACGTGCAGTCTGATCTTGGATCTACAATGTCCGTTAAGGAGATATTGTTCTCAAAAAAAAAAAAAAAAATTAGTTTGAATTAACATTATTCGGGTTTATATACTATCATCTCGAAAGTTTTATTTAAGATATTTAGCAGGATACGGGTTAAATTTCTGGATTGCTTGGTAAAAGGTCAATCACTAGAAAAAGTTTTCATCAGAATGACAAAAAACTAAGTAGAGTCAGCCTCCCACACCAGGGGAGGGGGTGGTTCCAGGTTCAAATCCTAGGATAAATGGCTTCAAGCTTTGAAACTTCTCACTTCTCAGGGCACAAGAGCTGGTTCAGTTTTCAGGAAGCACTCATGGAGCATAAATAATCTAATTTTTTAGACCTTGCTTTTCACATCAGATATAAACAGGTTTAAAATTTTAGCCTTGTCCAAATTGAAAGCATTTGCAGACAACAATTTCAATGGGGCTCAAATGGTAGAATTTTTCTTTGATAGGGTAGAAAACATTGTGGGAAAAGGAGAAAATGCTGGTAACCAGCATTTTCTCCTTTTCCCACAATGTTTTCAAAAGGCTTCTTTCCCAGGGTTGTTAAAAGGCAGCCTTGTGTGGTAGAGGGTTAATTCATTATCAAATAATCCTACCTTCAACAACCTGCTAAAATAAAACTTTTGAAAGCATGGTGGAAGAAGGAGAAAATGCTGGTAACCAGCACTTTCTCTTTGTTCCAGAATGTTTTCTACCTTTCCCCACAACAAGTCCAATCATTTATTTGAGACCCATTTGATTTTTTGTTGGCTTCAAATGCTTTCAAGATGTACAAATCTACAATACTGTCATTTGATAAAGAGTTCAATTACATACTTACTGTAAATATTTGGTACTGTCATCAATAAATGACTTGGCACTCCCGGACCCAAACAACTCAGTACATAATAATTGGCTGGGCTGCTGAATGTGGCCTCTACGTACAAACAGTTGGCCACCAAGTCACATGATATACACTTAGGAACTCGGAAACCTTCTTTGGTCTGTTCTGTCACAGAACTAGAAGTAAACAAGAGCACCAAATGTGGGAGCCGACACTCCGCTACAGATGCTTGATTTTCAGGTAAAATTCTTAGTCGAAAAAGAAGCATAACTCTGTCAAAAATATTTTGATGGTTACCTTCCTTTGTTTTATAGGTCCCTCTTTGAATAATTAACAACTTGTCCCAGTTTGAAGCAAATATCTTCAGTAATAACAGAGATATCATTAAATGTCAAAGTTTTCGCATGACAATGACGCAGACGAAGCCAGGGCTATGATAATACCTTGACATTTTCTTCGAACACATCCAAGCTTAAAAAACAAAAAGAATAGGAGCATGATGGTTCTCAACTGCTTGCTTACAAAAGATCTGACATTAGCCCATAAAGCACTGGAACTGGCTTAACCCTTTACCAAATGACAAAATTTTAGACTGGTCCAAATTGAAAGCATTTGCAGACGACAAAATAAATGTGATTGAAAAATTGAAATTTGTTTTGGGAAGGGTAGAAAACATTGTGGGAAAAGGAGAAAATGCTGGTTACCAGCATTTTCTCCTTTTCCCACAATGTTTTCAAAAGGCTTCTTTCACAGGGTCGTTAAAAGTCGGGATTGTGTGGTAAAGGGTTATGTTGTTTTTGTGGATGGTGTTAATCAACATCAGACTACACAGAATGTGCACTCTGATCTTGGATCTTCACTGTCCACTAATTTTTTGCTTATTCTGGCCAATTTTAAGCAAGCTTGAAATAAAAATATTTCAAATGATATTTCCTGTTTAAAAAAGTCTGTTTCATTAATTCAGCATTGTAAGAGTTAGACGCTATTTGAAACAAACTTTATTCAAAAACTTTATTCTATAAAAGAAACGTTACTGTTCAAGCCTTTGGCTATCTGAATAGCACATTTTCTCGACAAATTTAAGTAAAAAATATGTATCATAGATCTATCTTACGAGCCAACCAACATCAGGTTCTCTGTATCACATAAGTATCACTCCGAATATATCGTTAACCCTAAACCCTTTACCAGACAACAAAATTTTAGCCATGTCCAAATTGAAGACATTTGCAGACGACAATTTCAATGGTGCTCAAATGGTGCAATTTTTCTTTGACAGGGTAGAAAACTTTGTGGAAAAAGGAGAAAATGCTGGTTACCAGCATTTTCTCCTTTTCCCACAATTTTTGTGAAAGGCTTCATTCCAAGGGTCGTTAAAAGGCAGCATTGTGCAATAAAGGGTTAAATTGCTAAATAAATGAAACAAATATTTGCAGGCAATAGTAAAAAAAACAAAGATGACTTCACCAAAAAGAAAACACCGTGACAGTGGAAATCAAAGATCAGAACAGCAGCTACTTAACTCTTTACCAAACGACAGAATTTTAGACTCATCCAAATTAAAAGCATTTGCAGACAACAAAAAAATTGTGACTGAAAAATGTGACTTTATTTTGGGAAGGGTAAAAAAACATTGAGGGAAAAGGAGTAAATGCTGGTTTCCTGCATTTTCTCCTTTTTCCACATTGTTTTCAAAAGGCTTCTTTCTCAGGGTCGTTAAAAGTTGGGATTGTGTGGTAAATTTTTAAGGTCTTAACCCTTTACCACACAACAAAAATGTAGACTTGTCCAAATTCAAAGCATTTGCAGACAACAATTTAAATGTAGCTCAAATGATAGAGCCTTGATAGGGTAGAAAACATTGTGGGACAAAGGAGAAAATGCTGGTAACCAGCATTTTCTCCTTTTCCCACAATTTTTTCAAATTCCTTATTTCCCAGGGTCATTAAAACTCGGGATTGTGTGGTAAAGGGTTAACACAAAGTTTGTGGCTCTGACCATAAATTTTGACAGTTTGATTAATCCATTACCACATGACAGAATTTTAGAATGGTCCAAATTGAAAGCATTTGCAGACGACAAATTAAATGTCGCTCATATGATGGAATTTGTATCTGAAAAAGTCGAAAACATTGTGGGAAAAGAAGAAAATGCTGGTTACCAGCATTTTCTTGTTTTCCCACAATGTTTTCAAAGACCTTCTTTCTACAGGGTTGTTTAAAGCTGGGATTGTGTGGTAAAGGGTTAAAAGGGAACTCCATGTCTGTAAGGTTTTAGGCATGAGATTGCAGAGTCTTGATCAATGAAAGCACTATTTGCTTATCTGAGGCTTGTGTAAGGTAAGAACATTTTTAACTCATTACCACATGACTAAATTTTGGACTGGTCCAAATTGGAAGCATTTGCAGACGACAAATCAAAAGAGGTCAAAATGACACAATTTATTCTTGATAGGGTAGAAAATATTGTGGGAAAAGGAGAAAATGTTGGTTACCAGCATTTTCTCCTTTTCCCACAATGTTTTTAGAAGGCTTTTTTCCCACGGTCGTTAAAAGGCGGCAATGTGCGGTAAAGGGTTAACCTTTTACCACACAATCCCAACTTTTAACGACCCTAGTAACCAGCATTTTGTCCTTTTCCCACAATGTTTTCCACCCATTCCAAAACAAATTTCAATTTTTGGGTCACATTTATTTTGTTGTCTGCAAATTCTTTCAATTCGGACTAGTTTAAAAGTTTGTCATTTGGTAAAGAATTCAGGGTTAACAGGCTGTTTACATTTATACCTGTATAAATGCTTCTCCCTAGGATCTGCTTGTTTTACTGCAGTAAAATATCTGAAAAATAAAAGGCCATCATCTAACTGACCTAATTCAATGCTAAACATAGGAAAATTTACAATACCAAGCTTGGTACTGGTGGAAACTTATGATACATATAAAATTTTATGTTGTAATATTTTCCACAATGTTGTATTTGCTTTGAGTAACATGTGAAAATCTTACATCACACAAGACTGAAGGTCGATCGACATGACAAAATTTAAAGTTACTACAAGATAACATATTCCTTTTGTTAAGTGGCTGATTCTAAATTTTGTTAGAAACTTGTGTCCCATTTGAGAAACGGTCACATGTATTGTATTTCTGTTTGAAACTGATAGATAGATTTACAGGTGTTGCTTCTAATACATTAACACAATTGTTGAACAACAAAAAAAAAAAAAAAAATGAGCCATGCTCTGGCAAAAGGGGGCTTAATGCATCACCGTGCTGCACTATACAAAGCAAGGCATTACATAGCCATGGATCTCTCATAGCCACTTTTTCTAAAAACCGACTGAATCATTGGATAGACTGGTCCTTAGATATACAGAAAATTGACCAATAGCGAAAAGATTCGACCCAGGTCAGCCTGCGCAGACTGCGCAGGCTGACCTGAGTCAATACTTTTCGCAGATGCATTTAGCCCCCTTTTCACAAAGCATGGCTCAAATAATTAAATATGCATGATACGAAGAGTTCAAAAGCTGAATACACAATGGTTACACATAGTGGTTCTTGTTCTGATGCCAAGTGAAATAGATAATAATTGTCATTTTATTAGGTAAAATGTGGATATGATCTCTTGAAAATGCCTGACAACATCAATACTTGTCACAATTCCAGGTTAAACCATTTATCAATCTATATAGTTAACCCTTGACCACACAATCCCGATTTTAATGACCTTCAGAAAGAAGCCTTTTGAAAACATTGTGGGAAAAGGAGAAAATGCTGGTAACCAGCATTTTCTCCTTTTCCCACAATGTTTTCTACCCTTCCCAGAACAAATTTCAATTTTTCAGTCACACTTGTTAAGTTGTCGTCTGCAAATGCTTTCAATTTGGTCAAGTACAAAATTTTGTCGTTTGGTAAAGAGTAATACAAGAAAAACATCCCTAAAAGTGGTTCCCCTCTTTCCGATCATCTCCGCAATGCAGAAGAAAAATGCACGAATTCTGTACATCACTTGAATAATGGCGAGAGTGATGTCATGAAGTGTACGCTTTGAACACAGGAACTTTGGAAGCAACAGCAATGGCTTGATGTCGCGAGGAGAATTTACTTATAATTGTAAAGTTTAAAAGCATACCTTTTCTTAAGATCATTACCGTATGTTTAATATTGAACTCATGAAGCAATGGAAAGGGTATTTTTTTTCCTAATTAAGACTAAAGAGAATGTGTACCAAAAGCTTGGTTAAGGAAATGACGTTAGCAGACGGGACTTGGTCATTTCCATCCAGAATTATGAAAATCACTTTCAATTTCTCACAATGGATGTCATCATGCACTAGCTTTAGGATTTTAATATCATTTTCATTATAAATTTCTAAGAAAAATGTTACTTGAATTTTTTCCAAAAAATTTGCAAACTTCTCAAGAAAATATAAAATGAGACATGCATATGTATCTACAAATTTGAACTATAAAATAATGCCATTGTTGACTATTTCATTTGATAGGGGTAGGAAAATGAATGAAAATGAACCCCTCTTTGTCAGGGTTGTTGGATCTCCGGATTGTGTGGTGAAGGGTTAAGCAATAAGATAAGAACATACATTATATGGTTAGCATTATCATATCCCACAATCTCTTTCACTTCCATCCGACCTGACGTCACAAATATTTTAGCACCTTCCGCATATTTATTCTGTAAAGAGAAAACAGGGTCAAAGTCATGGAGCATAGTTCTCTATTACCATATAAATATGAACTATTCTCTGGCAAAAGGGGGCTTAATGCATCTACGTGATGCGTAATACCAAGCAAGACGTTACATAGCCTGGGATCTATAAAATTCATTTTGTCTAACAACCGACTGTATCATAAACTAGACTAGTCCTTTGGCAAACAGAAAATTGACCAATAGCGAAAAGTTTCGGCTCAGGTCAGCCTGCGTGGACTGCGCAGGCTGACCTGGTGCGATACCTTTTGTTGATGCATTAAGCCCTCTTTTCACAGAGCATGGCACAAATAGTAAATCCTGTCTTTAGAGCTATACACATGAAACATGGGACTACTTGGTCACCCATCCAAGCACTTGCCATAAGACACTCTGCTTAACCATGACAGACCAAGTCCTGGTAGGTCCGTCGATAGCATACAGGAATTGAGAATAGGGGGTCGCTGGTTCGATCCCCGGCTCGGCCAACTTCTTTCTGGGCATTCATGATTGTCATTGCAACAAGATTCACTCTTTTCTCACCGTTGGCTACTGTTTCAGCATTAGTTATGTGGGAAAGCAGCTAGTGGCTTGGAAAGAATATCGTGCTTAGTAATGGTAAAAGAAACTCCAGAAAAGCATGGATAGGTGCACTGGTTACCAGCATTTTCTCCTGTTCCCAGCTGAGCCCCCGTAGCTCAGCTGGTAGCATACAGGACTTGAGAACAGGCTGGTTCGATCCCCGGGTCAGCCAATTTCTTTCTGGTGATTGATGATAGTCATTGTGACAGGATTAATTCCTCTCTCACCACTGACCATTGTTTCAACAATGGCTATGTGGGAAAGCAGCCAGTGGCTTGGAAAAAATATTGTGCGAAGTACTGGTAAAAGAAACTCCAGGAAAGCATCAATAGGTGCACTGGCCGCTGCGATACAGGTGAAATGTTGAAAATGGCATTGAACTCCATACAATCATAATCAATCATAATTTCTCCTTTTCCCACAGTGTTTTCAAAAGCATTCTTTCTCAGGGTCGTTAAAAGTCATCATTATGTGGTAAAGGGTTAATCTGGATGTTTTCCTCTTACCACAATGTTTTTACCCCTACAAATTACAAGTCTAATCATCTGAGCCAAGATGTTAATTTGTTGTCTGTGACAGCCTTTCAATTTGGACAAGTCTAACAGTTTACTGTCTGGTAAAGGTTTGATGAGGTAATGACCTCTTTACCCACTGACAAAATGTGAGACTGGTCCAAATTCAAAGCTTTTGCAGACAACAAAATAAATGTGACTCAAAAATTGAAATTCCTGTTGAGAAGGGTAGAAAACATTGTGGGAAAAGGAGAAAATGCTGGTTACCAGCATTTTCTCCTTTTCTCACAATGTTTTCAAAAGGCTTTTTCTTCAAGGTTGTTCAAACTTGTGATTTTGTGGTAAAGAGCGAAAAAAATGACAAAAAACTTACAGTCAAATCTATTGTAGCATTTATCTTGGCTATATGTTTGAAGTTGCCATGGTCACCATCTCTTTGTGGAAGGATGAGGAAATAGAAATCTCCACTTGATGCCACCAGAGGATTGTGGGACTGAAACAAAAAATCAAAGGACTGAGAGTCTTGGAAAGCAGACTTGTGTGGGTTTCCATATGGGGCGGTGTTTAGCAAAACAAGAGCACCACATGTGAGTGCCAACGCTTGGCTGTACTTGCTTTCAGTGAAAATTCTAGGTCGACAAAGGGGCACAACTGTGCCAAATATATTTATATGGTTACCCACCCCTGTTGTATGGGTTCCCCTTGCAATACTGAACAAGTAGTCTATGTTTGAAATAAATATATTCTGTAATAAGAGGTATTATAAAATATGGAAGTTTTTTTTTTAAATTCTGTGTCGAATAAAGGTGTATAACTGTGTCAGTTCTTTTCCTCTGTATGGGTAAAGTTTGAAGTAAACACCTCCAGTAATGGCAGAAATATTATATAATATCATAAAATATTATGTCAAAGTTATGGCGCCAAGATGGTGCATGTGATGACAAAGCACACAGCAACATGGCTATGACAGTAACTTGACTTTCCTTCGAAAGCAGCTGCGCTAATAAATCAAAGGAACAAAAGTCCTGAAAAGCAGATTTGTGCTTTATTACATATGGGACAGTATTTGGCAAAATAATATGAAGCGATGAAAAATAAGTTTTTAATCAGATATGTAACACCTGGTTCTGAAATTATTTGATGGAATAAGGTGGGGCAAAGAAAATTGGAGTTGATCAGCCAAGCAGGCCATACCAAACAACAAAATTGTACGCTTGTTCATATTGAAAGCATTTGCAGATAACAAATTCAATGTCACTAAAAAGATGAAATTATGTTTCAAATGCTAGGAAAAAAGTTGGAAAAGTAGAAAATGATGGTTACCAGCATTTTCTCCTTTTCCCACAACAATTGAAACATCTTTGTCCCTCAGGGTCGCTAAACTTTGGGATTGTGTGGTTAAGGGTTAATTGCATTGGCTAGTTAACTCTTTACCACACAATCCCAACTTTTACTGACCCTAAAAAGGAAGCCTTTTGAAAACATGGTGGGAAAAGGAGAAAATGCTGGTAACCAGCAATTTTCTCCATTTACCACGATGTTTTCTACCCATCCCATGGCAAATTTCAATTCTTAACTCTTTACCAAACAACAAAATCTTAGACCGGTCCAAATTCAAAGCATTTGCAGATGACAAATTAAAGGTGGCCCAAATAACAAAATTTGTCCTTGATTGTGTAGAAAACATTGTGGGAAAAGGAGAAAATGCTGGATACCAGCATTTTCTCCTTTTCCTAAAAGGTTTTCAAAAGGGTTCTTTCACAGGGTCGTTAAAACTCAGGATTGAGTGTAAAGAGTTAAGTCACATTTAATTTGTTGTCTGTAAATGCTTTCAATTTGGACTAGTCTAAAATTTTGTTGTTTGGTAAAGAGTTAATTGATTGTGTAGACAGTTTAATGATAAAAAAGGACAATTCGTTACCATATCCATCCAACCTCCTTCTGCTTCAGCTCTATAATTCTGTAAGAAAAAGATTAAAGAAAAATCAAAGTAAAGAATTTCCTTGACTTGCCTCCTAATTTGTCATATTATACTTTTCTTTAACTCTTTACGTTTATGACATAGTTCTAGATTCTAGATTCAAACCAGCAACCCTCTGGTCTCAAGTCCTGTATGCTACCAACTATGCTACCAGGGCATAGCCCATTTTCATCAGCCCATAAATGTTGTCACAGGAGGAATATATATACATATTTGAACTAGTGACATAATCTTTGTGTTACAAGGGTGTTTCATAACACATTTTGCCTCAGATGATATCAAGACAAAGCTTTTTATGACATTTCATTAGGATAAAAATGTACCCTCCAGAGAAATGATAAGAATTTGGTATGATTTGAACTAACAACGCACTTTTTAGAAGGTGATGACCTTTCAAGTCTCACCTTCTTAAGTCAACTGTCACAGTGAAATCCTGTGAGAATCAATTACTCCTCTGTTTCAAGAAAAACAGGTCCACATAGGTCAATGAACAGATACATCTTTGTCACTTGATAAGTGAAAACAACATGCAGATTAAAAAACTGTACAAGCCAATCACACAAACAATGATATTCTGAGTTATATGTCATAGAATCAACTCTAAATTTGAAATTGGCATAATTTCACAGCTTTGACATGACCTAGGTTTCAAAATGTACATTGTTGATAAATAAGTAAGAAACACCCAAAGTACTGTCATTACACTGTCAAAACTACTTTCTATACACCTAAAACTGCATGCAAAATGCATAGATGCACGATTTTATGGAAGTAGTCATGAAATAATGCTATCAATCTTAGAAAAAAAATGTCATCAAGCATCAGATAAATTAATTTTTAATGAAATGGTCCACTGTTAAAACCCATTTGCTAGTAAATTTCAACCATCACCTTCTGTTAGTACTTTAGGTACTTTGATTCTTCCTGAGGTAGACTGTATTCATGCTTGCCTATGATATTTTTAACCCTTTCCCAAACAAGCCCTGGCTTTCACGTTTCTGCAGTACAAGTCTTTTGAAAAACTCGTAACGAGCAATTTCTCCTTTTCCCACAGTGTTTTCTACCTTTTTGGAGAACTTTCTGTCATTTTCATCAAATTTAAAATTGTCGTCTGCAAACTCTTTCAATTTGGACCAGTCCAAAATTCATCATTTGGGAAAGGGTTTACAAAGGTGCTCTTACCAACTGTCACTAACTGTCAAATGAACTGTCAAATTAAGCCTCTGTCAGACCACTAAATTTGGGACTTGTCCAAAGTCCAAATTGACAGCAATTTTACATGGCATATTCCTTTATTATAAGTCAAGCTCCTGTAGCTCACTTGGTAGCATACAGCACTTGAGAACAGGAAGTCGCTGGTTCCATCCACGGCTCGGTCAATTTCTTTCCAAGGATTGATAATAGTCATTGCAACAGGATTCTTTCCTCTCTCATTGCTGATCATTTTTTCGATGATGGCTATGTTGGAAAGTAGACAGTGGCTTTGAAAGAATATTACACATAGTACTGATAAAAAGAACTCCAGAAAAGCACTGGCCAGGTGCATTAGCCGACGTGATATAACTAAAATAATGTTGAAAATGGCATTAACCACCATACAGTCAATCAATCAATCAATCAAATCAATCAACCTATATTATAGAATAGCATAAAAATATTGTGAGAAAAAAGGAAAGCGCTAATTATAGAAAGCTCTTTTCCTCAAGCTCATTTATTAACTTAGGACAGGAATGTTTCATTATGAATGTTTTAACTCTTTACCACACAAACCCGACTTTTAACGACCCTGTGAAAGAAGCCTTTTGAAAACATTGTGGGAAAAAGAGAAAATGCTGGTAACCAGCATTTTCTCCTTTTCCCACAATGTTTTCTAACCTTCCTATAACAAATTGTAGTTTTTCAGTCACATTGATTTTGTCGTCTGCAAACGCTTTCAATTTGGACTAGTCTAAAATTTTGTTGTTTGGTAAAGAGTTAAGAAAGGAGCAATAAAAAACTCTGATATTCCTTAACTCTTTGCTACACAATCCCAAGTTTTAACGTCCCTGAAAGAGAAGGCTTTTGAAAACATTGTGGGAAAAGGAGAAAATGCTGGTAACCAGCATTTTCTCCTTTTCCCACAATGTTTTCTACCCTATGGAAGACAGAAATCATCATTTGAGCTACTCTTAAGCTGTTGTTTGCCATTGCTCTGAATTCGGTCCAGTCCGAAATTTTGTTGTTTGGTAAAGGATTAAATAGTCAGAAAAAGGGAATTTTGTTTTCAAAAGCCTATTCTTCAGGGTTGTAAAAAGTGAATTATTAGTAAGAGAGTTAACCCTTTCCCAAACAACAAATTTTGGACTGGTCCAAATTGAAAGAGTTTGCAGACGACAATTTTAAATTTGATGAAAATGGCAGAAAGGTCTCAAAATGGGTAGAAAAGACTGTGGGAAAAGGAGAAATTGCTCGTTATGAGCAATTTCTCCTTTTCCCACAGTGTTTTCAAAAGACTTGTACTGCAGACACGTGAAAACCAGGGCTTGTTTGGGAAAGGGTTAAGCATATTCCTCTCAATCAAGGCTGCTACTTACTTCAGTACAAATAACAGAATTTGCATGGCAAATGGTGACGACGGAAACATTCTGTGGTCTGTTTAACCATGTGATCATAACATGGTCCCTGTCCTTCCACGTTACAGTTGTAAAATAATGTTCTCTGAAAATGTAGGGCATAAATTGAAAGATTAGGGTCATATTTGTCAAGCATTCTAAATTGCATTCAAATTCTAATTCACAAGAGTTTTCTACAGTTCAAAGTAGCAACACTTCTGATTGGATAGTCCTTTCCCAAACAAAGTAGTGTTTTGAAAATGCTTAGGAAGAGGACTTTCTAAAACATTGTTAGAAAAGGTGAAAATGCTGTTGAGCAGGGCTTATTTGGGAAAGGGTTAACCCTTTACCACACAATTCCAACTTTTAATGACCCTGCAGTCTGTGACTAATCACAACAGTCTACTGTATGAAAAAAACTTATGTATTTGTAAAGTTCCGTCTCGGATTAACTTGCATACAGCGTAGGCTAATCCAGGACAACACTTTATGTGAATGTTCGGAGGTCTCATTTCACATGTTGTGGGTCATATATTAGACTGGGTAGAGATAGTAAAATACTTATTTACTCACAATTTTTCAAAACTTTTTGGAGGTTTAATCTGTAGAGTGGTGTTTGTCTTAAGGTTAAACACCTTCAGTGTGGCAAATGGATTCAGGGTATCTGGCTGAAATTTAAAATGTTTCATGTAAATAAGTCCATGTTTTTGAAATAAGGTTTGAAGATAAATATTGACTGAATTATTGTATGGTGTTTAACACCATTTTCAACATTATTTCAGCTAATTTACCAGTGCATCTATCCATGCTTTCCTGGAGTTTCTTTTGCCGGTATTTTGCAGAATATTTTTCTCACGCCACTGGTTGCTTTCCGAAATAACCATCATTGAAACAAAGATCAGCGGTTAGATAGGAATGAATCCTGTCGCAATGACTGTCATCAATCCTCTGAAAGAAATTGGCCAAGCTAGGGATTCAAACCCTGCATGTTCATGGCTGTGCTACCCGGACTGAGTTGATGATAAAAAACCTAGTTTGACTTTTCATATCCAAATAACGATGGTGTAACTTTTTACACAGTATTTAACTCTTAAGCATACAATCAAGAGTCTTAATGACCAGTAAGAAAATGGCTTTTGTGAGCATTGTGGGAAAAAGTTAAAATGCAGGTAATCAGCATTTTCTACTTTTCCTACAATGTTTTCTACCCCGTCAAGGCTTGGTCTCATCATTTTCACGCCATATTTGTCATCTGCAACTTGTTTGAATTTCAAGAGTCTAAAATTCTGATGAACAGTAAATAGTTATGGACATAAATCCCCATTTAACCCTTTACCTCACAATCCTGACTTTTAACAACCCTGAAGAAGTTAGCCTTTTGAAAACATTGTGGGAAAAGGAGAAAATGCTGGCAACCAGCATTTTCTCCCTTTCCCACAATGTTTTCTACCCTTCCCAAAACAAATTTCAATTTTTGGGTCACATTTATTTTGACGTCTGCAAATGCTTTACATTTGGACAGGTCTAAAATGTTGTCGTTTGGTATAGAGTTAAGCTGTGATTTAAAATTTGATATGATTGAGCTCTTTTCCAAATGACAAAATTGTAGACTTTTCCGTATTGAAAACACTTGCAGTTGACAAATTTTCCTCCATTCTTGTCTCTTGTCCTCAAAAGGGTAGAAAACATTGTAGGAAAAGAAGAAAATGGTAGTTATCAGCATTTTCACCTTTACCCACAATGTTTTCAAGAGGCTTATTCCCTCAGGATTGTTTGATTCATTACAAAACAACAAAATCTTAGACTAGTCCAAAGTGAAATCATTTGCAGACTACAAAATAATTGTGACTCAAGAATTGAAATTTGTTTTGGGAAGAGCAGAAAACACTGCGGGAAAAGAAAAAAATGCTGGTAACCAGCATTTTTCTCCTTTTTCCATCACGCTTTCAAAAGCATCCTTTCTTAGGGTCATTAAAAGTCAAGATTTTGTAGTAAAGTGTTAAACGTGGTTTGTTTAGTAAAAAGTGTAAGTTTGTTTGTTTGTTTGTATTGGAGTTAAACCCTGTTTTAACAGCTTAGGTCATATTATGGCAGTCAGTGCACCTATGCATGTGTTTCCTGGCTGTCTCACACCAGTACTGGCATAACTTTCTTTCCAAGTCACAGACTACTTTTTCTCACATGCATCAGAGGTGAGAGGCAAAAAATCACCAGAAACAAATTTTGCCTAAACTGCATATCGAATCCGCAACCACCAGGTCACGAGTCAGATACACTAAACACTGAGCTAAATGGCCATGCAAAAAAGAGTGTAAGAGTGTGACAGGTGAAATAGCATCACAACTAAGATTAGATACAACCTTTGGGTATGGTAGTCTCTTATTCTGCACATATTTCTTTTTGTAGGGTCCGTAAACAGACATATCATATCTGTTGACATCACGATCATCAAATGAGCCGTAAACAATGTAATCTCCATCTGGGGAACTCCAAATAGCTCCAGTCCCATGTAAAATTTCCTCTGTAAATACAAAAAAAAAAAACACATGTCATTGTATCACTGTGGGAGTGGCGGCACTATATTTGAGCCATGTTCTGACAAAAGGGGGCTTATTGCATCTCTGTGATGCATGATACCAATCAAGCCATCACAAATTTATGGATCCATATATTTAGCCACTAATCATGAGGTAGGCTGGTCCCTGGACATACAGAAAATTGACCTATAATGAAAAGTTTTGGACCAGGTCAGCCTGAGCGGACTGCGCAGTCTGACCTGGATCGATAGTTTCGCAGGTGAATCAAGCCCCCTTTTCACAGAGCAAGGCTCAATTTTAGTTATTGAGAATTTATGCCTAGTGTTACTGTGTGACACTTGTTTATTATTTTTGTTTTAGGTCAAAATGTTCAAATTGAAGACCGCACAACTGCATATAAAAAATAACATGTAATCTTCTTGAACTAATTAATTGTTTAGTTCTAGCAAAACAATAAGTCAATAAGATTCTAGTGACTATACAGTCTAATGTTACACTAAATGCATGAAGTCGTGTGATTTCCATTTTAAATTATAACAGGAAAAAAGTGAACACATACGAGGGCTGTTCGATAAATTTGTCACATTTTGTTGTGAAAATAAATTGGCGTCCAATGAATATTATTTTAAGCATACTTATCAAACAATCTATGTGCGAAATATCCTCCAAATTTCATATGAATTAATAAAGAAATTCATTTTCAACGGAATATTACAACGTACATTACCAGGGTCCGAGTGTAAAAAAAGAATAACGTCAACGTCATTACAAGTCAAGAGATCGGCATACTTTTTCTAAATAATCTCCTCGAACAACCAGCACTCGCTCAATTTAGAGTTTTATAGGACCTGTGTAAGGAAAACTTGTGGAATAAGACACACCCTAGTCATCCAATATGACACACACTGTAACCTGGCTGTCGTTATTCACCTTGTCAAACACGGTAGCTGAAATTGACGCCATTACGCTAAGTATCCATCCTTCACGAGTATCATCTTTAAGTGATGTTCTGAATCATTCCTGAACCGGGCATGCCACTTATAGACAAATAAAATACTACAGGAACTTGAACATGTCGACTCCTAACTCAGTTCTATGATTTGTTTTGGTTTTTTGCCGAATCCAACACAAAACTTTATTAAAGTGCATAATTCAACATCCAACTGAGACTTCGTTGCATAAAAAATTACCTAGCACTGACGATACAAAAAGTATGTTATTGCAGTAACCAAAAGTGCCACAGTGATGATTTTTTTTTTTCCAAAAATCCCATTACGATGCTATTTGACCCTTTGCACAATTGGCGGCATTTTACAAATTTCTAAATGTTCATTTTACTCAAAATTACATTTTTCGAATCGGGAGAATATTTGAGCCTGACAATCTACATTCCATAGGTTAAGTTACACATTGAAATATCAAGAAATGTGGAATTAACAACAAAATTCCTGTAATTAAAGAAAAAGTAAATGATTAAGAGCACTTGGCCATCTTTGCTGACAACATTGAAAAGATAATTTGATCAGGGTTGTGAGTTTTTTCGGCCTTACTATGCACTGTAACATTGATACCATTGGCTGCTTTCCCACATAACCATCACCAAAACAATAATTAGCAGTTAGGGAGGACTGAATTCTGTTGCAATGGTCATCATCAATGCTTTGAAAGAAACTGGTTGAACTGGGTATTTAAACCAGCGACTCCCTTGTTTAAAGTCCTTTAGGTTATGAACTCGGCCATATAAGGTGCTAGTAACTCATCTGGGAACTCCAAATCTGGATATTACCTGTTCTATCATTATAGTAGCTACTGTTTTTGTCTCCATATTAGGCATTGAGTGGCATTCCATCCATTTAGTGTTCATATCTGTTTCCTCTACTAGTTTCTGGAAATTCACCCAGAATATCAACGGCTATTATCTCCATAAGGAAAGCCACTTCTCACAATCGCCATTGTTGCTCTTTTGGTTTTTGCATGACCTTTCCTTGATCAGGGATTTCTTGAACCCTAAGTGGCATGATGCTCGTATGTCCTGGCACAATTTCAAAATCTCTCTCCTCTTTGATAATGGGACAATTACTTGCCAATTCACTACATTCTTGCCGATGGCTTCCAATCGCCAAACTACCAGATCGTCATTGATTTCAAGACGTTCCCACTGACATATCGAATCTTTTAAGTAATTACTTTCACGCCCTGGGGCTTTTTGTTCCGGCCGTTCCTTTGCTTTAATCCATTTCTGGATCTGGATGATATCTTTGTCCTGTTCCCGTGCTTCTTTGAGGTTAACTTAGATCCTATTTTAGTTGGACTCAGCAGATATAACATTTGCTATGTCCTGAGTACCCTCATCCTACATACCGCATTGCTTACATGGCTTTCTGCTAAGTCAGCATTCCTATGTTGCCTCCTGGGTCTATGTTCTACTTTCATATCGTAGAGAGAAAGAGCTTCAAGCCAGCGGGCCAATTGTCCTCCTACGTTTTTGACATTGATTAGCCATCTGAGAGAACCATGGTCCGTCCTTACAGTGAAACTTTTCCCATACAAGCAGTGTGGAGGTATCTCACGTAATGGAAAAGTGCATACAACTCTTTTCTCGTAACGCAATATCTTCTTTCTGCCGTTGATAGTGTTTTGCTTGCAAAAGCGACAGATCTTTCTTGTCCGTCAAAATCAAGGGATAAAATGGCACCAGTACCATGGTCACTCGCGTCAGAATCCAATATGAACTCATTTGCAAAATTGAGGTGAGCAAAGATGGTAGCATCACACTAACACTCCTTCAGTTTCATAAAAGACTGTTTACAGTTTTCATTCCTTTCAAACTTTTTACCCTTTTCTGTCAGCTTGTGCTGCGAGTTCGCTATCTTAGCAAACCTTTAATGAATCTCCTATTATAACTGCACAACCCTAAGAATGATCTAATATCTGTTACATTGCTTGGTTCGGCCCAATCTCGTATGGCCCTGCTTTTTTTTTTATCAGCCTTTTTCGCCTCACGAGACACAATATGACCAAGGTGAAAAAGCTGACATATTCTCAGCTTCAGCTTGAGGCGAGCATCCTGCAACTTTCCAAGAACTTGATCAAGATTCGAAATTGTTTCCTCAAAAGAGCATCCATGGATGATAATGTCGTCCAGATCTATCAAGCAAATTTTCTGGTTGCGACCTGCCAGTACCATCCACATAAGTCTCTCAAATGTAGCTGGAGCATTGCTAAGTCCAAATGGCATAACTTTAAATTAAAACAATCCCTGCCTGTTTTAAACTGTTTTATACATTCTGTTTTACACCGATCCATTTCTTCCAATTCTACCTGCCAGTAACCGAAATCTAAATCCAGACAGGAGAACCACTGAGTTCCCGAAATCTGCTCTGTTGAATCATCAATTCTAGGGATTGAGTACGAGTCCACCGTCACAACATACAATTGCTTATAATCCACACAAAACCGTTTGCTGCCGTCTTTCTTTGCTACCAGTATAATACCACTACTCCCAGCAATACTAGATGGCCCAATTACATTATTGCGTAACATCTCATCGATTTGTAGATCTACTTCTGAATTCAAGTGCAAGGGTTCCTTCTTAAGGGTTGCTTTATTGGATATGTATCTACTGTATGGATCCTATACCTCACAAAACCTGTTCTTCCTAGGTGACCATCTGACTTGGAAAATACCAAAGAATATTTTGTAGGTAACTTCCGTTTTTCCCTAGATTGCTCTGAGGACATGTCATCAACAGTCCTGTTGTAAAGATCCTCAAGGTGGTTAGGTAGTTGGTTAGGCTTTGACATCACTGACATGTCCTTGCTAGTAGCAACTGGCCTTAACTGACCAATATGGGTCTCACGGTATAGCTTGCTTTCTGAATCCGAAATATTCATAATTCAAACAAGGACTAGGGGTCCGCCATTCACAAAAGTTGTTGCCAATATCCCTGTTTGTGACTGTAGCATTTTAGTCGATGGTTCAACAAGATAAGTTGAATCATTACTCCCAGATAAAACCTAGACCTTCCAGTATAGGATAACCTCAGTCCTAGCAGGAATAGAGATATCGTCAGAAGTTATCACTCTGTAGCAGCCAAATGTCCCGCGACTTTGAAGTTTCCAAACTAAATCTTTGATTGAGAGTGTGTTATTTACAACATCAATACAACAATTATAATTTTAAAAAAAAAAGTCAATACCCATCATGAAGTCAATTTCAACAATAACATTGGTTACATATGCCTACCTTTTATGCCAATCGTAATGCTATCTCTGCCTCTAATAGCTAATGGATTACCTGAAGCTGCTATGAGAGTTTTGTCATAGCCAATCAAATTTCTCTTTCTGGTACTGTCTAATGCATCCCAGCATCGCAAAGACAGTATGCTCACTGTAGCTATTAAGCAAAGAAGGGTTTGTCCAAAGAGATTTACTGGCACAAAGAGGCCCAAGTCAACCGAACTAGCATTTGGTAGGGTACCATTATTTGTCTGAGCCTTATTTGTTCCCCTGCATTTTAGTTCCCGTCCCTGACTGATCTAACTTTGGACATCTTTACGAAAATGGAATGTTGAGCTACAAATGAAACAAGCTTTTCTGCGATGCCAAATATCCTGTTGTGATCGCCTGCTTCGTTAGTCCTCTTGCTTCGTCTGCAGCTGCTTCTCGAAACCTACTTATTATGTCCTCAAGCCGCCGTAAGGCATGCGAGTCAAGACCCTTAGAAATGCTTTCATCTTCTGTGGTGCTTGTGGATGTTATTATCCCACGACCTTCAAGTTTTGTCTTTTCAGCCCAAGCAAAGGCCTCTAATTAAACCAAATGATGTATAGCTTTGTTCAGGCAGGATGGTCGAGCTTGTTTCATTTGAAGATGCGTGTCCATACTTTTAAGCGCGTCTTTAAACTGCTCATTAGCCAATATTTCCTTTAAATCTGCTCTCTGTAAGACCTTCTCCAAGGCCCTATGAAGTTGGCATGACAGTTCCCAAAATAATAAGTAACCGTCGGAAGGTGTTGTTGAGCAGCCTCGGGTGAAACCTGTGCCCTCAGTGAAGCCCCACATCAATGACTTAAAAAATGCTATGAAGCCCCGCATCAATGACTTAAAAAATGCTAAGTGTGGCTTCAATGAAGCTAACACCGTGGCTTCAATGACGCTGTGCAGTGTGACTTCAATGAAACTTTCACTGTGGCTTCAATTACGCTATGCACAACAGACGTTAGCCTCAGAATTCTACTGCCTTGTAGTGTCAAATAACCATCTGCAACAACCAAGTCGAGCCAGACGACGTCAAAATGCCCCTCAATATATGTTAGAATGTAACAGAGAAAGGACGCATTGAAATTTTCTACCTACCCTAATCTCGAGTTGTTGTAGTAGCAATGTTTAACTACCTGCTGTTCTCACGACTTGCATCTGCTTTTATACCCTCACTCTATTGAGCTTCACCTAGTGGGGTTACGGCTTTTACCGACCTATAGCGGACACCGATGAAGTGATAATGTATGGCGTAATGAGCACCTGGAGGCTGCAGATCATTTATAAACTTAGGCGTGAACAATATATATAAAATGAATGAAGGCCATGTAGCATAAATATTTACAGTATCATTTTAACCAACATGATTTACACGAGTTTCTCGAAATTGTCAGCAAAGATTCGGGCAAAAGTACTCACCAAGAAAAAAGCTATAAAAGCTGTTGGTTTCTCTGAACAAATACCGCTGTCTAAGTAAAGTGGAACAACTTTTCTTGTTGATTCTTGAACAACCGTACCATATAAAATTTGCTACACTTTCATGATGTTGTCTTTGAATCCAGTTTGTCTACATATATATAACTAACCTTGATCATGGGCCTATGAGACTCCATTGGTCTATCATGGAACGTCGAAATATTTATTTGTCAGTCATCAGACACTATTACTAAATTTATCCCATAACTACCATTGTGTTCATTGTTATACCGCCATTACAAATTTTCTTATCTTACACACACTCGAGACAAGGAAATAGTACTGTATTTGGTCAATACTCTGCAATCATACGTCTCATTTCCCTGCTAAGCCCCATAGCTCAGTCGGTAGCATACAGGACTTGAGAACAGGAGGTCGCTGGTTCGATCCCTGGCTCGGCCAATTTCTTTCCGAGGATTGATGATATTCATTGCGACAGGATTCATTCCTCTCTTACCGCTGACCATTGTTTCGATGATGGTTATGTGGAAAAGCAGCCAGTGGCTTGGAAAGAATATTGTGTGGCGTACTGGTAAACGAAACTCCAGGAAAACATGGATAGGCGACCTGGCCGCTGCGATATAACTGAAATAATGTTGAAAACGGCGTTAAACACCATACAATCACATCTCATTTCTAAGACATTGCTGACACAGATTTCTATGCAAAATTAACTATCACACTAGCTGATCTTGAAAAAAAAAAATGCAAATTTTATCATCTTTAGATTCAAACAAAATTTTATACACAAGTTTCTTTGGAATTGTTCTTTCATCCGTAATGTACCTGCCAAAGAAACAAATAGGCTTTATTCAAATTTCAATACATGTGTACATGTAGGCCTGTTTTATCACATTTTGAAGTATAATTCTTGATATACAATTACTGGCTTTTGAAATAAACTTTTATCAAACTTGTCTATGAAAATATGTTATTAAGCTCACAAAAGGCTAACTTATCTCTTTACCAAACGACTAATTTTAAGACTAGTTCAAATTCAAAGCATTTGCTGACGACAAACCAAATGTTGCAAAATTTCTGAAATTTGTTTTTAAGAGAGTAGAAAACATTGTGGGAAAAGAAGAAAATGTTGATTACCAACATTTTCTCCTTTTCGCACAATGTTTTCAAAAGTCTTATTCTTCAAGGTCGTTAAGACTCGGGATTGTGTGGGAAAGGGTTCATTTTTTTTCTCGACACATTTAATAGAATTCTATTTCAAATTTCAACTTGTGTCAAATACGCTTCATAGCACAGTGGCGAGCCTGTATATTGTACATACTGTTACTTTATACCATATAGCTGTGCTGCACCTATGTACTATTTCTAGTAACAGTGCTTGATGATTGACAAGTGAAAATTTCGGTGTGCTGTGATAGACCCATGCAGCATCAAAGGCCTGCGGACTGATAGAACCATACAAACCTTCATACAACCAATCTGCAATGCCATTGATAGAACTGTACAAACCTTCATACAGCCAATCTGCAATGCCATTGATAGAACCGTACAAACCTTCATATAGCCAATCTGCAATGACATTGATAAAACCATACAAACCTTCATACAACCAATCTGCAATGCCATTGATAGAACCGTACAAACCTTCATACAGCCAATCTGCAATGCCATTGTATATTTCATCTAAAGCACCATCATAGGTCAACTGTTGATAGTTGGTACTCTCTATATCTTTTAGGTAATAGATATTATTGTATTGCACAACAAACTGAAAATAGAATATAATACAGTTATGAGTCATGCTCTGTAAAAAGGGGTTTTAATACATCTCCTTCATGCACTATACCCAGCAAGTCATCACACTTTATGGATCCATGAAATTCTTTTTTTTTTCAACAACTGACCAAATCATGAGGCAGAATAATCCTTGGACATGCAGAAAATTTGCCAATAGCATAAAATTTTGATCCAGGTCAGTTCGTGCAGGCTGACATGTTTCGATGCTTTCTGCAGATACATTAAACCCCCTTTTCATAGAGCATGGCCCATAAAGATTATGTCATGAATATTCAATGACACTTTTCTTATGTCTTATATATTAAATGACATTCAATGACATTTTGTTATTTTAACATGCAATCCTCAAGCCCAGTACAGGTAATTGTCCTCGAAGGCGATGTGTTTTTGATTAGTCACCTCCGGGTACAGAGACAATCATGCAAAAAGGGAGTTGAAATCTGTGCACAGAATTTGTGTGCACTTTGAAACTCTTATTTTCACAAATAGAGGAGAAAACTAAAATTTGAACATACCTGCTGTTTATATGTTCAACAATCCTTCGTTTCAAGTACAAATATTTTCAATTTAAACGCTAGACATATGAAAAAAAAAAAAAAAGTTTACCTCATCTGTTAATCTATGTGTCACGTTCCCCAAAATACACACAAAATGGCCACCAAACATGATAAATTTCGTTAGCTCTTTTTTTTTAGATTTACATGTTATGAAAGACTTCTACAAGTACTTTAGGTAATGAACGCTAGACACATGGATAAAAAAATTTACCTCATCTGTTAATCTACGTGTTACATTCCCCAAAATACACACAAAATGGCCGCCAAACATGATAACTTTCGTTAGCTCTTTTTTTTTTAGATTTACATGTTATAAAAGACTTCTAAAAGTACTTTAGGTAATGAACGCTAGACATATGGAAAAACAAAAAAGTTTACCCCATCTGTTAATCTATGTTTTACGTTCCCCAAAATACACACAAAATGGCCACCAAACATGATAAATTTCGTTAGCTTTTTTTTTTAATATTTACATGTTATAAAAGAGTTTCATAAGTGCTTAAGGTAATGAAACATTTGTTAATTTGTCCTGGGCCATCTGTGCCGCTCAAAATCAGTTGAATTTTGTTAAAAGGGTTATGTTACGCAACGTTCAATTGGTTTTTTATGATGTTACTCTTGGGGTGATAACTATCAAAAATTCAGTAGGTGCTGTGCCACGGGGCTTACAATTTTGACTAAATCCACACAGGGTGAATGGAGCAATATAGTCATCGTCATCACCCTTGGGAACAGAAAAAGCCTGAGAAGATGACCATCTTACATACTGGAATGGATGTTCTTGGTTATGTTACAGTTAAATAGATTTTGATTGTGAGGCTATGTACAGGGTGACATATTTAGGCAGGTGGCGTTATAACAAAGGTTGTAGGTCAACAGGGTTTTACTACAGAGCATGTACTTACCAAACTATGCCCCTGTGATGACCAAGTAACATACTGGAATGTGTTGTCTTGGTCATGTTCCAGCTCTGGACCGACTAAATCTATCGAAAACCTGAAACAGAAAAAAAAAAGTATATGAGACATACCCTGGGAAAAGTGATGCATCATACCAAGGAAATCATCACATAATTATGGATTCTTGAAATCTTTTTGGTCTGAAAATTGACTGGATTTGGAGTAGAATGATCCATGGACATGAATAAAATTTGCAAATGCAGACTGCGCCGGCTAACCTGGGTTGATACCTTTTGCAGGTGTATTAAGCCCCCCTTTTCATAGTGCATCGCTCAAATATAAAAACACAATTAAAATGATAAATTAAGTTGATTGGAAACTGCAAAAAGAAAAAAATTAACAAAATGAAAAACAGAATTTCAACCCTTAAAGCAGCTTTCACAATTGTAGTTGCGTTTGCCGCCAGTGTAGATTAAGATTAGACTGCACAAAACATGCAGTCTGATCTTTGATCTACACTGTCCGCTTTGCTGAGACATTCCAGACAATTACAAACTTGGCATTGCTTAATAAGGGTCCTTTTCGTAGAATGAAAGTGTTCCGTGGATTTATTTGGCGCTTTAACCGTTGGCCTCAATTCAATCCAATAAATCGTAATACAGTGACCAAACATACTGATACACATGTAGGCCTACTATACAGTGTTTCATTATTGATCTGGGACAATTTGTATTTCCACACTGTCTCCCTCCCCATTTCCGTGAAGTCCGGCTCTACATGGGTGTTACCAGGGTCGACCTACGATACTGAACCAATAGATGAAGTAAACTTGTCAGTTCCGAATACAAGCCATACACCTAGAAAGTGTTGTGGATTTTGCAGTGTCTCAGTTAGATGTCGTTAACCAAAAGCAAATAGCATATGACACATACTATTGCAAAATGGGATTTAATGCATCTCTCTGATACATGATACTAAGCAAGCCATCATATAATTATGGATCTGTAAAAAATCAATTTTGTCTGAACACCTGATTGAATCATGAGGTAGACTGGTCCTTTGACATACAGAAAATTGAACAAAAATAAAAAAACGTTTTGATGCTTACAAATTTTGGGCATGTAAATGTAGGGTCAGTCTATAAAAAAGAAACTATTGTAGGTTAAAAGAAGAAATCCCTGTACTGACCTCAGCTCTGTGTTGTAGATTTTGTATCGGGCAATGTTAGAGTGTCTGTAAATCTGCAATGCAACGACATAATATTCTTTTAACGTCACATACATAAATTAGTCCTTTACCAAATAAATTCATGTTTCTCAACCCAATGGAAGAAGTTTTATCGAAAACATCTGTGGGAAAAGGAGAAAATGCAGGTAATCTGCATTGTCTCCATTTCCTACAACTTTTTGTCAAAAGGCTGGCACGGTTGGCATGTAAAGGAGTGCATGTCAAGGTTGAAAAATAGTTCCAAAGAAGCTTACATCTGTCGACTTGATATTTCAAAACAAGAACATCACATGTGGTCGCCAATACTCAGCTGCAGTAGTTTTTAGTGAAAGTTTTAAGTCAAAAAAAGAAAGGACATAGATATTTTTATGCTTACCTACCCCTGTTCTTAACTCTTAGAGTGCTGAATTTTATGAAATGGACCTTTGCAAGGCAGAAAAAACATCTGAAATATTGCCATTTCATGGTTGTTTTAGCCAGAAGATGTAATGAAGTAGCTGACAGTGTAGATCAAGGATCAGACTGCACGTTCTGTGCAGTCTGATCTTGATCTAGACTGTCAGCAAAAACAACTTAAGTTGGTTCCAGTGCTTTAAGGCTTAAGAACGGGCTCCCTTTCTGATAGCTAACAGCTATGCAGAGTTTGAAGTTAATATCTTCAGTAATGACAGAGATTTTATAATACATTTTATGTAAAAAATTTCGCACATGGATGGAGGTGCCAAGGCAGACAAAGATGACCCCTCGGCTATGACAATACCTCGATGTTTTCTTTCAAAACAGCCGAGCTAATAAAACAAACTTTCTAGGTTTGTCACTATCATTCATCTTGGAAGAGAAAAAAGTACAGGTCTATGATTTTTAACCCTTTCCCGTACAATGCCGCCTTTTAACGCCCCTGGGAAAAAAGCCTTTTGAAAACATTGTGGGAAAAGGAGAGAATGCTGGTAACCAGCATTTTCTCCTTTTCCCACAATGTTTTCTACCCTATGAAAGGAAAATAGCACCATTTGATCACATTGAAATTGTCGTCTGCAAATGCTTTTAATTTGAACAATGATAAAATTTTGACATCTGGTAAAGGGAGGTAATGCACATGAATACACATGTTCAACTATTTTCCCATGATACACAAGTTTTAACTACCCTGAGGAAGAAGCCTTCTGAAACCATTATCGGACAGGGAGAAAAAGCTGGCAACCAGCAATTTCTCCTTTTCCCAAAATGTATCCTTCCCTATCAAATACAAATTCCACCATTTCAGCCCTGTTTAAATTTTCAGCTGTAAATGTTTTTTTTTTTTTTTTATTATTTATTTTGGCAAGTCTACACTTTTGCTATGTGGAAAAGAGTTAAAATAGGAAAAATCATAATGGGTATATTTCACTGAAGACAAGAGTAGTGATATATGATTCATGCTCATGCAAAAGGGGGCTTAATGCATCTACTTCATGGATGATACCTAGGAAGTCGTCATGTTATTACGGATCCATAAAAACCCTTTTGTTGGACAACTGTCAAAATCATGAGGTAGACTGGTTATTTTACATACAGAAAATTGACAAACAGCCAAAAGTTTTGGCCTAGGTCAGCCTGCACGGACTGCACAGGCTGACCTGGGTCGATACTTTTCGCAGAGGCATTAAGCTGCCTTTTCACAGAGCATGACTCATATGTAAAGGTTCATGATGTATTAAAATACAGGCATTCGTGTAAGTGTGTACATGTATTGAAATTTAAAAGAAGCCTATTTGCTTCTTTGAAAGGTACATTACGGTCAAAAAATAGTTCCAATGAAACTTGCACATAATGATTTTGTTTTGAATCTGAAGATTATAAAGTTTGCAGCTTTGTTACAATCACCAATTTTGATACTTAATTTTGCAAAGAAATCTGGATCAGTAATGTGAAACAGATGAGGCGCAGGATTACAGAGTATTGACCAAGTACAGCACTATTTTCTTGTCTCAGTTTTGTGCAAGATAGGTTAATTCAAATTAGGTGTCGCACCACTGCGAGTTTGCTTCCGGGTCGTAGTAGTCAAAAGTAGTCCGATGTGAAATTTTGCAGTAGCACTTTTGTCGCACTGTTTCGTGGAGCTGAGAGGGCTTGGGGGTATATAATTTAGATTTGCTTCAAATTTAGGTAGTGGGGGACCATTTAGGTGTGATTTTATCATATATTGATTGGACTATTTTATGTCAGTGGAGGGCCAAAAACTTGGGGTCATGGCGGTGAACAGGCATTTTTGAGAGGACAATTTCTAGGGTGCCTGTATTGATTGGGATTTAGCGAAAAACGCAATCGGTTGACATATTGTTTTTTATGCATTTTTTTGAAGGACTATGACTGTACTTTTGAGAGCAAGAGACAGTAAAGCCAAAGTTTTGCCATTAAGCGATTTGTGAAGTTTCAAAGATGGTCAATTTCACTCTATTTTCAATATGGCAAAAAACCAGTGGTGTGACACCTAAATGAGCAGGTAGTGAAAAAACGGGAACCAGTCTGGTGTTTTCATTTTCAGGCAGAACCGGCTGAAATTTGGCAGACAAGTAGCTGAGGGGCCTTGAAACAGGATTCTATCAAAAGTTGGGCTCAGGTATTTATAATTTAATTTTTGAATTGAATTTAGAATTTAAATTAGCAGAATTTCAAAATTTTTGAACCGGCATGTCGAGAATTTTGTCAAAAAATTCTTTGCACCGGATGAAATCTATGGACACTTCGTCTGCAAGTTTTCTAATGCCAAGCAGTTGAATACATGTTCAGATATTTGATTTAATTGTCATTTTAAACTATTTAATTCTAATTTAAATTCTTTTATTTTAGAATTTAGAATTGGATTATTTTTCACGAAATGCCAGGAAAAACTTGAAAATGCATCTGAATTGCATGCAAATTGAAAATGCTTGTTTTGGATTTGTAGTGTAAGTAAGACTGGATATGGGCAATTCAGATCCAAGGATCCAAGCGATCCTGCTGGGTCCGGGTTTCGAACCACAGAGCCCACATAATGGCAGTTATGGTCAATCGGAAATTTCTGAATTATCGACCAAAGTTTCATGCAAGCCACCTCTGTAATTTCAAGCTTTTTGTGAATACAGAGCATATTAACTTGAAGGAAAGTTTCCTTAATAAGGGTAGGGAATATTATTTTGACAGGGGCATTTCCACTGGCTGTGTAAATTCATTGCGGCAAAAGGAGTCTGACGCCCTTTGGACTTAGTCGGGCTGTAAGTACCATTTAATACCTATAATCCTCTTTGCATGTTTTGTCCCATTTCATTGTTTGTCCAGCTGTCTCTACTATCCCCAAACCTGTCTGTCTCTCCTCCCCCCCTTTTATATGAAAACACTGTGGCAGAAGGATCCAGAATTATATACAGGACCCTCCCCCGAATTGGCCGCTTTCCCTCTCTTTTACTCTGTATCTTTCTCAGTCTCACTCTCTCTTTCTCTCTCTTCCTCCCCTCTCTCTCTCTGTCTCTCTCTCCCCCCTCTCTCTCTCTCTCCTGTTTTTCTTCTACTGAAAACATTGCAGCAGCAATTCTTAATCATATATATATATACATATATATATGACTGCCCCTCTCTCTCTCTCTCTCTCTCTCTCTCTCTCTCTCTTCATTGCAACAAAAGCAAAAGGAGCCAGACTGCATTTTGGATCTTGGTGTCTGTAAGTACCATTTTAATACCTGTAAGCCTCTTTGCATATTTTTTCCTAACCCACTGTTTGTCCAGCTTCTATCCCAAACCTGTGTTTGTCTGCCCCCCCCCCCCCCTTTTTCTGAAAAACTGTGTGGCAGAAGGAGAAATTATTTATACAGGACCCTTCCCCAAATCAATTGCTGTCTCTCTTTCACTCTCTATCTTTCACACTATGTCTCTCTTTCTCTCTCTCTTCTTCCCTTTACCCTCCTTTCTCTCTCTCTCTCTCTCTCTCTTTCTCTCTCTCTCCCTCTCTCTCTCTCTCTCTCTCTCTCTCCTGTTTTTTTTTTCTCTGAAAACATTGCAGCAGCAGTTCTTAATCATATATAGGACTGTCCCCCCTTCTCTCTCTCTCTGTTTCGGCCAGCATCAGGCCTCGTCAGTAGAGCTGCTATGCACTAGACAGAGTTACTCCCCTTGTTCTCTTATTTCTTGTTTACTTCCTTATCATCATATCTCTGTCTTGGGTTATGTTGTTTTGGTCTCCAGGCATATGTTTGAATGTTATGGTTTAAGGTCCCTTGTACATAGGTTCTGGATCATGAGGTGCTCATTTTTATATCTCTTTCAGACGCTGTGACTGAAATTCGCACCGCTTCCCTGTGGCTGTGACATCATCAGTGTTTGTTGAGCCAACTGGAGATGCTGCACTAATTTCATGCTGTGAATATTCGGGTAATTTCTTCTTTCTTTGAGAAATAAATTCTCTTTCTAGAACAAGCTTAAGATTAAGGGCTTCTCTTTCTTTTTTTCTGTCTTATCTGTTCATGTTTTCCCTATATTCTGTCTGTATCTGGCCCATTCTATTTTCTTTGTTCTTTGCTCTAGATGTTTTCTTCTTACATAGTGAGTGATTCTGGATTTGTATGGTCTTTCATACTTTCCTTTCTGTCATTCTCTCAAATCTATGCACCCAATGACCTACTTACCCAATACTCTAATCCGATCGGACAGGTACCGATAAGCCCAGCTGGGCCTACATAATGAATTCTGGCCGTCAGGATGTTTGCTTCTATATCAGAGTTTTGAGCTGATTACATCATAGATAGTCTGGTCTGTAGATATTATTCATCATTTGTCATAGATGAAAACATTGTGACAAAAGGAGCCATGTGTAGTTAAATTTTGCAGTACTGGTATTTCATGAAGATTCGGGTTCATGTCCGTCATGTTCAATAAAGGCCATCTGCTTTCCTTCTTTCATATATTCCACCCTTGTTATGACTGATAATGCTTGACTATAGAGTAAAAAGCTTAGAAATGTGCATTTGGCTGGTCACATGGAAGAATTTAGAGATAAAAAATGAAGAAAACCCTGAATTTTAGCCATCAGAATGGGTTTTTTTTTTGTCGAAAGGCTACTTTTCATGCAATGTTTTCAATTTATATAAATGAAATTGGGTTAAAAAGATAGACAAAAGCATCCAGAAGAGTATACTTTTTATTTCATGTAAATCCATTGGGTTTTGGCTAAGATATGTTTGATTTTGTAAGAGTGGTCATTGGGCTTAAAATTTCCATTTTTTTAGGTCTTGGCCGCAAAAACAACCATGTTAAGAAAAATGGGTTTTCTCTTTGAAAATGGCCCTGATTTCTCTCTGGCTCATTTTTTCCTTGTCGCAATACTCGGATTCAGCCAAGAGACATAAAAAACCCGACTTGAAAGTCAAATTCCGTTTTATAAAGGTGTCGCACCACTGCGAGTTTGCTTCCGGGTCGTAGTAGTCAAAAGTAGTCCGATGTGAAATTTTGCAGTAGCACTTTTGTCGCACTGTTTCGTGGAGCTGAGAGGGCTTGGGGGTATATAATTTAGATTTGCTTCAAATTTAGGTAGTGGGGGACCATTTAGATGTGATTTTATCATATATTGATTGGACTATTTTATGTCAGTGGAGGGCCAAAAACTTGGGGTCATGGCGGTGAACAGGCATTTTTGAGAGGACAATTTCTAGGGTGCCTGTATTGATTGGGATTTAGCGAAAAACGCAATCGGTTGACATATTGTTTTTTATGCATTTTTTTGAAGGACTATGACTGTACTTTTGAGAGCAAGAGACAGTAAAGCCAAAGTTTTGCCATTAAGCGATTTGTGAAGCTTCAAAGATGGTCAATTTCACTCTATTTTCAATATGGCAAAAAACCAGTGGTGTGACACCATTAGTAATGGGTGTAATACACTGAAGAAGGAGGCAGTTATATGATAAATGACACATTCTAGAAAGAAACAAGAAATGTCCCAGACTTACACGCTGAATATCGTATGGCAAGAGTACAAACTTGTTATCAGCCGACACTTGATATCTGTCCGTATCTAGGGCTCTCTGGAATTATAAATGGATAAACAGTATAACCCTTTACTCCCAGAAACAAAGTTACAGCCAGAAGTTGTTAGGGATGGTGCCTAAGGTAGTGACGAAGAATCCTGTAGTTGGCAGGGTCAGCCTATGGAACCACTCACCGCATGCTGTATTCACTGATAAATTTTCAAAGAGGCAAACTTCGAGACCAAAAATGGAAAGAACTTGTGTAATAATCGATGCAAAATTAATGATTAATACTACAAATGAGAAAGTTAGAGCAACCAGCTTTGAAAACAAGCTTGTAAAACATAAATAATGAACATAAATTATGGTTTGACTCTTTACCACACAATCCTGAGTTTTAATGGCCCTGGAAGAGAAGGCTTTTGAAAATATTGTGGGAAAAGGAGAAAATGCTGGTAACCAGTATTTTCTCCTTTTCCCACAATGTTTTCTACCTTATCAAAGGCAGAAATCATCATTTTCACTTAATTTAATATGTTGTCTGCAAATGCTTTCAATTTGGTCCAGCTGAAAATTTTGTCGTTTGTTAAAGAGTTAATACATAATTATGAAAACACATTTCAAGCATTTCTTTTTTTTTTGACACATGTGGTCTGTTGTATGACGAGAATTGTCTTTGAGGAGGGAGGAGTCAATGACGAACAGTCAGACCTCACTCGTCACAGCTCGGCCGATTCCGTACCTACATCTAACCTCGTCTGTATTAGGGAGGCTTCCATTTTGAACTACCAATCACATGATCTTAAACATGGCGGCACCCCTGTAGATCGCTTAGCAACGACATGAACAACCACGATGGAGTTATTCACATCTATCGATCTGTCGATGAAAACTCCCATCGGAATTGATAAACCACGCTAAAAATTGAATGTACAAACAGTTTGACGACTGAAATATTCTTAGAAAGATAAAGATAAAAAATTGATTCATGTTTTCTTTTTTAAGAGGAGCCTTACAATTTCAATAACGGTAAAACGGTGTGCTTCCGGAAACGTGCGAAATGTACCGTGTAGGTGCATATCAAGCTACGTGATACAGCCGAAGGATTTGATCACCGGATCACCCGAGGTATGCCGAATGAGTCAGACCTCTGTCAAGAGTTTTTATATGTTGTATGTTTTATTCGATGCCATTCAACATTTAGAATACATCAGAGTATCCATTAAAAACCATCATCTCTATTTTTCA
Source organism: Tridacna gigas (assembly GCA_945859785.2). Classification (NCBI taxonomy): domain Eukaryota; kingdom Metazoa; phylum Mollusca; class Bivalvia; order Cardiida; family Cardiidae; genus Tridacna; species Tridacna gigas. Next base: position 57,780,657 of record OX244040.2, on the reverse strand, counting down.
GATGTTGAAATATATATCTGAAATGTGTTTGTCTTAAGTATAGAAACAAAGACAACACAAAAGTTGAAGGTGGTTGTATTGTGATGGACACAAAAGCACACAGGTTATATGGTTGTGTGTCAAGCAACGTTACCAATGATGCCACTTTCCAAATTATTTCAGTCACTTTAAGGCCTTAGCTCACATATTCGTGTCACAGGTGAACGGCGAGCGACAGTGTAAATCCTGTATTACACACCAATTCAGAACTGTACAAGCTGTTTCCTTGTATACTTACAACTTGATATTGTCCATATGTGATAACTGTGGTAGAATTGTCATATAAAAGTGATATTGTTCATAATAACTGTGGTAGAAATGTCATTATGATAACATGTATACTTACAAAAGTGATATTGTCCACGATAACTGTGGTAGAATTGTCACTACAATCAAACATGACAACGGCACCATCTGTGGCTCGGTATAAAAGTCTGTCTTCTGCACGGATAAAACAATATTAATCCTTATCCTGCTAAATTAAAGAAATGAAATTTTCACGCCAATAGCAAAAACCCAAACTTTCCTGTTTCAAAGGTAGTTTTTGGGGGAGAGATATATCCTTATCAGACAGCATATATCCAAGATCAGACTGCTCATTCTGTGCAGTCTAATCTTGATCTATGCTGTCCGCATAAGCACATTTCTGTTTTCCGTTGTAATACTATTTCATGTATATAGGAATATAAATATTTTAGGGAAATCTAATAAATTGGAATGGGAGAGGAGACAAGAAATTATTAAGATTGATCATTCATGGCTTCACAAACTCTCTTCTCAAAAAGAATGTGAAAGATGGAAGTTGTACAATACTGAATAAATCCTTTATACCAAAAAATCCCAAAGTTTAATGACCTTGAGTAAAAAAGGTTTTTGAAAACATTGTAGAAGAACAAAATACTGGTAATCAGCATTTTCTCATTTCCCACAATGTTTTCCCCACCCTTTCAAAGACAATTTCCATCATTTGAATCATCCTCCATTTGTCGTATTCAAAAAACTTTCGATTTGGACAAGTCGAAAACCATGTCTCTAAAGAGTTAAACTACATTTGAAATCTATCCTCTATCCAATGAAACACCATCTAATGTATCCAAATTGGGTGTTGTCGGCTTAGCGTGACTTCTTTGCATAATTCATTATCAAAGTGTAACTTGATCTCAAGAACAAATCTTAGAAATTCTGTTTTTCCTGGGTGGATAACTACGTTTGTTTGTATGGTTTTGAATGATGTTTTCAAGAGGTAGAGACAAACAAAAGTATACAAACACGTTGGCTTCTTTAACCCTTAAGCTGCTTATCGCGACCCACTGACCTTTTGCGGACAGTGTAGATCAAGATCAGACTGCACAGAACGTGCAGTCTGATCTTTGATCTACACTGTCCGATACGGTATTTTATTTCCGGTGAAATCAACTTTGAAACCGCAATGTTTGGCCTTTTAGTATTGAGTTGAAATTTGCGTTTCATTTATTCAGCTGCGTAAGTGTTAATACTTAACCACACAACCCCGGGTTTTAACGACTGTGAGGAAGAAGCCTTTTTCCACAATGTTTTACTTATTATAAAAGGGTGTCAAATTTCATCATTAGAGCCACACTTAAATTTCAATTTGGACAAATATTATTTTTTTCGTTTGGTAAAGAGTTAAAACAGAAGCAAGAAGAGGTCAGCATCAATGTTTTCAAATAGTTTATTGGCTTTTAATTTCTATATATTTAAAAACTTGGTACATGTAAGAAAAAAACAAGTAAGGCATTATATGATTGCCGCTGCGCAGAAAGCTCTTATGCATTACATGACAGACACATGACCTTCTTCCTGTGTTTTCCCGCAGTGTTCCTTCCTTTTTTTAACGAAATTCTTTTTTTTTTTAAATTAGACTTATTTGTTTAATGAAAAATTACAACTGTTGGAGAGGTCATTTGCACTCAAACCAATACAACAAATCCACAGGCCTTTGAAGATCCATTGGTCTATCAAGGAACACTAAAATTTTCCATGGTCGATCATCGAACGCTTTTGCTTATTGGTGCATCGCCTGTATATCACGGAATACTCAAATTTTCACTTACACCGTTACTATAAATATCACATTGGTGTCTGCCTGTATATTGTATATAATATGTATACGATATAGAGGCAATCGCAAAATGTGCCATTTATAGTAATGGTGTCCGATAAGGAAAATTTCGTTATCCTGTGTTTGACCAATGGAGTTTTAGCGGCCTATGATAAAAACAAACCATGTCTATTTCCTATTTCAGTTTTTGATTTCAGTTTATACATGTACATAGATCTGGATCCGCATTCACCAACCATTCCTAAGAATATTCTTAGTCTTATTCTTTAAGATTTTCTAAATTTGAAAGTAACACAACTTCTGGTTGGCTAAACTGAACAGTTTATCCAATCATAAATTGTGTTACTTTCAAATTCAGAAATTTCTGGAGAATGATACTAAGAATGTTCTTAAGAACGGTTAGTAAATACGGACCCTGCTGCATTTTCCTTACCATTCCTCCAGCTTGGTTTAAATGGTCTTGGATTAAACTTTCCCTGAACAATGTCCTTAAAAGAGAGTTTCTGACCCTGGTACTCATCTGTCTCTTCTGTAATAATAAAAAAAAAAAAAAAAAAACAAGAGGATCACGAGTGCCCTCAATCAGTCACCTGATTTCAATTGTTAAGTTTCATAATTGGTGGTTGTTTTAACCCTTTCCCAAACGACAAATTTTGGACCAGTCCAAATCGAAAGAGTTTGCAGACGACAATTTTAAATTTGATGAACATGGCAGAAAGTTATCAAAAAGGGTAGAAAACACTCGTTACGAGCAATTTCTCCTTTTCCCACAGTGTTTTCAAAAGACTTGTACTGCAGACATGTGAAAAACCAGGGCTTGTTTGGGAAAGGGTTAAATCGAGAAGGCAGACCTTGGGATGAAGTCAAGTAATCAGCATTGAAACAAGAGGGCCATGATAGCCCTGTATAGCTCCACTGCATGTTAAGTAAATGTATCAAGCACTTAATTGGCATTGACAGAGACATAATACATAAGAAGTCTGTATGGCAATAACCTTTCACAGAAAAAATAATTTACCCCCCTTCAAAGAAAAAATAATCTACCCCCCCCCCCCCAAAAAAAACCTTCTTTTACATGGCAAAACTGATGTCACTGAAGGCAAGCAGAGCTATCAAATATCAATGAATTTTAACAAACAGGGCTTTGACAAGCAGATTTTCTGAAACTTTAGCAGCAGAAAAAGCATTTTTCAATAGCATGAATGGTGCAATTCTTGGGTGAAAACTGAATGATACAAACCATTTCAACGACAAACTTTTCTGCACAGGGGAGGGGGGGGGAGGCTTTGAATACTGATGACATGTTATATCGCTAGTGGAACATAACAAAAGATATCCAACCATTGATATTAACTCCTGTGCATCTAGATAATGTTATAAATAAGAATATAGCCTTAATTTACAAGTTCTTCATCAACAGAAAGATAGGGTTACTGACTTTAACATATTTTATTGTCATCTCTATACAAATTATCAAATATTCGCCCATTACAACAGAAGAACAAGAAGTCTACTTACTTGGTGTTGCAAGAACGATCGCTGTGATAATCAAACCAAACACAGTCAATATGACGAGTAGAGCGATGAGAATACCCTTCCAATTTCGCTGTTGTGTTGTATTCCCCACCAGTTCCTGTAACAAAGATAGGAGACTTTAAATCTTTACGAAACAAGCCTGTGTACCTCCGACACTTGTGGAAGATGGCTTTTAAAAACATTGTGGGAAATTGGCTGTTGTGTTGTATTCCCCACTGGTTCCTATAACAAAGACATGAGACTTTCAATCTTTACGAAACAAGCCTGTGTTCGCCCGACGCATGTGGAAGATGGCTTTTAAAGATATTGTGGGAAATTGGTTGTTGTGTTGTATTCCCCACCAGTTCCTATAACAAAGATATGAGACTTTTAATCTTTACGAAACAAGCCTGTGTTCCCCCGACACTTGTGGAAGATGGCTTTTAAAAACACTGTGGGAAATTGGCTGTTGTGTTGTGTTTCCAACCAGTTTCTGTAACAAAGACGTGAGTGTCTAACCTTTACGAAACAGCTGTGGGTTTACGACCTTTGTGAAAGATGGCTTTTCAAAACATTGTGAGAAGTTCGTTGTTGTGTTCCCAACCTGTTTTCGTCAAAAAAAAGGGGATGGGGGCTCTTTCAGACATTGTGATTAAAGCAGAAAATGCTGGTAACTAGCATTTTCTCCTTTTCCCACATCGTTTTCTTCCGTCTAAGAGACAATTTTCATCCTTTGAGCGAAACTGAATTTGTCATTTGCAAATGTTTTCAATATGAACGGTTCCCGTATTTAACCATTTTATACAGTTAATCATTTGCCATACTTGGAATGCAATTTCTGAGAGAAATGGAAACCTACATATTTTTTTTTCTCTCCCCTTTTTTACAACAGATACCAGTTACCAACATAACAAACCTGTTATTGTAAGACTGTACAACAACATGTCTTAAATTGTACGGAGCAAAATCAGACTTTGTCACATAACTCCCCTTGTTTTCAGTGTAAGACAGCCATAACGAATTTTCTTGTCTTACACACGTCTGAGATAAGAAAATAGTGCCGTATTTGATCAACGCCTCATTTCTAAACCAATGCTGACCAAGATTCCTGTGTGAAATGAACAGTTAAAACAGACAATCGTGACAAAGCTGCAAATTTGAGTATCTTTAGATGTAAAACAAAACCGTTATATGCAAGTGTCTTTGGAACTACTTTTATTCTCTGTAATGTACACACCTGTCAAAGAAACAAATACGGTTTATGTAAATTTCAATACACATGCACATGTAGGCTTATGTTTTAACACGTCTTGGGCCATAATTCTTGCGAAACAGTTATGTGATAATCTGACATTCGTTGGCTTTTGAGGTAAAATTTTGTCAAAATTTTGTTAACCTCGTCCACACACACACAAAAACAAATGTTATTTAGCTCGCCAAAGACTCGCTTAAAATAATATGTTTTTTTATGTACTCGTTTAATAAAATTTTACCTCAAACAAAAACTCATGCCAGATCCTATGTGTATATTATATTCAGTCTGCTCTGTCTGTCAGTGTCAGCAAAAGCAGAATTTTGCATTCTAGATAGCATAACCGTTACCAAACAATCCGACTTTTAACCCTTAAAGCGCTGAATAAATAATTTGGACCTGTCAAATAAGGAAAAACAGTCCGAAATATTGGTATTTCAAGATCGTTTCCCTTGGAATATGTAACATAGAAGCAGACAGTGTAGATCAAAGATCAGACTGCACGTTCTGTGCAGTCTGATCTTGATCTACACTGTCTGCAAAAACAATTTAAGTCGGTTCCAGGGCTTTAAGGGTTAACGACCCTGGGTCCGTATTCACCAGTCAATCCAAATGGTTAAGCCAATCAGAGTTTGTGTTATTTTCAAGTTCATAGAAAATTATTGAGAATAAGACGATGTTCTGAAGAATGGTAGGTGAATACGGACCATAACGTTATTTTAACCCTTTCCCAAACGACAAATTTTGGACTGGTCCAAATTCAAAGAGTTTTGCAGACGACAATTTTAAATTTGATGAACATGGCAGAAAGGTCTCAAAAAGGGTAAAAAACACTGTGGGAAAAGGAGAAATTGCTCGTTACGAGCAATTTCTCCTTTTCCCACAGTGTTTTCAAAAGACTTGTACCGCAGACACGTGAAAACCAGGGCTTGTTTGGGAAAGGGTTCAGGCTTTTGGAAATCGTGTTGCTTTTCTTTTATCCTTTTCCCAAAATGACTTCCAACCTTTCGAAAGGAAATCTTTAAATGTGAGCCATGCTGAATTTATTGTCTGCAACTGCTTTTAATATGGACAAGTCTAAAAAAATTTATTTCATGCTTTCCGGTAGGATATCGAGAAATAGCGGTGAAAATATTTTTCCGATATTACACGGGTACGATCAGTGAGAATACCGATTTCATTTTTTTTTAAAGGAAGTCTTGACAAAAAAAGGTCGTTAGAAGCATGAAATAAATAGAATATTTGTTTTTTTTTTCGGTGAAAGATCGAAATTTATTTCATCGAGTGAACATCATCGGTAATATTTTCACTCGTGGCGCAGCAGCCACGAGTGAAAATATTACTGATGATGTTCACTCGATGAAATAAATTTCGATCTTTCACCGAAAAAAACAAATATTCTCTATATATTTTGGTAAAAAAAAAATTCAAACAGTTATGAATGTTAGTACCAGATGACTATCTTTTTCCCCCCAACTTATTATTCATCATAAACCCATGCCATTATTTAGATTTGTCTGAAAGATAGGCAAGGAATAGTCGAAACTTCTCGTCTTGTGTCATGTAGTATTTGAGTCATGCTCTGGCAAAAGGGGGCTTAATGCATCTCCGTGATGCATTGTACCAATCTAGCCGTCACAAAATTATGGATCCACGATAGCTATATATTTTTTTTTTTAACAATCGAATCAATCATAAGGTAATTAAATCCCCGCGTAAAGGATTTTTTCACATTACTAATTTACTGATTGAACAGATATACATATATTTATTTCAATTCCCGTTGTTGTATATAATAATTTTTGTACATATGGTTTTTTGGATGACAATGTACTTTGTGCAAGTCTATCAATAACATGTTCTGTCTGTCTGTCTGTCATGAGGTAGACTGGTCCTTAGACGTACAGATATTTTGACCATTTGCGAAAAGTTTCGACCCATGTCAGCCTGCGCGGACTGCGCAGGCTGACCTGAGTCGGTACTTTTCGCAGATGCATTAAACCCCCTTTTCACAGAGCATGGCTCTTTTTTTTTTCCCACTTACCAAACATTCGCAATTTTTACGAACGGCTTTGGAAAAACAAAACAGTAGGAAAAGAAGAAAAAATTGGTAACAATGCTTTTTTCTTAATTTTCCCCACAATGTTTTCGGCTCTTTCAGACGCAAATCATTTCATATCATTTTCACCAGTTTGCATTGTCGTCTGCATCCAATTTGAAATTGGACAAGTCTAAAAACTTGGTTTTTAGGCAAAGAATTAAGTTACGTGTATCAGACTAGTTTGAAGAAGAGAGAGAGAGAAAAAAAACCTTCTTAACTGGGATTATTATCACGAATGATTGTCTATTTAAAAATGCATGTGAAAATATTATGGCAAAAAAGAGAAATAGTTTCTTTACGGCGATTCCTCCTTTTATCGTCATCTTATTTTATATATATAAAAAAAAAGAAATCTATTGCAAGATGGAATGAAACAGTTTGCCTGCTATGTGCCAAACACCCCCCCCCCCAAAAAAAAAAAAAAAAAAGAATGAGTGATCTATGCTCTGGCAAAAGGGGAATTAATGTATCTCTGTGATGCAAGGTACAAATCAAGCCATCATTATGTTTATTGATCTATTAAAGCTACTTTTTTAAAACAACTGACTTAATCATGAGGTAGACTTGGACATACAGAAAATTGACTAATAGCGAAAAGTTTCGTCCCAGGTCAGCCTGCGCGGAATGCGCAGGCTGACCTGGGGCGATACTTTTCGCAGATGCTTCAATCCCCCTTTCCACAGAGCATGGTTCGGATATATTTACCACTAATTCCCCACTCATTTTATATCTCTAAACATAAAACACTGTTAGTCAAATACTCAACAAATATTTTGCACAGATTAAAAACCCCACACGATATAGCTATGTATATATATCAACGTGCCGTTCCCTTCGTTTGGATTTCTAAGAAAACTTGAAACGAATTTTCCAGCTAAGATTAATTACAGAGCACAGCTTGATACATCTCCAAATAAGCCTGTCTTCTACCCCTCTTGAAGAAATAATAAAACAGAAAACCTCGAAAAAATTGCAAAAAATGATATCAATCATATCTAAGTTTTAATAAAAGTGAAACCATTGTGGCAAAAGGGAGATATTTCACGTAGCGAGCAATTTCGTCCTTTTTTCCGCAATGTTTTCGAAAGTTTTCTGCTGCGAAATGCAAGCAGACGTCTACCAGGGTACTACGTTTTAAATCCCTATAGCACACAATCCTGAGTTTTAAGAACACTAACAGGGAAAGCATTGAAAAACTTTGTGGAGAAGAGGAAAAAAAAAAACAAAAAAATGCTGGTAACCAGCATTTTCTCCTATTCCCTCAATGTTTTCTGTCCTTTCTTCCCAACTGCCACCATTTGAGCCTCATTTAATTTGTCGTCTGCAAATAGTTTCAATATAAACGGAGTCTATACATACGTCTTGTGTTAAAAAGTTAAAAGTCGGTATTGTGTAGCAATGATCTTATTTGAGCATGATAGAAAAAAAATAATTAAAATGAGCCATGCTCTGTGAAAAGGGGGCTTAATGCATCTCCGTGATGCATGGTACCTATGATGCCTTAACTTAATTATGAATTCAAAATGGCCTCTTATTCTAAACAACGACTTAACCCTTTCCCAAACGACAAATTTTGGACTGGTCCAAATTGAAAGATGTCAATTTCACTTGTATTCCAAAGGGAATTAATTGTACACACTTTTAAAATGTTTACTCTTCTTCAATATTTCGGCTTACGCCTTTTTCAAGAAAATCAACATGAAAATAATGCCCTCTACATTTTGTGACAGTTTTCATACCACCATTATTTTCAAACGTCGTCAATGAACGTCATTTCAGTTTGAAAATGATGGTGGTATGAAAGCTGTCACAAAATGTAGAGGGCATTATTTTCATGTTGATTTTCTTGAAAAAGGCGTAAGCCGAAATATCAAATTGAAAGAGTTTGCAGACGACAATTTAAAATTTGATGAACATGGCAGAAAGGTCTCAAAAAGGGTAGAAAACACTGTGGGAAAAGGAGAAATTGCTCGTTGCAGACACGTGAAAACCAGGGCTTGTTTGGGAAAGGGTTAATCATGACGTAGAGTGGTCTTTGGACATAAAGAAAAATTGACCAATAGCGAAAGATTTCGGCCCAGGTCAATCGCACAGTCCACTCAGGCTGACCTGGGTCGATGCTGTTCGCAGATGCATCAAGCCCCCTTTTCACAGAGCCGGCTCAAATTAATAGGTCATGCTCTAGCAAAAGGGTGTTTAATGCAGCTCCGTGATGCAGGATACCAAGGAATACATCACACAGTGCAGAATCCCGAGAGTCCATCTTTTCTAACAAACAACTGAATCACCAGGTAGACTGGTCCTTTTATATGCAGAAAATTGACCGAAAACAAAAAGTTTCGACCTAGGTCACCCTGCACGAACGGCGCAGGCTGACCTGAGTCGATACGTTTTGCAGATGCATTAAAGACCCCTTTTTACGGGGCAAGACTTTTCCAATAAATGTTCAGCAAATACGTATTATAACAATAAAAGTGGTATTAATTTGGCCCCCATCCTGTTTATTTTGAGTGATGTCTGAATCCCGTCCACAAGCTTGTTTGTCTTTCATTAACATTGCTTTGTTTTTTCTGAAATCATTTCCGTTGGATTTGAACACTTGATGTGCCTTGTAAAAGGTAAAAATTAACCCATTACCATACAATCCAGAGTTTTAAGGATCCTGAGAAAGAAGGCTTTTGAAAACAATGTGGGAAAAAGAGAAAATGCTGGTAACCAGCATTTTCTCCTTTTCCCACAGTGTTTTCTGCTCTCTTGCGGACAAATACCATCATTTCAGACACTTTTTATTTGTCGTCTGTAAATGCTTTCAATTTGGACTAGACTAAAATTTTGTCGTTTGGTAAAGAGTGTATGTAACTCTGTGCAAGAGAACAACGTTTAAGAGATGTCCAAACCGAAAGCATTAGCAGACGCAAATCAAATGTGGCTGACAGACATGCATTTGTCCTTGGATTGGGCTGGAAAGCATCGATCTGTAAATACGAAACTCCAGAAATGCACCGATATTGAATTGACTGCCGTGATATTACTGAAATAATGTTGAAAAAGGCTTTAAGACCAAAAAAGACAAAGATTGCCAGTTTAACTATATTTGGTTCCGCTGACCTTTTTCAACCCTGAATCTGCTATGCGAGACTCGCTGACCTTTTGCGGACAGTGTAGATCAAGATCAGACTGCACAGAACGTGCAGTCTGATCTTTGATCTACACTGTCCGATAAGGAGATACTTTTCTCCAAAAAAATAAGCTTGATATAGCATTATTCGGGCTTTTACTATCGGTTTAAAAATTTTATGTTAGTTATTTAGCAGGATAGGGGTTAATGAAGGTCAAATGTGTCTTCTTAGAAAAACACCATCCTCTGTCCCCATGAGACAAGATAAAAAAGGAAGCATTAAGACTTTTTATTAACCATCCCATGTTTTTACGATCCCGATGAAAAAAAGACGTTTGAAAAAAAAAACGTAAAAGTTAAAAAAAAAAATCCGAGTTGTTGTCAATTTAGGCTGCTGGCAGTCAAATTGACAACAACCCAGACTTCTTTAACTTTTAAGTTCCAATCGTTGTAAAGATGATTTTGATACATGCAAACCTTGTTTAGCGACATTATTGTCGAAATAAGTTTAAGAAATTGAATCATCCGCAGCAACCTAATATCGGGATTACTTCTCTTAAAATTCAGTTTCAATGGTTGTAAACGATACTATATAAAAAGTTCCATGGCAATATACCCATAATTCAGAAAAAAAAAAAAAAAATAGGCTGCTAGGCTGCTGGGCTGCCAACTTCACGCTGCTAGGCTGCCAGCAGCCAAAAGCTGCCAACTTCACGGACCTTTTCTTAAGTAACATTTAATTGGTCGTCTGCAAATGCTTCCAATTTGGACGAGGTCAAAATTTCGTCGTCTGGTACAGGGTTAAAAAGGTTGGTGCATGCGGACTCCGTATAATACACAAAATAATTCTCTCAAAGGCATCTCAATTCCACTTGAAGTCTGAACTCATCTAACTTCAAACAATGTGGAGTCTGGGCAATGATAACTTCAAACAAAACAAGATGAAAGATTTGTAACAAGACACCGAGACAATCTTATGACGACGTATTGCGGGCTTATATAAAGACACGAAGAACAAACACTGCAACCCCCCCCCCACCCTGTTTGTCCCGCGGGGACACCATGCTGCATTAGCCTGCTTAATATTTTAATGAAACTCCTCTCAAGCCGATTATACAAACTCAAATAGGAATAATGCTGTATTAAGTCTTTACCACACAATCCCGACTTTTAACGACCCTGAAAAAGAAAGCTTTTGAAAACATTTAGGGAAAAGGAGAAAATGCTGGTAACCAGCAATTTCTCCTTTTCCCACAATGTTTTCTACCCTTTGCAAAACAAATTTCAATTTTTGGGTTGCATTTATTTTGTCGCCTGAAAATGCTTTCAATTTGGACCAGTCTAAATTTTTGTCGTTTGGTAAAGGATTAACCTTGTTTTTGGAGATAAAACTATCTCTTTATAGGACAGTGTAGATCAAAGATCAGACTGCACATTTTAAGTCATGATTCAGCCGGTTGTTTGACAAAATGGATTTTATGGATCTAAAAATTATTTGATAACTTGCCCGGTACAATGCATGGAGGAGATTAAAAAATCTCAGCCCGGCCGGGTAGCTCAGAGGTTAGCGTATCTGACTCCTGACTAGGTGGTTGCGGGTTTTATACCCGCTGAGACAAACCTTCTTTCCGGCGATTTTACCCCTCTTACCTGTGATGCATGTGAGCAAAGCAATCAGTGGCTTGGAAAGAAAGTTGTATCAGTTCAGTATTGGTGTGAAAAAGCCAGGAAACACATGCGTAGGTGCGCGATCCGCCGTCACGATGACCTAAGCTGTTAAAACGGCGCTAAACTCCAATACAAACAAATAAATCATAAACCCCTTCTGCCAGAGCATGGCTCAAATATCATGTACAGTGCTAACAACAGCTCAAGGTGCTATTTGCAGACAGTGTAGATCAGGGTGCAGACTGCTACAGTGTGCAAAACGTACAATCTGAACACAGATGTAAAATTCCCTCCTATTTTGTGGCATGCGTAGCTTGACTAAAGCAAGAATAATATTGCATATTACGGTATTAATTACTGATAAAAATACTCAAAGATCTGACTTATTTTGGAGAGTATTTCTCACAATGTTTTAATAAAAACTTTCTTTTGGGTTGTAGAAAAACAAAGTCATTTGGTAAAGGGTTAACTATTTGAACCCTTTCCGTGCCTAGGGCGAAAATTCGGGTTTTTGCGGACGGCACAGATCAAGATCAGACTGCACAGAACGTGCAGTCTGATCTTGTATCTATGCCGTCCGCTTGTTAAGTCAAGCTTTTAAGATAGAAAAACATTCTGAGTTTCAAATGATAGCGAATTCAGATGACGATCGAAGTCGAATTTATATACCTGGTGCTGTTTTGAAAATATTAATCTTTAATATTAACCGGGCACTTCTGAGTTTTAATGACCCCAAAGAAGAAGGCTTTTGAAAACCAGAAAACATTATGGGGAAAGGGGGAAAATGCTGGTTAACAGCATATTCACTCTTTTTTCCCACAATGTTTCCTACCCTATCAAAGAACTTCGGTTTATTTGTACCCTCTTCCAATGTCGTCTGCAGATGCTTTCAATTTGGATGAGCCAAGACTTTGTGAAGAATTAGGAACTATCTAGTGTCACCGGTGTTCCAAAATACCACAAAGACATTTAAACTGCCGGAAACAGTATCATTGTACAGTTACATGACGTCACCGAGAACGCTCTCTGGCGCCACAAAACATACTTTCTGAAAATGCATTAAGCCCCATTTTCACAGAGTATGACTCATTTATTTGGGGCTGACACAGTTAAAGATACATCCTTACGGCCAGAGAGAAAAAGAAGCTATTAAAATATGATATACTGTAGAATGGTTCAGAATTTGTTGTTTAAAAAAAAAAAAAAAAAAACCGATATAATATGGTGTAGCGGATAAATACGTACATACTGGTAAATCGGAAATCTTCGATTTAAAACCGGAAACGTAACAACTGTGATTTCTTTAACCCTTTCCCAAACGATAAATTTTAGACTGGTCCAAATTGAAAGAGTTTGCAGACGACAATTTTTAATTTGATGAAAATGGCAGAAAGTTCTCAAAAAGGGTAGAAAACACTGTGGGAAAAGGAGAAATTGCTCGTTACGAGCAATTTCTCCTTTTCCCACAGTGTTTTCAAAAGACTTGTACTGCAGACATGTGAAAACCAGGGCTTGTTTGGGAAAGGGTTAAAGGTCTCCAGAAAATGGATTTCTTTTCTCTATCCTTCGTAATCAGTATAATCTTACAACCCTTCAGTGGCAACTTTTGGCATAAATATACAACAACGAGTATAGTCTGATAAGATAAAGATGAAATGGGTTAAAAACTGGCTGAAAACGAGCACAGATGTATCTTTAAGACCTACCATGTGTCACCGGTGTTCCAGAATGTCAAAAAGACACTTAAACTGCCGGAATTTGTGATAGAATCGGTAGTATTCTAAGGTTACATGACGTCACCGAGACCCGCTTTCTGGTACTTTCTGGCGCCACAAAAAGTCACGTCTTAACCCTTCACATGCAGACGACAAAATTTTAACCTTGCACGAACTGAAAGCTTTTGCAGACGACAATTTCAGTGTGGCTCGAATGGTACAATTTTTCTTTGATAGGGTGGAAAACATTATGGGAAAAGGAGAAAATGCTGGTTACCAGCATTTTCTCCTTTTCCCATAATGTTTTTAAAAAGCTTCTTTCCCTGGGTCGTTAAAAGGCGGCACTGTGCGGTAAAGGGTTAAGAGCTCAGCGAAGTCCGATTGCTCTGTCAGGCCAAGGACAAGCCAGACCAAAAACTGCCCGTAAATTACGCTTTAGTATTAGCCATGCTTTGGCAAAAGTGTGTTTAATGATTGTATGGTGTTTAACGCCGACTCTAGTTATGATCTTCAATGAAATTTTAAACTCTGGTAGATTTCCAAAATCCTGGAGTGAAAGCATTTTAGTACCCGTATATAAATCTGGTTCGCAAGATGATCCGTCAAACTATAGAGGAATCTCCTTAATAAATGTTTTGTACAAGATCTTTTCAAGTATTCTTAATGATAGAATATATCAATGGGCGGACAGGTTTGAGTTGATAGATGAAAATCAAGCGGGATTTCGAGCAGGTTATTCAGTTATCGATAATTTATTTACCTTACAAAGCATGATACAAAAATATACGGGTAAAGCCGGGGGCCGTTTCTATGTTCTTTATGTAGATTTTAAAAAAGCTTTTGACTCGCTAGTGCATGAGAAGCTGTTTAGCATTTTACTTAACAGAGGCCTAAAAGGGAAATTGTTTTATCTACTTTTGGACATGTACTCAAGTTTAAAATCATACCTACGGGTATCAGACAAAATCACAGCTCCATTCTTTTGTAACATAGGAACGAGACAAGGGGACGTAAGCAGTCCAATCATATTCAGCTTATTCATTCAAGAATTAACTATCCTCATCAAAGAAAATTGCCCAGGTATATATATATCGGAAGAAATTTCACCTATCACCTGCTTGTTGTATGCAGACGACGTGGCACATTGTGCGGACACAGTAAATAATCTGCAGTTACAACTTAATAAACTCTCAGAATTTTGCAAAGAAACAAAAATATCTGTTAACTTAAGTAAGACGGAAATCATGGTCTTTAGAAATGGAGGTCCTCTTAAAATGAGTGAAAAATGGTTCTTTGATGGTTTACGTGTAAATACAACTTCAGTGTACAAGTATATGGGCCTTTTGTTGACACCTAAACTTTCATGGTCTGCTTCAAAGTACAAACTTGCATCGCAAGCAAAAAAGGCAATATTTTCAATTAAATCATACCAGTATAAATTTGGTTTCTTTTTACATAAGGAGTATTTTAAATTATTTGATGCAATGGTTTTGCTTATTCTTACATTCGGGGCAGAGATATGGGGATTTGAGTACTCTGATATCATTGAAAATGTTCATTTAAGATTTTGTAGAGAATTTTTAGGGGTAAACCATTCTGTTAATAATTGTGTTGTCCTATCTGAGTGTGGCAGACTACCCTTATGTATTATCTATAAAACTAAAGTTGTCAAATATTGGTGTAAACTTTTACGTATGGATAATCACCATTATCCTAAACAATGCTATAAGATGCTTAAGGCACATGCCGATCTTGGTAGAGTCAATTGGCTTACACGAGTTAAAAATCTTCTTTGTACAAATGGTTTTGCTTATGCGTGGCTTTCGCAAGATATAGGGGATGTTGATTATTTCGTTAGGCTGTTTAAGCGAAGAATTTCCGATTGTTCGCTGCAATATTTAAATGAGTCAATTCAAAACTCACCTCGGTGTGATTTGTATAAACACATATTTTCCTTGTTAAATCCGTAGAAATATCTATGTGTGGATATTTCTCCGAGTTTAAGAAGAGCTTTTGCGAGATTCAGGTGTTCTAGCCATAAACTTAATATAGAACTAGGTAGACACTTTAACATAGAAAGAGATGATAGGGTGTGCCAGCATTGTTTATTAAACCATGACATTTTAGTCGTAGAAACTGAATACCACTCTTTTTTTAATTGTTCTCTATTCAGTGCAGAAAGACAAACATTATTGTTCTCTTGGTATCGAGGTAGAACAGATTTAAGGTCATTTTACAATCTAATGACAAGTAAAAATAATGTTACTATTAAAAAGGTAGCAAAGTATATTCTATCAATTTTAAATTTAAAGGATTCTTATTAATAGTGATTATATTTCTGAATGTAAATGCTATTTGCAACTCTTCACTGTAACGACTGTATTTAAAATTTTGTATTATGGGCCGGTGGCCTTCATGTACAAATAAAAATATTTGTATTGTATTGTATTGTATTTCAACATTATTTCAGTTATATCGCGGCGGCCAGTGCACCTATCCATGCTTTCCTGGAATTTCTTTTACCAGTACTCCGCACAATATTCTTTCCAAGCCACTGGCTGCTTTCCCACATAGCCATTGTCGAAACAATGGTCAGCGGTGGGAGAGGAATGAATCCTGTCGCAATGACTATCATCAATCCTCGGAAAGAAATTGGCCGAGCCGGGGATCGAACCAGCGACCTCCTGTTCTCAAGTCCTGTACGCTACCGACTGAGCTACGGGGCTCGACAAAAGTGTGTTTAAATGCACCCCCGTGATACATCACATAATTATGGATCCAAAAAATCCATTTTGTTCACGAACCAGTTGAATACCGAGGTAGACTGGTCCTTGGTAAAAGACCCAAGATTAGACCGCAGGTTCTGTGCAGTCTGATCTTGGATCTATGCTCTCCTCAAAAGGCCCCATTTTCGCCTAAAACCCTAAAAGGGTTAATACCTTCCTTTTGAGATGCAGTAAGCTACATCCCACTGGGACCGTGTTTTTTTCCGGGGACACGGTTTCTTAATTAATCTAGTAATAGGAATCTCAGAAAATCATTAGACCCTTTTACAAACGACCCCTTGTTACAACGACCCTGAGAAAGAAAGCTCCCTAAAACAATATGCCGTCTTTCCAAATTAAAGAAATTCTTCAACATAAAACTAAAAATATTCTTTATAATAGTTGGTGAATGCGGACCCAGGACTGACAGAGAACTTCTAGCTATTGTTGTTTTTAACTTTGTGCCTAAACGTATTTTACTTGGTAAATCTGTGATATATACGGGATATTATGTTGTAGTAACTTTCCTGGTGATTGTATTTAACCCTTTACCAGACGACAGAATTTTAGCCTTGTCCAAATAGAAAGCATTTGCAGATGACAATTTCAATGTGGCTCAAATGGTGCAATTTTCCTTTGATAGTGTAGAAAACATTGTGGAAAAAGGAGAAAATTCTGGTTACCAGCATGATGTTTTCCAAAACCTTCTTTCCCTGGGTCGTCAAAAGGCGGCATTGTGCGTTAAAGGGTTAATTCGAGCGGTGTGAGAAAATTTGCTATCGCGCGAGACCGAAGGACGATATGTCATGCAGATGCATTAAGCCCCCTTTTCACAGAGCATGGCTCAAACATGTTTGTCATTCTTTGTGGGATAAAAAAGTACACTTCCGCTGTAATGAAAGATGACTTCGGCCACAGGCTAGCATCAGGCGGTTGACCCGTGTAAATCAAACGGTATGCACGGTATGATCAGTCTAATCTGCATCTGTACCGTCCTATAAAAGCTATTTCGATCTCCACCGGCTGATAGAGAGAATCAAAGGAGAGGTTTATGTGTTGGCCAAATTTCTAAATTTCAACAGTTTGGTTGTTTTCGTTCGTTTTTCGTGTATATGCGTACAGTCAAACCTGTTTTGAGCGGGCACATTAGGGATATTTAAAACCTGCTCGCTTAAAACAGGTATTTGCTCGATACAGGTGCATTCCAACATATTTCTCTTCTTTGGTTGATTGATTGATTATATGGTGTTTAACGCCGTTTTCAACTTTATTTCAGTTATATCGCAGCGGCCAGTGCACCTATCCATGCTTTCCTGGAGTTTCTTTTACCAGTACTACGCACAATATTCTTTCCAGGCCACTGGCTGCTTTCCCACATAACCATAATCGAAACAATGGTCAGCGGTGGGAGAGGAATGAATCCTGTCGCAATGACTATCATCAATCCTCGGAAAGAAATTGGCCGAGCCGGGGATCGAACCAGCGACCTCCTGTTCTCAAGTCCTGTACGCTACCGACTGAGCTACGGGGGCTTGGCTTCTCTTTTTTGGGATGTGTGTTTATTATCACTGTTAAACACAGGTGGCTTGTTTGACAGAGATGCCTACTTGGACAGATTTTATTATGGTAAGTTAAGATGATAATGTAGCATTCCCTTGCAGAAGTTACGTGCTTTTAAAGCTGTATTGAGTGTGAGTAACCTTAATGAAATACGTAGCTTTTTTATGGTATGTGTGTGTCTTCCTACATAAGTCAATACATAACACAATGTCTGTTTATATGACACAAACAGTTCTTAACCCTTTCCCAAACAAGCCCTGGTTTTCACGTGTCTGCAGTACCAGTCTTTTGAAAACACTGTGGGAAAAGGAGAAATTGCTCGTAACGAGCAATTTCTCCTTTTCCCACAGTGTTTTCCACCCTTTTTGATAACTTTCTGCCTTTTTCATCAAATTTAAAATTGTCGTCTGCAAACTCTTTCAATTTGGACCAGTCCAAAATTTGTCGTTTGGGAAAGGGTTAAATACCAGAGGTAATTAGTTTTTGACATATCATAAAATACCATAAAACGCTGAAAAAGAAAAATGGATATCTCTTTTTTTAAATCATATTTTCATACTCATACCGTCCCGTGCAAGTGTCCTTAGGCAAGACACTTCAGTGTCCTTGCCTAGCACTGTTGAATTGATTGATTGATTGTATGGTGTTTAACGCCGTTTTTCAACACTATTTCAGTTATATCACGGCGGCCAGTGCACCTATCCATGCTTTCCTGAAGTTTCTTTTCACCAGTAATCCGCACAATATTCTTTCCAAGCCACTGGCTACTTTCCCACATAACCGTCGTCGAAACAATGGTCAGCACTGGTGAAAACAAAGGACATACATGTACCTAAATTCTAAGTAAGAGAGCTGTCGCCATGATGTAAATGAAATGATGTTGAAAGCGGCGTGAAACACCGTTCAGTTAATTAATTACAGTTCTCAGATTGCGCAATATCGAACAGTTAGCGAATAGAGCTATTCGACCTATATCGTACATTACAGCCGGTATGGATTATTTCAAACCCTTGCATCGCTACACAAAAAATAAATGAGCCGCAGTCTGGCAAAAGGGGGCTTAATGCATCTCCTTGGTGCACCATACCAGGCAAGTCATCATAAAAATCACGTATCCCAAAAGTGTATTCAGTCTGACAACTTATTGAAGCGAGAGGAAAAATTATCTTTTGGCATGCAGAAAGTTCACCGATAGCAAACAGTTTCGGACCAGTTAATCATGATGTAAACTGTTCCTTTGACATACAGAAAATTGACCGATAGCGAAAAGTTTCGGCCCTGGTCAGCCTGCGCGGACTGCGCAGGCTGACCTGGATCGATACTTTTCGCAGATGCATTAAACCCCCTTTTCACAGAGCATGGCTCAAATGGAATGAACCTTTTTTTCCCCTTAATTTGAATAAACATCGGACATACTCCACTTTCATAGTGATTTTGGCGGGAATGTGTCACTAAGGAGCAGACAGGATAGATCAAAGATCAGACTGCACGTTTTGTGCAGTCTGATATTCATCTACATTGTCCGCAAAAAGCAAACCAAAGCTGGAACTAGCGCGTCAAAGGGTTTTACATGTGATATAGATTTACCTTTTACACACCATCCAAAGTTTTAACAACCCTGAGAAAGAGGCCGTTTAAAAACACTGTGGGGAAAGGAGGAAGTTACGAAGAAGTTGCTGGGTACAAGGACAAAATGCTGGTTATCAGCATTTTTCTCCTTTTCCTACAATGTTTTTAAACCCCTTTTTTTCTCTGCAATAGGGTTGTTTGGTGAGCGTTTAACTCACTATTTTTCCAGTCCCCAGAGACTGCCATATCGAACAGATTTCGCACAGAACTATATATATACGTTACAGATGGAATGAATAACGTTAGACTCTTGCAGCACTCAAAATAAATGAGACGTGCTCTGTCAAAAGGAGGCGTAACGCATCTCCGTGATGCAGTATACCGATCAAGCCATCACATAATCGATCAAGCCATCA
The DNA here is from genome assembly GCA_945859785.2 of Tridacna gigas. Classification (NCBI taxonomy): domain Eukaryota; kingdom Metazoa; phylum Mollusca; class Bivalvia; order Cardiida; family Cardiidae; genus Tridacna; species Tridacna gigas. The sequence goes on along the minus strand of OX244040.2, from coordinate 57,760,856 downwards.
CATAATCATGGATCCATAAAAGTCACTCTGTTTTTTTAAATCGACTTTATCATGGGGTAAACTGGTCCTTTAACGTATAGAAAATTGACCAGTAGCGAAAAGTTTTGGACCAGGACAGCCTGCGCACTCCGCGCAGGCTGACCTGGGTCAATACTTTTCGCAGATGCATTAAGCCCCATTTTCATGGGAATGGCCCGTATGAAATGAACTGTTTGTTTTCATTTAAAGTCAAAATACTGCAATTTCAAAGTTTCTTTTTTGCATGAATTTGTCACAAAGGAAGCGAACAATGAAGGTCTAAGATCCGACTGTACGTACTGTGCAGTCTGATCTTGATCAACATAGTTCGCAAAAAGCAACCCGAAGTTGGGATTAGCGCGGCAAAGGGTTTTACATGTGATACAGATCTAGCTTTCACCCTTTACCTCACAATCCCAAGTGTTAACAACCCTGAGACAGAGGCCTTTTTGAAAACATTGTAAGAAAAGAAGAAAATGCTAGTAATCAGCATTTTCTTGTTTCCCCTCAATGTGTGTGTGTGTGTTTTTTTTTTTTTTTTCATTTTCAAACTCAAATTCGATAATTTAAGCAAGATTTAAACTGCCGTCTGCAAATGTGCTCAATTAGGACGAGACAAAAAAAAAGACCTAACCAATTTGAGAAATTCGTAAACGGCAAATTAAATATCTAACATGATAATTTCTGATTTTGGATTGTGTAGAAAACATTACCAGCATTTTCTCCGTTTCCCATATTGTTTTCAAAAGGATTTCAAAAGGATTTCTGCTTCGGGGTCGTTAAAACTCGACGTTTTGTGGCTAAGAGTTAATCTGCTACGTAAAGAGCTGACTGCGACATTTTTTTAGTCAGCAAGAAATGAAAACAATTTTGCAAATTTAAGTTTAACTTATTGCTAGTATCGTGTAAAAATACCGGAGGTGTATATCCAAGATCATATTGCAAGTAACGCACAGTCTGATCTTAGGTTTTTCTTTTTCAAACAAGAATCATTTACCGCCGTTGCAACGCAAAGAGTAGGATCTTTACCTTTCACCAAACTATACCGAGTTTCAACAACCCTGAGAGACGAGGCTTTTGAAAACATTGTGAGAAAAGGAGAAAATGCTGCTAACCAGCATTTTCTCCTTTTCTCACAATGTTTTCTACTATTTTAAAAGCAAATTCTATCATTTGAGCCACATTTAAATTGTCGTCTGCAAATGCTTTCAAATTGGACAAATCTGAAATATCGTTTGGTTAAGAGTAAACTGAAGTGGTAATAAATTCAACGAAACTTTCTATCCGACAGTAAAACCTCAAGTGTTCATGATTCACAGATCTTTTTTTTAGAAAAACTCACCGTATCAGACAGTGTAGAGCCAAGATCAGACTGCGCGTTCTGTGCAGTCTGATCTTGGCTCTACACTGTCTGCAAAAGCGCATCTAGTCGAGTTAAACAGCCCAGAAGTTAACATGTAAAGAGTTCCTACACATTATTGGTAACAGATGTTCTCGTTATTCACGGAAGAAAGAATAAATTCCTCTATTTTAATGTCCCTGTCATTTTTTCGCAGTGTTCTCCAAGTTACAATACGAAAAGAGTTTTTGTTTGTCGTAATAAAACCCTTGAAAATAGATAAATGTTTGCCTGTCATCTTGTTTGTCTATCTACCGTTCCGTCCATCTGCCGATTTGTCCCCCTCTCTCTCCGCCTCTCTCCCTCTCACTCTCTCTCTCTGTCTGTCTGTCTGTCTTTCTCTCTCTTTCCCCTATGCAAATCAGATTTGTGCACAGTTGTGTATTCGATCTGGTTTTTTTTTTTTTTGTTTACTTTTTATTTTTACCTTAATAAACAGTATATTGTATTATAGCAATACGAGAAGATATTTTTAGGTCGTTACAGAACCCCTGAAAAGTGATAAATGTCTGTCTCTCTGGCTGTCCGTCAGTCTGTCTGTTTGCCTGTCCGTCCGTCCGTTCGTCCGTCAGCCTGCCTGTCTGTCTGTCCACCCATCTTTCCATCCACCGATATGTCTTCCCCTCTCTCTCGCTCCCTCTCTGTCTATCTGTCTGTCTCAGCGAGTTCTATCTCATATCAATTTTGTGCGCAAATGTGTATCAAATAAGTATTTTTATTTTAATAAATCCCATGAATGCACTAGCTAATCTTGGGCATAAAAAACCCTACATGTACGGTGTATTAAAAATCACACGACAGACATACACGAAAATGTCGCTTTTAATATTAAATCATTCAAATCAAAACATTGGGGAAAACAGAGCAAATGCTATCCATCAGCAAGTGCTCCTTCTGTCACAATGTTTTAACTCTTTACCAAACGATAAAATTTCGGACTTGTTCAAATTCAAAGCATTTGCAGACGACAGACCAAATGTAGCTCATTGACGGTTTCTATCTTTGATGGGGTAGAAAACGTTGTGGAAAAAGGAGAAAATGCTGGTTATCAGGATTTTCTTCTTTTCCCATAATGTTTTCAAAAGCTTTCTCCTTCAGGCTCGTTAAAACTCGGGATTCTGTGGCAAAGGGTTAAAGCCTACCAACGGCAAGGGCGTACAGTAACGAAACTGCAAAGTCATCGTTATTAAATATTCCGGTCTGAAATGTCTACACAGCTTCGAACAAACTCAAAAATTCTACCTACGTGCATGTTGTCATCTTGCATATGTACACGGACCCTATAACTGTGGCCCCCATGTCGCTTGTTCGAGTTCTCAAGTTCGATAACCGAGCCAGCCGCGCCGCTTGACACGAATTCCATTTTTTTTTTGTCACACTTTTTAACACAAATCTTTTCTTATTGTTTTACTTAGGTCTTTTCGATTATTGAATGATATATTATATTAGATGTCACTAGATTTACAGACGTTTGCCTTAATCATTTTCAGAACTAATCACAAATATTTATAGTTATTTTTTTGTAAAAAAAAAAAAAAAAAAAAGATGAGACGTGATCTTTGAAAAGGGAGCTTAATACATCTGCAAAAAGTATCGGCCCAGGTCAGCCTGCGCAGTCCGCGCAGGCTGACCTGGGCCGAAACTTTTTGCTTTTGGTCAATTCTCTGCATGTCAGACCAGTGTATAACATGATTCAGTGGGTTGTTATAAAAAACGGAAGTTTAGGGATGTATAATTCTGTGATGACTTGCTTGGTATCATGCATCATTAAGCCCCCTTTTCACAAAGCATGGCTTATATGTAGTTCAAGATCAGATTTATCTTTTGCAGACAATGTAGACCGAGAACAGACTGCCTTCAGCGGACAGTTGTAGATCGAAGATCACACTGCACGTTCTGTGTGTTACCTTGTGAAATACCAGTAGTCTGGCAAAAAATTAAATTTCAGTTCATTTGTCTGTTTTACTGAATTGGAAAGTCCACCCTATTTATTCCACGCAATAAAGGTTTAATTTTAGGCGCCTCTGAAGCTGGAATTACGTGGCATGTAACCTGGCAGACGACTCCTTTCGTTTTGCAGCAATACACTTTTAGAGAGCTTTATAATAAAGGAAATTGCAAGCGACGACACATATGTGCTTTTGCCACAATGATTTGACATGTTTATATTTCTAAAAAATCCCCAATTCAGGCTGATGATTGGTAGTCTAAGATTTCTTTTTTTTTTTCAAATAATCTGCTGCAAATTTCGTTCACGAGGAAGTTAGTTAAGGTCATGTGGGTGACTTTGACAGGTCACAGGTTAAACTTTACAGACAATCACATTTATTCGTGTTAGACAAAATACAGTGCAATTTATTTTGCAGCATTTCAAGGACACATAAAAAAAAAAAACATTTGAAATTCTAAATCGAAAAAATTGCAGAAAACAGAATCTGTCTGAGGTATACTTCTCCTAAGATTTGATGTTGAAAGTCCTAATTCCAGTACCTATAAGTTTAATATTATTTGAACCATGCTCTGTGAAAAGGGGGCCTAATGCATCTCTGTGATGTGTGATACCAAGCAAGCAATCACATAATTATCGATCCAAAATATCCACTTTTTTAACAACCAACTTAATTATGAGGTAGAATAGTCCTTTGACACGTAGAAAACTGACCCATAGCGAAAAGTTTCGGCCCAGGTCAGCCTGCGCAGACTGCGCAGGCTGACCTGGTCGATACTTTTCGCAGATGCATTAGGCCTCCTTTTCATAGAGCATGGCTCATATATATTGTTCCTACCATTTTCCAACGGTTGAGAAAATCTCAAAAATCTCTGGTTAAAAAAAAAATGAGCCATTCTCTGTGAAAAAGGGGGGTTTAATTCATCGGTTAAAAAATAGCGACTCATGTCAGACTGCGCCGAGTTCGCGCAGGCTGACTTGGGTCGAAACTTTTTGCTATTGGTCAATTTTCTGCATGGTCCAAGGATCATTGTACCTCAGGGCTCAAGCGGTTGCTAGACAAAATAGTTTTTTGTGGCATTTGTCGAAGACAATGCCACTATGAGTTTAATACGGCATTTTGAAAATCATGTATCGTAGTTTGTGCAAAACCGAAGGAAGTAAACCCAATTAAACTCAATTTTTCTGAGACAAATAAGTGTTTCGATTGCACTCAGATATGAAATTGAAAATGGCGTATTCCAATAAACTGGATCAGGCCACCGATAGTGGAATACTTCCTTTTTATCGAAAATAACTTGATTCGCTATGGCATTATAGTGGCGTAATGATACACACATACCGTGCTTGTTCGTCCTAAAACCAGTTCGTTCCTGGACTTATTCGTCCCAGGGCTTGTTCGCCCGGACTTGTTCGTCCCTTAAGAACGCACCCTTCTCTATCGGATTTGGCATGACTATATAGTAGGTTGACTTTCAAGCAAATATTTTGAAACTATTTCTGTTGTTTATTTTTCAAATTATTAATTCCACACAATGGCTGCCTTGACAAATGCCACACCAGTGTTTTCAACGCTTTGATTTTACAGATTCATGATACAGTCATAATGTCTGGCTTGGTATGATATATCACAGAGATGCATTAAATCTTTGACATAAGCGAAACGATTTTTAAACTTGTCCAAATTCAAAGCAGTTGCAGACGAGAAATTGGAGGAGGGGGGGCGGTCGGTGATGGAACTTGTCTTTAGTTGATTAGAAAACATTGTGGGAAACATTAGAAAACATTGTGGGAAAAAGGAGAAAATGCTGGTAAACAGCATTTTCTCCTTTTCCCACAATGTTTTCCAACGCCTTCTTTCCACAGCCTTCTAAAGTCTTCTTTCTAAGAAAAAAAAAACTCGGGATTGTGTGATACAAGGTTAAACCCCCCCCCCCTTTTTGCCAGGGCATGACTTATACAAATGTTGATCAACCCTTTCCCAAACAAGCCCTGGTTTTCACGTGTCTGCAGTACAAGTCTTCTGAAAACTCTGTGGGAAAAGGAGAAATTGCTCGTAACGAGCAATTTCTCCTTTTCCCACAGTGTTTTCTACCCTTTTAGAGAACTTTCTGCCATTTTCATCAAATTTAAAATTGCCGTCTGCAAACTCTTTCAATTTGGACCAGTCCAAAATTTGCCGTTTGGGAAAGGATTAAAAGCCAAACAAGCTCAATTTTGGACTGGCAAAAACATGTAGTAAAATACTGTAATAAATAGCAGTTTTCGAGTCGTAAAATCCAAATTTCACACACCTTCCGAGAATAAACGTGACACTTCAACAAACGACCTCGTGTTTTGCAAACTGCAAGAGAATTGCTTTAGAAAACAATGGGGAAAAAGGATAAAATGCTGGTAACCAACAGTTTCTCATTTTCCCACATGTTTCCCCGATCCTTTCAGAAACAAATCTCACCAGTTCAGCCACGTTTATCCATTTACCACACGATCTCGGCTTTTCACATCCCTGAGGAAGACAGGTTTGGAAAACATTGTGGGAAAAGGAGAAAATGCTGGTAACCAGCATTTTCTCCTTTTCCCGCAATGTTTACCAAAAGCATTTTTTAATTTTCTGTACCGCTTTTATTTTGTCGTCTGCAAATGCTTTGAATTCGGACAAGTCCAAAATTTTGTTGTTTGGTAAAGAGTTAATTTGTCGTCTGCAAATGCTATCAATGTGAACAAGTCTAAAATATTTTTCGTCTTGCAAAGGGTAAATAACGAGTGGTTAAAATGGAAATATAAGAACACACAAAATCACAGAAAAAAAAACACATCTAATCCCGCCAGCTAATCCGTTTCAAGAACCATTAACATTGACAGGCAATCGAGAGAGCAACATTGTTCGGAGAATTTTTTTCCGGTTGTTCGCTGGCCACGTGTAAACATAAATGTCTCAAGTTATTGTCGTCCCCTATACAAATTACAAAAAGAAACTCCCAATATTCGTTTCTTACTTCTCCAGATTGAGAAGATTAAGGCTGGCGGTTTCTTTTATTTGATGTTTTGTTAAGTCAAACAGGCCTCTTCGATTGAGACTATTTATGGGCGGAAAAAATATCTTTAGAATAGCGAAACATTGATTGTTCGTAAACACAGAAATCGCCATTCGGCAACCCTCAGGTGATCCGGTCATCAAGTCCCTCGGCTGTATCAAGTAGCTTGATGTGCACCTACCCGGTATATTCCTTCGCCGGAAGTACACCGTTTCACTAGTATTAAAACTGTAAGGCTTAGTGTGATTGGTAGTTCAAAATGGAAACCTCCTTTATAAGGACTAAACTGGCAGCCTGTTATCGATCTTCGTATAGTCTATCGGATGGCTACGGGAGATACAACGGGTACCAGTTTATATACGGACGAGGTTAGATGTAGGTACGGAATCGGCCGAGTTGTGACGAGTGAGAAATCGCTAAATGCTTGTTGCTCTCTGCGCCATGTTTTCTGGGAATTCTAATGGTTTGACTCTCTACTAGGCTACAAAACTTTTCAGACTTGTCTAAATTGAAAGCACTTGCAGACGACACGGTAGATGTATGTAAGGTGACTGGGTTTGTCTTTGTAAGTGTAGGAAACATTATGGGAAAAGGAGAAAATTCTGGTTACTAGCATTTTCTCTCTTTTTTTTTCCCAATTTTTTTTTTCTAAATGGTCGTGGAAACACGTGTACTGTATAGTAAAAGATTAAGCCTTTAACACACGACAAAAATTTAAACCCGTCCAAATTGAAAGCATTTGCAGACGACAATTTCATTGTAGCTTAAATGATGCCATTTTTCTCTGATAGGATAGAAAACATTGAGGGAAAAGGAGAAAATGCTGGTTACCAGCATTTTCTCCTTTTCCCACAATGTTTTCAAAAGACTTCTTACTCGGGGTCGTTAAAAGTCGGCATCGTGCGGGAAAGGGTTAAAGAAAATGTTCCTTGTCGAAATTATTTGCTGTCTACATGTAAAAATATGCGGTACAAAAAAATCAATTCATCGAAATCCATTTACTTGACAAAACTTTTTTTTGTCATAAATTTTGATCGAACATTCACGAAACTATTTCCCGTGAAATTGATGATAGTAATTTCAACAGGATTCATTCCTCTCTCACCGTTGTCCATGTGGGAAAGCAGCCAGTGGCTTGGAAAGAATATTGTGTGGAGTAGAGGTAAAATAATTTCCAGGAAAGCATAGATAGGTGCACTGGCCGCCGCGATATTACTGGAATAATGTTGAAAACGGCGTTAAACACCATACAATCAGTTTCCCGTGAACTATTCATACGATAATAAAATTGGTGCATATGCAATTTCTTAGTTTAAACATATTTCATTAAAAACATTTATTTAAACCATGCTCTGCGAAAAGGGAGTTTAACGCATTTGCAAAAACTATCGACCCAGGTCAGCCTGCGCAGTCCGCGCAGGCTGACCTGGTCGATACTTTTTGCAATTATTTAAATTAAATTTTCTGCATTTCAAAGGGCTATTTGAACGTCCAGATTTAGTTTGGTTGTTAGTCGAAATGGGGATTTAACCCTTTCAGCGCCATAGGCGAAAACATGAACTTTTGCGGATGGCATAGATCAAGATCAGACTGCACAGAACGTGCAGTCTGATCTTTGATCTATACCATCCGCTCGTTTAGTCAAGCCTATATGATAAAAATCTTTCTGGGTGTAAGTGGATTGTATTTTCAGCTGTCAAAAGAAGTCGAGTTTATTTATTTGGCGCCGAAAGAGTTAATGGGTCCATAATTGGTGTAACACCAGACCGGAATGCTTCCGGGTCGTGGTACCCAAAAGTAGTCCCACTTGAAAATTTGGTATCTAGCACTTCTGCCACACTGTTTTATCATGAAAGATGATAGGGCAAGTCTAAAATGTTTTCTGAAGTTGATTTGATTATTTCTGCAGAGAATAAATGCCTTTTTTGCATTTCTTTCAGGACTATTTTTTGTTTGTGACTTGGCAAAGAGGCATGGTCTATCACCAGTGAGGGCCTAGACTGACAGCCATTTTCCGAGGGGTGATGTGTTTGAAGAGGAATAGCGAAAAAGTTCATTGCTCATGATGCCATTTTCTGCACCTTTCTGTGAAGGACATTGGACATATATGTGATAGAAAAAAACTGCTAGGCTCCCGCTTCGTCAGGGAATCAGCAGCAGCCAGTCGAAGAGAGTGATTTTTACTCTATTTTCAATTAGCCAAAAAGTTACCAGTGTGACACCAATTATGTGATGACTCGTTTGGTACAATGCTTCAAGAGGGTGTACTAAACGCCTTTTTGCCAAAGCACGGCTCATTTACATTCATTATATAAATACAAAAAATCAATATGAAAATAACTGGAACGAAAGCATGACAGCTTATATAGCTTATGCGAGTCTAGTTGCTTATCCTGAAACTAAGTATGGACAATGATAAACGTCAGAGTAACAAATAAATAGGATAGAAATCTTTAAAATAATTAAATTGTTTAGGTTTGGTTTGAACCCATATCGTACTTTTCTCGAACTGTTTTAGTCCAAAGATGCACCTGAAAACTACAGATTTAAACTACTAGCATAAATCATAAATTTTGAAAATGTATTGTACAATTATTATTTTTTGTGGTAGCAACAACATTGTATTATGTTATGCTAATAAAATATTGAATTGAATATCCTGAAACAATAAGAAAATGTTAGGACATGGCATGAATGAATGTATGTTGTTTTATGGCGCATCGACAGCTTTGGTCATTTAGCGCGCATATCTGTGTTAAAAGATAATAAAAGTGGAATTGTTTAAACTGAAAAAGTTTGAATACATTAATGATAATAAAAGAGTTGAATTAAGAAGTATTATGTGTGACTTTAAATGCTGAAAGGTTATGTGTAACTTTTAATTTGCATAAAATATAATATTTATATAATATTGAGTGGCTGGGCATTCCCTGCCTACTCAAAGTTTTAAATGAAAATGTTAAGACTGTGAATAGTAGCTTAAAGGAAATGAGAGCTTAACATTGAGAAAAGTGTGCAAAGAATGTAAAAAGATGGGTAAGAAACTCAAAAAGCAAATATCACAGTTTATTGTAAATGCCAATCTCCTTTATGAAAGCGATAATAGATTCAACGCTGACAGAATCAAAAAGATTTTTTAAACTATCGACGCTGAAATATTTTGAACGAATTGGTTGAAAGTCAATGCAATCTAGTAGGATATGTTTTATAGAAAAGGATGCATTGCATGGAATACATTCAGGGGCATCATCTCTGGTCAAGAGCCAGGAATGTGTGATGCGTGAATGGCCAATTCGAAGTCGTGCAATTATCACTTCTTCTCGACGAACAGACCTGTAAACGGGGTACCATTCACCAAGGGAAGGTTTTACTGAATGCAGTAGGACATGGCACAAAGTCTTTGTTCAGTTTGTTTGTTTGTTTGTGTCGGAGTTTAACGCCCTTTTAACAGTTTAGGACATATCACGGTGGTCAGTGCACCTACGCATGTGTTTCCTGGCTTTCTTACATCAGTGCTGACACAACTTTTGTTCCAAGTCACTCACTACTTTTCGCACCTACGCATGTGTTTCCTGGCTTTCTTACATCAGTGCTGACACAACTTTTGTTCCAAGTCACTCACTACTTTTCGCACATGAATCAGAGGTGAGAGGCGAAAAATCGCCAGGAAGAAAGTTTGCCTCAACCGGGTATCGAACTCTTAACCACCAGGTCACGAGTCAGATTTTTTTTGTTCAAAGTATGGCATAAGATAACTTATTGTATTATGGTAGCACACTTACAGAAAATGCTGAAAGGAAATCTACACCCTATCCGAACAATGAATCATCCAACCACATGTGGGGTGCAACCGCTCGGCTGTGGTTGGTTCTTTAATAAAAAAAAAACCCTGAGTCAGAAAAGGGGCTTAAAATTAGTAAGATATTTTGATAGTGATTAACCCTTCTGGTATGGTTTGTACTGTTAGATAATTCACTATTAGCCCAAGTTTGAAGTAAATATCTTCATTAATAAGAGATACGAAAAAGTCAAAGAATTTGAACGATGGTGAAGACAGCTTAGACGAAGACGATGACAAGAAAATCTCAATAGAAGAAAAAAAAAAGAAAATCCCAGTATTCCCCTTTTTAGATAAAAACCAAGGTAACTAAACTTCAACTGGGTCCCTGTATTTGTTTTTCTTTTTTTTTTATCCTTGCTTCAATTAGAGACATTGCGATTTTTTTTACAGTTTTCATTCTAATTACAATGTAAGCCCTGCATGGTATTTGCAAAATAAAGTTTACACACTACTACCATTGGAAATGCATCAAGCTGATCCGTAAAGCAGTTTGATAAATTTTGTTGGAGATATATACTATGGTGGCATATTTCTGCCACGAGATACGAGACAGCTATCATGATAATTTTAGAGAACAAACAAACAAACGATAAAATAAACTTTCCTGGAAATATTATCTAGATAACAAAAAGTTTCACGAAAGAAATATCGCGAAATTTCTAACTGTTATCACGATTTTTTTTTCACGCTCGTGCCCACAACTGACATTCACGGTATCTAGAATTAGATATGGTTTCGGATCATCTTTGTCTCCTGTACAGTCAAAAACTTCCGAGTTCATCCAAATGGTGATTTTTCTATTTATAGATATCGACAAACGGGTAGAACCATCGCGATAATTTTACCTCGATGTCAGCTTCGTGCACGAATGAGAAATAATCAACATAAAATTTTCGAGATAACAAAGTTTATCGTGATATTTTTTTCAGAAAACTTTCCACTATCTTGATGAAATTTCCAGGAAACTTTGAATTATCGTGAAAGTTTTCTAAACTTGTCACGATAGCTATCTCGTATCTCGCGGCAGAAATATGCCACCATAATATACACCTGAACATTCCTGAAGAGTGCAAACAATATCAAGGATAAAAACCAAGTACATGTACTACCATTTTCAGGACCTACTCAGAATTGGAGAGGAATCAAGGGAAGTAACCGACTACTTTCTCCCATACATCGACGCTTTCTTCCAAAACAGCAAAGCTATCAAGTGGGACCATTTTCCCCGAGTCAATGATTTACGTCTTTGCTAATAACTTATCATTTCCGGATTTGTTAGTAGTCATAATCGAACCTGACAGAATGTCCAAGGCACTGTTCTTGCAAAACCTGTAAGTGGACTAAAAACTCTCGTCGACGTCTCACGTGATTTTATTGCACGAGCGGGACCATCAATTTATAATCTGTTCTCTTCATTTTTGGCGTTACTTAAATCTTCACAACGGCAATATTTCTGACTTGTTCTAATTGAAAACACTTGCAGACGACAATTGAAATGTGGATCAAATTTGAAATGATAGAAAACATTTTGGGAAAAGGAGAAAATGCTGGTTTTCAGCATTTTCTCCTTTTCCCAAAATGTTTTCAAAATCCTTCTTCTACAGGGTCTTTAAAATTAGGGATTGTGTGGTAAAGGGTTAAAGTAGCGGAGATATTGCGAGTAAAGCGATCAACACTGGCTATGCGGATCAAGTTTTATACTAATTCTGTGAAATATTTCGCTTCAAGCGAGACGTGAAAGCCACGGTGTTAAGCAACCTATGGCTAGAAAATGCCGACGGAATTGATAGAACCGTTTGAAAATAAATGCACAAACTGTTTGTCGACGGAAATTTACTTAGAAAGATTCCCACGGAAAATCCTGACTAGTATTTTCTTTTTATCTAAGTGGAGTATTACGATTTAAGAACGGTAAAATGGCGTATTTCCAGCGAAGAAATGTACCGTGTCGGCTAATAATCGGCTGCAAATTTCTTTCACGAGGAAGTTAGTTAAGGTCACGTGGGTGATTTTGACAGGTCACAGGTTAAACTTTACAGACAATCACATTTCTTCGTGTTCGACAAAATACAGTGCAATTTATTTTGTAGCATTTCAAGGACACACACAAAAAAAAAAAAATACATTCTGAATCGAAAGCATTGCAGGTAAAAGAATCTGTTTGATGTATACTTCTAAAATTTGACGTTGAAAATAAAAATTCAAGTTCCTATAGGTTTAATGTTTAGCTAGGTGATATAGCCAGGGGACTTGATCAATGGATTACCCGAGGTTTGCAGAAAAGTGAAAAACGATCAGAAACGACAGCGAAAACCACAATGAGGCATTCATATGTATCAATCTGTCTGTGAAAATCGCCGACGGAATTGATAAACCACATTAAAAATAAATATACCAACAGTATATTAACGGAAATGTACTCAGAAATGTTTCTAAGTTTTGACACATTGTTTCTTGTTTAAAAGTGAGTCTTACGATTTTATGAACGGTAAAGGGGTCTATTTCCGGAAAAGAAATGCACGCTCTGGGTGTATTTCGTCAATCGTAACAGAGACGAAGGGAGATTTGATCATCGGATCACCCGAATTTTGCCGAATGGAACCGCAACATATTTCGATAGATAACATCATTCTTCACTGTGAATGAATAAAGAGACGGAAGACAAGACTGGCTACATTATCTCGAATAACAAAAGCTGCCAAAAGTAAATAAAACGGGTGTTGAAATACACTTAAATTTAAATCACACCGTTTAAAAGTATGGAAATAATTGTGTAGATGAGAATCTGTTATTGTACAGTCAGCAGAAGTGTTAGTCGCGGACAGTGAAATTAATTTCAAAACTAGGTTAAATGCTGCCAGGTCACTCTATCTTTTGTTTACTTTTTTCCTGATTTTGAAATTCATTTTTCTGCCAGCGACTTAAATTTGGACTGACCACACAATAACAGATTGTCATCTTCACAAGCTTTTTAAAAACCTGCATTGTGTTCTGGCCGCTATTGGGCCTTTAATAACAAAAATGGGTAATAAGTTAAAAAGTTTCATACAATCAATAGAAAAGCCTATTGGCAAAAAAGCTATTGATTGTGGTGACAGCTGTCAAATGATAAACATTTTTGTAAAATGATTAACATTTTTAACACACACACACACACACACACACACACACACACACATATATATATATATATATGCCGTGCTCTGGCAAAAGGGGATTTAATGAATCTACGTGATCTGTTATACCTAGCAAGTTATCACATAGTTATGCAGAGCTCCAGACATTGGGAGTGATTTTGATTTCAAAATTGAAAATATCAATTATTCTCCACTCAACCCTATCTTATGGGTACTCATTAGAATCGTCTCATCGAAACGATTCTAATGAGTACCCACAACATAGGGTTTGGAAGGGAAATAATGGATTTAGAATACCATCACTCCCCCTTATCTGGAGCTCTGCAATTTCTGTATCCATACAATCCCACTTTGTCTTGCAAACGGCTGAATCCTGAGATAGAAATTGAATGATACTTGGACATGCAGAAAAAATGAGCAATAGCAAAATATTTCGCTCCAGGTCAGCCTGCACAGTCCGCGCAGCCTGCCCTGGGTCGATATGTTTTGCATATGCATTTAAACTTCTTTTCACAGAGCATGTGCAGAACGTGCTGTCTGATCTTGGATCTACACTGTCCGATAAGAAGATAATCTTTTCCCCAAAAAATACCTTTGTTTAGCGAAATTCGGGGTTTTACTATCTGCTTGAAAGTTCCATTTCACTTATTTAGCGGGATAACGGTTAATAATACATACTAATTAACTCTTTACCATACAATCCCGACTTTTAACGACCCTGAGAAAGGAGCCTTTTGAAAACATCGTGGGAAAAAGAGAAAATGCTGGTAACCAGCATTTTCTCCTTTCCCCACAATGTTTTCTACCCTCCCCCAAAACAAATTTTAATTTTTCAGTTGCACATATTTTGTCGTCTGCGACAAAATTTTAGACCAGTCCAAATTGAAAGCATTTGCAGATGACAAAATAAATGTGACTGAAAAATTGAAATTTGTTATGGAACGGGTAGAAAACATTGTGGGAAAAGGAGAAAATGCTGGTCACCGGCATTTTCTCCTTTTCCCACAATGCTTTCAAAAGGCTTCTTTTTTTAAGGTCGTTAAAAGTCGGGATTGTGTGATAAAAAGTTAACCCTTTTCCACAGGTTCCCAAGTTTTAACGACCCTGAGGAAGATTCCTTTTGAAAATATGGTGGACAAAGGAGAAATTGCTGGTAACCAGCATTTTCTCCGTTTCCCACCATTTCTGTCTCCTTTTGAATACAAATTCCAATTTTTGAGAAACAGTTTTTTTTTTGGTGTACAAATACTTTAAATTTGGACAGTTTTTTTTTCAAATTGTGACTTTTTGTCGTTTGGTAGAGTTAAATAGACGTGTTAACTCTTTACCAAACGCTACATTTTGGACTTGACCGAATTGCAAGCATGTGCAGACGACAAGATAAATGTAGCTCAATTGATTGATTGAATGTATGGTGTTTAACGCCGTTTTCAACATTATTTCAGTTATATCGCGGCAGCCAGTGCACCTCTCCATGCTTTCCTGGAGTGTCTTTTACCAGTACTCCGCACAATATTCTTTCCAAACGATGGTCAGCGGTGAGAGAGGAATGAATCCTGTCGCTATGACTATCGTCAATCATCGGAAAGAAACTGGCCAAGCCGGGGATCGAACCAGCGACCTCCTGTTCTCAAGTCCTGTACGCTACCGACTGAGCTACGGGGGCTTGGCAAATTAGCTCAAAGGATAATTTCTTTCTTTGATAGGATAGAAAACATAGTGAAAAAAGACAAAATGCTGCTTTATGCCGCTTTATTGATAACTTCAGTTACATCGAGGCGACCAATGCAGCTATCCTTTAGTTTCTCATAATAAATATTTTGGATAAGATCCTTTCAAATTCACTAGACCCTGTCTGTCATGAGAACCTTGTGAAGACAGACAGACAGACAGACAGAGCTTTTAAGGGATAAACTAATGAATAAAGACAAAATGATGGGACAGGAGATCGGATAAAAAAATGGATAAATATATTATTGATTTGGAGACATAAGCTGCTTAACCCTTTACCAGACGACAAAGTTTTAGCCTTGTCCAAATTGAAAGCTTTTGCAGACAATTTCAATGTGGCTCAAATGGTGCAACTTCTCTTTGATAGGGTAGAAAACATTGTGAGAAAAGGAGAAAATGCTGGTTACCAGCATTTTCTCCTTTTCCCACAGTGTTTTCAAAAGGCATCTTTCCCAGGGGCGTCAAAAGGCGGCATTGTGTGGTAAAGGGTTAAAGAAGATTTTTATATTCGGTATCAGGTAAACATGATGGTTATTCTTTTGTTTTTATAGTTTAAACAGGTAGTACCCCCGGGCTACGTACATCAACATACCAATACGGGTCCCAAGGGGCTTAGTGTTTTGATTCTATATATAGATGTGGGGATAAAATACTTTTAGGGTTCATTTTTAAAACAGAATTTAAGTGTTTGTTTGGTTTTAGAGACAGACGAGATTATGTAACTTTTTGTAACCGGTCGTTTAATTCAATCAATTTGCTACAACGGATCACGACAACCTGAAGTAAAGTGAAATATACATAGTAAAATTAGTGTTGCACCCCCTGTGTTTTTAACGTGTTTAATTTTCTGGCGTGAATGATAGGAAATGGGTTGGAAATTAGAATCTGGCTCTGTATACAGTAACAAACAAGTCTGTTGTCTCTGAAATGGAATGAACTGAGGTATCCCTTAACCTCATGGCAGCAGCTACTGATCGAGCTGTTTCAACCTCTCGTGTGAGGTGTGAGACAAAGACTGCAAGCTGTTTTGCATGCCCCGGGTGGAAGTACGCAATATTGCCTGATTTTGTGTGTCCATTCTCTGCAGGTCACTTTCAACCTGTCGTAAGTTTTGTTTCGACATTAAATTCCCTGTTTTAACCAAACTTAAACGCTTCTCGTTTTTCTTAAATTTGAAAGCAACATCTAGGCAAAAGATTCCCACTTACCATGAGGTCAAGGGATACCTCAGTTCAATTCATTTTATGGGCAAAAGACGAGTCTGTTGGTGTATGCAGCAGCCGAATTCTAATTTTGACCCAATTTTATCTCATTCACGTCAGAAAATCAAACCCGGTAAAAAACACAGGGGGGTGCAACACTAATTTTACTATGTATATTTATTATACTTAAACACTGTCGAGGTATCGAGGAACCTCTGTCTCATCTTCAAAATGGCCAAACCCGTGGGGATGTTCTGTAAATTCTGCATAAAACCAGCATATCTAGCATACAGTCAAGCCTTACAGATGGTAGAAAGTTGAGCTCCGTAAAATGGGTGCTCCTCTCCTTTGATCAATGGCCCCAATCCTGACCCCCACCCCCACGGAGAGAGAGAGAGAGAGAGAGAGAGAGAGAGAGAGCGCGCAAGCATTTAGTTGTTGTCTGCGCAGATGCTTTAATTTGGTCGCGTATGAAATTTTGACGTTTCGTATAGAATTAACCATTATTCTGCTAAATAAATCTTTCAAGTCTACAGTAAAAAAACTCGAGTAGTGCTATTCCAAAGTTATTTTTTGGTGAAACAATATCTCCTTATCGGACAGTGTAGATCCAAGATCAGACTGCACGTTCTGTGCAGTCTGATCTTGATCTACACTGTCCGCAAAAGGTCAGTGAGTCGCGCATAGCAGCCCAAGGGTTAAGGGACTAGGAATGTGCTCTGAGAATAAAGACTGCAGACTGACGGTCTATCCGTCGTCCGTATTCGCACAGATAATTCTGAATTTCCCGATCGACAGAATGAGATATCTAATTCCGCTGATAACAAGCAACGATACTCTTGGCTTCCCCAAACATTTTGCGACAAATATTGTTATGCCTTGTAGGAATGGAATAAAAAGGCCACGGAAAACACTACCAAAATTTTCTTAATTTTTGTTTGATTAACAGGGCATTCGTTTGATTGATTGATTGATTGATCGATCGATTGATTGTGTAGTGTTTGACGCCGTTTTAAACATTATTTCTAGTGTTTGACGCTGTTTTAAACATTATATCGCTGCGATCTGTACACCTATCCATGCTTTCCTAGAGTTTTTGTTGCCTGTACTTCGCACAATATTCATTCAAAGCAACGGGCTGCTTTCCCACATAACCATCCTCGAAACAATGATCAGCCATGAGAGAGAGAGAGAGAGAGAGCGAGAGAGATTAATAGTGTCGCAATGGCTATCATCAATCCTCGGAAAGAAATGATCCGAGCTGAGGATTCGAACCAGCGATACCCTGATCTCAAGACCTGTACGGTACCGACGGCGCTACCAGGGCTCCACGTGCGAATGCAAAACGATTCGACGCCCAAGAACTTCCAGCTAGAGAGAGAGAGAGAGAGAGAGAGAGAGAGAGAGATGTATTATCTCATATCAAACCAGGAGAATTGATGCAGAATGAATCAAACAAAAATCCGCTAGTGAAGAAATTTAAATAAGCCATGCTCTGTGAAAAGGGGGTTTCATGCATCGGCAAAAAGTCCGCGCAGGCTGACTTGATACGAAACCTTTTGCTATTGGTGATTGGTCCTTTTCCGCAGCTCAAAGGACTAGTTTACCTCAGAAGTCAGTCGGTTGTTATACAAAATGGATCTTCTGAATCCATGATACTGTGATGACTTGCTTGGTATCCTGCATCGCAGAGATGCATTAAGCCCCCTTTTGCCACAGCATGGCTCAAATATGATGCCCAATTCTCCGGAATGATGACAGGTTCAGATGAAATTTACTAAGAACACGCCGGAATCCAATTACATTATATCACAAGACTTATTCTTGTATTCCTTGTCCTGCTGAATAAGTCAAATGAAACTTTCAAGCCGATAGTCATAACCCAATGTTACTATTTCAAAGTTACTTTTCGCGGGGGGAGGGGGAGGGAATATCTCCTTATCGGACAGTGTAGATCCAAGATCAGACTGCACAGAACGTGCAGTCTGATCTTGGATCTACACTGTCCGCAAAAAGTCTGCCAGTCGCGCTTAGCAGCCAAAGGGTTAAATCTTTACCAAATATACCCCGTGTTTTTCAAGACTGTCAAAAATCAAAATACTGAAAGTATTAACAGACAAGCGAATTTGGAATACGTGACCTTGGTAAAGATAAAATGCAGTTGTCCACAGAAGATTAAAGAATAATGGTCCGATTCAAACATTAAGTCCGATCCGATTCGATCCTGTCCAATCCGGTTATTAAGTCAGATCCGGTTGGGCCTGGTCTAATCCGGTAATTATGTAAGAACCGGTTCGATCCGGTGACTTTGACCACCGTTCAGCCATTTACTTGTCAAAATAGAAAATACCATGAAAACATTATGACAAATGACCTAGAACAAATTATTAAACGTTTCATTACCTAAAGCGCTCTCAGAAGTAATCCATAACGTGAACATTTCGAAAAATCAAAGCGATGAAAGCACTGGTGTGGCATTTGTCAAGGGAGCCATTGTGTGGAGTTAATAATTTGAAAAATAAACAAACAATAATGTGGGACAAACAAGCCCGGACGAACAAGCAAAGGGACGAACAAGCCCCGGGACGAACCGGTTTTGGGACGAACACGGTCAGGAGGGAAAGGTTGTGCGTATCATTGCGGAAATAGAAGGCCATACAGCGGGTATAGATATTTTCAATAGAAAAAGAAGCATTTCCATGATCGATGGCCTAATCCAGTTTATTTTAATGCGCCGTTGTTTATTATATATTTGAGTGCTGTCGAAACACTTTTTTGTCTTAAAAAATCGAGTTTAATTGGGTTTGGTTTTCAAAATACCGTATTGAACTCATAGTGGCATTGTCTTCGACAAATGCCACAAAAACTAACGTAATTGTGTTTGGCTGCCATTTTGCGTCTATCTTGGGGAATGTAAACGTCTTGAGTAAAAGATGAATTAAACTGTTTTTTCCTCATGTTCAACGTTTAAATTGAAAATATTTGTTTTTGAAACGAAGGATTATTGAATACACAAGCAACAGGTGCGTTCACATTACAGTTTTGTTGTCGATTTGTGAAAATATGAGTTTAAACGTGCACATAAAATCTGTGCGGAGATTGCTCCATTTTTTTTGCGATCGTCTCTGTTCCCTGATGAAACACATTAAAAACTAAAATCGCATTCGGGGAGTTACATGTACCAGGTACGCTGGCTGCCGCCGCGATTTACAAGTAAATGAAATATGTTGAAATCGGCGATAAACACTCTATAAACCAAATCCAGTACTTTTTGCGTGTTTTCCTGGTAAAAAAAAAACAATCTTGATAACAGAGTAGGAAGTTACAAACTCGAGAAGGTATTCATTTAGTAGTTGAACTCCGTATGGTAAAGATGATATACGATACCGATAAATCAATTCTCCATTATCTATTTTCCTTTAACCCTTCGGCTGCTAAGCGCGTTCCACTGACCTTTTGCGGACAGCGTAGATCCAAGATCAGACTGCACAGAACGTGCAGTCTGATCTTGGATCTACACTGTCCGATAAGGAGATGTCTATATATACCAGAAATATCTTTGAAAACGGAAAATTTGGGTTTTAACTTTTGACTAGAAAAGCTCATTTTAGTTACTTTGCAGGATAAGGATTAACCCTTAAACTGCTAAATAAAAGAAACAAAAATTTCCATTCAATAGTAAAAGTCTAAATATTGCGGTTTCAATGTTGATTTCACCGGAAAGAAAATGCCGTATCGGACAGTGTAGATCAAGGATCAGACTGCACGTTTTGTGCAGTCTGATCCTTGATCTATACTGTCCGCAAAAGGTCAGTGAGTCGCGCTTAGCGGCCTAAATAAGGGTTAACCCGAAATCTATTTTGCGGCTGCCTGGCAACAGTGGGAAAGAAATCTGAATTCTTATCATTGCGCTGAAATCGGTACGTCAAACAGGAACTCGGAATATTATTCCAAATGTTCAATATAACACTGACAACACAACCGAGTCATTCTCTGGCAAAAGGGGGCTTAATGCATCTCCGTAACGCATTATACCAAGCAAGACATCACATATTCATGGATCCATATATGACCTATATATGACCTATAGCAAATAGTCTCGACACAGGTCAGCCTGCGAGAGCTGGGCATGTTGACCTGAATCGATACTTTTTGCAGGTGCATTAAGACCCCTTTCCACAGAGCATTGCTCATTCGTTTTTTTCAATTTTTCAGTTTATTTTGCCTGTCTTCCGTTTGTTTCTATGATCTGTGTATGGTAAACTGATATTCGATTAATAACTTGTAACGTCATTAACTCTTTCGGCGCCAAATAAACAAACTCGGCTTCTTTTGACGGCTCTAAATAGAATCCACTGAGTCTCCGGAAGATTTTTATCATATAGGCTTGACCAAACAAGCGGAAGGTATAGATCAAAGATCAGACTGCATGTTCTATGCTGTCTGATCTTGATCTATGCCGTCCGCAAAAGTCCCTGTTTTCGCCTATGGCGCTGAAAGGGTTAAAGGTTCAAATAACAATAACTACATTTTAAAGTATGAAAATTATTGCGGAGATGACAACCTATTATTTTACGGTCGGTTCAAGTGTTAGTCGCTGACAGAGAAATTAATTTCAAAACTGGGTTAAAAGTTGCCAGGTCTCTCTATCTTTTGTTTACTTTTTGCCTGATTTTAAAATCTATTTTTTCTGCCAGCGACAAACAGTTGGACCGACCTCACAATAACAGATTGTCATCTTCACAATACTTTCCATGCTTTTAAACGGCATGATTTACATTTAAGCCATGCTCTGGCAAAATAGGGCTTAATGCATCTCCGTGATCCGTTATACCCAGCAAGTCATAACATGACTAGGGACCCATTAAATTCATTTTGTCAAACAACCAACTGTATCATAAAGCAGAATGGCCCTTGGACATACAGAAGATTGACCAACAGCGAAAAGTTCCGGCAGTCCGCGCAGGCTGACCTGGGTCGACACTTTTTGCAGATGTATTAAGCCCCCTTTTGCCAGAGCATGGCACATTTAGATGAGCCACGCTCTGTGAAAAGGGAAGCTTAATACAAATGCGAAAAGTATCGACCCAGGTCAGCCTGTGCAGTCCGCACAGGCTGACCTGGGCCGAAACTTTTCGCTGTTGGTCAATTTTCTATATGTCGAAGGACTAGTTTACCAGTGTCAGAATGTGTGTTACTTTCAAATTTAGAAAATAATGGCGAATAAGAATATTCTTAATAATGGTTGGTGAATACAGACCCTGAGACCACCATTATCTCCCGCTAGATGGCATTCTACAAATATACATCTATCTAATTTGGGCATCCTGGGTACAGAAGCGGAGTAATTTTTCAAAACAACAACCGTGACTTTGAATTTCAAATAAAATAAACGTTTACTCAATAAAACGCTACCTGGTGCCATTCATTCAGCTATGATCGGCTAGCAAGTAACCTATGCACCGACCATTTATTAAAACAGTCCCTACATGCTTTGGTAATAGGCTCATAGCTTCGATATAAGCCCTACTTTTCCCAGGTATAGGGGGATGGGTGATGCGTCATATAAGACAGGTCGAATCTTCGAAGAATATGACATGCGCAGACAACGCCTGGGACCAGTTTAGAATTTTGACTGTTGGTTGTTAACCCTTAGAGCGCCGAATAAACCTATCGGACATTTTCATCCTAGAAATACGACCCAAATAATATCAATCTCATGTTTGCTTTTGTCTACAGTGATTCAGAAAAGCGGACAGTGTAGATCAAAGATCAGGCTGCACGTTTTGTGCAGCCTGATCTTGATCTACACTGGCCGCAAATGCAACTATATTCGTGAAAGGCGCTTTAAGGGTCAATGGTTGGAAAATAAGATTGACAGACAATGAAGCCATTACCTCTGGGTGCTGACATCTTGATATTGGTGTTTCAAGATTTATGACCCCCCCCCCCCCCCCCCCCCAGCAGCTAGAACCCACTCTGGGATTCCTGAAGAAAGATTTTCCTTTATCATTCATTCCCGTCTAACTTTCTACCATAAATCTGCGTCAACTATATTTCATGGTTTTCATATTATTGATTAAGTCAGAACAAAAAGAAGGAATATATACGATTGGTCTGTCGCAGACGCTAGATGATATCTGTTGTACGAAGTCTAAATACCAGTTGATTGATGGAATGGTGTATTACGCCGCTTTCAACATTATTTCAGTCATATTACGTCGACAGCTCACACATTTATTTATGTCCTGAGTTTCACCAGTACTAGGCTAGGGCTCTGAAGTGTCTTGTCTAACGACACTCTTACAAAATATCAGGTGCTTCCAGTGAGACTCGAACATAGGGCCCCCAGGTTGCGAGTCCAGCATGAGTCCAGCACTTTACCACTAAGCCACGCAGCCCCCTCCCCCCCCCCCCCCCCAACGATACGTGTCTTACTTTCACCTTTTTCCGTAATGTTTTCTAGCCTTTCGAAGACGAATCTATGATTTTAGCCGCATTAATTCGTCGTGCACAAATTTCTTGAACCTTTAGCCTGCCACATAAGTGATGTGAAACTTTGTAGCCGATAGTAAAAACTTGAATTTTGCTATTTCAAAGTTTTTGTATGGTGAAAATATATCTCCTTATCGGACAGTGTAGATCCAAGATCAGACTGCACATACTGTGCAGTCTGATCTTGATCTACGCTGTACGCAAAACGTCAGCGAGTCGCGCTTAGCAGCCTAGAGGTTAAGTGGTAACCCTGAATATGCATGAAGTAACAAATTTCCCACAATGGCACAGATTTGTTGCAAACATTGCAAATAAGGTCCTAATATAGCAATGTCAATGTTATTCTTCAAAATGTATCAGCAAAGCGGACAGTGTAGATCAAAGATCAGACTGCACGTTCTGTGCAGTCTGATCTTGATCTACGTTGTCCGCAAAACGTCAGTGAGTCGCGCTTACCAGCCTAAGAGTTACGTTGTTAGCATGAAGGAACAAATTTCCCATAATGGCACAGATTTGTTGCAAACATTGCAAATAAGGTCTTTAAAATAGCAATGCCAATTGCTGCTATTCTCCAAAATGTATCAGCAAAGCGGACAGTGTAGATCAAAGATCAGACTGCATGTTCTGCGCAGTCTGATCTTGATCTACACTGGCCGCAAAGGGCAACTGTTGTTTTGAAGGGCGCTTTAGGGGTTAAGATCATTCACTTTCAACCCTCTATCTAGCCCTGTCCTCTCCCGACGTCTCCGTAACTCTATGATTCTGACTTTCCAGGTCCTTAAAGGCCCAACAGCGGCTCAAAGTAAACAATGCCGGTGTTAAAATGTATTTAAATTTAACGATTGATTAAATGGGGTTTAACGTCGCTTTAAACTTGATTAAAGTCATATCCCTGCGACAGCTCACATATTCATGTATTTCCTGGGTTTCACCAGTACCAGGCTAGGCTCTGAGGTGCCTTGCGCAGGGGCACTCCCACAAAAGGCTTAATGGATCCAGTGAGGCTCGAACCCGGGGTCACGAGTCCCACACTTTACCACTGGACCACGCAGGACCCACATTTGAATATAAATCACACCAATTAAAACTATATAAATCATTCTGAGATGACAATTTGTTATTGCGCGCTTGGTCCAAGTGTTAACCGCTGGCAAAAAAAACTAGGTCAAGAGTTGCCAGGTCGTTCTATCATTTGTTTACGTCTTACCGGGTTTTAAATTCATTTTTTTCTGCCTGCAACTAACACTTGGCCCGACTGCACAACATCTAAGATTGTCATCTTCACAATAACCTTCATAACTTTGAAAGGTATGATTTAAATTCAAATGCATTTTCACACCCGTTTCGATTATTTTTGGCCACTATCTGGGCTTTAAAATCAACTACTACTGCTAGAGCTATGCTCTGGCAAAAAGGGGCTTAATGCATCTCCGTGATGCATTTTACCAAGTAAGACAACACAGAATTAGGTATCAATAAAATTCGTTATGTCTAACAACCCGACTGTACCATAAGATAGACTGGTCCTTTGACATACAGAAATCAAAGCGTTGAAAGCACTGGTGTGGCATTTGTCAAGAGAGCCATTGTGTGGAATTGATTTGAAAAAAAAAAAAAAAATATATCGAACTATTGTCCAATATATGCTTGAAAGTCAATTATTCTGATCTGTAAATATTCATGCACAATGCAATTTAGAGTAGCATGCAATCATGTGGGACGAACAAGCGCAGGGACGAACAAGCTCGGCGAATGATTTTGAGACAAACAAGCCCAGGAGACAAAGATTGTATGTATCATTGCGCCAATAGAAGGCTATGAGCGGGTAAAGCTATCTTCAATAAAAAAGAATATTTCCACCATTATTGACCCAGTTTATTTCAAAACACCATTTTTAATTTTATATCTGAGTTCTATCGAAACATTCATTTGTCTGAGAAAATTTGAGTTTAATTGGGTTTACTTTCTTCGGTTTTGCACAAACTACGATGCATGATTTTCAAAATGCCCTATTGAACTCATAGTGGCATTGTCTTCGACAAAATGCCACAAAAATGACTATTAGCGAAAAGTTTCGGCCCAGGTCAGCCTGCGCGGACTGCGCAGGCTGACCTGGGTCGAAACATTTCGCAGATGCATTTTACCAAGCAAGACAACACAGAATTAGGTATCAATAAAATTCGTTATGTCTAACAACCCGACTGTACCATAAGGTAGACTGGTCCTTTGACATACAGAAAATTGACTAACAGCGAAAAGTTTCGGCCCAGGTCAGCCTGCGCGGATTGCGCAGACTGACCTGGGTCGAAACTTTTCGCAGA
The DNA here is from genome assembly GCA_945859785.2 of Tridacna gigas. Taxonomy (NCBI): domain Eukaryota; kingdom Metazoa; phylum Mollusca; class Bivalvia; order Cardiida; family Cardiidae; genus Tridacna; species Tridacna gigas. The sequence continues at coordinate 57,735,729 of OX244040.2, read as the reverse complement.
TGCATTAAGCCCCCTTTTCACAGAGCATGGCTCAATTATATCGGTAACTAACACTACATAGTTCATTACCAAACGACAAAATTTTGGACTATACCAAATTGAAGGCATTTGCAGACTACAAATCAAATATAGCTCACATGAAGAATCTGTCCTTGATAGGGTAGAAAAACAGTATGGGAAAAGGATAAAATGCTGGTAACCAGCATTTTATCATGTTCTCACATTGTTTCCAAGTTTCCAAACGCTCTTCTTCTTCAGGGTCGTTAAAATTCGTGATTGTGTGGTGAATAGATAGCTGGTTAAGTCTTTACCAAACGACAAAATTTTATTCTAAGGAAATTGAAAGTAAGCCATACTCTTGCAAAAGAGGGCTTACTGCTTGTCCATGATCCATGATATCAAGCAAGTCATTACAGCAGTACGGATCCTAAAATCATTTTCCCTAATAACCGACCTAATCTTGTGGTAGAATGCTTCTTTGACGTCCTGAAAATTGACCAATAGCAAAAAACGAAAAAAAGTTTCGGCCCAGGTCAGCCTGCGCGGACTGCGCAGGCTGACCTGGGTCGATACTTTTCTGCAGATGCATTAAGCCCCTTTTTCACAGAGTATGGCTCAATTTTTTTTTTTTTTTTTTTTTTTTTTTAGACGACATATTAAATGTAACCAGAATGATGAAGATTTGCCATTCTAATGGAAGAAAAGATTGGAGAGAGGAGAAAATGCTGACCTAGCATTTTCTCCTTTTCCCATAATGTTTTCAAGGGCCTTCTTCTTATGCGTCGTTCAAACTGAGATTGCATTCGATGTGTTGAGATTTTTCCGTAGTTCCATCAAAAATTTAAGATCGCAGGTCTTGGGTTTTGAAAACCGGCTCGTAATAAAATCGAAAAGGAAAATTTGTAAGCGTTTCTCTCGTATAAAGTAGGGTCGGGTGGGATGTACAAGGGGAAAAACTCATGTACGATATTTCAAATAGATTTGTAAGAATTCGTGTTCTTTATTCCACGAAAATTATTGGAAAACGATGACGCATAGGGTGTCGCACCACTGCGAGACTGCTTCCGGGTCTTAGTAGTCAAAAGTAGTCCTATATGAAATTTTGCAGTAGCACTTCTGCTGCACTGTTTCATGGAGCTGAAATGGCTTGGAGGTATATAATTTAGATTGGCTTCAAATTTGGGCATTGGAGGACCACTTAGATGCATTTATAATGTATTTTGACAGGACTATTTCATATTACTGGAGGAACAAAAAGTTGGGGTCATGGCCGTGAACAGGTGTTCCTCAGTGGGCAAATTTTAGGGTGCCTGTACTGGTTGGAATTTAGCGAAAAACGCAATCGGTAGACATATTGTTTTTTTTGGGGGCATTTTTTTGTAGGTCTATGGTCATACTTTGGAGAACAACAGACCGAGAAGCCAGAATTTTGCCATTAAGCGATCTGTGGAACTCTAAACATTGTCGATTTCGCTCTATTTTCAATGTGGCCAAAAACCAGTGGTGTGACACCATAGCAATCTTCGAGCCCCCTAACGTGAACGTAACCTTTTGAACACTTGAACACTTTAAAGTTTTGTTTCCAATTCCGACTGGTTAACTGTTTCGTTGTGAAAAAAAAGGGAGTTTAACCCTTAGGCTGCTAATCGCGACCCATGGACCTTTTGCGGACAGCGTAGATCAAGATCAGACTGCACAGAACGTGCAGTCTGATCTTGGATCTACACTGTCCGATAAGGAGATATTTCCCCAACCTCCATAAGTTTGAAATACCAACAAATTGGTTTTTATCATCAGCTTGAAAATTTCCTCTAAGATATTCAGGATAAGAGTTAATGTAGACTCGAAAAATATCGACCCAGATCAGCGCACGTTGATTTCCACTACAACTGAAAGTTGTATTTGCCACATGTAAGTACCTAGTAGTAAACAGTGCAGATCCAAGATCAGATTGCACGCTGTATGCAGTCTGATCTATGATCTATGCTGTCCGCACAAGCCATTCAAACCTTTACAACACAATCCCGAGTTTTAACCAACCAGAGGAAGATGGCTTTTGAAAATATTGGTGTCCAGCATTTTTCTCCTTTTCCCACAATGTTTTAAATCTTACCAGAAACAAATACCTTGATTTCACACCTGTGATTTGTTGTTTGCAAGTGCTTTCAATTTGGACATGTCTAAAATTATGTCGTTCGGTAGAGACTTAAGAAGTTAAGATAAAAAAAAGCGTAAGCCAATCAAAAAAAGTGTAAGCCAACCAAAAAAGTGTAAGCCAATCAAAAAAGTGTAAGCCAATTAACAAAAACAAACAAACAAACAAACAAAAAAAAAAAAAAAAAAAAAAAAAATGTAAGCCAATCAAAAAAGTGTAAGCCAATCAAAAAAGTGTAAGCCAATAAAAAAAAATGCGTAAGCCACTCAAAAAAAGTGTAAGCCAATCAAAAGACTACTGATTGTTGTCTAACGGGGAACAATGGTTAACCCTAGGCTGCTAAGCGCGATTCGAGGACCATTTGCGAACAATTTACATCAAGATTAGACTGCAGAGAACGTGAAGTCTGATCTTGGATTTACACTATCCGATAAGGAGATATCCCCACCCTCAAATAAAAAAAAAAATGTAAATTGCAATGTTTGGGTTTTTACTATAGGCTTGAAAGTTTCGTTTGACGCATCTGGCATGCTGGAGATTAATTGATTTCCTTGATTCCATTCCATGCATTTGTCCTGGCTCAGTGTTAACCCTTAGGCTCACAGACCATTTGTGGACAGTGTCGTTGTCTGCGCATGTCATATTCTTCGAAGATTCGACCTGTCTTATATGACGCATCACCCATCCCCCGTATACCGGGGAAAAGTAGGGCTTATACATGGAAGCTAATAGCCTGTTACCAAAGCATGTAGGGGCTGTTTTAATAAATGGTAGGTGCATAGGTTACATGTTAGCCGATCATAGCTGAATGAATGGCACCAGGTAGCGTTTTATTGAGTAAACGTTTATTTTATTTGAAATTCAAAGTCACGGTTGTTGTTTTGAAAAATTACTCCGCTTCTGTACCCAGGATGCCAAAATTAGATAGATGTGTATTTGTAGAATGCCATCAAGCGGGAGATAATGGGACAGTGTAGGCAAAAACGGGTTAGTGTATCTCTGTGATGCATGATACCAATCAAGCCATCACATAATTATGGATCCATAATAGTCACTTTTTTAAAAACTAACTTAATCATGAGATAGAATCGTCCTTAAACATACAGAAAATTGACCAATAGCGAAAAGTTTCGGCCCAGGTCAGCCTGCGCGGACTGCGCAGGCTGACCTGGTCCGATACTTTTCGCAGAGGAATTAAGCCCCCCTTTTCACAGAGCATGACTCATATATTACAGAATTTATGTTGACCTTTAGAACAGTAAGCCCGTCTCAGTAGCTTACATTATAGCGGACAGTGTAGATTAGATCAAACTGAACAGACCGTGCAGTCTGATCTTGGATCTACACAGTCCGATACGATGTTCTTTTTCTTTCGGAGAAAATAATTTCGAACTTTTCATATTTGAAATTTTATTGATGGCCGGAAAAATGCATTTCATCTTAATTGAACGATTGAATAGTGTTTTACGCCGCTTTCAACACAATTTCAGTCACGTCATGGCGACAGCTTACTTATGCGTGTCTGCTCTAGATTTCACAGTTCCTAGACTACAGCCCGGAAGTGTCTTGCCCAAGAACACTCCTACGAAAAACCCAAGGGCTAGAGTGGGTATTGAACCATAGGCTTTTAGCTCGCAAACCCTCCCCTTTCCTTTCTGAGTCACATAGAATCTCTGCACAGAAACGAACTCGCCACCCTTGAATCAAAAACCCTGTTTGTTACCGACTGAGCTTTCGCCTCGGCCATTTTCGTCTCGAGCACTGATGATAGTCATGACGACAAGATTCATTCCTCTCTCACCGCTGATCATTGTTACGACGATGTATATGTGGGAGAGCAGCCAGTGGCTTGGGAGGAATACTGTGCGAAGTACTTTTAAAAGAAACTACACGAAACAATGGAAAGGTGCACTGGTCGCTGCGGTATAGTTAAATAATGTTGAAAAGGCGTTAAACAGCATACAAACAACCGACCGACCTAACGAACGAACGAACCAACCAACCAACAAACAAACGAATGCTCGAACGAACGAATGAATGAACGAACCAACGAACGAACAAAGCTGTCGGAGTCGGCTACATGATGTCTGAGAAGAACCAACAGTGAAGGTGTTTTAATTTTCTGTTGGCGCCTCTTTAAACCAAGAGTAATTGAAAATAGCCAGACTCGGAAAGCAGAACGTGAGAAATTATTGAACTGTGGATATCCAATTTTGGTTGGCATTTTCGTTCGGCCAAAACGAGGCGCTTTTGCCGGGTCCTTAGCCTGTATTCCCCAACCATTCTAGTCAAATTTAGATTCTAAAGTCAAAAGTAATTGATTGGCTGAAATGTCCACCAAATAAAACAAGAGGGCCATGATGGCCCTGTATCGCTCCACTGGCTTATAAATATAAACCATAAATAATAAACATTTCAATGCTGAGCCAAATGGTTTTAAAATGAAGACTTACAAAGTTTTCTCTGTAAAAGCCCATATGAAAGTTGAGACCCGCAGGGCAAAGCCATTTTTGATCCCAGAGCTATAATTACTTGAACCCTGGTAGAGGTCCACAAGATAAAGCCATAAAAATAAGGTGATTTTCAAGTTTTGTCCATATGAAGCCTCTGTAAAACATAAGACCCCTGATGCAAGGCTAATTTAAAAAAAAAAATCAAAACAGGAAGATTTCTTAAGTTGTCACTATGTAAGCCCATGTAAAACTTGTGACCCCTGCGGCAGGCCCAATTTTGACCCCAGGGCTAAAATTGTGGCCCACTTGGTAGAGGCCCATTAGATATAGCTACATGCAAAATTTGGTAGCTCTAGGCCTTATGGATAGGTACAGGAAGATTTTTAAAGTTTTCTCTATATAAGCCTATGTAAAACTTGTGACCCCTGGGGCAGAGCCAATTTTGACCCCATGGCTAAAATTTTGGCCCACTTGGTAGAGGCCCACTAGATATAGCTACATGCAAAATTTGGTAGCTCTAAGCCTTATGGCTAGGTACAGGAAGATTTTTAAAGTTTTCTCTATATAAGCCTATGTAAAACTTGTGACCCCTGGGGCAGAGCCAATTTTGACACCAGGGCTATAATTTGAAGAAACTTGATAGAGGTCTACTACATAAAGCTACATGCCAAATTTGGTAGCCCTATGCCTTATGGTTTCCGACAAGAAGATTTTTAAAGATTTCCAATATTTTTCAGTTTTGTTGCCATGGCAACCAGAGTTTTTGAAGGAATCAAATTCTTTCAAGAAATTCTGAAGAGGACCATGGCAGGATCATTTCTGTGAAGTTTCATGAAAATTGGATGGGTAGTTTCAGAGAAGAAGATGTTTGAAATAAAAGTTAACGCACGGACGGACGGACGGACGGACGGACGACGGACACCGGGCCATGACATTAGCCCGCTGGCCTTCGGCCAGTGGAGCTAATAAATAATTTTGTCTAACACACGGCTGAAGCATGAGATAGAATTGTCCTTTGCCATGTAGAAAATTTAAAAGCGTCAAAAAGTTTCGAATCAGATCAGGCTGCGCCAACTGCGCTGCCTGACCTGAATGGATACTTTTTGCAGATGCAAACCAACGGAAGGTGTAGATCCAAGACGAAACAGACGGATGAGATAAGAACCATTCTCTGGCTGAAAGAACTTTAACTCTTTACCACACAACAAAATTTTAGACTCGTCCAAACTGAAAGCACTTGCAGACGACAAAATACATGTGACTCATAAATTGAAAAGTGTTTTGGGAAGGGTAGAAAACATTGTGGGAAAAGGAGAAGGTTACCAGCATTTTCTCCTTTTCCCACAATGTTTTCAAAAGGCTTGTCTCTCAGGGTTAAGCGTTAAAGTATCTCCGTGATGCATGATACCAAGCAAGTCATCACTTAATTATGGATCCATAAAATCCAACGAACTAAATCATGATGTACACTGGTCATTTGACGTACAGAAAAGTAAGAAACATCAAAAAGTTTCGCCGTTTTCAACAGTATTTCTGTTACCGGTATATCGCACCAGCATGTTCACCTGTCCATGCTTTACTGGAGTTTCTATTACCAGTGCTGCGCAAAATATTGTTCCCAAGCCACTTGCTGCTTTGGCACTTAGCCATCGTCGAAACAATGATCAGCGGTGAGAGAGGAATGAAACCTGTCGCAATGACTATCATGAATGGAAAGAAATTGGCCGAGTTGGAGATTCGAATCAGCGATGCCCCTGGTCTCAAGCCGACAAAATGACGGACAGAACGACAAAATGACAAACATACCTGGTCTTCCAATTCAGTATCCTCCTTTGCTTTTTTATCCATGCTTGGAACAAAACATAAACACTTCACACTCTAAAAAGTAGTTCCGTTAAAAGAAAATATGTTATGTGTCTTTCAGCCATAACTCAATTACTGCACAGTCCGTTTGTAGCCTAACAATAACCAGAATTGATTACAAAAAAGAGAAACATTTGAAGCACAACAAAAAATTGTATTTTTTGTATCCTGTTTTGAAAACACCACAAAAAGGACCAATTGCTACTTAGAAGTTCCTTTTCCTACAAAGTTGCCAGCTACAGAAGCGAGAAACAATATTAGTACAGCAATACATCATAATCAAAGACACATAGTGTCAAAGCAACTGAAAGTTGATTGGAAGCGTGTACAATAGAGTGGCATCTCTTGTTCACTGACAAGGTACAATTTATGAGTAGATATTTTATATTGATTTACCTTCGGAAGTTTACGGTAATTTTCTTACTCAGTGCCGATTATAAGTATTCAGATGAAAAGTATTTCTATGATAAGTTTCTGTGATAAGTATTTCTATGATAAGTATTTCTATGATAAGTGTTTCTGTGATAAGTGTTTCTGTAAAAGGTATTTCTAGGCTAAGTATTTCTATGTGTTTCTGTGATTAGTGTTTCTATGATAAGTGTTTCTGTGATAAGTATTTCCAGGCTAAGTATTTCTATGATAAGTGTTTCTATGATAAGTGTTTATATGATAAGTGTTTCTGTGATAAGTGTTTCTATGATAAGTGTTTCTATGATAAGTATTTCTATGATAAGTATTTCTATGATAAGTGTTTCTGTGATAAGTGTTTCTATGATAAGTGTTTCTGTGATAAGTGTTTCTGTAAAAGGTATTTCTAGGCTAAGTATTTCTATGATAAGTATTTCTATGATAAGTGTTTCTATGATAAGTGTTTCTGTGATTAGTGTTTCTATGATAAGTGTTTCTGTGATAAGTATTTCCAGGCTAAGTATTTCTATGATAAGTGTTTCTATGATAAGTGTTTATATGATAAGTGTTTCTGTGATAAGTGTTTCTATGATAAGTATTTCTATGATAAGTATTTCTATGATAAGTGTTTCTGTGATAAGTGTTTCTATGATAAGTGTTTCTGTGATAAGTGTTTCTATGATAAGTGTTTCTGTGATAAGTGTTTCTATAAGTGTTTCTATGATAAGTGTTTCTGTGAAAGGTATTTCTATGACTAGAGTTTTTATGATAAGTATTTTTATGACAAATATTTCTATGATACATATAAGTATTTCTGAATCGTGGCCATGAAGATTACCCTTTGCTTACAATGTTTAAAAAAAACGCCCCCGCCACTCCCTTTCATGTTTTTGAATTAAGTTCCAAACGTTTACAAACATACAATGGGAAAACCCATAGTTTATAATGAAAATTTCACCCGTTTCTTATACAAATAACATCATTTAACCCTTTCCCAAACGACAAATTTTGGACTGGTCCAAACTGAAAGAGTTTGCAGACAACAATTTTGAATTTGATGAAAATGGCAGAAAGTTATCAAAAAGGGTAGAAAACACTGTGGGAAAAGGAGAAATTGCTCGTAACGAGCAATTTCTCCTTTTCCCACAGTGTTTTCAAAAGACTTGAACTGCAGACACGTGAAAACCAGGGCTTGTTTGGGAAAGGGTTAAGTCTTTGTGGACAGTTCCGAGTTTTAATGACCCTGAGGAAGAAGGCATTGAAAACAGCTGATAACCAGCATTTCCTCCTTTTCCCACAATGTTTTCTACTCCTTCTGATACAGATCCCATCGTCTTTGGCACATGCAATTTGTCGTCTGCAAATGCTTTCAATTTGGACCATTCTAAAATTTTGTCGCCTGTTAAAGAGTTAAGTAACATTTTCAGTCCTATGCAATTGACTTCATTAAGATCAAAGCGACCTTTATTTAACCCTAAAGCTGCTAATCGCGACCCAAGGACCTTTTGCGGACATTGTAGATCAAGATCAGTCTGCGCATAACGTGCAGTCTAAACTTTGATCTACACTGTCCGATAAGGAGATATTTTCCCCAGCAAAATAACTTTGAAATAGCAACATTAAGCGTTTTACTATTGGCTTGAAAATTTCAAATCATTTATTCAGCAGGTTGAGAGTTGAAATTTCGATAAAATTCAGGCAACCAACCGATGATTTACTCAGATGTTTTCTCCCATTTCAAAAACAAATCACTCAATTTTTTACACTTGTTTGATCGTGTAGGAATACTTTTGATATTGAAGAGTTTTAAAAGTTGTCATCAGGGTCCGTATTTACCAAATATTTTCAAGAACATTCTTATTCTCAAGAATTTTTTAAACTTGAAAGAAACTTATCGTCTGCTTGACTAAACCATTTGATTTAGCCATGTTTTAGGGGCTATATCATGGCTAAACAAAATGGTTTAAGCATGGTTGAGTCTTTCTGATTTGGGAAGTAACATAACTTCTGATTGGCTAAACCAAATGGTTTAGCCAATCAGAAGTTGTGTTACTTTCCAAATCTAGAATAAGACTAAGAATGAGACTAAGAATGGTTGGTGAACACGAACCCTGATCTAAAATTATTTATTATTTTATAAAATTGGAAACTCTCGCTACGTCAGTTATTAATGTTTATTTTGTAAAATCACTCAACAATTTTAGCAAGAAGTCAGCAACGTTTCACAGTCTAACGTAAGAATGTATCTGTCATTTCGCGCCACTCAAACCACGAAGAATATTCCGACTTTCACCAATGTCACATCCAATTCTCAGTAAAATGTCCACAACTCAGTCCAGTCAAAATACACGTGTTGTTGCGGTGACTTAAGACCGCATATCACACTTCACAGGGGAGAAAATAGTTCTTAGCACTTTACCGAACGATTCTTATTTTTTTTTTTTCAATTTTCGGTAACAATACTTTTGAAAACTTCGTGGTCAAATAAGAAAATATTGGTAACCAGTATTTTCCTACTTCCCGCAATGCTTTCTACCTTTTGCAAGACAAATACCTTCAGTTTATCTACATTATATTTGTCATCTGCCGACGTTTTCTGTATCGACAACTCCAATTTTTGCTGTCTGATAAAGAATTGAAGAAAAAAAAAACTGTGACCGCTTGTTTAATTCGATCGTAGCGGAAATTGCAATTTTCTCCCCTGGCGTTAAAATAAATGTGTTGGGGTACCAATCAACTATCCTTGAATATGACTGGTTTCCGGATAGAATAGTGTACGATAATAAAGGGTACCAATCCACTATCCTTCGGTATGACTGGTTTCCAGACAAGGTAGTGTTAGATAATACAGGATACCAATCAACTATTCTTCAATATGACTGGTTTCCGGACAGGGTAGTGTCAGATAATACGCGGCTCTCCGGGATTTTTTTCCCACAATTGATTGGTATTGCCAGATGGAGAGAAAATTTACGGCGCATTTCATGAGATAATTCCAGTCTAGATTAATTCCAAGACTATAAAAAGAATTGCAGGGTTTCTCAAACTATTCATAAACAGAACAGAATAGAATAGAACTTTCATCTCGTTTTGTCAGTTATCTTCATGTAGGGTCGATATAATTTTTTCGACGTTTTCGACTAATTTTATGGTGCTTAATGCCGCTTTCAACATTATATCAGTCATATTACGGCGACACCTCACCTATTCATGTATTTACTGGGTTTCACCAGTACTAACTAGAGCTCTGAAGTATCTTGCCCAAGGAAACGCCCACGCAAAACCAACTGCGTCCATGCTGAGGCTCGAACCTGGGGCCTCCAGGTTACGAGTCGTACACTTTACCACTGAGCCACGCAGGAATCCTTTTTAAAAAGTGATACTGACATTAAGGGTGCTTCCAGAAAGGGGCGGTCTTGAGACCTCTCCCGATGAAAAAGATTTAAATGGGCACCGCTCTAGGTAAACTGGGTTTTGATGCATTTGAGCCATGCTCTGTGAAAAGGGGGCTTAATGAATCTGCAAAAAGTATCGACCCAGGTCAGCCTGCGCAGTCCGCGCAGGCTGACCTGGGCCGAAACTTTTTGCTATCGGTCAGTTTTTCTGCATGTCAAAGGACCAGTGTAACTCATGACTCAGTCGGTTGTTAGACAAAGGGATTTTGTAGATGCGTAATTATGTGACGATTTGCTTGGTATCAAGCAGCAAGGAGACGCATTAAGCCTCCTTTTGTCACAGCATGGCTCATTTTTATACAGTGTTAAACTAAATAAGTCCACCCACAATGTACACCCATTTTGTTTAAAAAAAACAAAAAACAGTTGAATCATGAGGTAGAAAAGTCTTTTGACATGCAGAAAATTTAGATTAGCAAAAAGTATGCACTGCACAGTCTGACACGGGTCTATACTTTTCGTAGAAAACCATCTTTTTCACAGAGCACGGTTCATTAATCTGATAAAATTGAGCCATGCTCTGTGAAAAGAGGGCTAAATACATCTACAAAAATGTTAAAAAGGGAACCCTTATCCCTTAGAAATATTTTGTCACGGTTATATCCCCTTTTCTACGTAGAATTTTCACTGAAAAAAAGGAAATTGGCCCTAGCAATCAGTGTTCTGTATTGGTCTTGTTGCAAACTAATAAAAAAATACAAACTTTGTGGCATAAGGAGAAACTGCTTGTAACGAACAATTAGGGGCTGCCTCTGCTTCCGCAATGTTTGAGGACGGCTTCTGGGTATGTTGCCATTCTGGTTGCCTTGGTAACTGTCGATTACTTGTTTGGTATAATGCATCAGGAAGATGTATTAAACACCCTTTTGCCAGAGCGGGGCTAAATTATATCTCCTAGAGGTATTGTAAATTACTTACAGCAATTGATATTCTGTTCTTGCTCTGATATGACTGTGGTTCTGTTTACAGTAAATAATTTTTCAAACAGACACAGATAAACCAACCGACCGACCAACCAACGCCAACCAACCAACCAACCAACCAGCCAACCAACCAACCAACCAACCAACCAACCAAACAACCAACCAAACAAACCAACCAACTAACAAACAATCCAACGAACGAACGAATGGACGGACGGACGGACGGATGGACGGGCGCACGAACGAACGAACGGACGGACGGACGGACGGACGAACGAACGAACGAACGAACGAACGAACGAACAAACAAACAAACAAACAAACAAACAAACAAACAAACAAACAAACAAACAAAACAACACATTTACTTACATGCTACCTACAAACTCAATTGTGGTTAATTGCAATCCAAGACCATAAACCATCTCTTTTATATTTTTCCGGTACAATAAAATCGTAATTATCGAGAAGAGTTTTCTGTGACTATACTTCGATTTCAGGTACTCTCGATTGATGATACAGTTCTCTGTCCTTGTTTCGAATTTAACGGTGAACTTTCTAACGTGCATTTAACTCTTAGGTTGCTAAGCGCGACTCAAGGACCATTTGTGGACAGTGTAGATCAAGATCAGACTGCACAGAATGTGCAGTCTGATCTTTGATCTACTCTGTCCAATAAGGAGATATCGCCCCCCCTCCCCCGGATTTTTTTTTTTTTTTATAAATCGATACTTTTCGCAGATGCGTTAAACCCCATTTTCATTTCACAGATCATTTTTATCCAACAAGCGGACGGTAAAGATCAAAGATTAGAGTGCCCGTTCTCTGCAGTCTGATTTTGATCTATGCCATCCACAAATAGGGCCCGTTTTCACTTGTGGAGCTAAATGGGCTAAAGGTCAGTTTCAAATTTTCTTGCAAACCGTGTACAAATCACATTCTAGAAGAGAAACCGCATGGTAATTTGACAGATCTGCGCGTTCTTATTCCTTACATATACTAATGTTGATTCATTGAGACTCAGATTTCACTCTTTACCAAAAGACAAAATGTTAGACTTGTCAAAATTAAAAGCATTTGCAGACAAAAAATATGTATGACTGATAAACTAAAAGTTATTCTTCTGGGATAGAAAAAAAAATGTGCGAAAAGGAGAATATGCTAATTATCAGCATTTTCTCCGTTTCCCACAATGTTTTTTCTTTAACACCGTCTTGTTTAAGGTCGTTAAAACTAAAGATTGTTCGATAATGGGTTAACAGATATAGAATCGCACTGTGTTGTGATCGGGACTCGTCACAACTCGGCCGATTCCGTAACTACGTCTAACGGATTATCCGAGGTTTACCGAATGGCATGATCGGCTGAGGATAGAATTATTTCCTTTTCTTGCTAAAGGGAGATAACTGTTGTTATCGTACATATACATCTTTGCGAGAGTTATTCAGTAAAGGTCATTAAATCGTTTTCTAACCCAATACTCTTTCCAAAGCGACAAAACTTTTGACAAGTGTGTTCTGAGGGCCTTTATAGATAAATCAAGGGTGGTTCACTTGTGAGTAAAATTGCCTTTACCTGAGTAGAAAACATTGTGAGAAAAGGAGAACATGCTGGTCACCAGCATTTTCTTCTTTTCTCACCATGTTTTCAAAAGATTTTTTTCTCAAGATCGTTAAATTGATTAAATTGTGTTTTAAACCGCTTTCAACATTATTTCAGTCATATCACGGCTACAGCTCACATATTCATGCCTTAGCTGGGTTTCACCAGTACTAGGCCAGGGTTCTATAGTGCCTTGCCAAAGGACACTCCCACGAAAACCCAGTGGATCCAGTGAATGTTTCGTGCATAGGGACCCTGGTGTAGCTAAGGATGGGTTTCGTGTTGTATCTTGCACTATCCCCAGTAACAAAACTAAGTTTTCTGGGGGTGTCGTTCATATGGGCAGCAGGGTGGAGACGACAGATAAACAAAAATCTGTCAGTCTAAGAAAGCCAAATTCAAAGCACGCGCAGAAGACAAATCTATTACGACTCAGATAGCGTGACTTGTATTGTAAAGGGTAGAAACCATTGTGGAAAAATGCCTACGTTGTTTTTAAGACCCTTTTCCTCTGAGATTGTTTAGTAAAGGGTTAATAATTTCACGTACAATTTATCGGTATTTCAGCCCTTTCACACTAACCCTTAGGCTGCTAAGCGCAACTCACTGACCTTTTGCGGACAGTGTAGATCCAAGATCAGACTGCACAGAACGTGCAGTCTGATCTTGGAGCTACACTGTCCCTTCAGGAGATATCTTTCCTCCAAAAGTTCCTCAGAAATAGGAAAATTTGGGTTTTTACTCTGAGCCTTAAGAGTCCCATTTCTTTCATTTCGCAGGATAAGGGTTAAGCAATAACAAGCTATAGCTGCTTGCTTTATGATGTATCAGAGACAGTCCATTGTTTATAAAACTCTTTACAAAACGACAAAATTTTGAACTGAACGAAATTGAAAGCATTTGCAGATGACAAATTAACCCTTAACCAAACGACAAAATTTTAGACCAGTCCAAATTGAAAGCTGTAGCAGACGACAACATAGATGTTTCTCAAAAATTGAAAATTGTTTTGGGAAGAGAAGAAAACATTGTGGGAAAAAGAGAAAATGCTGTTTACCTGCATTTTCTCCTTTTCCCACAATGTTTTCAAAAGGCTTTTCCTTCAGGGTCGTTAAAAGTCGGGATTGTGTGGAAAAGAGTTAAATGTAGCTCAAATCATTTGTACATCTATTTTCTAAATCGGTATACCAATTCCATTGGCATTTTTCAGTCACAGGTTAACACCGTGGCTGTTGTTGCCGTGGCTGAGCGATTTACATGGGCGCTTCCATGTTTAAGATCATGTGACTGGCAATATTTCGAAATGGAACCCCCCCCCCCCTTGATACAGACAAGGTTAGATCCAGGTACGGAATCGACCGATTTGTGACGAGTGGATTAGCAACAACGTCACGTATTACGGTCAAGTTATTCACACCTATCGATCTGTCCGTGTGCCAGTGGAATTGAATGACCACTATAAAACAATTCAATGTACAAACTGTTTGTCAATGGAAATGTTTTCAGAAAGATTTAGACAGTAGTTTTGACTCGTGTTTTCTTTTTTTTTTTTTTTAAAGTGGAGCCTTACAAGTTTGAGAACGGTAAAGCGGTGTATGTGACCAACGGATAACCAGAAGATTTGATTCACAGATTACCCGAGGTTTTACAAATGGCAGTAACGGGTACCCTGTGACATACGATTTATCTTACTGAAAAAAATGTATAAAGAATATACGCTTTTATATACTTTCTCGGGGAAACAATACGTGGATAATCAGGAAAACAATACATGTATACTCAAGAAAATAATACATGTATACTCAGGAAAAGAATACAAGGATACTCAGGAAAACAATGCATGAATACTCCAGAAAAGAATGCTTGGATACTCAGGAAAACAATGCTTGGAAACTCAAGAAAGCAATGCATGGATAGTCAGGAAAACAATGCAAGGATACTCAAGAAAAGAATGCATGGATACTCAGGAAAACAATGCATGGATACCTAGGAAAACAATGCAAGGGTACTTAGGAAAACAATGCATGAATACTCCAGAAAACAATGCTTGTATACTCTGGAAAAAAGTGCATGGATACTCAGGAAAACCATACATAGATACTCAGGAAAAAAGCTTGGATTCTCAGGAAAATAGTGCTTGTATACTCAGGGAGACAATGTTGGGATACTCAGGGAAACAAGGCATGGATACTCAGGAAAACAATGCCTTGGTACTCAGAAAAACAATGCATGGATACTCAAAAAAAAAAAAAAGTGCATGGACATCTATGAAAACAATGCATGGATACTCAGGAAAACAATGCTTGAATACTCAAGAAAACAATGCATGGATACTCAGGAAAACAATGCTTGAATACTCAAGAAAACAATGCATGGATACCCGGGAAAACAATGCATTCATGCAACCTCTTCAACCCCCGCCCCCGTCACACAATGAATACCTTCTCTCTACACACTTGTGATTACGTATTTATTCTAACCCCTATTGTGCCAAATGTAAATTAATGACTGCTACTACAAAAAAAAAAAAAAAAAAAATATTGTGTTATGTTTATAAGCATTAAATAAAGTTTATACGACTTATACTACTATGAGAGCATCGGACAATGTGAAGTAAGATCAGACTGCACGTATGTGCAGTCTGATCTTGGTTCATACTCTCCACAAATAACATCTAAATCGCAAACGGTAGGGTCAGAGTTAATATGTTACCGATATTTCTGATGTTTTACATTAAGCATATTACCAGCCATATTATCTGATGTTATATGATGGATTATAGACACTCAATGAAATGAGGCATATAATAACGAAAATGTCAGATAGGCCGTGTACATGTATTGGCTGGAAGACTACATTAGTAATTACAAGGGAACCATGGCGGCCTTATATCGCTCACCTGACTAATGAAAAATAGTGAAGGATGGTTTTTACGGTACAATTTATCGATATGTCTGCTGTTTCAAGAAACCGTTCCCAAACAACTCCATTCGTTAACGAAAAAATAGAAGGCGGTTTTTAAAAACATTTTTGAAAAAGGTGAAAATGCTGTTGTCCTTTTCACACTTTTTTCCCTAGTATTACAATTTCTAAGACATAGATCGACAACTGAGATACATAACATATATCATCTACAAATACATTCACTTTGATCGAGTCTAACATTGTGTCGTTTCATATAGTTTTAAGTATACAAACTATATCTCATGTTATTTGATGGATTGGAAACACTCGATGAAATGAGATATATGAAAATGACAGTTAGGCTATGTTCATGAACTGCTTGTCAGATTGTTTTAGCAATAACAAGTGGACCATGATGGCCTTAAGTCGCTCGACTAAGTAAACAAGAAAAAAAAAAATAATAATAAATAAAAAAATAAAAATAAAAAAATAAAAAAAAAAATAAATAAATAAATAAAAATAAATAAATAAATAAATAAATAAAAAAATAAAACAGGATCTTTTTTAAGTATAAAAATCAATATGTCTGCTGTTTTACAAACAATCCCGGAAACATTATTGAAAAAGGGAAAAGGTGGTTACTAGCATTTTCTCCTTTCATGCACAATGTGTTCAAAAACTGATTTTTTTCTCCTTTTTTTAAATTACAAAATTCAGACAGAAATCCAGAAATCGACGTTTGAGATACATGGTATACGCCATCTGCAAATGCATTCCATTTGATCGAGTCTATCACTCTGTCGTTTGGTTATAAAAGTTATAAATATTACAAGCTATATTTGATGCTGTTTAATGGATTAGAAACTGTCGTTGAAATGAGGTATAGATCTATAACAGTTAAAAATGTCAGACATACTCTGCAAATGAACTGCTTGCCAAACAGTTTTAACAATTACAAGAGGACCATGACGGCACTGTATTGCTCACTTGAGTAAACTGGGAAACCATAATGCTCGATGAAAATTTATACTTTCACGTACATTTTACAGATATTGATGTTTCCCATTAAGAAAATTGCCAGCCAAAAATATATGATGTTGTTAAATAGTTTAGAAACATTTGATGAGATAAGGCATACAATAATCAAAATGTCAGATAGGCTATGTTCATGAAGTAGTTTTCAGACTATATTAGTAATTACAAGAAAAACATGACCGCCGTAAATCGCTCGACTGATTAAAGTGGGAAAACAGAGCGCAGAATGAAAATTCGTATTTTCACGTTCAATTTACAAATATTGCCATCATTTCTCACCATGCAAAATACCGGCCATATATCTGGGTCCGTATTCACCAACCATTCTTAAGAATATTCTTAGTCTTATACTCCAAGATTTTCAACATTTGAAAGTAACACAACTCCTGACTGGCTAAACCGAATGGTTTAGCCAATCAGGAGTTGTGTTACTTTCAAATATAGAAAATTTTGAAGAACAAGACAAAGAACATTCTTAAGAAAGGTTGGTGAATACCTACCCTGGTGTTTTAAATGGGACAGGAACAATCGATGAACTGAGGCATATAAGCTATGTACATAAACTGGTTGTCAGACTGTATCAGTGATTACAAGAGCACCACCGTGGCTTTATGTCGCTCGACTTAGTAAACAGTGCACCAACAGTACTGGATGGAGGTTAATATTTTCACGCCCAGTGTTTAGATACCAATTTCAAATTAGTTCTTCGCTACGAGACAAAATATTAGACTTGTTCCAACTGAAAGCATTCGCAGATGATAAATTATATGTGGCTCAAATGATGAGATTTAATTTTAAATGGCTGTAAGAAATTCGGGAGAAAGGAGTATATGCTGGTTTCAAGGATTTTCATTTCCTTTTCCGGCTATTGTTTTCAAGAGGCTTCTTTCTCAGGTGCGTTAAAACTCAGACTTATTTCGGTCTCGCACGATATCAAATTTTGTCGCGCACGATATCAAATTTTGCCACGCACCTCAAAGCAAATACAAGCACTAGGAAAGTTACTACTATGTCGTATTCCGTATATATAATTGATATGTGCTTGAGCCCATTTTTATGTATTCATTTTTACGCATTAAAAGGGCATGTTCCATTTTAGGGTTCCTCAAATACTCAATACAGATATGAAAACCTATAACTTCAGTCACTGAGATAAGTGTTGTAATAAGGATTCAATGCATGAAAAAATGGGAATAGAAGTCATTGTTGTCATGGTGACTTAATGCCTGAGGAAAGGGGTGATTATTATTGTCATGGTGACTTAATGCATAAAAAAAGTAACTGTATATTTTAATGCAAATTTTGGAAAAAAAAAAACCTTAAAATCTCCTTTTGATTTTGACCATGAGAATAACAATACGAAGCAAATTCGAATTGAAGTTCTTCTTCGATCGTAGACCGGCATGATCGGGTTTTAACTAAAAAGGGAATAAATGCTGACAAATGACATTTATTGATCTTTGTAAAGGCTTGTCAGAATCAAAAGCATTGTCAAAAGATAAATGACTCGAGCTCAAATGATGAAACTTGCTATTGAAAGAAGAAGGTGGCAGTGATAGAATGCTGGTGACCTGCATTTTCTCTTTTTTCCACAATGTTGTTAAATACCGTTTACCCCAGAGGTGTTAAAACTCGAGACTGTGTGGTGAAAGGGTAAACTTCAACACGATTTCAACCGATATAGCTCTGCCGAATAAGGGAATATCTTAACAACCATGTTGAAAAAAAGGCTTTTGAAATCATTATGAGAAAAGGACTTACATTTTTAAATTCAACAAAAAAAAAACAACAACAACAACAACAAAAATCTATTATTTCAGCCATATTCGATTTGTTGTCAGCAGACGTTTTTAATTTTGACGAGTCTAACATTTTGTCGTCAATTTTTTCGACCTGTCCAAACTCAAAGCATTAACAAACGACAAATTCAACGTGGCCTAATTGGTGCAAATTGTCTTTGAAAGGGTAAATAGAAAACATTGAGGGAAAAGGAGAAAATGCTGGTATCCAGCATTTTCTCCTTTTCCCATAATGTTTTCAAACGCCTTCTTGTTTGGTAAAGGATTAAAGAGCGGTAGCTCATACGATAATGATCGGCATCAGTAGACAAAAAGGTTGCCATGGTAACACGCCATATTAGAAGCCAATTATTTTATAGATAATAGTAAGGTTTTTGTTTTCATTTCAGCAGCGTCCTGCCTATTCATGCTTCTATATTGTATTGTATTGACAACGATCACGCTGTAATGAGACCTTAGTCCGCATTTACAGCGTATCTATTAGGAATAACACATTTTATCATTTCTTTGAAAGTGTTTACGCTGTTTTCATACCGTAATGGCCACATATCTATGCTTTACTGCAGTGTCGCCAAGCCCCGATAGCTCAGTCGGTAGCGTACAGGACTTGAGATCTGGGGCCGCTGGTTCGATCCTCGGTTCGGCCAATTGATAGTCATTGCGACAGGATTCATTCCTCTCTCACCGCTGATCATTGTTTCGACGAAGGTTATGTGAGAAAGCAGTCAATCGCTTGGAAAGAATATTGTGCGGAGTATTGGTAAAAGAAACTCCATGAAAGCATGGATAGGTACACTGGCCGCCGCGACATAACTGAAATAATGCTGAAAACGACTTTAAACACCATACAATCAATTCTGCAGTGTCTTTCACCGGTACCTCGCGGATTCTCTCTTACAGTAAAATCGTTTGAAAAATGTTCGGTAGTGAGAGAAGAAATTCGACAGGCGAGAGAGGAATGACAATAGGTGAGAGGGAAATGACATTAAGTGAGAGGGGAACAACTATGGGGCAACAAGGGAATGCCAATGGAGTAAGAGAGAATTGACAATGGGTGTAAAGGCAATGACAAGGGATGGAGCAGGGATGAAAAGGGGTGACAGAACAATGACAAGGGGTGAGACAAGAATGACGACGTGTGAGAGAAGAATGCCAAGGAGTAAGAGAGGAATGGCAATAGAGTGAAAGGGAAACGACACTGAAATGACAGGGGCAGTGACAATGGAGTTGAGAGAACTGACAAGAGATGAGAGGGGGGTGACGATGGGAAAGACAGGAATGACAATGGGATGAGAGAGGAATGACAAGAGGGTAAGAGAGGAATGACAAGAGGGTGAGAGAGGAATGACAAGAGTGTGAGAGAGGAATGACAAGAGGGTAAGAGAGGAACGACAAGAGGGTAAGAGAGGAACGACAAGAGGGTAAGAGAGGAACGACAAGAGGGTAAGAGAGGAATGACAAGAGGGTGAGAGAGGAATGACAAGAGTGTGAGAGAGGAACGACAAGAGGGTAAGAGAGGAACGACAAGAGGGTAAGAGAGGAATGACAAGAGGGTGAGGGATGAATGACAAGAGGGTAAGAGAGGAATGACAAGAGGGTAAGAGAGGAACGACAGGAGGGTAAGAGAGGAATGACAAGAGGGTGAGAGAGGAACGACAAGAGGGTAAGAGAGGAACGACAAGAGGGTAAGAGAGGAACGACAAGAGGGTAAGAGAGGAACGACAAGAGGGTAAGAGAGGAACGACAAGAGGGTGAAAGAGGAATGACAAGAGGGTGAGGGAGGATCTTGGAGGAGCAAGGTATCATAGTTAAGCAGCAATTACTCCTGTTCCACAATGTTTTCTAAAACCTTCTTCCTGAAAGTCGTAAAGGCTGGGGACTGTTTGGTAAAGGTTTAAACAGAGTGTTGTAGTAAGAAACATTACATATCGCTTGATCCCACTTTTTTTCCCATCATTATTATTTTCAAACAGAAAACGCTTTCTTTTTATCTTTCCATTTATTACAAAATTGTATCTATATAAGAGCATATAATCCATCAAGATTCGTGTAACTGGTATGTTTTTTTTTTTGCTTTTTGCCGAGTTTTCCTCCATTTTTTATTTTTGAAGTTTCGATAACCGAAAAAAGTACGTGTTGAAGTTCAAAGAACCTGAAGAAACAAAAATGACTTTCGAGACAGTAAAGCATCCTGCTGCTTTAATTGCATCCATACCAACGAACAGATGTGTGTGGACATGACAGACTTTATTGCCCACAAGTAATGGTTGTAAATTTATTCTTTTTCGTATAAAGATATCGGAGAGAGTGAAAGAGTGAAAGGTAAGAGAGAGTGAAAGCTGAGAGAGAGAGACACACACACACACACACACACACACAGACAGACAGAGACAGATACGGACAGACAGAGGCGGTAAAGGAGTATGCCTACACCTCGAAGAAACTCATAAACCCATCACACTCTAAAATAAGACTCACCGTGCTGCTGCAGACAGAGAAGTTCAAGATCAGATTGCAAAGAACGTGCAGACTGATCTTGTATCTACATTGCCCGATTCTGTGATTTTTTTTTTTCAAGCGATAACATGTTTTCAACTGCAAAGTTCGTGATTTCAAAAGTGGCTGGCCATTTCCTTTAATTTATTCAGCAGTTTACGGGAGAAGTAATTAGCAGGTAGAAATAACGGTTCGAAAGTTAAAAAGCTTACTTTTAACTCGAGAACAAAAATTTGCACTCGAAAACAAATGTGTCTCAACTGCTGGGACTTATATTTGATAGACTGGAAAACATTGTGGGAAAAGGAGAAAATGCTGGTTACCAGCATTTTCTCCTTTTCCAACAATGTTTTCAAAATCACTCTTCTTCAGGGTCGTTGTAACTCGGGACCGTTTTTGGAAAAGGATTAATGATGTTTATCTACGTTTGACAGGTTGATTTCCCAGAAAGCTTATCGATTAACGTGACATGTATACACGACTTGCAGTTGGTTATTATATCTATAATAGCATAATATGGAAAACTTGGGCCTGGTCTATCGAAAAAAAACTTCTCTCTCTCATTGTGCTCAAGTCTGTTGACGGACTCATTTTCTGACTTAAGGTGTTACCATCCTAACGTTTCTAGTGGAACATGGGATAAAATTTCTTATTAGTTGACGAATAAGGATTTATACTGATATAATATTTTTGAACATTTCTAACCGACCAGAAATTCATTTGTTGTCTATCTTGAAATTATTTGATGATATTTTTGCTAGTTTTCTGAAAAGGGAGGTAATTATTATCTCTCTTTGTATTGAGAATAGAGTGGCTTTAGATTTATAAATGATAATTCTAAGAAGGAAAAAATGGAAAAAGTGTCTCGGTCAAAGTATTACAATAATACTCACTTTTAATCATTGCACATTTTTGAAGATAACATTATTATGGAAATATCTGTTTTTCATTAGAATGGTACTACCTTAAAGATACATTCTAACAGCCAAAGAAAAAAATGCTGTTAGAACTTGAAATCGTGTAGAATGACTCAGGATTCGGTCAGTTTCTGTGTAAACATAGACAAATTACTAATATACTAATATATCCGGTGTAAGGGAAAGAGAAACTCAAGGAATTTGTCTTCATTTAAAAACCGGAAATGGCAACAGTGATTTCTTTGAAGGCTGCCAAAAAATGAAATGCATTTTCTATCCGTTGTAATCGGTGCAAAGGTTGCAGTAGTCAGGGGCAATATATGGCATGGGAATACAAGAATGATTACAGTCTCATAAAATAAAGATGAAATGGGTTAAAAACTGGCTGAAAACGAGTATAGATGTTACGTAGATGTATCTTTAAGTTGAATTTGTTATTTGGGATTCCTTTCACGAGCATAAACGGACGCGAGTCCATTATTTTTCAGAGTTGAGGCTGAACACGTTGTCAGCCATGGATTTGAGAACGTTACTTTACCCTCAGGCTGCCAAGCACGACTCGCGGACCTCTTGTGGACAGTGTAGATCCAAGATCAGACTGCACAGAACGTGCAGTCTGATCTTGGATCTGCACTGTCCGATAAGGTCATATTTCCCGAACCCCCATAAATTTGAAATACCAACAGTTTGTTTTTTACCATCGGCTTGAAAGTTTCAATTAAATCATTTAACAGGATAAATGTGAAAGACCCAATAACGGCTAAAAGTAAACAAGGGGTGGTTTTAAATGTAATTCATACTGTTTCGAAGTATGGAAATGATTGTGAAGATGATAATCCAGTATTTGACGAGCCATTAAAGTGTTATTCACCGACAGGAAAACGAATTATAAAGCAAGAGGACATGATGCGGATGGCAACACTCGGCTGCGGTTGTGTGATTTTTAGTGAAAATTCTAAGTTGAAAAAGGGGCACAAATTTGTCAAAATACTTTGATAGTTACCTGCCCTTGTTGTATAGGTTCCCCTTTTGATAGTTAACAGAACAGAACTTGTCCAAGTTTGATTGATTGATTGATTGCTTGTATGGTGTTTAACGCCGTTTTCAACATTATTTCAGTTATATCACGGCGGCCAGTGCACCTATCCATGCTTTCCTGGAGTTTCATTTACCAGTACTCGGCACAATATTCTTTCCAAGCCACTGGCTGCTTTCCCACATAACCATCGTCGAAACAATGGTCAGCGGTGAGAGAGGAATGAATCTTGTCGCGATGACTATCATCAATCCTCGGAAAGAAATTGGCCAAGCCGGGGATCGAAACTGCGACCTCCTGTTCTCAAGTCCTGTACGCTACCGACTGAGCTACGGGGGCTTGTCCAAGTTTGAAGCAAATATCTTCGATAATAACAGAGATATTGTAACAGAGATATTGTAACAGGGATACTGTAACAGAGATATTGTAACAGAGATATTGTAACAGAGATATTGTAACAAAGATACTGTAACAGAGATATTGTAACAGAGATATTGTAACAAAGATGTTGTAACAGAGATATTGTAACAGGGATACTGTAACAGTGATATTGTAACAGAGATATTGTAACAGAGATATTGTAACAGAGATATTGTAACAAAGATATTTGTAACAGAGATACTGTAACAAAGATATTGTACAGAGATATTGTAAAAGAGATACTGTAACAAAGATATTGTAACAAAGATACTGTAACAGAGATATTGTAATAGAGATATTGTAACAGAGATATTGTAACAAAGATATTGTAACAAAGATACTGTAACAAAGATATTGCAACAGAGATATTGTGATAGAGATACTGTAACAAAGATATTGTAATAGAGATACTGTAACAAAGATATTGTAACAAAGATACTGTAACAGAGATATTGTAATAGAGATATTGTAACAAAGATACTGTAACAGAGATATTGTAATAGAGATATTGTAACAAAGATATTGTAACAAAGATATTGTAACAAAGATACTGTAACAGAGATACTGTAACAGAGATATTGTAACAGAGATATTGTAACAAAGATATTGTAACAGAGATATTGTAACAAAGATACTGTAACAGAGATATTGTAACAAAGATATTGTAACAGAGATATTGTAACAAAGATACTGTAACAAAGATATTGTAACAGAGATATTGTAATAGAGATACTGTAACATAGATACTGTAACAGAGATATTGTAACAGAGATACTGTAACAGAGATATTGTAATAGAGATATTGTAACAGAGATATTGTAACAGAGATACTGTAACAGAGATATTGTAACAGAGATACTGTAACAGAGATATTGTAATAGAGATATTGTAACAGAGGTATTGTAACAAAGATATTGTAACAGAGATATTGTAACAAAGATATTGTAACAGAGATATTACCAAATTTCAAAGTTTTCGCACGACGACGCAGGTGACGACGACGCCGGGGCTACGACAATACCTCGCCGTTTTCTTCGAAAACAGCCGAGCTAACTAGACCAAAAGCTGCCTGGTCGCTCTACCATTTGTTTACTTTTTACCAGTTTTTAACATTCATTTTCCTGCCAGGGACTAACATTTGGCCCCACTACACATTAACGGATTGCCATCTTCACAATAATTTCCACACTTTTAAATGATATGATTTGAATGCATTTTAACACCCGTTTTGTTTACTTTTGGCAGCTTCTGTTACTTTAACCTACCCACAAAAATTTGGATCCACAAAACTTCAAAGCATTCGAAGAGGACAATTTATTTGTAGCTCAAAGGATGATTGATCTCTTTGCAAGGGTAAGAAACATTCTGGGAAAAGAGGAAAATGCTTGCACCAGCACTTTCTTCTTTTTCCACAGTGTTTTCTACGCTTACTGACACAAATTTCATCATTTGAACCAAATTTAATCTGTCGTCTGCAAATGCTTTCAATTTGGACCAGTCTAGAAATTTATCGTTTGATAAATGTACCATTCGGGTTCCGAAGAGATATTTCAAGTCTATGTATTGTGGCATAGGTGAAATACTCTATTTTTCTTTATTCCCCTAAAGACAGAATTACACCCTTTACCACACAATCCCAAATTTTAACGGCCATGGGAAAAAAAGGCCTTTTGAAAGTATTGTAGAAAAAGGAGAAAATGCTGGTAACCAGCTAAGTATTAGTAATTTTAGATGGCCTGGCGTTGGGCTCGAACCCACATCCTCAAGTGACCCAAGACTTGATGTTTACAAGTCCTACGCTCTACCACTTGAGCTATGCGGACTGGTCTAATATAATTTTGCGGAAGAACTGTTTTTGAAAAAAATAGCGGTGGAAAGTAAATAGGTATCCATTACACAACAGACTGTCAATTTAGAAAGCAAGATCTTTTTTTCTTTCCATCTATATTTTCTGCTCTCTCACTGAGACAGATCCAAATCATTTGAGCAGCATCTAAATTGTCGTCTGCAAATGGTATCTATATGAACAATTATAAAAGTGTTGTCTGGTCAAGACTCGATCCACATCTATATTTGGTCACGGTTACAAATTGAATTATTGACAGCTAGCCTATGGGAACTGGCTGAATAATGCGAGCTCATTGAAAACAATGTCAACCCTGTACAACTGAAGCTCGGGCTTTAAAGACTCTTGGAAAGAAAGCTTTTGAAAGCATTGTGGGAAAAGGAGAAAATGCTGGCTCTCTTTTCCGTAGTACAGACAAATCTCATTTTCATATTAGCCTCACTTACATTGTCGTCTGCGACTCTTTTGAATATAAATGAATCTCAAATTTTGTGGTTTGGTAGAGGGAAAATAACTGTAACAATTTTATAGGACAAACATTGCCTATGCTAGAGCTGATCTATAGTGCAACACGAAGTCAATCCTTACGGCAAAGGAATTTAAATAGGCAACTTCGATCAGTTAACAAAGAGTAACTATAGTCTTTTATAATTTTAGGGTTGTGTTACATTAAACATCTGAGAAATGATCGAAAAATTGCAACTAAGTTATGATCCTGGTGTTCTGGGTTGTCTGATCTTGATCTGCACTTTACGTTAACACGATTACGTTTTCTTCCAGAATGCGAAAAGTTGCGTTGGAAAACTTTATAATGTCAGCAGGAAAATAACAGCGTTGTCATGGTAACAAACTATATCAGGAAGCATTTACTAGATACAAAATAGCTAGGCAATTCTCTTTAACTCTTCACCAAACATCAGACTTGTAGACCCATCTAAATTCAAAGCATTTGCAGATGACAAATTAGATAATTATGTCAAATGATGAAATTTGTCTCTGATCGAGCAGAAAACATTGTGGGGAAAGGAGAAAATGCTGGTTACCAGCATTTTCTCCTTTTCCCGCAATGTTTTTAAAAGCCTTCCTCCCCAGGGTCGTTAAAACTTAGAATTATGTGGTAAACAGTTAACCCTTAACCACACAATCCCGAGTTTTAACGACCCGAAGCAGGACGGCTTGCGAAAACATTATGGGAAAAGAAGAAAATGCTGGTGACCAGGATTTTATCCTTTTCCCACGATGTTTTCTACCCCATCATAGAACTTACAATCATTTGATCTAATTTTGAATTTGTCGTCTGCAGATGTTATGAATTTCGAAGATTCTAAAATTTGTAGTTTGGGAAAGGATGACGTTTTTCGCTGACGATGAAATTTTAAACATGTCCAAATTTAAAGGTTTTTTTTTCAGACGATAAACTATATGTAACGGTGTTTAAATAATTGGCTTTTTTTTTTCTATGAAAGGGTAAAAAAATATTGTGGAATTAGGAGAAAATGCTGGTAACCAGTATTTCCTCCTTTTATAGTTTTTTCATAAAATGCTTTTTTTCCAGGTCATAAAAACACTAAACCGTTTTAGTAAAGGGTAAAATACATAAGGCGACTTCGGGTGTAGGACAATTGACCATCTGGACATTTGACCACCCGAACATTTGCCCAGCCGGACATTTGCCACCCGGTCATTTGCCCACCCGGAGATTTACCAGCCGGACATTTGACCACCCGGACATTTTCCACCCGGTCATTTACCCACCCGGAGATTTACCAGCCAGACATTTGACCACCCGGACATTTGCCTACCCGGACATTTACCAGCCGGACATTTGCCCACCCGGACATTTACCAGCCGGACATTTGCCACCCGGACATTTGACCACCCGGACATTTGCCACCCGGACATTTGTCCACCCGGACATTTGCCACCCGGTCATTTGCCCATCCGGACATTTGCCACCCGGACATTCGCCCACCCGGACATTTGCACATTCAGACATTTGCCACTTAGGACAAAAGCCCACTAGGACAAAGTATGTTGATAGTTAACTCATTGATCAACTGTCTCAACCCTCTGCCAGATGAAGACTTGCTTTTACGGGAAGGAGACCTGTGTTTTATGTCTGCAGGTGACACATGGCTCGTAACGAACATTTCTCCATTTCCCACAATGTTTTCTATCCTATACATTATCCATTTTCTTCCATTCTAGCTGCATTTCAAATTGTCGTCTGCAAATTTCTTTAAATGGGTCGATGCTTCTCTTATTATCAAGATTGAAAGAGTCCAATTAATAAATTAAACCACTTCAATAACTATTTCAGGATTTTAACAATTACGTTGTTCGGGCAAGCTTCTCTTGTTATACATTTAAGATTAAAAGAATTTATTATATATGCAGCCTTTTTAGTGCAATGCATATCGTTTATTTCGGGGAAATGGTGAAAAAATATTTATCATGAAAAATTATTTAATTCAAAACAACATAAAAATGGATATAAATAAGTGAAAACAATGGGAAAAAGGCGGGCGGGCAAATGTCCGGGTTGCAACTATTGTGGGTGGGCTTTTCTCCAGGTGGCATTTGTCAAGGCGGTAATTGTCCTAGTGGGCAAATGTCCAGGTGGGCAATTGTCCGTACCCCGGCGACTTCACGGTGCTCTTTGGTGGTGGGGGCGGAAGGAGCATGGATATAAAGATCGAACGGCGCGAACATGAATTCTAATCTTAGATCTACCAGTACTTGAACGTTTGGGAAATTATTGGCAAGACAGCTTTGAAATTGGTTTAATAAAATCTGCCTCTATCGACTGAAGTCTTGACCAGCCTGCATAGCTCAAGTGGTAGAGCGTGGGACTTGTTAACATAAAGTCTTCGGTTACTTGAGGGTGTCGGTTCGAGCCCCCCCCCCCCCGCCCCGTCTGCATTCTAAATTTACCAACAGTCTTTCGGATGAGAAATTAAACCGAGGTACCGTGTGACGAAGCTATACACCGAGCACGTTAAAGAACCAGGCGTAACTCATGATGGATTTCGTCCTTTATCTTGTACTATTCCCCTTAACAAAACTAACAGCCTTCAGTGGGCGTCGCCCATATGGGTAACCGATGGAATGAATGAATAACTTTTTTGACTTCTATATACTGTAAATAGTCAATTACAACCAAAAATGTTCAACATGTCCCACGTGATACAACTCTCTCTCTCTCTCTCTCTAGAGGATGCGGAGAATAATTCATACATTCAAAATTATTGTGAATAAACCATGATTTGAATAATAATTAGACACCTTTCTGAGCAACAAGTTTTATTGATTTTTCATTTCAGCCACCCCCTCAACTCTTTACAAAACGACACAATTTTAGAATTGTATAAATTGAAAGCATTGGTAGACGACAAATAAACTGTGGCTCAAAATGTTGAGTTCGTTTCTTGAAAGGTTAGAAAACATTCTGGGAAAAGGAGAAAATGCTGGTTACCAGCATTTTCTCCTTTTCCCACAATGTTTTCAGAAGTCTTTTTTTTAAGAGTCATTAAAGCTAGGGATTGTTTGGTAAAGGGTAAAACAAATTCGCAGTAAACGACTTTGGAAATAATTACATTAAAAATGGTTGACTTATTAAAATTTAAATGGTCTTTAAACCAGAATTTGACACATAATTGGTTTGAAGCGAGAAAGTTAAGGATACACCCTTACAGGCAGAGAGAAAAATCGCTGTTAAAACTAGAATATATGTAGAATGGCTCAGAATTTGGTCAGCTGTGTAAACATAGATAAATTATCAATATGTTCGATGTAAGGGATAGAGAAACTCCAGGGATTTGTCCCTGATTTAAAACAAACAAAAAAAAACATTGATTTCTTTGAAGGCTGCCAAAAAATTCAAAACATTTTTCTATCTGTCGTAATCTGTGCAAACTTGCAGCCTTTAGGAGCAACATTTGGCATGAAGATACAAGAATGATATATAGTTCCATGAAATAAAGATTAAATGGGTTAAAAACTGGCTGAAAACGACTTTTAAACGAGTATAGATGTATCTTTAATATTCTGTATAGAAAAATCATACAAGTGTGTCCACCAAAACCAACAACATCGAAGCCTCCAGTGGGAGTTGAACCCAACCGATAATCTTACGAGTCAAAAAAGTATTTCAACTCTACCTATGTTTTATTTCTCTAATGAAAATCAGCAGTTTTTGTAAATATTTTCAAAAGAAAAAAAAAAGTTACCAAATGAAACCTTGGTTTTTTTTTAAATCTCTAATACTGAATACATGTACTTAGGCGCATATAACGAGTATTTTCTCCTTTCGCCACAATATTTCGGCAATCCTAAAATTGTGTTGTCTGATAGTGACTTAATCGCTAATATCATTTAAATCTTCACCAAACGACAAAATTTTAACTTTGTTTGTTTGTTTTTTTTGTATCTGAGTTTAACGCCGTTTTAACAGTTTGGGTCATATTACGGCGGTCAGTGCACCTACGCATGTTTTTCCTGGCTTTCTCACACCAGTACTACATTGTAACACAACGTGCTTTCCAACTCACTGACTACTTTTCCCACATGAATCATAGGTGAGAGTCGAAAAATCGCCGGAAAGAAAATTTGCCTCACCTGGGTATCGAACTCGCAACGACCAGGTCACGCCGACAAGTCAGATACGCTCACCACTGAGCTATCCGGGCGGGCGCCAGAATTTCAAGACTTGTCGAAATAGCAAACTATCACAGATGACAAATCATATGTGGCTCATTTTTCGTAATTTGTGCCTGAAATGATAGAAAACTTTGTGGAAAAAGCAGAAAATGCTGGTCACCAGCATTTTCTCCTTTTCCCACAATGTTTTCAAAAGTATTCTTCCTCAAGGTCGTTAAAACTAGGAATTATAGAGTAAAGGGTTAAAATGAATACATAAATAAAATGAATAAATAAATGAATAAATAAATAAATAAATAAATGAATAAATAAATAAATGACACAAAACCAGTCTTACCACTCTGACGTTCTTTTGCATTTTCATGGCGTCTTCAAAATATCCATTTCAAATATTCCAAGCGTAAAAGTCATTTCAAATAACGTCCAATATCACACAGATGCCAATGCCGATACAAACTATGCCAGACGAAATGTGTCGCATGTCGTCTGCTAGTGTCGTATTGTTACAATCTCATAATGGCTTTATCGTTTGTTCGATAGCACAGTTCCTGTCAAGTTATTACGGTGAAATCTGGTGTCTTTTAACTCGTTACCGAAGGAAAAGATTTTAGACTTGTCTAAACTGAAAGCATTTGCAGACGACAAATAGAATATTGCTTAAATGGCGATATCTGTCTTTAATAGGATAAAAAAAAAAAAAATGGGAAAATGAGAAAATGCTGGTTACCAGCATTTTTTCCTTTTCCCACAATGTTTTCAAAAGGCCTTCTTCCTAAGGGTAGTTAAACCTGGGATTGTGTGATAAAGGGTTAAAGTACTATGCCCGCCTTTATAGTTGCTTTTGTGGGCTGCATAGGTAAAGATCTCGGATCTGCACTGTCTGTCACGGTGACAATTTTCAGAAAATTACTGATATTAAAATCGCAATATCTTGGCTTTTGATATTTGGCGGAAATTTTCATTTTTCATTTTTTTTTTTTTTACTTTAACGCAATGCCCATCAAACTTATTTCGTGCATGTAAATGAGACACACTTTTTGAAAAGGGGGTTTAATGCATCTGCAAAAAGTATCGACCCAGGTCAGCCTGCGCAGTCATTATATCATATAGTGTTTGATTTGAATATACATTGCAACGACGTTCGTCGATTTAAATATTCATTGCAACGGCGTTCTTCCGTTTGGATATTCATTATAACGACATTCTTTGGTTTGAGTATTCATTAAAGCACCGTTTGTGGGTTAAAGTATTATTGCAATGATTTTTTTTTCCGTTTGAATATTCATTATAACGACGTCCTTAGCTTGAATATTCATAAGAACGCCGTTCGTCGATCAAGATATAAATTAAAGCGTCGTTCGTCGGCTTAAATATTCACTGCAACGACGTTCTTTTATATGAATATTCATCACCAAGCAGTTCCTAAGTTGAAATATTCACCGGTTTTCGGGTGAAATATTCATTTCAACCACGGTCTTTTGTTCGATTAATAATGAGGGCCATTCCTGTAAGCCAGTTTATCTCCCTTGCCAGATAAATACTAAAGGTAACCAAATCATAGATTGGTCCTTTTGCCTGTGTTCCTTTGTTTTTATCCTTGATTCCCTTTGGGATGTTGCGATAAATATAATTTGATTTACGATTATATGTAAGATCCCAATATAATGTTAAAGCAGATCATGTTTTCAATCATCAGAGAAAAGCGTATATATCCATTTGTAAAACAATCTAACCAGAATTAGCTGAGATATTATCTCTAAAACATATTTGTGTAGTGCAAGAAAATCAAGGATAAAATCCAAGTAATCCCCTTTTCAGGACTAATGAGGTACTGGAGATGAATTAGGGGAAATAACTCAAGAATGGCTCTCATTACAAGGACGTTTGTTAGCTTGAATATTTATAACAACGCCGTTCGTCGCTTAAAATATACATGAACCATGCTCTTGCAAAGGGGGGTTTAAAGTATCCCCGAAATGCATTGTACCAAGCAAGACATCACATAATAAGGGATCCATTTAATCCACTTTGGCTAATAACCAACTGAATCACGAGCTAGACTGGTCCTTTAACATACAGAAATGTGACCAGTAGTAAAAAGTTTCGGCCCAGGTCAGCCTGCTCGTACTGCACAGGCTGACCTGGGCAGATACGTTTTGCAGATGCATCAAGCTCCCTTTTTCACAGAGCATAGATCAAATTTAAACTGCGTTTTCGATTTGAATATTCATAACAATGACGTTCTTCGATTTCAAGATTCATTACAACGAAGTTCCTCGATTTGAATATTCATTACAACGACGTTCCTCGATTTAAATATTCATTATAGCCAAATTCGTCGGTTTGAATATTTATTACAACGACGTTCCGCGGTTTGAATATTCATAACAATGACGTTCTTCGATTTCAAGATTCATTACAACGACGTTCCTCTGTTTGTATATTCATTACAACGACGTTCCTCTGTTTGAATATTCATTACACCCACATTCGTCTGTTTGAATATTTATTACAACGACGTTCCGCGGTTTGAATATTCATAACAATGACGTTCTTCGATTTCAAGATTCATTACACAACGACGTTCCTCTGTTTGAATATTCATTACAACGACGTTCCTCTGTTTGAATATTCATTACACCCACATTCGTCTGTTTGAATATTTATTACAACGACGTTCCGCGGTTTGAATATTCATAACAATGACGTTCTTCGATTTCAAGATTCATTACAACGAAGTTCCTCTGCTTGAATATACATTACAACGAAGTTCCTTTGCTTGAATATTCATTACAACGAAGTTCCTCTGTTTGAATATTCATTACAACGACGTTCCTCGGTTTGAATATTCATTACAACGACGTTCCAAGGTTTGAAATATTCATAACAACGGCATTCTTTGATTTGAATTTTCATCACCACGACGTTCTTTGGTTTGAATATTCAACATTGCGACGTTGTTCAGTTTGAATGTTCTTAACAATGACCAAAATATTTTGGTATAATATACATGTATTTGGGCGCTGCTCAAAAGGGAGTTTAATAAATCTTCGTAATGCATTATTCCAAGCAAGTCACCACATAATTACGGATCTATAAAATCCATCTTGTCTCACAACCGACTTAATCTGGAGGTACAAATAGAAAATTGACTAATAGCAAAAAGTATCGACCCAGGTCAGCCTGCCCATGGCTCGTTTCGTCATAACGGTATGTCAAGTTATCGACTCAACCTGCACATGCAGTAACAAAGCATGTCGAGATAAGCAGGTTTGTTTGAAAGTCTGCACCCAGCCGCTAACACTTTACATACGGCAAAATTTAGGCTTATACATTTTGAAAGCATTTTGCTGATGACAAATTAAATGCTTCTTTAATAATGGTATTTGTCTTTGAAGGGGCTCTGGAAAAAAAAAGGTGGGAAAAGGAGAAAATGCTGGTTCCCAGCATTTTCTCCTTTTCCCACATTGTTTTCCAAACATATCTCGCTCAGATTCCTATTGTAAAGGATTAAATCAGATAGGTCCTTTCTTCAGTTTAAAGCCCGAGTGTAATGACAATAAGTGATTTAGAATTCATTCCGCATGAAACATTAATGACTTGAGAATTTCGCGGAGGAATACAATAAAAGTTCGAACGGAAGTTATCTGTAGGCGGAAGTTAGCCAGTTAAAAAATTAAAAAAAAAAAATTGAAAAATCAGAATATTGACTGATTGACTGGTGTCCTCTGCCGCTTTTGGCATTATCTCAGTTATATCTTGGCTACAGCCTCTGCCACTTTTGGCATTATATCAGTTATACCGTGGCGACAGCTCACCTATTTATATGTGTCCTTGGTATCACGAGTGCAAGGCGGGGATCTGATGTATCTTGCCGAGGGACACTAATAATAATAATAACTCAGGTGAGGATCGAACCCGCGATCTCTGAATCTCGAATCCTAAATCTTATCACTCTGCCATGCAGGACCCTAAGATCCGGAAAACTAAGATGTTTACAGTTTCACGTGTTGCTTCCTGTTAAAAGATATTAGCCATGATTCGTGAAAAGAGGGTTTAATGCATCTGCAAAAAGTACTGACACAGGTTAGCCTTCGCAGTCCGAGCTAGTCTTGTACCCCGCCGTACTCCAAAAGTACGTCAGGCAAAGCGCAATAATGGCGGCCCCCGTTTTTAATATGCAGAAGTAACGGATTATTGTTATTTCACTTGACCAAATCCTACTTGAGACTGAATTGTAAACAGATTGGTTGCAGAAAAGTAATGGCAGTTAGTTTTTTTAATTGTCGTTCTTATTTAGCGAGAAAAACTACAAATCAGAAATGCTTTAAGAATCCGAAATTTCAATGGACTGATATCACGTCCGAAAACAGGGCTACTTTTAAAATGATTCATATTCAAATTTATATTTAAACCATATCCCTAAAGCACGTTTTCGATTCGGTAATGTATATTTTGTACAAAATTGATCTCATTTTATTCACTGATCAAACTGGATCACATGAAATTAAGATAAAAAAAAAAGGAAAGCATTTAGTGCTAAGATTGAGGTCGCCACAGAGGCCGCCATTATTGCGCTTTGCCTGACCCTATAACGTAGTGGTAGGGGCAGGTAATCCAGACTAAGTCCGAGCAGGCTGACCTGGGTCGTTACTTTTTGCTATTGGTAGATTTTCGGTTGGTAAAGGGACCAGTGTACCTTGTGATAACAAGCCCGTAGTAAAAGCGCAAATAATGTTATTTCAAACTTATTTTTTAGAGAAAAAATATCTCCTAATCGGACAGTGTAGATCAAAGATCAGACTGCACGTTCTGTGCAGTCTGATCTTGATCTACACTGTCCGCAAAAGGTCAGTGAGTCGCGATTAGCAGCCTAAAACTTGCATTTGCCAGAGCATGACTCATAGCTTTGTTTCATAATTTTATATATAAAAAAGTGCAGTCTGAGAGAAGGAACAGGTTTAAAAAATCCGGTACCGGCATTAATCCTTAAGCCGCAAACCGCGACTCACTGACCTTTTGCGGACAGTGTAGATCAAAATCAGATTGCACAGAACGTGCAGTCTGATCCTTGATCTACACTGTCCGACACGGTATTTTCTTTTCGGTGAAATCAACTTTGAAACTGCATCGTTTGGACTTTTAGTATTGAGTAGAAATTTGCGTTTCATTTATTCACCAGCTTAAGTGTTAAAATACACAGTAAAATCCAAGCAACTCCGAACCAAATCACATTTACGCAATGTTTCGCGCAATAATAAATCTTCAGCAATTTAACCTATTCAGCGACATAAGCGGAAACAGGGGCTTTTTGAGGACGGCAAAGATCAAGATCAGACTGTACAAAACGTGCAGTCTGATCTTGGATCTATGTCGTCCGCTTGTTAAGCCAAGCCATAACTTAAAGATAACATTTTTCTGAGTTTTAGTGGATGGTATTTTGGTCGAAAGAGATCGAGTTGTTATTGTCTGACGCTGAAAGGTAATTAACCCTCAACTCTTTACCAAACGATAAATTTCTAGTCTGGTCAAAATTGAAAGCACTTGCAGACGACAAAATGAATGCCATGTAAAAAGCTAAAATTGTGTAAGGAAGGATAGAAAGCATTGCGGGAAAAGGAGAAAATGCTGTTTACCAGCATTTTCTCCTTTTCCCACAATGTTTTCAAAAGGTTTCTTTCTCAGGGTCAATAAAAGTCGGGATTGTGTAGTAAAGCGTTAAGCTGCTGAATAAATGAAACGAAAGTTTTTACACAATAGTAAAAGCCCAACCATTGCGTTTTCAAAGTTACTTTCACCGGAGAGAAAATACCGTGTCGGACAGTGTAGATCAAAGATCAGACTGCACGTTTTGTGCAGTCTGATCTTGATCTGCACTGTCCGCAAAAGGTCAGTCAGTCGCGCTCAGCAGCTTAAGGGTTACGAAACGGAACTATTTTCAATACTAAGTAATAAACTCGAAAAATAAACCCCGTACACTGCTAAATAAATCCTAAGAAATTTTCCACCCAATAGTAAAAACCCATGATGTTGCGATTTTAGATCTCTTTTCGCTGGAAAAAAAAAAAACTCACCCGTATCGGACAGCATAGACCCAAGATCAGACTGCACATTCTGTGCAGTCTGATCTTGATCTACACTGTCCGCAAAATAACATTAAATTCCATTTATAAACCTCAAGTTTAGATCTGAACAATAGCTAAATATAGCACAATAAAATCCGAAATATCCAAATGAAAAAAAAAAATATATAACAGTTTCGTTCCATTGCAAGTGTACCATATTTAAAAGAATCGCAAATATTCCACAATAAACCACAAACACGTTCTGATTTATCCACCCATCACCACGTAATCCCGACTTTCAACAACCGTATTGGAGACGACCTTTGAAAACATTGTGGGAAAAGGAGAAAATGCTGGTAACCAGCATTTTCTCCTTTTCCCACAATGTTTTCTACCCTGTAAAAGAACATCAGTTTCTTTGCACCACTTTCGAAATTGTCGTCTGCAGACTCTTTCAGTTTGGAAGAGGCTAGAATTTGTGGTTTAAAAAGTTAGGCGTTACGTGAGACGTGATATTTTATGCGTTTCACAGCTGTGTGGATGTTACAATTCCAACTTGCAGGGTCATTATAATTGCAGAAGTCTACTGGGGCAGCCGTCTCGATCGATCAAACATAAACATTAATTAAAACCTCACGCTGATTTTATTTAACCTGTTTTCATGCCTGTCAGATATTTATCCGACTTAGCTACAGGTGATTCTTCGATTATCTCCCGTCTTTCCGCCCCCTCTCTCTGTCTCTCTCTCTCTCCCTCCCTCCCCCTTCTTTCCCTTTCTCCCTCCCTGCCTCCCTCCCCCTTCTTTCCCTTTCTCCCTCCCTGCCTCCCTCCCTCCTTCTCTCCCTTTCTCCCTCCCTGTCTCCTCCCTCCTTCTCTCCCTTTCTCCCTCCCTGTCTCCTCCCTCCTTCTCTCCGTTTCTACCTCCCTGCCTCCCTCCCTCCTTCTCTCCCTCCTTCTCTCCCTCCCTCCCCCTTCTCTCCCTCTCTCCCTCCCTCTCTCCCTCCCTCCTTCTCTCCCTTTCTCCCTCCCCCCTCTCTCTTTCTCCCTCTTGCCTCCTCCCTCCTTCTCTCCCTTTCTCCCTCCCTGTCTCCTTTCTCCTTCTCTCCCTTTCTTCCTCCCTGTCTCCTCCCTCCTTCTCCCCCTTTCTCAATTCCTCCCTCACTTTTTTTCTTCCCCACTTTCCTATTTAAGCCCTCTTTCTGTCTTTGTTTGTTTGTTTGGTAATTTCAGAGCAATTTCTCACTCCAACCCTCCTTCTCTCCCTCGTTCTTGGTTAATTCGTTTATTCATTCCTTCGTTCCCTGGTACGTTCATTTCTTTCTTCAGTGGGGACAATTGTTCGTAGGGCTTTTGTCCTGTGGGGCTATTTCCCGTTCCCCGTTTCTATCTTAAATGATGAACCGAGCCCGGTAGCGAAGTAGGTAGCGTACAGACCTTGAGACCATGGGGCGCGCGGGGGGGCGGGGGTTGGCTCGGGTCCCCAGCTCGGCGAATTTTTTTCCGATGATTGGTGATAATCATTGCATTAGGATTCATTCCTCTCTGACAGCTGGTCATTGTTTCGACGATAATTATGTTGGAAAGCAGCCAGTGACTTGGGAAGAATATTGTGCGAAATATTGGTAAAAGAAACTGTAGATAAGCATGGACAGTTGAACTGACTACCGCGATGTAATGTTGAAAGTGGTGTTAAACACCATACAAACGAAGAAACTATATAAACTGACCTACAGTAGTTCACGTGACAAGTCTACTCTGTTTTTGTATGATTCGGTACAAATAAAATGTCTGACATAGATAAACATGCCGTTTCCGCTAGCATTTACCTCCGTACCACCTGTTGCTTGTACATGTACCTGCCAATAATCATTGGGAGGTTTTCTCTATAATTGAGTTATGCTGTGTTACAAAGGGGCTTAATGAATCTGCAAAAAGTTTGGCCCAGGTCAGCCTTCGCAGTTGGCGCAGGCGGACCTGGGCCAAAACTTTTTGCTTTTAGGTAAATTTTCTTCATGTCAAAGGGCCGAGCCCCGTAGCTGAGTCGGTAGCGTACAGGACTTGAGAACAGGAGGTCGCTGGTTCGATCCGCGGCTCGGCCAATTTCTTTCCGAGGATTGATGATAGTCATTGCGACAGGATTCATTCCTCTCCCACCGCTGACCATTGTTTCGACAATGGCTATGTGGGAAAGCAGCCAGTGGATTGGAAAGAATATCGTGCGGAGTACTGGTAAAAGAAATTCCAGGAAAGCATGGATAGGTGCACTGGCCGCCGCGATATAACTGAAATAATGTTGAAAACGGCGTTAAACACCATACAATCAATCATGTCAAAGGACCAGTCTACTTCCTGAATCAGTCGGTTGTTAGACAAACTGGATTTTATGGGTCCATCATAACGCGATGATTTGCTTGGTATCATGGATCACGGAGATGCATTTAGCCCCTTTTTGCCAGAGCGCGGCTAAACTATTTTCCTCGCCCCTCGAGCTCTAAGCGTTAGCTGTGTTAGTCGACAACGATGATTCAGATCAAACTGTTTTTTACGGACTGCGTAGATCAAGATCAGGGCTTGTATTTGGCCTAACATTTTCCTAACCCTTTATAAACAAACTGGATTTAGCAAAGCAGGCGGCTTATAAATATTAAAGTATTATTCAGTGGTGAGAAAGAAAATGACTTCTTTGAAAATTATATATTTTCAATTATCCTCTAAAAGATTTTTTAGCCAAGCTAGGTTTTGAATTCGCAATTATCTCAGTCTTTCAACGTTATTTCATTTATATCGCGACGGACAGTGCACCTATCAATGATTTCCTTGAGTATTTCGTACATTATTCTTCCAAAGCCACTGGCTGCTATCCCAGATAACAATCTTTGGCGAAATGATCGGCGATCGTACAGGAATGAATCCTGTCGCAATGACCATCATGAATCCCATGAAAGAAAATGGGCGAACTAGGTATTCGAACCAGTGATCCCCTTTAGTCTAAAATCCTGCATGGTATCGACGGCGCTACGGATTTGGCATCAATGCTCGAAAAGAATTAAAGCAGGTGCCACAGTTTGGACGCCTAACGTTTGCGATCAACCTGAGAAGAATGGCCTTCAGTTTATTGTATTCCTAATTTCTATACTCCACCCTGGTCAGAACGTTAGTCAAAACCGAAGACATCGTAAAATTTGATATTTCTCCCCAGAAAATCGAAGGAAAAGTAAAATTTTGCAACAACAAATGAAACGCTGCCGGCCCTCTATTATCGATCATTCAGAATAATGGCAGCGAATATTTCTGTCTCTGTAGCGGACAACAATTGCAGATAATAGAATGCAAGAAAAATGTCCAAGTTTTTCACTCAAACCCTTTACCTTACAATCCCAAATTTTAAAGACATTGAGAATAAAATGGTTTTGAAAACATCATGGGTGAAGGAGAAAATGCTGGAAACCAGACAAAGTGCAATGGGTGCTAAGCTGCACTTTAAGGACACGGTGCAGCAGAAGTACCTGCTGTCAGATAATCAAACGGGACTACTTTTGATACTACGACCCGGAAGCAGTCCGCAGTGATGCAACACCTTAACATGAACTGGAATCGAAATGGAAACCGGAAGTCATAATTTGACGGGTTCAGACTAAAGTTTGGAACGAAACTAGAAACTGAGTTATTGAAATCTAGACTTACAGCCTAAGACCACAAAAAGAACTTTGCTCTGTATTAACGAATTTTTTTTTTAGTTTCTAATGACAAAATACGAGCGATTTTCCTTTCGATGTGAAGCGTATTAAAATATCTCAAAGTATTATATCAGATCCATGCCAGATTAGTTTTCCTTTGATGTACAACAACAAGGTACCATGTTTGTAAATGCTCTTTTCCCGGCGGGCTTAATTTTGTGAATTTGCAGACTGATTGAAGTCAGTTCAAAGCTTAACTGTGGCCTTTAGCTGATAAATTTCATCTTCTTTTTTCTTCAGTCTTGTCTTGCCTTTGTTTCTTTTCGTTAACTCTTTACCACACAAAAAATGTTAGACAGGTCTAAATTGAAAGCATTAGCATTAGCTAATTTTCTAGCCTGAAAATGCTTTCAATTTGGACCAGTCTAAAAAATTATCTTGTGATAAAGGGTATTAAATATTATGGCCCTCAACATGCGAAATGAGACCTTCGGACATTTGCGTCAAGTGTCGTCTCGGATTAGCCTGCGCAGTCCGCGCAGGCTAATCCGAGACAAGCACTTTACGACTACATAAGATTTTTTATACAGTAGACTTTCGGGAAACAGAAAATCGCACAAATACGGGAAGTATCATCTCGGATTGGTCACAGACTGCACAGGCTGATCTAGGACGACACACTCTTACGCACATGTCCGAAGGCCCCTTTTCGTGTGCAACAATACATGATTTGAAACATGAGGTAATATCTGACATGTCCGTTTTGTTTTGATACCGACTTTCTCTATTTCGATTCCCCTGAACCAATCTGCAACCGAGAGAATGCAGCCGGGAGGAAAATTGATAAAGTTTCCGTTAAGAAGTGATAGTTTACTTGTATCAAAATCATTAATATTTCATTGGCGCAAAGTGATATCGAAAATACGAGCATTCTAACCTTCGTTTCGGGGGAGGGGGGTTGAGAGACACAGAGAGAGAGAGAGAGAGAGAGAGAGGGAGAGATAGAGAGAGAGGGAGATAGAGAGATAGACAGACAACAGAGACAGACAGGCAGACCGACAAGGACACATGAGCTGAGACAGAGAGAGGAAGAGAGACCAAGAGACGGAGACGGAGAGACAGAGGCAGAGAGAGAGAGAGGGACAGAGTGAGAGACAGAGAGAGCGAAAGGGAGAAAGAGAGAGACAGAGAGAGACGGAGAGAGCGAGAGAGAGAAAGAGGGGCAGAGAGAGATAGAGAGAGAGGGACAGAGAGAGAGACAGAGAGAGCGAGATAGAAAAGGAGCGAGGCAGAGAGAGACACACAGAGAGGGATAGAGTGAGAGAAAGAGACGGAGAAAGCGAGAGAGAGAAAGAGAGACAGAGAGAGAGGGAGAGAGAGAAAGAGAGACAGAGAAAGACAGAGAGAGACAGAAAGAAAAGGAGACAGAGAGAGCAACGGACGGACGGACGGACGAACGGGCGGGCAGGTGGGTGGGTGGGCAGGCAGGCAGACAGACAGACAGACGGGCAGACATAAAGAGAAGGAGAAAGAGAGAGCAACGGACAGACAGACAGACAGATACAGAGAGAGGGGGCAGAGAGAGAGAGAGAGAGAATACCAATTACAGAGGAGTCAGGTGACCAGAACAGAAATAGTATTAATATTTTTTTTTAAATATGAATGTTTGTTTGCCTTTTTCAGAAAACAATCATAAACAGATGTAGACTCTGAAGTATGAGATATTTAAAAGCACTTAATGGGCTTATGTTATTCAAATCACATTTTATTTCAGAATACGTTGGTGGGGTGTTATGTTTCATGCAGCTTTTAGTAGTCGCATAGATTCTGTTAGAGCTTTTCCTGCTAAACAAGAGATGTTTGTAAAACATGTATGCCCCCCTAATGGCATCCAATTCTAAATATAACATGTGATTATAAACTGTTAAGTTCAAAGTGTAAAAACGAACAAAGGGTAATTACTCAAAAATTATTAATGATAAATTAACAATTCTTGGGCACTGCACTTCCCATTTATGTGAACTATCAACTTATAAGGTTTCATGATTTTACCTCACATACTTTTTGAGTTATGCTCCGGAAAAAAATTAAGTATGAAAATCAACAAAGGGCAATAACTGCAAAAATATAATAGGCAGAGTTATGGTTCTTGTGCAATGCACTTCTCCTGAATAAGATCTATCCACATGTAAAGTTTCAAGATGATATCTGAAAAACCTTTTGAGTTATGCTCCGGTCAAAAATTAAGTATGAAAATCAACGAAGGGCAATAACTCCAAAAATATGATGGGCAGAGTTATGGTTCTTGTGCACTGCACTTCTCCTCAATAAGATTAATCCACCTATGAGGTTTCAAGGTGATATCTGAAATACTTTTTGAGTTATGCTCCGGACAAAAATTAAGTATGAAAATCAACAAAGGGCAATAACTCCAAAAATATGATGGGCAGAGTTATGGTACTTGTGCACTGCACTTCTCCTTAATGAGATCTATCCACCTATGTAGTTTCAAGATGATACCTGAAATACTTTTAGAGTTATGCTCCGGACAAAAATTAAGTATGAAAATCAACAAAGGGCAATAACTCCATAAATATGATGGGCAGAGTTATGATTCTTGTGCACTGCACTTCTCCTTAATGAGATCTATCCACCTATGTAGTTTCAAGATGATACCTGAAATACTTTTTGAGTTATGCTCCGGACAAAAATGTGGTCT
This sequence comes from Tridacna gigas, assembly GCA_945859785.2. Classification (NCBI taxonomy): domain Eukaryota; kingdom Metazoa; phylum Mollusca; class Bivalvia; order Cardiida; family Cardiidae; genus Tridacna; species Tridacna gigas. The sequence goes on along the minus strand of OX244040.2, from coordinate 57,693,297 downwards.
ACGGACCGACCGACGGACCGACGGACCGACGGACAAGTGCAAAGCAATATGCCCCCGCTTCTTCGAAGGGGGGCATAATAAGTGAAAAGAAACTTTCAAGCCAATGGTAAAAACCCAAATTTTGCTAATTTAAAGGTATTTTTTAGAGGAAAGATATCTCCTTATCGGACAATGTAGATCCAAGATCAGACTGCACGTTCTGTGCAGTCTGATCTTGATTTACACTGTCCGCAAAAGGTCCTTAGGTCGCGCTTAGCAGCCTAACTGTTAAAGGAGCATCCCATACACTGCGAAAAAAAAATGCAAATTAATTTTGAAATCTACAGAGCAGTTTATTTTGTTTCGGTGATATTTATTATGATACGTGTATGTTGAAAAATTGCGCCCAGAAACGAGAAGAATCGGCCGTTTTTACAAGAATTCACCTCTAATACTCCGTTACATACGGTATAAATTTACACATATATCATCCGTCTATTCTGTATGAGATCAATTTCAGAATATTCTTCTGAAATCTAGGGTTGGTGCTAAATGACTTATCAGACAACAATGAATTCAGTCTGACTCGAATGCCTTTGGTCCAAAGTCTGAAAATATCTCTACGAAGACTGTTCTTTTCAGTTCGACAGGACAATTCATTTCGCTCTGATGAAGGACATTGCTAGCTGACAGTGTGGACGAATTAGGTTCAGAGAGAAGAAGAATAAATCAGTAGTTGTTACAAGAATTCGCTTTACTTTCCACTCTGTGACAAACGGTATAAACCTACATGAATATCAAGTCTATTTATTCCATGAGACCAAGTTTAAAATAGTCTTCTGAAGTCTGGGGCTGGTTTCAAATGTGTTATTGTCAGACAACAACAACAACGAAAACAACAACAAAAATAACAACAGCAAAAATAAAAAAAAAAACAGATAGGTGCAATTCTATCGTCTGTCGTTAAACGTCTGGAAATGTCCATAAGCTGACTAACCGGTGACATTCACCGTTTGTCTGTCATTGTCTAAAATAAAATCAAGTCAATGAGATCTCTAATATACACGCGCATTATCTTGTACAGTTTAAAAGTTACGCGCTCGTTCAAAGTACAATGAATGTAGGTCTTTCCATCCCTTAACCCTTTCCCAAATGACAAATTTTGGACTGATCCAAATTCAAAGAGTCTGCAGACGACAATTTCAAATTTGATGAAAATGGCAAAAAGTTGTCAAAAAGCGTAGAAAACACTGTGGGAAAAGGAGAAATTGCTCGTTACGAGCAATTTCTCCTTTTCCCACAGTGTTTTCAAAAGACCTGTACTGCAGACACGTGAAAACCAGGGCTTGCTTGGGAAAGGGTTAAATCTGTATCAGAGGACACGATCTTAGACTTGCCAAAATCTTAACCCTTTACCACAACAATCTCGACTTTTAACGCCCCTGAGGAAGAAACCTTTTGAAAACATTGTGGGAAAAGGAGAAAATGCTGGTAACCAGCATTTTCTCCTTTTCCCGAAATATTTTCTACCCATCCCAAAATAAATGTCAGTTTTTGAGTCATGTTTGTTTTGTCGTCTGCAAAGGCTTTCAATTTGGAGAGTATAAAACTTTGTCGTGTGGTAAAGAGTTAAAGTATTTGACCCATGCTCTGGCAAAAGGGAACTTAACCCTTAAGCTGCTAATCGCGATTCGCTGACCTTTTGCGGACAGTGTAGATCAAGATCAGACTGCACAGAACGTGCAGTCTGATCTTTGATCTACACTGCCCGATAGGGTATTTTCTTTCCGGTGAAATCAACTTTGAAACCTCAATGTTTTGGGCTTTTAGTATTGAGTAGGGATTTGTGTTTCATTAATTCAGCAGCTTAAGTGTTAATCCAACTCCGTGGTGCATGGTACCATGGAAGTCGGCACATGATAAGGGACCCATAAAGTCCATTACATCTAATAACCGACTCTATCATAAGGTAGACTGGTTCTTTCACATACAAAAATGTGACCAATGGCGAAAAGTTTCGACCCAGGTCAGCCTGCGCAATTCGCGCAGACTGGCCTGGGTCGATACTTTTCGCAGATGCATTAAGCCCCCTTTTCACAGAGCAGGGCTCATTTTTGCTGACGACAGATTAAATGCTGTTTGAAGATAGGATCTTTCTTTGAAAGGGTAGAAAACATTGTGAATTGGCATTTTCTCCTTTTCTCACAATATTTAAAAAAAAAAAAAACTTTTTTTAGGGTCGATTACCCATACAGGGACATTTTTTAAAAGACGTATGGTGATTTTTTTTTTTAAAGTAAATAATTAAATGTGTCAAGTCAGCCTAATACAACACGGTTTCTTATAATTGCTAAAATTACGTCTGCGAATTGTGCTTTACTCTACTCTAGATAGTTCGATGGAATAAATAAAACGCCGAGAGAAAACGAAGAAAACTAAAAGATTTTATAAATGATCAATGCTCTGTGAAAATGTGGTTAAATGCATCTGCAAAAAAAAAAAAAAAAAAAAAGAAAAAAGTATCGACCCGTGTCAGCCTGCGCAGACCTGGGCCGAAACATTTTGGTCTTTGTAAATGTTTTGTATATCCAAGGACCATTCTACCTCATGATTCATAAGGTTTTTGGACAATTTATTTAATGAATCCATAATTGTATGATGTTTTACGCTCGGTCTTAGTGTTACGCAAGATCAAAAGGTCTTCCTGGAAATAGTTAGAAATAGAGAGTAGTTGTTGGTTCTACACAATCTTCTTTATTTATGAATTGGTAGAAGTTAGTTTTCCAACCACATTTAAACGCCTTCCACTAATCCCAGCTGTAAACGTGTTTGTCACCTATGACATACCTGGGTGATTATTGTAAAAACATTATGAGATTAATAAATTTGTCGCAAAAGGCAAAATAACCTATTCCAATCTAAGCCTACTGTTGAAATGCAAATGTGAATTCTTCAAATTCTGCATAATCAACCTAGGCTTTTAGACTGTCTGATCTCCTTTAACGAAAAATGGAGAAGAAAGAATGATTCTCTCTTTCACTGCAAGATCAAATAAGTTGCTAAGCTTCTTAATCACCAAACCGGATGACTGTTTTATTTTTCTATAAGAAAATAGGCTTGAAACCCATGATACATTACTTATAGTCTTAAATTACGAAGTTATCACTTTCAAAAAAAAGTAGGTAAAGATCAGACATTTTGCATTATTATTTAAGAGTTACCTAATTTATGTAACCCTTAATCTATGGCATAACAGATGTCTTGCGGAGTATAATAAATCACGGAGATGCATTAAGCCCCCTTTTGCCAGAACATAACTCAAATATTTTAACGACAAAACCACGAATCTTTAATATTTTTACTGCTATATCGATAAAGCGCCTTTCCAGTCATTAGAACTTAGCCGTGTGCCATTCTGTTATCACGACATTGCTTTCGGGCATAAAGGTTGTAATCATGGTAGGATATTTCCAATATTCCTTTACCACACAATCCCGACTTATAACGACCCTGAGAAAGACGCCTTTTGAAAACATCGTAGGAAAAGGAGAAAATGCCGGTAACCAATATTTTCTCCTCTTTCCCGAAAGGTTTTCTACACTTCCCAAAACAAATTTCAGTTTTTGAAGCCACATTTGTTTTGTCGTCTGAGAGAAGCCTTTTGAAAACACTGTGGGAAAAAAGGAGAAAATGCTGGTAAACAGCATTTTCTCCTTTTTCCCACAACGTTTTGTACACTTCCCAAAACAAATTTCAGTTTTTGAGCCACATTTATTTTGTCGTCTGCAAATGCCTTCAATTTATACTGGTCTAGAATACTGTCGTTTGGTAAAGAGATGTGCAATACTAACATCAGGTCTACAGTAGTCCGACAACAATCCAATTACTATAGATTTTTCCGCCAGACCTCCCATGCTCTGCAGTCTCTTTACATGGGAAAAAAACGTAAAATCTCAATGATATCGCTCGTAGATCAAAACCAAAGTAACTAAACTGTAAGTACACATAGTAAAAATAGTGTTGCACCCCTTGTGGTTTTACCAGGTTTGGTTTTCTGGCGTGAATGATATGAAATGGGTGGGGAATTAGAATCTGGCTGCTGCATAAACCAACAAACCCAGTCTGTTGTATATGAAATCGACTGAACTGAGGTATCCCTTGACCTCATCGCAGCGGTTACTGATCGAGCTGTTTACCCTCTTGTGAGAGGAATGAGATGAAGACTGCAAAATATTCTGCAAGCCCTGGGCGCAAGTATGCAGTTATGACTAATTGTGTGTGCCCATTCTCTGTAAGTCACTTTCAACCTGTCGTAAGTTTTATTTCGACATTCAATTCCCAGTGTCAACTAAACTTAGAAGCTTCTCGTTTTTCTTAAATTTGAAAGCAATGTCTAAGCAAAAAAATTCCTACTTACCACGAGGTCAAGGGATACCTCAGTTCTTTTTATTTCATATGCAAAAGACTAGTCTGTTGGTGTATGCATTTGCCGGATTGTAATTCCTATCCCATTTATATTATTCACACCAGAAAATCGGTAAAAACCACAGGGAGTGCATGACTTTTTTTTATTGTGTTCAGGCCATTTTATTTGTTTTCTTTGGTATTTATTCTTGCTTCACTTAGAGATGTTGCAATTATTATAATTTCGCTTCTGATGTATATGGAAGTCCTGCATAATGTCAAATCGAATTGCAAATACCGTTGCCATCGAAATGCATCAAGTTGATCGAATTAGTGGTTTGATAAATTTCGAAGGAGATATTCAAACCTTAAAATTCCGAAATAGTGCAAAGAATGTCAAGGGCAAAAACCAAGTAATACCTTACTCAAGAACTATGAAATAGTGGAGAGCTATCAAGGGGAGTAACTATGTTTTGTCTCCCATTGGCCCATGCTCTGACACAAGGTCCATGAAATCTATTAAGTCCAACAATCGACCGGCTACGGAGGAAGAATGGTCCCTGGACATTCAAATAGCAAAGAGGTTCGATCCAAGTCAGCCTGCGCACTCCGCGAAGTGCGCAGGCTGACATGGGTCGATATTTTTTGCTCATAGGTAGAAAGAAATTACAGTTTCTTTTTCATATATTAATACCTACGTCGGAAATATTCAAACGGAATGCAACCATTTATCCATGTGTAACATCCCGAAGTAGTGTATGTACAGTAAGAACTCTATGTACCGATAGTTAAAACACGAACACACCAACTGCTAAAACAGCGGCAGGCAAAGGAGTCATAATTACCCATATTAGTCCCCTTCGTTACACTTTTCATTATAAGTCATTTCTCAAAATTCTTACGTGCAAATATATTTTCTATTCTTGTCTGCGAGTAACTTTTGATCGACATAATTATAGTGCTTTACCTATCACAGAGAAAGTCAATCTTTCTCTTTCTCCAACTATAAGATTTCTCAAGTATATAGATTATTATATGCCTCCTATGACAGATATTGTACTTGACTCTATTTATTATGTTGTGAAAGACTTTATTAGTCATTTTACGCTTAAAGGTATACTGAATTCGATATAGCTTAACGCTGCTATAGTCCGCTATCTCGTCAAGTTTAATCCATTTTGATTGACTATTTTAAAAGGGCTCTTTAAAATATCGTAAAAAATATATATTTCATTTCAACATATTGGTATAAAAATATTCCGACATATGCAATGCTCACTACGCTATTGTATAGGACTTTTGTTTATATACGTACAAGTCACATTGTAACATCTTTGAAATACCGTTCAACAGCCGACATGTACTCCAAATCAACTCTCGGGCCTGTCAGAACTTTGATTTTTGTTTCTCTGCGTAAGACTTTTTTTTGTTTTAAATTTCAAAGTTACCCATTTTTTAAAAAAGTTTTATGACTCGGGGAAAACATGGCTTTTAAAAACATTGTGGGAAAAGGTGAAAATACTGCTTACCAACACTTCCTGCTTTTCCAACGGTGTTTTCTATTCTTCAAAAACAATGAAACACTGTAACCGAACAGATTATACCAGATGCAGTAAGCCTTCTAAGAACGATCAATCTGCCAATAAACACTGACTCAAGACGTCCTTATCAAGCATGATGCGCATAGATTATTCAATTCTTATCGATATTGTACAGACAGAGTAAAGGAATTACACAGATTTCTTATGTAGCCGACAGTGTTTGCGTGCTTTTACAATTTTGTTGTATGAAAAACTTTTCTTTCTGTATCTCTTTACAGCGCAACATTCCTTTACATTGGTGTATCTCTTTACAACGCGGTCTTCCTTTACGCTGGTTTATCTCTTTACAACACGATCTTCCTTTACATTGGTTTGTCTCTTTGCAACGCGGTTTTCTTTTACATTGGTTTATCTCTTTACAACGCGAGTTTTTCCAAATTGATAGCATTTGCGGACGACAAATTAAATGTTGGCGGAAGGGATCAAATTTGTCTTTTAAAGGGTAGAAAACTTTCTCGGAGTTGGAGCATACTTGTAAATTGGCATTTTCTCCATCTTCTGTGGTGTTCTCAGCAAACCTTTATCCTTAGTGTCGATTTATTGTTATTGTTCGGTGTAGAGTTAATCCTCAGTGTAAAGATAGAATCAAGGGTTATAGTTACTGTGGTTTAGCCTTTAACATTCAAGCATGAGAAACCCGTCTCTCTTTGTCTATCAAGAGATACTTTCATCGTAGAACAATGTTGTTAACATGACTTTCAATACGGCATCCATTTCCGAAACAACAGATTCTAGTTGAAGATGAATAAAAAAAAAATGAAAAAAAAAAAAATTAACTTAACCTGCTAAGTAAGTTACTTAAAACCTTCTAGCCGACAGTAAAAAAAAAACCGAATAATGTTATTTCAAACTTATGTTTTGGAGAAAAAATAGCATCTTATCAGACAGTGTAGATCCAACATCCGACTGCACGTTCTGTGCAGTCTGATCCTGATCTACACTGCACGCAAAAAGTCAGTGAATCGCGCTCAGTAGCTTAAGGGCTAAATATATTTAAGCCAGCATAGTGCTTAAAAAATTTAAAGGTCCAGTTTACCAAAACCGAAAAAAAAAAAAACGTGGATGGTAAAATACGTCTAGATTTAAATAATAGCATTTACAGGTATTGAAATTATTGTGAAGGTGACAACCCATCATTATATGGTAGGTCCGAATTCAAGTCGCTTGCAGAAAAATGAACTTTAAAACAAGGGGAAAAGATAAAGTGACTTGGCAACATTTTACTTGGTTGAAAAAAATCCTGCCAGCGAGTAACACTTGGACTGTACAATAAAAGATTGCAATATTCACAATAATTTCCGTACTTTTAAATTATATATTTCAAATGTTAATGCATTTTGAAGTTTTTTAGACCCACATTGTTTCCGTTTGGACGCCACTGTGCCTTTAACGACCAGACAGAATTAGAAATATCAATTTTATATTGACAACAACCGTCTAAGAAAACAACTTAATTACCAGTCTCTTTCTCTGCCAAGAAATACACACGAGATCTCTGATCATTTTGGACGCGTTACAGACTTGGACGTCATTGAAAGTAGATGCTTCGATGGCGTTTGAAGAAAACTTACAATTACAAATGAGCTGCGCTCTGTGAATAAGGGTTTTAATGCATCCTCGTAAAACATCGTTTCATAATATGGCTTCATTTTATCTAAAAAAAAAATCCGGACTTCATTATGGGGTGGAATGGTCCTATGACGTGCAGAAAATTTATCAACAGCAAAAAGTTTCGACCTATGTCAGCCTGCGCGGACTGCGCAGGCTGACATGGGTCGATACTTTTTGCAGATGCATTATACGTCCTCTTCACAGTGCACGGCTTAAATATCTTGGATATCTTTGACCACTGAAGTTTAGTGATGTTCTGTTGCCATACAATCGGCAGGTATTCGTTGATACCCTGAGAGATGGTTCCGAAACATTTATACAACCTCTGGCCTCCATTTTGCAGTGTAAGGGGCGTAAAGTAGCTGTACAATACCAAGCATGTTGCTTTCTTAATACGGTAACTCCTAGAGTATTAAGCCCAACAACTTCAGTATTGAATATTCAATTCTAATATTGATTATTAGATTACAGTATTAAATATTCAATTACAGTATTGAATATTTAATTTCAGTATTGGATATTCAATTCTAGTACTGAATATTCAATTTCAGTTTTAAATATTCAATTTTACTATTGAATGCTCAATTTCAGTGTTGAATATTCAATTTTAGTATTGACTATTCAATTTCAGTATGAAATATTCAATCTTAGTATTGAATGCTCAATTTCAGTTTTGAATATTCAATTTTAGTTTTGAATATTCAATTTTAGTATTGAATATTCAATTTTAGTATTGAATATTCAATTTTAGTATTGACTATTCAATTTCAGTATGAAATATTCAATCTTAGTATTGAATGCTCAATTTTAGTATTGAATATTCAATATCAGTTTTGAATACTCAATTTTAGTATTGATTATTCAATTTCAGTATTAAATATTCAATTTTAGTATTGAATGCTCAATTTCAGTTTTGAAATTCACTTTTAGTATTGAACATTCAATTTCAGTGCTGAGGTGTAGAGTATTCGACTGAAGCTGGTGTTCCCGGGTATTGTGAGACGGAGCCACGGTACCTCAGTCGGTAGCGCACAGGACATGAGACGAGGTGGTCGCTGGTTCAAATTCCTGGCTCAGTGAATTTCTTCTAGGGGATTGATTAAAGTAATTGCAACAGAATTCATTCCTCTCTCACCGCTGATCATTTTGACGATGGTTATGCGGTAAAGTAGCCAGTGTATTGTGACATGATACTACAAGTTAGAAAAAATAATCTATCTTATTCGTAAGCTGTGTAAAATTTATTTTGACGCACTTTTTGAACTAGTATAAATATTCCGGTAAACATCGTATCAGTTGAAAAGCCATTTTTTTTTTTAGTTGTTATTGTTGTTGGCATAAATTATTCTTGACTTTAATCTTAAAATGCCAGTCTGTGTCAAAGTAATTGATACTAAATAATCACTTAGTAACTTAAACAAGAAATGTCTTGAACGGCGAAAAGAGGTTCCGAGAAACGAGTATTGAAACTTTTTTGTGGTTAAATAACAAGGGAAATAATGGACCCACCTTCACTAGTAATTATATCTGTCTCTCCGTTGTTTTGAAATTATTGTTGCCAACTGAAATTTCCAATTACGTACGAACCATGCTCTGTGAAAAAGGGGTGGGATCCATTTGTAAAAAGTATCGACCCAGGTCAGCCTGCGCAGGCCGCGCAGGCTGACCTGGGCCGAAACTTTTTTCTTTTTGTCAGTTTCCTGCAGGCCAAAGGACCAGTATACGCCATGATCCAGTGGTTGTTATACAAAACGAATCTTTAGGGATGTATGACGATGTGGTATCTTGCTTGGTATGATTCATCCCAAGGGTGCATTTAGCCGCCTTTTGCCAGAGCATGGCTGATATTTTTTTCAAGATTAGATGTTAATCCCAAATCATCGTTCGAAAAGGAGCAGTTCCTGCTAAAATGAGCTATGCTGTGTGAAAAGGGGGCTTAATGCATCCGCGAAAAGTATCGACCCGGATTAGCCTGCGCAGTCCTCAAAGGCTGACCTGAGCCGTTTGTTAGACAGAATGGTTATTATGGAGCATGTATCACGGAGACGCATTAAGCCCCCTTTTGCCAGAGAATGGCTTAAATATATGTGTCTGGAAACACATGTCGACTGTACAGTAATTTACATAGTAATACGTAAAGATATAAAAATGTCAGTTAGTACAAGAAATAGAGAGTATATGGTTGGTGCCAAGATGGATAAAGTTTGTCCGGTGAGGCTAAGAAAACTGAGAGGGCGAGCTTTAGCGAGTTCTCAAGAATGGTTGGTAAATAAGGACCAAGGTTACGCCCTTGAGATTCATACATCTGTTTTGATATGACACTCAGAGAAAAGGAAAATGTCACCTAAAAGAAAGGCAGCAATACATTACGCGGGAAAATCAATAAGCGAAAAGGATTAGAAATTAGGTACAGTAACAGAGATAGCTCTGTGTGACAAGACGCTTTAGGAAAGTGACAGCACCATAACAAATCAAGATTGACCAGACGATTATGGAATTACTGTTATCGATTCTAGACAGGAGAACTGCAAACGATTCATCTCTTTCCCTACAGCTTCTATACAAATAGAACACAGAAATATGATGAATTTGTAGGATAAACCCATGTTCACACAATCCATGAGAAGATTGACTGATTGTATACTGTTTATCGCCGTTTTCAACATTATTTCAATTATATCACGGAGGCCAGTGCACCATGCTTTCTTGGAGTTACTTTTACCAGTATTCTGCAAAATATTCTTTCCAAGCCACTGGCTGCTTCCCCATATAACCATCGTCGAGATAATGGTCAGCGGTGAGAGAGGAATGACTCCTATCGCAATGACTATCATCAATCCTCGGAAAGAAATTGGCTGAGCCGGGGATCGACCCAGCGACCCCATGCTCTCAAGTCCTGTACCGTACCGACTTAGCTACTGGGACTCGACCCCCATGAGAAGAAAGTCATTTGAAGACATTGTGGGAAAAGGAGAAAATGCTGGGTACCACATTGCTTCCAACCCTATCAAAGAAAGAGTTCATGGCCTGAGCTACACTTAATTTGTCGTCTGCAAGCGCTTTCAAATTGGTTGTGTCCAAAATTCTGTCGTGTGGTAGAGAATTAAGGCATCCACCCTGCTGTATGCGTAACGGATATGGACCATCTGACTGACTGAATTCAGAACGTTAGCAGAGCCTAGTATGCAAGTGCCCTTCAATGTTTACCACTTTGGTTAATTTAATGGTGTTTTAACCCTTTCCCAAACGACAAATTTTGGACTGGTTCAAATTCAAAGAGTTTGCAGACGACAATTTTAAATTTTATGAAAATGGCAGAAAGGTCTCAAAAAGGGTAGAAAACACTGTGGGAAAAGGAGAAATTGCTCGTTATGAGCAATTTCTCCTTTTCCCACAGTGTTTTCAAAAGACTTGTACTGCAGACACGTGAAAACCAGGGCTTGTTTGGAAAAGGGTTAAACCGCTCTCAACATTATTTCAGTCATATCGGGACGACAGCTTATTCACGCGTAGCTTGTCACCTGTTTTAGACAAGGACTCCGAAGTGTCTTGCTCAAGGACACTCCCACACGTTTTACCATCGGATGGAATTTTTCATTCATTTTACAGGCAAAGGTTTAACATATATGCAACGGTTTGTAATGACTCATTTCGTTTCTTGCACAACACCAAGTTGTTTGCGTAAAAGCCATGAATTTTTTATGGGGTAACCCTACTTATCAAATACTTCTATCAGAGAGTTCATTGTCTTTTTACGAAGAACATTTCAAGTACGTATTTTTCACCCTCCCTCGCAGTCTCTAGCCTCTCTGTGACTCTCTTTGTCTAACTCTGTCATTTTCTATTTATCTGTCTGTCTGTCTTTCTTTTTGTCCGTCCATCCGTCCGTCTATCCGTCCGTCCCTCTCTCTCTCTCTCTGTCTCTCTGTGTGTGTGTCTCTCTCTCAGCTTGTAAAAACTTTTCTTTTGGTCTGTCTCAGTGTTTGGTCGTCTGTCTCTCTCCCGTCTCTCTCACTGGGCCTCTCAATCTCTCTCTCTCTGAGAGTCTGTTGACTTATACGAACAGAACCATTTGTCCTAAGCCAAAATAGGACAATTCGTACCTGGACAGTTCGTACCGAAAAACTGGTCTCTAGGCCAATTTGTAGCCCGACTCAGGACAATTCGCATCTAAGGCAAGCATTCAAATGCTGATTTACTCCTTAAAGGAATCCTCGCTCTCTAACGGCGGTGGTGTGTTGAGTATATTCGGTTACGAGTTGTCCTGGGTACCTGTTGTCTGAGGTACAAATTGTTTTAGGTACGCGTTGTCCTGAGAACCATATGGAACTTAGAAAGGAGTGGAGTCGAAACTTGACGAAGAAGCCAAGCTTACGTCAAAAGTTAAGTATACCAGACAGAAAGAAATAATATTCTTTCATATTTATTGCTAAGCATTTGCAGACGAGAATTTAAGTACAGTTCAAAAGACAGGGTCTGCCTTTGTATTGAAAGAAAACACTGCGGGGAAAGGAGAAAATGCTGGTAACCAGCATTTTCTCCTTTTCCTACAGTGTTTTAAAAATGCTTCTTCCTCGGGGTCATGGGATTCTGGCATGTAACTGCCTGAATGCGAGTGCGTGGTTGAATATACCCGATTCTGAACAAAAACAACAACAACAACAACAAAAACCTACCATGAAAGTAATTATTTTTTTTATCTACTATGGTGGCATATTTCTGCCACGAGATACGAGATAGCTATCATGATAATTTTAGAGAACTATCGCGATAAAACAAACTTTCCTGGAAATATTATCTAAATAACAAAAAGTTTCACGATAAAATTATCGCGATATTTCTAACTGTTATCACGATTTTTTTCTATGCTCGTGCCCACAACTGACATTCACGGAAACTATAATTAGATACGGTTTCGGATCATCTTTGTCTCCTGTACAGTAAAAAACTTCCGAGTTCATCCAAATGGTGATTTTTCTATTTATAGATATCGAGAAACGGGTAGAACTATCGTGATGATTTTACCTCGATGTGAGCTTCGTGCACGAATGAGAAATAATCAACATAAAATTTTCTAGATAACAAAGTTTATCGTGATATTTTTTTTTTCAGAAAACTGTTCACTACCTAGATAAAATTTCCAGGAAATTTCGAATTATCGAGAAAGTTTTCTAAAATTATCACGATAGTTATCTCGTATCTCGCGGCAGAAATATGGCACCATAATCTACGCTTCACAAATTTTGATCTTCATTACGAAACTACAAACTCTTCTCCCCCCCATCCTCGGAACGCCAAGGGTACACGGAAATGAACCCCTGCTTCATAATTTTCCAAAGGTGCGCCACTAGTTAAGACATGCCCTATGCCCAATCAACGTGAGTAGAGGGTTACTCACATTTCTGGAATGGTGATATCTTAAAGCCTAATTCAAAATAAATACGATTTATTAACGATTAACAACGGGACAGAGGGAAAAATAATTACCAAAAAATATGTCTGTACTGGCATACAAAAATCCATATTAAATCAGAGCAAATCAGTTAAAATAACAATCTGGTAATACCCTGCGTGAACCCTTCGGCTTCAAAGCGCAACCCAAAAAGCCTCTGCAGATAGTGTAGATCAAGATCAGACTGCACTGAAAACGTTTACTAAATGGCAAATTAATTTCGTTTAAAAGATGTAGATCAGACTTGATTATTGATTGTATGGTGTTTAACGCTGTTTTCAACATTATTTCAGTTATATCACGGCGGCCAGTGCACCTATCCATATTTTCCTGGAGTTTCTTTTACCAGTACTCCGCACAATATTCTTTCCAAGCCACTGGCTGCTTTCCCACATTACCATCTTCGAAACAAGTAGATCAGAAGACTTCACTCTTAACTGTTGTCCAGACGAAAAAAAACTTTTGATTCGTCATAGTTAAAGTATTTGAAGGACAACATATCAAAAGCCCATAAGCGGCCAAATGCAAATGAGTTGTGTTCTAGTAAAAGGGGGTTTCGTGCATCTCCGTAAAGAGTCATCACATGATTCTGCATCCATTAACCTTAAGGGCGACTGAAGGACCTTTTGCGGACAGTGTAGATCAAGATCAGACTGCACAGAACGTGCAGTCTGATCTTGAATCTACACTGTCCGATAAGGAAATATCTTTTCCCAAAAATACCTTTGAAAACGCAAAATTCGGGTTTTTACTCAAGCCTGGAAAGTTTCGTTTGACTTATTTGGCAGGATGATGGTTATATCTGTTTTGTTTAGCAACCAACTGAATCATGGAAGTAGGCTGGTCCTTTCAAGTTTGAGACGAAGAAATTTGACCAATCGCAAAAAGTTTCGACTCAGGTCAGACTGCGCGAACTGCACAGGCTGACCTGAGTCGATACTTTTTTGCAGATGGACTAAGCCCCCTTTTCACGGAGTCGATACCTTTTTACAGATGCATTAAACCCTTTTTCACAGAGCATGGCTCAAACAATTTTGTTTGTCTATAAAGTACAGGTAAATTTCTTTCATAGAACAGAACAGAACAGAAACTTTAATCACAATTCAGACTTGAACGTATAAGGTTCATCGTGGAACATAATAATTGTAAATTACATACATGGGTATCATACTAATCAAAGGATGGCGATTATCGCATGGTTATCAAGATTATCGCGATAATTATGGTACCTGAAATATGGTGGCATATTTCTGCCACGAGAAACGAGATAGCTATCATGATAATTTTCGAGAGCTATCGCGATAAAACAAACTTTCCTGGAAATATTATCTAAATAACAAAAAGTTTCACGATAAAATTATCGCGGTATTTCTAACTGTTATCAGGATTTTTTTTTACGCTCGTGCCCACAACTGACATTCACGCTATCTATAATTAGATATGGTTTCGGATCATCTTTGTCTCCTGTACAGTCAAAAACTTCCGAGTTCATCCAAATGGTGATTTTTCTATATATAGATATTGAGAAACGGGTAGAACTATCGTGATAATTTTACCTCGATGTCAGCTTCATGCACGAATGAGAAATAATCAACATAAAATTTTCTAGGTAACACAGTTTATAGTGATATTTTTTCTGAAAACTGTTTACTACCTAGATAAAATTTCCAGGAAATTTCGAATTATCGTGAAAGTTTTGTAAAATTATCACGATAGCTATCTCGTATTTCGCGGCAGAAATATGCCATCATACTGAACAGATCTCCAGGCCTAATTATAAATGCCACGAGAATGTTTGGCAATGGGTTAACCAAAGCTTACAATTAAGAAAAAAAAAAAATATACGATTAATAACTTACCGGATCTTTCAACATTCTGACACGAAATAATAGTTCAACATCCGCCAAACCTTGATAGAATTATCACTTTGTCACGCTGTTCCAAATCCTTGTAAAGTAAGTTTTTAAACATTGTCCAACATCTAACACAAAGACCTAACGCAAATATCCATTTTTTTTTTTTTTTCAAAAGTATAGAAAAAGTAACCTTGAGGCAGCGTGCACAACAAAGCAAAATCCCAAATAATTTCAAACTTCTTGGAAGAAAAGAACAGGCTTCAACACTTTCGTCGTAACTGGTTTTCAAATCAGAGTTTTTTTTTTGCGGACGGTATAGATCCAAGATCAGACTGCACAGAACGTGCAGTCTGATCTTGGATCTATACCGTCCGCTTTATAAATCAATCATATAAAATTTAAAAAAAAAAAGTCTTTCTGAATATCAGAGGACTTTAATTTCGAAAGTGATCGAGTGCGCACATTTGGCACTTATAAGAGTTAAACATTTTACAGATCTAAGATAGACCTGAGCCAATTTTCCCCTCGTGCCTGGTAATTAACAACCAACTGAAACATGTAATTTCTTTTTTTCTGAATGTCGCTGTCTTTCCGTGTCTTCGAGTAAACCGACACACTATATATGTCGCACGAGAATTCTCTTATGCTACATTGTTAACGTAATCTTGAAGCATGCCCTGAGAAAAGGGGGTTGCATGTCTTTCCGTGATCCATTACACCAATCCAGTCTTCATTTACTGGATCTATAAACTTTATGGTGCATGCATCCATAAAATCTAACAACCGACTTAATGATGACGTAGCCTGGTCCTTGGACAAGCAGAAAACTTACCCAGTAGCAAAAAGGTTTCGACCTAGGTCAGACTGCGCAGGCTGACCCGGGTCGATACTTTTTTGCAGATGCATTAAGTCCCTTTTTCATAGAGCGTGGTTCACATGCCAAATGGGGATTCTGTTATGCTTACATTATCAACTCTTTCGGCGCCAAATAAGCAAACTTGGCTTCTTTTGATGGCTGTAAATACAATCCACTGAGTCTCCGGAAGCTTTATATCCTAAAGGCTTGACCAAACAAGCGGAGGACATAGATCAAAGATCAGACTGCACGTTCTGTGCAGTCTGATCTTGACCTATGCCGTCCGCAAAAGTCCCTGTTTTCGCCTATGGCGCTGAAAGGGTTAACTTACATTTGAGCCATGCTCTGTGAGAAAACGGGGCTTAATGCATCTGCAAAAGAAAGTATCGACTCAGGTCAGCCTGCACAGTCCCCGCAGGGTGGCCCAGGTTGAAAAGTTTTGTTATCGGTCAATATTCTGCGTGTCAAAGGGGCCAGTCTGCCTCTGTGGATTTCATAATCAAATGATGACCAGCTTGGTATAATGCATTACGGAAATGTATCAAACTCCCTTTTGCCAGAGCGTGGCGCATTTATCTTGCACAAAAACTTTACATTTATCCTTCAACTGATTCATAAGTCAAATAAAAATATCAAATCAAATTTGACGCTCCCAAAATTTTGGATTACAAAGTTCACCCCCACCACACCATAGAAAAAAAAAGAAACATACACTGTATACATCTAAGATCAAACTGCACGTTCTGTGCAGTCTGATATTGATCTATACCAAGAGCGTTTGATGGCGCTTGATAGTCTAAGCGGTTAATATTGAATTAAAACATGTATTTTTTTAACCCTTTACCACACAAAAAAATTTTAGACCTGTCCAAACACAAAGCATATGTAGACGCGAAAATAAATGTGGCCAAGATTGTGGAAGGTGTTTTTGATAGGATAAAAAACATTTTGGGAAAAGGAGAAAATGCTGTTAACCAGCATTTTCTCCTTTTCCCATAATGTTTTCGAAAGTCCTCTTTCTCCAAGTTGTTAAAAGAACGGCACTGTTTGGTAAGGGTTAAAGAATACCATTGTCTTTCTATGGCCTCAAGAGAACTCTCCTTACACGCTACATTCACTCGTATCAATGTCGCAAGAGATTTCTCCTCCGTTACATTGTTTGTTTAAGTCTACACTCAACAAAACCTCTTAACGGCTACTTTTAAGCTTGAGTTCCCCGTAGACCTTTTTTGGCATCCGCTGTCCAGAAAAAAAACGGTTCATTTGGTTTGATTTTTTGAGAAATATTATATTGGTCAGTATAAAAGCATACCTAAACGTGAGTACAGAATTAATTCTTTGGCTTGTACTTTTGAAAGGAACTTTTTTAACATTCATTCGCCGAACATTGAAAATGGAAAGATAGATATATATATATTTTTTTTTTCATACTTTTTCTTTTTGCTAACTAATTTCACTACTTTATGCTTCTGTTTTAAATAACCTGTTCTGGCTGATAGATACCACGCATGCGCAAACCATATGTTTTCCCTTCTTTGAAAAAGACATGCCCTCTGTTGACAAAATCGAGAATATTTTCATAGCAATACCATGCCTAACGTCCAGATATATGTTACAATTTGTTTCTATTTCAATGCCTATCTCTTGATCAAATTTACATGAGAAACAAAAATGGTCGGTTAGAAGTTTTGCTGAGTCTATATGGAAGAAGCTATAACAAAGAGTTATACTTAACCCTTTCCCAAACGATAAATTTTAGACTGGTCCAAATTGAAAGAGTTTGCAGACGACAATTTTAAATTTGATGAAAATGACAGAAAGTTCTCCAGAAGGGTAGAAAACACTGTGGGAAAAGGAGAAATTGCTCGTTACGAGCAATTTCTCCTTTTCCCACATTGTTTTCAAAAGACATATACTGCAGACACGTGAAAACCAGGGCTTGTTTGGGAAAGGGTTAAACTGCGAAAAAAAGTAAAGTGTACATTTCCAAATCAATTGTGATGCGCCTAAAAATTGTGAAAACAAAGTTTTTGTCCTGGGAGGAAAAAAAATCTTGTGTCAGACCGTGTGGATCAAAGATCAGACAGCACGTTCTGTTTTTTTGTGTAAATTCCAAGAAAACACGCGATTGGCTGAGACAGATAGTCAAAGTCAGTTAGTTGTCAAGTCTTTGTAAATATGTTTAGTACAATGTTTACGATGTTTAGTAAATACTAATTCCAATCTTCAAAAAAGTTCTGTCAAGTCCGATCTACAATAAAAGATATAAAAGTATATATGATCTATGCCCTGGTAAAAGGGGGCCTAAAGCATCTCGCTGATGCATTATACTAAGCAAGTATTCATTATTTATAATTATCACACAAAATGCATTTTCTGGCAAAAGGGGATTTAGTGCATCTCCCTGATGCCTTCAACAAAGCAAGTCACTATATAAATATGGGTTCATAAATTTCACTTGTCTAACAACCGACTTAATGCTGAGTTATAATGGTCTTTAGACATGGAAAAAAAATCCAAACGCAAAAAAGTATCGACCCAGGTCAGCCTGCGCGGACTGCGCAGGCTGACCTGGTCGATACTCTTTTTGCAGATGCATTAAACCCCCTTTTCACCGAGCATGGCTCATGAGTAATTTCCACACTTGTTCTGAACTTGTTAAAGAACTCCGTATCAATCCAAGATCCAGCACTTATTCCGCCAAGATTGATTAGATTACACGATTCCCGTGTCTATGTATTGATAGAGAAAAAAAAAACATCCTAACTGCCAGAATGGACGCAAGAAACGAGACTTGAGGGAAAACTGGGTTTTCTGAGATTCTTCTAAATACCAGCTGTACATATACATAGATTGATTGTATGGTGTTTAACGCCGTTTTCAACATTATTTCAGTTATATCACGGCGGCCAGTGCACCTATCCATGCTTTCCTGGAGTTTCTTTTACCAGTACTACGCACAATATTCTTTCCAAGCCACTGGCTGCTTTCTCACATAACCATCGTCGAAACAATGGTCAGTGGTGAGAGAGGAATGAATCCTGTCGCAATGACTATCATCAATCCTCGGAAAGAAATTCGCCGAGCCGTGGATCGAACCAGTAACCTCCGTACAAATACATGCGACATGCTCTGTGAAAGGGGGGTTTAAAGATATATCTATACTCGTTTTCAGCCAGTTTTTAACCTATTTTATCTTCATTTTATCAAACCATAATCATTCTTCTACCTTCGCGCCAATTGTTGGCCTTGACGGTTGTACGGTTGCCTAGATCACGACCGATAGAAAATGCATCTCATTTTCTTGGGGGCCATCAAAGAAATCTCTGTTGTGACGTTTCCGGTTTTAAATCGAAGATTCCCAATAAAATAATTTTTTATACATCCCTTAAACGACGTACGCGTATATGGACAATTTATGTATGTTTACACAGCTGACTAAATTTTGAACCATTCTACATTCATTCAATTTTTTATAGTGCTTTTTTTTTCTTCTCTGGCTGTAAGGATGTATTTTTAATACATCTGCAAAAAGTATCGACCCATGTCAGCCAGCACATTGATTGTATGGTGTTTAACGCCGTTTTCAACATTATTTCAGTTATATTGCGGCGGCCAGTGTACCTATCCATGCTTTCCTGGAATTTCTTTAACCAGTACTCCGCACAATATTCTTTCCAAGCCACTGGCTGCTTTCCCACATAGCCATTGTCGAAACAATGGTCAGCGGTGGGAGAGGAATGAATCCTGTCACAATGACTATCATCAATCCTCGGAAAGAAATTGGCCGAGCCGGGGATCGAACCAGCGACCTCCTGTTCTCAAGGCCTGTACGCTACCGACTGAGCTACGGGGCTCGGCGTCAGCCAGCACAGTCCGCGCAGGCTGACCTGGGTCGAAGCTTTTTTGTTTTTGGTCAATTTTCCGCATGTCCAAGGATTATTTTACCTCAGGAATCAGCCGGTTGTTGGACAAAATGGATTCTATGGATTTATATGGTGAGATGCATTAAACCCCCTTTTGCCAGAGCATGGCTCACATCTAATTCCATTTTTTTTTTTTTTTTTTCCACAACGGTGAAAACCTTCGGTAGCAATCGAACATTTCTTTTCGCCATAACTGGTTAGATTACATGATCCACCGTATTTATATCATTTATAAGAAATGGGGGGAAACATCTAAGCTGCAAGAATTGATAGAAAAGAACTCCAAAAAAGACACGTAAGTGATAAATTTGAGAATATGGGATTTCTTTGGGAAAAAAAAAGAACTCGTTTGATAATCACTCATGATTTTTCCAAATGATCGATATCCTTTGTATCAAATCAATATCTTGGGGTTCTGCGTAGCTCAGTGGTAAAGTGAAGGACTCGTGACCTGGTGGTCCCAGGCTCGAGCCTTACTGGATCCTCTAGGCTGTTTGTGGGAGTGCCCCAGGGCAAGACACTTCAAAGCTCCAGCCCAGTACTGGTGAAACCTGGGAAATACATAAATTTATGAGCTGTTGCCGTGATATGACCGAAATTATTTTGAAAGCGGCTTAAAAACACCATTCAATCGATCAGTCAACCCAATATTAACCAACTATTCTGCTATAATTAATCAAATTACATGATGCGCCATGTCCATTTAAAGTTAAACCCTTCACCAAACAATTCCGACTTTTAACGACCCTGACAAAAAAGGCTTTTGAAAACATTGTGGAAAAAGGAGAAAATGCTGGTGACCAGCATTTTCTCCTTTTTCCACAATGTTTATCTACACTATCAAAGACAGAAATCATCATTTGCTTTATATTTACCTTTTCGTCTGCAAATGCTTTCAATTTGAACTAGCCTAAAATTTTGTCGTTCGGTAAAGAGTTGAAAAATGACGGAAAAAGAAACATGGTAGCAGAGAGGCTGGACGAAAAAAAAAAAAACACTCTAGACGCATATATATTACATGTGAGAAACCGCAATTTCTATCACAGAAAAAAAAAAGTTTTTTTTTTAATTCTACATTTTTCCTGATGGTTAAAAGCCTCGGTGTTAAGCCAATATCGAACAGCTATTTCACCATAATTTGTTAGATTATCTGATCTTCCGTGTTTAGGCACTGGCAAGAAAAGGATTGATTGAATGGTGTTTTATGTCGCTTTCAACATTATTCCAGTCACATCACGGAGAGAGCTCACATATTCATGTATTTCCTGGGTTTCACCAGTACTAGGCTAGGGCACTGATGTGTCTTGCCCTAGGACATTCCCGCGATACAAGAAAAAAAGCAGGGGGGAAACAATGTCGTTGCAAGGACACGTGAAACATTTCAATAGACATAAACATGGTAAATGTGAGAAAACGCGATTTCCAAGGAAAAAAACAATATGAGTAATTCCACTATTTTTGAGGCCAGCTGGGTAGCTCAGTGGTTTGCGTATCTGACTCTTGACCCGGTAGTTGCGAGTTCGACACCCGGTTGAGGAAAACTTTCTATCCGGCGATTTTTCGCCTCTCACCTCTGATGCATGTGACAAAAGTAGCCAGTGACTTAGAAGGAAAGTTGCGTCAGTACTGATGTGAGAGAAGGCCAGGGAACACATGTGTAGGTGCACTGACCGCCGAAATATGACCTGAGCTAGTAAAACGGTGTTAAACTCCGATACAGAAAAGAAATCCACTATTTTTGAAATGTTCATTTTTTTTTACCAAACGATAAAATTTTGGACTCGTCAAAATTCAATGCACGTGCTGAAAACATATTAAATAAGGCCCATATCAAGGGATTTCTCTTGGACAGGATGAATTTGTGTTTGACAGGGTATAAAACATTGTGGGAAAAGGAGAAAATGCTGGTTACCAGCATTTTCTCCTTTTCCCACAATGTTTTCAAAAGCCTTCGTCCTCAAGGTTGGCAAAACTTGTGTGGCAAAAGATTTAATGATTGATTGATTGATTGTATGCTTTTTAATTTTTTTTTTTTTAACATTATTTCAGTTATATCGCGGCGGCCAGTGCAGCTATTCATGTTTTCCCGGAGTTTCTTTTACCTGTACTCCGCACAATATTTTTTTTTCTAGTCACTGGCTGCTTTCTCACATAACCATCGTCGAAAGAATGGTCAGCGGTGAGAGAGGAATGAATCCTGTCGCTATGACTACCATCAGTCCTCGGAAAGAAATTGGCCAAGCCGGGGATCGAACCAGCGACCTCCTGTTCTCAAGTCCTGTACGCTAGCGACTGAGCTACGGGGGCTTGGCGGTAAAGGATTTAAAAGCCTCTCAGTATTGATATAACCCCCCCCCCAACACCACCATCTATTCCGCTGTAATTGATTAGGTTGCATAATACGTCGTGTCTATGCATTGATGAGAAAAATGGCACCCTAGCTTCAAGGATAGACGCAGAACATTAAGACTCGAAATCGAGACGGATGAGGAAAAATGATGAGCAATGCTCTGTAAAAAGGGGGCTTAATGCATCTGCAAAAAGTATCGACCCATGTCAGCCTGCGCAATCCGCGCAGGCTGACATGGGTCGAAACTTTTTGCTGTTTGTGCATTTTATGCATGACCAAGGACCAGTCTGACTACATATCGAGTCAATTGCCTGACTTACATGGATTTTATGAATTCATAATTATGTGATGAATTGCTTGGTTTTAATGCATCGCGGGGATGTATCAAAACCCCTTTTGTCAGAGCATGGCGCACATATAATGTCGCTCAATTTATCGCCTGCTCCATTCATCTTGCGATAGTCTCGAACGGTAAAGATCCAAGATAAGATTAATTGATTGATTGGTTGATTGGTTGACTGATTGATTGATTGATTGATTGATTGATTGATATCGTTTGGTCGGTCGGTCGGTTGATTGACTGATTGATTAAGTTGATTGATTGATTGATTGATTGATTGATTGATTGATTGAATGGTCGATTGGTGTTTCATTCTATTTTTAACACTATTTCAATTATATCGCTGCGGCCGCTGCGCCTATCCACTGCTTTTCTGGAGTTTCTTTTACCATTACTTTGCACAATATTCTTCCAAAGCCACTGGCTGCTTTCCCAAATAACCGTCAACGAAACAGTGATCAGTGGTGAGAGGGGAATGAAAACTGTTGCAATGACCATCATCAGTCCTCGGACGAAAATTCGCCCATCTGGGAATTCGAACCAGCGACCCACTGTTCTCAATTCCTTTACGATACTGACTGGGCTACCGTGGCTCCGTAAAATCAGACTGGACCGCTCAGTATAGGAAGCAAGTACCCGCAGACCGATGATGCACTTACGACCATCAAATAACATTGTTTTCACCAAGTTATGTCTCGTAACGACGAATACTCTCTTATTTCAGACGTGTACAAAATAAAACCTCAAGGTACTAGACAGTGTAGATCAAAGAACAGAATAAACGGCCCGATATTAGAAGCAAGTTCGTGTGAACCTATACTGTGCAAACATTAATCCATTATTACACACAATCTCGAGCGTTAACGACCAGTAAAATGAAGGCTTTGGAAAACAATGTGGGAAAAGGAGAAAATGCTGGTAACCAGCATTTTCTCCTTTTCCCAAATTGTTTTCTATCCTTTCAAAGACGGTTTTCATCATTTTATTTGAATTTCAATTGCAAAAGTTTTCAATTTCGAGGAGCCCAAACTCTTGTTGTCTGGTAAAGAGTTAACCTTTTACCAAACGACAAAATATCTAGACTTGTTCAAATTCAAAGCAACTGCAGACGAAAGGTAGAATATGCCTCAAACCATGAGATCTGCCTCTTTAAAATGGCAGAAAATAGTGTGGGAAATGGAGGAAATGCTGGTTACCATTTTCTCCTTCACACACACACACACACACACACACACACATATATATATAGAGAGAGTGAGAGAGACGGAAAAAAATTAAATAATCCGGTTATTACCGGACCGACACAAGTAAATTAGATAGGTAAATTAAAAATAAGACGTAACGTGCCTATAATGCGTGTATTTTCATTATGAAATAACTAAACAAACATATTTCGGCTATCGCCTCATCAGTGTACCACTGATGAGGCGATAGCCGAAACATGTTTGTTTAGTTATTTTATAATGAAAATACACGCATTATAGGCACGTTACGTCTTATTTTTATTTTTATTTTTTTTCAAAAAGCCTTTTAGCAAAGGCTTTTTGAACCACGGGACTGTTAAAATATCGCTCGTTTTGCCAAATATCGACTGGTAATGATGACAGGGTTATTACTGCAAAACTGTACAAGAAAAATGCACGGCAAGCACTTTGCACATTGTTTCATGCCATTATAATTGAATTAGCACGATAATTGAGAATTAGCTGTTACTTCCAACTTTTCTCAGAGCGACGACCGAGAATTCTAAATTGTTTCAGGCTAAATACCTCAATTCTACATGTAATACTATATTTTCTAAGCAAACATATTTCAGTTTTAATCAAAATGACTTATCTAGACTTGTCTTATTTCTGGAATTGGATTCTAATTGGTCGAGAGAGAAAGTTTCATCCAAACAGATTACTAGAGTAAATGATTTGAATTCAGTTGAGGATAGTTGGTTAAAAGCCTAAATACGAACCCTACTTAGTCTAATTTTATTTCAAATTAAATTGAACAACGAGACTATTGACTCAATCCTTGAAACACAGATCAGCGGTGAGAGAGTAATGAATTCTGGTACATTGACTGTCATCCATCCTTGGAAAGAAATTGGCCTAACTGAGGATTCGAACCAACAACCCCCTATTCTGAAGTTTTGTAATTTACCAACTGCGCTACCGGGCTCGGCAAAATGTGGTAAAATATCGCGTTGTCTGCGCATGTCATATTCCTCGAAGATTCGACCTGTCTGCTATGACGCATCACCCATCCCCCGTATACCTGGGAAAAGTAGGGCTTATATCAAAGCTATTAGCCTATTACCAAAACATGTAGGGGCTGTTTTAATAAATGGTCGGTGCATAGGTTACATGCTAGCCGATCATAGCTGAATGAATGGCACCAGGTAGCGTTTTATTGAGTAAACGTTTATTTCATTTGAAATTCAAAGTCACGGTTGTTGTTTTGAAAAATTACTCCGCTTCAGTACCCAGGATGCCCAAATTAGATAGATGTGTATTTGTAGAATGCCATCTAGCGGGAGATAATGTAAAATATCGATGTGTTTTACACTTATTATACAGAAGAAATTACCCATGTTTTGTACTACTGTTATTGGTTGTTATTTAGAGGAGTTCAAAGCTGCAAAATGGCCCTAATGGAGTTGAGTCCTTTTGTTTAAAAAAAAAAAAATCTCACAGCGGGATGTTTTACCCTTTTGCCACACTGATGCTACTGTGGTCTGATTTAAGACGAAAAGAACCCGTCTGCCGGGCGAGGAGTGGTGGGGATTTGTAAGAAGATTTTAGCAGTAAAGTATACAGACAAAGCAGGTGTAGGTATAAAATGGTATCAGCTCGTTTATTACAATATGTGTGTTGCGAAAAAATAAAATACAATAAAACTGCGAAACACAACTGTACGCATTTCTATAGGTTTACACAAGTTATGGACCTTGGTTACGAAGTTAAACAGCATTCTATCAATCGATCAACAACCGACAAAACGCCAGGAAATTCCAATGTTGTCGCTTTTCCTCTTCTATGAAAGTTGGATTTTTTACCCGACGATTTCAGTTATCGCCGTGCAAATATTCATGCTTTTCTGGAGTTTCTTTTACCAGTATGTTGCAAAATATTCTTCTCAGTCCACTGGCTGCTTTCCCACATAACCATCGTCGAAACAATGATCAGCAATGAGGGAGGAATGAATCTTGTCGCAATAACTATCATTCATCCTTGGACAGAAATTTGCCGGGCTGGGAGGTCGAAACAGCGACCCCTTGCTCTCGAGTCCTGTACGCTACTGGGTTCGGCCCGATTATTTCCGAATTTGTGTTAGGAAAAATTTACATTAAAACTACGAAACACAACAGTACGTATTTCTATAACTTCACTACGGAATCCTGTTTCCGCCATCCACTTCTCGAGCTACGAGGAACTCGAAAAGTAGAAATTAGGCACACTAACTTCCACTTTTCTAGCAAAAAGTTACCTCGAAAAGTCGAAAAGTTGAAGTTTTGGTGCCTAATTTCTACTTTTCGAGTTCCTCGTAGGTCGAAAAGTGGATGGCGGAAACAGGATTCCGTATGTTCAGAAGAATGACTAAATTGCAGGGTCTGAGTGCTTGGCAAGTACAGGTTATTAGAAGCTCTCTTGCCTGGTGTAAGCATGCAATTGATTTCAAATAATTTCTTTAGCACAGGACAAAATTTTGGACTTGTCCAAATTGAGAGCATTTGCAGACGGCAATTTAAATGTGGCTCAAATGATGATTTTTCCTTTGACAGGTAGAAAACATTATGGGAAAAGGAGAAAATGCTGGTTTACCAGCATTTTCTCCTTTTCCCATAATGTTTTCAAAAGGCTTCTTCCTCAGGGTCATCAAAACTCGGGACTGTGTGGTAAAGGGTTAAACCGCATACCGAACAGTCCAGTGTTTTAGCGACCCTAGCGAAAAGGGGCTTTTGAAATCATTGCTGGTAGCCGGTGTAATGCAGAGAAATGACCCTCCCCTACAAAATGACCCATGGGTCATTTCACTACGTAGAGGAATGACCCGGGTCATTATTCTACGTAGCGAAATGACCCCAGACTGTAGAGAAAGGACCCCCCTCTTATAAGTAGTTGCAGCAGCAGCAGCTGTAGTAGTAGAAGTAGTAGTAGTAGTAGAAACATTATCAGCAGCATCAGCAGCAACAACAATCTTAAGGCAAAAAGGGGATAGTAGAAGTACGAGTAGTAGGAGGAGTAGTAGTAGAAATGATAGTAGTAGTAGTATTAGCATCAGCAGCAACAACAATGTTACAGGGGAAAAAAGGGGGGTCATTTCTCCACGGGGGTCATTTCTCCACGGGGGTCCTTTATTTTCATGAGGGGGGTCATTATACTACAGCTAGAGGGGGGTCCTTTCCCTACGGTCTGGGGTCATTTCTCTGCGTAGATTAATGACCCGGGTCATTCTTCTACGTAGTGAAATGACCCATGGGTCATTTTGTAAGGGAGGGTCATTTCTCTGCATTACACCGGCATTTTCTCCTAATTCCCACAACATTTTCTATCTTTTCGAGAACAAATTACATATTTTGAGTCAAACTAAATTCGTCGTCTGCAATGGCCTTCAAATCGGACTATGTTGTCTGGGAAGGGGTTTAACAATTAGATAAAATAATCCAAACTTTTTTATTGAGGAAAATCGGAAATAATGGGATTTCAAGGCGTTTGGCCGGAAGAACATCTCGCCATGTTGTCATTGTAAATCAAAAGATCAGGGTCCATATTCACCAACCATTCTTAAGAACGTTCTTAGTCTAATTCTCCGGAATTTTCTAAATTTGAAAGTAACACAACTTCTGATTTGGTTTAGCCAATCAGAAGTAGTGTTACTTTCAAATTTTGAAAATATCTTGGAGAATAAGACTAAGAACGTTCTTAAGAATGATTGGTGAATACGGACCCAGGCTACACGTTTTGTATTGTCTGATCTTCTTCTATATTATACGAAAACACAGATATCGTGGTTACAGTAAAATGTTGGAGTAAAATTCAATATCATTAGTTTACCACTTTATCCCGACTTTCAACGACCTTGAGGAAATATCCATTTGAAAACATTGTGGGAAATAGTGGAAAATGCTGGTAACCAGTATTTTCTCCTTCTCCCACAATGCTTTCTACCCCATCAAAGATAATTTCCATCGTTCGAGTCACATTTAAATTGTCGTGTGCAAATGCTTTCAATTTGGATAAGTCGACAGTTTTCTCTTTTGGGAAAAGAGTTAAAACAAAGCTGTTTTGGCTTTACCAAGGGACATAATCGTACCAGACCGAAACTGAACTGACACAAAGGCAATCTGATTATCTCCCTTGCAAAACACAAACCTACGAGACGCATTAAAACCCGACGAGATACTGATAATTGGTATCACATTTACGACGCTTTGTGAGCTAAAACAGTTATTGAGCCGAACTCTGTAAAAAGGGGGTTTAACGCATCTGCAAAAAGTTTCGGCCCAGGTCAGCCTGCGCAGTCCGAGCAGGCTGACCTGGGCCGAAACATTTTGCTACAGGTCAGTGTTTTTCTCGTCAAAGGGCCAGTGAACCTCGTGATTCATTTGGTTTAGACAAAAAAGATCTTTATGGACCCAAAATTATAATGTGCTGACTTGCTTGGTATAACGGATCTCTAAGATGCATTTAACCCCCTTTTGTCAGAGCGCGGTTCAATTATTCTTAATGTACTCTAAATTAGCGAATACAGCATAGGTACTCAAATAAATACGTACATGTAATTAACTAGGTACCGAAAATCAAAGCGACCTTCTTCTAAGATAGGGACCTGTGTGCCGTTTCTACTTGTAAGGTTTGGTGTTGAGGACCGTTTTAAACATAATTTCACTTTTATCACGGCGGCGACTGCACCTATCCATGCTTTCTAGGAGTATTTGTATTGGAGTTAAGCCCCATTTTAACAGCTCAGGTCATATCATGGCGGTCAGTGACGCACCCATGTGTTTCCTGGCTTTCTCACACCAGTACCGACACAACTTTCTTTCCAAAGCCACTGACTACTTTTCTCACATGTATCAGAGGTGAGAGGCAAAAAATCGCCGGAAAGAAAGTTTGCCTCAACCGGGTATCGAACTCGCAACCACACGGTCACGAGTCAGATACGCTAACCACTGAGCTACCCGGGCGGGCTTTCTAGGTATATATTTTACCAGCACTACGCACACTGTTCTTCCCAAGCCACTGACTGCTTTCCCTCATTATCATCGTCTAAACAATGATCAGCGGTGAGAGAGGAATACAGCCTGTCGCAATGACGATCATCAATCCTCGGAAAAAAATGGCCGAACTGGGGATTCGAACCAACGAACCTCTGGTTTAAGGTTTAACTCTTTACCAAACGACCAAAATTTAGACTGGCCCAAATTGAAAGTATTTGCAGACGACAGTTTAAATGTGGCTAAAAACTGAAAATTGTTTTGGAAAGGGTAGAAAACATTGCGGGAAAAGGAGAAAATGCTGGTTACCAGCATTTTCTCCGTTTCCCACAATGTTTTCAAAAGGCTTCTTTCTCAGGGTCGTAAAAAGTCGGGATTGTGTGGTAAAGGGTTAAGGCATCCATCAAATATTATATTACTCTGGGGGGATAAATAAGGGTTCACTGATCGCCGTAACAGGCCATGAAGGAATATATACGGAATACTATGTTGTAGTAACTTTCCCGGTGCTTGTATTTAATTCAAGTAGCGCGAGAAAATTTGATATCGCGCGAGACCGAAGGCTGAGCGAGATGTCAAAATATCCTTACGCTGCAAGAAGTAAGTACAAGCCCCAGGAACGTTAGTACAACAGAATATTCCATTTATATAACTTTAAACGGGGGAAAAAATGCAGTTCTTTGACATTTTATTTGTAAATTCGTAAACAAAATAAAATAAACAATGGTGTAGTAGCTAGCAAAGTCATCTTTTTGAATGGCGGATAAATATCATAATTTTGACCAATCAAATCGCAAATCAATACGTACGTTTTCCGGGCATGAGTTACTTCACCATACCATATTTGGAACCATATTTCACAGTGTGTAGATACGGATTTTTTTTTTTTTCCCGTCGTGTGTGTAATTTTATCCCTGTGTGACGCATGTTTTTAGTTGGAAAAAATACAGGTACATGTATATAATAAAACTTGATCTCAAGCGAGACCGAAGGTCGAGCGAGATGTCGAAATTTTCTCAGGCAGCGAGACGTAAATACAAGCATCTGGAAAGTTACTAGAACACAATATTCCATTTATTATATACCCACAACTTTCATTTACAAAATTTTGCAATTTTTGGTGTTTTGTTCGATAACGGTTGATAAAATAAAAGAAAACAATGGTAAAGTGGCCAGTAACTTCGTTTTTTATGAATGTCGGGTGAATATCATAAAGTAACAATTTCACCAATCAAATCGTGAATCAGTACGTACGTTTTCCGTGCGTGAGAGGGGTCCTGCGTAGCTCAGTGGTAAGGTGTAGGACTCGTGACCTGGAGGCCCCGGGTTCGAGCCTAACTCGTGCCTCACTCGTGGGAGCGTCTTTGGACAAGACACCTCAGAGCCCTAACCTGGTACTGGTGAAACCCAGGAAATACATGAATATGTGAGCTGTTGCCGTGATATGACTGAAATAATGTTGAAAGTGGCGTAAAACCCCATTTAATCAATCAATCATTCCTCGTGTGAGGTACGCCATCACACCATATTTGGAACCGTATTTCACAGTGTTGATTGATTGATTGATTGTGTGTTGTTTAACGCCGTTTTCAACATTATTTCAGTTATATCACGGCGGCCAGTGCACCTATCCATGCTTTCCTGGAGTTTCGTTTACCACAATATTCTTTCCCAGCCACTGGCTGCTTTCCCACAAAACCATCGTCGAAACAATGGTCAGCGGTGAGAGAGGAATGAATCCTGTTGCAATGACTATCATCAATTCTCGGAAAGAAATTGGCCAAGCCGGGGATCGAACCAACGACCTCCTGTTCTCAAGTCCTGTACGCTACCGACTGAGCTACGGGGGCTTGGCGTATTTCACAGTGTGTAGATACGGAATGTTTTTTCTGTCGGGTGTGCTATTCTACTCGCTTGCGAAACATGTATTTTAGCCAAAAAGTTTTTTTCAGGGATATAGTAAAAGACAAAACGAGATAAAAATGCTAACTTTATTGTCCTTGTTAATTTAAATTTTCAAAATCTTGAAAAGGACACCTCAAGTTTCATTATTTCGAGACGAGGAAAATAATCCGGGAATTAACTTTTTACCAAATGACAAGATTTACATTCTTCCAATTCGAAACCGATTGCAGACGACAAATTTAAGGTAACTACAATACTTGTATTTGCCATTGAAAGAGTATAAAAACAACTGTGGGAAAATGAAAAAAATGCTAACGGTTACCAGCATTTTCTCCTTCTCCCATAATGTTTTCAAACACCCTTTTCCTTGTTGAAACACCGAACTGTCTAGTAAAGGGCCCGCTTTTTAACTACCCCCAGAAAGGAAGCTTTTGAAAACATTGTTGGAAAAGGAGAAAATGCTGGTAACCAGCATTTTCTCCTTTTCCCACAATGTTTTCCACCCTTCCGAAGACAAGTGCCATCAGTTGGAATCACATCTTATTTTTCAAAAAAGTCTGCAAATGCTTTCAATTTGGACGAGTCTAACATTTCACTGTTTGGTAAGGGATTTAGCTACCAAACGACGTCGGCCGCCACGCTCACTCCATTCCAGGCCGTGGGAAACTTCACTGTGGAAATTTTATTTTCGTTAATATTGGTGAGACGCCCTGTTTAAACAACCAAAACCTCTTGTTTCGACTGTTAAAGGGGCATAAAAGCAAAATTCGTAACGCAAGTTTTTTTTTTTCTTATAGAAAATGTTAACATTCGCGCGCAGAGATGGCTTAACATCAAACTATAGTTTGAAATACGTGTAGAAAACATGGGGAATTTTAAGCCTCTTTCACAACTAAAGTTGCCTTTGCGACCAGTGTAGATTAAGATCAAGATATACAAAATGTGCAGTCTGATCTCTGATCCATAGCTAGCTAAAGACGTTTTTGACAAGAACAACCATGAAATTGCAGTCATTTCCGTCATATTTCTAAATTAAAAATGTCCGTTTGTTTTATTTGACGCTCTAAGGGGTAATTTAAACATTTCAACGTGGAGAGTATCTATGAAGTCCGTATGGGATGTATTAAAATGTAATTGAGCCATGCTCTGTGAAAAGGGGACTTAATGCATCTGCGAAAAGTATCGACTCAGGTCAGCCTGCGCAGTCCACGCAGGCTGACCTGGGCCGAAACTTTTCGCTGTTGGTCAATTTTCTGCATGTCTAAGAATCAGTCTACTTCATAATTAAGTCGGTTGTTAAAAAAAAAAACAGTGGCTATTACGAATCCATAATTATGGGATGGTTTGATTGGCACCATGAATCACGGAGATGCATTAAGCCCGCTTTTCTCCGAGCATGGCTCAATTGTAATGTGTCATTTCAACGGTCATAAGTTCCATAAAATATAATTATGGAGCCAATCTAACGCTTCGTTATTTAGAGATGACGTATAACTTAATCAAAGTACTATGGGTAACTGATGAGGTTTTAGCCTTTTACTCGACGACAAAATTTTAGACCTGTCCATATTGAAAGGATTTGCAAACGTTGCTTTAAATTCGGCACAACGGAAGTGGTTTCGTGTTGAAAGGGTGAAAAACATTGTGGAAAAGGGAGAAAATTTTGGTTTAGTCTAGTTCCCATCATTTACTTCTTTTCACAAAAGACGTTTTGTATTTTTTTTTAAAGACGTCCTCAAAAGTGTAGCTTAAACACGGGCATGTTTGGTTAAAAAAAAAAAAACTGTTAATTAAATTCGTTCAGTTCAATTCACTTGAAACAGTGTGGTAAGAGAAGCAACGGCCTATAATACATCGTCTTCCAACAATATTTGAGCCATGCTCTGTGAAAAGAGGGCTTACTTCACCTGCAAAAAGTATCGACCCTGGTCTGCCTGCGCTGTCTGCGCAGGCTGACCAGGGTAGAAACTTTTTGCCACCGGTCAATTTTCTGCATCTCAACGGACCAGTGTCTCCCATTAATCAGTAGGTTGTTTCACAAAATGTATTTTGATTGATTGATTGTATGGTGTTTAACGCCGTTTTCAACGTTATTTCAGTTATATCGCGGCGGCCAGTGCACCTATCCATGCTTTCCTGGAGTTTCTTTTACCAGTACTCCGCACAATATTCTTTCCAAGCCACTGGCTGCTTTCCCACATAACCATGGTCAGCGGTGAGAGAGGATGAATCCTGTCGCAATGACTAACATCGGTCCTCGGAAAGAAACTGGCCAAGCCGGGGATCGAACCAGCGACCTCCTGTTCTCAAGTCCTGTACGCTACCGACTGAGCTACAGGGCTTGGCATAGTTATGTGATGATTGGCTTGGCATCGTGCGTCACAGAGATGCATTAAACCCCCTTTTGCAAGAGCATGGTTTAATTGATTTTTGAATCTCATGAAATAGTTCTCTTACTTTGCCATATCTTAAAAATTATACCGTTAACTCTACCGAACGGCCCCATATGCTATCGACCCCTTTTTAAAAGTTTTTTCTTTTTTTTTTTTTTTTTTTTAATTTTGTGGAAAATGAAGTAAATCGCTAATAACAAGCATTTTATTACTTTTCTCTTATTTTCTATCCTTTGTGTGACAAATTCAACCAACTGAAATACATTTAACGTGCCTTCTGAAAATGATTTCACTATGGGTCAGTCTTAATGTTTAGACTAGCGAAGCTTGTCTTACTGCCGTAGAGAGTGACCTATATTCAAATGTAAACAACAACAACAAGAAAAAACGCTCAGTCGCTAAATACTGCTCCACAGAAAATATTTCTTTCTGTAAGAAATCTTAATTCTGTTAAATATGACAGTGTTGATGTGAACTACAAAATCATTACCATCCCAATTTGAATGATGTCTACTTAACAAAGACACAGACAGAACAAAATGTCAGCGATAAGTTACAAGACGTTAGCTTATTTGTAAATTAACCCTTAAGCTGCTTATCGCGACCCTCTGACCTTCTGCGGACAGTGTAGATCAAGATCAGACTGCACAGAACGTGCAGTCTGATCTTAGATCTACACTGTCCGATACGGTATTTTCTTTCCAGTGAAATCAACTTTGAAACCGCAATGTTTGGACTTTTAGTATTGAGTAGTATTGAGAAGAAATTTGCGTTTCATTTAGATAAGTCAATAACCTATGCAAATCAGGCTCAGCTTTACTTATCCTAATACAACCTCCGTGTTTTTCGCGGATATTTGTCTCTCCTCATTACAAGTTCGTACAACCGATAGGAAAGTTAATCTAAAAGAGAGCTGGAAAAATGCTAAATCATCAAATTGATTTTTTTTTTTTTTTTTTTATTCTCATTTTCTTTTTTTATCAATAAAAGATCAACAAACAAAAATTTTCGGGTATTTCCCACTGAGACAAGTAAATGGCTATGAGCCGTGGAAAAAGTCACCGGATCAAACCGAAACTGATTTAACAAAAGGAAAAGACCGGGATGAACCGGATCTGACTTAATGACCAGAATTGTCTCAGTAACGGGATTTGGCTATTTTCCTTTAATTTTGTATGGACAAACCAAGTTTTATCTAGGTCCTCATTCGCTGGTCGGTCTGTACTTTCAGTCCTTTGATTTTTCATTTGAGAGGTCATCAGACTTCTCCAACAGTGGCGAGTTTAAAAGGCAGACTGCCTCGGAAATTGCTGCCTACTCCATACTTTTCTGCGAAATTGTTCTGATACACAGTTCTGTTTCGTTTCGTCATAGTTTTATAAACAAACCGAAATCAAAAAACTAAAATAGAAAATAGACGTGTTTTGTTTTTATATGACGGATTTCAAAAAGGATTTGTTATATTGATTTGATTGCAAATGACCTTTCCAGTAGTTGTAATTTTTCATTAAACAAATAAAGCCACACACACACACACACACACACACACACAAATCGTTAAAAAGGAGAACACCGCGGGAAAAGATCACACAACTTGAAAACGTGGGAGGAAGGTCACATGTCTGTCATGTAATGCATAAGAGGTTCCTCCTTTTTACACAGCGGCAATCAAATAATGTCATACTTAGTATTTGTTTACATGTACCAAAATATATTGAAATTAAAAGCAATAAGCTATTTGAAAGATTGATGCTGACCTCTCCTGGCTTCTTTTTTAAAGAAGCCAACTTGTGTGGTACAGATTTACCGGAAGTGTTATTGAACCTATCCCATAATCCAAGCGTTAATAACACAGGCTCGTAATTTATACCCAGGACAAAATCTGCACGTTTCTCTACAAAAAGGACGATTTTTCGGCAAATTTATGGTCGGGGAGTTAAATCACTTTCTCCCAGCAATTTAACCCAATAAGGTGAAAATACGACATTTTCACGCCACTGCCTCTGACATCTGTCGAAAACACTGTGGGGAAAAAGAGCAATTCTGTGTAACAAATTATACCATTTCTTGACCCATGTAAATGAGCCATTCTCTAACAAAAGGGGGTTTAATGCATTACCAGGATGCATTTTACCGAGCAAGTCATCACATAATTATGGATCCTGGACAATGAGATAGTACTTTCCTTTGACAGGCAGAAAATTTACAAATAGCTTAACTTTTTGACCAAGGTCAGTCTGAGCGGACTATGCACGATGACATGGGTTCGATACTTTTTTTTTTTTTTTTTTCACTTTTTAAACCCCCTTTTCACAGAGCATGGTTCAGATGTATAATGTTTGTTAGTTTGATATCACACGAGAGATAAAATCAGCTTTATAAGAAGTTCCTTTCTCAATCTAAATTCAGAGACGACCCATGTGACTGGCTGAACAATAAATTTTGTCCCAGTACTTTGGGCGTTTAGTCAGGAAATTGAGTCTTGTAGCAAATTTAAAATACTTCATCGATACTTTGTGAATGCGCATCCGTGACCGACGCAGCTAGAAAATACCAGGGCCGCTCGTCACAACTTCGTCGATTCTGTAACTACGTCTAACCTCGTCCGTATTAGAAAGATTTTCACGTGCTGTCAGTCACAGTTACATGATCTTAAAGATGGCGAACCCCCCCATGAAGATCGATTTAGCAAACATCAACTTTTACGGTGAAGTTATTCACATCTATCAATCTGTCCGTAAAAACTGCCGAATCGATAGACCAAGTTAAAACTTGAATGTATAAGCTATATGCCAACGGAAATGTATTTAGAAAAAAATCGATACAGACATTGTACTTCGTGTTCTCTTTTCTCAAGCGAAGCCTTACAATTCTAAAAACTGTAAAGCGGTGTATTTCCGGCGAAGAAATTTACCGTGTAGGTGTATATCACCCATCGAAATACAGCAGAAGAGATTTGATCAACGGATCATCCGAGGTTTGCCAAATGATCCAGGGGCATGCCATTGATACGACGTAGAATGACGTAAATCTAGACAGATCTCAAACCCATTGCCAGCCTGGCTTGCATAGAATGTATACTCAGGCCAAAGATTTCGAAAAAGGAATGTCGACAAAATAGATTTTCCGATGTCAGTCACCCCAATAATAACATGTACAGACAGTAAACGTCTGCTGAACATTGTATGGCTGTTGTTAGGCTTGTCTGTGTAAGAGATACGTTTCATTTCTTCTAAATTGATTCAATCATAATATAAATGAGCTATGCTCTGTGAAAAGGGGGGTTTAATGCATTTGCCAAAAAGTATCGATTCATGTCAGCCTGCGCAGTCCGCGCAGGCTGACATGAATCGAAACTTTTTGCTATTGGTCAATTTTCTGCATATCCAAGGACGGACTATTGCTCCTCATTTTCCAGTCGACGTGTTAGACAAAATGTTCTTCAAGGATCCATAATTATGTGATGACCTGCTTGGTAAAATGCATCACGGTGATGCGTTAAGCCTTCTTTTGCCAGAGCATGACTCCAATAGATTTTACGATGTCAGGAACCACAATGGAAAAAATTAGATAACTTAAGTCTGCTTCACTCTTAGCAGGAAGGCTAAATTCAAGACCAGTCCAGATTGTAAGAATCTGCAGACGATAAATTAAGCGTCAGTCAAAAACTAAAATTTGCCTTTCGAAGGATAGAAAACATCGTTGGAAAAGGAGAAAATGCCAGTTACTAGAGAATTTACCAACAGCGAAAAGTTGCGGCCCAACTCAGGCTACGCCGACTGCGCAAGCTGGCATGGGTCAATACTATTTGATGATACTCAGATTAGCTTTTCTTTCTCGCTTTTCAGAGGTTAATACAAGTCTATCTGTGACTTATAACCTTATAAAATCACAGGTAAATTTTATAATTCACCAGTGCATTTGATAACTTGTTCTTGCCGGAACTACTTTGCCCCCATTGTTTATCTCCCTTTTGAAATAAACTTTATTGACTCCCTTTGAAAAATATACGTCTGCTTCCTTTGGCCTTTCAAAATTGTTGATTCTCAGGAAATTTTTTTCATTTTAAGAAAACTTCCAATATTTCTAGTGAATATCATAAAAGAAAAAGGATAATTTTCGCCACTCGTGAAAATATAGTCCTTGCAAGAAATTTCGACCATAAAACGAAATAAACTATTATCCTCTATGTTACAGTACATGACCGATATATTTGGCACCGACAGAATTGGGGAAAAAAAAAGAGACCCTACCTCTTCGTATTCACCGTCTTCCATCTTTTGTAAGTTCCGAACGATCGGATGTGACTATCAAATTCTTGATGCCGGGTGAAACGTTCACTGTGTGGTCAGTTGTCACACAATAAAGATGCTTTCTTCCTGTACTTAACCACCAATTCCAAACGTGAGTGTAATGAGGATCTGTTTTTTGTAAGTTTCTTGTTCTTTTTACACGAACAACAACAAAAAAATATTGCATACTATTTACGAGTAATTCTATAGCATCTAATAAACAAAAGGGATATTTTCAGTCAAGAAAGAAAAAAAAAACAAGTATTACAGTTTTCCAAGAATAAACGGACTAGCGGACAGTTTTAATCTGAGACCAAACTGCACAGCACATGTTGTGCAGTCTGATCTTAGATAAACACGGTCTGCAATGGCGAGATAAAAAGGAGGCTTTCAAGGTTAAAATCGTCAAAGTAATGTGAGCAAGTGTGTATTTTTTCTTTTTCTTGTCTTTTAAAAAGCCTGTTTCACTGTTCGAATGGTGAGGACCGCTCTCTGCTATTTATTCAAAGTAAGCCCGCCCGGGTAGCTCAGTGGTTAGCCTATCTTACCCGTGACCTGGTGGTTGAGGGTTCAATACCCGGTTGAGGCAAACTTTCTTTCCGGCGATTTTTCGCCTCTCACCTCTGAT
Organism: Tridacna gigas; assembly: GCA_945859785.2. NCBI lineage: Eukaryota > Metazoa > Mollusca > Bivalvia > Cardiida > Cardiidae > Tridacna > Tridacna gigas. Next base: position 57,655,496 of record OX244040.2, on the reverse strand, counting down.
GCATGTGACAAAAGCAGTCAGTGGCTTGGAAAGAAAGTTGTGTCAGTGCTGGTGTGAGAAAGCCAGGAAACTCATGCGTAGGTGCACTGACTGCTGTGATATGACCTGAGCTGTAAAACGGCGTTAAAATCCAATACAAAGAAATACTCAACGTAACGACTGATTGAACGGAGATTTACGCCGCTTTCAAGATAATTTCAGTCATATCACGGCCACAGGTAAAAAGTTCATGTATGCCCTGGGTTTCACCAGTACTAGGCTACAACTCTAAGGTTTCAAAATTACCTGAGCTATGCTCTGGCAAAAGGGGGCTTAATGGGTCTCCGTGGTGCATTGTACCAATCAAGCCATTACATTATTGTGGATCCATAAAGGCTATTTTTTTAACCCTTTCCCAAACAAGCCCTAGTTTTCACGTGTCTGCAGTACAAGTCTTTTGAAAACACTGTGGGAAAAGGAGAAATTCCTCGTAACGAGCAATTTCTCCTTTTCCCACAGTGTTTTCTACCCTTTTTGAGACCTTTCTGCCATTTTCATCCAATTTAAAATTGTCGTCTGCAAACTCTTTTGATTTGGACCAGTCCAAAATTTGTCGTTTGGGAAAGGTTAATAACCGACTGAATCATGGGATAGACTCATCCTTGGGCATACAGAAAAATGGCCCGCCCGGGTAGCTCAGTGGTTAGCGTGTCAGACTCGTGACCTGGTGGTTGCGAGTTCGATACCCGGTTGAGGCAAACTTTCTTTCCGGCGATTTTTCGCCCTCACCTCTGATGCATGTGAGAAAAGTAGTCGGTGGCTTTGGAAAGAAAGTTGTGTCAGTACTGGTGTGAGAGAGCCATGAAGCACATAGGTGTGTTGCTGACCGCCATGATATGACCTAAGCTGTTAAAATGGCGTTAAACTCCAATACAAACAAACAGAAAAATGACCAGTACCGAAAAGTTTTGGCCCAGGTCAGCCTGAGCGAACCCCGCAGGCTGACCTGGGTCGATACTTTTCGCAGATGTATTAAGCCCCCTTTTCATAGAGCATGGCTCAATTTTTTTTTTTTTTTTTTTAACTGTTGAAAACATTTCAAATATTAAACACAAACGTTAGGGGGAAAAAAATACAATTCCACCATTAAACACAATCATTCCAGTCACAAAATCCGGTTTTATATCGAGACAAAATCCGTGTTTCGTCCGAACAATTTAAACAAGTGCCGCAGTAAATACGGACACACTCGAGTAGTATTCACCTTTACGTTTCTAAGACACAGTTATACTCTCAGCGTGGTATGAAATGAGCCTATCTCACTGAAAACGAAGTCTGTATACTCACAAAGTGCCATAATAGTTTGTTTGCATTAATCACTGGTATTAACTTTCTCCACCACTAACGGCGAACTGACTAGCTTTTGCGGACGGTTAAGATCCAAGATCAGACTGCACAGAACGTGCAGTCTGATCTTGGATCTTAACCGTCCGCTACCTGGTGCTAAATTTTTATCAAATTAATCTTGAAAATTACGGTGGAGATTAAGTTTTTGGTCTCGAAAAATGGAGATGTTTTTTGGTTAGTAGCGAAAGAGTTAAGATTCTCTACACAGTCATTACTGATGCTTTCCGTGCCGAACTAACTAACCATAACCCTTTACTACACAATCCCGAATTTTAAGGACCCTGAGAAAAATATTGGAAAACATTGTCGGAAAAGGAGAAAATGCTGGTAACCAGCTTTTTCTCCTTTTCCCACTACGTGTTCTGCCTATTTGAGGACAAATACTATCATTTGAAAATAAAAAACATTCAAATTGCTGTCTGTACATTCCTTCAAAATTTGACGAGTCTAATCTTTTACCGTGTGGCAAAGGGTTAACTTTATATGTGCTTAACTTTCTATCGAAGAACGAAATTTTAGACGAGTCCGAATTCAAAGCACTTGCGAACGACGAATTAAATATCGCTAAAACAATAAAATTTAGTATTTGAGAGGGTAGAAAACATCGTGGGAAGAGGAGACCCTCTTTTCCCACAATATTTTCGAAAGATTTCCATATAACGGTCGTTAAAACACGGGATTGTTTGATAAAGGATAAACCCAGTCAGTGGTTCGGTGTTTAAATCTCTACCACACCATAAAATTTGTCGACGAGTCCAAATGTAACACCCGTCCTGCTAAATTAATGGAATGAAACTTCCTAGCTGATGATACAACCCCAGGTTTTGCTCTTCAAAAGGTAGTTTTTGGGGCAAGATATCTCCATATCGGACAGTGAATATCCAAGATCAGACTGCACGTTCTGTGCAGTCTGATCTTGATCTACACTGTCCGCAAAAGTTCAGTAAGTCGCGCTTAGCAGGCTAAGGGTCAGAGCATTTGCAGAAGAAACATAACATGTGACTGAAACAATGGAATTTGGTATTGAAATGGCAGAAAATATCGTGGGAAAAAGAGAAAATGTTGGTTACCAGCACTTTCTCCTTTTCCCACAACGTTTTCAAAAGCTTTCACCGACACAGTCTTTAAAACACGAGATTGTTTGGTAAAAGATAAACCCCATAAATTCAACAGATCTTTCTAGGTAAGAATAAAACTAAAATATTGCAATTTCAAACATCTTATCACAGAACAGTGTAGATCACAGATCACACCGCACGTGCAGCCTGTTCTTGTTGATCTACAGAACAAAAGATTATCATCTAGTGAAAGCTGCTTTCTTTACATTCTTTTTTTTTTATGTAGCCTGTAAATTGGAATACCCAAAGATTTGTACGTAAGTTCATGTGAATTCACTTTCATCTGCAGAAAATCTCCGTCCTTCAAAAGAACGTTTTCGAAAACACTGTGGCAAAAGGAGAAATTGCTCGTAACGAGCAATTTCTCCTTTTACCACAATGTTTCAGAATCATGTATATAGCCATAGTTTCTGTTGATTACCGCCTTATTCTACAAGGATATATTCAGAGCCGTCTGCGGAAAGCTTGTGTCAGAGACTAATAGTTTGATTACAGACTAGCGTAACGCTACAAGGTTATTCCATAACAGTGAATGCTGTCTGCTTTCCTATACTTCAGTACGCAGCCATTAATTAACCCGTTACCAAGCAACCCCGTGCTGGTACAACTCTGAGAAACATTGTTTTTGAAAACATTGAGGAAAAAGGAGAAAATCATGGAAGACTATTTTGTATTGATAAAACAACCGTTGTCTGCCCTACTATACTTCATTTCGCAGCTCTGGTCAGCCCTTTATAAAATATTTCCCTTGTTTTAACCATCTGAAGAAGAAAGCGTTTGAAAACATTGAGGAAAAAGGAGAAAATCATGGAAGACTATTTTATATTGATAAAACAACCGTTGTCTGCCCTACTATACTTCATTCGCAGCTCTGGTCAGCCCTTTATCAAATATTTCCCTTGTTTTAACGAACTACAGAAGAAAGCGTTTGAAAACAGAAAACGAAAAAGCCTTCTGAAAACATTGTGGGCAAAGGAGAAAAAGCTGGTAACAAGCATTTTCCGTCCTATTTCAACATTTTTTTTCCCTATATCCGAAAGACAAATCATGCCAAATTTTAGCCGCGTTCAATTTCTCGTCTGCAAGTTATTACAATTTAGACTGGTCTTAAAGTTTGTCATGTAAGGAATTAACACACACAAAAATCGTAGTGTAACATTCTGTCGAGGCGAGATTAACGATGGCCACAAAAGAATTCCGAGGTACGAGATACGATCAAAAAGTTCTTGGCCTCTTGTGCCTTGGAATACCCAGGAATGAAAAATTGGGTATTACTGTTCAATATGGCCTGCAACATGCGAAATAAGACCTTCGGACATTTGCGTAAAGTGTCGTCCCGGATTAGCCTGCGCAGTCCGCGCAGGCTAATCCGAGACGGCACTTTACGACTACATAAGATTTTTTTCATACAGTAGACTTTCAAGATACAGAAAATCGCACAAAAACAGGAAGTGTCGTCTCGGATTAGTCACAAACTGCACAGGCTGATCTGGGACTACACACTTTTACGCATATGTCTGAGGGCCCCTTTTCGTGTGTTGCGCGGCGGATAATGTCTCTTCATCTTGATTCATTTTGTCCACCGCGGTTCTAGTTTGCTTATCCTGGTCCCCCCAAGTACTCATTTACTGCATTTTTGACTCCATCGTTGCTTGCTAATTGTCTATCACGAAGGTCAGTTCTCAGCTTTTGGAACAGAACGTAGGGGGCTATCAGGAGACCAGAACTCCAGATAGAGGGAGTGATTTTGATTTCAAAGTTGAAAATATTAATAACTCTCCACTAAACCCTATGTTATGGGTACTCATTAGAATTGTCTCATCGAGACGATTCTAATGAGTACCCACAACATAGGGTTTGGGAGAGAAATAATGGAGCTGGAATACTTTCACTCCCTCTTATCTGGAGGTCTGGGAGACTATGGGGTGAGGCGGGACTATGAAGCCGCATTCAGTCGCAGCAGCCATGGCAACTGGCGACTTGTGACCAGGTACATTGTCCTGCACGAGCAGAACTCTTCGAGTCAGTTTTGTCCGATTGATACACCCTTCTCCTCTTTACACTGACTTCTTTGTGTAATCAAAAGCGTAGGAATACTATTCTTTTAACCTGTATCCTTCAGTAAATTTAAATGATCGACTGTTCGGGACTGTGTGTCAGCATATTGAATCTAAGTATATTTGGCAGAAAACTTTTTTGATCGTATCTTGTGTAAATCATTCTGTCATGGCTTCAGGTATACATTTGCCACGTGACATAATTGCAGATATTGTGGGAAAATGTCTCATAAACAAAGATAAACTGGGCTTATTTACTGACCCTTTGCTTTGCTGATACGATACACACGCTATCAACGGTTTTATTTACTTTCACAGCGAACAACTTTCTTACGCCCCAATGGCTAATTCAAGAGCAGAGGTTTCCCACTTTGAAATAATATTTTCTTAAGTTTTCCTTTTCCGATATTTTCTTTTTTTTATGCGCAAGAATATTCAATTTAACCACAACTTTTCATGATATCTAACATTAAGCGTCTTATCCACAGTTCAGAGAGAAGGGAAAGGTTTTGTGCCGAAACCAGCAATAATCAAAAACACCTGGGAAACCCATGTAAACAAAACATATCTTGAAATTCCGGTAACCTCCAGGTAAAAAACAGATGAGCTATGCTCTGCGGAAAATGATTGTATAGTGTTTAACGCCGTTTTAAACGTTATTTCAATTATATCATGGCGGCCAGTGCACCTATCCATGCTTTCCTGGAATTTCATTTAACAGTACTCCGCACAATATTCTTTCCAAGCCACTGGCTGCTTTCCCACATAACCATCGTCGAAACAATGGTCAGCGGTGAGAGAGGAATGAATCCTGTCGCGATAACTACCATCAGTCCTCGGAAAGAAATTGGCCAAGCCGGGGATCGAACCAGCGACCTCCTGTTCTCAAGTCCTGTACGCTACCGACTGGACTGAGCCACGGGGGCTTGGCTCTATGGAAAAGGGGGCTTAATGCATCTGCAAAAAGTATCGACTCATGTCAGCCTGCGCAGTCCGCGCAGGCTGACATGTGACGAAACTTTTTGCTATATGTAAATTTTCTGCATGTTAAAGAACCAGTTTACCTTATGACCTTGTCGGTTGTTAGACAAAATGGATTTCATGGATCCATAATTATATGAATGCTTGCTCTGTAAAATGGATCACGAAAATGCATCAAGCCTCCTTTCGCCACAGCACGGCTCAGATCAATCGTAGGTAACGAAACAAAGATGACATGGCGTACTTTTGACCGCCGCTGGTTAAACCCTTTGGCTGCTAAGCGCGACTCACTGACCTTTAGCGGACAGTGTAGATGAAGATCAGACTGCACAGAACGTGCTGTCTGATTTTGGATCTACACTGTCTGATGAAGAGATTTTTTTTCCCTTTTTTTTCCTTAAAAAAAAAAAAAAAAAAACGTTTGAAATAATATTGCTCAGGCTTTTGCTTCCGATTTGAAAATTTCAGTTCATTCATTTAGAAGGATAACGGTTAACGCTTTACCAGATGTCAAAATTTCTGATTTTTCCAGATTGAAAATATTTGCAGATGACAAAATCAACGTGGCTCCATTGGTTTGTATTTGTCTTTGAAAGGTTAGAAAACATTTTGGAAAAAGAAGAAAATGCTGGTTACCAGCATTTTCTTCTTTTCCCACGACGTTTTCAAAAGCTGTCTTTTCCAGGGTTGTTAAAACTCGGGATTGTGTGGTAAAGGGTTAAATAAACATGTATTTTGAGAGAAAAGGGACGCAACTCAAGTAGATTTGGTTTTTATTGGAGTTTAACGCCACTTTAACAGCTCAGGTCATATCATGGCGGTCAGCGACGCACCTATGTGTTTCCTGGCTTTCTCACACCAGTACTGACACAACTTTCTTTCCAAAGCCACTGACTACTTTCCTCACATGTATCAGAGGTGAGAGGCGAAAAATCGCCGGAAAGAAAGTTTGCCTCAACCGGGTATCGAACTCGCAACCACCAGGTCACGAGTCCGACACTGAGCTACCCGGGCGGGCCAACTCAAGTAGAGAGACACTTACAGAATCTGCATTTAAACACTGAAACTGCTTAGTGCTTTGCAAATGAACACGAGCATTCAAAATCCAAAGAGTTGTAGAATTCAAAAGAAGAAAATCATTATTCTTTCTTTCTTTCTTTGTAGCTGAACACAGTTTCCATATTAAGTTTTAGTTTAAACATATTTATTTTGCATCGATTGAGAAACAAATTCGTACAACTTAATACAAATCTCTCTCGATTCTGCTTCCTGGAAACTACACCAGTACTCGCACCGAATGTGTGGGCCAATAAACAGTCCCAAAGTTGACATCGGCTACCGGGTATCGAACTCAGGACCTTTTGATTACGAGGCCAGCACTCTATCTCTCAACCGTGGTTGTCCGTGGTTTTCCATATTTATACGGTTAAAACGCTGCGGCAAGTAGACTTACCCATGCTTTCTTCGAGTTTCAAAGCGCGTCAAAAGACCATTTTACCTCCTGATGTGGCCGGATTTTAGACCAAATAGAACCCTATTTTGCGATAACTTGCTCGGTAAAATTCGTTGCGAAGATGTATAAAAACCCCTTCCCACAGAGATCTGCTCAATTCTGTTATATAAAGGCGAGAACATAACTATTTTCTTGCTGTGGTGTGTTGCAGAAACGCGGTTAAGAGCGGTGAATTCAGATTTTTTTTACTTCAGTGCTCTCCTATATTATACAGGAGAGTTTCCGTGCTTCCGCCCAAAAACTAAGTTTGATTTCATATACCGATAAATACATGACAACAGTAATATCGCAACCCAAGGGGACCTTACTTTTTTCATATATCACACATTAGAACTCTCTGTCTCTAGAAAAAATAAACCTATATCAGGTGTCGCACTACTGCGACCTGGTTCGCACTGGGTCACTAGTGGGTCAAAAGTAGTCCCGTTTGAAAGTGTGACAGCTAGTACTTCTGCTGAACTGTTTTCTTGGAGAAAATGGAAGAACATGTCTAATACGTGTTTCTGGTGTTGATTTGGTGATTCATTTATTTATTTATTTATTTATTTTTTTTTTTTTGAAACTAAGAGCAAGTTTGTTCTTAAATGGGGAACTATTTTGTGACCATATAGAGGAACATGGTCTTCAGCCGAGAAAGGACTTTTTTACACTATGATTCCTCAACAATAGTTGTGTTTGAGATAGAAGAGCGAATAAGTCAATCTGTTGAGGTGTCATTTCTTAAGAAAATTCTTGAGTAGGCACCTGAACACTTTATTTAATAGAAACAAGAAGCAAAGTTCTGAGTTTGCTTATAATAGCGCATGTACTGGGGAAGGTCAAAGCAGGTGATTTTCACTCTATATCCAACTATGCAAAAACCCGTGCTGTGACACCATCATAATATTATACCAGTAAAATATGACCTCAGTCACTAACACAGCAACTGACAGAACGGTTACTAGTCTCATATATCATACAATAGAATTCCCGAACCTGTGTCAAAGCCCCCAGTATGATGTTATGTATTCGAGACAAAATCTACATAAAACACAGCATTCCTGTCTTAAGAGAATGTAGATATGTCATTCATTATACATTTAGTCTTGCTTTCTATACAATAAGAAAAAAGTTGAACGACTTCGCTGGTTTCTGGTTGTATTGGTCATTCCCCGAACTGTGAACTGGTCACATTTCCAGGCCGGTTGTTAATCCCGGTCAGGCGAAAAGCGAGGTTTTTGCGGACAGCATAGAAGCACACACTTTCAGTCTGATCTTTGATCTATACCACCCGCTTGTTCAGTAAAACCTATATGAGTCCCTGGTAGGGAAAAAAAAATTAAAACTAGGTTAAAAGTCGCTCCATTTTAGTTTTCTCTTTACCCGATTTTAGAATTGAGCCGTGCTCTGGCAAAAGGGGGCTTAATGCAATGTCGTAATGCATAATACCAATCAAGCCATCACATAATTAAGTGTCCATAATAGCCACTTTTTTGAACAACCGACTGAATCATATCATGAGGTAGACTGGTCCTTTGACATACAGAAAATAGACCTATTGCGAAAAGTTTCGGCCCAGGTCAGCCTGCGCGGACTGCGCAGGCTGACCTGGGTCGATACTTTTCGCAGATGCATTAAGCCCCCTTTTCACAGAGCACGGCTCAATTATTTTTTTTTCTCCTAGCGACAAACACTTGGACCGACTGTACTAGCAGATTGTCATCTTCACAAGAGTTACCTTACTTTGGAATGCTATTATTTAAATTTAAATACATTTCGACACCGGCATTGTTCACTTTTGTTCACTGCAGCTGGGCCTTTAAAGATAGATACAGGAACAAACCGTAGTGTAAGATCGATTGATTTCACTGAAAAACACTTCAACACTGAAAGGTTTTAAAAACCATATCATGTATAGCATGGGCTGTCTCCACAAACCATTCAAAAGTGCAATGAAATAAAGCGAGCGGCGCTCTGGCAAAAAGGGCGTTTAATGCATCCCCGTGACTCATCACACAAGATTGAAACACTGCTCAGCCACTTTTGTTGTGATTTATACAGATCAAAAGCTAAGAACAAAGAAGAAAATTATATTTTGTATATAAAAAAAAAATGAGCATTCCCTTTTAACCCATACGCTGCTAAACGCGACTCACTGACCTTTTGTGGACAGTGTAGATCAAGATCAGACTGCACAGAACGTGCAGTCTGATCTTGGATCTACACTGTCCAATTAGAAGATTTTTTTTTTCCAAACGATAATTTTGAAATAGCATTATTCTGGGTTTTAGTATCGGCTTGAAAATTTCATTTAACTTATTTAGCAGGTTAAGGGTTAAAGGGGGCTATTCAAATTTTTATAACAATACCAAACTGCAACAATCTTTTGTCACTGAATGTTGTAACGTTATAATTTGCAAACCACTTATGAATAGGAAAAGCGAAGGAAGAAAAAGTTTTCAATAGTTTCTCCGTAAAGTGAGACGTAGCCCCCCAAGATCTTTTTAGGGTCTGTATTCACCAACCATTCTTAAGAACGCTCTTAGACTTATTCTACGGATTTTTTTTCTCTAAATTTGAAAGGAACACGACTCCTGATTAGCTAAACCATTTGGTTTAGCCATGGCTAAACCAAATGGTTTAGCTAATCAGGAGTCGTGTTACTTTCAAATTCACATCAGAATTTCGCGGTGGTTTATTGGCATGTCACATGGTCCATACCACGTGGGTTCTTTTTCAACGTGAAACGATGACGTCACATCTAGTCTCACTGAAATAAACAGACGGGGTTTCAAATTGTAAAACGGCCATCCACATTTTACTGTCGGTAACCGTTCAGTATTGTTTACGTTTGCATAGAAAATAACATGTATTAACCAGTATTCTACAATAAATTTTCATTTACGAAAAGTAACATATATGTGCCCTTTGAAGTCGTTTTCCTATATGTTAATATTGGTGTAATAATTACGTCGTAACCCTTGTCACTTATTTAACTCTCTTCCTAACTGTTAACCTACAAGCACATTCTGTGCAGTCTGATCTTGATCTATGCCGTCCGCAAAAGCTACCGTCTTCTCATTTTGTGTTGAAAAGATTACAAATCAATAATTTATCGATTTTTTTCTAGATTACCCTGAAACCTTTGGAGAGACTGGAAATTAACCCTTTAACAAACAATCCCATTACTTTACAACCCTGGGGAAAAGAGGCTTTTGAAAACACTGTTGAAAAAGGAAAAAATGCCGGTAACCATCGTTTTTTGTTATCTTTTTTCCTCAATGTTGTCATACCTTTCGTAGACAATTCCCACAACTTTAGCGATAAATTTACAACAAAAAATAAGCCTTTGCTGAGGGTATTTTTACCAACCCGTGTTTTTTTTTGTTTTTTTTTTTAATCATAGGAAACAGGGAAAATGCTGGTTACCAACATTTTCTTCATTTCCGACAATGTTTTCACAATTTTCCATAAAAAAAAGCCAACATTTTCTTTTTCGATGTGTCGGCAGCAAATTCTTTCAATATGGATAAATCGAAAATCAATTGCCGGAATTTTAGACTCGTCCAAATTGAAGGCATTTGCAGACGACAAACTCAAATGTTGCACATTTCATGGAATTTCTCTTTTTGAAATGGTATAAAACATTGCGGGAAAAGAAGAAAATGCTGGTTACCAGCATTTTCTTCTTTTCCCACAATGTTTTCAAAAATTCCCCCCCCCCCCCACCCCTTGGGAGTCGTTAAAACTCGGGATTGTTGGTAAAGAGTTAAAAAAAAAAAATGCTCTAAATATTCCAGCCAATACCTAGTTCCGGCTAACTCGTATTTGTTCATTTAGTTCGATTATTCGTAAGGAGTCCAAATAAAACAGAGAATAGGGGGTGGGGGGGGGGGGTGTAGAATAAATATGAACCATGCTCTGGCAAAAGGGGGCTTCATGCATCTCCTTGATGCATTATACTAGGTAGATTACGTCATTACGTATTTCTTTTTTATATATAAAATCCATTTTGTCAAACAACCAGCTGAATCCTGAGGTAAAATGTTCCTTGGACACGGAGAAAGTTCACCTCACAGAAAGCAAAATGTTTCGAGTCAGGTCAGCCAGCGCGGACTGCACAGGCTGACCTGAGTCGATACCTTTTGCAGATGCATTAAACCCGCTTTTCACAGAGCATAGCTTATCTATAGGTTCATTTGGTTCGATTATTTGCAGGGAATTCAAATTAAACAGAGAATAGGGCGGCAGAATAAATACATTTCCTGTTAAATCTATATACTATTTACTTGCCGCCATAATTATATCGACAGTTAATGGAGATTATCTGACTAAAACTGATCATGTAAAATCGGAGGGTGTCGATTAAGATCGGACGGTCTATGAAATTGCGTTAATTTGAAATTTAATCCTTAACCTGTTAATTGAGTGAAAGAAATCTTTCAAGCCGATAGTAAAAACCTAAATTTTGCTTTTTCATAGGTATTTTTTGGGGAAAAAAATATCTCCAAATCGGACAGTGTAGATCCAAGACCAGACTGCACGTTCTGTGCAGTCTGATCTTGATCTACACTGTCCGCATGGGTCTTTGAGTCGCGCTTAACAGCCTATGGGTTAAAACAACATTTGGAATACAATGTAGAATGCCTTGTCGATATGAGCCTTTTCATTCTTGCCTATGTGATCTTACTGTGGGAGCGTGCGGTTGCATTTCGTCTTACGTATGCTGCTGGTTTTATGACAGAATTCATTTCTCTCTGTTCCTTGAGCATTGACCCTCAAGCTGCTATGTTATACATCAAAGGAACATTTCCAGCCAATGTCAGAAACCGAAATCTTGCGATTTTTTGGGTTCATAAGCTGGAAAAAAATCAAAGCGTTGAAGGCACTGGTGTGGCATTTGTCAAGGGAGCCATTGTGTGGAATTAATAATATGAAAAATAAACCATAGAAATAGTTTCAAAATATTCGCTTGAAAGTCAACCTACTATATAGTCATGCACAATCCAATAGAGTAGCGTGCGATCTTGTGGGACGAACAAGTCCGGGCGAAGAAGCCCAGGGACGAATAAGCCCAATAAAGAAACTGGTTTGGTAAGATCAAGCACGGAATCGGGGGTCAGGAAACGGGAATAGTGTGTATCATTACGCCATAGAAGACCATAGCGGATCAAGCTATTTTCGACAAAAAAGAAGTATTTCCATGATCGATGGCCTATTCCAATTTATTTTAATACGCCATTTTCATTTTCATAACTGAGTGCAATCGGAATACTTATTTGTCTTAGAAAAACTGAGTTTACTTAGGTTTACTTCCTTCGGTTTTGCACAAAATACGATACATGATTTTCAAAATGCCGTATTGAACTCATAGTGGCATTGTCTTCGACAAATGCCACAATTAACCTTATCGGGCCTCCAGGATGACATGGTTGGTACGAAAAACAACGGAGATGCATTAAACACCTTGAAAAGAGCATAACTTTATTTTTTGTTTCAGAAATCAGAAATAGTCAATCCAGTAAGAAATTGCGTTTCTATGAAATTGAGAATTCTTGAGAATAAGAAAATCATGGTATATATAATGCATGGTGAATACCGATCCAGGTCTTGCCTAGACTAAACAGACAGGCCTGCTGGGGTATGTCGAGGGCCAGGGGAGAGATTTCATGCAGTCGATCGTGTTCCTATGATTATTATGGTGGCTACTCCATCACGGACCGAGCTCCGGCAGCTCAATCGGTAGCGTACAGGGCTTTAGAATAGGGGGGTCGCTGGTTCGATTCCCGGCTCGGCCAATTTCCTTCCGAGGATTGATGATAGTCATTTCGACAGAATTCATTCCCCACTCACAGCTGGCAATTGTTTCGACAATAGCTATGTGGGAAAGCAGCCAATGGCTTGGAAAGAATATTGTGCGGAGTACTGGTAAAAGAAACTCCAGGAAAGCATGAGTAGGTGCACTGACCGCCGCTATATAACTGAAAAATATAATGTTGAAAACGGCGTTAAACACCATACAATCAATCAATCAGTCAATTCCATCACGGTCTTGGGCTGAGTCAGTTGTGACAGTTCGAACTTCGTTCAATAAATCATTTGCACAAGAAGTTATGTATTTCGGGGTATAAACACCCTCTAAAAACATCTTATTCGAGTTTCATATATGGACAAGAGTTATCAACACACAAAAGGGTAAACTAACAAGGAATACAAGTTCACCATGAACAGTTTGGGAAATGAGTGTCTTTCATAGTTAACCACAACTCCAGATAATAGTGATAGTATTCTAAATCCATTATTTCTCTCCCAAACCCTATGTTATGGGTACTCATTAGAATCGTCTCGATGAGACGATTCTAATGAATACCCATAACATAGAATTTAGTGGAGACTGATTGATATTTTCAAGTTTGAATTCAAAATCACTCCCTCTATCTGGAGCTATGTTTTCAGATTAGAACTAAATTTCGAAATTAACACGTTACCAAACAATCCCAATTTTAACGACCCACAAGAAGATAGCCTTTTAAAATATTGTTGGAAAAGGAAAACATTCTGGTTAGCAGGATTTTCCCCTTTTTTCTCAACGTTTTCTATTCTGTGAAAGACAAATTCCATTACATGATAAACATTTAATTCGCCACCTACTTTGGAATTAGACCAGTCTGAATTTATGTCAACTGGTAAAGAATTAACAAAAAAAGAAAACGAAAAATAAACTTACTTCATCCGCTCCAAATGACATCAACACTTTGTCATCCATTTTTTCTCAAACCACACCGTTGATATATATATTTTATTCTTAACTTTTTAAGGTCGATTAGAATTCATGGTTTAATTCTACAAATAGTTTAGAAATTGTTTAGTTCTTCTTATATAGCACTCATTTAAAACATTCCATGTTAATTCCAGATTCTTTACTTCAGTGGTAATATGTTATTAGCCAATGTCTGAATCAAAAGTGTTTTTTTTTAACATTGTGGGAAAAGGAGAAAATGCTGGTAACCAGCATTTTCTCCTTTTCACACAATGTTTTTTATCCTATCACAAACAAATTTAATCTTACCATTTGATCAATACAAAAAGTTTTTTTTGTCTGCAAATGCTTTTAATTTGGACCTGTCTAAAATTGCTTGGTTACAACTTGATTGAAATTATTTACCTAGAATGTCTTTCTTGAACAGTTTAATCTCTACTCGCATTGCTTAATTGATATGGGTCTTTTTTCTCCAAAAAGGCCCAGAAGCACCCTAAAGCAAACAATGCGGTGCTAAAATACATTTGAGCCATGCTCTGGCAAAAGGGGGCTTAATGCATCTCCGTGATGCATGATACTAATCAAGCCATCACATAATTAAGTGTCCATAACAGCCACTTTTTTTGAACAACCGACCATATCATGAGGTAGACTGGTCCTTTGACATACAGAAAACTGACCGATAGCGAAAAGTTTCGGCCCAGGTCAGCCTGCGCGGACTGCGCAGGCTGACCCTGGGTCGATACTTTTCGCAGATGCATTAAGCTCCTTTTTCACAGAGCACGGCCCATTTAGATTTAAAATATACTTTTTAACAGTATGGAAATTATTGTGAAGATGTCAGTCTAACCCTAGTCCTACTAAATAAGTGATATGAAACTTTTAAGCCGATAGTAAAATCTCGCATTTTGCTATTTCAACGATATTTTTGGGGGAGAGACATCTCCTTGTCGGAGAGTGTAGATCCAAGATCAGACTGCACGCTCTGTGCAGTCTGATCTTGATCTTTACTGTCCCTCAAAGGTCCTTGAGTCGCGCTTAGCAGCCAAAGGGTTAAGTAATATACGGTTGGTCTAAGTGTTAGTCGGTGGCAGAAAAATGAATATTAATACCAGGTTAAAAATTAAACAAAGTATATAGCCACCTGGCAACTTTTTATCCAGGTTTAAAATTCATTTTTATTTTCTGCCAGCGACTAACACATGGACCGACCAATAACAGATTGTCATCTTCACAATAATTCCCATGCTTTTAAATGCCGGTATGATTCAAATTTCACTGCATCTTAACACCTGTTTACTTTTGGTCGCCTCTGGGCCTTTGAATAATCATTTTTTCCGCAATGTTTTCTACCCTACCAAAAAAATAGACCAGAGCATTTATCCAGTTTAGCTTCACTTATTTTATTGCCTGCAAAATCCTCTAATTTGAACAAGCCTGATTTGTTTTTTTGCTGGTAAAGAGCTTATATTATAATTGAACCATGCTCTGTGAAAATGGGGTTTAATGCATCTGCAAAAGGTTTCGACCCAGGTCAGCCTGCGCAGTCCGCGCAGGCTGACCTAGGTCGAAACGTTTTGCTTTTTGGTTATTTTCTACATCGCAAACGACCATTCTACCCCCGGGTTCGGTTGGTTTTAGAAATAATATAAAATAGGTTCTAATAATCCATAATCATGTAATGACTTGCTTAGTTTGATGGATCACGGAGTGCATTAAACCCCATTTTGCAAGAGAACGGCTTAATTTAACGCAGCATAAATTCCATTATAATCCATATAAAACTTCAAAGTCGCGCCAAGTGAAAAAAATAATCGAAATATCTAACTATATTTAGCCCATTGACAATTTTACTACAACTCCCGTCACAAAGCTACCATCTTCACTAAATGTTGGTAATTTGTTTTTGACGTGTGGCAGTATCGGTAAGGCAGGGCGGGATTTCCTAAACGGGGCGATGGAAAATATCCATAACGAGGCTAGTGTTAGTATCGTCCTTCCAAACAGTGGGGTCCTGCGTGGCTCGGTGGAAAAGTCTGGGACTCGTAACCTGGAGGTCCCGGGTTCGAGCCCCATCTGATCCGCTGGGTTTTTCGTGGGAGTGTCCTTGGGAAAGACTCTTCAGAGCCCTAGCCCAGTACTGGGGAAACCCAGGAAATACATGAATTTGTGAGCTGTGGCCGTAATATGACTGAAATAAGGTTGAAAGCGGCTTAAAACACCATTCAATCAATAAATAAATCAATCAATCAATCTTCCAAACGGCATTGCACATTGGTAGTTAACTGCCATTAATAGTTATATTAACCCATATCCAGCCAGATAAGTGAAATGAAACTTTCAAACCGATGGTAAAAACCCAAATGTTGCTAATTCAAGCCGAGCCCCGGTAGCTCAGTCGGTAGCGTGCAGGTCGGGGTTCGATCCCCGGCTTGGCCAATTTTTTTCCGATGATTGATGATAGTCATTGCGACAGGAGACATTCCTTTCTCACCGCTGACCATTGTTTCTACGATGGTTATGTGGGAAAGCAGCCAGTGGCTTGGAAATAATATTGTGAAAAGTACTGGTAAAAGAAACTCCAGAAGAAGCATGGATGAGTGCACTGACCGCCGCTATATAACTGAAATAATGTCGAAAACGGCGTTAAACACCAAACCATGTACCATGCTATTTCCAAGTTATTTAGGGTAGAAAATATCTCCTTATCGGACAGTGTAGATCAAAGATCAGACTGCACGTTCTGTGCAGTCTGATCTTTGATCTACACTTTCCGCAAAAGGTCAGTGAGTCGCGATAAGCAGCTTAACTCTTTACCAAACAACAAAATTTTAGACCATTCCAAATTGAAAGCTTTTGCAGACGACAAAATAAATATGACCCAAACATTGAAATTTGTTTTGGATAGGGCAGAAAACATTGTGGGAAAAGGAGAAAATGCTGGTAACCAGCATTTTCTCATTTTCCCACAATATTTTCAAAAGGCCTCTTTCTCAGGGTCGTTAAAACTCGGGATTGTGTGGTAAAGAGTTAACGGTTTAGATTGAAGCCGGTCGAAAAATGACACCATATTTTCTATTTTTCGGAGAACCAATAACCCACTTAAACAATAATTTATACAAACTAACACCTCAAAATTAAACCGAAAGCAATAAATGCCACTTTTCCTGCGCGTTTCCGTCTAAATCATTTTCCGACATAGTCACGTGGTTTCTGAAACGAGGTGGAATGGTATAAAATTTCTTAAACTTAATGTCATTGTCGTCTCGTTATTCATCAATCATTTTCTGCCTTAACCCTTTCCCAAACCAGTATTTTAGACTGGTCCAAATTGAAAGAGTTTGCAGACGACAATTTTAAATTTGATGAAAATGACAGAAAGTTCTCCAAAAGGGTAGAAAACACTGTGGGAAAAGGAGAAATTGCTCGTTACGAGCAATTTCTCCTTTTCCAACAGTGTTTTCAAAAGACTTGTACTGCAGACACGTGAAAACCAGGGCTTGTTTGGGAAAGGGTTAAATAAAATTAAGGCAAGTTAATGTTTGCAGACAGGGAAAAATGGTTCATCCCTTTACTAGGTTTCTTCATGGCACAGTGGTAATGTGTAGGTTCTTGTAAACTGGATGTTCTGGATTCGAGTCTCTGCTGTCCAGTGTCCATCGGGTTTTTCGTAGGAGTGTCCTTGGGCAAGACACTTCAGAGCCCTAGCCACGCATAGGTGAAACCCAGGACATATATAAATATGTGATTTATCGCCGTGATATGACTGGAATATTGTTGATAGCGGCGTTAAACACTATTCAATCAGTCAATATCCCTTAACTAAACGTTCCTGCGAAAGGCTCTTTTTAAAACATCGTGGGGAAAAAAAAAGAGAAAACTTCCAGTAACCGAAATTTTCTCATTTTTGAAAATGCCCCCACTATCTTTTAAGAGACAAGTGCATTCGATCTTGACGGGCCAGTCTGAAATTCTGTCGTTTGGTAAAGAGTTAACACTTGGTTGTCACGACAGAAAGAATTAAAATATTCGGAGAAAGTTTGGAGGTCTTTCCCGCCCCTTTCCTTCATAAGCGCCAGCCTTACGATTTCTACCTGAAAGACTGAAAAAAGCAAGCCCCGATATAGCGCATTTGGTAGCGTACAGGTCTTAACAATAGCGATTCGCTGGTTCGAATCCCTATTTCGGCCAATTTTATTTCCGAGGACTGATGATGGTCATTGCTACAGAATTCATTCCTCTCTCACCGCTAATCATTGTTTCGACCATGATTATATGGGAAAAAACAGCCAGTAGCTTGGGTGGGAATAATGTGCTGAAAACTGGTAAAAGAAATTACAGGAAAGCATGGAAAGCTGCACTGGCCGCTGCTACCTAACTGGTATAATGTCAGTAAAACGGCGTTAAAAACCATTCATCTATGAACAATAGACTGAGAAGCAATAATTAATCATTGAACTGGGCACGCCAATAGTAGACGAGTTACACCTTTTAGAAAGGTGGTTAAATGCATCTGCAAAAAAAAAAAATCGAACCAGGTCAGCCTGCGCAGTCCGCGCAGGCTGACCTGAACTCGAAACTTTTTGTTATTGGTAAACTTCTCTGCGTCGTGTAAAAGGACCATTCTACCTTATAATTCTGTCGGTTTTAACCGTTTTCCTGCTCTCTCTCTCTCTCTCTCTCTATATATATATAATGAAACTTCTAAGTCCATAGTAAAACCTCAAATTTTCCTATTTCAGAGATATTTTTGGAGGAGAGATATCTCCATATTGGACAGTGCAGATCCAAGATCAGACTGCACGTTATGTGCAGTCTGATCTTGATCTACACTGTCCGTAAAAGGTCTTTGAGTCACGTTTCGCAGCCTATGGGTTAACCCTTAAACTATATTAATCCTGTGTTTTGAAGACCCTGAGTGAGAAACCTGTTGACAGCATTGAGGGAAAACGTCACCAGCATTTTCTCCTTTTTCCACAATGTTTTACAGCATTACAGACGACTTCTTTCGTGGAATATTAGAATAGTATTCTGGTTATTTGTTTCAGGAGGTGAGAAGATAAACTGGTACCCATTGTATCTCCCTAAACCGTCCGGTTGATACGAATATCGATAACAGGCTGCGAGTCTAGTGAGACAATAAAATAACGAAGGGAGATAACTGTTTCTTCAAGAAACGACATTGACAAAGAATGATTTCATCAGTTAACTCCCTTCGACTCTATCCAGGCCAAGTATATGAACTATCCGCTGTGGAAAGGGGGCTCAGTGCATCTGCAAAAAGTATCGACCCAGGTCAGCCTGCGCTGTCCGCGCAGGCTGACCTGGGCCGATACCTTTTGCTATTGGTCTATTTCGTGCATGTCTTTAGAACTAGTCCACCTCATGATTCAGTCGGTTGCTGAAAAAAAAAAAAAAAAAATGGCCATTATGGGTCCATAATTATGTGATGGCTTGATTGGTATCATGCATCACGGTGATGCATTAAGCCCCCTTTTTGCCAGAGCGTGGCTCATATATATAAATGCGACCTCTTTCAACGGCTGAAAATAAATCCATCGAATAGCAAGGATTTTTATCATGTAAACTTGACTAAATAGGCGTTCTGGGCAGGTTGATCTGGAGCTTTGTAGTTTGCAAAACCCCCACTTTTGGCCCATGCTTAGTATATCGTATTTAAAAAAAAAAAGTAAAAATCCTACGAGTCAGATGAGATATGTAAACATTTCGACGTAAGGGGAATTCTTTTCATCTTCCGCAATGACTTTATCATACACATGTATATTGTATCGTTATTCACTTTCCAAATGTTGAACTTTATTTATGAATTTCCTTTTCTATAGGCAACAAAATAGTTCCCCCAAAATGAGAAAGTTGCATTCAGTTTCCATAGAAACAATCAAGTCAATACCGGGAACACATTTTAGACCTGTCAAGATATCATTGAAGTTTTCATACTTGGCTCGACCAAGATATTAAGTGCACATGCATTACTCGACCAAGATATTAAGTGTGCCAATATAACTCGCCCAAGATATAGTGTACGAATATAACTCGACTAAGATATCAAGTCTACATACAAAACTCGACCAAGATATAGAGCATTTTTTTTTTTCTCCGGGGAAAGGTCGAAATTTATTTCATTAAGTGAACATTATTGGTAACATTTAAATATTACCGATGATGTTCACGAAATGAAATAGATTTCGATCTTTCATCGACATAATAATAATAATAATGATAAATAAATCTATTTATTTCATGGTTCTAACAACCCCCTTTTTTTGGGGGGGCGGGGGGGCGTAGGACTTTCATCAAAATTCAGTACATTTGTTTTCGGCAATTCCCCGTGGCGTACCCTCCTCACATAACAACGCATTGCATTATGGCGTAAAGTGCGAGAAATATAGGGTAAATTCGCGAGAATTACACCATATTTACTTCTGGTTGAATGGCACGCGCTGTTTATTTAGTTAACAAGTGCGCGGGAACTACTGTTTCCGCCTTCAATTGAAGAGTTAGAAAATATGAAATTGGTATTTTTGGCAGCGGGTGAAACCCGCTGTCATAGTCCCCAGGTATGAGTTACTGATTTTCAACGCTTACGATATTTATCTAGGTCGAGAATTCTTGCATCCGGCAGCTTTTTCCTGGATACGCGAGGTAAACAAAACTTGATTCCTACACTTGACTAAATAGTTCCTCCATGAATACACAAACGATCATGTATAAATACGCGCTACTCGCGCAGACGACACCCTTTCAAAACTGCCTTACACCTTACGAGTTCATCCGTAATGTTACTGTAGAATAGAAACGGAAAGAGGGCGTCGGTATCTACATAGACCGAAAAAGTGCAAAGGAAAATATTTTCAGAGCAAAAGTTTTTATTAGTCGCCGCGCAGAAGCGCGCGACTATATTTTTAATAGTTTTTCGAGTTAGGACATGGACAATGGGAATTTCTTTTTTATAGGGGTGTTAAGGTTAACAAGGAATCTTTCTACTTCGCCTTAAACTGGCTTTTTAATTCATTCTTAAACTACGAAGTATATACAATACGATACTATTTTTGCTCTGTTAATACTTACAACATCAAAAAATCCGCCCAAGTATTACTTTTATTTTCGCTATTCGCGAGAAATGGACTCATCCAAATAAATGCCTTGTTTCCACTGGTCAAGGCTGTACAGGTTTCCAGTCATTTCGTACCTAGTTAATTTCGTACCTAGGTCATTTCGTAGATACGATTTTGGTCATTTCGTACCTACCTATACTTTCTATTTTGGTCATTTCGTATCCAGTTGGTCATTTCGTATCCACTTTCGTCATTTCGTACACAGGTTTAATTATCATTTTGATTATTTAGTACCTAGTTTTTCCTACTATTTGTGTTTTTTGTTGAATGACCACCGCTAAAATTGTACATTGCTGAAATTGTGTTAAATTCCGCCGAAGAACGAGTATGATGGTTATGATTGTATCTAACCATTATTGGTTACTTCTTTCTAAGTTTAGTTTTTAAAACAAAGATTGTTTAGAACCCTTTTGTTTATTTCTCACCAAGTTCTAGATAAATTTACATGTACTTTGTTGGAAAAAATCTGGAGAGAGACCAGTTTTTCGCTGTGTTGTTCATAAATCGCAATGCAAAACCAATATTCTTTATTAACAGCGTTCACCAAACAGTATAGTTTTAGACTTGTTTAAATTTAAAGCATGCCTTGCAAACTTACGTTCTCTTGAATCATACTATCCTAGGACATTAACATTTTAGTAACTTGGCCCTGTTTTCAACACTTTCCCAAACAAACGCGGGTTATCACGTGCGCTGTCAAATTCTTTTGGAAAAACATGTTGGATAAGGAGAAATTACTCGTTATAAGCAATTTCTCCTTTAACAATTACTTTTCCCCCCACTACTAGCGAATTTTCTACCATTTTTGCAGCTTTTTAAATTGTCGTCTGTCAACTCTTTGAATTTGGAAGAGTCTGATATTTTTCGTTTGGAAAAGAGTTCAGAGAGCGCTATGCGAGGGTATTAGATACTGTAACAGAAGACAACTTTTGATATAGATTCACAGTCACATCAATTTCATAATGTGTTAAAAAATCTGCTGATGAAAACTGACATTTACTTATTTGCCCTGGCTTTCTTGAAGCATTAAATAAAAAAAATTTGCGGCGACTTTGATTCTTTGCATCGACTTTTTCTTGTCGGTGTTTGTTTGCATGATGAATTTTGAGCATAGGGCATCGTAATGGGATTCGTGTAACATCGCCTTTTATCGCCAAAGTCGTACGGATTCGGCTATGACAGGCGATGTTACACGAAAAGTCACCCATTAAGCCTTTGGCAGACGGCAAAATTTCAGCTGTGTTCAAACTGAAAGCATTTGCAGACGACAATTTCATTGTGGCTCAAATGGTACAAGTTTTATTTTATAGGATAGAAAACATTGTGGATAATAGAGAAAATGCTGGTTCCCAGCATTTTCTCCTTTCCCAGACTGTTTTCACAAGGCTTTTTTCTCAAGGTTGTTAGAAGTCGGCATTGAGTGGTAAAGAGTTAAAAGTAGTTATAACTGCAAATTATATTATGCATTTACTTGTACAACACAATCTCAAGTTTTAACGACCCTTAGAACATAACTTTTTACAAACATTGTAGGAATGGGAGAAAATGCTGGTAAGCAGCATTTTCTCCTTTTCCAACAATGTTTTCTACCCTATCAAAGATGTACACTGTTTTTGAGCCATGTTTCAATTTTTGTCTGCAAATGGCTTCTTTCAGTATAATTTATTAGCAGTTAATGAAATTTAAACAGCTTGGGTCATAACAGCTGCCAGTGTACCTATGCATGCGTTTCTTGGCTATTTCCTTAAGGTCATGCACTGAATAACAACATGGCATAAATGATAAGTGGATCAGAAAGAAGACCATGCTGGAAATTTAAACCAGCGGTACCAACTTCAAGTCTTTGAGCTACAAACTCCTTAAAAGGGATCGGCAAAACTTTTATAAAGCACAGTATTTGGCCTACAAGGATTTTGAGGTGTAAAACCTCAAAATTATACTAAGACTGGTCTTCAGTACTTTAAGATACCTTTCAAGAATTTCATAAATGTTACGGATTGATATAATAGAAAACATTGGTTAGAAGCACTTTCTCCATTTCCACAAATATCTTTAAAGGCCTCTTCCACAGGGTCATAAAAACTTGGGATTGTTTTGGAAAGGATTAATATCATTTATTCAAGTCTTGTTTTCTGCCTGTGCTCATGTACTAGATTTTATCTTTCTTTTAGCCACAAACAAATGAGCTGTGCTTTGGCAAAAGGGGGCTTCTTGCATCCTCGTGATGGATTATACCAAGCAAGACATAAATAATTATTGATCCATAGACCGACCCTTCGTTGTACAGAAAATGGACCAATGGCGAAAAGTTTCAGCCCAGGTCAGCCTGTGAAGACTGCACAGACTGACTGCCTGCACAGGCTGACCTAAGTCTATACTGTTTGCAGATCGATTAAGGCACCTTTTTACTTCAAGTCAAGTATAAAGGAAACCTGTGCAAAGAAAGTAATAAGATCTGTAGCTGGCACAAACCCGCTGCCTTCAGTGCGTCAGCGCTTTGATTTCACTGGTCGTAACCATGAAATATCAAACCATAATCCACCATTATCTTTCAAAAAAACTACCGAAAAGCATGCAATAAATAAAGGGTACATATACAACTCGATCGAAATACTACGTGGCCATTGACAACTAGAAATGAGCCATGCTCTGTGAAAAGGGGGCTTAATGCATCTGCGAAAAGTATCGACCCAGGTCAGCCTGCGCAGTCCGCGCAGGCTTACCTGGGCCGAAACTTTTCGCTATATGTCAATTTTCTCTGTGTCAAAGAACCACTCGTCCTCAAAACATTCGGCATATCTCGGGTGATCCGGTGATCAAATCCCTCGGCTGTATCACGTAGCTTGATATGCACCTACACGGTACATTTCGCACGTTTCCGGAAGCACACCGCTTTACCGTTATAGAAATTGTAAGGCTCCTCTTAAAAAAGAAAACATGAGTCAATTTTCTATCGTTATCTTTCTAAGAATATTTCAGTCGGCATACAGTTTGTACATTCAATTTTTAGTGTGGTTTATCAATTCCGTTGGGAGTTTTCATCGACAGATCGATAGATGTGAATAACTCCATCGTGGTTGTTCATGTCGTTGCTAAGCGATTTACAGGGGCGCCGCCATATTTAAGATCATGTGATTGGTAATTCAAAATGGAAGCCGCCTTTATACTGACGAGGTTAGATGTAGGTACGGAATCGGCCGAGATGTGACGAGTGAGTCCTCAAAATTCACTCAATTGTTAGACAAAATGGACTTTATGGATCCATAACTATGTAATGACGTGCTTGGTTTAATGCATCACGGAGATGCATTAAGCACCCTTTTTTCAGATCGTGGCTCAAATAATTATCACCCAGCCGGGTAGCTCAGTGGTTAGCGTATCTGACTCGTGGCCTGGTGGTTGCGAGTTCGATACCCGGTTGAGGCAAACTTTCTTTCCGGCGATTTTTCGCTTCTCACTTCTGATACATGTGAGAAAAGTAGCCAGTGGCTTTGGAAAGAAAGTCGTGTTAGTACTGGTGTGAGAAAGCCAGGAAACAAATGGGTGCGTCACTGACCCACTCGTCACAACTCGGCCGATTCCGTACCTACATCTAACCTCGTCTGTATAAGGGAGGCTTCCATTTTGAACTACCAATCACATGATCTTAAACATGGCGGCGCCCCTGTAGATCGCTTAGCAACGACATAAACAACCACTGTGAAGTTATTCACTTCTATCGATCCGTCGATGAAAGCTCCCAACGGAACTGATAAACCACGCTAAAAATTGAATGTACAAACTGTTTGCCGACTGAAATATTCTTAGAAAGATAACGATAGAAAATTTACTCATGTTTTCTATTTTAAGAGGAGCCTTACAATTTCAATAGCGGTAAAGCGGTGTGCTTCCGGAGATGTGCGAAATGTATCGTGTAGGTGCATATCAAGCTACGTGATACAGCCGAGGGATTTGATCCCCGGATCACCCGAGGTATGCCGAATGTCACTGACCACCATGATATGACCTGAGCTGTTAAAATGGCGTTAAACTCCAATACAAACCAATATAAATTATCAAATTAAAAAAAAATTACACATACATACCTCAAAAGCCAAGAATGCATTATCCACATTTTTGTCGCCTTTTTTCAATGCCTTGGATGACCTTGAACTTTGAAAGGATTCAGAATTTGACACAGAGTTCATGGTTGTCCGTGTGCCTTATTCGGTAGAAACCACGCATACATCACTTAAACTTATTACTACGGCACTATCGTATGTACATTCTGCACCAAGTTGAACACAATGTATATATACAAAAATAATTCCCGTAGTCAGTTTTATTTACATCTTATTCTAACATTTGGCGAATTCGATAATCAAGTACATTTTCCTCCAAACTTAGACTGTTAAAATTTATTTTGGACAATTAAATATTTTTCGATATTGAGAAATCGTGGACGCTTTGGCCGTGGTACTGTGACGTATCGAACGGTGTGGTTTACAAATCACGCTGCAATTCGATCACAATTTACCCTGTCGGCTTAAGCATCTAATTTAGCTTATCCACTTTTCAGAATGTTATTCCACTTTTCGGAATGTTATTCCACTTTTCGGAATATTATTCCACCTATCGGAATGTTTTTCCATATTTGCAGCATATTTGTGTCTGTCTGTAACGAATGTACAAAACGGACAATGTTTCCCAATTTATGTGAGCCATGCTCTGGCAAAAGGGGGCTTAATACATCTCCGGGATGCATTGTACCATGCAATTGATCGCATCATTTTGGACCCATTATGTCCATTTTCTCTCACAAATGATTGAATCCTGAGACAGAACGGTCCTTGGACATGTAAAAGAAAATTGACCAAAAGCAAAAAGTTTCGGCCCAGGTCAGCCTGCGCGGACTGCGCAGGCTGACCTGTGTCGATACTTTTTAACAAATGCATTAAGCCCCCTTTTCACAGAGCATGGCTCGTAGGTCGACAACAGGCTAACGTTAGCACTGTCCACGAGACCCTTCACAACCAAAAAAAAACTTTACCTAAAACAAATGCTGTGAGATGGAGTTGATAATCAAAAATTTTGTGAGAACATGCACGTTTTACTCTGGTTTCCTTTTTCCTTTACCATTCCGTAACAACCTACAGAAATACACTGTGTCCCCAAGTATTGTTCAGTAGGGTATTATTTTGCACGACAATAGATTTCAGTACCTTTTCCCCTTATGTAGTCTTTTTTTTCCATTACACTTTGTACAATTAAGTGTTCGACATGTATCTGAAAATAATCCGTGTTTCACGAGAGTTTGCTACATAATATTTACATTTGTTTATCAGACACGCGTTTAGAGCACCTTTAATCGATTATGTTGCGCCGATACCTTCTTTAAATCGCTTAACCCTTTACAAAACGATCCCCTAGTTTGTTTGTATGGTTTGTTGATTGATTGATTGTATGGTGTTTAACGCCGTTTTCAACATTATTTCAGTCATATCGCGGCGGCCAGTGCACCTATCCATGCTTTCCTGGAGTTTCTTTTACCGGTACTCCGCACAATATTCTTTCCAAGCTACTGGCTGCTTTCCCACATAATCATCGTCGAAACAATGGTCAGCGGTGAGAGAGGAATGAATCCTGTCGCAATGACTATCATCAATGTATTGTTTGTATTGGGGTTTAACGTTGTCTTCACATCTTAGGTCATATCACGGCGGTCAGTACACCTCTGCATGTATTCCCTTGCTTTCTCAACACCAGTACTGACACAACGTTCCTCCAAGCCACTGACTACTTTTCTCATATGCATCAGAGGTGAGAGGCGAAAACAAATCTCTCTAGAGTGTACAGTAGGTTTTTCTATAATTTACTACAGTGACCTAACTTTTGATCTGACGTAAGCCAATTTCAAACATGTACGAGATACTATCAAGACAAATATTCTGATCAATTTTCATGAGTATTGGACCAAAAGTGTGGCCTCAAGAGTGTACAAACGGTTTTTCTAAGAAAAAAAAGTGACCTTTTTTTTTTAAACTCAGGTGACCCAGGTTTGAATTCATTCACGAAATTATTAAGACAAACCTTTTGACCAAATTCAATGAGTATCAGAAAATATGGCCTCAAGAGCGTACACAAGGTTTGTCTAATATTTGTCCCGGTGAACTACGGTTTTACCCGATGTGACATGGGTCCGTATTCACCAACCAATCTTTAGAACATTCTTAGTCTTATTCTGCAAGATTTTCTAAATTTGAAAGTAACACAACTTCTGATTGGCTAAACCAAATGGTTTATCCAATCAGAAGTTGTGTTACTTTCAAATTTAGAAAATTCTTGAGAATAAGACTAAGAACCTTCTTAAGAACGGTTGGTGAATACAGACCCTGATTTTGAATTCATCTGCGATAAAATCAAGACAGACATTCTTGTCCATGTTCATGAGTATTGGACAAAAATGCGGCCTGTAGTTTGACCCAGTGACCTACTTTTTGACCAAAGTTGACCCAGTTTCGAAATCATACAGAATATTACCAGGACAATCATTCTGACCAGTTTCCACGGGCATCAGACCGAGGGTGTGGTCCAGAGTGTGTTTATCAGGCTGCCCTAAGATTTGTATCAGTGACCTAATTCTTGATCTCACATGACCCAAAATCAGACTCTTCCAGATATGATCAAAACAAGTATTCCGACCAAATTTCATGAGTATTGCGCCAAAAGTGTGGCCACTATCTTGAGTGTACACGAGGTTTTTTTACGAGTTCACCCAGTTACCTTCGTTTTGACCTGAGTTAACACAATTTTGTCTTATCTGCGATAGTATCAAGAGAAATGTTTTCACTAACTTCTTTGAGTAACAGGCTGAAAATGTGGCCGCAAAGAATGCAAACAAAGTTATTCTAAGACTTGTCACAGTGACTTACTTTTTGACACGAAAGGATCAAATTGCATAATCGTCCGAGATTCAAGACAAACGTTCTGACCCTACTTTCATTGATGTCGTGGCAAATTTGTGGTCTCTAGAGTGCATAAATTAATGTTTTTTGATCCAAGGATCTAAACTTATACATGGATCGTGAAACAAAGTCGACACTTTAGACCAGTTCCGGTCTGCGATTTCTTCCCGGAAATAACCATTATTCGCGCGGTAAAGTGGGTACTTCCAAAGTTTGTCCGAGCACATCACCAGATTCGAACCCGGAATCTATGGTGTAAGTGACCAACATTCTATCCCCAAAACCACTGTCTCCTAGCGGTCTAAGGCGTATGGGCTCTCGGGCATTTGCGTAATTAGTTAGAGTACCTTTACGCTTTCAATGTAAATAGCAAATTAAAACCGCCTTTATAGATGGCGTAGATCAAGATAAGACTGCAGAAAACGTGCAGTCTGATCTTGGATCTACACCGTCCGCTACCTGTCACTTAACTATATCAAAATCACAGTCAATTGTAGTGAGAATCTACTTTTAGACTTTAAAAAAAAATCAGAATCTATTTAACCGGGAGTGGAAGAGTTCACGCTTACAGGACCATATATATATATATATATATATATAAAACAAGAATAACATCACATGGGAGAATATAAGAATAAGATTTATTGCCGACCGGTTTCTTCCATTAAGGAATCATCAGGGCAATATATATATATAAGCAATACTCTGTAAAAAGGGAGCCTAATGCATTTGCGAAAAGTATCGACCCAGGACAGCCTGCGCAGGCTGACCTGGACTGAAACTTTTCGCTATGTTTCGATTTTCTGTATGCCTAAGGACCAGTCTACCTCATGATTCAGTCAGTTGTTAAAACAAGTGGCTGTGATGGACCAACAATTATGTGATTGCTTGATTGGTATCATGGATCACGGTGATGCATTAAGCCCCCTTTTGCCTGAGCATAGCTCACATAAAAGCTCGACCTCTTTCGTACGGCTGAAAGAACAATTCACTGAAACACAGAAAGACTTTAATCGTATAGGCTTGATTGATTGATTGATTGATTGATTGTATGGGGTTTAACGCCGTTTTCAACATTATTTCAGATATATCGCGGCGGCCAGTGCACCTATCCATGCTTTCCTGGAGTTTCTTTTACCAGCACTCCGCACAATATTCTTTCCAAGCCACCGGCTGCTTTCCCACATAACCATCATTGAAACAATGGTCAGCGGTGAGAGAGGAATGAATCCTGTCGCCATGACTATCATCAATCCTCAGAAAGAAATTGGCCAAGCCGGGGATCGAACCAGCGACTTCCTGTTCTCAAGTCCGGTACGCTACCGACTGAGCTACGGGGGCTTGGCTCGTATAGGCTTGACCTAAGCCAGCGGACGGTTTAGATCAAAGATCAGACTGCACGTTCTGTGCAGTCTGATCTTGATCTATGCCGTCCGGAAAAGCCCCTTGACGGTGAGAGTGTTAATCCCATTTGGTTGTGCCGATCTTGCAAAGATACAATAAATATTGAATGAACCGTCATGTTATCTTCACCCAGCTTCCGTGATATCAATAGAGAAAACCTCAGAAAACTGTTTTACAAAGGGTGTTTCTATAAACAACCGACTTGAATACAAGAAATGAAATCTCCGTTTGCACGCGATATACAGGGGTGTACTTGATTGTTTAATCGGTGCTTAGTCTCTAAACGAGAGGGCAATGATGGCCCGGAGTCGCGCAGCTGAAGCTTTTTTGACCCGCCATGACCCATTTCCCAAGATATCAAGACAAACATCTTAAACAAATTTTCATGAGTATTGGACTGAAAGTGCACTTTTTTTTTCCCGAAATTGTCTCAGTGACCTACTTTTTGACGAAACATGACCCATCTTCGAGCTCTCACTCGTTCGAGATATCATCAAGACAAACATTCTGACTTCATGAGTAATGGACTGAAAAAGTGGCCTCTAGCGTGTGCATATGCCTTTTCTAGGATTTGTCCCACTGATCTACTTTTTGACTTGAAATAACCCATTTCTGAAATCGTGGCCTCTAGCGTGTACATAAGCTTCTTCTAGAATCTGTCCCAGTGACCTAGTTTTTGACTCGACATAAGGAATTTTCACATCCGTCGTATACTTTATTATCAAGACAAACATTCTGACGAAGTTTCATGGGTATCTTTTGATGGAACAGAATGTCTGTCCGGTGGCTGGTCATGAAATTAACAAGTATAGTTTGAAAATACGGCCCAAGGGGATTCACGATGTAAAGTTATACGTGTACTGGGCAAAAACATTCACTTTGATTTTGAAATCAGAGCCTGAGAAAACTTAACCATGGATTTTTTTTTTACTCTGAGGGGCTTTTCGTTAAAACAATTATGGTAGGGTCAGATGTGGCAGCAATGCAAGAAAGGGGGGGGGGTCTGATATCGAGGTATTTACATATGAGCCCTGCTTTGTGAAACGGGGGCTTAATGCATTTGCAAAAAGTATCGACCCAGATCACCTGCGCAGTCCGTGCAGGCTGATCTGGACCGAAAGTTTTTGCTATTGGTCAATAATTTCGTGCATGTCAAAAGACCAGTCTACCTCATGATTCAGTTGGTTGTTCTACCAAACGGATTTTTATGGATCCACAACTGTGTAATGACTTGCTTGGTATAATGTATCACGGAAATGCATTAAGCCCCCGTTTGCCAGAGCATGGCGCACATATGAGCAGCGCTCCGTGAAAAGGTGGTTAAATGCATCTTCATGATACCTAGCCAGTTGTCACATTAACTCTTCACCAAACTACAAAAAACGTAGACTTGTTCTAACTGAAAGCAATTGCAGACGAACTACTGTATTTAGATTTGACTCAAATGATGGACCTTGTCCTGATCATAAGGTAGAAAACATTGTGGGAAAGGGAGAAAATGCTGGTAACCAGCATTTTCTCCCTGTCCCACAATGTTTTCAAAAGGCTTCTTTCTCGTGTCGTTAATACTCGGGATTGTGTGGTAAAGAGGTAAGTGGGTCCATTTTTGTCTAAAATTCGGCCGAAGCATAAAGCAGAATGATCTTTTGACATGCAAAATATTTACCAATAGCATAACGTTTCGACCCAGGCAAGCTTGCGAAGTCCACATGGGTCGGTTTTTTTTTTTTCAAATTTTTTTGAAGATGCATTAAACCCCCTTTTCACAGAGCATGACTAAAAGAATCGACCCATGTTAGCATGTGAAGTCCGTGCAAGCTGACACGTGTCAAACTTTCTGCTTTTTGTAAATTTTTTACATGTCCATGGACCATCCTAGCTCATGAGTCAGCCGGTTATTAGATAAAATAGATTTTTATGGATCCATAATTATGTGATATCTTGACTGGCATGATTCATCACAGAGATGAATTAAACCGCCTTTTCACAGAGCATGGCTCATATATAGAGGATATTTGTTGTTGTTTTTTCTGTGAAAGATCGAAATTTATTTCATCGAGTGAACATCATCGGTAATATTTTCACGAGTGCTGCATTACCGATGATGTTCACTCGATGAAATAAATTTCGATCTTTCACCGAAAAAAAAAAAACAACAAATATTCTATTTATTTCATGCTTCTAACGCCTTCTTTTTTTGTCGAGACTTTCATAAAAAAAAATGAAATCGGTATTCTCACTAGTCGTACCCGTGTAATATCGAAATATTTTCACCGCTATTTCTCGATATCCTACCGGAAAACATGAAATAAACCTTTTTATTTCATTCTGAAAATGTGTGTTTTTTTTTTAATAGTGCTGAGTTCCCCCCCCCCCCCCCCCCCCCCGGGCACTGTATTCAAGCACTTATGGCCCAGCTGAAATTTTGTTCCTAAGTGATTGAAGAAAGGCTAACATGCTGAGCCCAGTCCGATAGAGTTATCTCTCTTTGAGCACTCTTGTGCATATAAGGTAAGAAAATCAAAAAGTCTCGCGGGATAGCGCGATATTATCGGTACCTACATGGTGCCTGTAACGAAGCCAAAATTGTTAACTTACCCCGAGAAGAAAATGAGAAACGAAATGGTTTAATCCTTTACTGCACAATGCCGCCTTTTGACGACCCTGGAATAGAAGCCTTTTGAAAACATTGTGGGAGAAGGAGAAAATGCTGGTAACCAGCATTTTCTCCTTTTCCCACAATGTTTTCTATCCTAACAAAGGAAAATTGCACCATTTGAGCCACATTGAAATT
Source organism: Tridacna gigas (assembly GCA_945859785.2). Taxonomy (NCBI): domain Eukaryota; kingdom Metazoa; phylum Mollusca; class Bivalvia; order Cardiida; family Cardiidae; genus Tridacna; species Tridacna gigas. Next base: position 57,623,424 of record OX244040.2, on the reverse strand, counting down.
GTTGTCTGCAAAGGCTTTCAATTTGGACAAGGCTAACGTTTTGTCGTCTGGTTAAGGGTTAATACACTGCATCACAATGAAATGCGTCTCCTTTTGTACAGATGCCTACCTTTGATTGTACTTGATATGCCATTGATTTTTGTTTACGTGCGGTCAAGGTAGGTCTACACGCGCCTTGAAGAGTGATACAAATGGAAAACAAGTATTAAACTATACTTAAAGATACATCCTTACAGCCAGAGGGAGGCGGGGGACACACTGTTAAAACTTGATGGTGTGTAAAATGGTTAAGGATTTAGTCAGCTGTGTAAACATAGATAGATTACCAATAAAGACGATGTAAGGGATAAAGAAAATCACAGGATTTGTCTACGATCTAAAACCGGAAACGACAAAAGTGATTTTTTTACAGGCCTCAAGTAAATGAAATGTATTTTCTATCGGTCATAATCGATGCAACCTTGCAACTGTCTGGGCAACATTTAGAATGAAGATACAAGAATGATTATAGTGTACCAAAAGAGAGATGAAATGGATAACAAATGGCTGAAAACGAATAAAGATGTATCTTTAAAATTCTTGGATCCCTGCTTGGCTTAGTGGTAGACCTGTAGGATTCGTAACGCCCAGACTTGGAAGCGCAAGGTCTTTTCGTGAGAGTGTTCTAAAGCAGTTCATTGGCACCCACTTTCATATTTGTTGCCTGAAGATGCTTTCAGTTGGACGAGTCTAACGTTTGTCATTTGGGAAAGGGTAAATCAATCAACGGTCCAATCAATTTCATCTGACTGAAAAAATGTATGGTGTTTAACCCTTTACCGCACAATGCCGCCTCTTGACGCCCCTAAGAAAGGAGCCTTTTGAAAATATTGTGGGAAAAGGAGAAAATGCTGGTAACCAGCATTTTCTCCTTTTCCCACAATGTTTTCAACCATGTCAAAGAAAAAATGCACCATCTGAGCCACATTAGAATTGTCGTCTGCAAATGCTTTCAATTTGGACTAGGTTAAAATTTTGTCGTCTGGTAAAGGCTTAACACTGTTTTCAACATTATATCAGTTATTCCGCGGCGGCCACTGCACCTATCCATGCTATCCTGGAGTTTCTTTTTACCAGTACTACGCACAACATACTTTCCAAGCCACTGGCTGCTTTCCCACGTAACCATCTTCGACAAAAATGATCAGCGATGAGAGAAGGTACGAGTCCTGTCGTAATGACTAGAACTTTGAAGGAAACTTGTATGGTGTTTAACGCTTTTTTCAATGTCATTTCAGTTATATCGCGGCGGCAAGTGTATCTAGCCATCCTATCCTGGGGTTTGTTTTACCATTACTTTGTACAATGTTCTTCCCACTCCACCGGCTGCTTTCCCGACGTCGAAACAATAATCAGATCACATTAATACCCAATATTGGAACATGCATGAAAGTACATGAGTAGACGGATGAGGTTGAAGAAGAAGGTCGGCATGCGAGACAGACAGACAGAGAGACAGAAAGAAAGAAAGAAAGACAGTGAGAGACAGACGGACAGAGAGAGAGAGAGAGAGAGAAGTAGAGAGAGAGAGAGAGAGCCAAACAGACATATGAAGGTTACACGAACGGGAAAGTGTCACTAAATTCATATCTCTTTGTCCTTATCTTTAACATTTCTACAGATGACGTCCATTTTTACCCACGATTAACTGATAAAAAGATAATAAATGTAGTTTTTCGATTAAAAAAAAAAATGTTGGAATTGAAATGAACCGAATAAGGCAAGTGTTTTAGTCATACAGGTCTACTAGCAGCCAGGCATAATTTAACTCTCGCTGAATAGGTGCCTTTGACGTCTTTTGCTGATGGCGTAGTTCAAGATCAGACTGCACAAAACGTGCAGTCTGATCTTTGATCTACACTATCCGCTATCTGATACTAATCTTCGACCAAGATCGGCTTGTAAAGCAACGACAATATACTTTTAGACATTAACCCGTTACCATACAATCTCGACTTTTAACGACCCTAAGAAAGAGGCCTTTTGAAAACATTGTGGGAAAAGGAGAAAATGCTGGTTACCAGCATTTTCTCCGTTTCCCACAATGTTTTCTACGATTCCCTAAACGTATTTCAATTTTTCAGTCTCATTTATTTTGTCGTCTGCAACTGTTTTCAATTTGGACTAGTCTTAAAATTTTGTCGTTTGGTAAAGAGTTAAGAAATATCGAATCTATTTATTTGGCATTGGAAGAGTTAAATTAGTCTTTAAGATGACAATTTGCTTGTTTGTTTGATTTTTACGCCGCTTTGCCCAATGCTTTTTCGAGGCTTTCCTTTACTTAAATGGTACAAAGCGCGCTGTAGTCCGATTTAGTGTGGTTCTCATGATTCTTTATGACCTTTACAATCGAGATAACCCAATATGCAGCACTTTTTTGCGAAAGTTCTCCCAGGGTTGTTTAAACACAACGTTGTTTGGGAATTATTTAATGTTTTATCATATATGGACTTCGACCTTCCACAGAAACGAAAAATAGCCCCTGCTCTATTGTTGAATCCTATCTCGAAGAGAATTTGATGTGAGAAAACTATAAACACAATGTCAAGTTGTAAAAAGAAAAATTCTCTTTAGGTCCTTCTTTTGCTTATCTTCAAATCGTGATGAGCCTGTCAGAATTGTTACAACGTTTACAATTACCTCCCTTTGATTAATGTAAATAAGATAGACTACGCAAAGTGTTTGGTGCTTTTGATAGATATATAAGACGATTGTAAATTAAATTTACTGAAATGTTGCATGCCTCAGTCTGCTTATCTGCCCAAGCTGAGAACAAATCGCTATGTATTTTGTCTGGGTTGTCTTACATATGCTTTGTTGCGACGTACTCGTCGTAACTAAATATTAGCCTTAAATGTAGGTCAGACGAGTGAAAAGGCATTAGTAAAGTACGTCACTAGGCCAATTCTTGATAGAGTCCTGTCCCTTTAGAGGTCAGAAATGTGCCTAAAACTGAATATTAGCCTTAAATGTAGGTCAGACGAGTGAAAAGGCATTAGTAAAGTACGTCACTAGGCCAATTCTTGATAGAGTCCTGTCCCTTTAGAGGTCAGAAATGTGCCTAAATCTATACGGTCCACAGTTAGAATGCTTTTTCTACAAAAAACAATCATGTCGCATGAATTTGAACATTTTTTTTTTTTCCCCGATTTATCCCATCTCATACCATCAAAATATTTATTATTTCCAGATCTGGAAAGATGTTTTACAGCTTTACAGTATTAGCATGTCTGTGTTTCGTCCTTGAGTGGGTGCATGGTGACTATGATTGTGCATGTAACTATCACCCTTATTACGACGTGTATGGATCTGTAAGTGTAGCTTTAACCCTTTCCCAAACGACAAATTTTGGACTGGTCCAAATTGAAAGAGTTTGCAGACGACAATTTTAAATTTGATGAAAATGACAGAAAGTTCTCCAAAAGGGTAGAAAACACTGTGGGAAAAGGAGAAATTGCTCGTTACGAGCAATTTCTCCTTTTCCCACAGTGTTTTCAAAAGACTTGTACTGCAGACACGTGAAAACCAGGGCTTGTTTGGGAAAGGGTTAAACCAGTACTATAGCTTATCTTAAAGGCCGGTAACGGCCAAAAGTAAACATTGGGGAGGGGGTTAAAATCCATTTAAATCTAAATCATACCATGTAAAAATATGGAACTTATTGTGAAGATGACAATCCGTTATTGTACGGCCAGTCAAAGTGCTAGTCACAGGCAGAAATTAAAATTCAAAACCAGGTAAAAAAATAACCAAAAGATAGACCGACGTTGCAACTTTTCACATAGTTTTAACATTTTAACATTGTCGATAGAAGATCAGATTGCACGTTCTATGCAGCCTGATCTTGTTTCTGTAATGAACACAAACACCAATACTGACACAACTTTCTGTCCAAGCCACTGACTATTTTTCTCACATGCATCAGAGGCGACAAATCGCTGGAAAAGGATTTTGCCTCAACCGGGTATCGAACCCGCAGCAACCAGATCACGAGTCAGAAACGCTAACCATGAGCTATCCGGCCAGACTCGGTATTTCTGAAAATATTTTAAAGATATGTCCGTATTTCTAAAGGTATTTCTAGAGATATGTCGGTACTTCAAAATGCGTTTCTAAAAATAAGTCAGCATTTCTTTAGGTATTTCTTAAGGCTTGTCCTAAGACACGTATGTCCGTATTACTAAAGTTTTTCCTAAAGATATATCGATATTTCTAAAGGTTTTATGTCGGCATTTCTGAGAGTTTTTTTTTTTTTTTTTTTTTCTTTTTTTTTTTAAAGAGATATGACGGTATTTCTAATGTGTTTCTTTCTAAAAATATGTCAGTACTTCTAATTTTTTCCCCTAAAGATCGTATATTGGTATTTCTATATGTCAAAATGATATCGATCATGATCTAGAGGATATATATATTTTTTTTTTCGGTGAAAGATCGAAATTTATTTTAACGAGTGAACATCATCGGTAATATTTTCACGAGTGGCGCAGCCACGAGTTAAAATAATACCGATGATGTTCACGAGATCAAATAAATTTCGATCTTTCACCGAAGAAAACAAATATTCTATTTATTTCATGCTTCTAACCCCTGTTTTGTTTGAACTTTCATCAAAATCCAGTACAATTATTTTCGGTAATTCCCCGTGGCGTACCCCCTCACATAACAACACATTACGATATGACGTAAAGCGCGAGAAGTATAGCGTGAATTGCGTCATATTTCCCTCTATTTGAATGACACGCGCTGTTTACCTAGGTAACTAGTGCGCGAGAACTACTGTTTCCGCCTTCAATTGAAGAGTTAGAAAATATGAAATCGTTATTTTCACTGTTCGTAACCATGAAATAACAGACCATACTCCACCATTATTTCTCGATAAACTACCGAAAAGTATGAAATAATTGCCGGTATTTCTAAATATAAATTTCTGAAGGGAGACCGGTATTTCCAAGGACGTGTCTGTTCCAGCATCATGCCGTAAGTGCAGTGTTCTTGAATAATTACGCCTACTCCACCAACCAGTAATATTTAGATGTTAACTGGCGAATAAAAAGACCTTTCTATCCGTTTCTTTCTTGTTCAACAGCAATCCACCTCGACCTTCCCTATAGGTTACCTTTACAGATCAGAGTGCAAGCCCCTGGTCCAGCAAGCCAACCTTCACAATGGCTGGTTAGCCATTGTTATGTTTCAGCAGGTATTTTAAAACTTTTTGTTACTCTCCTTCCAGAGATATTGACCCCGATATAATGAGGGCCATTCTTGTAGATAAAATTATCTCCCTTGCCAGATAAGACTAAAGGTAACCAAATAACAGATTGGTCCTTTTACCTGTAGTCCTTTGTTTTTATCCTTGATTCTTTTGGGGATGTTGCGATAAAAATAATTTCATTTATGACATTTATGTAAGGTCCCCATGTAATTTCAAAGCAAATTATTTTCTCAATTATTAGAGAAATGCATATATCTCGACTTGTAAAACAATCTAGCCCAATTTTCCCGAGATATTATCTCAAGAATATATTTGTATAGTGCAAGAAAATCAAGGATAAAATCCAAGTAATCCCCTGATCAGGACCAATGTAGTATTGGAGAGGAATCAAGGGAAATAACTGAAGAATGGCTCTCATTGATCCATGCTCTGTGAAAAGGGGCTTAATACATCTGCAAAAAGTATCGACCCAGGTCAGCCTGCGCAAGCCGCGAAGGCTGACCTGGGCCGATACTTTTTGCTTTTGGTCAATTTTCTGCATGTCGAAGGACCAGTGTACCTCAACATTCAGGTTGTTGTTATACAAAACGGAATTTAGAGATGTATAATACTGTGATGAATAGCTTGGTATCATGCCTCACGGAGATGCGAAAAGAAAAATGCCATCCAGTGATCGAATTTCAATTCGTCATCTGCAAATGCTTTCAATTTGGACTAGTCTAAATAACATCGTTTGGTAATTATTTCATTCTAAAATAAAGCCAGCAAAACCTGTAGAAACACGAGGAATTACCAATTCTATTTCTGTAAGATTTACTACTCCGTTTGAAACGTGGTAGTCTAACAGGTGGTGAAAAATACCATGGCTCGACCGGGATTCGAACACAAGGCCTCAGGAATACCGTTCCTGCACTCTAACCAACTGAGCTACCGAACCAATTGTCGATACGGCCGCACGATATATCACCAAATACCTATACCCGGCTACATATACTCCCTCCAAATTTAGAATTCGTCCCGAATTCTGGAGACGGAGAAACATTGTGAAACGTTCTCGAGGTGCCTAAGCAGTAGCCATCCACATCGTGGGTTCTTTACGGTGGGCGTCAAATGTAACAGGTGGTGAAAAATATCATGGCTCGACCGGGATTCGAACCCAGGGCCTCAGGAATACCGTTCCTGCACTCTAACCAACTGAGCTTCCCAACCACATGTCGATACGACCGCAAGATATATCACCAAATACCTGTACCCGGCTACAGTAGTAATTATTGCATTTTGAACACGGGAGAATAACAGCTGGCCAGAATATTCAGTTGATAGAATCGCAACGTTATTGCTTCGAAGGTTGTTGGTTCGAGCTCCAACTTAGGTCTATCATTTTTGCAATATTCTTTATAAAATACAAACTTCCCTAGACAACCCCCCACCAAAAAAAAAAAAAAATGGGGGGGGGGGGGGTGAGGGATCCAACTCTTGTTTTATGTTCCGTTAAGTTCAGTAGTTCAAATTTCGCTCTCCTCAACCTAGCATGCAATTCTTCACACGAGCTATGTTCAGTGAAAAGGAGATTAAATGCATCTTCAGGCTGACTTTGGACGAAACATTTCGCTGTTGGTCAATTTTCTGCATAAAGATGGACCATGCCATCCAATGATTTAGTCGGTTTATAGAATAAATATATTTTATGGGTCCATAATTATGTGATGAGTTGCTTGGTATAATCATAGGCCACTGAAATTCCATTGATCTATCACGGGAGTGACGGAATGACAAAATTTTCCTGAGCGAACACCGTTACTATAAATAGCACATTGGCGACTGCCTCTATATCCACTCGTCACAACTCGGCCGATTCCGTACCTACATCTAACCTCGTCTGTATAAGGGAGGCTTCCATTTTGAACTACCAATCACATGATCTTAAACATGGCGGCGCCCCTATAGATCGCTTAGCAACTACATGAACAACCACTGTGAGTTATTCACTTCTATCGATCTGTCGATGAAAGCTCCTAACGGAATTGATAAACCACGCTAAAACTTGAATGTACAAACTGTTTGCCGACTGAAATACTCTTAGAAAGATAACGATAGAAAATTTACTCATGCGTTCTTTCTAAAGAGGAGCATTACAATTTCAATAACGGTAAAGCGGTGTGCTTCCGGAGATGTGCGAAATGTACCGTGTAGGTGCATATCAAGCTACGTGATACAGCCGAGGGATTTGATCACCGGATCACCCGAGGTATGCCGAATGCCTCTATATCCTCTTATTATATACAACATAGAGGCAGTCGCCAATGTGCTATTTATAGTAAAGGTGTAAATGAAAATTTGAGTATTCCCTGATATACAGGCGATCCACCAATTCGCAAGTATTCGATGATCAACCAGGAAAAATGTTAGTGTTCCGTAACAGACCAATGGAGCTTCAAAGGCCTGTGGTATAATGCACCACGGGGATGCATTAAACACCCTTTTGCCTGAGCATGGTTCAGATGTATTAGGTTACAGAGAGCCAATGTGTGTGTGTGGGGGGGGGGGGGGCGTTTAAGGCAAGGGCTGGTGATTTAAATTTACAAAGGATTTTAACTTTCTTTAGGTAGCCTATATCAGAACAGATGGGTTAATTCACAAGGAAGTTTGTCCAGGAGATCCGGATTCAAATGATAAACGTGAGTATTTTGCTTTTTCATCTCTGTCAGGTGACCTAAATAGGCTTTACGGACGGTGTAGATCGAGATCAAACTGTAATTTCTGTGCAGTCTGATCTTGGTCTACCTTACCCGGTACTTGGTTCTAGGTTATAGATCTGGCTTTAACCCGCATCTTGCTAAATAAGTTAAATAAAACCGAAACAGAAAAATTGTCTTCAGTATATTTCACTTCAGTCTGAACATCACTAAGTCGAAAACAAAAACACAGATTGGGTAACTCAGGTATATTCATGTCATCATTGGTAACCGCTTAACTCTTTACCAACGAAAACATTTTAGACTGGTCCAAATTGAAAGCATTTGCAGACGAAAAATTAAGTGCGTCTCAAATGACAAAATTCATCACAGAAAGGTAGGATAAGATTGTGGAAAAAGGAGAAAATGCTGGCTTACCAGCATTTTCTCCTTTTCCCACAAAGTTTTTTAACAGCATTCTTCTTCAAGGTCGTTAAAACCCGGAAGTGTGGTAAAAGGTTAACCGACTGCGTCATTGTACTACAGAAGCATGATTTGTACCTGCTTTACCTAAAGTTCTAACAGTTTAACTTTGACCAAGTGACACCCTATCGACAATAAACTATACAACCAACCCAGTTTATAACTTCTACAGTAAAACCAATTTCGACAAGCAAACCTCGATCATCAACTGTACCACCCAAAGTGAAGAACAGTACAAAAATTCCCCTACCCTAGTATGTACTTTTTAAACATTTCATTTGTCACTTCAGTAAAAACATCGCTACGACCGACCCAGGTTAAAACATCAACAGTAAAACCAACTTGGAACGGCAACCCTCCACTGTCTACTTCTACACCACTTAAAGTGAGGAACAGTACACAAATATCTCCTAGTGTGTACTTTTCCTCAACGCCTTCAACCAGTAAACACGTTATAAGCGGTAAGATTCCTATATGTACTTTGGCGCCTTCATTAAAAAAAGCATAGTATTATGAAAAATTAATATTAAAGACCCACTGGCAGCCAAAATCAACAATGTTGGTGTTATTTACATTTAGATTTAACACTTATCCTGCTAAAGAAAAGAAATGAAACATTCAAAACGATAGTATAAACCCAAATATTCCTATTTCAAAGGTATTTTGGGGGGATATATGTCTCCTTATCGGATAGTGTTGATCCAAGATCATTCCCTCTCTGTTCTTCTCTGCCTCTCTCTCTCTCTCTCTGTTAAGCAAACTCACAAAAGGGGGCCAATAACTTAATGTCGAAAAAACGTTATGAGCAAACGTGAACTGGAAAAAAAAAAACGACAATCTCATGTAAAAACCGAACTGGTGCAAAGTCGAACTTGCTATCGTATATATCTGAGTCATGCTCTGGCAAAAAGGGGGCTTAACCCGTTCCCAAACAAGCCCTGGTTTTCACGTGTCTGCAGTACAAATCTTTTGAAAACACTGTGGGAAAAGGAGAAATTGCTCGTAACGAGCAATTTCTCCTTTTCCCACAGTGTTTTCTACCCTTTTTGATAACTTTCTGCCATTTTTATTCAATCTAAAATTGTCGTCTGCAAACTCTTTCAGTTTGGACCAGTTCAAAATTTGTCGTTTGAGAAAGGGTTAATGCATCTCCGTGATGCATGATACTAAGCAAGTCAACACTGTTTTATGGATCCAAGAAATCCTCTTCGTCTGACAATCGAGGCAAACTGGTCCTTGGACATGCAGAAAATCGACTAACAGCAAAAGGTTTGGGCCCAGGTCAGCCTGCACGGACTGTGCGGACTGCGCAGGCTGACTTTAGTCGAAACTTTTTGCAGATGCATTAATCCCCCTTTTCACAGAGCATGGTGCATCTATTTCCCCGCAGGAGATATCAGCCTGTGTCCACAGTCAATTCAACGGCTTGCACAATCTGGTAATGGTGGATTGACACAATACAATGATCGCTGTTTACAGTTGGTGCTTACAGAGGTTATTTGGGAAGAGGCCGAGTGGCAGTGTCGCTCTCGAAAAGGTCATCTCGTGGAGATTGATGACTGGGCCGAAAACAAGTTCATCACAGAGTTTTTGAACCGACATACTTTCTTCCCTGTATGGATTGGACTCCGTGATGCAGTGAATGAAGAACAGTTTCAGTGGATCTCAGGTAATCCGAGCCAGACGTTTTGTCGAAAGACACTCCGTCGAAGGCATTAGGTCTATTGAAACCTCGTCGAATATTACAAGACAAAGTTGTCTCTATTTTTGCTCAGTTACACTGCTACTTTTATTCTTATTGAAATCAGCACGAAAAATCAACTGGATACCTTAAAACAATGTGTCACATCAAATTGCTACAAATTGCAAGTCCAATATTAGATGCGGCAAATTGTTACAATAGTTGATGCAGCAAATTGCTACAAAGTACAACTCCAATATTCGATGCGGCAAATTGTTACAATGTACAACACTAATATTTGAAGCAGCAAATTGCTACAAAGTACAACTCCAATATTCGATGTAGCAAATTGTTACAACGTTCAACACCAACAGTTGATACAGCAAATTGCTACAAAGTACAACTCCGATATTCGATGTAGCAAATCGCTTAAAGTACAACTCCAATATTCAATGGGGCAAACTGTTACAAAGTGCAATTCCAATATCCAATAATCAATGCGGCATATTGCTACAAAGTACAACTCCAATATTTGATACGGCAAATTACTTCACAATACATGTCAAATATACGCTTTAAGTAAACAGTTTCGAAGATCAAAGCTCGTTTTTATTATAAGTCGAGTACATATTTAGTGCAGAATTAATGCAGTTTAAAAACAAGCTACAATTAAAAACCCTGCAAACTAAAGAGTGTACATACCAACTTTTTTGGGCCGTTTTCTTGAAAATTCAGCACGCGTGACAATTTCAAGCAGATGCGACTCTTACTGCATCCAAAACAGAAGTGAAGAAATCACTCTTAACTAATTACCAAACAACAAAATTTGTTTGTTTGTATTGGAGTTTAACGCCATTTTAACAGCTCAGGTCATATTATGGCGGTCAGTGACGCACTCACGTGTTTCCTGGCTTTCTCACACCAGTACTTACACAACTTTCTTTCCAAAGCCACTGACTACTTTTCTCGCATGCATCAGAGGTTAGAGGCGAAAAGTCGCTGGAAAGAAAGTTTGCCTCAACTGGGTATTGAACTCGCAACCACCAGGCCACGAGTCAGATACTGAGCTACCCAGGCGGGCACAACTAAATTTAAGACTGTTCGAAACTGAAAGAATTTACAGACCACAAAATGAATTTTGCTCAGATGGTACCAACTGTCTTTTAAAGAGTTGAAAATGTTGTGGGAAAAGGAGAAAACGCTGGTTTCCAGCACTTTCTTCTTTTCCCACAATGTTTTTCTAAGCTACCTCGCACTGGGTCGTTAACACTTAAAGTGCTGGAACCATCTTAAGTTGTTTTTGCTGACAGTGTAGACAAGATCAGACTGCACAGAACGAGCAGTCTGATCTTTGATCTACACTGTCAGCTACTTCTTTACACCTTCTAGCCAAAACAACCTTGAAATGACAATATTTCGGATATTTTTCTTCATTGAAAATGTCTATTTTACAAATTCAGCATTCTAAGGGTTAAAACACAGAATTTTTCGGTTAAGGGTCACGAGTGTACAAGTATGTTGCTTGTAAAAACATTAATGGAGGTTCACCAAGGGTAAAATATACTTGTTGTTTCAAAGAACGGTCGGTACGGTGTTAAAGGCCCAATAGCGGCCAAATGTTAACAATTCTGTGTATAAAATACAGGTAAATTTTATTCATGCCAATACAATACCATGCAATAATTCATGCAATATAAAAGGCCTCTGGCCCAATATACATTCTATCTAGAAATATAAGAACCACCAGAGGTGACCTATTGAATACACTTTGCATAAACTATAGTATATCGCTGTCCTTAAAGTCTGGCACATCGGATAGATCCTTACTCCACGTTTTCAAAGTAGATGGATGAGGAAGTTTCTCGCCGAGAGGCGTCACGAGTTTTTGTGTTTTCCTTTGTTCGTCAGTTTCTCTTTGTTCGGGTTCTACAACGATTTTTTTCTAATTTCCCAACTCCCTTCGCTCGTAGAATCAAATCTTTCTTCTTCCCGGTGATATATTGATTATGCCGACGTAAATAATCTTTCAACTGAGAAACATTAAGGTGATCAATATTGCTATCTTCTATAAAATTGCCGTTTTCTTTATCTGTCGCGTCCGCCATCTTTACTAAATATACTACCCAGCGTCCGAAGCACTGCGAATGTTGTGTACTTCCGCAAGGGAGGTAAATCACTTCTCCGAAAAGTACTATACATGTGTAAAGACGTTTGTAGCCATGACGAATTGAAAAAAAAAAATCAAATCCAAGGCATGCAGCCCACAATATAAATATCATTTAATTCTATACCAAACAACAAAATTTAAGACGTGTCCCAACTGAAATCATATGCAGACGGCATGCAATTTAGAATGGTCGATGCAACTGGGAATGGTTAATGCAATACGAGCCCTTAATCGTTCCAGATCCCGCAAGACCTTTGACCTTTACGAACTGGGCTCCTAACCACCGTACCAGATACCATGACGAGGAGGACTGTGTTGTGATTGGTCCGGATGGCCAATGGGACGATAGACGGTGTGGACATTATGCCTCTGTCGACAATCTGGCCCTAAAATATGGCTATATCTGCCAATACGGTGAGGCCATTTTTATTTTGACTGCTTGCAAAACAAAAACGTGTCAATGCGAAGGTCCTGAGGTAAACAAGCTTAAAAGAAAAGCGGGAAAAGAAGAAAATGATGGTAACCCTCACTTTCGTTTTTTTCTTTCAAAGACTGATATCGTCATTTAACCTACTTAAAGTCATGCTCGGTTAAATAGGGGTTTAATGCCTACGTAAACGTATAGACCCTTGTCAGCCTTCGCAGTCCTTGCAGGCTGACTTCTGACGATACTTTTAGCAGGTGCATTAAATCCCCCATTTCACAGAACAAGGCTCACCTGAGTTATCTAGTGCGCTAGGTTTTATTTACTTCCTTTCAGATACTGTACCATCGACAGATATGGTACCTGTTGGGTGACCACGTGTTAAATGATTGTGCAAGAGTTATGCAAGAGTTGTAAAACTCCTTCTATAGATAAATGGTGTATAATGTAACTGCCTTTTTACCTCGCTTTGTATTCAGGCATTGCAATACATGTATATATAAACTTGAAATAAAAGAAGAACACATTTTGTTGTCAATAGTTTCAACTATGAATTTACGGAGGGAACATTAGCTCGATTTCGAAATATCCCTCCTCGGGAAAGCACGAACCAAAATTCTTTTACAAGTTCCTGGCCCTATGGAGATCTGTGAGAACAGCAAGATTGGATATGAAACCCTTTCTCGTACAAAACTTATTTTACGAGGGCTTACTGATAAAGTGTGAGCCTTGTATTGAAGGAGATTGGGAGGTATGTCCTTTTTCGGCCCTACTATCCTCTGACTATTTAAGGCTGGTCACTAGTCTGTCATTGCCGCGGCTGCCATTAACGATTGCACGAGTTTTGAGCATTCGCCATATTCAGCTGATGTCGCTCCATCAGACTCATTTGTTTCCAAAATTGAAGAAGGGTATTTCTGGTACCCACTTCCGGTTAGATGATGACGTCATACAGGAAGTGGAGGACTGTTTGAACGGTCAAAAATAGAATCCTTTGACCAATTACCACACAATTCCGACTTTTAACCGGACCCCGAGAAAGAAGCCTTTTTAAAACATTGTGGAAAAAGGAGAAAATGCTGGTAACCAGCATTTTCTCCTTTTCCCGCAATGTTTTCTATCCTATCCAATACATAGATCCCTAAATCACTATTTAATCTACACATAATATGTCGTCTGCAAATGCTTTCAATTTGGTCCAGTCTAAAATTTTGTCGTTTGGTTAAGGGTTGATAGTGGCATTGAGGCCAATAAACATTGCTGTATAGTGTATAGATACTGAATGGTATTATGTTGCAAAATAATGCACTATGTCCGCCAAAAGTCAAACCCTTACATTATAAGGTTTACAATTTATCGATCGGCCCTCGTACCTATGGCACTCAACACAACTCGGCCGATTCCGTACCTACATCTAACCTCGTCTGTATAAAGGAGGCTTCCATTTTGAACTACCAATCACATGATCTTAAACATGGCGGCGCCCCTGTAGATCGCTTAGCAACGACATGAACAACCACGGTGAAGTTATTCACTTCCATCGATCTGTCGATGAAAGCTCCCATCGGAATTGATAAACCACGCTAAAAATTGAATGTACAAACTGTTTGCCGACTGAAATAGTCTTAGAAAGATAACGAGAGAAAATTTACTCACATGTTTTCTTTTTTAAGAGGAGCCTTACAATTTCAATAACGGTAAAGGGGCGTGCTTCCGGAGATGTGCGAAATGTACCGTGTAGGTGCATATCAAGCTACGTGATACAGCCGAGGGATTTGATCACCAGATCACCCAAGGTATGCCGAATGGTACCTATGGTTGACATTTCAGCATTGGGGGTTTGCTAAATGTGTAGAAACTTTCCTGCTATTGGTCAATTTTCTGCACGCCCAAGGGCCATTCTACGTCATGATTCAGTCGGTTGATATGGATACATAGTTTTATGACGGCTTGCGTGCTGAAATGTATCACGTAGCTACATTGAAACCCCTTTTGCCAGAGCATGGCTCATATTTATACCCTGGCGTAGAAAACAGTGAATTTCATTTATTGCAAGTCAAGAAAATCATCGTTTTGGACAATCTTTACAATCTGGCAAACAGGTGTCAGACATGCATAAGTAAGAGAAATTCACATCTGTGATTGTTTTGTTTAACCCTTTACCACACAATCCCGAGTTTTAACGACCCTCATAAATAAGACTTGAAAACATCGTGGGAAAAGGAGAAAATGCTAGTAGCCAGCATTTTCTCCTTTTCCCACAATGTTTTCTAACCTTTCAGAAACGAGAAACCATTTGAGCCAGATTTCATTTGTCGTCTGTAAACTCTTTCAATTTCAACCATTCCAAAATGTTGTCGTTTTGTAAAGAGTTAAAGACTCAATTACAGTTAAAAGTAAACAATGCTGGTGTTAAAGAGCATTTAATTTTAAATCATGCCATTTAAAAGCATGGAAATTATTGTGAAGATATCAATCTGTCATTTCAGGGTATGTCTAAGTGTTAGTCACCGGCAGAATAATGGTAGATAGATTTTGAAATTAGGTCAAAAGTTGTCAAGTTGCTCCATCTTTGTTTACGTTTTACATGATCTTAAAACTCATTTTTTTCTGCAAGCGACTGACACGTGGACCGACCATACAATAACAGATAGTTATCTACACAGTACTTTCCATGCTTTTAAGTAGTAGGCCTACGATTTAAATTTAAATGCATCTTAACAACTGCATTGTTTACTTGTGGTCGCTACTGGACCTTTAAAAATACATTGGAGTAACTGAAACATGTCTTACCGTGAGGTCGATGGGCTGTTTAGAAATATTTCTCACGATGTTACGTTTGGCATTTATTGACGCACGTATTTTCGCATTGGAACTAACATTTGCTGTTATCATTATAAAGTGTCATCTAATAGCGCCACCCAGTTGTCATTTAAAAAAAGAATCACTGTCTGGTGTAACACGTTCATCAATTTCTGTTAAACTCTAAACACACAATCCCGATTTTTAACGACCCCTGCAAAGGAAGCCTTTTGAAAACATTGTGTGTAAAAGGAGAAAATGCTGGTAACCAGCATTTTCTCTCTTTTCCCACAATGTTTTCTTCCCTTTCAAGGACAGTTTATATAATTTAAGCTACAGTCAGTTTGTTTTCTGCAAACGTTTTTAATTGGGACAATTCTCATTTTTTTGTTGTCGGGTACAGAGTTAATGAAAGGTTGTGCCAAATATAAAGTACCTGACACGTAAATAGTAGCACAATGTTTTTGACTGACACAAAAGCCACTGAAATTATGACTCCAATTAATCTATGGAACAAGTGGTTGAAACTACAGATTTTCACTTTGTTTTTAAACAGGCTAATCCGAACATATTCGCGGAAAACCAAACTAATGACAGAAATATACGGCAGACCCCCACGAGCTTTTATTTCATCCCTAAATGATCGTGACATTATAATCATGGTAAACAAACTCAGCTATGCTCCTGGTATCTTGTACTTCTTTCTGGAAAATGTGTTCATAGTTACAGTATCATTAGGGCTCCAGATAAGAGAGAGTAATGGAATTCTAAATCCATTATTTCTCTTCCAAACCCTATGTTGTGGGTACTCATTAGAATCGTCTCGATGAGACGATTCTAATGAGTACCCATAACATAGCGTTTAGTGGAGAATAACTACTATTTTCGATTTTGAAATTAAAAATCACTCCGTCTGTCTGGAACTCTGGTATCATTATTCAATCAGAATGAACAGACATATGAGAAAATGCTCCACCATGTGGTACACCTGTATTGCACTCGTCACAACTCGGCCGATTCCGTACCTACATCTAACCTCGTCTGTATAAAGCACTCGTCACAACTCGGCCGATTCCGTACCTACATCTAACCTCGTCTATATAAAGCACTCGTCACAACTCGGCCGATTCCGTACCTACATCTAACCTCGTCTGTATAAAGCACTCGTCACAACTCGGCCGATTCCGTACCTACATCTAACCTCGTCTGTATAAAGCACTCGTCACAACTCGGCAGATTCCGTACCTACATCTAACCTCGTCTGTATAAAGGAGGCTTCCATTTTGAACTACCAATCACATGATCTTAAACATGGCGGCGCCCCTGTAGATCGCTTAGCAACGACATGAACAACCACGGAGAAGTTATTTACTAATATCGATCTGTCGATGAAAGCTCCCAACGGAACTGATAAACCACGCTAAAAATTGAATGTACAAACTGTTTGCCGACTGAAATGTTCTTAGAAAGATAACGAGAGAAAATTTACCCATGTTTTCTTTTTTAAGAGGAGCCTTACAATTTCAATAACGGTAAAGAGGCGTGCTTCCGGAGATGTGCGAAATGTACCGTGTAGGTGCATATCAAGCTACGTGATACAGCCGAGGGATTTGATCACCGGATCACCCGAGGTATGCCGAATGACCTGTATTGGTTATAAAATTATCGGTAATTGGAGGACACTAACACAGAATATTTATGTGCTGGTTCAAGAATTGTTTATCAGTGAACAGTAATGCGTCAACAGACCTGTTAACAAGTTAATAACTACATAATAAAAAAGTGCTCTGATGTTTCTTGCAAGAAGAATAGCGCAAAAATATGAAGCGCCCCCACCCCCCCGGGCGGTATATATTTAGTGGCGCGTACATCCAATCCAATACCAGTTTGTTTGCCCCCCCCCCCCAAAAAAAAAGTCAAGTTACTAGACAAACGGTAATCTTGCCTCTAAAATGATGGATAAGTTCGTCTAACATTTAAGCTAATGATCTACCTTCTAACGTCCGAGTCGTTGGGGGATTTTATGAAGACAAACCTACTAAATAAATTGAAAATGAACATTGGGCCTCAAACTGTTGCCTCTAGAAAGCACACAAGGCTTTTCAAATATTCTAACAATTGACCTACACGTGTATTCAATCTATATTCGAACGTTTCCGAGAAATTATCATAGAAAACATTCTGTCCAACATTAACGAAAATTTTTCAAAATTGTGTCACGTGTAACCGAGGTAAGGGAACTAAATGAAGCTTTGAATAATAATAATAATAATAATAATCATAATGATGATGATGACGATAGAAAGAAACACGGTCAAACAACGCCGGCTAACTTGGTGGTAATAATTTGGTAGACACTGGACGTTTTTTTTTTTTTTTTTTCAAACGAAATAAATAAATAAATAAATAAATATGTCTTACCCGATTCATATGTGCGAAAACAACAGTGGTGTGAAGTACGGTTGAAATCTAAAGAGATATGAGTGAAGCTCTGTGAAAAAGAGGCTTAATACATTAACGTAGTCCGCGCAGGCTAACCTGGGTCGAAACTTTTCGGTTTTGATAAACTTTCTGCATGTCAAAGGACCAGTGTACCTCGTGATTCAGTCAGTTTTCATAAATACAAAATGGTTTTTATGGACTCATAGTACTGTGATGACTTGCTTGGTATCATACATCACGGAGATACATTAAACCACCTTTTTCCGGAGTACGGCCCCTATCGTATTGATCTTGACACCTTGAAGTGAGGTCAGTCAGACCTTACCTATAAACATAACGCTGTCAGATATCAACCCTTAAGCTGCAAATCGCGACTCACTGACCTTTTGCGGACAGTGTAGATCAAAGATCAGACTGCACATTCTGTGCAGTCTGATCTTGATCTACACTGTCCGATACGGTATTTTCTTTCCGGTGATATCAGCTTTGAAACCGCAATGTTTGGGCTTTTAGTATAGAGTAGAAATTTGCGTTTCATTTATTCAGCAGCTTAAGTGCTGATACGTTCTACACGGACGGCCCTTCTGGTACAGAGGTGTATAATAGTGTTCCCACAAGATATGTAACTATCAAATCTCTGCGCTTACTTTAGTCTGTTTAACATCGTTTCAGACAGCATATATGTTATATTGCGGCGGCCAGTGTATCTGTCCATGCTTTCCCGAAGCTTCTTTTACCTACTGGTACTCCGCACCATATTTTAACAAAGCCAATGGCAGCTTTCCCACATAGGCATCGTCGAAACAAGAGGCGTTAACCTCGGGCCACTTGATGGCGTGGGTTCGATTCCCAAGGCTGACCATCTAAAACTGCTAAATGTTGTTCATGCGAGACGTTGAACCTGGGTCCCGTGTGACGGTGCTAGACACCGAGCACGTTAGAGAACCATGCGTAACTTAGGATGGGTTTCGTCTTGTATCTTGCACTATCCCCCGTAAGATAAGTAACAGCCTTCTTGAGTGTCGCCCATGGGCCTATGGGCAACCTGTGGCGATGATAGATAAACGAAAATCAATTAATAGAAATTTAACATAAGTTCAAGTAAACTAGTTTTTTTCGGAAGACAAGCCTTACCGTAGCACTGCTAATGGAATGTGAAAACATCGTGGAAGAAAGGGGAAAATGTCGGTAACCAGTAATTCCTCTCGTTTCCCTCAAACGTCAAATATCAGTATTTCAGCCACATTAAATTTGTCGTCTGCAAATCCACGGATCTATTTTTGTCGGCTTTTTAACCCTTAACCTGCTAAATACGTCAAATGAAACTTTCAGCCGATAGTAAAAACCTGAATGTTGCTAGACAAAGTTATTTCTAGGTGGAGGGAGAGGATAACTTTTTATCAGATATCGTAGACCCAAGATCAGACTGTACGTTCTGTGCAGTCTGATCTTGATCTAAACTGTCCGCAAAAAGGTCCTCGAGTCGCGCATAGCAGCCTATTGGTTAACAATGATGGCTCTTTTGTGTTCGTTACCAGATGACAAGATTTAAGACAATTTTAAATTGAAAGAATTTGCAGACGACAATTCAAATCTACATGTAGCTTCAATCATGAGATTTTTCTTGAAAAGTGTAGAAGATATCCTGGGAAAAGGAGAAATACTAGTTGCCAGCATTTTCTGCTTTTTTTTCAGCAATGTTTTTTCAAAATGCTGCTTTCTCAGGGTCGTCAAATTGCTTTCCAGTGAAGAAATTTTAGACTTGTTCGAATTCAAGGCAATTGCAGAGGACAAATGCAATCAGACTTACAGAGTATGAGTGCCTTTGAGTTTGACAGTACAAAACATTGCGGGAAAGTGGGGGGAATACTGGTTACCAGCATTTTAACCTTTTTCCACAATGTTTTCAAAGACCTGCTTTCTTGGGGGTCGTTAACTTTACACCAAATGAAATTTTAGACTTGTTCAGATTCAAAGCATTTGCACGGGACAAACAAATGGAATTATCTTTAAAAGATATAGAAGACATTATGGGAAAGGGAGAAAATGCTGGTTACTAGCATTTTCTCCTTTTCCCACAATGTTTTCAAAAGGTCTGCTTCCTCGAGATCGTTGAAAGACTGGGATTGTTTACAAAGGGTCGAGTCAATGAACAAAATCTATTATATAATCATAAGTATTTATAGGCGCCTGTAAAAATTACTATTTTATCACTACTTTTGCTATCAAGGTACTTTGATCATTAATTGTGGGCGTCGTATTACTGTGAACGTCATACGTGTCTTACACTTGTTCGTAATTGATTCCAAATGTTCTTTTTATGTCTTCGGTATGCGCAAAAAGACAGCGCATGTTGCATGCATGTGGTGCAAACATGTTACGAAATCTATATTGATTGATTGATTGAATAGTGTTTTACGCCGCTTTCAACATTAGTTTAGTCATATCACTGCGACATCTCACATATTCATGTACAATGTATGTCCTAAAGTTCACCAGTCCACGGCTAGAGCTGTTCCAAAAGTGTCGTGCTCAAGGACATTCCGACGAAAAACCCCAATGGATCCAGTGAGGCTCGAACCCGGGGCCCCCAGATCACGAATCCTTCTCTTTACCACTGAGCCACGCAGGACCCCACAGAATTTATATTGCATGTTTCCAACCTTTATTGAAACGAATCGTCCATTTTCAACCCTTATTTAAACGCCTTTCACATCTGTAGTTGTTTTTGTGACCAGTGTAGATAAAGATCAGACCGAAAAAAGGGGGAAGTCAGATCTTTGATCAGCTCTGTCCCCTTTGCTGAAACGTTCCAGATAGCAACAACCCCGAATTGGCAACTGGTTAGGTCTTATTTCTAGTCTCAAAATGTCCATCAGGGTCCGTAATCACCATTTATTTTTAAGAACATTCTTAGTCTACTTCTAGATTTAGGAAAAAAAAAGAAAAAGACAACTTCTTATTAGCTGAACAAATGGTATAGCCAATCAGAAGTTATGTTACCTTCAAGTTAAGAAGATTCTTGTGAATTAGACAGAATGTTCTTAAGAATGGTTGGTGATTACAGACCCGGGTTTACTAGTATTTGGCGCTTTAACCCTTTACCACACAATCCCGAGTTTTAACGACCCTGAGAAAGAGGCCATTTAGAAAACATTGTGGGAAAAGGAGAAAATGCTGGTTACCAGCATTTTCTCCTTTTCCCACAATGTTTTCTACCTTTCCACAGACAAATTTCATAATTTTTGCACATTTTAATTTGTAGTCTGCAAATCCTTTGAATTTGGACAAGTCTAAAATTTTGTCGTTTGGTGAAGGGTTAAGGGCTAAAGGTCCGTTTGCCCTTTACTACCACATGTGAGCCACGATCTGTGAAAGGGGGCTTAATGCATCTCCGTGCTGCATGATAACAAGCAAGTCAACACAGTAGTATACATCTCTAAACTTTCCCCCTTTTTTTTTACAACAACAACCAACTTAATCTTGAGGTACTGGTAGACTGGCTGGTCCTTTTACATGCAGGAAATTGACTAGAAGCAAAAAGTTTCGGCCCAGGTCAGCCTGCGGGGACTGCGCAGGCTGACCTGAATCAATACGTTTTTGCAGATGCATTAAGCCCCTTTCTCACAGAGCATGGCTCAATTGTATATTCTTGAATACTGCCCAGTTTACATTTGGTTTGCGATGAAGTGACGTCGACGGACCGTGCCTATATCCCTCTTTCTGTGCCGCCAACGTACGAATTCACGGATGCTGTAGCCTCTACGATTTTGTTCAACTCCGCACAATGACAAAATTTAAAACTTGAAAAAAATAAAAAATTGCAAGGCCGTACTTTGTTTGGTTGTCTATTTCGACCCTGGTTTCAAGTCATGTACACTACTGTTTAAGTTTGCTATTGTAGGCAATCTTAACGACCGTGGTAGAGAAAGCTTTTGAAAACATTGTTGGAAACGAAGAAAATGCTGGTAACCAGCATTTTCTCCTTTTCCAACAATGTTTTCTGGAACTAGGTATACCTAGGTATGTATAGATCTACCTTTCTCTCAGGACACACCTCATCATTATGCTTTCAGACCCATTTAGATCTAATTTATCGTCTGCAAGTGCGTTCAGTTTAGAGAAGTTTAACCCTTAGGCTGCTACGCGCGACTCGCTGACCTTTAGCCGGCAGTGTAGATCAAGATCAGACTGCACAAAACGTGCAGTCTGATCTTTGATCTACACTGTCGGATAACGAGATATTTTTCTCAAATAATAATAATAATAATAAACTTGAAATAGCATTATTCGAGGGCTTAATATCAGCTTGAAAAGTTTATGTTGGTTATTCAGAAGCAGGATAACGGTTCAAAATCTGTCCTTAATCTAAAGTGCTATCAAACTTTTTTGAACTCACATCTGTTACAGAAAGGCAATCTCGAAAGAAAATTTCATCAGGCCGCGAGGTTGCACCTGGCAAGCCCATTTTTCATCCGGCCAACAGGACCGGCGATTGATTGTACATAGACCTATATCTACTGGAAAATTTTTCTTTGGTATTTCAGCTCTTAAGTATCTCTACGTTTACCTAAAACACGTTAGTTTAGTTTAAACATATTTTATTCAACAGTACAAATTTACAAGAGAAATGAAATACAATCTATGACAAGCAAACTGAAGAAAAGGATTAGAACGAAAGCATAGGCTTATAAAGTTCTTCTCCAAATTTCAGGCAACGGTTAACAAGGTTATTAAATGATCATATCATTATAAGTTATAGTAAACTTAGGTTAAAACGGTAGGGAAAAAAACAGAGTTGTGTGGAGTGTTATTGGTTACAGTTAGAAATGAAGAAGCGCATCTTTAATGACTAAGGAACCTTCCAACTGGACCATCACAATTGATTAAACAGGCGCATGTTTACAATTAAAAAAAGCTTAATGGTATTAAGGTATCAGTCAACTTAGAAAAGAAATGACTTGATTAAATTAATAAGAATACGTAGGAATAAGATATTACGAAGAAAATCTTCTACTCTCACGGATATATGTATGTACGGCAGCAAATATTCTTTGGTTATCAAAAAGATTAAGGTTTTCATCTCCAAATAAAACGGTTTGGAGTGTAAATCTTGTTATACCACTAATAAATTGACATAGACTTTTTCTCTGGGTATTATAAATAGGACATTCTAAAAAATAGTGTTGGGTCGATTCAACCGTACCACATCTACAAAGTGGTGATTGGACCAATTTTTTTAAGTATAAGTGCTCATTGAGAGAGCTGCACCTGTTACGTAATCTAGCATGTAAGATTTGAATTTTTCTGTCGCCAAAAAAATAAAGCTTTCGCGGACAAGGTTTATCTACGTTTAGACGGTATTTAAAGGCTGACAATGATTCAGCATTCTTTATTTCATCCGGCAGAGAATTCCAATCGTTAATCACAGCTGGCAAAAATGAAGAGCTGTACAATCGAGTTCTACAAGCAATGTTTCTCAAATTGTTTGGCCTGCGTAGGTTATAAGAGGAAGAATTGCCAATGGTAGGTGGAACAAGAGTATTAAGATAGTTTGGAGCAAGTCCGTTTACCATTTTATAGAAAAGAATAAGTTTATGCTTGCGCCGTCGTTGACTTAAAGTTTCCCACCCTGACTCTTGATATAGATCAGCGATGGCAACAAGTTTAGTACAACCGGTTACTATTCGGGCAGCCTCATTTTGAACTTTATCAAGTTGATCTTTCAACCCTTGAGGAAAATTGTCCCATATAACATCACCGTATTCGAGAATGGGTCTGATAAAAGAGAAATAAATTATCTGAAGAGAAAGACGATCAAGACGGGTTTTAAGAAGTCGCAAAACTCCGATTCTTTTCCAAGCCTTTTCGATAGATTTACCAATGTGAAGGTCCCAAGACCCGTCATTAGAAAGAATTATACCTAAATGTTTATGACTGGTGACAGAAGGAATTTCAGTATTTGACATAAACAGACCCGGATGGTTAATCGTAATACGTTTACGAGATATAAGTAAAGATTCAGATTTTGTTGGATTGAACGTGACCAACCACTTCTGCGCCCAACGAGTAATTTTATCGATATCTGTTTGTAAAACAGTTCCAGCGGCAGTTGGATCAGATACAACCAATGAGAGACTGGTATCGTCTGCAAAGAGATTAATGTTTGCCTGAATATCATCAACAATATCATTGATATATATTAAAAACAAAAGAGGTCCTAAAATTGATCCTTGGGGCACACCTGCCTGTACGTGACATAAGTTTGAGATACCACCGGGTATATTAACTCGTTGAAAACGATTAGAAAGATAATCTGAAAACCAGCACAATAAATTACCTCTGATACCTGCTCTGCTCAACTTGAACAACAAACCTTTATGCCAGACTTTGTCAAATGCTTTACTTATATCAAAGAATATTGCCCTAAATTCTAGTCCATCATCCAGTGCTTTACATATGTTATTATACAACAATGTTACTTGATTGACGGTGGAATCACCTGGCATAAAACCTGACTGGCAGGGAGTAAAGAAGTTGGTGTCCTTTAGATAGTTGTAGACATGTTTGAATATGATTCGTTCCAAGACCTTTTCAATATTATTTAATAATGAAACAGGTCTGTAGTTAGAAGGAAGAGAAGGGTCACCAGACTTAAAAATGGGACATACATTGGATATTTTCCATGATGATGGAACAGAGCCGGTAATTAGTGAGTAATTAAATAGATCGCATAAATGTGGTGCCAGCTGACCAGCTGATTCGATAAGAATCCTGTTATTTATGCCGTCAGGGCCAGAGGCTTTGCCCTTTTTAAGTGTTTTAAGAACATCCAGTACTTCAGATGGCATGACATGAATTGAATCTAAAGTTTCGTGTATGACTCGGAAATGCTCGTCGGGGAGGGTACTGAATGAATCATCTATACATGATTGATTAGCAAAGTAATTATTTAATGTATTTGCTTTTTCGTGTTCGTCGGTAATCAACGAATCTTTGAAGATATCAAAAAGAGGGGGAATAGATGTTGAAGATTGTGAGGACATCATTGACTTGAGGATTCTCCACCAGTCACGCGGAGACAGCGAACCAGATTTTAGTTTCAAAGACGATTGTTCATAATAGTTTGATTTGCTCTGTCGAATTAAAGAGATCACATTGTTTCTTACTGATTTGAATTTTGACCAGTGATTGATATTGTTTGATAATTTTGCTTTTCTATAAAGTCTTTTACGGCGACGAATTTCCTTTTTAATGACGCAGTTCATCCAGGGTGGTTCTTGTGGATTAATGTTAACCGTCTTCCAGGGAACGAACTTACTTGCGTTGTCAGTAATGACATCAGCAATTTTTTCAGCGTAAGTATTAATGTTACTATCATGTGTAGAGCTCCAATCAAAATGGGTAAGACTAGCTCTGAGCTCATTATAATTTCCTTGATCATATTTCCAAACAGTTCGCTTAATATTTTTAAACCTGGGCTTTAGAAAATTAAAAACGCCAAAAACAGGGCAGTGATATTGCATGGTAAGACCGAGACAAGGTTCCCCTACGCCAGTTGTTAGGATTGATTCTTTATTTGTAACGAAGAGAAGGTCAATAGTAGATATGGAATTTTCTGTGAAATGAGTGGGTTCGTCAATACATTGAATCATGTTAAATTCATTACATAGGGATTCAACCTTACGGAATTGGCTTTCCTTCATTACATTCAGATTAAAATCACCAGTAATAATAACATCAGTGATATTAGAATCCATGGCAAGGCCAATGGAATCCTCAATGAGTGAATTATATGCAGAGTCCGAGTTTGGTGGTCTATAGAATACACCGTATAAAATATTTCTGTTATTGCAAGACTTGATTTGTATCCAAATACACTCAAGTCTATTAGGTTCAAGATCATGTCTACGTATATATGAAAGGGTATTTTTAACATATAGAATAACACCTCCATATCTGTCGCCGATCCTATCTTTCCGTTCAGGCGGATGAAAAGATGGGAAATAAATATTCATTATGCAACCAAGTCTCAGAAAATGACAGGATATCAAAGAACGAAAACTCTGCGAACAAGGTATCGAGCTTATTCGCTATACTTTGAACGTTGTAATGTACGTTGAATAAGTCAGACTTACGTAATTCAAAGAAATATTTGAAGACAATTTAGTGACGACCTTTTTATTGCATCAGATCTGTGATCAGACGCAATTTTAACCCACCCATCTCAAGGGAGATAACTATGTTAAGAAAACTTACGTAAAAACATGGCGGCCTCCAGCATGTGTGCACGGTCAATGTCAAAACTATCACAAATTTCTCGACGGGTTTTGCTCAACACCAGATGTTCTAGGTAACTTGATTCTTTTTTAATACTCACCAATCATTTTAAAGGTTTTTCTACATTTATAGGTCTTTTTTTTTCTCTGTAGAACAAAGTAAAACTTATTTAGTAACAATTCTTTCACAGAAAAACGAAAACCCATGAGATTGGGCTATCTGGAATTATTTGCTAGTTTCTCAGAAAAGAAATACTTCATCCAATTGAACCATTTCTGCAGGAGTATAACATACCATGCCCCTGTAGTTGATACTTGTCGAATAACGTTCAGAAAAGGATGAGTACTGTCTATGAAAATTGTTCCTCTTTCCCGCAGTGTTTTTGTTAGCCAGTCGAAATAGAAGTTTCAATCCTTCTAAAGTTTCTCAATGGTAACCAGCATTTTCTCCTTTTTCCACAATGTTTTCTCCCTTATCAATGACAGAAATCATCAATTCAGCGATATATAATTTGTCGTCTGCAAATACTTCCAATTTGGTACATTCCAAAATGTTGTCGTTTGGTAACAAGTTAATGAAATCTGTTTCAATAATTAACTCTCTATCACACAAACCCAAGTTTTAATTACCCAAAGGAAGAAGTCTTTTGAAAACACAGTGTGAAAAGGAGGAAGTGCTGGTTACCAGCATTTTCTCTGTTTCGCATGTCTTCTACCCTATCTAGTGTCAAAGACAAACACCATCATTTGAGCCACAGTTAAATTATCATCTGCAAATGCTTTCAAGTCGGACAAATCTACATTTTTTGTTGTGTGGCAAAGAATGAAAGTGTTTTCTCCAGATGTAAAATTTTTAGGGACATTGAAGGCCCGCAAAAGCAGCTAGAGTTGTTACAGGTGCACGTACTTTAACCTTGTACCCAACAATTCAAAGTTTTAACAACTCAGAGAAAGAAGCATTTTGAAACATTGTGGGAAAAAGAGAAAATGCTGGTTACCAGCATTTTCTCCTTTTCCCACAAGTTTTTCTACTCTTTCACATTTAATTTCCATCATTTCAGCTACATTTGTCATGTGCAAAAGCTTTCAATGTAGACAAGTGTAAAATTTTATCATTTGATCATGGGGAAAGGTGTCAGAGCTCCAGACAGAGGGAGTGATTTTGATTTCAAAATTTAAAATATAAATCACTCCCCTCTGAACCCTATGTTATGGGTACTCATTAGAATCGTCTCATCGAGACGATTCTAATGAGTACCCACAACATAGGGTATGGAAGAGAAATAATGGATTTAGAATATTATCACTCCCTTTTGTCTAGAGGTCTGAGGTGTAATACAGGTTGCCTGTTAAAGAGAGATGGTCACTGGGACAGGTTTCAATGTACTACATGTTACATCCATCTTTCTAATTCTAGTCAAGCCAACATTAATCGATATTCCACAAAAGCTGAACCAGAAAATGAGAGTCAACCAACAGAGAAGGAAATCAAAACTGATCCAACAGAGCTGAAGGACCGGATAGAAAAACTTGTTAAAGAAAAGGAAGAATTGAATGTAAATCTTACAGAGTTAAAGGTTAGTCGTCATGTCTGTTTGAGGGATATATACGGAATATCCTTTTGTCGTAACTTTCCTGGTACTTGTATTAATTGGAGCAGCGTGAGAAAATTGGATACCGCATGAGACCAAAGGTCGAGTGGGATGTCAAAATTTTCTTGCGCAGCAAGAAGTAAATACAAGCATCAGGAAAGTTACTACAACATAATACTCCTTTTATTATATACCTACATTTCTCAATGACAAATTTTTGCAATTTTTGACCATTTATTTGAAAACAGTAAACAAAATGAGACAATCAGGTGGAGGAGACAATCACATGGAGAGTAGCAACTTTGTTTTTATGAATGACGGATGAATATTAAACCATAACATTTCGACTAATCAAATCGCAAATCAGTGCATGCTTTGTCTGTGTGCAAGTTACATCAGCATACCATATTTGGAACTGTATTCCACAATATGTAGATACATATTTTTTTTTCTGTTGTGTGTGTTATTTCCTCCCCTTGTGACATTTGCATTGAACCAGGAAAATTTTCCAGTTCATAAAAAAGTTAATTATCTAGGATTTGTAAAAAGCCCGAAAGTTGACAAAGGAACATCATCAAAGAAGGGAAAATATGGGGAAAAAGTGTGAAAGTAACAGATAAAAGTGCTTTTGTTATGTGAATGTCTTAACCCTTTACCACGCAATGACAAATTTTAACGGCCCTGAGGATGAACCATTTAAACATTGTGGAAGAAGGAGAAAATGCTGGTAACCAGCATTTTCTCTTTTTTTCCAGAATGTTCTTTTCCTTATGATGGACAATTTTCATAGTTTGAGTCTCATTCATTTGTTGTCTGCAGGACTGGTGTTTTCAATTTCAATAAGTCTAAAATTTTATGGATTGGTAAAGGGTTAATACTTTACCAAGCAGTCCTGTTTTATTTTTAAGAAAACAGCTTTAGAAGACATAATGAGAGAGGTAGAAAATGCCTGTAACCAGAAGTTTATTCTTTTTGCACAGTTTTTCCTAACTGTTTCAAAGAAGAATCTTAAATTTGGCCTCTTGCACAAACGCTTAACGCTTAGATTAGTCCAAAATGTTGTTGTTTGGTAAAGAGTTAATTCTTGTCCATATGACAAAATTGTAGACTGAACCAAATTAAAAGCATTCACAGAGAGTAAATAAGATATGACTTAATGTGTAAATGACAAGATTTGTCTTTGAAATGGTAGAAAGTATTGTATGGGGAAATAGTGCCTGTCACTGGGACTCGCTAGTTTCTCCTTTTCGCACAACGTCTTTTGGTTTTTGCAAGCCTTTCTCCTCAAGTTCTAAAGTCACAGGCTTGTTAAGTAAAGGATTAATTCTTCACCCCATGACAAAATGTAGACATGTCCAAACTGAAAGATTTTGCAGACATTTTAAATGTGGCTCTAATGATGGAATTTTTCTTTGATTAAGTAGAAAACATTGTGGGAAAAGGAGAAAATGCTGGTTACCAATAATTTTTTAATATTTTTAAATGTATTTGCTTTAGTTCATACTCATTATCCCTATTTTACAAGAGTGTTTTCAAAGTTGGCTGCAAATTTTCTTCAGTTGGTAGTGATTTAATTGAGTCATGTATTGAGTTTTCATGGTAGTGTCCTTAGGCAAGACACTTCAGAGCCCTAGCCTAGTACTCCTGAAAGCCATGACATACTTTTTTTTATTATTACATGAGTATTTGAGCTGTTGCCAGGATATGACGGAAATAATGTTGAAAGTGGTGTAAAACACCATTCAATCAATCGATACTTGAGTCGTGCTTACTTTTCTTTTTCAGGATAAATATATGCGATCTCTGGCAGAGACAGAAAACGTGCGGACCAGAATGAAGAAACAAGTTGATGAAGCTAAAATATTTGGTATTCAAGGGTTCTGTAAGGACCTGTTAGAAGTTGCGGACATTCTGAACAAAGCCACGGAAAGCACGCCTCAAGAGGAAATACAGAAAAATCAACATTTAAAAGATTTGTTTGAAGGACTTAATATGACAAACACTCAGTTGTTGAAAGTTTTCAGTAAACACGGTTTAGAGAAGATACATCCTGCCGAGGGGGAGAAGTTTGACCCATTTTTTCACGAGGCTTTATTCGAAGTACCCACACCAAGTGGGAAAGAGGGAGGAACTGTGGCTATTATACAAAAAACGGGGTTCAAATTGCATGATAGAACTTTACGTCCAGCTCTTGTTGGGGTTTTTAAATCCTAACTCTAGTTGAACCTGTTTCTCCTAAATAAAGATATTAGATAAATATGTGCATAAAGGACAAAAAATGCAGTTAATTTTCAATGAGGCATTAACCCTTTATCATACAATCCAGAGTTTTAACGACCCTGAGAAAGAAGGCTTTTGAAAGCTTTGTGGGAAAAGGAGAAAATACTGGTAACCAGCATATTCTCCTTAGCCAACAATATCTTCTACCTACTCTACCTATTCAAGGACAAATGCTGTCATGTCAAAAATACTTGAATTTTTGTCTGTAAATTCCTTCAGTATGGTATTCACTGTTGAAAAGTTTTTCTGTGGTAAAGGGTGAAGTTTGCTAACTCTATATCAGACAACGTGACCTGGAGGTCCAGGGTTCAAGCCTCACCCGATCCACTTGGTTTCTCGTGGGAGTGTCCTTGGGCAAGTCAAGACACTTCAGAGCCCAAGTCTAATACTGGTGAAACCCAGGAAAAACATGAATATGTGAGCTGTTGCTGTCATATGAGAGAGATAATGTTTAAAGCGGTGTTAAACACCATTCAATCAATCAATTAACGACCCTGAGAAAGAAGGCCTTAGAAAACATTTTGGAAAAAGGAGAAAATGCTGGTAACCAGCATTTCTCCATTTTCCACAAATTTTTCTGAAACAAATTCCATATTTTGAGCAACATTGAATATGTTTTCTGCAAATGCTATCAATATGGACAAGACTAAAATTTTTTCATCTAGTAAAGAGTTAAAGGTCAGACAATTTGACTAGCCTTTTGGGATTGAAGATCAGACTGCATTTCTCTTGTGGCCTGATCATAATCTACATTGTCTGCAAGAGGTATTTATGGCACTGGGCCTGTATTCACCAACCATTTGGTTTAGCCAATCATATTTCAAAAATCTTGGAGAATTATACAAAGAATGTTCTTAAGAACGGTTGGTGAATACTGGCCCTGGTTTTCTGAGTGGTTAGAATACCTGAGACTTTTTAAGTTGTTTTGAAATAAGTTTCTGGCTATAGTATTCTTGATCATTGCTGCCACAATAGTCTCAAATGTGACAAATGGTTGTAAAAAGATGAACTGTACTTGCTTTTTTTTTTTTTTTTAAAAATGATCCTGAGTTTTTCTGATCTTAAGGAAAATGGAGCTGTTGAAAAAAATTTGGAAAAAGAAGGAAATACTGGTAACCAGTATTTTCTTCGTTTGCCAAAATGTGTTTTCTTTCATGGGTATATCACATAAATTGAGCCACATTTTACTCTGTATTCTCACATGACAATATTTTAGACTGGTCCAAATTAAAAGCATTTGCAGACAACAAATTAAATGTGGCGCAAATGATTAGATTTGTTTCTGACAGGTTAGAAAAAATTGTGGGAAGGAGAAAATGCTGGTGACCAGCATTTTCTCCTTTTTCCACAATTTTTTTGAAAATCTTGTATCCAGATGTCGTTAAAACTGAGGATTGTGTGGTAAAGAGTTTATTCATCATTTACAAATACTTTCAATGTGGGCAAGACTACAAGTTCTGTGGTCTGATGAACTGTTGAATTTCAGTTACATATTTATGTTTCTAATATGATTAAACTGTTTGCCTGTTAATAATCTTCATATCAACAACAGGTAACACCCAATGCCATCAAAAGGCAGATTTCTGCCCAGTTCAAGAGTTCTTGAGACAGGGCAAAACTTTGAAAGTGGAATTTTGACATTTTTTATGTACAATGCTAGCCCTTTTCACGAATATTCAATTTTTTTTCAGAAAGTTTGACAAATTCATCCTTGTCAAAATAATCTTTGTCATTTAAATTTATACCAAAGATACTATTTCTGAGCCTAACTGGGTAGCTTAGTGATTAGCATATCTGACTTGTGACCTGGTGGTTGCGGGTTTGATACCCCGTTGCCGCAAACTTTCTATTCGGCGATTTTTCTACTCTCACCACTGATGCATGTAAGTAGTCAATTGCTTAGAAAGACGCTTATGTCAGAACTTGGTTGAGAAAGCCAGGAATCACATGCGTAGGTACACTGGCCACCATAATATGACATGAGCTGTTAAAACGGTATTAAATTCCAATACATTTCAAACAAACAATAGAATTTCACCAGTATTTTAACTCTTTACTACACTATCCTGACTTTTGAGAGCCCAAAGAAAGTGACCTTTTGAAAACATTGTGGGGAAAAGGTAGAAAATGCTGGTAACCAGCATTTTCTCCTTTTCCCACAATGTTTCCTACCGTATAAAATACGAATTCCTTCATTTGAGCCACATTTAATTTGTCATCTTTAAGTGCTTTCAATTTGGATATGTCTAAGATTTTGTCAGTTCGTAAGAGTCAGATGGAAATTGAGGCACTCAATGACATGCTGTCTGTCGGTGCATGTGACAACAAATAGTTGCCATTTATAAGCGGGGTGTTGTCTGTTGTTTACAGGATCAGTTCCATACTATATCAGACAGTAAATACATTCAATCATTTACTGCCTGCACTAACCGACAGCATGTGACTTCTTTTTGTCAGAAGCACATTAAAGTTTGATGTAAATATATACTGAATTGTAGAACATGGCCTAGTTTTGTATGCATGTCTATGTTTATTTACCATACTATACAAAAGCCAGCATACTCATGGCTGATAAATCTCCAGATTTGTGTGGTAAAGGGTTAAAAACAACTAGATAAACATAATATGTCAAACAAACTGTGCAGCCCAGTAGCTTAGTAACATTAACCCTTTCCCAAACAAGCCCTGGTTTTCACGTGTCTGCAGTACAAGTCTTTTGAAAACACTCGTAACGACGAGCAATTTCTCCTTTTCCCACAGTGTTTTCTACCCTTTTGGAGACCCTTCTGGCATTTTCATCAAATTTAAAATTGTCGTCTGCAAACTCTTTCAACTTGGACCAGTCCAAACTTTGTTGTTTGGGAAAGGGTTAATGGTTTGCTGGCTAGGGGTTCTGCAATTAAATCCACACAAACTCTTTTCAATGAATGATTGTTATTTTCGATGTTTATCACACTTACGGTTAATTCCTTGATTGTATGTTATCAAACGTTGTTTTCTACATTATTTCAGTTATATTGCTGTTGCCAGTGCACCTATCCATGCTTTCCTGGGGTTTCTTTAGCCAGTTCTACACACAATATTCTTTCCAAGCCACTGGCTGCTTTCCCACATAATCATTGTTGAAACATTTATCGGCAGTAATGAATCCTGTCAGAATGACTATCATCAATCCTCCAAAAGAAATTGGCCGAGCTGGGGATCAAACCAGCAACCCCCTCTTCTCAAGTCCAGTACTGTCCCAACTGAGCTACCGGGGCTGGGCACTCACAGCTAACATTGTTCAAACAACTTTTATCAGAAAAGTTATGCCAGTGGCTTTAAAAGAATTTGATCCCGAGCATGGGTAAAAGAAACTCGAGGGGTCATGTTCACTAACCATTCTAAATCATATTTGTAGTCATTGCTTTTGCAGCCCGTGTAGTTCAAGATCAGACTGCACAAAATGTGCAGTCTGATCATTAATCTACACTGTCCACTTCTCTTAAACACTATAGACAAAAAAGAAACCATCAAATTGCAAATAGTTGAGTCTTATTTTCAGAAGAAATATGCCTGTTAGGTTAATTCGACACTCTAAGGGTTAAGAATTGTGAATACAAGATCAGAAACACAATCATAGTTAGGTGCACTTGCCTATATGAGGACAGATATTATGTTGAATAAGGCTTTTGAAATGTAACAAGCTAACAGTTTCAACAAAGAGGAGATTGATATCACAACAAAAATTGTATGGATGATATTGTATATTCAGGGACCATACAAATGTTTAAATCTGATGTGATTGTTTTGGTTTTTACCTCCGCTGTTTTCGAAGAAAACGTTGAGGTATTGTCATGGCCCGGTCTGTGTTGTTGTCATTGCTGTGAAAAAACTACAATATTTCGTAATACGTTGCTTATTGTTAACGATACTTACTTTAAACTAGGACAAATTGTTAACTATTGAAAAGTGGGATCCATGCAACAAGGGCAGGGAACCATCAAAATATTTTGTCACAGTTATGCCCCTTTTTTCACTCAAAATTTTTACTGAAAGCAAGTGCCCAGCAGAGGGTTGGCAAGCACATGTGGTGCTTGTGTTTGTTCAAAGGATTGACTAGCTTAACCCTTTACTGCACAATGCCAACTTTTAATGATCCTGGGAAAGAAGCTTTTTGAAAACACTGAGGGAAAAGGAGAAAATGCTGGCAACCAGCATTTTCTCCTTTTCACACAATGTTTTCTAGCCTATGAAAGAGAAATTGCACCATTTGAGGCACACTGAAATTGTTGCCTGCAAATGCTTTCAGTTTGGACAAGGCTAAAATTTTGTCATCTGGTGAAGGGTTAACCCTTTACCAAACAATCCCAAGTTTTAATGAACCTAAGAGAGAATACTTTTAAAAACATTGTGGGTAAAGGAGAAAACGGTGGCAAGCTGGTAGCCAGTATTTCTCTTTTTCCCACAATTTTTTCCACCTTTCCAAAGACTTATTTCAAATTTTGAGACGTTCTCACTTTGTTGCCAGTCCTTTTAGAAACATATCTTGTCATTTGAGCTTCATTAAATTTGTCATCTGCAGTTTTACATTGGCATTGTTGAAATAGCTTAACCCTTTACCAGACAACAAAATTTTACCCTTGTCCAAATTGAAAGCATTTGCAGACGACAATTTCAGTGTGGCTCAATTGTTGCAACTTTTCTTTGATAGGGTAGAAAACATTGTGGGAAAAGGAGAAAATGCTGGTTACCAGCATTTTCTCCTTTTCCCACAATGTTTTCAAAAGGCTTGTTTCCCTGGGGCGTCAAAAGGCGTCATTGTGCAGTAAAGGGTTAAAGATACATCTATACTTGTTTTCCGCCAGTTTTTAACCCATTCCATCTTTATTGTATGAAAGTATAACCATTCCTGTATCTTCATGCCAAATATTGCATTTGATGGTTGCTAGGTTGCATAGATTACAACCAACCAAAAATGCATTTAATTTTCTCGAGGCCATCAAAGAAATCATTGTTGTTGTTTCCGGTTTTAAATTGAAGACAAATCCCTTGAGTTTCTTTACCCCTTACACCATATATTTATCAGTTATTAATTTATGTTTATGCAGCTGACTAAATTCTGGATCATTCTACAGTCTATCAAGTTTTTACAGCATTTTTTTCTCTGTAGATGTGCCAAGCCCCGGTAGCTCAGTTGGTGGCGTACAGGACTTGAGAACAGGGGGTCGATGGTTCGATCTCTGGCTTGGCTGATTTCTTTCCAAGGATTGAAAATAGTCATTGTGTCAGAATTCATTCCTCTATCATCGCTCACCATTCTTTCGACAATGGTTATGTTGGAAAGCAGCCAGTGGTTTGAAAGAATATTGTGGGAAGTACTGGTAAAAGAAACTCCAGGAAAGCATGGATAGGTGCTCTGGCCACCGCGATAAAATTGAAATAATGTTGCAAACACCATACAATCAATCTCTGTAGATGTATCTTTAAGTTTCGTGACCTGGAAAGGAATTTATGTCGTCTTATATGGAATAGAAAAATCACAACAAAACACAATGTTAACACAAACACACCATCTGATGTCTTTACTGAACATCACAATCATCATCATAAATGTATTGACAAACAAGGATTGGAATCATTTTGTAATGCACGACCTTTGTGTAAGCTTATGTCTCAGAGCGCCAACCTAACCCTGCCAACCCCTGGTGGCTCAGTCGGTAGCGTACAGGACTTGAGAACAGTGGGTTGCTGGTTCGATCCCCAGCTTAGCCATTTTTTTTCTGAGGACTGATGATAGTCAATGCGACAGGATTCATTCCTCTCTCACATCAGACCATTGTTTCGACAATGGTTATGTGGGAAAGCAGCCATTGGCTTGGAAAGAATATTACGCGGAGTACTGGTAAAAGAAACTCCAGGAAAGCATGGACAGGTGCACACTACCCTTCCTAAAACAAATTTCAACCTTCGTTTGTCGTTTGAATATGCTTTCAATTTGTTCTATCAAAACTGTTACGGAACGAATTTATTAAGTTGTCCAAATCCAAAGCAATTAAGTCAGCAACTGTAGTGTGACTCTATTGATGGCACTTGTCTCAGAAAGGGTTGGAAACATGGTAATGGTGGGAAAAGGGGGGAAAAATGATGGTTATCATTATTTCCTCATCAGCATTTTTCTCCAAGTGTAACAATGTTTTTGAAAGCCCTGACCCTAGATGTTTTTTATACCTTTGGTTTGTGTGTTGATTTTTTTTTTTCACAAGCGTTTTTGCTTCGGGTCTAAAAAACTTGGATCATAAAATTTTGGTAGAGGGCAGTATAAACTGTTAATTTTGACCGCTAAACCCTTTACCACACAACAAAGTCTTAGACCAGTCTGAATTGAAAGCAAATGCAGATGACAATTTCAATATGGCTCAAATGATGGGATTTTTCTTTGGTATGATAGAAAACATTGTGGGAAAAGGAGAAAATGCTGGTTACCAGCATTTTCTCCTTTTCTCACAATGTTTTCAAAAGCCTTTTTTCTCAGGGTCGTTAAAACTTGGGATTGAGTGGTAAAGGGTTAAATGTGAAGTAACAGTATAAACCATACACAACACATCTGTAGCCAGCCAATCTCTTTCCAAGGATGATAATCATTGTGACAGGATTGTTCCCCTCTCACTGCTTATCATTGTTTGGCTGCTGGTAACGTGGGAAAGCAGCCTGTGGCTTGGGCAGTCTAATGTGCAAAGCACTGGTTTAACCCTTTCCCAAACGACAAATTTTAGACCCTTCCTAACTGAAAGAGCTTGCAGATGACAATTTTAAATTTGATAAAAATGGCAGAAAGTTCTCAAAATGGGTAGCAAACACTGTGGGAAAAAGGAGAAATTGCTCGTTATGAGCAATTTCTCCTTTTCCCACGGTGTTTTCAAAAGACTTGTACTGCAGACACGTGAAAACCAGGGCTTGTTTGGGAAAGGGTTAAGAAACTTTAAGAAAGCATGTACATATGAGCCATGCTCTGAGAAAAGGGGGCTTAATGCATCTGCGAAAAGTATCGACGCAGCTCAGCCTGCGCAGTTCGTGCAGGCTGACCTGGGCTGAAACTTGGCTTGTGGTCGCTATTGGTCACTACTGTATGTCAAGGAACCAGTCTACTTCAAGATTAATTAGACTATAAAAAGAAAAGTGGCTTTTGTGGATCCATAATTATGTGATGACTTGCTTAGTATCATGCATCACCGAGATGCATTAAGCCCCCTTTTCCCAGAGCATGGCTCACATATCTGTAAGAAACATTACAGACCGTCAATGACAGATCAGACTGTGCAAATTCTTATCAAATAAAACTAAACTAAAAAATGAGAATATGTACAAATCAAAAATAAACTATGGCATCTGCTACTTTCTATCACAGACTTGGTTTTGTATCAATGTACAGGCTATACATCTTGTCAGAAAGAGTGTCTCTATCAATAGATGCTGATATATACATGAATCACTTCTAAGAAAAGAAATAATACTACTACTAATAATAATAATAAAAAAGAACCATAAACATTTTTTAGAATGTCAAAAAACATCACACATTTTGAACAATCTATCATTATCAAAATCTCTTATTTCACTGATTTTTTTTTTTTTTTTTTCAAATTTCAACCCTTTACCACACAATCCCGAGTTTTAATGACCCTGAAAGAGAAGCCTTTCGAAAACATTGTGGGAAAAGGAGAAAATGCTGGTAACCAGCATTTTCTCCTTTTCCCACAATGTTTTCTACCTTTCCCAAAACAAATTTCAAATTTTCCGTCTCATTTATTTTGTCGTCTGCAAATGCTTCCAATTTGGAGCAGTCTAAAATGTTTCTGTGTGGTAAAGAGTTAACCCTTTTCCTGCTTAATAAGTGAAATGAAATTTTTCAAACCAGTAGTAAAACCCCGAATAATAGTATTTCAAGCTTATTTTTAGGAAAGGTGTATCTCCTTACCGGACAGTGTAGATCCAAGATCAGACTGCACGTTCTGTGCAGTCTGATCTTGATCTACACTGTCTGCGAAAGGTCAGTAAGTCACGCTTAGCAGCCAAAAGGGTTAAACTATGATACTGTCAGAAGCTACATTGTTTTGGTACTATTTAATATTTTAAGTCTGCAAAATAGTTTGCCATACTGGTATTCATTATTACCAAAACACAAGTATTCACAGAAACATTATTTTGTACAGAATTTGTCAATGTAAATGCTACCGAAATATTGTAGGTCAACAGTAGACCACAATGTTAAAACACTGAATACATGTCATGAAACTAAAATTCAACCCATCACCTGTAATTATCAACATCAATAGAGGCCCAGCCCTGAAAGGTCTTAAGGACATCCCGACAAAAAACACCTTGGGACAGAACCAAACCTAGGACCCCTGGAACCTTAATCCCTGAATCCTAGACCTTTAACAGCGACCCTCGCAGGATACCAAACTGTAATAAAAAAGCATCTGTAACTAATATTCCCCATTTAAACAGTCCTGGGCTGCTTTTCACTAAACTGTATACGCAAGGAAAGCAAGCATCAAGTCTGAAAACAAGTTTGACTAAACTGCCTAAATGTAAAATTTTTGAGTAAACATTTGCCAGCTCATACCTTTAGATAAAGCAGGGATTGTATGTTTGTATACAATCCAAAATAATTTGTGTAAATCTATGCAGTTGACTGAAACAGCCCTGGTGAGGAAGGTTTTTTAAAATCTTGTTCCAGCATTTTCTCCTTTTTCCACAATGTTTTTGACCCTAATAGCAAACTTTTGCTAATTTATGTTAATTTGAATTTCTTGTCTCGAGATACTTTCAAAATGAAAGAGGACAGAATCTGTTGTTAGGTAAAGGGTAAACTCTTTACAGCATGACTAAATTAAGGACTTGTCAATCGTGAACGCAATTGCTTTTTTTTTTTTTTTGATTGAATGGTGTTTTACGCCGCTTTCAACAATATTTCAGTCATATCACGGCGACAGCTCACATATTCATGTATTTCCTGGGTTTCACCAGAACTAGGCTAGGGCTCTGAAGTGTCTTGCCAAAGGACACTCCAACGAAAACGAATGCAATTGCAGGAAGCATATAAAGTATAAATCAAATGATGAGTTTTGTTTTTGAAAGGGTAAAAAAAAACTATTGTGGGAAAAGGAGAAAATATTGGTTACCACCATTTTCTCCTTGTCCACAATGTTTTCAAAAGTCTTCTTTCTCATGGTAGTTAAAATACAGGATTGTTTGGTAAAGACTTTAGCTAACCAACATTACAGAGATATCAACGAGACAAACATTCTGACCAACTTTTAAGAATATTAGAATGAAAATGTGGCCTCTAGAGTGTAAAAAAGGTTTTTCTAAGATTTGACCTGATGACCTACTTTCTGACTCTACCCTTTTTCAAATTCCTAGGAGATATTGTCACAACAAACATTCTGACCAAGTTTCATGAGTATCAGACTGAAAATGAGGCCTCTAGAGTGCACACATGGTTTACCTTAGATTTCTCCAAATAAACTAATTTTTGACCTGATTTGACCCAAGTTTGAACTTTCTTTAAGATATCTTCAAGACAAACATTTTAACCAATTTTTGTGTGTATCCAACTGAAAATGTTGCCTCTAGTGTGCACACAAGGTAATTGTTGATGCTTGACGACAGATGAAGGACAACGCACGATAGACACAGGACAATCCCAAAAGCTCGCCTTGAGCACTTTATGCTCGGGTGAGCTAAAATACATACATAAATAGATAAAAAAAAAAATTCAAGATGAATGTGAAATTGTTGAACACAATTATGGAAAGAGACAGCCAGGTCCCCACTGCATCCAATATTAGAACACAATTACTTTAACTCTACCGCATGGCGAAATTTTAGGCTGGTCTAAATTGAAAGCGTTTGCAGACGACATACTAGTATTAAGTATCACTCAAACGTTAAATTTGTCTTTCAAACTTGAAAAAACATTGTGGGAAAAGAAGAAAATGCTGGTTACCAGCATTTTCTTCTTTACCCACAATGTTTTTAAAGTGCCTCTTTCTAAGGGTCGTTGAAACTCAGGACTGCATGGTAAAGAGTTAACAGATCATGTTAAAATAATGGATGCCAGAAAATTTAAGGAAATGGGATGAGATATGACAAAAAATATATAAAGAGAACAACAAAACACTATATAAATATAAGAAATCAACTTTGAAAAAAAAAAATCACAAGAAAATATAAAATGATTCATAAACTATTTAACTCTTGACCAGGTGAAAATCTATAGGGCTTGTCTAAACTGAAATCAATTTCAGATGAAATTTAATATGGTACAAATGATGGTATTTGTTTTGAAAGTTTGAAAAAGAAAAAGACAAAGTGGAAACAACCAGGATTTATTCCTTTTCCCACAATGTTTTCCAATGGATTCTTCCTCAGTGTCATAAAAACTCGGGATTGAGTGATAAAGAGTTGAACAAAAATTCATGAGAACCCTTTACCACACAATCCCGACTTTTAAGGACCCTGAAAGAGAAGGACTTTTGAAAACATTATGGGAAAATGCTGGTAACCAGCATTTTCCCACTTTCCCACAATGTTTTCTTCTCTATCAAAGACAGAAATCATCATTTAATCAGTATGTAATTTGTCTGCAAATGCTTTCAATTTGGTTCAGTCCAAAAATTTTTTGTTTAGTAAAGAGTTGAAACTCGACAAAATAATGTCCTGCCTACAGATGCAGGAAGATACATCATGCAATAAACAGTTCTATCTCATACACTCGGGATTTTTGACAAAAATGAGAAAAGTTAAAAATAAAGCAGGCATGACACATAAAGTAACAACACAGTAATTCAGCAGCCATTATCTTCTTTATCACAGACTATAAAATATGTAACAAGAGCACCGCATGTGGGTGCCAACGTTTGGCTTCAGTTGCTTTTAGAAATAGGTTGATTTTCTGTGAAAATTCTAAGTCCAAATAGGGGCATAACTGTGGCTGAAACAGATTGATGGTTACCTACCCCTGTTATATGGGTTTCCCTTCTGATGGTTAACAACTAGTCCAAGTTTGAAGTAAATATCTTTAGTAATGACAGAAATATTGTAAAACGTCAGTCTTTGCACAACAATGCAGTTCAGACAACAAAAACGCTGACGACCACAGGGCTATGACAATACCTTGGTGTTTTCTTTGAAAACATCTGAGCTAGAATGATGACATAAAAACACCTAAAACCCAAAAAGGACATTAACTCTTTCCCAGACCAAGGAATTTTAGACTTGTCCAAATCAAAAGTATTTGCAGATGACAAATCAAAGGTGGCTCTTAGGACAAAATATGTCCTTGATATGGTAGAAAACATCGAGGAAAAAGGAGAAAATGCTAGTTACTGGCATTTTCTCCTTTTCTCACATTGTTTTCAAAAGCCTTTTTTTCTCAGGTTCATTAAAACTCGGTACTGTACGGTAAAGGGTCAAATCTTTACCATATGGCTGAATTTTAGACTTGTCCAAATTAAAAGCCTTTACAGATGACAACTTAGATATGAATCTAATAATTCAATATTTTCCTTGAATGGGTAAAAAATATTGTTGGAAAAGGTGCAAAGACTGCTTTTCTCTTTTTTTCACAATATTTTCAAAAGCCTTCTTTCTCAGTGTTGTTAAAACGCGGGACTGTTTGGTAAAGGGTTATCTGTTGACCACACAATCCTGAGTTTAAGTGACTCAAAGGAAAAGATCTTTTGAAAACATTGCGGGAAAAAGAGAAAATGCTGATAGCCAGCATTTTCTGCTTTTCCCACAATGTTTTTTACCTTTCCAACATGATTTTCTTTTAAATTTTCTTTTGTCATGTGCAAAAGCTTTCGATTCGGGCAAGTGTAAACTTTTGTTGTCTGGTAGAGTTAACCCTTTCCCAAACAAGCCCTGGTTTTCACGTGTCTGCAGTACAAGTCTTTTGAAAACACTGTGGGAAAAGGAGAAATTGCTCGTAACGAGCAATTTCTCCTTTTCCCACAATGTTTTCCACCCTTTTTGAGAACTTTCTGCCATTTTCATCAAATTTAAAATTGTCGTCTGCAAGCTCTTTCAATTTGGACCAGTCTAAAATTAATCGTTTGGGAAAGGGTTAAACATGAAACTTTACCTACAACTTCATGACTTTGTATCATCATTAGCAAGAACATGCAGGAAAAACTTTTGACAAGGTCTTATCTCAATAGAATAGGACCAGACAGAAAATACAATGTAAAATGTAGAAAAAAAAAGACGTACATGTGTATATTCAAATAGCATTTGTTTGGTACATTGGAATAAAAAAGTATGTAAGCATAATCATAATAATAAATGAAAAAAACAAAAAACAACACTCCACAAACAAACAAAAAAAACAATAAACCGATTATTAAATTTCATCAAACTATTGATTTATGAGTAAAAAGAAACAAAAGCCACACCTTATTCTGTTCTTTAACAGTTAATATCGATCAGATTTGAATCATATTATATCCAAGCATTGTACATTGCTATGTATATGATATTAAAAAAAACACCACAAATCAAAAAACTGTTCACAGCAGGATTTGTTCTTCTAATACTGGTACTTTGATCAAATTTTACCGTGCTGTGTTTGGTTCTGTAAGGTGGCACACACATCCGGATCAAAATTGTAACTCTAGAATAGAAAAAACAAAAAGAAATCGATAATTCTTCATTATTATCTCTTTACCAAACGACAAAATTTTAGACTGGTCCGAATTAAAAGCATTTTGCAGACGACAAATGAAATGTTGCTCAAAAATTGAAATTTGATTTGGGAAGGGTAGAAAACATTGTGGGAAAAGTAGAAAATGCTGGTTACCAGCACTTTCTCCTTTTCCCACAATGTTTTCAAAAGCCTTCTTTACCAGGGTCGTGAAAATCCAGGATTGGTTGGTAAAGGGTTATATACCAGTAAATTTTCCAGGTAAAATTCAAGTGTTGCCAGTGGATCAAATAATACACATGACAGAAAAAATATCCTTTTCTACACACTGTGGAATATGTTTCCAAATATGGTATGATGACGTAACTCGGGCATTGATTTGCATTTTGATTATTCAAAATGTTACGATTTAATACTCATCCGCCATTCATAAAAACGAAGTTGCTACTCTCCACATGATTAATTGTCTCATTTTGTTACCATTTTTGATTTATTTGTCAAAAATTGCAAAAATTTTGTAATTGAGAGTTGTAGGTATTATTATAATAAAAGGAATATTACGTTGCAGTAACCTACCCGGCGCTTGTATTTACTTCTCGCTGCGTAAGAAAATTTTGACATCTCGCTCCACCTGCGGTCTCGCACAATATCAAATTTTCTCACGCTGTTCAAAGTAAATGCAAGCACCAGGAAAGTTATGACATTGTGATATTCCGTACATCCTTCATCAAACACTCACATGTTTTTTTTTTTTTTCTTTCCGATCCTGAAAAAGAAGGCTTTTCAAGACATTGTGAGAAAAGGAGAAAATACTGGTTGTTTGGTAAAGAGTTGGAAAAAAAAAAAAAAAAAAGGCTGTTGTACAAGACAAAGAAATTGCTTTTTGTCATACAATGTTTTCTACTTTATTAACCCTTTCAGCGCCATAGGCGAAAACAGGGACTTTTGCGGACGGCATAGATCAAGATCAGACTGCACAGAACGTGCAGTCTGATTTTTGGTCTATGCCCTCCGCTTGTTTGGTCAAGCCTATAGGATATAATCTTCCGGAGACTCGGTGGATTGTATTTACAGCCATCATAAGAAGCCAAGTTTGCTTATTTGGCACCGAAAGAGTTAACAAGAGCACTAGGATAGCCCTGTATAACTGCACTGACTAACTCTTCACCAAACGACAAAATTTTGGCCCCAACCAAATTGAAAGCTTTCACAGACGACAAATTACCAGTAAATGTTTTTCAAATGATGATTTCTGTCTCTTGTAGAGCAGAAACATTGTGTGAAAAGGAGAAAATGCTGGTTACCAGCATGTTTTCAAAAGCTTTCTTCTACAAGGTCCTTAACTCTCGGGATTGTGTGGTAAAGAATAACAAAGTGGCTGAGTGACTATTATTTTGAACTGTAACCATTAGGCATGCCCAAAGCAAGCTTTTTCTTTTACAGCTCAAAATGTGAGCAGTTGATGCCAAATATTCATGACATCTGACCAATGCATGTTTGACAAGATGATTTTTTAAATCATTGCTCATCTCAATCAATCATTTCGTAGCCACCGAAGGTTCTTAACTTTTTACCAAACGACAAAATTTTAGACTGGTCCAAATTGAAAGCATTTGCAGACGACAAAATACAAATGATTGAAAAATCGAAATTTGTTTTGGGGAAGGGTAGAAAACATTGTGGGAAAAGGAGAAAATGCTGGTTACCAGCATTTTCTCCTTTTCCCACAATGTTTTCCAAAGGCTTCTTTCACAGTGTCGTTAAAAGTCGGGACTGTATGGTAAAGACTTAAATGGTGTAAACTGCAGGGTTATATAAAGCTATAGTTGTGTAATAAATAGTCAATCAATATATAAGCCACCATCTTTGAAGAGGGGGCTAAATGCATCTGCAAAAATTATCAACCTAGGTCAACATGCAGAGTCAATGCAGGCCGACATGGGTTGATACTTTTTGCTA
The DNA here is from genome assembly GCA_945859785.2 of Tridacna gigas. NCBI lineage: Eukaryota > Metazoa > Mollusca > Bivalvia > Cardiida > Cardiidae > Tridacna > Tridacna gigas. The sequence continues at coordinate 57,578,698 of OX244040.2, read as the reverse complement.
CTGATAAATTCTCTGCAGGTCAAAGGTCCATTCTACCTCATGATTCAGTTGTTAGACAAAATCCACTTTATGGATCCATAATTAACCCTTTCCCAAACAAGCCCTGGTTTTCACGTGTCTGCAATACAAGTCATTTGAAAACACTGTGGGAAAAGGAGAAATTGCTCGTAACGAGCAATTTCTCCTTTTCCCACATTGTTTTCTACCCTTTTTGAGACCTTTCTGCCATTTTCATCAAATTTGAAGTTGTCATCTGCAAACTCTTTCAATTTGGTCCAGTCCAAAATTTGTCGTTTGGGAAAGGGTTATACAATGACTTGCTTGGTATAATGCATAACAGAGATGCATAAAAGCCCCCTTTGCCAGAGCATTGCTCATATTCATTGTACTGATTGTCTGAATAACCAAGGTTAGTTACAGATACTGGAGATATGTGCAACAGATAATGTTGCATTATTAAATACCTAGTGTATGTTTGGCTTTGTAGTGCAAATTTTATAAAGCTAGCAAGATATCAAAATTGTGATGCCATTTTTTTCATTGACTCTTTCCCACACGTTTTAACTCTTATCCTGCTACACAATAGAAATGAAACCTGCAAAGCGAAAGTATTAACCCAAATTTTCCTATTTCAAACATACTTTTGCATGAAAGATATCTCCTTAATGGACAGTGTAGGTCCAAGATCAGACTGCACTTTTGTGCAGTCTGGGTCTGTATTCACCAACCATTCTTAAGAACATTCTTGGTCTTGCTCTCCAAAATTCTCCAAATTTGAAAGTAACACACCTTCTGATTGGCTAAACCAAATGGTTTAGCCAATCAGAAGTTGTGTTACTTTCAAACTGGGAAAATCTTGAAGAATAAGTCGAAGAACGTTGTTAAGAATGGTTGGTGAATATGGCCCCTGATCTTGATCTATGCTGTCCACAAAAGGTCAGTGAGTCACGCTTAGCAGCCTAAGGGTTACCAATCTGTGTGGCAGAGAATACATTCTGAAACATTGTGGGAAAAGGACAAAATGTTAGTAACCAGCATTTTCTCCTTTTCCTATAATTTTCTCTTTACCATTCAAAAGACAGAAATCATCTTTTGCTACAACGATTTTGTCGTAAGTAAATATTTCCATTTGGACAAGTGTAAAATTTTGTCATGTAGTAAAGTGTTAAACCAGGGCAATACACTGTTATGGGAGATCACTCCTTCCTTACAGCAAAGCGTTAGGGAGAATTCTCCTTTGTGGTTAGTGTATTGGTCTTCTAAAGCTTGACAAACAAGGATCTTTACCACATTGGTTCGAATCCCAGCCAGGGTGGTTTGTATTTCAGCTTTGTTTTGTTGCAAACTTTCATGTTTGTAAGAACACCAATACCAAGGCCACTACAGCAGGGTCAATATTTAAATGGGCATATTAGATTGGCTGCTTGAACAGGGCAGATATATGAGATGCTTCAAAGATATCTTTAGTTTTGCCGCTATCTTGTAATTTTGACTGGAATTCAAGTTTTAATTACTTTTAAGTATTTACATGTATTATACATCTCTACTTACCCTTGAATAAAACTTTTTGGCCTCAGCTGGGTCCTTTTTGGCACCAAAACCTTCATGTAAACATCGAGCATAATAGAAACACGCCATGGCTATACCTTTACGCACATAGGATGATAAACAGTCCGTTTCTTTGGCAATGAGGTCAATGTCAGACAGCTGGGACACCCTAAAATACACCAACACATGTATATAAGCCATGCTTTGTGAAAAGGGGACTTAATGCATCTGCAAAGAGTACTGATCTAGGTCAGCCTGCGCAGACTAAGCAGGCTGATCTTGGCCAAAACTTTTTGGTTCAGGTAAATTTTCTGCATGTCAAAGGACCAGTCCACCTCATGACTCAATCAGTAGTAAGACAAAATGGATTTTATAGATCCATATTTATGTGATGTCTTGCTTGGTATGATGCATCACAGAGATGCATTAAGCTCCCTTTTGCCAGAGTAAGCTCATGTGTATATCCTTAGATCTTAACACTTTACCAAATAATCCAGGGTCTGTATTCACCAACCATTCTTAAGAATATTCTTTGTCTTATTCTCCAAGATTTTCTACATTTGAAAGTAACGCAACCCCTGATTGGCTAAACCATTTGGTTTAGCCAATCAGGAGTTGTGTTACTTTCAAAAGTAGAAATTTCTGGAGAACAAGACAAAGAACGTTCTTAAGATTGGTTGGTGAATACGGACCCAGAATTCAAAACACTTGCAGATGACAATTGTAACGTGGCTCAAGCTATGAGGTTTACATTTGAAAGGGTAGAAAACATTGTGATGCTGGCATTTTCTCTTATTCCCACTTATTTTCTTTTCTCTTATTTTCAAAAGCTGTCCTCTGCAGGGTTATTTTACAAAACAAAATTCTAGACAAGTCCAAATTGAAAGCATTTGCAGATGACAAAATAAATGTGACTGAAAAATTGAAATTTGTTTTTGGAAGGAAAGAAAACATTTAGAGAAAAGGAGAAAATGCTGGTTACCAGCATTTTCTCCTTTTACCACATGTTTTCCAAAAGCTTTTCTCTCAGGGTCAATAAAAGTCAGGTTTGTTTATAAAGGGTTAAACACTGTTTGGTAAAGAGTCATGGTTTGTAACATTTTGTGAAATCACAGCTTATGTGCAATTTCTTCTTTTGCCATTTTCTTTTCATGAGTGGTCTGCAAAGGGGGGAAAAATGTCCAATAGGTGTAATATTAGGGTTATTTGCTGACATCTGAAAATGCTATCTTCAGCCAAATTCACAGACCATTCTTTCTGCACTGCAAAGTCTAATCTAGACAGACACCATCTGTGAGAGAATTAAACATCCCAAGTTTTAAGAACACTGAGGAAATAAACTTTATTGGGAAAGTAAAAAACACTAGTTACTGACCTTGCTGTGATCTTGACCTTAGAGCCACGGTTATAAATCTTGCACATGACACATCACGTTTATGTGATTGACGTTACTGCTAAGTTATAATGTTTTTTTTCTAATCAAAGACATGTCATAACTGGACATGAACATAACACCCCAAAATTTCCATTTTTTAAACATATCTGATTTTGCCATGACCTTGACCTTTGATGTATGGACATGATTCTTGCAAACAACACATTGTCTTTATGTGATTGACATTTCTGCACAGTTAAGCTCAGAGTTATTCGTGATTAAAAAAGTTACGAGCCAGACACAGACGTAACCCTAAAAAAAATCTTAAGCACATTTGACCTTTCTTTTTTGACCTTGACCTTTTACCTACTGACAGGGCACCTTGAGTGTGACACATTTCCTCTGTTTGACTGAGAATTCTGCAAAGTGATACTGGCATTCATTCATAATTAGAAATTTTACTGTCCGGACTCAAACACTACCCCCCCCCCCCCAAAAAAAAAGACACATTTGACATTGTTGTTACCTTGACCTTTGATCTATGGACCTACGGACATGATTCGTACACATGACACAAAATGTGGTTAATATTTGTGCTTTTTTGAAATTAAGTAGTATGTAAAAGTTATGGCCTGGTCAGGAAAACATCAATGACAGACAGACAGATGAATAGACCCAACAAAAACTACAAGCCCCAAATCTTTTTATCTGGCATAAAAAGTAAATTCCAGTAACATGCTTTTGCTCCAATCCTACTTTGGAGGAAGAAGCATACAAAGTCAAAAAGGAACCATACTCGCTTACTATTCTTGGTAACATTCTTCGTCTAATTCTCAGGAATTTTCTTAATTTCAACTGTTCCTGATTGGCTACACCAAACTTGTGTTACTTTCTAAATTCAGAAGAAGACTAAGAATTCATTTTATGAGGGTTGGTGAATATGGATACAGATCTCACCTTGAAGCCAGATCAGCAGCTTTAGTATACAATTTTCTCCTGTAATAGTTGGCTACTAGATTACCCATGGCGTACACATTTCCTCTCTCGCTGGCACTTTTTAGACAGGTATATGCCGAGTCTGGGTTCATATGAACTCCGATCCCGTATTCGTACATCACACCCAGGGCACCTACATGTATAAATATCAAGGTATTGACCTTTTAACTCTATACCCCACAATCTTCACTTTTAATGACCCAGAGGAATAAGGTGTTGGAAAACATTTTGGGAAAAGGAGAAAATGCTGGTTACCAGCATTTTCTCCTTTTTCCTAAATGTTTTCTACCCTGTCAGAGACAACACCTTGATTTTACCCACTTGTGATTTGTCATCTGCAAAGGCTTTCAGTTTGAATGGGTCAAACACTTTGTCAATACTATACAACAAAAATTTGGACCCCTCCAAATCCAAAGTATTTGCAGACAACAAATCAAATTTTGCTCGAATGGTTACATCTACTATCAAAAGGATAGCAAACTTTGTGGTTAAAGAAAAAAAAAGCTGGTTACCAGCATTTTTTTCTTTTGACGCAATGTTTTCAAAAGCCTTTTCTCTTATGGTTTTTTAACTCTTCTCCAAATGACATATTTTTAGACTCCACAGTATTCCAAAATTGAAAGCATTTACAGACGACAAAATAAACATGACTCAAATATTGAAATTTGTTTTGGGAAGGCTAGAAAACATTGTGGGAAAAGGAGAACTATTTGGGATTGTATATACACACATAGTTACGATGCCTGCTTTACCCAAAGGTATATGCTGGCATAAAGCTATGCAGATATTTACTCAAATTGTAAAGTTATGCAGTTAACCCTTTACCACACAATCCCGATTTTTAACGACCCTAAATAGGAAGGCTTTTAAAAACATTGTGGAAAAAAGAGAAAATGCTGGTAACCAGCATTTTCTCCTTTTACCACAATGTTTTCTACCCATTCAAATACGAATTCCATCATTTTGGCCACATTTGATTTGTTGTCTGCAAATGTTATGTATCTGGACAAGTCTAAAATTTTGTCTTGTAGTAAAAAGTGACACCTGTTTTCAGGCTTGATGCTGTCTTACCTAAACTGCCCACACAAATTTTGTGCACACGCAATTTGTAACGGTAATTAAATGTCTATCGTGAAAAAGATGTCATAAACGCAAAACAAAATTACCTTGAGATTCTAAGCTGCCATTCCCACAAGCCTCGGAATGCCAAAAGAAAGCTTTTTTCAGATTCAAAGATTCTTGACGAGAGTAAAACATGCCAAGGGTCGTCATTGCCTTTACACTAGCTTTAGGATTGCCATCATCAGCTGCCATTAACCAACACCTAGAATGAAAACAAAAGCACCGCATATGGGTGGCAATTAACGCTCAGCTGCAGATGGTGAATCTTCAGTGAAGATTCCAAAAAGTCGAAAAAGGAGTATAAATGTGTCAAAAATATTTTGATGGTTGCCTGTCCCTGTGGTATGGGTTTCCCTTTCAAAACTAAAGAACTTGTCTGATTATAAATTGTCGAAGTTTTTGCATGACAATCACAATGCCAAGGCCATGAGAATACCTCGACATTTTCTTCAAAAACTGCCAACCTAATATGCATGTTTCTGTGTGTCAATTGAATTCCTTGTCAATAAATAATGTGACACAATGGTTATCATTTACCTAAATCTGTACATGTATTTTGCCTCATTTTCTTCAGTGACCATCCTGAAACTGATCCGAAGTTTATTGGAATCAAGTGGTAATATGACTGAAACCAATGAAAGATAAAAAGACAGTGTGGACCAAGATCAGAATACATATAAGTGCAGGCTGATCTTAGCATACACAATTTGCAACATTAATTCATGGATGTGTTTGTTAGTTTAGGGTGTAATGTTTCTGTCAAAGACCAAGCTTAATCATACAACAATTGAACCTTCATACAATGGGTATACCATAGCTTTGATAATAGGCCCACCCCAATTGTTATTTAGGCCCACCCCTTTTCCAATATAAATACATAACCTAAATTCAGTTTAGGTCAAACAGAAAATTATAAAAGCAGAATTCTAACTTTTTAGCCATACTGTTGGACTGCCACCTTATATTAGGCCTGAGAATATGCCCACTCTAAATTTTGTAGGCTAAGTTTTATAATAATTAAACATACTCGTGTACAAACACAGTTTCATGATTTTCATCCTTATCAATTTCTATAAGTAGAACTCTTCAACGTAAAGAAGTTCTTAGACCTACTACTAGGATCAAGCATAAACAAAAATCGGTGACATCATTATATACCAGTAAAGTAGAATCAAACACAGCAATCTGTACATACGGAGGCACATTTCTTTGCAATTCAGTGTGCAATAACTCTTTACCAAACGACAAAATTTTAGAGTAGACAAAATCAAAAGCATCTGCAGAGAACAAAATAAACATGACTGAAAAATTGAAATTTGCGTTGAGATGGGAAGAAAACATTGTGCGAATAGGCGAAAATGCTGGTTACCAGCATTTTCTCTTTTTCCCACAATGTTTTCAAAAGGTCTTTTCTTTAAGGTCGTTACAACTTGGAATTGTGTGGTAAAGGGATCAGAATATGAAGGCTTTCATTTCTCATTTTCTGTTCCTGTTACGGGTTTGTGAACAACTTGGCTACATAATGGGCACCATGTAGGTTTCGATAATATTGTGCTGTCTTGTGAGACTTGTCCATTTTTTTACAGCATATGCCCAAGAGTGCATGAAGGGAGATAACTCTATCGGACTAGGGATCAGAGCTTCAGATAAGAGGGAGTGATGGTATTCTAAATCCATTATTTCTCTTCCAGACCCTATGTTGTGGGTGCTCATTAGAATTGTCTCGATGAGACAATTCTAATGAGTACCTATAACATAGGGTTTAGAGGAGAATTACTAATATTTTCAATTCTGTAACGAAAACCACTCCCTCTATCTGGAGCTCTGTAGGGATCGTAAGTATGAAGGCCTAGTTTTATCATAAATGCACTTACTTTTCAGCTTCATTATCAGACTGTCGCCTGACACCATAGCCCTGATAATGAGCCCGCCCTAAATTGTAATGTGCGGCATGAAGCAGGTGCTTGACATGTTTCTGGTCACATGAGACTATCTTTCTCAGATGGTCAACTGCCTTTTTCTGTAAAACGTGGAAGAAGAAAGAGTGGAAAACACTGTAAACAAATGAACAATGTCCCCTGGTAAAAGGGGGCTTATTGTGTCTCTGTGATGCATTGTACCGATCAATCCATCCCAAAATTATGAATCCATAATAGCCACTATTTTTTATTAACCAACTGAATCATTAGGCAGACTGGTCCTCAGGTATATAGAAAATTAACCAACACCGAAAAGTTTCAACCCAGGTCAGCCTGCGCGAACTGCGCAGGCTGACCTGGGTTGATACTTTTTGCAGATGCATTAGGCCCCCTTTTTACAGAGCATGGCTTAAATCCTTTTAACTCTTTGCCAGACAATCCTAGTTTTAATGACTTTGATGAAGAAGGCTTTTGGAAACATTGTGGAAAATGGAAGAAATTCAAATTCTAAAACCAGGTTAAAAAGCAAACAAAGATAGAGCAACCTGGCAAAATTTTAATCTAGTTTCAATTTCATTTTTCTGCCAGCGACTAAACCCTGGACCGACCATACAATAACAGATTGTCACCTTCACCACAATTTCCATACTTTTAAATGGTATGATTTAAATTTAAATGCATTTTAACACCTGCACTGTTTACTTTTGGCCGCTGCAGGCCTCTAACCCTTTATCACACAATCCCGACTTTTAATGACCCTGAGAAAGAAGCCTTTTGAAAACACTGTGGGAAAAGGAGAAAATGCTGGTAACCAGCATTTTCTCCTTTTCCCACAATGCTTTTCCAAAACAAATTTCAATTTTTGAGTCACATTTAATTTGTCGTCTGCAATTGCTTTCAATTTGGACCAGTCTAAAATTTTGTTGTTTGGTATAGAGTTAGTAAGATTAGATGAGCGTAGGAAAAGCTTACACAAGTAAAGAATCATTTACATCCTTGCAGTCCAAAGAACCCAAAAGAAATCGGGCCCACACAAACCTTCCCAAATAAAACTACATGTACAAACGAATATTATATGAACACTTTACTAGATGACAAAATCTTTGACATATCTACAATGAAAGAAAACACAAATGACAAATAACTCGCAGCTTAAATTATAGGATTTTCCTCTGGAAAGGAAGAAAAACTTTTTTGTAAAAAAAAGAAAAAATGCTACTTACCAGCATTTTCTTCTTTTCTCTACAATGTTTTCAAAAGCCTACTTACACAGGAGTATAAAAATATCTAAATGGTGTAAATGGTGCAAATGGTGTAAATCTGGACGTGTCCAAAATGTTGTGGTGTGGTAAAGGGTTGGCCATTAAAGAATCAATAAATTACGGGACAATTTTATTCTGTAACAAGGTCAGGAGAGATAAAATTTGTGTACTCTGGTCAAACTATCCCTTGTGTTAATGAACTTGAAAATGAAGGTTTAAAAAAAAGAAAATTGTGAGAAAAGGAGAAAATGCTGGTTTCAACATCAAACTGTACATTCCATTTAGTCTAAACTCCTATGTTAAAGAGTAAAGAACAAAGTATGATGTCTGGCACATTGCCAAATATTATGCCAAAGAGCCAATAAAAGGACACTCCTTTACAAAAAAACAATGTTACAAAAGATTGGATAAGAAGTTATTATGATATTCAATAAAGTAAGCAGCATGAATAGTTCACAGGCCTTTGAAGCTAAATTTGTCTATTGCAACTCATGCCAGATCCTATTATGTCTGTCACTATCACAGAATACCAAAATTTTCCTTGTTTGATCATCAAACACATTAAATAGTACATTGGTGCATTGCCTGTATATAATGGAATACTGACATTTTCATCAACACTGTTACTATAAATAGCACACTGGTTACTGCCTCTGTAGTATATATGGCATGCAACAGACGAAAAGGGGCCTTCGGACATAAGCGTAAAAATGTGTCGTCCCTTATCAGCCTGTGTAGTCTGTGACTAATCCGAGACAACACTTCCCATTTTTGTGCAATTTTCTGTTTCACAAAAGTCTATGAAAAAATCTTATGTATTCGTAAAGTGCCGTCTCAGATTAGCCTGCGCGGACTGCACAGGCTTATCTGAGACAGCACTTTACGCAATACGCAAATGTCCGAAGGTCTCATTTGGCATGCTGAGGGCCATATAGTAAGACTTATACAGTCCTACTATATATACAATATAGAGGCAGTTGCCAATTTGCTAATTATAGTAACAGTGTCTGGTAATGAAATTTTCAGTATCCTGTGATAGGCAAAGGGAGTTTCAGTGGCCTGTGGAGGTTAAAACCCTAGAAGAACACAAAATTTTAAGTTGGATGATACTGAAAACCATTGGCAGATGATAAGTTATACATGCCTGTTCATACACCACAGAATTTTGTATCCAGCTAAATTACAGCAAAACTGAACACCACTCTCTTAGACTTGTCCAAATTGAAAGCGTTTGCAGACTACACATTAAAGGTGGATCAAATAACAATACTTGTCCTTGATAGGATAGAAAACATTGTGGGAAAAGGAGAAAATGCTGGTTACCTGCATTTTCTCCTTTTCCCACAATATTTTCAAAAGTCTTCTCTTTCTGGGTCGTTAAAAGTCAGGATTGTGTGGTACAAGGTTAAGAATGAAATTTGTCTGAAACCAACAAAATATTGCGAGAAATGCAGAATATTATGCTGGTTGCCAACATTTTTATGCTTTTGCCCCAATCTTTTCAAAAGTTGTCCTCAGGGCAAGAAAAACACAGAATTGTCTGGTAACCAGCATTTTCTCCTTTTCCAACAATGTTTTTAAAAGCCATCTTCATATGAGCTGTAAACCCTTAAAGGGCATTTCATGACTATAGTAACTGTTGCGTTTGCGGCCAGTGAATGATCAAGATCAGGCTGCACAAAACATGCAGCCTAATCTTTGATCTACACTGTCCGCTTTTCTGAATCGCTGTACACAAAAGCAACCATGAAATTGCAATTTCTTAGGTCATATTTCTAAGATGAAAATGTCTGGTAGGTTTATTTGGCACTCAGGGTTAACCCTTTCTCAAACAAGCCCTGGTTTTCACGTGTCTGCAGTACAAGTCTTTTGAAAACACTGTGGGAAAATGAGAGATTGCTCGTAATGAGCAATTTCTCATTTTCCCACAGTGTTTTCTACCCTTTTTGACAACTTTCTGCCATTTTCATCAAATTTAGAATTGTCATCTGCAAACTCTTTTAATTTGGACCAGTCCAAAATTTGTCGTTTGGGAAAGGGTTAAAACACAGGATTGTTTCGTAAGGAGTTAAGGGTTAGACTACATGCAAAATATCAATGGGTTAGACTCCAATCAAATATCTCCACATCTTCGATTTTCACCCTTTACCATTTTTACCCCAAGACAGAAGGCTTTTGAAAAATATTGTCGAAAAAGAAGAAAATGCTGGTATTAGTCATTTTCTTCTTTTGCTACAATGTTTTCTATCCTTTCAAAGATGATTTCTATTGTTTGAGTGAAATCTAATTCTCTACAAAATACTCCAAATAGGACACATCTCCAATGTTTTGTTAGGTAGAGATTTCACTCTATCAAACGACAAAATTTTAGAATAGTCCAAATTCAAAGCATTTGCAGACGACAAATTAAATGATAATCAAATGATGGGATTTGTACCAGAAAGGGAAGAAAACATTGTAGGAAAAGGAGAAAATGCTGGTTACCAGCATTTTCTCCTTTTCCCACAGTGTTTTCAAAAGCTTCTTTCTTAGGGTCGTTAAAACTCGGGATTGTGTGGTAAAGGGTTAATAAAATACTCAAAGCTAAAACAATGGCCATCCCATTACAATCTTTTGTGTCCCCAATGTATACAGAGTTTGAAAACAATGTGGAAAAAAAAAACAGTTGCTTGTAGCAAACAACTGTTTCTTTTTGCAAGATTTCTATACCATATTATATTCCTTGCCTGGAAATGCATGGCCTGTTAACCAGCATTTTCTCCTTTTCCCACGATGTTTTCTACCCTTTTAAAGATTGAAATCATCAACTGGGTCACAATTAATTTGTCGTCAGCAAATGCTTTCAATTTGGACGCGTCTAAAATTTTGCTGTGTGGTAAAGAGTTCGAGTTTTGGGTATAGCTGAATAGTAAAATATTAACCCTTTGGCTGCTTATCGCGACCCTAGGACCTTTTGCGGACAGCGTACATCAAGATCAGACTGCACAAAACATGCAGTCTGATCTTTGATCTACACTGTCCGATAAAGAGATATCTTCCCTCCAGAAATACCCTTGAAACAGGAAAGTTTTAGGCTTATACTATCGGCTTGAAAGTTTCATTTCTTTTATTCAGCAGGATAAGGGTTAATGTATAATAGGGGTCAGATCAATGCTCGCAGGTAAAAGAATAAAATTCCTTCTCTTGAAACACTCGTACGAAAAACAAAATTAAATTCTTGTTGCAGTCTGTTTAACAAGTAAAGCTCTAGCGCACAAAATCTGATAAAGAAACATGTTAACTCTTTAGCAAATTAAAAGCATTTGCAGATGACAAAATAAGTGTGGCTCAAAGATTGAAATTTGTTTTGAGAAGGGTAGAAAACATTGTGGGAAAAGGAGAAAATGCTGTTTACCAGCATTTTCTCCTTTTCCCACAATGTTTTCAAAAGGCTTCTTTCTCAGGGTTTTTAAAACTCCGGATTGTGTCGTATAGGGTTCAGTAATTAAGGATCCTTTAGAAATGCTATAAAGATTTTGATCACAGATAATAATATTAGGTCTGCAATATTGGCGGTGCACGATATTTCATCGAATTGGTGTTTCGTCGAAACCCATGTATCTTTCAAAATACCTATAGCTAAATTCCTACATTTACTTCATGAAAAGCTCTGGGTGTGTGACATTTCGTTGAAAACCATGTTCGTTGAAAACGATCCCTAGCCCTGACCCTTACCCTAACCCAGACGAATAGTGGTTCAAATCTTCCTCCCAGACAGAGCTTTTCATGAAATAAATCTAGGAATTAACTAATCGGTGTTTTAAAACATATATGGATTTCGACAGAACACACTTTCGACAAAATGCCATGCACCGGATTTTGACGAAATGTCATGGATCCCAATAGTGGATATATTCGTACAATGTATTGTAGCCATTCCATTCTTTAGCAGATGACAAAATCTTAGGTTTGTCCAAATTAATGGCATTTGCAGTTAAAAAATCAATGTGGGTCAAACAATGGAATTTGTTTTAGAAAGGTTAGAAAAACCTTTTGGGAAAAGGAGAAATTGCTGATTACCAGCAATTTCTCCTTTTCCCACAATATTTTCTACCCTTTGAAAGGTAAACCCCATCATTTGTGTTAGTTTGTCACTGGAAATACATTTAGTTTGGGTGAGTTTTACATGTTGTCAGTAAGAGTTAGCCTTGCAGATGACAAATTAAATGTAGCTGAAATGACGGTAATTTAATGTGAAAGTGTAGAAAACCTTGTGGGAAAAGGAGAAAATGCTGGTAACCAGCATTTTCTCCTTTTCCCACAATGTTTTCAAAAGCCTTCTCTTTCAGGGCCGTTAAAAGTCGGGATTTTGTGGTAAAGGGTTAAATAATCAAGACTGTTTCCTCGATGTTAATACTGTGTCACCTGTAAATCATCCTCGTTAACCCAGTTCCGATGTATTCCGTAAACTACATTCATTGCCCCTGGGTTATCTCGCGTATGTTTTCTCGTTTTCATGAATTATTCATGAGGCATTTTGATTGGTAATCTCAGTTTTTCAGTGAGAAAATTTAATCTGTTTTTATCAACAACATGCCATCATTTCTATTTTTACCTTGTCTACAACCGATCAAATCGATGAATGTAGTTTACGGAGTACATTGGAACTGGGTCAACGAGGATGACGTCACCCCTGCTACATACCCCTAAGGACTGCAGCACCACGTATTTCTGAATATTTGCCTTTATATACAAGGATTTATAATGTCTGCTCTGGATTGTCGTAAGGCAAATGCCACAGAAGGAAGGCCAACTGGCGGCCGCCATATTTGTTGATAATGATGTGGATTTTACCCAGTTTATTGATATTAATGGAGAAATGTGATTATTCTCCACTACAAGAGAGTATCGTTATGTTATCGACAAATTTGATTGGCTATCGGGTGTAATTCGCAATCTTATGAATATTCATAGAAACGACGGTTTCGCAAATGAATGTCCCAGGGGTGATGAATGGTAATACTTCACACCTGGGTTAACGAGGGTGCCTGTATATTAAATAATGCAAGAACTCCCACCAACAACACACAATGGATACCATTTACTTTCCAAGACAGTATTGTATACGAGTCATGCTCTGGCAAAAGGGGGTTTAATGCAGCTCTCTGTTACATTATACCAAGCAGGTCATCATATACTTCTGGATCAATGAAATTTGTTCTGCCTGAACAATAATCGGATATTGTGAGGCAGTCACTAGTCCTTTGACATGCAGAAAATTGAACAATAGCAAAAAGTTTCAACCCAGGTTACAAGTCTGTGTAGGTTGCGCAGGCTTACCTGAGTCAAAACTTTTTTGCAGATGCATTAAATCCCATTTTTATAGAGCATGGCTCATAATTATGTATACTGAGGAATGTAGTTTATAGTTTAGAAGATTGATTAGTGCTTTATCTTTATATCTTTATATTCCTACTGAAAAAACATTTTATTTAACTCTTACCAAAGGAAACATAAATGCCATATAATACCATACAAACCTTGTCATGATAAATACTGACTGTAAGAATTGACACAGCAGGGTCTGGCTAAACTTTGACATGCGTGGACCAATTTATTTTTCATTTTAGTGGCCTCAAGCCAGTTTGGAATTGTTAGTCATAAATCTACGTAAACGCATGTATCATAATTAACAGTACTTTATTGATCCTTTGCCCTACGGCTACTCACGATGATTTCCAAATTACCTATCGTACCCCAATCTAAACTGCGGTGAACTGTAACATAGCTCCATCCTGCCAGGTCAATTTTTACAGACTATATTTCCATCTTTATTAGCTCTTTACCAAATGACAAAATCTCAGACTGGTCCAAAGTGAAAGCATTTACAGACGACATATTAGCTGTTGGTCAAATGGTAAGATTTGTCTGTGATAGGATAGAAAACATTGTGGAAAAAGGAGAAAATGCTGGTTACCAGCATTTTCTCCTTTTCCCCGGAATGTTTTTAAACACCTGTTCATCAGGGTCAATAAAAATCGGAATTGCATGGTAAAGAATTAGATAATATTGGTATTCTTAGACAATAAAATAGTGTTTTCTACGTAAACTCTTCTTATATAATAAAACCACATCGTGAAACTAACAAGAAAACTCTACAATATTTAGTTCTGTTAACTCTTTACCACACAATCCCGACTTTTAAACGACCCTGATGTAGAAGCCTTTTGAAAACATTGTGGGAAAAGGAGAAAATGCTGGTAACCAGCATTTTCTCCTTTTCCCACAATGTTTTCTACCCTATCAAAGACAAATCGCATCATTTGAGCCACACTGAAATTGTCGTCTGCAAATGCTTTCAATTTGGGCTGGTCTAAAATTTTGTCGTGTGGTCTTTACAGGATGTCCAAATTTTAGACTCATCCCAATGGACAGTAATTGCAGACGACATATCAAATGCTCGTCAAGTGATGGAATTTATCTCTGAAAGATGGAAAACATCGTGGGAAAAGAAGAAAATGCTTTTTACCAGCATTTTCTCCTTTTCTCCTAAGGTTTTTCAAAACCTAACTTCCTCAGGGTCATTAAAACTGGGATTTGTCGGTCAATGGTTAAATGAAAGTTTGAAAAAGCAGTAATGGCTATTGTGATGTGGAAAAAAGCAAAATTTTGAAATGAAGCCCTGTGAAGTCATAAATACTACAGATAGAAAAAAAAGAAAAGATATATCTCTAGAACAAAAGCAATACTCTGAGTCTACCTTTCTTATCTCAGTCTTTCTAACCTAAAATAAAGAGGATTACCATATATAACAACATGTGTCCATGTCTAAAATACTATCATTATTTCATCTCTAAGTGTTTCAGCTTGTGTGTCCATCAAGATAAATACCAATGCAACTATAGCAGACGTAACATTAACCCTTTACCACACAATGACGACCTTTAACGACCTTGAAGAAGAAGCCTTTTGGAAACATCTTGGGAAAAAGAGAAAATGCTTGTAACCAGCATTTTCTCCTTTTCCCACAATGTTTTCTACCCTATCAGAAAAGAATCATATCACTTGAGCAACAATGACATTGTCGTCTGCAGATGCTTTCAATTTGGACGGGTCTAAGATTTTGTTGTGTGGTAAAGAGTTCAAATAAACATGTTACATGCTATAGCGTACAGACAAATTCAATACAGACCAACCTGGTATGAAGCCAGCACTCGTGGAAACTCAAAATGTGCTTGCTTACAACAACAACACTGTGCTTACTTAATATAGGCACACTTGAACAAAGATTTTGTATCATGTTCTGTGAAAAGGGAGTTTGATACATCTCAGGGTTCGCGCTGCCAATCGCCATTGTCGCCAATTGCGACAAAAATAAAAATTTGGCGCAAGATTTTTTCATTTGGCGAAAATGCGTGGTGACAACTTTTTTTCAAGCTGGCCCCAAAAAGAAATTCTTTTGAAATTCATTGTCGTAAGCATTTGCGAGCTAAGCGAGTTCAATGACAATGTTTATTCGAGTCGCCAGCACATCATGTGAATGTGACGCGTCATGACAACGCCTCCGATAAGAACCAAAGGAGATTTGACGTACGCTGATTGGTTGATAGGTTTGACTAACTGTCGATGGTGTTTACACGCTTGCTGCAATATTGATTGTTGTAAGTTTATGACACATTTTGCATCAATAGCGGTGTTTCTTAGCGATAAGGACAATTTCAACACTTTGACAAATTGGTCTATTATCACATCGATTAATGACCGTAGATTGTATAATTGTTAACTGAACACCGCATAGCATGAAAGTCCGAAAAGGTAAGTAATCGTTGTTTAATACGACAGATTAATGTGGTAATTAGATGCCGGCTTTTAATTAAAGGACGCTACTCAATAAGTCCAAAAAACAATCACGAGTCAATTATTTCCCGATTCTGTATAAATAGGTAACTTTTTAGCTCTTTCTTTCTGTGTAAAAATGGATCGCTATGTGACTATGTCTCTGAGAAAACGTAAAGCCGATGACTCAGATAATGAAAGTGAATCTAGCCAACTCGGCACGCCCTCAAAAGTTGCAAAACGATTATTTAAGGACTATTGGCTTTCTGACCCTAATTTAGCAATTAAGAAACATGAGGTATATCCAACAGTAGCAGAGGTAGCAGGTAGATTTTTTGTTGCTCCAGTTAGCACAGTTGACTGTCAGCGTGGCTTCAGCAGGCAGAATCTAATCAAGACTTGTCTCAGGAATAGGATGTCTGTTGAAGCCTTAGATAAACTTTTAAGATATTCATCTGGCCCCAACTCCTGAAAATTTGGCCCCAACTGTCCCCAGATTGGCCCCCAACTTTTTTCATTTGGCGAAAGAGCTGGCGACAACTTTTTTAGACCCAGAGCGAACCCTGCATCTACAAAAAGTGTCAACCCAGGTTAGCCTGCACAGTCCATGCAAACCGACCTGGAATGAAACTTTCTGCTTTTGGTAATTTTTTTATGCGTGTCCAAGCATGACTCTACCTCTTAATCCTTTACCAAACGACAAATTTTGGACTGGTCCAAATTGAATGAGTTTGCAGACAACAATTTTAAATTTGATGAAAATGGTAGAAAGTTATCAAAAAGGGTAGAAAACACTGTGGGAAAAGGAGAAATTGCTCATTACGAGCAATTTCTGCTTTTCCCACAGTGTTTTCAAAAGACTTGTACTGCAGACACATGAAAACCAGGGCTTGTTTGGGAAAGGGTTAATCCTTTACCAGATGACAAAATTTTAGTCTTGTCCAAACTGTACAGCACGTGCAGACAACAATTTCAATGTGGCTCAAATGGTGCAATTCTTCTTTGAAAGGGTAGAAAACATTGTGGGAAAAGGAGAAAATGCTGGTCACCAGCATTTTCTCCTTTTCCCACAATGTTTTCAAAAGGCTTTCTTACTGGGATCGTTAAAAGTCGGGATTGTGTGGTACAGGGTTAATTCAGTTGGTTGTTTAACAAGATGCATTTCATGGATCTATAATTTCGTAATGACTTGCTTGGTATAATGTGTCTCAGAGATGCACTAAACCCCCTTTTGTCAGAGCATGGCCCATTTGCCTTATTAGGAATCATAATACGTGCTAGCTCAATAAAGGTCACTTGCCTTTTTACCGTACAAACTTATCCTACTTCGTTAAGCTTTAAAAATACAAGTTTTGTACTCCCTCATTAATTACAGTGTGAGGATATACATTTAACCCTTTCCCAAACAAGCCCTGGTTTTCACGTGTCTGCAGTACAAGTCTTTTGAAAACACTGTGGGAAAAGCAGAAATTGCTCGTAACGAGCAATTTCTCCTTTTCCCACAGTGTTTTCTACCCTTTTTGAGAACTTCCTGCTATTTTCATCAAATTTAAAATTTTTGTCTGCAAACTCTTTCCATTTGGACCAGTCTAAAATTGGTCGTTTGGGAAAGGGTTAAACATCCTTTATCACATAAAATCTCCTCCAGCAGTGTATTAAACCCATGACTTATTTTTGATAATACACTAGTGTATTATCGTTCTTTGGGTCTCGGTTCTGATCAGTTTTCAGTCGTGAGCACGTGAAGCCGGAGAAACCAGCCACAGCATGTGCTGGAATTTGTGCGACTATGCCGTTTCGCGGAAAAAATGACGTCATTGTTGCTAAGGCGTATACGTGCAGAAAGTTTTTGATTTTCATGTTTAATAAAAACAAAGAAATGCAACGGAAGTCTTTTAAATAAACAAAATTGCGGAAATATGTGGACTTATCCCCTCTAGAAACTGGTTCATTCTACTTTCGGTGTAAATATCAGAGAATTATCTACTTGTGTATGTACACATTTGAACTGAATTTACAACTGTAACTATTGACCCCTGATTGGTGTATAGGCTAAAGGTGATGATGCAGGATATATTTTGCCTGTCATTTGTTTTATGTGATAAATAGAATCTCACATTCGTGTTTATGTATTATCATTTTTATCAAACTCGTTGACTAAAATGTATTTGACGCTCGCCAAGACTCGCGTCATACATTTTTACTCAACTCGTTTGATAAAAATGATAATGCATAAACACTCATGTAAGATCCTCTACATATTCAACGTCTAAAAAGCTACATGGGTGTAATGATTCTAGACCAAGTGTAGCATTGAAAAAACCTACAAAATTTCGTCTACAGTATCATTATGAAAAAAGCAGAAAAATGTGAAAAAAATGCTACAGTATATGTTATTATGTAGCCAGATCAACTTTTCTGGCACTTCAAGTACTTTGATTTCCTTTCTGGCAGTTTTTTTCCTTTTGGTCCATTTCCCCTCATTCTATGCATGTGATCCTTGCTTGAATTCACAGTGGCAGTAGTTTTCAGTCTGAGAAGACGTGTCGCATTTGTTCTGAATTTCATTGTCTTTATGGTTTGAGCGGGAAAATTCTATCTTTTATGGTTTTTCTTTGACTCTATCTTACTTACCTTGATTGCAATAAGTTGAACAACCAACAACCAACTTAATTATGAGGTAGACTGGTCTTTTGACATACAGAAAATTTACCAATAGTGAAAAGTTTCAGCTTGCGCAGACTGTGCAGGCTGACTGCGGTCGATACTTTTCATAGATGCATTTAACCCCCTTTTTAAAGAGCATGGCTCAAATATTTTCAATTTAAATCCTAATTATAAGAAGAAACAGTTTAATTCATCTTTCACTTGAGATATTTACATTTCCCAGAAAAGACACAAAGTTTCTACCGAACAAGATATATTTTACTACTCTTTGTTCGAGATTTACATGTCATCAACAACTTTTAACCCTTTCCCAAACAAGCCCTGGTTTTTATGTGTCTGCAGTACAAGTCTTTTGAAAACACTGTGGGAAAAGGAGAAATTGCTCGTAATGAGCAATGTCTCCTTTTCCCACAGTCTTTTCTAACGTTTTGGAGAACTTTCTGCCATTTTCATTAAATTTAAAATTGTCGTCTGCAAACTCTTTCAATTTGGACCAGTCTAAAATTTGTCGTTTGGAAAAGGGTTAAAAGTGCTAGGTGATGAAACATTTGACAATTTATCCCTAGTCTTGTGTGTCATTAAAAATTAGTTGCATTTTGCTTCTGTACAGATTAACCCTTTACCACACAATCCTGACTTTTAACGACCCTGAAAAAGAAGTCTTTTGAAAACATTGTGGGAAAAGGAGAAAATGCTGGTAACCAGCATTTTCTCCTTTTCCCACAATGTTTTCCACCCTTCCCAAAACAAATTCTAATTTTTGAGTCACATCTGATTTGTTGTCTGCAAATGCTTTCAATTTGGACCAGTCTAAAATGTTGCCGTTTGGTAAAGAGTTAAACCGAGGAAACAGAAAGTCAGCACAGCACTGTAGAGCTCTTCTCCTGGCAAATTTTAGATGGACTTGAAACAATGAAAAGAGGCGTGGTAAACATTTCATTATAATTACGAGTACACTGACCTACGGAACTATTTTCATCTCCATTAATTAAAAGCTAATAGCTAAGGGCTCAATAAATAATGGCATACTATATTTAGAATGTGGGTTCAATGATGAATCAAAGAACTTACGGTATCAGATTTACAGCCTGTCCCATCATACATCATCACAGCTAACATGTACAAAGACTGGTAATCAAAATCCTTGGACCTCTCAAAGTAGATGTAAGCTTTCTCATACAGCTCCTGAAGTTAAAATTAATGTCAAAAAAATGTTCATTCATGCCAGATGACTAAAATTCTACAGCCACTTCTTTCTAATGATAAAAAATATATAAATACAGAATATTATGTTTTAGTAACTTTTCTGGTGCTTGTATTTGCTTTAAATCTTTACCAAACGACAAAATTTTAGGCTGGTTCAAATTATAAGCATTTGCAGACAGCATTTTCATTGTTACCCAAAACATATAATTTGTCTTTCAAACGGTAGAAAACATTATGGGAACAGAAGAAAATGCTGGTAACCAGCCATTTCTTCTTTTCCCACAATGTTTTCAAAAGCCTTCTTCCTCAGGGTCGTTAAAAGTCAGGATTGTTTGGTAAAGGGTTAAACTGCATGAGAAAACTTGATATTCAGGCCAGACCGAAAGTCTGGGAGATGTCAGAATTTTCTTGCACAGAGAGAAGTAAACAAAAGCACCAGAAAGTTACTACAACACAATATTTTTTTATCATATACCTAAATTATTTGAAAAACAAAATGTTAAAATCATTCACAATTTTATTCAAAAATGGGAAACAAAACAAAAAACCTTGTTTAGTGGGAAATAATTTCATTTTTCTGAATAGCCAATTATAACGTATATTTTTGACCAATCAAATCAAAAACCATTCTGAACATAACTTTTTTAACCAAAGCAAGGCTATCCCATTTTTACGCTGTGAATGAAAATTTTTTTGTAAACTACCCATAAATACAAACAGATATATTTGAGCTGTACATTATAAAAAGGGAGCTTAACTCTTTACCAAACGACAAAATTTCAGACTAGGCCAAATTGAAAGCATTTGCAGACGACAAAGTAAATGTGACTGAAAAATTGAAATTTGTTTTGGGAAGGGTAGAAAACATTGTGGGAAAAGGAGAAAATGCTGGTAACCAGCATTTTCTCCTTTTTCCACAATGTTTTCAAAAGCTTTCTTTTTCAGGGTTGTTAAAAGTCGGGATTGTGTGGTAAAGGGTTAATGCATCTTCAAAAAGTTTCAGTCCAGGTCAGCCTGCGCAGTCCATGCAGGCTGATCTGGTCTGAAAGTTCTGGATAATTTTCTGCATGTCAAAGGACCAGTCTACCTCATGATTCAGTCGGTTGTTATACAAAATGAGTTGTATGATCCATAATTATGTGATGACTTGCTTGGTATCATGGCTTTATGGGGATGCATTAAGCCCCCTTTTGCCAGAGCATGGATAATTCTTATTTGTAATCAGATAAACTGTAAGGTTACACTATGTAAAATGGTGTAATTTTGAGCGTTTAAATAACCGGATGGTCGTCCGCACAGGCTGACCTGGGCCAAAACTTTTCACTATATGTCAGTTTTCTGTGTGTCAAAGGACCAGTTAACCTAATGAATCAGTCTGTTGTTGAAAAAGTGACTATTAGGGATCCATAATTATGTGATAGGTACAGTGCATCACAGAGGTGCATTAGGACCCCTTTTGCCAGTGTGTGGCTCAAATATTAATTAAGTTTGGTGAGGTTATAAAAATCTGAATGGCCCCCTTTAAATTGTTAACCCTTTACCAAACAATCCCAAGTTTTAACAACCTGACTTTATATAACCAATGTGGACAAAGGTAACCAGCATTTACTCCTTTACCCACAATATTCTCTACCCCTCCAAAAGAAAAAATTGTAATCTTCGAGTCATATCTATTTACGTCATCTGCAAATGCTCTCAATTTGGACAAGTTCAACCAATGTGGACAAAGGTAACCAGCATTTACTCCTTTTCCCACAATATTCTCTACCCCTCCAAAAGAAAAAAATTGTAATCTTTGAGTCACATCTATTTACGTCATCTGCAAATGCTCTCAATTTGGACAAGTTCAAAATTTTGTCATTTGGTTACGTTTTGACAGTAACAATCATAAAAGAAGCTTAGGTGACATGTTTGAAACCTAAAATCCGTACCTGCTCATAGTAAAAGAGCCCCAACTGAAAGTATGCCTGCTTCTCTCCGGCTTTAATCTTCTCCAGTAGGATATTTTCAACTTTTTCCATCAGCTCATCTGCTGTAAGAGACCCATACCCCGGGGCATCCTTTGTCTCCTGAGCTATGTCAGTCAGGATATTCTTGTCTTTGCTCAATCGTAATTGTGGTCCATCTTTTGTTTGTTGAGCTTGCTGGGCAATGTCATTCAAAATGTTCTTCTCCTTTGTGAAGGTCAAGGTTTCAGCAGACAGATCTTTTGGAATTTCCATGTTCCTAATAAAAACAAAGAAACAAGATGGTATATTTAACTCGTAACTCTTTACCACACAATCTCGACTTTTAATGACCCAAAGGAAGAAGCCTTTTGAAAACATTGTGGGGAAAAGGCGAAAATGATGGTAACCAGCATTTATTCCTTTTCCAACGATGTTTTCTACCCTACCAAAGATAAATTTCATTATTTACACCACATTTGAATTGTCGTCTGCAAATGCTTTGAATTTGGACATGTCTACATTTTTGTCGCTTGGTAAAGAGTTAAACATATGACAAAATTTTAGACTTTTCTAACTTGACAGCATTTGCAGGTTACAAATAACTCTTAGAGCCCCCCCCTCCCCCCCCCAAAAAACCCTTTAGACATATTAAATTTAATGTCACGGAGAGAGGTTAGATATATAAGCACCTCAAACCAGCCTCACTGTTGAGCTAGCTTTTACAGCGATGTGGTTTGGTGCACTTCTCTCTGTGGAAGTTAAGCAGCGTGCATTAGGTTAGTGCCTGGATGGGACCTGGTCGTTGCATGTTACATTTGGTGGCAGAGGTGGGATAATGACAACTGCCAGACTGGAGTTGCCTTACCCATGTATATTCCCCTGGTTTATTTGTATATACATGCTTGTATATAAGTCTCGCGGTCGAGACTTCTCGCAGGGGAGAGTAATGTCACGGAGAGAGGTTAGATATATAAGCACTTCAAACCAGCCTCACTGTTGAGCTAGCTTTTACAGCGATGTGGTTTGGTGCACTTCTCTCTGTGGAAGTTAAGCAGCGTGCATTAGGTTAGTGCCTGGATGGGTGACCAGGTCGTTGCATGTTACATTTGGTGGCAGAGGTGGGATAATGACAACTGCCAGACTGGAGTTGCCTTACCCATGTATATTCCCCTGGTTTATTTGTATATACATGCTTGTATATAAGTCTCGCGGTCGAGACTTCTCGCAGGGGAGAGTAATGTCACGGAGAGAGGTTAGATATATAAGCACTTCAAACCAGCCTCACTGTTGAGCTAGCTTTTACAGTGATGCGGTTTGGTGCATTTCTCTCCGTGGAAGTTAAGCAGCGTGCATTAGGTTAGTGCCTGGATGGGTGACCAGGTCGTTGCACGTTACACTAGAAATAAGACCCAAATAAATGCAATGGCAAGGTGGATTTTGTCTAGAATGTCTCAGCCAAGCAGACAGAAGATCAAAGATCAGTCTGCTTATTTTGGGCAGTCTAATCTTGATGTGCACTTTTCACAAAAGCAACTACAGTGGTTGAAGGCACTTTAACCCTTTACCAAATGTCAAAATTCTAGACTTACAATGTTGATCACATAGTATTTCTGGAGGTATAATCCTTGAATTGTGCCCCAGATAAATGACATCATACACATTTCCTCTACACGCCAAGCAAATTTCAATAGTCGTTTATCATTGTTAACTTAGGAATTAAATTGTACAGGATGCTTGCGGATTTACGCAGAAAAAAGTTTGGAATTCTTTTTTTACTAGAACTGACATGCTCTTCATGTCATAGTTGATAAATGCATTATTGCAGGACTGAAAATGTGTACAGAACCCTCTTAGTACAACACATGATATAATTGATTTTGCCTTACTGTCGAAAAAGTGGGTGGGTTTATCGTAAAAATGAAACATTGAAAAATGCCATGCAAAAATACTGACATGTTTGGAAAATATTTCAGGTGTTTTTGACAGTAAAATGTATCTGAAAAAATAGGAATAAGAAAATTATGTCATTTTGGGACATGTCACGAATTAAGCCCAATTTTGCTCTTTTAAAACACATTTTGATGCAATTTTTGGTAATGTAGCCTCTGGAAGTCGAAAGCCAGCAACCTACTCTATGACATCATCTTCTCACCTGGTTCATTGGTATTGCTGAAATGCATGAGGGCAGGATCCAAGGACAGGCGGAGTTATACCGTTTATATCATTTTAATGTATATTTCACAAGGATGGTTACAGAGTGTGCAACAAATTTGATTTGGTGGGTAATGAGTTAATCCTTTACCAATTAGTTATCCCTTAATCACTCCTTAATTTAAGGACCTTTAGGAAGAAGCCTCTTGAAAACACTTTGGATAAAGGAGAAAATGCTGGCAACCAGCATTTTCTACTTTTCCCAAAATGTTTACTTACCTTTCAAAGACAAGCCTATCTATTGAAAAGCGTATCTATTGACGTGCATATAACATAATCAAGTGCAAGTAATACAACAGCGAATTGTTTGAAAGAGAGGAGAACATCCTTATGTATTTATTTATTCATATATGTTTTTTTTTTTTTTTTTTTGCTTTTCTTTTTTTTGTTTATTCTATTTAAATCATTGCAGGAAACAATTATTCACAAAATCTTGATCATTTTCCATATTCTTGTAAGAAGCTTTCCACCGCATAATTACAATGACTATACTCACAGAATAATAGTTAACACACACTATGCTCTCCTGTTTCTCCACCATGATAGAAACAAAGCGAAAGGAAGCAAGAAATTTTATCATAGATTACAAAAAAGTGTTCCAAAGTTGTTTTAGACAAATATTCAGTGATTGGCATGGGTTCAATTCCTGAGGTCCCTTTTGGTTTCGCATAATTTAGATACTAAACAAGGAGCAAAATCGCAGTTTCCGGATACTGTTTTACCCGGAAGTTATTTCAGTTCGTACTCAACTTTCTATTTCATTCAATTTATTTTATCAGCTTATGTTTATTTTTTTCCCCAGTTCTCTACCTGATTTTCTTTAGATATCACCTTGTTGACAATGACATTGAAAAATGTTCCTGTTGTTGTTTTGTTTGTTTAATGTCCAGTTTCACATCCTTGTAACTAAATACCCCTCCATTTTGGCTTGGTGGTCTACCATGACGACAAAAGGTTATGACCTTGATGATTTACTTTACGGATCAAGTAGCAAGTATGCGTAAAAATTTATATGATTTTTGTAAATATCGCTTTCGAAGCAACCGTTCCACACAAGCCTTGATCTCAAAGTCTGATTTAAGTCAACATTTTGTTTGGCTAAATTAAACTAAAGCAATATAGTTGTAAGTTGCTTCTTTGCCATACTTATTGTCCTAGGGCATTTTGATCCGGATTCTATCCGTTTTTGCATTGGTTCCAGGCTTAAATGCTCCAATTTATTTCGTCCCACAACTTTTACAATCCTTGTCTTGTTCGTCCCACACATTTATCAGTATTATGTGTGGACAAAATTTATCAGACGTCGATCAGATGATACTAGATGTAGCCTTACATGAAAGAAGAGTTATACAGATTTATGTTGGTTATATTCAAACCTTCCCACCTGTCAAAATGTTTCTTCTGCGTATGGTATTCAATGTTTACCTCACACAAGGTGGTATCACTAGCAAGACCATTGTTAACTGCCTCATTCAAGAGTTATCTACCCTCGCCAATTCGGCAACTCCGTGACAACTCGGCCGACTGCGTAACTGCATCTCAACGGATCACTTGTTCACTGGAACAGCGTAAAAATGGTAAATAACAGCAGAACACGAAATACGGCATCCGATCCGTGTCCGCAGTTCATATACTTGCATTTCGAACGTCTTTTATTTTTTTAATGAGAATTGTATGCTCATAAAACCTGATCATTGTTTTTGAAACAAAGGCGTAACCCAGAGCTAGGAAAAAAGAGTAAATTTAGATAAAATAAATATTAGACCAGGGGCGAAGCTAGCTTAAAATAAAGTGTACGCAAAAGTAATTACCGAAGGTATTAACCATTTACCACACAAACCCGATTGTAACGAACTCAAGGAAAGTGACTATTCAAAAAATTGTGGGAAAAGGAGAAAATGCTGGTAAAGAGCATTATCTCCTTTTCCCACAATGTTTGATACCATTTCGAAGAAAATTTTCCTAACTTCTGTAACATTTAGTTTGTCGTCTGCAAATGCTTGGCATTTTACACCAATCTAAAATTTTGTCGTGTGATAAAAGTGTTTAACCGAGGCGCGATGTGCCATGACAGGGGAAAGGAATTTTCCAGGAGGGTCTGGAGGGTCTACTCCCTGAAACTTTTTTTTTACTTGCAGAAGCTATTTGGTGGCCTCTGTTTTCGGCATTTTTTTTTTCAAAGCTACGCCCCTGATAGATCTATGTGATCTAAGTTTTCATAGTCTGCTGACTTTGAAAGCAACAGCAGTTATTTTTTTTGGCGCTCACTTCCGAAGAAAATGTGTAAAAGTATGGTGTAGATCTTGTCTCCAAATTATGGGCGGTTAAATTTGTTCCAGACGAAATGTAGAAACACTCATGTATAACATTCCATGGATACTTAACCCTTTCCCAAACGACAAATTTTGGACTGGTCCAAATTGAAAGAGTTTGCAGACGACAATTTTAAATTTGATGAAAATGGCAGGAAGTTCTCAAAAAGGGTAGAAAACACTGTGGGAAAAGGAGAAATTGCTCGTTACGAGCAATTTCTCCTTTTCTCACAGTGTTTTCAAAAGACTTGTACTGCAGACACGTGAAAACCAGGGCTTGTTTGGGAAAGGGTTAACCCGTATGATGCTATGCGCCAATCAAGGTGCGTTTGCGGTCAGTGTAGCCTGAAGATCAGACAGCACAGAAATGCAGTCTGGTCTTTGATCTACACTGTCCGAAAAGGGGATATTTTCCCCCCAATTAATAACTTTGAAATAACAATATTTGGGACTTTTTTTACTATTGGGTCGAAAGTATCGTTTAACTTGCTTAACAGATTAAGGATTGAAATATTTATTTGCCCAGAATCCATCGTTTATTTGATACTGTTTTATGTCGTTTCCAACCATCATTTCAGCCAGGTCGCGGCGATAGTGCGCTTTCACTGAATGGCTAACCTAGCTGACTAATAATATTTGATTATAGGTGAACGGGTCGTGCCAGGTGTAAAGTCGCCCCCCCTCCTCCCCCCTCCAAAAAAACTTACATCAATGAATGGGTGTGTTTACATGTACTTCGTCAAATGTCTCATTTTTCGGATGTTCGCTCTGATGACCAAAATCGTGAATGACCATGTTGAAGAAGGCTGTTGAAAACATTGGAAGAAAACATTCCTGGTAACCATCGTTTTCTTCTTTTTCTCACAATGTTTTCTAGCCTTTCCAGGATAAATATTTCCACTTTAGCCACATCAAATTTATCATCTGCAAGAGTTTTCAATGTGGACATGTCTAAAATTGTGTTGTGTTTAGAGCTAAAACAAGGCATGTATTTTACATGTATATAAACCTCTATTGTGATATGTTGCCAAAATGTTACTAAACACATGGCTCTTCACTGCCCGATCTTGTGATTTTTTTTTTTTTGCGGGGACAGGAACTTTGAAATCGGATAATTTTGGTTTATCATGATTGGTTGGAACATTTTCGTTTTATTTCATCTTAGTGGTTCAACAGCTAACTGTATGATATTGAGACAGTGGTCTGAATGTCTCAACAAAGCTAGCAGTGTAGATCTAAGATCAGACTGCACGTTTTGTGCAGTCTGATCTCGCATTACACTGACCGCAAAAGCAGCTTAAGTAGTGAACGGCGCTTTTACGATATATCCTAACTGCCAGTACGATAAAAAAAATGTTGTTTAAACTTGAAAGTGCGTAGAATGGATTAGAATTTGGTCAACTGTGTAAAGATAGATAAATTACCGATACACATGGTGTAAAGGATAGACAAACCCAAGGGATTTGTCCTCATTTAAAACCGGAAACGATAATAGTAATTTCTGTGAAGGCTACCGAAAAATGAAATGCATTTTCTATCCGTCGTAATCTATGCAATCTTGCAGCCATCAGAGGCATGAAGATACATGAATAAAAAATTATAGCTTCATAAAATAAAGATGAAATGGGTTATAAAAAAGGCTGAAAACGAGTGTATATGTATCTTTAAGGATAAAGTCATGTATGGCTTTCGAAACGACATTAGTGATTTCTTTAAAGGCTGCAAAAAAAAAAAGAAAATGCATTTTGTATCCGTCGCAATCTGTGCAACCTTACAGCCGTCAAAGGTAACATTTCGCATAAAGATACATGAATGATTATAGCTTCATATAAAATGGATTATAAAAAAGGCTGAAAACAGTATAAATATATCTTTACGGATGAAATCATGTATGACTGTGGAAACGACATTAGTGATTTCTTTGAAGGCTGCCAAAAAATGAAATGCATTTTCTATCCGTTGTAACCTATGCAACCTTGCAGTTTTCAGTGGCAACATTTGGCATGAAGATACATAAATAGTTATAACTTCATAAAATAAAGATGAAATGGGTTATAAAAAAAAAAGTCTCAAAACGAGTATAGATATATCTTTAAGGATAAAAATCATGTACTATTGTGGTTTGTATGGCCAATAAAACTGGTAGATAATTGTGATTGATTGACGTCAGAGCCAATCCCACAGAAATAAATGTTTGACCCTTTATCTATCCTTAGTTTTGAATATTTTAGCGGTCAGCGCCGAACAGGATCGGTTGGCACGACCAGGGAAGTCTGATCTTTGTTTGATCCACCAAGCTCGACATTTTGTACTCATTCTGATATATAAAACAAGAAATATCTTTTAAAAAAAGATAGACGGCGTGAGAGCTACTGAAATATAAATGAGCCATGCTGTAGCAAAATGGGGCTTAATGTACCTCCATGATGCGTGATAGCAAGAAAGTCATCGCATAATTATAGAACCATACAATCTATTATGTCTAACAACCGACTGTATCATAAGGTAGACTGGTCCTCTGACATACAGAAAATAGATCAATAGCGAAAAGTTTCGGCCCAGGTCAGCCTGCGCGGACTGCGCAGGCTGACCTGGGTCGAAACTTTCCGCAGATGCATTAAGACCCCTTTTCACAGAGCATGACTCAATTATTTACACTCTTTTGTGGTTCAATATGAAAAAAAAAAATATAATGGAAAGTAGCAAGTGCTCGGAAATAGGCCTGCAGGGGCCCGCAGAATAAACATGTTCACATTTTCTACCAATCCCAGAATACTATTTATTCACTTTTGATATAACAATATCCAGAAGTAGGTCAAAAACCTGCGCTTTCAGCAACGCCGATAAAAAGGAACCATTGTTTTGAAATATCTGAATAATGGTTTCTGTTTTTTTTTTTTTTTTTTTAAATCCATATTAGCCTTGCTCTTGCAAAAGGGGACTTAATGCATCTCCGTGCTGCATTGTACCAATGAAGCCATCACGTAATTATGAATCCGCAATAGCCATATATTTTTTTTTTTACCACCGACTAAATCATGAGGTAGACTGATCCTTAGACATACAGAAAATTGACCAGTGGCGAAAGCTTTCAGCCCAGGTCAGCCTGCACGGACTGCTCAAGCTGACCTGGTCGATATTTTTCGCAGATGCGTTAAGCCCCTTTTCACAGAGCATGGCTTATATACTTAGCTCAACGGTTTTATTCTTCACAAAGCAACACCGAGTTGTAACGACCCCAAGAATAAGCATTTTGAAAGATTATAGAAAAAGGAGAAATTGCTGGAGACCAGTATTTTTTTTTTTTCTTCTCTTTTCAGATAAATCTCATCATTTGAGCTACACTTAACTTTTTTGTCTGCAAAGTTTGCTTTCAACATGGACAAATGTACATGAGCCATGCTCTGGAAAAAAGGAGGTTTAATGCATTTCCGAGATGCAAGTCGTCACATAATTATGGATCCAAAATTATGGATCCAAAGTATCCATTTATAACCAAGCTCGGCTGGGTAGCTCAGTGGTTAGCCTATCCGACTCGTGACCTGGTGGTTTCGAGTTCGATACCCGGTTGAGAAAAAACTTTCATTCCGATTTCTCCCCTCTCACCTCTGATGCATGTGAGAAAAGTAGTCAGTGACTTGGAAAGACAATTGTGTCAGTACTTGTGTGAGAAAGCCAGGAAACACATGCATAGGTGTACTGGCCGCCGTGATATGACCTAAGCAGTTAAAACGGCGTTCAATCCAGTGCAAACAAACCATTTAATACCAACTGAATCCTGAGCTAAACTACATCATTTGACACGCAGAAAACTGATCATTAGCAAAAAGTTTCGCTGACTGCGCAGGCTGACCTGGGTCGATATTTTTTGCACATGCATTGAAAAACCTTTTTCACAAAGCATGACACATACTTTTATCATTCATTCATACTTTTATCATCAGATAAAAGGTTAAAAAAGGGTCATAACTAACTGGTTCATAAAATATTTACAGTTCGCTGTGGTAGCGAAATTGTTATAACGGTGTTTTAAGCCGCTTTCAAAACTATTTTAAGTTATACATATATCACGGTGACACCTCACTTATACTTGTGTCCCCTGGTTATACCGGTACTACGCTGGGGGTTCTGATGTGCCGTGATGGAAGGTACTTTCTGGAAAACCAGTGCTGCACGCCATCTTAACTCCTCACTCCTCCTCCTTCCCAACCTTCTTCTTCTTCTTCTTCTTCTCTTCCCCCTCCTTCTCCATGTTCATCATCACCACCATCATCATCATCATCATCATCATCATCATCTTCTTCTTCTTCTTCTTCTCTCTGCGGCCCGTTCTCAGGTTCCTCTTCGTATTCTTTATCTTCGTCATCGCCGTGGTAGCACCCGTTGTTTATCCTTCAAATACGCGCAAACTGGATTGGATCATCGATGAAGTGCAAATATTCTAACAGCGAAGTTCAATCTTTGAGCATGGTTTATTCTTTACCAAACAACAAATTTATAAACATGTCCAAATTAAAAGCATTTGCGACAACAAGTTAAAGTGGTTCAAATGATTATTTTTTTCCCCATTCGATTGAGTAGAAAACATTGTGGGAAAAGGAGAAAATGCTGGTTACCAGCATTTTCTCCTTTTGCCACAATGTTTTCAAAAGCTTCCTTCCCCAAGGTCGTTAAGTCTGGGGGGGGGGGGGGGGGGAGGGGGAGGGGCTATGTGGTAAAGAGTTAAAAGAGATCAAATAAACAGGTGAGTCAGCAAATTTCAGTCATTGTGCCATACAAATGTTTCATTGCCTTGCATGAGGCGCTCTATTGTAATTTACAGCTTGTTCTTAAGTGACAAAATTTAACCCTTAAGCTGATAAGCGCGACTCACAGACCGTTGCGAACAGTGTAGACTAAGATCAGACTGCACAAAACTTTTTAGTCTGATCTTGTACCTACACCGTCCGATAAGAAGATAATTTTCTCCAAAAAAATAAGTTTGGACTAACATTATTCCGGCTTTAACTATGAGCATGAAAGTTTTATTTAACTTACTTAGTAGGATAAGAGTTAATATGTCACAAATATACCACCACCACCGGCAGTGAGATACGAATGCACTTTAAAAGTAGCTATTCTGGCTTTTATAACCTTATCAAATTTCAGAAATGATTGATTTACCAAGAAAGCTGGTTACTCATCACTCTGTTTACTTACATGTATGTATCAGTAATGTTTGTTTTCCTATTCTTCATATACATGTATCTTGTAGTTGATAATACCATACAGCCTGGTTGATTGATTGATTGTATGGTGTTTAACGCCGTTTTCAACATTATTCCAATTATATCGCGGCGGCCAGTGCACCTATCCATGCTTTTCAAGGAGTTTCTTTTACCAGTACTCCGCACAATATTCTTTCCAAGCCACTGGCTGCTTTCCCACATAACCATCGTCGAAACAATGGTCAGCGGTGGGAGAGGAATGAATCCTGTCGCAATGACTATCATCAATCTTCGGAAAGAAATTGGTCAAGCCGGGGATCGAACCAGCGACCTCCTGTTCTCAAGTCCCGTGCGCTACCGACTGAGCTACGGGGCTTGGCATACAGCCTGGTAATAATTATTTCATGTTTTGTCGTTACCGCATATCACATAAATGAAAATGTGTTGAGAGAATGAATAAAACTTGTAAACTTGTAAACTTGGTAAACAAGAAAAACAAAAGCAAGTTAAAATTATTTTTCAATGGTGTTTCCTTATTGGACTACATTAGGTGAGCTACGCTCTGGAAGAAGGGGGGTTAATGCAACTCCGTGATGCATTGTACCAATCAAGCTATCACATAATTATGGATTCATAATGGCCACTTTTTATAACAATCGACTCAATCACGAGGTAGAATGATCCTTAGACATACAGAAAATTGACCTGGATCGAAAAGTTTCGGACCAGGTCAGCCTGCGCGGACTGCGCAGGCTTATCTGGGTCGATACGTTTCGAGGATGCATTAGGCCTCTTTTCACAGAGCATAATTCAAATCTTTATGTGTTTTTAGATTTCCCGCAAGAGTTTCGAAAAGACTTGTGGGAAATGTCACATGATAAGTAAGAAGCATTTGATTGGAGGATTCGTATTCAACTCAGTATGATGACGTCACATCTGATGTTATAAGAATAGACGGAGTTACCGATTGCAAAACGATCATCCAGTTATTTAACTCTTTACTTAACGACAAAAGTTTAGCCTTGTCCAAATATTGAAAGCATTTGCAGACGACAAAATAAAGTTGAATAAAAAACTGGAACTTCTCTTTGGAAAGGTAGAAAACATTGTGGGAAAAGGAAAAAATGCTGGTAACCAGCATTTTCTCCTTTTCCCACAATGTTTTCAAAAGGTTTCTTTCTTTCGTTAAAAATCTGGATTGTGTGGTAAAGGGTTAAACGCCCATAAATATTTGCACCATTTTATTGAATATATTCGCAAGTTTATACGAGAACAAAGAAAAACATAATCTAGATGTTTTTATCGCAGTTATAGAAAACAGCTCCCTTTAACTCTTTACCATACAATTCAGACTTTTAACAACCATGTGAAAGAAGCCTTTTGAAAACATTGTGGGAAAAGGAGAAAATGCTGGTAACCAGCATTTTCTCCTTTTCCCACAATGTTTTCTACCCTTCCCAAAACAAATTTCAATTTTTCAATCACATTTATTTTGTCGTCTGCAAATGCTCTCAATTTGGACCAGTCTAAAATTTTGTCGTTTGGTAAAGAGTTAAAAATTTGACTCGACCATAGTGAAGGGCAATAAAGCAAATTATGGGCAAGAAAACGCGAGGTTTGTAATGTAAAGCACAATTGCATTGTTCTGTCTCAAACACTAGATTGACAATAATGACATGACGTTTGAAACATTTTGAGGGCAAAAAACTAAATTTAGTTAAAGATGTTACCTCGTGTATAGTGAGCGTATGTATGATTTTGTATTATTCTGACCAACATTTTGCGATAGATCAGTTTATAAAAAGAATCGTTGGATTTTAAGACAAACGTTTATTAGACTCAGCCAAATTTTTTTTATTGAACTCACCAGATGTTCGCTTTATGACATTACTAGACTCGTTTGATAGTTTTTTTTTTCCAGTCACATAACTACCCTTATTTTCAGTGTAACACAGCCATTACGAATTTTCTTGTCTTACACACGTTTGAGATAAGAAAATAGAGCTGTATTTGGTCAACACTCTGTAATTATACACGTCATTTCTAAAACATTGCTGACCTAGATTCCTGTGTGGAACTAAAGGTCAAAATTTGGTAATCATTACAAAATTGCGAATTTAATCACTTTTAGATTCAAAACAAAAATCAATACATGCAAATTTCTTTGGAACTATTTTTCGCTCGTAACGTACAGGTCTGTCAAAGAAGCGAATAGGCTTCATGTAGATTTCATTACATATTGTACATGTATGCCTATGTTTCAACACATCATGGACTATAGTTCTTGTTATACAGTTATGTGATAAAAAGAATCTGACGTCTTTTTGCTTGTGAAGTAAAAAATCATCAAACCCGTCCACACACACACACAAAAAAAAAAAAAACCCGTTATTAAGCTCGCCAAAGGCTCGTTTAATTACATTTTGGTAGTCTCTTTTAATAAAAATTAATCTCAAACACCAACTTACGTCAACAAATTCTATCGATCTAGATCTATGCCTGAATATTTTTTCTCAGCCCAAGAAGTCGTTGTCATCACTGAATTGTCTGAAAATTAATTATTTTCCTCGTTTTGCTTAGCTTGCAGAGTTTTATAATTACATGTATATCAATTTACAAGGTTATACTTTTTTTTTCTACCGAAATATTCAGTATCTGCATTGAATTGTCTAGAAATTAATTATTTTCTCATTTTGTCTTTGTAAATTAAATTGACAAGCCCCTGGTCAAGTCAGTGCTTTAACCCAGTGACCTCATTTTGCCGTTCGTTCGAATGTTCTTTTTATCCGTTACTGCTCAATCCAGAGTTTTAACGGCCATGAGGAACTAGCCTTTTTGAAAACCTTGTGTTAATCGGACAAAATGCTGGTAACCAGCATTTTGTCCTTTTCCCACATGGTTTTCCACACTTTTTCAGACAGTTACAATCATTTCACCCACATTTTATTTGTCGTCTGCAATTTGTTTTTCCATTTGAACAAGTCTAAATTCTTATTGTTTGGAAATGAGCTAAATGATTTGTTCTTTTTACGATCCTGAGATAGAAGGAGTTTGAAAACAGTGGTGAGAAAAGGGGGGAAAAAGGGGGCTTGTAAACAGCATTTTTTTCCTTTTCCGATGATGTTTTTCTATCTTTCTGGAAAAAGAAGTTTCGGTTTTTTTTTTTCACTCTGTACATTATTTAAGCAAGGCTAATGTAGCCAGGTACAGGTAGTTGGTGATATATCGTGCGGCCGTATCGACATGTTACACTAAGATTCGTCACCTACGGATGCGTTAAATAAGGACCAGTCTAGAATTTTTTCGGCGTAGCTGAATGCACTTCCTTTTTAGTAATTTCTTGGTACTGATAAAGAATGACTATATGGTAATTCGCGATTGGTCAAAATGTGCACATGTTTATTTAGCGGGCCCGTGCTGGCATATTTGCTCACACATTTATGAAACCACTATTAACAAGCGTTACTAATGCTAAATTAATCGATACCCCTGGACCTTGATCCATACCATAGCAAAATAATGCAGTAGAGAATTTTTTTTTTTTGTGCTATTTGGAAATTTAATATTTTTATAAGCGTTACCCAATAATCCAATACTACTTTTCAACAAAATGAAAAACAGTGAGGAAAAAAGAGGCAATTGCTCGTGAGGTTACTTTTCATTATTTTACTTCATATTGAGCCACAAAAGAGTTTCAGTATTCATATTTCAGTATCTCTTACGCCATCTATCTTTTTTTTAATGATATTTCTTGTTCCTCTGGCACGGAGTTCAGTGCAAACCCTGCGTGACTGACAATTAGCCCAGTGACCGATATAGCTTTATCACATAAGAAGTATATCACATAAATACACGTATATCACATAATATCACATAACTACGTGTATATCACATAACTATCCTGATTTTCATTTCGATACAGCAATTACGAATTTAATTTAACCCTAAGCGCGGCTAGCTGACCTTTTGCGGACAGCATAGATCAAGATCAGACTGCACAGACCGTGCAGTCTGATCTTGGATCTACACTGTCCGATAAGGAAATATATTTCCTCTAAAAATACCCTTGAAATAGGAAAAGTTGGGTTTTTACTATCGGCTTGAAAGTTTCCTTTCTTTTATTTAGCAGAATGAGGGTTGAGATAAAAAAAAAAGAAAATGCCGTATTTGGTCAAAGCTCTGTAATCATACGCCCCATTTCTAAAGCATTGCTGAAACAGATTTCTCTGTAAAATTGACCGTCAAAATTGACGACCGTGACAAAGCTGCGGATTTGATCATCTTTACATGAAAGCAGGTGTTAAAATGCATTTAACCCTTTACAAGACGACAAAATTATAGACTTGTCCAAATTGAAAGCATTTGTAGACGACAAAATAACTGTGGCTCAAATGGTACAACTTTTCTTTGATAGGGTAAAAAAGAAAAAAATTGTGGGTAAAGGAGAAAATGCTGGTTACCAGCATTTTCTCTTTTTCCCACAATGTTTTCAAAACGTTTCTTTCCCAGGGGCGTCAAAAGGCGTCATTGTGCAGTAAAGGGTTAAATTTAAGTTATATCATTTAAAAGTATGCAAATTATTGTGAACATGACAATCTGTTATTGTACCGTAGGTCCCAATGTTAGTCGCTGGCAGAGAAATTGATTTCAAAAATAGGTTAAAAGTTGTCAGATCACACTTTTGTTTACTTTTTGCCCGATTTTTTCTGCCAGCGATTAACAAATGGACCGACCACACAATAACAGATTTCATCTTCAAAATATTTCCATACCGTTGAATGGTATGATTTAAATTTAGACGTATTTTAACACTTAAGCTGCTGAATAAATTGAACGCAAATTTCTACTCAATACTAAAAGCCCAAACATTGCGGTTTCAAGGTTAATTTCATCGGAAAGAAAATACCGTATCGGACATTGTCGATCAAAGATCAGACTGCACGTTCTGTGCAGTCTGATCTTGATCTATGCTGTCCGCAAAAGGTCAGTGGGTCGCGATAAGCAGCTTAAGGGTTAACGTATATATTGTCTTTTTTGCCGCTATTGGGCCTTTAAAAAATAATTGTATACAAGTTTCCTTGGAACTACTTTTCGTCCGTGATGCACACACCTGTCAAAGAAGCAAATAGGCTTCATGTAAATTTCTATTCACATTTAACCCTTGCCCAAACGACAAATTTTGGACTGGTCCAAATTGAAAGAGTTTGCAGACGACAATTTTACATTTGATGAAAATGGCAGAAAGGTCTCAAAACGGGTAGAAAACACTGTGGGAAAAGGAGAAATTGCTCGTTACGAGCAATTTCTCCTTTTCCCACAGTGTTTTCAAAAGACTTGTACTGCAGACACGTGAAAACCAGGGCTTTTTTGGGAAAGGGTTAAGTGTTAAACAGGTGTAAATGGAAACTAAATCTATAACAGCACCTTTCTTTCAAATTCTTTATCGACGCTTGGGCTTACGCCTCCATCAGGATGTTTTCTTTTTCTTTTGAAACCAAACCATAGAAATATGCAACAAAAGGGGGAAAAAGAAAGTAAAACGTGGAGCAGGAAGGTTTATAAAAAAAAAAAATCACTGAAAACCACAAAAATGAACAAACCCGAAAGGTTACCTTTTATCATCATTGAAACACTGACCTTCCCAGCGAACCCCGGGCTAATGTTAGATTTAATGGCACATTCAGAGCATTTTTTCGTCTCGTTTACGTGACTATAAACCCTGTACTAAAAGATTCAATGATTTTCCGACCTTCAGAAGAATTCCATTCGAAAACGTTATGGGAAAAGGAAAAAAATGTTAGTAACCAGCATTTTCTCCTTTTCCCACAATGTTTTCTACTTTTTTTCTGAGAAAACTGGTATTATTTGAGCTGTGTTTAGTTTGTCTTCTACAAATGCTTTCAATATGGACTGGTCTGAAAGATTTATTTACTGGTAAAGAGTTAACAATTTATCACACAAGCCCCACTTTCAACGACCATAAAGAAGAAGATGTTCGAAAACTTTGTGGGAAAAGGAGAAAATGCAGGTAACAAACATTCGCTTTTCCTCTCCCAATGTTTTCTACCCCTTCAAAATGAATTTTAATTTTTTGGTCACTATTATATTTTTGTGTACGGATGCTTTGACAGGTCTAAAAAATCCTCGAATGGTAAAGAGTTAACCCTTAGCGCTCTTATTAAATGAATTGTAATTTTCATTCATGTAAAACATCCCATAGTTTACAACTTTAAAGCCGTTTCGGCCAGATTGATCCACAAAATAGATTCAAAGACAAAGCTAACATCCTGTGTCGTCCACATTGGCTCTACAATGTCTGCAAAAAGCAATGATGGATGTCCTCAGTTCCCAAAGGATAAATTACGATGAAAAGAATGTGAAATGCGAAATTATGTTACGGGATGGTAAAAAATATCATCGATGAATCAGGGGCATGAACTTTTGTCATCTTTTTCCATGATCTTTTTAACCCTTTGTTTGAGGACAGATGTTTAGACTTGTCCAGTTTGAAGCCAGCATGATCAATTTCTTTCCGATGATTGATGATAGTCATTGCGACAGGATTCGTTCTTCTCTCACTGTGGACCATTGTTATGGTTATGTGGGAAAACAGCCAATGGATTTGGAGGAATATTGTGCGAAACACTGGTAAAGAGAGACTCGAGGAAAGCATGAATAGGTGCACAGGCCTCCGCGATATAACTGAAATTATGTAAAAACGACGTTAAACACCATACAACCGCGCAATCCACCAACTCGAAAGCTCTAAAAGACGTCAAATTGAATGTGGTGTAAATTATTGGGCTTGTGTTTGACGGTATTAGATATAACAGTTTAGGCCTATTGGTTACTTTTCAACTAGTATAATTATTAGGGTTTGGTGTGCCAAGCCCCCGTAGCTCGGTAGCGTACAAGACTTGAGAACTGGAGGTCGATGGTTCGATCCCCTGCTTGGCCAATTTCTTTCCGAGGATTGATGATAGTCATCGCGACAGGATTCGCTCTTCTCTCACCGCTGGCCATTGTTTCGACGATGGTTATGTGGGAAAGCAGCAAGTGGCTTGGAAAGAATATTGTATGGAGTACCGGTAAAAGAAACTCCAGGAAAGCATGGATAGGTGCACTGGCCGCCGTAATATAACTGAAATAATGTTGAAAACGGCGTCAAACACCATACAATCAATCAATCATTAGGGGTTGGTGCCCCTTCATGCTTATACGCTGAAGTGCAGTCTCTAATGGCCACAAATTTGTCTTTAAAGCTCGAGAAAACTTGATTACTGTACTTCATGCCCCTGAAAAAAGCAATAATTAGTAGACGGTAAAATGACATGTCAGCTGGAATTCTATTTATAGTTTGATGATAAAACGCAATAGTATGTAAATATGTCGCATGACCTAAATTTGAGTCAAAAATCATAAAAGTCTGTTTTATCACTGTGAAGCTATGTAAGATATGCTTTAAGAAATGAGCATCAAACAGCACATACATATTTGTCAAATGTTGCTCGGACTGCGCAGGCTGACATGAGTCGATACTTTTTGCAGATGCGTTAAACACCCTTTTTCACAGAGCATGACTTCTATGCTTTCCATCGGTGTTTGATTATGTATGAGCCATGCTCTGGCAAAAGGGGCTTAATGCATCTCCGTGATGCGTCATACCAAGCAAGGCATCACATAACAATAGATATGTGAAATCCATTTTGTCTAACAATCGTCTGTATCCTTAGGCAGACTGGTCCTTAGACATACAGAAAACTGAGCAATAGCGAAAAGTTTCGGCCCAGGTCAGCCTGCACGGACTGCGCAGGCTGACCTGGGTCGATACTTTTCGCATATGCATTAAACCCCCCTTTTCACAGAGCATGGCTGATATGTTCCGGAAAGATAACGAATTTAACTGCATCAAATCATGAAAATCAAAATTATACGGGCAAATTTTTGATAACTTTAAACCCCTCCCAACAATCTCATTTCTAAACGGCCCTGGTGACGACGGCTTTTGAAGACATTGTGGGAAAAAGGAGAAAATGGTGGTAAACACCTTTTTCTGCTTTTACCAACAATGTTTTTTTTTTTTTATCCTTTAAAAGAACAATTCCATTATTTGAGCAATGTTTGATTTGTCGTCTTCATATACTTTCAGTTTGGACGCGTCTATTTTATTTCCCTAGTAAGGGGTAAATATTTTTTTTTTTGTAGGTGATATGAGGAGTGGAGAATATAAAGTATAATGTTGTGGCAAAAAAATGTCAATAGGGGCTAAATTCATTTTATTGTTCACTGTTTTCCACAAACGTTCATGAGAAAATGACACCAGTAATAACTGTAATAGATTAAGTCAATACGCTACAATTTCACATCCTGCGGGACGACAGCAATTTCATGTGCTGAAATCAGTCTGGATATTATCTAGTCATTACCGGAAATAAAAGTCTGGAAATGAAATTATAAATGTTATCATGGTTGCCCTGGAATATTTAGTGCAATCATGAAGACAATAAAAGATAATGGTACCAATTTTCATGCTTGGGTGTAGGAATATTGATCAATTAAATTTCTAACATACATGTATGTAATATTGGTGAAGGCGGAAACTCTCCCAACTACAAGTTTTCATTCATATCAAATCGGCAATGTCGCGTTTAGTACTATTCTTGTCTTGTTTGCGTCTATTTTAGTGCTTCATGACAGCACACCGTGTCAGTGGGTGAAACAAATTTATGTTGTTTGTTAACACTTGGGCTGCTAAGTGCGACTCAAGGACCTTTTGCGGACAGTGTAGATCAAGATCAGACTGCACAGAAGGTGCAGTCTGATCTTGGATCTACACTGTCGGAAAGGAGATATTTTTTCACCAAAAAAATTACTTTAAAATCGCATAATTCAGGTTTTTACTATTGGCTTAGTTTAAACATATTTTATTCAGTATAATATTTATATACATGGTAATATTCTGAAAATTAAAGTTGCGTGAAAAGGATTGGAACGAAAGCTGCTAGCTTATAAAGTTCCTCTCCTGTGGGTCATGTCAATGTCAGACGTTTAACAATATAAAAAATTGCAACAAAATATGGTCAAGTGTGTGTGTGTGTATGTGTGTGTGTGTGAGAGAGAGAGAGAGACGTGGAGTGCCACCAACATACTAATGTTCAGGTAAAACAGAATTTTAAACAGAAAACTTTGTATTCCAACGTTGCGTGTGATTTCAAATGCATGAATAGAGAATCAAAAGGTGATTCAACTTCTAAAACGGTTAGTGTCAACAATGTATCTATTAGCTTGAAAGTTTAATTTATTTAGCAAATTACTGGTTAACCTTTAGAGCGAAAAATAAGTGTACTGAACATTTTTTCATGGGACAGGGAAGTAGCCTGGAATGAAGCAAAAATGAAGCACATGCGTAACTAAGGGTGGAGCCTCCCACGTACATGGATATGTCGTTCACCTTTTTTCTTTCGCAAAGGCATACTTGCAAAAATTAACCTTTTTTTTCTGCTAAGCGCGACCCAAGGACCCTTTTCGGAAAGTGTAGATCAAGATCAGACTACACAGAACGTGCAGTCTGATCTTCAATCTACACTGTCAGATAAGGAGATAAAAGCAAAATTTGGGTTTTTGGCCTGGGCTTGGCTTGCCAAGCCCAAGGCCATAGCAATCGTATACCAAAATTTCAACCCCATCCAAGCATTTACGGAAAAACCCGAGTCATGCATTTACGGAAAAAACCGAGTAAAAGTGAAAAGTACCGCCTGCAATCCATCTCACTACGCTGAAGGAAACGACCCCTTTAAATAAAAAAAAAATATCTCGATCTGAACATCACAGTAAGGTTTAATTTCACAACAGACTTTGATAGATGTGCGATTTTAATCGTACGAAAGTGTTGATTGCGAATTTGGGGCCCTCGTGAGGTTATTCAAAACTGCAAATTCGTGCGCTTAACAGTGAAAGAAACAATTGGCAAACCTCGGGTGATCGCTGATCAATGTTTTGATGTAGGTACGCAATCGACCGAGTTGTGACGATTGCCTCAGCAAGATTTTAATTTTCGTAAAATTACTGTGCACCTCGTGTCTGAAGTTATAAGTATGTATTTGATTGGTATATATGCCTTATTTCTTCCTGTCAGAATTCTCCAGATATGACATATCGGCCCCTAACCATTTCGACCCATAGCAAACTCGAAGCATACGGTACCAAATATTATTAAAGTTTGTAACATGAGCCATTGAAAACCAGTTAATCTTTAAAAACCGATGAAATTTTAGACTTGTCTAAATTGAAAACATTTGCGAACGGCAAGTTAGATTTAGCTGAAATGTTGGTTATTGGCTGTGAAAGTGCAGAAAAACTTGTAGGAAAGAAAGAGAACATTTTCTTTATTTCGCCAAAAAGTTTTCATGAGGCTATATCTTTGGGGTCCTTAAAACTCGAGAATGTCTGGTCAAGAGTTAAGCAGCCGGTGGGCGTTTTATATCGAAGATCAGACTTGACATTCAGTGCAATGTGATCTTGATCTCCATAGGTATTTAGGCTGACCTGGGTCGAAATTTTTTGCTTCTGGCAAATTTTCTCCATGTCAAAGGACCGGTGTACCTCATGATTCAGTCGGTTGCTCCACAAAATGGATTTTATGGATCCATTAATATATGATGGCTCGTTTCGATTGATGGATCACGGAGATGCATTAAACCCCCTTTTGCAAGAACATGGCTCATTTGTTTTTTAATCACAACGAGAAGCTATTCAAATTTATCAATCCTAGACGACTTTACTCAGATGAGGGCTTTAGGTCCAACGGCCCTCTTGTTCATGAAAATCGGCTTTCCAACTTGGTTGATCATGGCAACTTAGAGATTCCATAGACTTTCAATGCGTAAGTTGAAAAGTGGCATTTACAGCAGATATTTTGACAAAACTCTTACAGAAATGTACCTTGAGCAGTCTTGTATCATCCATATGATTTTATTCAACTGGTAGTCTTTAGCTCATCTGTTTACGAAGAAAGCGTCATGCTACTGTCAAAGCCTACATGGATGCGGCATTGTCGTCGTGCAAAAACTTTCGACAATTTTTAATATCTCTGTTATTCCTGAAGATATTTACTCCAAACTTGTACAAGTTATTTACTGTCAAAAGGGGTACACATATAACAGGGGCAGGTAACCATCAAAATATTTTTGACACAGTTACGCCCTTTTTCTATTGCTTTAAATTTTCAGAACCGTGACATTTTATCATATCTGTCATTAATGAAGATACTTAC
The DNA here is from genome assembly GCA_945859785.2 of Tridacna gigas. Classification (NCBI taxonomy): domain Eukaryota; kingdom Metazoa; phylum Mollusca; class Bivalvia; order Cardiida; family Cardiidae; genus Tridacna; species Tridacna gigas. The sequence goes on along the minus strand of OX244040.2, from coordinate 57,535,837 downwards.
TTCAAACTTGAACATTTCGTTAACTATTAAAAGGGGACTTTATATCAGTACAACAGAGGTAGGTAACCACCAAAATATTTTTGGCAAAGTAATTAGTTATGCCCCTTTTTCGACTGAGAACTTTTAGCTCAGCTGTTTTTAGAGACATGGTATTTTCATAGCCCTAGTGTCATCATCTTCGTCGTTTGTGTCGTCGTCATGCAAAATCTTTGACATTTTACAATATCTTTGTTATTACTGAAAATGTTTATTTAAAACTTGGACAAGTTGTTAACTATCAAAAGCGAGACATAAACAATAAGGGTAAATAACTATCAAGTTATGCCCTTTTTCAACTTTGTGTTTTCACTGAAACTCAACCGAGCATTGGCGCCCGAATGCGGACGTCTTTTTATTTGTTGCCATAGAAACCAAAACTTGAAAATAAAAAAAGAAATACGTAAAAGATTGTCTTCTCAGACACCAAATCGTGCTCTTTGATATTAGCCTTTAAAGACTTTGTGTTTTTCCTTGTCATTGCTCAAAGGACATGGTTACTATTTCAACCTATAGACTGAGTGCGGTAAAATGAAAGAAAAATATTATTCATTGCTTGGCCATTGTGGATTTTTGCACTTTCCAGAAATATTCCCTGCTGTTGCACGCTGCTCATTTTGGTTTGTTACCATGATTTAATGCCAAAGCAACGTCAGGAAGAAAATAGGAAGCAGAAATTCCTTTGAAAATTATCTCCTTTCAATCCATAAAGAGCATGAGACCAAGGCTATACAAAATAGCCATTATATTGGCCTTTAGAAATTTATGTTTTTCCATTCTGTTGTCAACTCCACAGACTGTCAGTGTGAGATATGTGGATATTTTTTATTAGTCTGTACAAATGTGATAGCAGTTTTTAAGCCTGTACAAATGTGATTGCAACTTTGAGCTTCTGGGCCTCATTTTCCTACCTCTTCAGCCGTTCTGATGCCCAGACCTTCAGCGCTTTCAGCGCTTTGATTTAGTATCTGCTTAAAAATTTCATTTCACTTATTTATCAGGTTATAGGTTATCGTTGAAGCCAGTGCTTCGGAGCCTCCGCCTACCATTTTCATTTCTATAGCTTGTAACAGTTACGTGTCTGTAGTCTGATCTCGATCTGAGCTTACAGTCGTGCTCTGTGAAAAGGGGTTTAATGCATCTGCAAAAAGTATCGACACAGGTCAACCGACAGCGTCTGAAAATATTTCGACATCGCCTATAACCATGATTGATTGATTGATTGTATGGTGCTTAATGCCGTTTTCAACATTATTTCAGTTATATCGCGGCAGCCAGTGCACCCATCCATGCTTTTCTGGAGTTTCTTTCACCAGTACTGCGCACAATATTCTTTACAAGCCACTGGCTGCTTTCCCACATAACCATTGTCGAAACAATGATCAGCGGTGAGAGAGGAATGAACCCTCTCGCAATGACTATCATCAATCCGCGGAAAGAAATTGGCCGACCCAGGGATCGAACCAGCGACCTCCTGTACGCTACCGACTGAGTTACCGGGGCTCGGCTGTAACCATAAAGTAATTGACAGACTGAATTAAGTGAAAAGGCAAGTATAATTAATGGAAAATGCTATTCCATCTATAAGGAGATGCAATGCTGTTTACTGTTTACTACAACCTCTATTTACTTATTCCTGTCACACGATACTTTAAGCTATGTGAATCTCTCGTGACATTTCAAGCTAATGTTTGTCTGGAAAAAGACTATCACAATGAAATAAATGGGGAAAAAAAAAGACGCCTGAAGTCGGCTGTTTCACAGCAAAACTTTAGTGTATGTACAACTTCACGACAAAATAGAGAATGCTTTTCGGTAGTTTATCTGCAAATAATGGTGGATTAGGGTTTGATAATTTAACCGTCTGGACCCGTGAATTTACCGATTGATAAACTCACTGATACGGAAATACCAACAGCTCCCGTGTACTTCGCAAGTCCCAACAAAAAAGAGGTTAGAGGCATGAAATGAGTGGAATATATATTTTTTTCGGTGAAAGATCAAAATCTATTTCATCTCGTAAACGTCATACGGAGATATTTTTACACGTGGCTGCGTGAAAATATAACCGATGATGTTCACTCGAAGAAATAAATTTCGATAAAAAAAAAAAAACTAGGTCCTATTCTGAGCAATAGCTTGGTTTTCCTTCCAAGCAGAGACCATAAGGCATGTTGTTTGTCCATCACGGCTAGACCTCCAAACCAAATCGCTGTGAAAGCTAGCCCAGAAGAAAGAGCCAGTTTGAAGAGCCCCTAACCGCTCCCTTTGACATAACTTTTCCCTTCGAGGAGTCTCGTCAGCGACACCTGAGCACTATTATATATGAGCAATGCTCTGTGGAAAGGGGGCTTAATACATCTGCAAAATGTATCGACCTAGGTCAGCCTGCGCAGTCCGCGCAGGCTGACCTAGGCCGAAACATTTTGCTTTTGGTCAATTTTCTTATGTCCAAGGATTAGGTTATTTTGACCCATGACGGTTGTTAAACAAAATGGATTTTATGAGTCATGATAATGTGATGACTTGCTGGGTATAAAGCATCGTGGAGATGAATAAAACCCTCTTTTGACAGAGCATCGCTCATAGCGGAAATATTACAAGGTAAGGCAACTCCTGTTAGGCAGTAGTCGTTGTCCTATTGGTAGGAATACCACCGAATTTGTGACGCAAAACCTAGGATGCCCATCTGCCAGTGCCTTACTCATGGGCCAACCATACTATAACATTGTCATCTTCACAATAATTTTCGTGCTTTTAAATGGTATGATTAAAATTCAGATGCATTTTAAAACCTGCATTGTTTACTTTTGGCCGCTACTGGGCCACTAAGAAGTTGAAATAAACATCTAAACTCTCCGTTCTTTGCAACTTTTGTGAGTTTATAAATGACGCGAAGGTAAATTTAGTTGCATTTGGGGACAGGAAGGTAAATAATAGACTGCACAGAAAAAAAAGCGACATCATGAGAGGTACCATGATTAGAAAAAAAAAAAACAAAATTCTATCAATCAGAATATCTGGTGGCTGGTGCTAATCTACTGGCGGAATATAATTACCCATTTCATTTATTCGGCACTCTAAAAGGTTTTAAATGCTGCTACAGTTCTCAGGGGAGCGATTCACTCTCACAATGTTATACAGTATGATAACAGACGGAGTGACAAACAATGTTCCAGTTATGTGCCGATTTTAAAGAGAATTTATAATTGTCACTGTAAAGGACCAAAGTAATATTGAAAACTGGTGAAAGATTAAAACTACCAAACAAAAGCTTCACTCTCCACCTATCCTAATTCCTTCCTTTCCTGGTCCGGTTATTGTATAGAGCAGACATCCTGTACTGTTTTGGCTTTCTTGAAACATGATTGAGGCATACTTACTTTTTGTGCATTTGAGGAAAATATCGAAGCTTTTCTGAATTGGTTCAAAACATCTTTTGAAGAATTTAAATCCATGAACATACTATAAATGTACTAAAACATTAACGAGAACATTTTTTTTTTTTTTTTCACAAAACATATGTCTTAGATATTTAGATAACAGACGAAATGTGTCATTTAGTGATTATGTTAGGAACATTTTCCAGACAGCTGCATTAGGTAGATATATAATTGCTTTCATTTTCAAGTTTATTGTAATTAAAATCTAAGGAATACTCATTAGACATGACAAAAATTAAATGAGACATGTATTCTCTGTGACCAATCATTTTTCCAAATTATTGAAAACAAAGCAGCAACAACAACAAATACACGTGTACAGCGAATACAAATAATGATGATGACGATGAACAATGCTTGTCTTGACCAACCCATATAAATTGCGTTTCAAGTCTAATTCTCAAATTCTGATTGGCTAACTCAAACGATTTAACCAATCAGAAATTGTGTTACTTTCTAAATTTGGAACGAGAGTAAGAATACATTTTAAAAGGCTCGGTGACTAAGGATCGTGTTTTAAAAAAGAAAACATATCTAGTAAACTGTTAGGAGACTCAAAACGGGATATAAATCTATATACCAATTTTTCTAAGAGAAAATTATTATGACTCTCTCGTGTACAAAATTATGTGTTCATCACACGGTTTGGTGCCAAACGATAGACTTCGGCGTAGGAAATTTTACGCCAGGGAAATAGTCCATTTTTTGTGTGTGGTTTGTGCTATTTACTCTCCAGACAATTATGTAAGATAGGTTTATAATGCAGACGTGAATCCTGAACCCTTTACCACACAAGCTCGAGTTTTAACGATCCTGAAGAAAGAAGGCTTTTGAAAACATTGTGGGAAAAGGAGAAAATGCTGGTAACCAGCATTTTCTCCTTTTCCCACTATGTTTTGTCAGAGACAGAAATCATAATTTGAGTGAACATTTATTTTGTAGTCTGCACGTGTTTTCAGTTTGGTAGAGTCCAAAATTTCGTCTTGTGTCAATCGAGAGCTAAATCCCTTGACGAAATGAAATCAATTATTGAACTTGTAAATATGGCGGATTTTTTTACGACTAACTATAGCCATGTTTTGTAGAATCTTTAATGGAATTGTAGAAGTTTTAAAACAATACACAATGGAGTAGCTAACAGAATATGTCGATGTTCATTATTTTTTTTTTTATTTATAAGATTTCTTGTTCTTTAACCTTTCACCTGACAATGCAATCGTAGGCTTGTCCAAATTAGAAATGAGTTGTGCTCTGGGAGAAGGGGGTTTATTGCATCTTCGCTATGTATTATACAAATGAATGAATGAATGAATAGATGAATGAATAATTGAAAAAATAAATGAAAATGGATGAATGAATGAATGAATGAATGAATGAATGAATGAATGAATGAATGAACAAACGAACGAATGAACGAACGAATGCTTTTTTATGCAGCATCGACAGCTTTGGTCATTTAGCGCACAAAAAGATGATGAAATGCATTTTTTTTTTTTAGATTTTCTTATAACCGCCGTAAAAGAAAACAAAACATTTCTTGGCGACGAAGAAATTAACCAAATCCCTTTCCACATTAATAATGCTATTATTATCTTACACAATGGTCAGAATGTCTCGAGATTTTGATACTGCAAAAACTTATTTGGCTTGAAATATTCGTTACCTGTCTGCTGCAGAATTGCTCGGTACCTTTAACTTCGGCTATAAAAGCTTGATTTAATGATTGATTGTATGGTGTTTAACGCCATTTTCAACATCATTTCAGTTATGACGCGGCGGCCAGTGCACCTATCCATGCTTTTCTGGGGTTTCTTTTACCAGTACTCCGCGCAATATACTTTCCAAGCCACTGGCTGCTTTCCCACACAGCCATCTTCGAAACAATGGTCAGCGGTGAGAGAGGAATGAATCCTGTCGAAATGACTATCATCAATCCTCGGAAAGAAATTGGCCGAGCCGGGGATCGAAGCAGCGACCTCCTGTTCTCAAGTCCTGTACGCTACCGACTGAGCTACGGGGGTTCGGCAGCTTGATTTAAACCATGCTCTGTGAAAAATGGGTTTAACCCTTAACCTGCTATATAAATGAAACGAAAATGTCCACGCAAAACTAATGAACCAAATATTGCGATTCCAAAGTTGATTTCACCGGAAAAAAACCACCGTATCGGACAGCGTAGATCCAAGATCAGACTGCACATTCTGTTTGTTTCTTGTTTCTCTGTTTCTTGTTTTCACAAACCTGAGATGGAAGGCTTATTGAGACATTGTGCTGTCTAACGAGCATTTTCTCCTTTCTCACATTTTTGTTTTATTTTTTTTATTTTTTTTTTTATTTATTTATTTATTTATTTTTTTTTTTATTAATTATTATTTTTCAAAAAACATATTCCATTAATTGTTCCATATCTAACTTTTCGTCTTCAAATGCTTTCAATTCGGAGGAATCCAAATATTTCTTTATTTGGCAAATGTGATCTGAATGGTGCGCTGAAACCCCCCCCCCCCCACCTCCGTAAAGTAAACGCCGAATGCCTGTGGGTACGTGTGTTTACTCTTCACCAAACGACAAAAAAGTGTACTCAACCAAATTAAACGCATTGGCAGACGACAAATGAAAAGTAGCTCAAATGAAGATTTGTCTTTTTAATGGAGTAGAAAACATTGTTGGAAAAGGAAAAAAAGAATACCGGTTGCCGGCATTTTCTCCTTTTCACACAGTGTTTTCAAAACCCGCTTTCCTCACTGGTTATAACTCAGGACTCTGCAGTAAAGTGTGAAATCTTAATTAGGGAGAAAACTTGGTTTGGAAAAGAAGAAAATACCGGTTACCAGCATTATTTCCTTTTCCCACAATGTTTTCAAAAGCCTCTTTCTTCAGGTTCGTTAAAACTCGGGACGGTGTGGTAAAGAGTTAAATCTTGACTACTCAATCAATACATTAGTTTTGCAATGATAGCTGGCACGAAATTTGCCTGTCTCCCTGGGACATCTTATGGTTCCGTGGGCTGTTGATCATTTACAGTAATTTACTGCCAATATGGGCGCATTAACACTAAATGGATCCCCCCGAGGGCGCTCCTTTATTAACCGTTCTAGCGCTGTGAGCGAAAACAAGGGACATTTGCGGACGGCACAGATCCAAGATCAGACTGCACAGAACGTGCAGTCTGATCTTGGATCTATGCCGTCCGTTTGGTAAGTGAAGTATTTTTCTGCGAATTATTGGACTGAATTTTCACCGGTCGAAAAAGGTCAAATCTGTGTAGTTTGCACTGAAAAAAGGTAATACCATACCAGTTTCTAGGATATTACCCTGTACTTCAAAGTCTCGAGTTTTGATTACCATGAGGGCGAAGACTTTTAAAAACATTGTGGGAAAAGGAGGAAATCCTGGCAACCAGCCTTTTATCCTTTTCCCACCATGTTTTCTTCTCCTTCAAAGGCAGATACAATGATTTGAATCTGCAAATGCTTTGAGTTAAAACAAGCCAAAAATATTCTCCTCTGTTAACGAAATTTAGACTTGCAAAATAAAGAGAATTTGCAGATGCCAAACTTATCATATAATATAAAATTTTGAAATTTGGGTAGCAAAACACTGTGGGAAAAGGAGAAAATGCTGGTTACCAGCATTTTCTCTTTTTCCCACAATGTTTTGAAAAGCCTTCTTCACCAATGATGGTCAAAACTTGGGACTGTGTGGTAAAGGGTTGAGCACAGAGCAGCTGTCGCCTCTAGCACGCGATGGAGGAAAGACAGAATATTTCAAAATGGTGACAATTACGGGACAGCATGGCTAGCGAGTGAAGTGCTTACTATTTTCAGAGGGCATGCTCTGTATTTAGACCAGTCCCCAATAATTATTTTGTCGCCGATTAAACGGATTTTTGTTTCTTTGTTTCGATGAATGCAACGCAGTTCGACTGGAAAATGAGAGCGTTTTGCCAAGGTTTCTCAGTGTAAGGTCGCTTAGTTTAGCTTCTTGGCTCTGATGCGCTTGAGATAAGTAGTCTGTGGCTTTGAAAGAAAGTTGTGTCAGTTATCGTGTAAAACAGCAAGGAAACATTAATTTGACTCATTTTCGCGTAGTCATGTACGGAAAAAAAACTTCTGAATTTTAGACCGAGAGTAAAATAATAACAATTAAAAAAAACTAACATTGTTGCAAAGCGGACCAGTATCCCCTACCAGCACCTTGTCACTGAAGCAGCACAATCGGAGAACGGAAAGGATTTTCGGAAAAAAGATCACCAGTGACCTTGACCTTTGACTCACGTAACCCAAAACATTAAAGCACCTACTTGGGTCATGAGCAACACTTGTATAAAATTTCAGGGTCCTAGGTCAAACTGCTATTGATTTAGAGCACCAAAACGAATTTCAAGCAAAATTCATCTGTGACCTTGACCTTTGACCCATGTGACCCAAAAACAAAAGGGCACCTCCTTGGATCATGAGCAACATTTGTATACAGTTTCATGATCCTAGCTCAAACTGCTTTTAAGCAAGAGCACGGAAACGAAAAAAAAAAAAAAAAAACGGACGGATAGACAGAAATGGTGAACCAGTATACCCCCTCTACTTCGTAGATGGGGGCATAAACATTCAAATAATATGGGGAGGGGAGGAATAGCCTATGGCTTCAACGCCATAAGTATTGAGGGCTTGGTTCCAATAGGTCCAAATGGCGTTTTCTAGAATTATATAACTTTTAAGTTTTATTGTTGGCTGAGAAAAGCACGAACGAAGCTTCATAAGCATCGACCTTGATGTATGATACGAGCCATACTCAGTGAAAAGTGGGCTTAAAGCATCTGCGTAAAGTATCGACCCAGGTCAGCCTGCGCAGTCCGCGCAGGCTGACCTGGGCCGAAACTTTTCGCTGTTGATCAATTTTCTGTATGTCCAAGAACCATTCTACCTCATGATTAATTCGGTCGTTTAAAAAAAAAAAAGGTGGCTATTATGGATCCATGATCATGTGATACTTGGTATCATGAATCCCGGAGATACAGTAAGCCGCCTTTTCCGACAGCATGGCTCCTAAGTTTCCAATCACATGGAAGGCACTGTAGATTCATGGGTATAGGAACCTTTGTCATAAAGGAAATTTTTTTCGGCGCGGGGGAAGGGGGGGGGGGGGGGTGGGTGCGAGGTGGAGGGGGGAATTATTGACTATATGATTCACCATCAAGGTACGAAAAGGAACATTAAACTTAATTTTGTAGTTTAGACCTAAAATGAAATACAAATTATTCAAATTATAAAGGAAGGGGAGCGAATAGCCTATGGCTGCCGCTAAAAAGGATTGAGGGCTTAGCCCCTAACAGGTCCCAATTGAGTTGTGTAGAATTATGTTATATAACTTTTAAAATGGCATTGTCTGCTCAGTAAAGCTCAAACGAAGATGTATAAGAATCAGCCTTGATGTTTCATGTATGAGTTTCCAATCAAATGGAAGGCGCTGTAGATTCATGGGAGTAAGAACCTTTGTGGTAAGCGGATTTTTTTTTTTCGGCTGGAAGGGGGATTTAAAACTTTTTTTTTTTTCACGTATGAAACTTTTTTTTTTAATTTAGACCTAGAATGATATAAAGAATGTTTAGATAATAGGGAAGGGGAGGGAATATCAGTTAGCTGCCACGCCAAGAGTATTGAGGGCTTGGCTCCAAACGGACTCCACTGACGCTGTCTAGAATTACCTTTTTTTTTAAAAAAAAAAAAAAAACGTTTTATTGTCTGTTTAGAAAAATACGGACGAATATTTATGAGCAACGGCCTTGATATGTCATAAACAGACAAGCACGATTAACTCAAATGGTAGAGTGTCGCCAAATCAATGGCCACTTCAGGACGTAGGCTCGAGCCCCATTGACGGCCATCTACAATCACGGACAGTTTTACGGATGAGGCGTTAAACCGAGGTCCCGCGTGACAGTGCTATACATCAAGCACGTTAGAGAAACAGGCGTAACTTAGGATGGGTTTCGTCCGGTATCTTGCACTATCCAACGTAACATAACCAACAGTCTTCAAGGGGGCGTCGCCCATATGAGCAACCAATGGCGACGATAAATGAATGGAATATAAATCTACCATATACAGAAATAGAAAAAAGGCAAGATATAACCCACGGGATATTTGGACTATATTTGGAAGTTTAGCCGTATCGCATCGGTATTCATCAGTTTAAACATACATTCTTTTTGAGACAGAAATATTAATCTGTTCAAGCACGCAATTACTAAAACACTCGCCCACCTCTTGCAAAGAGTGCATATAAGTTCTGAGTCACTTCTCCTGTTTTTCTAGGGCGGAAAAATATGTGCAGTGCAATCAGGTCTTAGTTTTACACTGTCAATCAGGAATCAGGCTTTTCCGGTTCTATTATTTAAAAATGGTGGTATTTCTTTTTTTGAAAGCAACACTAAAAAAAAAAAAAGTCTATTTATACATTGTTTCAAATGGTTCTTGATACTTCATGGTATATCATAATATATAATATACAATTTAATTTTTCAAATTTTCCCTTCACTCTGCTCAATCTCCTAAGATCATTCCTTTCTTTATACTTCTTTTCTTACAATCACTCTCTGAAATCTTCACTATCAGTTTAAATTTTTGGTGTTTATTCATTTTATTTGACTTACTGCACTTGTTATATCACATGACTGTTTGTAGGGAGAAGAACTATATAAGCTTTTATGCTTCCGTTCTAATCCTTTTCGTAATGCTTTGTTGTACACGATGTAACATATGGAAATATATTGAATAAAATATGTTTAAACTATCATAATAGCATTTGCCATCGATAACTTTATGATACATGCCCTGGCAAAAAGGGGTTTAATGCATCTCCGTGATCCCGATTATACCACGCAGGTCATCACATAATTATGTGTCTATAAAAAAAACATTTTGTTTAATAACCTTCGGTATCATGAGGTTGACTGGTCCTTGGACAAGCAAAAAATTGACCAATAGCAAAAAGCTTCGACCCAGGTCAGCCTGCGCGGACTGCGCAGGCTGACCTGGACGATGTTTTTTTTTTTTTTTTTTTTTAAAGATTCATTAAACCCGCTTTTCAAAGAGCATAGCTTATTCAAAGATAATTATCGATCCAAAATTCAGATTTCTGGAAGTACTTAAACTCAAAATTCGACATTTGACGGGATTCAACCGGGTCTCACTTTATGGCAGCAAGTTAGCACCTCTTTTCAATTCATTGCAAGGCAAAACACTTTTCTGAAGCTTTTGACTCCTTTTCCAAATCGGCGAAAATTCAAGACAAAGCTCGAGCGGTGACAGAGGAATGAAATCTGACACTTTGAACAAGTATCATTGTTTGGAAATAACTACTTTAATAGCAATTCCTCGAGAGAAAAAAAAAAAAAACAACAACAACAACAAAAAAAAGAAAAAAAAATGTGACTATAACGTAACTTAATTCTTTACCACACAACAGAGATTAAGATTTATCCATTTTTGCAGACAAAATACGAAATGTATTTCAAATAATGGAAATCGTCTTAGAAAGGGAAGAAAGGCTTGCGAGCAAAAGAAATAGTTCTGGTTACCATCATTTTCTTCTTTACAAAGGTCTCTTTTTAATTGATTGATTGATTGATTGATTGGTTGGTGTTATACGACGTTTTCAAAGTAATTTCAGTTATATCGCAGCGACCAGTGCACCTTTCCATGCTTTCCTGCAGATTCTCTGTACCAGTACTGCTCACAGTAAGCCACTAGCTGCTTTCCCACATAACCATCGGCGAAATAATGATCAGCGAGAAATGAATCCTGTCGCAATGACAGTCCTCTGAAAGAAATTGGCCGAGCTAGAGATTCGAACCTGCAACCCCCTGGTCACAAGTCTTGTATGCTACCGACTGCGCTACCGGGACTCGATGGTCTCTTCTTGAACATGGCCGTAAAACACATGATGACATAGAAAAGGACTGTAAAAAAAAAACACCCACTCATAATCCGAAGATGACATGATGAAACGAAATTACGAAACATCTTACAAAATAAACAATCAACAACTGAAAGTCTTCAGAACCCACATTGGCAACCAGTATCGATAAATTTCAGCCGTAAAAAATGAAAACACTCACATCCCCCAATACATGTACTAATCTTTCTCCAAAAGAAATTGATCTGCAATCCCACGCTAAACGTCAGCCTTGACGCCAGTATAAACATTTCATTGACCAATGCACTAAATGATCCTTGCCTACCATGACAGGATCAACTTTATTTCCGTTTTATCTTCCCGGTATGGACTAAAGAATGGCTCAAAATCAATTTTCTAATCGAATCGTTGTCGTCCTAGAACTAATTGTTTTGAAATAAATCAAACTAGTCTAATTGGGTTCAATGTTTTCAGAAGAAAATGTTTGCTGTTTTACAGTATGTCTGTACTCATTGTCTGTTGTCAAAACCTCGTAAACAACACTCCCACATGTACCTATATTCAATAATTCCGCTTACCTTAAGGCTGTTTAGCGCGATTCACTACGTTTAAATTGTGGGCAGCGTAGATCAAGACCCAACTGCGAGAAATTGATCTTTGATCTACAGAAGAATTTGATCGAGCTAGGAATCGAATCCGGGTACCCCTGGGGCCATCTGATTTGCAAAGACAAAACTTTCCCGCCAAACAGACGGCTAATCTTGGAATCATCAGACCTCTCCAACAGTGCTGAGTTTAAAGGGCAGACTGCCTCAGAAATTGCCGTCTCAATCTAGTCTTTTTGCGAAATTGTTCTGATACGCAGTCTGTTTCGCCATGGTTTTATAAATGAACCGAAATAAAAAAACTGAAATAGGAAACAGACGTGGTTTGTTTTTATATGATGGAATTAAAAAAAACACACCAAAGATTTGTTATAGATCTATTGATTTGATTGCGAATTATCTTTTCATTAAACAAATAAATCTAAGCATAAGGTAGGGAAAAAAAAAAGAATTTCGCTTAGAAAAAAGAGAAAGCCGGAACACCGTGGGAAAAGATCACGCGACCTGAAAACGCGGGGGGAGGGGGGGAAGGTCATGTGACTGTCATGTAATGCATACGAGGTTTCAACGCAGCGGTAATTATTTAATGCTTTACTTGTTTGTTTAAATGTACCAAAATATATTGAAATTAAAAGCGAATAAACTATTTGAAAACATAGATGCTGACCTCTCCTGGCTTCTTTTTTAAAGAAGCCAACTTGTATCGGTAAGTGTTGCGTGAATGCGTGAATGCGACCTGAGAATTTGCGATTCGCGAGGTATCAGTTAACATTATTAGTATAGTGTAATAATTGGTAATAACTGGGGAGAGATGAACAATTAGTGAGGAAAATTGACCCCGCAGTCTAATAAAATGTACTTACATGTTGAACGGAATTCATGTAGCTCCTTTTGTTTAGTATATGAGCCCTGTTTTTTCTCCTTTTCCCATAATGTTTTCGTAAACAAATTCAACCATTTCTGCAGCATTTAGAATTTGTTTTCTGCCGATGCTTTCAATTTGGACGAGACTAAAAGTGTTCACGTCTGGGAAGGAAGTAAACGCAGGTTGCATAGGAATAATTATTCGTGAATGGAAAACAAGGTGAATGGATATAAAAATGGCACTGAAACGTTAACCCTTATCCTGCTTTATAACTAAAATGAAACTTCCAAGTCGATAGTAAAAACTCAAATATTGCTTTTTCTAAGTTATTTTTTGGAGGAAAAATATCTCCTTATCGGACAGTGTAGATCAAAGATCAGACTGCACGTTCTGTGCAGTCTGATCTTGATCTACACTGTCCGCAAAAGGTCAGTGAGTAGCGCTTAGCAGCCTAAGGGTTAAGAAATAGAATATGAGTCTGTCTCTGCATAAAACGATAGAGGGCGACGTAAATACAAACAACGATCTTTTTATAAAAATGTCACAAACAGAAAAGGATCGATGTCGGGATGCACCTCTAACTGACATTTGAGTCTGTTCTCCTTTCGATGTCAGGAACATTCCACAGAATTCCACACACAATATACACGTTACAGACTGGCATCCGCTCCCTTTAAAAATGATCTTTTCCAACGGGGACTGAGGCAGACGTTCCTCCCTTCATGGGGTCCTAGGTGACTCAGTGGTAAAAATTAGGACTCTGGAGTCCTTGTAGGCCCCAGGTTCCAGCCTCACTAGAAGCATTGAGTGTTTTATAGCAGTGTCTTTGGGCAACACATTTCAGAGCCCTGCGCTTGTAGTGGTGAACACGGGACATACATGAATATGTGAGCTGTCAACATGATATGACTAAGATAATGTTGAAATCGGCGTAAAACATAAATCGATCGATCGATCGATCGATTCGATCGATCAATCAATCAATCAATCAATCATCGATCGGCCGATTGATCGATCGATCGATCAATCAATCAATCAATCAATCAATCAATCAATCAATCAGTCGATTGATCGATCGATCAAATAAAATCAAATCAATCAATCAACCAACCAACCAACCAACCAACCAATCAACCAATCAACCAACCAACCAACAATCCATCCATCCATCCATCCATCCATCCATCGATCAATCAATCAGTCAGTCAGTCAGTCAGTCAGTCAGTCAGTCAGTCAGTCAACCAACCAACCAACCAACCAACCAACCAACCAACCAATCAATCATCGATCGGTCGATCGATCGATCGATCGATCGATCAAATCAATCAATTCAATCAATCAATCAATCGATCGATCGATCGATCGATCGATCGATCGACCAACCAACCAACCAACCAACCAACCAACCAATCAATCAATCAGTTCTCCTTTTATACATCTTTCTACATCGTTTCTGAAAAATTATGCAAACTGCAAACCAAAATGCGAGAGATTCACATGGTTAAACAGTTTCTTTACTTAAACTCTGAAGCTGCTTATTACAGATGTCGGAGAAACGCGAAGATAAAAATTTAGACCAATGCTTAACTCTTTACCACACAATCCCGAGTTTTTACGACCCTGAGCAAGAAGCCTGTTGAAAACATTGTGGGAAAAGGAGAAAATGCTGGTAACCAGCATTTTCTCCTTTTCCCACAGCGTTTTCTACCCTATCAATGACAAATTCCATCATTTGAACAACATTTAAATTGTCGTCTGCAAATGCTTTCAATTTGGACAAGTCTACATTTTTGTCGTTTGGTAAAGAGTTAAGCAAAACAGCGTGTAATGCATCTCCTTGCTGCATTATACAAAGCAAATTATCCTATACAGTGTAATTATGGATCCTCAAAATTCATTCGTCCAAGAACCGACTAAAACATGCAGTAAAATAATCCTTTTACACGCAGAAAATTTACCAAAAAGCAAAAATAGTCGACAGATGTCAGCCTGTGCGGGCTGCGGAGGTTGACCGCGTGGGGGGGGGGGGGGGGGGAAAGAGGAGGGCGTACTTTTTTTGCAGATACATTAAACACGCTTTTCTCAAAGCACGGCTTATTCATAGTTTAATTAGCTTATCACGTTTATTCATGATTTATAGAAAAATCTAATACAAATTCTGGTTGGTTAGCCAGATCACGTGAACTTAATGCCTAATTATAGACACGAAAAATAAGTGAATGGAATCTCGGTTAGAAATACTTTTTACCCTTTGCTGCACAATCCCAAGTCTTAACGACCCTGACGAAAAGGCCTTGTGAAAACATTGTTGGAAATGGAGAAAATGCTGGTAACCAGCAGCTTTCTCCTTTTCCCACAATGCTTCGACCATATTAAAGACAACTTTCATCATTTGAGCCACATTTCAATAGTCATCGCAAATGCTTTCAATTTGGACAAATCTACATCTTTGTCGTATGGAAAAGAGTTTCAATGTCTTACATTGTTTATTGGATCGGTTTTACTAAAAGGCTTCTTTTTGCGACTCATTGCGCTTTTGCCAACAGTGTAGATCAAGATCAAACTGCACAAAAGGAGATTACTATTTTTCTGTTTTTATAAATTTTCCCTTTCTACCGACTATTTTGATGTCTAATAAAAAACTGATTCGACTAATCATGAAAAAGAAAGGGAAAATGTTACATAATCACTATTGTTGTACCTCTTGTGTAAAGAATTCAGATAAAAGATGGAAAAATGGATATTTACTAAAAGAATAAAAGCAAACAAACAAACAGATAAATAAACAAACGAACAAACGTATACAAGGAAATTAACAAAAAAAGAAAACAACAAGATTTTGAAAGATCATATATGTTACCGGATTAGAGGAAAAAAGGCAATGTTTTCAAAAGCCATCATTTTCATTTCAAGGGACGTACAATGGCGCATAAATTCTATAAAGGGTACATAAATATTTCAACGCCAACATAACTGTTTCTATATAAGGCCCAGTCTGATCTATAAAAACAAAAAATCGGTAAATCTGCAAGGTCATGAACATTAATTTGGACCTCAAAAAAAACCATTTAATCTATTACGGACATCATTTATTCACCTGTTTATCAGTGAAGCAGCTATAACAAAAGAAGAGTGCAATCGGAAGTACGTCACTTGATAAGTGAACTTCCGGTTCCATCACTTCCGGTTTCATTGAAAGATTTTCGTCAAAGTTAGGGAGTGCCAAAAGTGCAATAACCACTTAACGCTTTACCAGACGACAAAATTTGAGATTTGTCCAAACTGAAAGCAGACGACAAAATTTATAATATTTAGTGTAAGGCGAGTCAAATAATCGGACATGCCTTTCATAGGGTAGAAATGATTGTAGGGGAAACAAAGCAAATGCGGGTGACAAGCATTTTTTTCCTTTTCCCACAGTAATATATCTGGAATCATTTCTCAGTCGCTGAAATCCCGGTTTGTTCTGTAAAGAGTAAACCTGTAGCAGTATTGATGGTCAAGCCTTGTTTACGTATTTGGCGGGAAAGTGTCGGTGGAAATGTCGAACAGAACCTTTTCTCAGTGGACAAAATGACTCGTCCAATTTGAAACCATTTTCAGACAGCAAATTAACTCTGGCTCAGTTGATGGGATCTGTTTTCAGAACAATAGAAAACATTGTGGGAAAAGGAGAAAATGTTGGTACCCAGCATTTTCTCCTTTTACCACAATGTTTTCGAAAGTCCTTTTCATTGGTAGTCGTTAAAACTCGGAATTGTGTGGGAAAGCGTTGACCCTTTACAAGACGACATAAATTTAGTCTTGTCCAAATTAAAACCATTTGCAGACGACAAATTAAATGCAGTTCAAAAAATGATATCCGTCTTTGAGAGGTGGGGCCAAGCCCCCGTAGCTCAGTCGGTAGCGTTCAGGACTTGAGAACAGGAGGTCTCTGGTTCGATCCCCGGCTCGGCCAATTTCTTTCCGAGGATTGATGATAGTCATTGCGACAGGATTCATTCCTCTCTCACCGCTGACCATTGTTTCGACGATGGTTATGTGGGAAAGCAGCCAGTGACTTGGAAAGAATATTGTGCGGAGTACTTGTAAAAGAAACTCCAGGAAAGCATGGATAGGTGCACTGGCCGCCGCGATATAACTGAAATAATGTTGAAAACGGCGTTAAACACTATTCAATCAATCAATCGACTTTGAGAGGTGTGAAAACGTTTTGGATAAAGGAGAAATTGCTGATTACAATCATTTTCTTCCGTTTCCCAAAATGTTTGTCAAAAGTCTTGTAACCTCAAAGTTGTTGATGAACTGAACAAAGAGCAAAGTTGCAAAGATCACTTATTCCTAAATATGATTACGCCTGAGTAAACACTTTGCCATAGAGAACCTTTGATTTTATGACCCTAGGTAAAGAAGGCTTCTAAACATGGTTGAAAAAGGAGAAATGCTGCTAATCGGCAATGTGTCTTGTTCTTATGTTTTCTACGCTTTCCGTGAAAAATCCCATTATCTGAGCCATATTTTGAATTATCGTCTGCAAGTTGCTTTCAATATGGAAGAAGTCTAAACTTATGTTGTCTCGTGAGGAGTAAACGCTTTACCAAAAGACAAAATTTTAGACTTGCCTAGATTGAAAGCTTTTGCAGAGGACAAAATAATTGTGTGTCAAATATAGAGATTAATCATTGGAAGGGTTAAAAAAAAAAAAAACATTGTGGAAAAAGAAGAAAATGCAGGTTACCAGCATTTTCTTCTTTTTCCACGGTGTTTTTCAAGAGTGGTTTTCCTTTGGGGTCGTTGAAACTCGGGATTGTGTAATGAAGAAATAAATAGCTGAATTATCTCGGCACATGCGGCAACATTCTAATGAAAATATCACGGACGGTGCGTGGGTAGCACTTTAGTATGGACCATCAACGGGAATATCCATGATATATGAATCATGCTCGGTGAAAAGAGGGCTTAATACATCTGCGAACAGTATCGACATAGATCAGCCTGCGCAGTCCGCACAGACTGACCCGGGCCGAAACTTTTCGCTACTGGTCAATTTTTCTGTATATCCAAGGACCAGTTTAACTTATGATTCCGTTGGTTGTTAGACACAATACATTTTATGGCTCCGTAACTATATGTTGGCTTGATAGGTATCGTGCACCAAAGAGATGCATTAAGCCCGCTTTTGCCAGAGTGTGGCTCATGTAGGAATAAACTCTTTACCAGACGACAAAATTTTAGACCTTTCCAAATTGGAAGCATTTGCAGACGACAAATAAAACGTGGCGGTAAAGGGTTAACCCTTTCCCAAACAAGCCCTGGTTTTCACGTGTCTGCAGTACAAGTCTTTTGAAAACACTGTGGGAAAAGGAGAAATTGCTCGTAACGAGCAATTTCTCCTTTTCCCGCAGTGTTTTTTACCTTTCTGCCATTTTCATCAAATTTAAAATTGTCGTCTGCAAACTCTTTCAATTTGGACCAGTCCAAAATTTTGTCGTTTGGGAAAGGGTTAAAGCACGTCCCAGTGGCATCTATTTATTTCTGAGAGAAGCAGTTTACCAGCAGAGCATGCTAAATTGCGCTGTCTTATTCTAATTCTCAAGCATTTCTAAATTTCAAAGAAATACGCTTTCTGATTAGGTTAACGAAAGCTCTTGCGACATTCTATTGCAGGATAAGAATTGTGTGATCGAACACGTCGGCATTTCTTCTTGACATATTTGAAAAACTAAAGAAAAAAAAAAAAAAAAATAGAAATAAATATTAATTAATTAATTAATTAATTAATTAATATTTACGAAAGGTCTAAGATTAATATAATCTTTCAAGCATTAATAAACCTGTTTCAATCTATTGTTTGTTTGTTTATTCAGTGTTTACAGCCGTTTTCAACATCATTTCAGTCAAATCACGGTGGCCAGTGCACCTATCCATGCGCTCCAGGAATTTTATGTCACAAAACTGATCACTTGATTCTTTCCCAATAACTTTGGTCGGTTCAACAGAGTTCCTATATACTAAGAAATTAATTCTTTCACAACTAACTTCAGCTTGGACCGTATTCACCAACCATTCTTAAGAACGTTCTTAGTCTTATTCTCTAGAATTTTCTAAATGTCAAAGTAACAAAACTTCTGATTGGCTTAACCATTCCGTTTAGCCAATAAGAAGTTGTGTTACATTCACATTTAGAAAATCTTGAAGAATTAGACTAAGAACTGTCTTAAGAATGGTTGGTGAATACGGGCCCAGAAACTCTACCCTTTTCCTGGTTGTGAAAGTAGATGTCCACTGCTTTTGAGGGTGATTATTATCAATGACAAGTTCTACAAAGCTGGCAGTGTAGATCAATGATCAGACTGCACGTTCTGTGCAGTCTGATCTTGATCTACACCGTCCGCACAAGCTTTTTTTAAGTCGTCATTCGTGTCATGAGATAGTTAATCAAACTTCTAAAATAAAAGGCCTAAGTGACGTCATTAAAGGCGAGGCGGGATTCCGGAAGTTGACTGTTGCTAGGCAAATTGAAATTCCCCATTTCGATTTGACATGGACGTATTTTATACAACTCCTTTCAACTAAGACGATTTTTCTTTTCTTCAAACCCCTAACCCGTTACCAGTCAATGACATGAGTTAACAACCCTAAGGAAGAAAGCTCTATGAAAACATTGTTGGAAAGGGGAGAATTTTTCCAAAGAAGGAAAAAAAAAAAGGAAATCGCGACATTCGTGTGTGTGTGTGTGTGGGGGGGGGGGGTTTCTTTATAATTTCCATTCGATGTACGAGAAAGGAAAAAAAGAAAATGTCCACTTCAAGTTTGAAAGCATTTACGTGCTACCTATTAAATTTAGAGGAAATGGTGGAAATATTTTGTAAAACTTTCTGTAGAAAACATTGTGGGAAAACGGCAAATTGAATGTCGTACAAAAGACGAAACTTGTCTTTGAAAAATGCAGAAAATATCATAAGCAAATAGTTACAAGAACTTTCTCCTTTTCCCACCATGTTTTCCACAGCTTTATCGCTACAACAGGGGTTCTAAGTCTAGCTTCCCGACAAAAATTAAGGGTCAGACGAAAAGTTAAATTATCAGCCAATCAAATGCTGCGAGGCAATTTGAAATCTCCATTAATATTTTACCAAATGTCCAGGCAAATTGAATTCGTCAATTAATAAACTATCGTTTAACCATATTTACCTCTCGTGACAAACGTCCTCAGGAGAATCGACTGCAAAACAAAAGGTTTCTCGCGTGCGTAAATGTAATAAGTCGCTTGGTAGAACTTGATTCTCATTAAACAAAAGGACTCACGAATTTCCAGTCATAAATAGTCATGTGGCCAATATACACATAAGCGGCGCTCTGAAAAAAGGGAGATTAATGCATCTCCATATTACATTATATCACGCAAGTTGCCGCATAACTATGGATCCGTTATATCGGACTGAATTATGCGGTGACTTGTCCTTTGACATGCAGAAAATTGACTAGTAGCAAAAAGTTTCGACCGAGGTAAGCCTACGCGGACTGTGCAGGATGAAATTGGTCGATACTTTTCATAGACGCAAGAAACCCCCTTTTGACAGAGCAATGCTCTTAAGTAATACGCCTAAATATATGGACAATCCCTGTCAATGAATTCAACACTTTACAAGAAAACAAAATTTTATTCTCGTCAGTACTGAATGCATTTCCAGACAAAAAAATACATGTCTGTCAAATGACGGGTTTTTTCTTTTATAGGATAGAGAACACACGTAGGAAAAGGAAATTCAGGTTGCCAGCATTTTCTCCTTTTCCAAACTTGTTTTCAAAAGCCCTCCCCTCCTTTTTTGTTTGTTTAATTATACTCAAACTCAATGTCAATGAGAAGTTGAACAAACGTTAAATAAATGTCAGTTTGCCACAGCAGCTCTACAGAGGCCGGCCTTGTACAATTGAAACAATAAAATATCGTTCAAAAATGACAGACAGCACAAGGGGTACTACAACATAAGTGAGTCATGCTCTGTCAAAAGGGGGCTTAATGCATCTCCGCGATGCATCATACCAAGCAAGTTGTCACATTATTGTGGATACATTAAAATCTATTTTATCTAATAATCAGCGAAATCCTGAGGCAGAATGGTCCTTTGACATACAGAAAACTGAGTGAAGAGCAAAAAGTTTCGACACAGGTCAGCCTGCGCGGTCTGCGCAGGCTGACCTGTGTCGATACTTTTTTGCAGAAGCATTAAACGTCCCTTCACCGGAATTTTGCATCGAAAGTTTGAGGTCACGTGATCAATAACAGTCGTCGATTATGTAGGATCGTATTAAAAAAGTACGATGTCGACTAAACCGCTATTTGAACGTTAAATTTGCGCCTTTTTATTACCGTCAAGTTTCTCTAAGTTTGCAGAGAAATCTATATCTTGTAGAATTTATCAGTGTTAAACAAAAACAAAGTAGAGGCCATTGACAGCCCGGATCGCTCTACTGGCAGTGAATTTGCTAATATCCTAGCATACATTATGAATTCATGATGCAAAAATGAAAAAGACAAACACAAACAGAAAAAAGGGGAAGAAAAAATGGGAGGGAAGATTTGTTGCAACTGGGCTTGAACCCACTGAAATTTCTCAATACGAATAGCTTGGAATCCAGCCAAATTAGAAAGGGTAATAGTACCCGTTGTCTTAACCGATTCCTGCAAGTTCCAAAGAAATGGGTCCAATAATGTGGACTTTGTTGATTACATAAGATTGAGACATCAAATGGCTGATAATCTTTAACTGATCGCTGGATTTCCTTCATTTGCGATTGGATTCAACCCATTGATAGTACAAATAATCTGTGCAAGTTTTAAAAAAAATGGATAAAAAATTTGGACTTTATTGTTTAAACAAGAAATGTTAATTTTCAAGTTCAGTTAGTTACTTTCCCTTTACTAATTATTTTTTGTTTCAAAATCAATAGGGTTCAGGCTTATGGCAATGTAAAGAAACTACGAAAGTTTCACAAAAATCTAACCCCAAACACAGACTTAATTGTGTAAACAAAAATTGTATATTTTTTAACTTGAAATGCCTATTTTTTCGTTACTAATGGTCAAAATCAGTAGAGATCAAGCTATTGATAATATAAAGAAACAGTGCTAGTTTCACGAAAACCCGACTAAAAATGCAGACTTTATCGCGTAAAGAAGAAAAAGACAGAGGGATGGATGGACGGACGGACGGAGGACGGAAACCACACCATGGCATAAGCTCTGCAGGCATTTGGCCAGTCGAGTTAAGAATTAGTTTGCAGCGAAAAAGAATTTGAAAAGAACCTTTTAATACTGGTCAAAATTGTAAAAGCCTGTTCAGACGGCAAGCTAATCATGGTTCAAATAACAGGATTTGGTTAAAATGTTAAAAAAAAAACAACATTATAATGAAAGCTTTATCTAATCTTAGAAAGATGAATGAAAGCAGAGTTAAACAGATGTAGATCAACTCTTTTGTTGTTCTATAAATTCGTCTCGTTTCGGAGTAAACCCTTAAGTGAAACGAAAATTTCCACACCATAGTAGAAAACCAAATATTGCTATTTCAAAGTTGATTTCACCGAACGGAAGGCACCGTATCGGAGAGTGTAGATCAAAGATCAGACTGCACGTTCTGTGCAGTCTGATCTTTGATCTACACTGTCCGAAAAATGCATCTTAAACCGGTTCCAGCGCGTTAAGGGTGTCACGTGAGAAATGCTAGTCCCGTGTGATTTACTGGGAGCAGCAGATGGTGAACAAACCTACATTCATTTCTTTCTTTAGCAGAGGACATTTTTAGTCGAGCCACGCTCTGGTAAAAGGAAGCTTAATGCATCTCCGTGATACAGTACACCAAACAAGTCATTACATGATTCCGAATCCATAAAATCCATTTTGTATAACAACCGGCTGAATTATGAGGTACACGGGTCCTTTGACATGTAGAAAATTGACCAATAACAAAACGTTTCGACCCTGGGGTTAGCCTAGTTTTTTTTTTTTTGCAGATGCATTAACCCTTTATCGCACAATGCCGCCTTTTGACGCCCCTGGAAAAGAAGCCTTTTGAAAACATTGTGGGAAAAGGAGAAAATGCTGGTAACCACAATGTTTTCTACCCTATCAAAGAAAATTTGCACCATTTGAGCCACATTGAAATTGTCGTCTGCAAATGCTTTCAATTTGGACAAGGCTAAAATTTTGTCGTCTGGTAAAGGGTTAAACTCCCTTTTCACAGAGCGTGGCTCAGTTTTATGCCCGTCATTATCGAGAGTATTTTACAGACGAGAAATTAAATCTGGCTTTAGGAGGGGAAGGGTTGACAATAGGGTATAAGTCATTGTGAAATATATTGAACATTCTTGGTACCATGATTTTCTTTTTTGCCCCCAAGAAATTAAAAGAAAAATAATGAAAAGTCATCTGTCTCAGAGCTGTAAATTAGGAAAAGTGTCTATCTTACCAGCAAATCTTAATCTTACATACGCCTACATATATATATTGAAAAAAGAAAACACGTGTGTACAGATAATAAAATGAATGGATTTTTTTTAAAGGTAGTAAAAAAATTGCGAGGGGGGGGGGGGAAGAGAAGAAGGTGCTAATACGACAGAACATCATGGTGGCAGCTATTTTTTGCTTTTCACCGTGGCTATATTGACTGACTTTTGGCCTACTTATTGGTATAAGTCTCGATTGAATGAAATGGTAAACTGCAATTGGTTTAAAATGTGTAAACTTCAGTAAGAATTAGCCTTTATTTCATGCTTTTCGTTAGTTTATCGCAAAACAATGGTGGTTTGATGATTTAACGTTTCGACCAGTGAATTTATCGACTGAAAAACTCAGTGGTACCGAGAGCTCCACTGTACTTCTCAAGTCCCACCAAAGATAAAGGTTAGAAGCATGAAACAGATTTTTTTGTGTGTGTGAAAGATCGAAATTTATTTCTTCTCTTGAACATCATAACGGTAATATTACCGATGATGTTCACCCGATGAAATAAATTTCGATCTTTCGCACAAAAAAAAAAAAAATATATATATATATATATATATATATATATATATATATATATTCGAAACTGAAAAATTACGAAACTATGACATATTTGATTAAAAAAAAAAACTGTACCACGTGGCAATGCAGATGTAAAACAATGGCAAAGAAAGAACTCGTGATTTAGGTAATACTGTGTAAATAGTTGCAATAAAAAGGAAATGGATGCAGAGACGAGCTTTTAAGTTTGTAACTAAAAGTTTGATGAAAGCTTAGTGAGCATGGGACATTCAGCTCTACATCTCTCTACTGTGAAGATAATATACAGAATTATCACGTGACTTGTATTATGGGAAACACGAAATATCTTTTAAAACAACTAGACGGCGTAATAGGTACTGGCAAATGAATATTTACTCTCTTTTGTGCCTCAATATGAAGTAAAATAATGAAAAGTAACCTCACGAACAATTGCCTCTTTTTCTTCACTGTTTTTCATTTTGTTGAAAAGTAGCATTGGGTTATTGGGTAACGCTTACGAAAATATTAAATTTCCTAGCTGCACATGAAAATAACCATTATCTGCTACATTGTTTTGCTGTGGTACGAATCAAGGCCCCGGGGTATCGATAAGCAGTAGCAACGTTTGTAAATAGTGGTTTCCTAAATGTGTGAGTAAATATGCCAGCAGGAGCACGGCAAATAAACATGTGCACATTTTTGACCAACCGCAAATTACAATTTATTCATCCTTTATCAGTACGAAGAAGAGGGTCAAAAACCAGCGCAATCAGTTAGGCCGGAAAAAGGGGGTGGGGGTAAAATCGCATGGTTTCTGATTCTGTAAAAAGCATCCTTAAAGGTTGCGTAGTCAATGAAAAAAATACTTTATTTTTGCTTGCGTTTTTCTTATGTTTTTACTGATGATTTACAATATATCGCCTTAGTGAATTTATGGGATATATCATATTGAAAGTTTGATTAGACTTTAAAAATCTGAAAACCCCCTTTAAATTCTGTCATCTGGTTAAATAGTTAAGAGGAGTTTGTCTTGAAGCCATTTTGAGACATGATAATATCACGTGATACGGCCATGGAAATACGGAAACTGTTTATTTCACCTCTATTTGGTCCCCGGTATTCTCAATGGATTCTGTCAGAGCAACTGACGTTGCGTGCAAGATGCCTGCAAATCACCTCCAGTAAAGTTTGTCAAACTGTCAGTAACTATTTTTATTGCCATTGATGACACAAGACGCTTTTGTGGACAGTGTAGATCAAGATCAGACTGCACATAACGTGCAGTCTGATCTCTGATCTACACTGTCCACTATTGTATTCAATATTATTACCAAACTGTCTAGTCATCTTGCAGCTGAACTCGGTTTGTAGCCATTGAGAATTGAAAACAAGTGTGATTCATTTATTTGGTTGTGAAAGAGTCAACTCTTTACCAAACGACAAAACTGTAGACTTGTCCAACTTGAAAGCAATTGCAGAAGACAATTTAAACTGGCTTAAGTGATGGAATTTCACTTCGATAGAGTAGAAAACATTGTGAGAAAAGTAGAAAATGCTGGTTACCAGCATTTTTTCCATTTCCCACAATATTTTCAAAAGGCTTCTACCTCAGAAGATTCGAATGAGTCGTTAAAATCAGGATTGCCTGGTAAAGAGTTAAGCAGAGCTCTGTATCATTATATCTGTTTTAGAACTGGTTGTATTGTTGATTCATCTTGATGCATTGTCTTGTCTAATACTTGCCTTGATGATCATCTTTTTAACCATTTACCACACAGTGCCGCTTTTCACGTGCCTAATCAAGAAGGTTTTTGAAAACATTGTGGAAAAAGGAGAAAATGCTGGCAACCAGCATTTTCTCCTTTTTCCACAATATTTTCGACCCTTTCAAATACAAATGTCAACATTTGGGTCACGTTTGATTTGTCCACATCTTGTCCACAGCAAAATTTGATGCTTTCAATTTGAATGAATCTAAAATTTTGTCACGTGGTAAAGACTTAACTCTTTTTGAAAAGGCCAACATTTTAGACTCGTCTTGAAATAAAAAATGCAGACGACTAATAAAGAGTGGCTAAAATGATGGAAATGAACTTGCTAAGGATAGAAAACATTGTTGGAAAAGGAGAACATGCTGGAAACCAGCATTTTCTCCTTTATTCCGCAATGTTTTCAAAAGCTTTATTCCTAAGGGTCGTTAGATACAGGGATCGTTTGGGACAGTGTTGAGAAAAACAAAACTGTGGTTTGTGATTGAGACAGAAAATGGTATGTTCAATATCTTATTGTATCATTTTATAGCCAAAGGATGTTCATGTAAAAGGATGTAAATCACAATTTGCAATATCCAGCGAGTAACTCTGGCATCGCACAGACGATAAAAAAAAAAAAAAATGTTACGCTGCAATTTTACAAACAGTTTTGAAAGTTTGTCATTGTCTTTTTCCTATCTTTACTCTTATTGTGCCAGCTATCGCCTAACTTAATTCATTGAAATCATCATTGAAGTTTGGAGAGATTATAAAATCTGGATAACTCCCTTTAAATACAAAATGCATCGTGCTATTGAAGTCAGTTGATATATCTTCTATCTCTGTCTATTTATATTTCTAAAATATTGATACAGAATTTAAAAAAAAATTCGCACAGATTCTAAATTCAATTTAACTTTTATTTTGTAAGGGATGTGTTTTTAACAAATTCGGCGAAAAACCACACGAGGCTTGGGGTTATTCAGCGCAAAAGTCTCTGTTAAAAAAAAAGTCATTAATATTTTCATTCCATCAGTTACTTGAGGATACTTCAAATCTAAACCACTTTCTTTTTTCTATTTTTTTGAAAAATGAATTGATGCATCAAAAGCTATAATTATCCTTGTACCAAACTTTCCCGTGTTTCTACCACCCTGGGAAAAGAGTCTATGCAAACAATCTGGAGAAAAGAGAAAATGCTGGGACCAGCATCTTTTCCTTTTCAAACAATGTTTTCAATACTTTCAAAGACATCTTCAATTATCTTTGCAACATTTAACTTGTCGTATGTAAACTGTTTTCAATTTTGACGGGTAAAAAATGTTTTTTCTGCTAAGGAATTAAGAAAATAGTATTTAACTCTTTCAGCGCTTAACCCTTTACCACACAATCCCAACTTTTAACGACCTCAAGAAGAAGCCTTTTGAAAACATTGTGGGAAAAGGAGAAACGCAAGTAACCAGCATTTTCTCTTTTTCCCACACTGTTTTCTACCTTATCAAAGAAAAATTGCATCATTTGAGCGACATTGAAATTATTGTCTGCAAAAGCTTTCAATTTGGACAAGTCTTCATTTCTGTGGTCTGGTAAAGGGTTGATATATAAGCTCGATCTCTTTCGACGAGTGAAAATACAATCGACTGAAACTTAGAAAGATTTTACACTGACCGAACAAGCGATGATAAAGATGCAAGGTACGGCTGCACGTTCTGTGCAGTCTGATCTTTACCGCCTGCAAAAGCTCTTTTTTTCTGCCTATAACGCTGAAAGGGTAAAATGATAAATCCAGGCACATACTATTTACAGTTTGATCGGGAATCTACTCTAGTCGATAATGGTATCCATGCAGCTATGAGCAAAACGTTTCTTAAACTATATTGAACAAGTATTTCTAAACCAGCGAAGTCTAGTCAGTTGCCATCAAGAGTGACCAAGATTCTAACGTAAACTCAAAATCCCAAAGTCGCCAAACACTGACTCAAAGAAAATAGTTCTTTCTGCTAGAAATCGCGATCCTGCTAAATATGACAATGCTGACATGAACTACAATTCTCTACCACTCTACTTTAACCCTTTCCCAAACGATAAATTTTAGACTGGTCCAAACTGAAAGAGTTTGCAGACGACAATTTTAAATTGGATGAAAACGGCAGAACGTTCTCAAAACGGGTAGAAAACACCGTGGGAAAAGGAGAAATTGCTCGTTACGAGCAATTTCTCCTTTTCCCCCAGTGTTTTCAAAAGACTTTTACTGCAGACACGTGAAAACCAGGGCATGTTTGGGAAAGGGTTAAATGAAATATGCTTACAAAATCAAAGGCTGAACAAGATGTCCTCGTAGAGGTATAAGATGTCTGCTTATATGTAAATTACATCAGTGACCTATGCTAATCAGGCTTGTTAGTCGGTCAATACTTTCAGTGCTTTGATTGAAAAAAAAAAAAGAAAACAAAAAATATCGACCGATTTGGTTGTTAAAGAGCCAGAAATAGAAGGCAAGTGAATTCTAAAATGAGTTCATGATCTGTTATCTCATAACGTTCCCTCGTTTTTTAGTGTAAGATACCCTTTAAGAATTTTCTTATCACCTTTGGAATGAGCATTGTGTGACTTTAAGTGTCACGTAATTCGATACTTCTTTCAGAGAACTAAGTCGGATTTTATTAATGGAAATGACCACGTATGCATGAATGGTTTACATATTTTTACCTATATTTCACGACATATCATTATGTCACGTCTGTGATAAATGATTCTGACAATTCGTTGGCTCCTGAGATAAAACCATATTGAACACGTAGATCTATACAAAAATGATATAAAGCTCGCAAAAGGCTCGCTTTAACATTTTTGTGGACTCGTTCAATAGATTATAATCTCAAATACCAATTTAAACGTCCTATTTTATATGCAGGTATCTTAATTAAAAGTTATCGGGCTGTGCAATAAATTTATAACAGACATCTTTGTGGATTAGGGATGAACAGCAAAGATATAGGCCTAGAGGATAATTGTCTGTTCAACGTATGATCGAAATTTCTTTCATCGAGTGAAAAGCAAAGGCTACATTTTCACGAGTGGCCATGCCACGAGTGAAAATATGGCCTTTTCTTTTCACGAGGTTTGTCAGGTTCAAAGTTCATCTTTCAAACGACACGCCTCCTTGCCGCGCTGATCACGTGGATACATCTAGTGCTAAGGTTTAGTACAGAGTTACAGCATAAGCCTCACACATCCCGGGCTTTTGGTTCGAATCTTTCCTTGATTAGCTGGGTCAAGCTTTGGAACAACACACATCCTGACGTCGGTACTTGTTCCGTTTCTAGGGGGCAATCACTAAGAGTGATTGACCTAGGTTGTTTAAAGGACCAGTAGCAGCCAAAAGTAAACAATGCGGGTGTTAGAATGCATATAAAAATTAAATCATACCATTTAAAAGTATGGAAATTATCGTGAATATCACAATCTGTTGTAGTACGGTTGGTTCAGTTGTTAGTCACCAACAGGAAAATAAATTTTAAAACTATATAAGTTAAAAGTCGCTCTATCTTCACCTGGTTTTTGAATATTATAAAACTATTATCTAAGCTTAATTTAGCACAAAATGAGATGCATCAAAATATCCTGAACCAAGGTATACAGACATAACATGGTACAAGCAAACTGATTTTTACGTTACCGTTGGAGTGTGTTAAATTTGTGGCCAATTAAAGAATGAAATAAACGTCTTTTGAGATAGATCTATCCAACGTTTCATAAATTAAAAAAAAAAAAAAAAAAAAATATACTTTCAAAATTATTCCTATCGATCTTTGGATGATTTTAAAGTATTTGCATATTCCTTCACGGACCGATTACAGTCATTAAAAATAATTTTCAAACGTAGTTTTCATTAACATGCAGATATAGTAAACTTCACATTCCGTTGAATTGTTAATGGTGGTCTTAAAAGGAGAACCCCTCCCATCTTTGTAAACCAGAAAACAATGCAAATACAATAGAATAGAATGTGACATGAAATATTATCGACTTTGAGTCCACAAGCAGATCATTTAACTCATAGAAATGGTAACGTAATTATCAAATTATATGGATAATGTCTAAAGTAGTTGTACAAACACCCAAGTGGTCCATTAAATGTCAAGAACGAATAACCAGTATGCATACCAAATCAAAATGAATAGACTCAACAATAAAATGATATTTCTCATCCTGAAAATAGTAAAAAAAAAAATTCAACGTGATGCGAAATTTGACGTTTACTTTCAGTTCGAATGATAGTGTATACTATCTCAGGAGATAAACTTAACAATTTCTATG
This sequence comes from Tridacna gigas, assembly GCA_945859785.2. Taxonomy (NCBI): domain Eukaryota; kingdom Metazoa; phylum Mollusca; class Bivalvia; order Cardiida; family Cardiidae; genus Tridacna; species Tridacna gigas. The sequence continues at coordinate 57,505,871 of OX244040.2, read as the reverse complement.
ATGTATTATGCAAAATGTACGTGCTAAAGTTTTTCATACAGGAACAAATACTTTTACATCTTTGGATACTGATTTTCAACGCACAGCGCCAGCCCGTATAGCTCAGGTCGTAAAGCGTGGGACTAGTGAACGTCATGTTTCGGGTCATTTGAGGGTGTGACCACGACTGGCCATCTAAAATTACTAGTAGTCTCTTGGATGAGACGTTAAACCGAGGTCCCGTGTGACGGTGCTATACACCCTATACACCGAGCACGTAAAAGAACAGGACGTAACTTAGGATTGGTTGCGTCCTGTATCTGGCACAATCCCCCATAACAAAACTAACAGTCTTCAGGGGGCGTCGCACATATGGACAACCGGTGGCGACGATAAATAAAGACAAATTCAGTCAATCTAACATACAGATATTATAAAACATGGTTGAAAGTAACGTAGGTACATGTATGCTATCCAGGAAATTTTCTTTTTCTTTTGCGCCGTAGGTCAAATTTAGCTTGTCAACTTCATGGTTTGGTTTTCTTCCTGGTATTTTATGCTCTTGTTCAGGTAGATCTACCGTCTTCAGAGTATCCACAATTGATCCTCTAAAATTACTTCACCTTTGCCATAGCTTCTTTTCTAACTCATCATTTGATTTTTGAACAAAGGCCATTTCAATAGTCTTTCGCCAGTTCTGACTCTCAAACACCTGTCCACCACTTTTATTGTCTCATTTCTATCTTTGCGTTTCTAGTTGCGTTAAAGAAAAAAAAAAGTATTTCCTATCCTTTTTCTTTTCGTAGATATTCGTCGCTGAGTTTTGCTTTGTTACATCCTCGATAGTCCTGTATAGATTTTGGCTGTTACTTTTCCCATCTAAATCAGGGAAGTATAGATCAAATAAATACAGGCAATAACTATCTCACTGATTGTAACAACAAATTTAGTTTAGTTCATATCTTTTACAGGGACTTTGATAGTGATACCAGTTATGCCAAAAATTACCTTTTTTAATAGTTCATACAATCAACAGAGTGGCAGATTAGCATTATAGTTTTCTTCTATAAAAAAAACCCCTTAAAACCCCGTCTTAAGTCCTAAGAGACTATCTTGTTCACAAATCACGTCAAAGTTATCTGTGATCTATCAAATATATAGGCTAATTTGATAAACTAGAGACCCCTCTTTCACCAGAAATACCAGACACCGATAATTAACAAAATTTGAAAGTACACCATGAAGTAAAATTTGTTAATATTTCAGAGGCCATACCACATTCTAATAATGGCGAAAATAACATCTTCACAAACATTTAACAATACAAAAGTGTTCAACGAGTACTATACTGGACACCTGTAAGATTGATAGAATAAATCAAAGTGTCTTGCTCCCGTAATCAAATAACAGGTAATAATAATAATAATAATAAAAATCACGTCAAACGAAATAAATTTCACGCGTGCAAGTATAGCCATCATGCAGTTTTTACAAATTGGTACTACAAATCCAATGATGTCATGAATAAAAATGATGTCAGAAAAGGCTGAACCTTTCACACCCATTCTTTTGGTAACGTAAATGGTAACGTAAGCATCAGTAACGTAGGCATTTCCATTATTTATTTCAGTTTATTCATAGAGTGTAGTATTTAAAAAATTATTTAACTCAATAGTGACCTAGGCTCTAGGGTTTGAAAGTACTGCATTTATCAGACGAATGTGAAAGCCTATAAATGCTATATGGTATGTAACGTAGATGTCGCTATTTTTTATAACTCTTCTCCTTGATACATATAGACATTGCGCAGTTGAAATGTACTCGGAGGACCTGGTTGTAAATCCATATATCATCAAAGTATATGGTCACGGATGTTTACACATTGAAAAAAGAATACCTGACTATCTATTACGTAATATATAGTAAGATCTCTTGCAACATGACATAGGCGCGCTGAATCCGGCGACAGAACATAAATACACAGGTGTTCTGCTATGTGCTATTACCATCGTTATGGATCTGCAAAATGGTACATACTGATATCGCTGACGAATTTTAGAACACTAGTGTCCCTATAAATTTACAACACGTTTACTAATTAACCCCTATCCTACTGAATAAAAGAAATGAAACTTTCAAACCAATAGTATAAACCCAATTTGTCCTATTTCACAGGTATTATTTGGAGGAAATATATCTCCTTATCGGACAGAGTAGATCAAAGATCAGACTGCACGTTCTGTGCAGTCTGATCTTGATCTACACTGTCCGCAAAAGGTCAGTGGGTCGCGATTAGCAGCTTAAGGGTTAAATTGCCCCCGGAAATTGCAAACCTGGCGTTGCGACAGGTAACGTAGGCATCATTTTGTGTGTCTGAACTCGCACTTCATGCAGCATTACAGTAGGACACGGTTTGTATGTGTTGATGTCTAACAGACTACCCTCCCTGCTGCATCATTATTTGTCAATTTCAAGAATCTTCTCTAAAATCTCTGTGGGGCCCATTAAGGATTTATGCAGTGGATGAAATTACTTACCTTCGTAGATGGGAAATTGAAGGTTGATTCCAATTTCATCCACTGCAAACTCCTTAAGGGCTCACACGCCCAGCCCTCATACCACCCATTTATCCGATTCTCGAAACTTTAGGCAACAACGTTTAGATGTCTTAACCGTTATTTCTGGATCTAAACGTTGTTGCCGATCTCTAAAAACTGATTTATCTTTCGACTAGCCGGATATCCATGCAATAACACCCATGTGATTTTTTTTTTTTTTTTTTTTTATATACCACGGATATTTATAGATTTTTGATATACCACGGATATTTTATAGAACAGTAAGTTCCACTGACTCCGCCCCCATCACCATTTATGAATGAAATAAATTCCAAAAATAGTAACGATTACTACAAAAAGCCCGCGAAAAAAGAACGATGTCATAGAACGCGTGCTACTTTCCGATGATCTGCCTACGTAATTCGTGCCCGTGACGTCATTTGAATGCTCGTTTACCGCGTCTTCTAAAATAGAATAATCCCAAGCGATCTCAGTCGCAATTTTCGGACGTTTAATTACTACGATAAAGTACTGTGTCTGTGGGTAATGCAATTTTAAAATGGCAGTTCCAATAAAAATAAACTTTTAAAATGTATTTGTCAGCAACATTTTTCACATCTTTTCACAATGAGTACAAATCAGAGGTTAAAAGATAAATAGAATACGTACATAGTGTTGTCGTAGATCAAAAATATCTAACGAGGTTGTGAGAATTGATAATTGTCTCGCCAAGGCTCGACAATGATCAATTCTCCCAACCTCGTTAGATACTTTTGATCTACGACAACACTATGTACGTATTCTCTATATATCCGGCTGCATCGAGCTGCGCATCTCTCTCTGTGTGAGCCCTTAAGGATTTTGCAGTTAAAGAAATTGGAATCAACCTTCAACTTCCCCTCTACGAAGGTAAGTCTCGGTTAATTATTCAGTTACTGTTTATACTCAATGTAGAGGGCTGCTCCTTATTCCTGAGAATGGGCGTTTAACGACTCTTAGAAGAACGACTTTGGAAAAAGACGAAATGCTGATAATAAACATTTCCTACTTTTCCCTCAATATTTTCTACCCTGCAAGAAACGAATTCCAATATCTGAATCGCATTTATTTTGTCGTTTGCAAGTACTATCATGTCTGAAGCCCAGCCGAGTAGTTCAGTGGTTAGCGTATCCGACTCGCAACCTTGTGGTGACGGGTTCGATACTCGGTTGAGGCAAGCTTTCTTTACGGCGATTTTTTTTTTCTTTTCACCTCTGATGCAAGTGAGAAAAGTAGTCAGTGGCTTGGAAAGAAAGGTGTGTCAGTGACAGTGCAAGAAAGCCAGGAAACACAAGCGTAAGTGCACTGACCACCGTAAGTATTATGACCTAAGCTGTTAAAACGGCGTTAAACTCCAATGCAAACAAATCAAGTTTGAAATGTTCGTCTGATAAAGATATAAACTTATCAGCCAACCTTTAAGGTAAACTTAGGACTTGTATATTATTAATCCCCAGACTGCTAAGCGCGACTCACTGACCTTTTGCGGACAGCGTAGATCAAGATCAGACTGCACAGCACGTGCAGTCTGATCTTGGACCTACACTGTCCGATAAGGACATGTCTTTTCTCCAAAATATCTTTCAAATCGAAAGAATTGGATTTGTACCATCAGTTTGAAAATGTCACGTCTTTTATTTAGCAGGATAATGTTAACGTTTACCAGGCGACAAAATCCTTCCCTCATTCAAGCTGAAACCAATTGCACAAATAAAATCTGGCTCAAATCATATATGAGCCGTGCTCTGGTAAAAGGGGGCTTGATGCATTGCCGTGATGCATGACATCATGCAAACCTATCACATAATTATGGATCCATAATAGCCACTAATTTTAACGACCGACTTAATCATGAGGTAGACTGGTCCTTGGCACATTCAGAAAATTGACCAATAGCGAAGAGTTTCGGTTCAGGTCAACCTGCGCAGGCTGACCTGAGTCGATACTTTCCGCAAATACATTAAGCCCTCCTTTTCACAGAGCATGGTTTGCTTATATGTGTGTGTGTGTGTGTGTGTGTGTGTGCTAGAAAACATTTTGGGGAAAGGAGAAAATGCTGCTTACCAGCATTTTCTCCTTTTCCCAAAATGTTTTCCAAATTCATCTGTCCTCTGGTTTGTTATAGCAGAAAAAATATTTGGTAGAAGGGTAAGTGCCTTGCATAATTTCTAACACGTAAATCGCTATCATGCCTAGAAGGTTTGGAAGGTAGCAAGAGTGGTGCTTGAGGAACGAGACGTGACAAAATTGTAATTACTTTCATGTCTTCTCAATAGTTCAAATGAAATTGACAAATACTTAGGGAAGAATATTGTAATGAGAAGCAAACATCTCTAATCACTACAAGCCTTCAAAAATTTAACACTCATGCAAGGTTCTGAGCAAGATGCTGTAGAGATATTTTTTTTTCCGGATTTGTAGCAAATCAGCTTACTGTGATTGTTTTGACCGGAACCATGTAACGACGTATGCGTACAATGATATCGGTTTGACCTGAACCAAATAGATTGCCATTCACGCTTGCTCCAATTCTATTTTCAGACCTCAAACTCGCTTTTGTCGCTACCGTATATATACTGCCCTATATGTGTATACATATTTATTCCGAAATCTAATACCAGCAAAAAACTGCGTAAGATTGACGAATTGAATAACCACTCCTTAAACAGTAATAGAATAACAGTAACTGCAGGGTCCTCCCGGCAGAACAATTTTGACTTTCCCTGCCCTTGCTAACTCCAATTTAAAATGATTGCACATGTGTTGTATGTGTCATCATCATTATTATTATTATTTCATTATTACAACATTATTACAGCTTTATGCTACCCCACAAATCCGCTTTCCAGGACTTTGAGTCCTTTGATTTTTTGTCCTTGGAATAAAAGGTCGAGGTATTGTCATACTCTGGCGTCATCGTTAACGTCATCTGCATCGTCGTCGTTCGTAAACTTTGACATTTTCCACTATCTCTGTCATTACTGAAGATATTTACTTCAAACTAGGACTGCTTTGTAACTTACAAGAGGGAACCTATAAAACATGGCAAGGCAACTATCAAAATATATTTGACAAAGTAACTTTTTTGACTTAGAATCTTGAAAAGAGAAAGATAAAAAGCTGTGACATTATATAATATCTCTCTCATTACTGAAGATATTTTCCTTCGATCTTGGACTTGGATTAAATTCTGTCGTAAGAAGTATCACCAATCCTCGGAAGGTAATTTGCCGAGCTGGGGAATCGAGCTAGCGTTTCACTGGTTTGAAGCTTTGTTTGATACTGACAAATCTGCAGGACTTGGATTCAATTCTTTTTTTATTATTTTAAGATAGTAAGGAGCATTAACACGCATGGGTATGTCTAACCTCATTTAATCGCTATTTATTCAGTTGTTGACTACCTCTTACGTAATTTTGTTTAGCTTTTTGGCAAAATAATACGTTTACATCTTCGGAAGCCAAGGTGACGATCACTCCGTGATCGAGTCGAAATTTGTTAGCATGGCGACGCACCAGCTACTGCATTTTGATTGATATCATCCCTAGATTTACGTCATCGAAAACCGATCAAACGTCGCGTAACATAACTTTTTCGGCATTTCGTTGAATATGGCCAAAGGCTTTTTACCTTGTTTGGCCCTGATCTATTAAACGCCTCAGTGTTATTGTTTTAACGGGCGTCCTTGACAATTGGCCTCTGAGGTTTGGTCCAATGATAGTTTGTTCAGCATGCTTTCTCCGTGATTTGCTAACAATTGACTGCTTTTCAGATCACAAACTTGACCACACGCCTACTTTGACGGTCCATCATCTGGTCTTGCGATGTATCCTAAAACTTCATTTAATTGATTTTTGGCAGTGAATGTTGATGAAAAATATTGTTCGTCTGTTTTTTTTTTTTTTTTTGTAATAATTCCCAGCATATCCTACACTTTCTCCTGTGGTCGCCATTTTCATTTAAGTTCTGCTGATGGTGGATAGTAAATGTAACGCGCTATTTGATTGGTGCTTTCAATCCTGACTGCAACCAATGATTACACGTATCGCAAAGCTAACTAATTTCGACTCGATCAGCCAAGGGATAAGATCCACGTAGTGATCATCACACTGGCTTGCGATTATGATACGTTTATACAGCAACGATAATTTTCCACCTTAACCAAAATCGGCCTACATTAATTCGTGCGTTACCCCTTAATGTATGTCGCTCGGAATGAAAAAGAAAATGATGCAGGAAAAAGCAATACATTCTCACATAGATTTCTAGATATATTTAAAAAAAAAAAAATGTTTTCATGTGCATTTATGTTTCATGGTATATATAGAGAATACGTACATAGTGTTGTCGTAGATCAAAAATATCTAACGAGGTTGGGAGAACTGATAATTGTCGAGCCTTGGCGAGACAATTATCAATTCTCACAACCGAGTTAGATATTTTTGATCTACGACAACACTATGTACGTATTCTATTTATCTTTTATCTATGATTTGTACTCATTGTGAAAAGATGTGAAAAATGTTGCTGACAAATACATTTTAAAAGTTTTAAAAGTTTATTTATGTCGGAACTCCCATTTTAAAATTGCATTACCCACATACATAGTACTTTATCTTAGTAATTAAACGTCCGAAAATTGCGATTGAGATCGCTATGGATTATTCTATTTGAGAAGACACGGTAAACGAGCATTCAAATGACGTCACGGGCAGGAATTACGTAGGCAGACCATCGGAAAGAAGCGCGCGTGCTATGACATCGTTCTTTTTTCGCGGGCTTTCTGCAGTAATCGTTACTATTTTTGGAATGCATTTCATTCATAAATGGTGATAGGGGACGGAGTCGGTGGAACTTACTGTTCTATAAATATCCGTGGTATATAAAAAAATCTATAAATATCCGTGGTATATCAAAAACAATAGATATCGCATGGGTGTTATTGCATGGATATCCGGTTAGTTGAAAGATAAACCTTAATTCACATGGGCTAGTTTTATCACACACGGATATTTTCAGACTTCTCAGATGTAAAAACTGTTTCAAGAGATGTCGAGGTAAAAGCCACTAAACCAATAAAACGTGTTCAAGTATGAAACAAATTCCATTGTCCACACACTACCTGCGTATTCACCATTTCAAGAATTATTCCGTTTATTCCTGGCGTTAACCTTCCCCCTCCCCGCCCCCCCTCCCCCCCCAAAAAAAATCCAGGGTTGGAAATTACCGGATTTATGCCAGTCTGCGTTTGTGTTCAACATGACAACGGTTGGTCAAAAGGCATTATAAAGCCTTTCAAAAAGACAAATTTTAGAGTCTTCAAAATTGAAAGCATCTGAAGATGACAAGTCTTAAAGTGGTACAAAGGAACTGATATTTTTGACAGGGTAGAAAACATTGTGGGAAAAGTAGAAAATGCTGGTTACCAGCATTTTCTACTATTCCCATGATGTTTTCAAAAGGTCTGTACCCAAGGCTCGTTAAAACTCGGGATCTTGTGTGTAACCATTTTACATAAAATAGGTTTCTATGGGATTAACCCTTTCCCAAACAAGCCCTGGTTTTCACGTGTCTCCAGTACAAGTCTTTTGAAAACACCGTGGGAAAAGGAGAAATTGCTCATAACGAGCAATTTCTCCTTTTCCCACAGTGTTTTCTACCCTTTTTGAGAACTTTCTGCCATTTTCATCAAACTTAAAATTGTCGTCTGCAAACTCTTTCAATTTGGACCAGTCCAAAATTTGTCGTTTGGGAAAAGGTTAGAAGGAATATCGACACATTGATTGTTAGATGAAACAAAGAACGGAATTTGTACTGGATAGAAAACACGTAGTGTTGTATTTGGGATAGGTCTCAAACACGAATGTTTCTGTGGTACCGACTAGATCACGTTCACTAGGTCACGTATACTTGCTTGTTCTTCCATATAAGCCAATCTCTGGTAAAAGGAGGTTAAATGCATCTCCGTGATGCATGATATCAAACAAGTCATCACATAATTATTTATCCATAAAGTTCATTTTGTCCGACACCCGACTGAATCACGAGGTAGGATGTATGCTCGGATGTGTAGAAAATTGACCAATAACAAAAAGTTTCGACACAGGTCAGTTGCGCGGACTGCGCAGGCTGACCTGTGTCGATACTTTTTGCAGATGCATTAAACCCCCTTTTCAAAAAAACATGGCAAACATGTACTGCGCAGTATCAGTTTTGCATTGAAGTAGTATGCTCTGAATGCTGATTGGTCAATTAAATGTTTATCTTTACTCCCAGGATTCGTTTCCCAACAAGAATACGAAAGCTTTAATATTCTTTAGCCTGAAACTGTTTAAGTATTGTTCTGAACCAAAGAATCGCTTTTTCCAATGTTCATGATAAACAGAGACCGTTAGATTTCCGAGAACGTGTCTTTGCATGCTAACTATGTCCTTTGGGCGGTTTCGTTTTTATTTCTTAGACAACAATCGAAGATTTTCTTGCATCTAACTTCTCTCATTCATATATTAGCCATGCTGTCTGAAAAGGGAGCTTAATGCGTCTGCAAAAAGTATGGACTGGGGTTAGCCTACACAGTCCGCACAGGCTGACCTAGGTCGAAATGATTTGCTTTTGATAAATTTTCTGCATTTCAAAGGACCAGTGTATCTCATGATTCAGTCGGGTGTTATACAAAATGGATTTTATGGATCCATAGTAGTGTAATGACTTGCTTGGTATCATGGATCACGGAGATACATTATACTCCCTTTTGCTGGAGCATGGCTATCGTGTTGTGTATTTCCCAATAACAGGCGCGACCTATACGCGAGTATGTGGTTGAAGTCACGTAGTTCTAATCAAAGAAATCTCTACTAAAAAAGGTATCTATTTTATCTATTTATTCGTCTTGAATTTGTCGATCTTATGCACTCAAATAGCGCAATTCTTAGAAGGCCCAGAGACCACCAGAATGCACCCATGTTTTCATGACTTTTTTAAAAGGATGAGTCCCCTGCCCTGCCCCCCCCCGCCACCCCCTCCACTGCCCTGCCCCCCCCCTCCACCCCCTCCACCCCAAGAATCTATACGTATATCGGACTAGCGGACTTCTAACCGGCTAGTTTTGTTTCTCCTGTAAATTTGACCAAATAATTGATAGTTAAAAACGATTTGTATCTGCGCGCTAGCTAAAATATTGTAGTGTAAAGATTCTCCATTTTACCAACAGAAGGAATCCTTTTTTTTTTTTTTTTCAAAAAAAGGGAAAACAGATGGTTTACGCATGCGTGGTGCATATCTGCCAAAACAAGTTAAAAAGAGAATAATAAATTACTGAAATTTCGTGAGCAATAAGAAAAAACACAAATATTCTTTTCTGCACAAATAAAAATATAAACTGAGAGATGGAGCTTGAAGATTTCAAAAAAGATGATTTTTCAATTTTAATATAAAGTAAATGAATGTTAATTAAGAAGCTTTCAAAAGTACACAAGATTCTTTTCAGACTTAGGCTAAGCTATGCTTTTACACTGACCGATTATTCTCCGAAAGATCAAACCAAATGAACTGTCTCTTTTCTGCACAACCGATGCCTGAAAAGTTCTACGGGGAATTCCAGCTTAAAAGTTGCCGTTTAGAAGCTTTGTTGAGTGTAGATAAAACCCTGAATATTTCGTTGTTGCATAAAAAATGAAACAATTCTTGGGCGCCAGATTCCATTACTCATCTAGTTTTGTTCGAACCATGCTCTCTGAAAAGGGAGTTTAATGCATCTGCAAAAAGCTTCGACACAGGTCAGCCTGCGCGAAATGCGCAGGCTGACCTGGGTCGAAACTGTTTGCTTTTTCTGCATGTTCATTCACCAGTCTTCCTTATGATACAATCGGTTGTAAGATAAATTACATTTTATGGACCCATAATTACGCGATGACTTACTCGGTTTAATACGTCACGTACATACATTACGCCCTCTTTTGCCGGAGCATGGCTCACGTGTATTGTGTTTCCAAATAACAGGTTCGACCTATACGCCATAGGAATCGTATACCAAAATTTCAACCCCATCTAACCATTTACGGAAAAACCCGAGTGAAAGTGAAAAGTACCGCCTGCAATTCATCCCACTACGCTGACAGAAACCTCCCCTTAAAATAATAAAAATATTTCGATTTGAACATCATAGTAAGGTTTAATTTCACAACAAACTTTGATAGAGGTGCGATTTTAATCGTACAAAAGTGTTGACTGAGAATTTTGGGCACTGGTCAGCTTATTCATAACTGCAAATTCCTGAGTATGTGATTGAATTCACGCGGTTCTGATAAAAAAAAAAATCTCTGCTTAGTAAAGTATTTATTTATTGATTTACGAGTCTTGATTTTGTAGATCTTCTGCACTAAAATAGCCTAGAGCCAACCAGAATTGCATCCATGTTTTCAAGATCTTTTCAAAGGGGTGACACCTGACCTATTCTCCTGCAGAATCTACGCGTATAGCGGGCTAGATACAGATCTGAATGTTTCACGATTGCATGCAAAATACAACAGTTCTTGGGCGTCGAATTCCATTATTCATCTAGTTTTGTTTCAGCCATGCTGTCTGAAAAGGGAGTTTAATACATCTGCAAAGAGCTTCGACCCAGGTCAGCCTGCGCGAAATGCGCAGGCTGACCTGGGTCGAAACTGTTTGCTTTTTGTACATGTTCATTGACCAGTCTTCCTCATGATACAATCGGTTGTAAGGTAAATTACATTTTATAGACCAATAATCAAGCGATGCACGGAGATGCATTAAACACCCTTTTTCCCAATTCGCCGGTCATTTCTTCAAAAAACATGCGCAATAAACATCTTAAGAAAATGACGAAGTGCCCTGCGATCCATCATTCTCAATAGAACAAGCAACAATTTGCATTTCTAACTGTCAAACAGGACTGTTCTCTCCTAACAGACAATGATCTGTTATGAAATACTACGACCACTTTATGCAAATTTGACATCGGACACGACTGCCGTCAGGTTTGCGCCAACAAAGCTCCCCTAAAATGATTTATTGTTGACGAGTTACTCAGTTCTATTTTATTTCACGAAACACTATATCGGCTGCGATATGAACGTACAAAGAGACAGCATGACTATTTCGGCTCAGCTATATTTGACTAAAGAACATGAGCCATGCTCTGACAAAAGGGGGCTTAATGCATCTCCGTAGTGCATGATGCCAATCAAGCCATCATTACCAATCGGCCGAGATTGGGCGAGGTGCGGATCAGAGTCAGCGACCGCCCGGGGGTCAGTGTTCCCCAGCCATTCTTGAAGAACTTTCGTAGCCTTATTATACAGAGTTTTCTAGTCTGAAAGTTACACAACTTCTGATTGGGGCTTTTTATTTAGTTTAGCCAATCAGTAAGTTGTGTTGCTTTCGAAGTTAGAACATCTCAGAGAACAAGACTAGGTATGTTCTTAAGAATGACTGATGAAATCGGACCTCTAACTTGAAAACATGTACAGACAAGAAACCAAATGTGGAAGAAACAGGGGCAGCCTATTTGTCTTAAAAATTTAGAAAACTTGGCGTGAAAAGGAGCGAACGTTGGTAGCCGGCATTTCTTCCTTTTTTAAAAATGTTTTCTAAAAGCTTTCTTTTTTTGGATTATTTAACCCTTTACCACAGAATTCCGAGTTCGAACGACCTTTAAAAGCATGCTCTGGAAAACACTGTGAGAAAAGGAGAAAAATGCTTGTAACCAGCATTTTTCTCCTTTTCCCCCCATGTTTTCTACCGTTACAACCCCAAATTTTATATTTGGAGTAATATTTATTATTAATCTTTTTTTTTAATGCGAATGTTTTCAATTTGGATCAGTCTAAAATTGTATCGTCACAAGTTGGTAAAGAGTCAAAAGATTAGAAAACATGGAGTGAAAAGGAGAAAATGCTGCTAGCAACCACCTTCTCCATTGCTCAAAATATCTTCAAAAAGCTTTTGTTTTCAGGGTCGTTTCAAAGAAAGAAAAGGGATTGTGTGGTAAAGGCTTTAATTTGCAATGGGATTTCGAGTATTCAAATCTCATCTTCTCATCCATCCATCATTTAACGGTCCTGTATATCATAAATATTATATAAGATTCTATCTGTAACTTAAACTTGTGTCATGCTCTGGCAAGAGGGGGGTTAATGCATCTCCGTAATGCATTATACCAAGCAAGTCATCACATAAAGTGGGGATCCATAAAATCCATTTTGACTAACAACCGACTAAATCTTGGGGTAGAGTGGACCCTAGACATGGGAAAGATATACTAACAGAAAAAAAAAAAGTATCGACTCATGTCAGCCTGCGCGCAAAGCGCAGGTGACATTGTTCGAGATTTTTTTTTAAAGCAGATATTTCTTTTTAAGCGGATGCATTAAGCCCCCTTTTCACAGGCGATTACGTACACCTTACGTCGTATGATGTTTCCCCGTCTGGTTTCCGACTTGATGTCATTCATAATATGTCAGTTGAATGAAAGTACTATAATTATCCAAGTATTGTCTTGTTCCATTGAACCAGACAACTCAGAAATCTCCTCTTCTGTCAAATTATCTTTTGTGTATCTTGCTATTTTCCGTCTGCTAATGCTTTACCGAACGATAAAATTCGAGACTGGCCCAAATTCAAAGCATTCGCAGACGACAATTTAAAAACCCTTATGCTGCTAAGTCCCGACTCGGGGCACCTTTGCGGACGATGTAGACCAAGATCTTTGATCTACACTATCCTGTACGGTGTTTTTTTTTTGGTGAAATCAACTTTGAAAACACACTATTTGTTTTTTTAACTATTTAGGTGACATTTTCGTTTCATTTATTTAGCAGTTCAAGAGTTAAACTTGTTTCAAAAACTGACATTTGCCTTTGGAAAAGTACAAAAAAAAAAACATTGTGGGAAAAGGTGAAAAAGCTGGTAACCAGCATTTTCTGCATTGCCCGCAATGTTTTCCAAAGCCTTATACTCCATCAAGGTCTTTAAAACTCAGGATTGCATGGTAAAGGGTTAACCCTTTCGGCCCAACAGGCGAAGCCAGGGGTTTTTGCGAGCGGCAAAAATCAAGATCAGAATGCACAGAACGTGCAGTCTGATCTTGGATCTATACCGTCCGCTTTTTTTTTTTGTCACGCCTATAAGAATGAACATCTTTCTGGGTATCAGCGGATTGTGTTTTCAGCCGTCGAAGGAGATCAGGCTAATATGAGCCATGCTCTAAAAAATGGGGGCTAAATGCATCTGCGAAAAGTATCGATCCAGATCAGCCTGCGCAGTCCGCGCAGGCTGAACTGGGCCGAAACTTTTCGCTTTCGTTCAATTTTCTGTATGTCCATGGACCAGTCTACCTCATGATTCAGTCGGTTGTTGGACAAATGGACTTTATGGGGCCATGATTATGTGATGACTTGCTTGGCATCATGCATCACAGAGATGCATTAAGCCCCCTTTAGCCAGAGCATGGCTCATATGTTTTTGCTCCAAAATAGTACCGGGTGATCGACCACAGAATATACGTTTGTCTCGACATTGTCAGTGATTTCAAAGAGATCTTTAACCCTGTACCACATATTCCTTTGTTTTTTATCGATCATAAGGAAGATTTTGTAATGGTTCTGTTTGTATTAGAGTTTAACGCCGTTTTAACAGCTTAGGTCATATCACTGCGACCAGTACACCTACGCATGTGTTTCCTGGCTTTCTCACACAAGTACTGACCCAACTTTCTTTCCAAGTCGCAGACTTCTTTTCCAACATGCATCAGATGAGAGACCAAAATTTGCCTCAACCGAGTATCGAACTCGCAACCACCATGTCACGAGTCAGATACGCTAACCACTGAGCTGCACGGCCTGGCCCTAAAGGAAGAGGGTAACCATCATTGTCTCCTTTTCAAACAGTTTTTCTTTTTACTCTTCCGAAGACAAATTTCATCCTCTTAAACAGATTCAACTTGTGATCTGCCAAAGCTTTTAATGTGGTCTAGTCTAAAATTTCATTTTTTGGTATAGAGTCGAAGCAAGAGCCCCGCCTGTGGGTGCCAACACTCGGCTTCTGTTGCTTTTTCGGTGAAAGTTCAGTGTCGAAAAGAGGGCATAACTGTGTCAAGGATATTTTTAGGGTTACCTACTCTTCTGGCATCGGCCCTCTGTTGGTAGTTGACACCTAGCCCTGAATTCGAAATTAATATGAAAAGCGAGGTTAACTCTCTACAAAACGACAAACTTTTAGCCTTGTCCAAATTCAAAGCATCTGCAGACGACAATTTCAGTGTGGCTGAAATAGTGAAACATTTCTTCGATAGGGTAGAAAACATTGTGAGAAAAGGAGAAAATGCTGGTTACCAGCATTTTCTCCTTTTCTCACAATGTTTTCAAAAGGCATCTTTTCCAGGGTCGTTAATGGGCGGCATCGTGCGGTGAAGGGTTAATGTATCTCTGTGACGCACTATACCAGGCAAGACATTACGCAATTACAGATCCGTAAAAACCATTTTGTCTCACACGCAATTGAATCAAGGGGTGCAGTGGTCCTTGGGCATGCAGGAAACTGAACAATAACAAAAAGTTTCGGCCCTGGCGAATTCCGCTGATTGCGCAGGCTGATCTAGGTCTATACTTTTTTGCAGATGCATGAAACCCCTTTTTACAGAGTATGACTAAATTGCATACATTATAATTGAAAAAGACCATCCTTATCTGTTGTTATTATAGCTCCGTAGTCAATATCCATTGGGGATTTATTATCTTTATGTTGACTTCATTGAATGAATGAATGTACATAATTATTTCCATTCACGGGTCAAACGTAATATTCACGGGACTTGTACGTGGACAGTGCAAATTGATGGAATTTGTTGTTCTATAATGTTGGTCCTGGCTTTATTTATCTGACACCAAACATGATATCATCATCATCATCATCATCATCATCATTATCTTCTTCATCTTCTTCTCCCTCCTCTGTGTGCATTTGAACACTGAGCATGATATAGATCTAATCGAACTCTCCGCGGTATTTTTGTTGCGTATTTTATTCTTCGTTTTTCTGTTTTGTTTTACTCCTTCATATTCGCCTTCTTCCATTCATCATCATCATAATTATCTTCTTCTTCCTCTTCTTCTTTTTCCTCTTCCTTTTTCTTCTTCTTATTCTCCCTTTTCCAGCTTTCTCCTCCTTCCTATTCTTCCCCAGCAGATTACACAATTTAACTTGTTTGTAACGTCTTGAGAACATTCGGCAAACCTCGGGTGATTCGTTGATCAAGTCCTTTGGCTGTATCACGTAGCTTGATATGCACCTACAGGATACAGTTCTTCGCCGGAAATACGCCGTTTTACCGTTCTTAAAATTGTAAAGCTCCTCTTAAAAAAGAAATCATGAGTCACAATTTTCTATTGAAAGTTTTTTCAAATACATTTCAGTTGACAAACATCTTGTACATTCAATTTTTATTGTGGTTTATCGATTCCGTTGTAAGTTTTCACAGTGGTTGTTTATGTCGTTGCCAATCGATTTCCTTGGGCGCCGCCATGTTTAAGATCATGTGATTGGCCGTTCAAAATGGAAACCGTCTTGATACGGACGAGGTTAGATGTAGTTACGGAATCGGTCTAGTTGTGACGAGTAGTCTTGAGAAGAGACAGTGAACTATATAGCACTGCAGCTATTTCCGGCAAGACGTGTCAACGGGAACATTTCCGGTCTATAAATCACACAAAACGTCACATCCAGGTGTTCCGTTCATTGACGTCGCCGAGCGAACCCATTACCATGCTTGTAGAACCATAATCTATGAAATCTCGCACTGTTTATCAGTGCCAAGTTGTGAATACTCTTACCCGAATAAATATTATTACTATGAACGACTTGAGAACAGAAAATGTACTGCACTGTACTGTAGTGATTTCCGGCAAGTCGTGTCAACGGGATGGTTTCCGGTCTATAAATCACACCAAACGTCACGTCCAGGTGTTCCGTTCATTGACTGTGCAGGCAAACCCTTTACCCTACTTCTAGTACAGTCATCTACCGAATCTAGTGCTGTTTATCGATCTTTGGTTGGATTTTAGAAAATATATAGAGCCAAAGCTATAAAAGTAATCACATCTCGAACAGTGTAGATCAAGATCTTGGTCTACACTGTTCGAAAAAGAAACTGAATATCTCAATACACAGGACTTGACTTGATCTGTTGCGTTTTCCTTTTCACATTGTCTACATTCATAATGAACATTCCAACTCTCATTTCAGCTCTTTCGCCGGAGACTTGATAATACAAGACCTTTTCGACGACCAGAAATTCAATTCCATTGTAAGTAAAGGGATACGCTGATCGAAGTTTAGAAGCAAGAAGCGTATGCTGTGGCTCAAAAATCGGACGTCACATTCTTTGCAGTCTGATCTTGAGCTACACCTTTGCAAAAGCTACAGGCGTTGAATCTGACAACGAAAGAGTTCATTCAACAAGACACTCCCGTCTTGTTGATTATTCATTGTTTGCTGCCATTCTGTCTTATGAGATGTAGATCATCTGGCATTCTCAGCGAGTTTTCTTTTCAATTCAATCCCCCCACCCCTTCCCACCCACGCAACCCTAGATAAAATTTGCACAAACTGACACTGAATACAATCCAAGAAAATTTGGGACAGACCGCATGAATGAAACACTGATTTATAAATACAAGTGAAAACATTGTGATGAAAGGAGAAGTTCTATATTATTATGAGAGAGTTTTCGTTTTGTCACATTTTTTTTAAATTCTGTATAAAGACGACAAAGGTAAATCCTCTACAAAGAAATAAGCCAAAATTATTATTACTATTATTATTATTTACGCCCTATCTGCGTTTTTTCCGTAACATTGAATTGTTTCACCCTTCTCCAAACAATTCCATGATTTAATGATTCTGTGATAGAATGCTTTTGAAAACACAGTGGGAAAAGAAGAAAATGCGGGTAACCAGCATTTTCTTCTTTTCCCACAATTTTTTCCATCCTTTCCGTGACAAATCCCTTCAGTAGAGCCATCTTTCAGATGTCGTCTGCAAATGCTTTCATTTTGGAGGTATCAAAGATTTTGTTGTCTGGTAAAGAGTGAGCAAGCGATTTTACAAACGAAAAAGTCTGACCTAGTGACACGGCTGTCACCCAGTGCACGCGGGAGAAGACTGACATCTTTATTGTTCCTGGTTGTGGCATGTGGCGACCGTATACATCAACCATTCTTAAATGCGTTCTTGTTCTAAATTTAGAAAGTTACTAATTTTCTGATTGGATGAACCATTTAGTTTAGCCAATAAGAAATTGCGTGGATGTTTCTCGAGAATTAATATCAGGACGGTGGTATATTCGGGTCTTGGCAACCTTTTCAAGAATTCAAGAAAACAATCTAACAACGATTCCAACCAGAAATTGCAGGTCCATGAATGCCCCCACCCACCGGTTGCTTTGTCACTGGATCAGAAAAAAAAAAGGAAGTTCAAGAAGATTTCTGAGTATCAAAAATACAACGATGGTGAATGCGACCCTTGGTATTTTATTCACGAATAAAACTAACAGCAATTCAACAAAACCTGTCCCACCCGTTGAATTGTCATAGTTTCAGTCTTATTCTCAAGAATCAGTTTCTAAATTTGGGAAAAAAAAAAAGAACGCACAAGTTAAACGACTTAGCCAATCAGAAGAACTTACGTTACTTTCTAATTCTAGAACAAGACTAAGAATGTTCTCGATAGAGTTTTTTAGCGGACGTCGAAGACGAGTTTCCAGACCTTTTTTCTCAATATCTCACATTTTGATATTCTATAAGCGTTTAATCAGACAACATTAAGGCTTAATTATGGCACCACCAAGTCAGACTCTAGTTTTTGGATGTGACTGGTGTGCTCTCTGGAAAAGGAGGATTGCCACCCTTCCTATTTAAACAACAACTCACGTCTCTTAAATGATGTTTCCAAATAAAGGTAACGGGTAAAATTCTGTATCTAATTTAGAATCATTGCTATCGATTTCTCAGGCTTATCTGCCCAGTAGAATTTCAACAAAAAACACAACTTACACTCCATTCTTTTAATACGGATTTGACAATATATGTGTTCTTCGAACTAAGTTCAATTTTCATAAATCTCGCACTTAAAGCTTGAACCTGTTGCAGATACCATTTCTTTTTCAAGTTATAAGTAATGTGTCAGCGAACTTGACCTTCGCTTCCGCCTAAAACTAACGTAATAGCTAAAGCACAATCTGCATATCAAGATCTGTGACGATGCAAAGTAAACATGATTTCAGAATGATCGAGATAATTACTGATTCTATAAATCTATGTACAACATGTTACCCTTTTATAAAAGGGCCAACTCTGACCCAAGCATCACAATTTGAACAACATTTATTTTAGGCCAAGAGATAATGCCACTTACCATGTATTTTAGTCTAGGCCTTGCAGCTTTAGATTAGAAGAGTTTTGAAATTCTCGATATAACTTAGTCTATGAAAAAATGTGACCTTCGGAACAGGGTTGTTCTTAGCTGTGAACACAATTTGGACATTGACATGTGACCACAAGATGATAGGTTGGAAATAAGGCTTTGTAATTTTATACGCCTTGCCTTTTAATTCTCCAATTTAATTACTCCATGTAAAACCTGTGACCTCTAAGATAGTGCTTTGTTTGAGCATAATGGGTGTTATTGAACATACTTGAAGAACAATCACCTTTGATCAAGGATCTCTCAAGGTGGTGGCACGTACAGAATCTATCATTTCTAGATTTGCTGTTTCAGAAAAGAAGATTCATGATGCGTTCGTGATACAAATCAATAAAATGTAGCAACTCAAGTTTACCTTCCAAAAGTAGGTCGAAGGTCATCCTTAGTCAACCATTTTATGTAGTACTTCTGATAGTTATGATCATTACTAAGACTGAACGGTATCTGACTCGCTGTTCGAGTGGAGATCATTTTTAAAGGTTTCTGATAAATACATGTATAGTAACAACGGCCATTAAACAATTAGAAGTAATATCCATTACGAGTCTATTAAAGATACATAATTTGAATTTATCATACATTTTATCTGAAGAGAAATACTTCAAGAAATTGTAGACGGACGGACGGACGAACCACGTTCGGACATATGGAAAAACGACGGACAGCAAGCGATCACAGTAACTCATCTCAAGTATATTTCTCTCATGTGAGCTAAATAAAAAAAAAGAGATTCAAAATTATTGTTCTTATGGTGTGTCTTGTGACAAAATTTTCCATTTTTAAAGGAATCTTATTGTTTTAAAAGCAGTAAAGCGGTCTGTTTTAGGCGAAGACATGTAAGGTGTGAGTATCACCCATCGTGATACAGCCGAGAGATTTGATCAACATATCAACCGAGGTTTGCCGAATGGATGGTAGACTGTTTACCTGCTAGAACAAATTTTCGTTGCCTAGCCATGTATATACATGTATATGCATCCAAAGAACTCAAACGGTTTTTAAACTTTTAAAGAGATTGATCTCATAGAAACAAAAATCTGTAATTTTGATTTGGATATTTCAAGGGTGTTTATAAATGTGTGAAAGCAGCATATATGTTTAATGAACTAGTCTACATGAGGAATGACGATGAATCGAACTGCTGATAACTTACAGCACACGCTATGAAAATAAAATTCGAAACAGTTTCCCTTTAAATACAGCAATTATCGCTTTTTTTTTTCGTAGCTAATTGAAAGAGTATAATCCTTTTTTAGACAACCCCACATAACAGTCCGCTGTCCGCTGTCGTCTTCGGCACCTGCTAAAAAACTCTAATAATCGTTGATGAATACGGAACTAGACCTATCGCAGATAGGACGAATCCCTCCTCTCCCAGCGGTCGCTTATCGCTTAAGGAAAATATCAAAGGGCTAAAACTCCTGTATCGGTCGACCGACCATTGTCGCAAATTTATACAGTATTAATACAGTATCTTTGAAAGGGGGGGACATATGTCGCAAATTTATACAGTGCTAAGGGTTAATGTGTATACTCAATCAGCAGGGTGTACTGATGAGCGGTCGTTCACTATATACATTGCTGTATTGTGTAAACTTGGGGGTCAGTAGATATGTAGATTTTGGTGTGTGTAGATACCTTTTGGCTTGCTCAGCCAATTTAATTGTTTTATAGTGAAAATAAGGGATAAGAAGTTGTCTCTTGTTTCTGCAATGATTATGTGAGAGTTGTCCTCGCCTCTTATGACCAGCTTATTTGTGACGTGCTGAATGTTGTATGCTGTCATACTGTACCACGGTCTGTCTTATATTGTGTGTTGTGTGCAGTACATACATGTAGAGTAATGCCAATACTGTCGACATGCTAGTAACAAGCTCGAATCACTGACCATACACAAAGAAACGCTTAGAGAAAAGCCAATCAGTGTGCAAAAACTTCTGTGTTGTATGGAGCATGCGAGGAGATTTATAAGTGGGTATATTAGTATTATTACATGTAACGTTTTGTGTGGTTTGGCCAACAGACAGATACTGTGTTTTGGGTTCTAGGAGTTGACTTTTCCATCTTTCATAAAACTTACGTCTTCACAACCATATAACAGTTGCTAGTACACAAGTTACAACAGTAGGAAGAATTCGATGAAAATTTCAGCCAAACTAGTTGAAAAGTAAAGGAGGAGACGAGCCTGTGAAATTATCATACAGAGGGATGGACAAAGTGATGTCAGTACAATAGTAGAACGTGCAATCTGATCTTTATCGACGCTTAGTGCAAAAGAGAGATACTCAAAGCTGTCTGCTACTTTTAGAAATATTGTGGCAAAAAGGCTTGTAAAGGTGCAATAGTTAGGTCACTTTGTCTAGGTTTAAAAAGTTATCGATCTAGGTGTTTATGGGTAAAATAGGGACACAGCCTTTACTTGAACCCCGTTACCTACAAGCTTAAAGACGACTTTTAAGTGTGACTTTTCTTAGAAAATATGACACTGTCCAATCAAGATGTCTGATCAATTTCCTGGCGTCAATCCTATAACTCTTTACCACACAACGAAATTTTACACTTGTCTAAATTGAAAGCATTTGCAGACGACAAATTAGATATGGTTTATATGATGATATTTGTCTGTAAAAGGACAGAAAACATTGTGGGAAAAGGAGAAAATGCTGGTTACCAGCATTTTCTCCTTTTCCCACTATGTTTTCAACAGGCCTTTTTGTCAGGGTCGTCAAAACTCGAGATTGCGTGGTAAAGGGTTAGCCCTTCAGCTGCTAAATAAATGAAATAAAACGTTAATATGACAGTTAAAACCCGAATAATATTATTTCAAACTTATTTTTTGGAGCAAAATATATCCTTATAGGACAATGTAGATCCAAGATCAGACTGCACGTTCTGTGCAGTCTGATCTTGGATCTACATTGTCCACAAAAGGTCAGTAAATCGGGCTTAGCAGCTTAAGGGTTAAAATCCTTAAGCTGTTAAGTGTCAACTTTTTGAACTCGGCTTATTTTCAAAGCTGAAAATATAATCGACTGCAACTAAAAAAAAAAAAATCTTATCATATAGGTTTGAATAAACAAGTGGACGGTTTAGATAAACGATCAGAGGGAAAGTTCTTTACAGTCTGATCTTGATCTATGCCGTCTACAAAAGACTCTGCTTTCGCCTGTGGCACTGCAAGGGTTAATGTTCTTTTATGTACGAACTATCGAAGTAAGTAATATACGACATCTACGGAAGAAATCTTTTTGATGACTCGTGTCATCTCAGTTACCGTAAACTTTTGAACCATATCTTTCCATATAAATATTATAAAAAAAAAAAAACGGGGGGAAAGCAGTTCTAGAATGAACCTGTCAGTTTTGTAAAAGCACGACACCAGAATAAAAGTACTATAAATACAGAGAGCGAGTTCATGCAATAAATCGGACGCAATAAATGAATCTGTTTTAGTTTACAAGTGTCTGAATGTTATATCTCTGCCACACATTGACATGTTGAAACTCTACGAGACTCGCTGTATGTCGAAAAGTTTCGAACAAATGCCCCTGAACACGTGCTGCTGGGTGACGAAGACTCATTGCCTTTACCAGGCTGTTCTCTATAGCTTGTGGTGACAAATTAAATCAGTTTAAACCTGTCGTGAATTTTTATAAGTATATTCTGTCTCGAAAACTTATCCTCCGAATGTCGTAATCTACTCTAACGAATGTCGTTAACATGTCATCCTTTGTCGGAAGTTCTGGTCCGTTAAAATTTGTTGTTGAAAAAGTTTCGACTCTATTGACAAGTAACACCGAAACATGCTCGCCATTTGTTGGAGACATTGCGAGTATTTCGACACTCTCTGGATTCAGAACGAATTGACACGAGGTTTTTTCGACAACCTTCGACATCATTTGAAAAATTCGAGTGAAAATGAGAAAGTTGTAGGTTAAATACCGAAAGAAATATTTGCCTAAACCATGACCTAGATATAATGGAGTTATAGAAAGCTGACTTACTTATATAGAGGATCTCACATTCGTGTTTATGTATTATCATTTTTATCAAACGAGTTGACTAAAATTATATGACGCGAGCCTTGGCTAGCGTCATATACATTTTAGTCAACAAGTTTGATAAAAATGATAATACATAAACACGAATGTGAGATTCTATTTATCACATAAAACGAATGATAGACAAAATAAGTATCCTGCATCATCACCTTCAGCCTTTATACCGTTCATGGGTCTATTTTTACAGTTGTAGTTCGGTTTCAAATGTGTACATACACAAGTAGATAGCTCTTTGATATTTACACCGAAAATAGAATGAAAAGTTTCTAGAGGGGATAATTTCACGTATTTCCGCAATTTTGTTGACTTTGAAAAACTTCAGTTGCATTTTTTTGGTTTTATTACACATAAAAATATAAAGCTTTTCACGCGTATACGCCTTAGCAACAATGATGTCATTTTTCCGCGAAACGGCGTAGTAGTATATATTCCGGCACGTGCTGTGGCTGGTTTCTTTGGCTTCACGCGTTCATGACTAAAAACTGATCAGAACCGGGGCCCAAACAACGATAATACACTAGTGTATTATCAAAAATAAGTCATGGGTTTAATACACTGCTGGAAGAAGAGGTTTTATATGATAAAATGGCATACAAAGCCATTAACCTTAAACAAATCAACCCATGTTTTACTGACACCGGAGGAGAGGGCTTCGGAAATATTGTGAAAAACACCGTGGAAAGGAAGAAAAAGAAAAACGAGCAACGTCTTCTTCTCCCGCATTTTGTCTTCACATTTTTATAAAACAAATTCACGCCAGCCAAATCAGATTTTCCACCTGCAAACGCTTCCAATATAGATAAGTTTAAAATGTTGTTATTGGATAGAGAGTTTAAGATAAAAGAAAGAAAAAAAAAATCCCATTTCAGGCTTGAATGAGTTAAATTTGATGGCAGTGATACTTCAATGACATTTTCACAGCCTGAAATTGCCCTATATGTTCATTATGTAGTTCTATTTGAAATTAACCCTTTACCAGACAACAAAACTTTAGCCTTGTCCAAATTGAAAGCATTTGCAGACCACAATTTCAATGTGGCTCAACTGGTGCGATTTTTCTTTGATAGGGTAGAAAACATTGTGGGAAAAGGATAAAATGCTGGTAACCAGCATTTTCTCCTTTTCCCACAATGTTTTCAAAAGGCCTCTTTCCCAGGGGCGTCAAAAGGCGGCATTGTGCGTTTAAGGGTTAAGGAAATAACATAGTTTGGGATGGTTTGTTTGAAGAGGCAAAACTAACACTGATATTGCTCCCGTGAGATCTTATTTTACTACTAAGTGCGTATTTTGGACTGCTCTCCGACAGTGTAGATCAAAGATCAGACGGCACAGAACATGCAGTCTGATCTTGGATTTACACTGTCGTATACTGTGATATTTGTTCTCTGAAAAGTGCAAAGAAATCTCAATACTATCAAATCTGTGTTAAAGGCCCATTAGCGGCCAAAAAAAATAATGCAGTCGTTAAAAAATCATTTAGATTTAAACTCTGCCATTTAGAGTATGGAAAATATTTTGAAGATGACAATCTGTTATTGCGTTGGCAGTTAAAGTGTTAGTCGCTGGCAGAAAAAAAAATGAATTTTAAAATCAGGCAAAAAGGAAACAAAAGAAAGAGTGACCTGGCAACTTTTGACCTTGCTTTGAATTTCATTTCTCTGCCAGCGACCAACACTTTGATCGATCGCATAATAACAGATTTTATTTCATGCCTTCCGGTAGGATATCGAGAAATAGCGGTGAAAATATTTTTCGATATTACACGGCTACGTCCAGTGAGAATACCGACCACGGGGAGTTTGTACTGATTTTTATGGAAGTCTCGATAAAAAAAAAAAAGGCGTTAGAAGCATGAAATAAATAGAATATTTGTTTTTTCGGTGAAAGATCGAAATTTATTTCATCTCGTGAACATCATCGGTAATATTTTCAATCGTGACTGCGCCACTCGTGAAAATATTACCGATGATGTTCACTCGATGAAATAAATTTCGATCTTTCACCGAAAAAAACAAATATCCTTTATATCATCTGCACAGTGATTTTCATACTTATAAATGATATGATTTAAATTTAGATGCAACTTGACGCATTCTTTGTTTACTTTTGGCAGCTATTGTTACTTTAAGCAAGCAACGAAGGGCACTGACAAATGTGCGTGTTGAAGACAGATCCTAGCTCAGTACATTTACATTCCAACATACAGAGAAGCCCGTCTTACTGGACATCTCTATTTAACCTTTACCACACAATCCCGAGTTGTAACGACCCTAAGCTAAAGGCCTTTTGAAAACATTGTGGGAAAAGGAGAAAATGCTGGTAACCAGCATTTTCTCCTTTTCCCACAATGTTTTCTACCATTTCCAAATCAAATTTCAATTTTTTGAGTCACATTTATTTTTGTCGTTTGAAAATGCTTTCAATTTGGACAAGTATAAAATTTTGTCGTCTTGAAAAGAGATGGGTAAGCATCTTGTATTAACGTTTATTCTGCGGAATAAAAGAAATGACATTTTCAAACCGATAGTATAAATCCAAATTTTCCTATTTCAAAAGTATTTTTGGAGGAAAGATATCTCCTTATCGGACAGTGTACATCCAAGATCAGACTGCACGTTCCGTGCAGTCTGATCTTGATCTACGCTGTCCGCAAAAGGTCAGTGAGTCGCGCCTAGCAGTCTAAGGGTTAAAACAACAGGGTCCAAGCTATTGATGAGATAAACAAACTGTGCAAGTTTCACGAAAATCCGACCACAAATGCAGACTTTATTGCGTTAACAAGAAATTGAAATTTTGAATTTTAAATGGCTACTTTTCCCACACTGATTGTCAGATTTTTTTTCAAAATCAATAGGGTTCAAGCTATTGATGAGATAAACAAACTGTGCAAGTTTCACGAAAATCCGACCATAAATGAAGACTTTATCGCGTAAACAAGAAAAACGGACGGACGGACGGACAGACCGACAGACGGACGGACGACGAAAACAACGCCATGACATAAGCACTGCTGGCTTACAGCCAGTGGAGCTAAAAAAAGCACAATCATATTGAGTTCCTATAAAGGTCCTTGAGTCGCGCTTAGCAGGCCTGAGGGTTATAAGTCTTTTGGGAATATCCGAATTGGTCTGGTAGCATGGCGACGAATCGGCGGCAAAAGGCTTCGATATCATATGCCTGTCAAATGCACGCCTGTGAAAGTTGCGGTTTTATGCTTACATGAAAAGAAAGTAAAATATATACGGGAAAGGAGTCGCCTTTTTTGTCAACATCGGTAAGTTATATATGGAATTCAATTATATTCCAACATTCCGGTGGAACCTTTTGTAGAAAATAATAATTTCAAACTAAAAATGAAGTTAATTGAAAACAGAAAATCAAAGCTTTTTTTTTTCTTTCAAAAACAACTAATTCGGCGTCAAGAATGGTCGAGAGGTCTAGACATCAGGCGTTTGCTCAGGAAATGAGATCATTGCCTCTTTAAAATCTGTATATATGAGCCATGCTCTGTGAAAAGGGGGCGTAATGTATCTGCGAAAAGTATCGACCCAGGTCAGCCTGCGCAGTCCGCGCAGGCTGACCTGGGCCGAAACTTTTCGCTCTAAGTCCATTTTCTGTATGTCAAGTGACAACACTACCTCATGATTCAGTCGGTTGTCAGACAAAATGGACTTTATGGATCCATGATCATGTGATGACTTTCTTGGTATCATGCATCACGGGGATGCATTAATCCCCCATTTGCCAGAGCGTGGCTCAATTATAATCCGATATCCTTAAGTAAAGCATGTTAAAATATAAAGGTGCTTCTGTGATCACTCCAAAGACACAAAAACCGTCGATTAAGTGATTCATTTGAGCATTTTTTTTGTTTGTTAAATATCATAATTGAGCCATGGCTTTGTGAAAAGGGGATTTCATGCATCTGCAAAAAGCATCGACCCATGTCAGCCTGCACACTCCGCGCGGGCAGGCCTGGACCGAAACTTTTTTCTACTGGTCAATTATCTGCAGCTCAAGGGATCTGTATATCTCATAATTCAGTCGCTTGTAATACAAAATGGACCATATGAAATAAATCCATAGAATTGTATGACTTGCTTGGTATAGGGCATCGCAGAGATTCATTAAATCCCCTTTTCATAGAGCATGGCCACACAACCATGCTTGTCTCAACCCTTTCGGCTCCATGGTGAAAACATGTACTTTTGCGGACGTTATAGATCAAGATCAGGCTGCACAGAACATGCAGTCTGATCTTGGATCCATGCCGTCCGCTTACTTAGTCTGAAATATCGCAACTACAACAACAGAACTAAAATGCAGCATTTCCGCTTTCCTATAAATGGCTGACAATATAATTTAACCATTTAATAATTAAATAATTTAATCATTTAAACCTTTACCAGTCAATCCCGACTTTAAACGACCATGGGTAAGAGGCCTTTAGAAAACATTGTGGGAAAAGGAGAAATTGCTGGTACCCAGCATTTTCTCCTTTTCCCACAATGTTTTCTAACCTATCATAGACATTTCCCGCTATCTAAGTCACATTTGATTTGCTGTCTGCAAATGCTTTCATTTTGGACAAGTCAAAAATTTTGTCGTTTGGTAAAGGGTTAACGTAAACACACTACCGCCTTTGACATTTTTCTATCTTGAACAAGAGATTCTATCTTGTACATTGGGAGGAAAGAAAATTTTATTTTTTGTCTTTAAACCTATGTGAAACAAGATATGTCTTTGAAAAAAAAAAAAAAAAAATAGGCGGCGTAAACGATACTGGAATATGAATACCGATTAGACCCCGGGGTATCGATTAGACCCCGAGGTATCGATTAGACCCCGAGGTATCGATTAGACCCCGAGGTATCGATTAGACCCCGAGGTACAGATTAGACCCCTAGGTATCGATTAGACCCCGAGGTATCGATTAGACCCCGAGGTATCGATAAGACCCCGAGGTATCGATTAGACCCCGAGGTATCGATTAGACCCCGAGGTATCGATTAACGGTAGCAACGCTTTTAATAGTGGTTTCATAAATGTGTTAGCAAATATGCCAGCAGAGGCCCGAATTAACATGTGCACATTTTTGACCAATCACAAATTACCATCTATTCATTCTTTATCAGTACCAAAAAGTAGGTCAAAAGCCAGCACGTTCAGCTACGCCGAAAAATCAAATTCATTGTAACATGCAATGATTATTTTCCCAAAGTTATGCTATTTCCGAAAGCGGTTCAACGTAGGTTCATTGTAGGGCACCGGGCGTATAGAGTCATGTTCGCAGAGAATGGATTTATGATCAACCCAGACTTCTGACTCTTTAAGCGCGAAATATATAAACCCGACCACTTTGGACGATTGAAAACACATTTCACAGAACCCCGCAAGATTTTTGTCTTACATGATTGACTAAATAATCGGATGGTATAGATCCAAGATCAGACTGCAAGTTATGTGCAGTCTGATCTTGATCTATGCCGTCTGCAAAAGCCTGAGCATTAGCATCATTCTCCGTAAGGGATTTATGTAACCACAACTATTCAGACATCTTGTTTTATGTAAGAAACGCGGAAAAGAAATCTGCGGTTTGTTTCTTATCAGCGGCACGTTCTCCGTTGTGCACATAGTCTTCCGCAATTCCAAGAAAAAAAAATGAAAACCTTATTGATAAAGTTCTGGGAATCAGACGCTTATCTTATTCTAATGTCTTGATCGCCTTGTAGGCCTTTTAGGATGGCGATGACTCACAAGCACTTGGGCCACGCTCTGTGAAAAGGGGGCTTAATGCATCAGCGAAAAGTATCGATCCAGGTCAGCCTGCGCAGTCCGCGCAGGCTGACCTGGGCCGAAACTTTTCGCTTTTTGACAATTTTCTGTATGTTCAAGGACCAGTCTATCTCATGATTAAGTCGGTTGTAAGAAAGAAAAGAAGGGCTATTATGGATCTATGATTATGCAATGACTTGCTTAGTATTATGGATCATGGAAATTCATTAAGCCCCCTTTTGCCGGAGCGTGGCTCACTTATTTCGTCAGATTCACTTTCTATATCTGATATAAAGGGTGGCACAGAAAACAAGTCACTTTTTTTAAATAGATACCATCTCCATTTTGCTAGTTGTAGTATTTTTTAACTATTTATGCGCCAACTTCATGGGAGTAGAATAAAGTTTGGTTTTTTTTATATTTTACAGAAAATATGTTTATCTAAGTAAATCAAAGACAATAATATTCAGCTGGATACCCAGTCACATTAATATATAGAGAATACGTACATAGTGTTGTCGTAGATCAAAAATATCTAACGAGGTTGGGAGAATTGATAATTGTCGATCCTTGGCGAGACAATTATCAATTCTCACAACCGAGTTAGATATTTTTGATCTATGACAACACTTTGTACGTATTCTATTTATCTTTTATCTATGATTTGTACTCATTGTGAAAAGATGTGAAAAATGTTGCTGACAAATACATTTTAAAAGTTTTAAAAGTTTATTTATGCCGGAACTCCCATTTCGAAATTGAATCACCCACATACATATAGAGAATAGATGGTTGGTGTCTTGGATGGGTTAAGTTTATCGGGCAAGGCGGAGGAATTTATCTGGTGAGCCGAAGGCGAACCGGATAAATTTCGGAGCCGAGCCCGATAAACTTAACCCATCCAAGACACCAACCATCTATTCTATTTATCCTGTCACGCACTCTGCAAGAACAAAACAAAACAAAAAACAAACATTGATATAAAGACCGTACCTCCTATTCAATATCTTACGGTACTGATACCATAAAATTCCGAAGCCGAGCATGACAAACTTTCTTGAAATCAAAGACACTATGTTATTGTATAATTCCACAATCCACGACACTATTCTGTCTATCCTGTTTCTCATTTGTAAACAATCCTAAATCCGACTAGATAGAATATTTCGCTCGAAATTAAAGTACGTATTGACATCTTTCTCACTATGAAATAAACACACAAATGGCGAACTGTGTAAAGCGCTTTGGGTATGCAGCTGAAATAATGACGTCATAAATTATATTGACTACGTCATAAACGTGACGTAAGACCTCGGGAGAATGCTGTGGCGAAGAATTCTGTTTTATTTTAAATAATAAGAAAAATCAATATGTGCATCGAATTTTAAGCGATAATTTTACTTTAAAATATTGATTTCGTATCGCGCTAGGTAAAAAAAGAGTTCCGGCTGGTCACATGACCAACTAGCCTAATAAACCTTGATCACGTGGTCAACTGACATAATAAACCTAGTCACGTGGTCAAGTGACCGTATATCACCAAGTTTATATGACCCCCTGTTATACGACGGAATTTATAGGAGGTGACAGGATAAAGTACTTTATCGTAGTAATTAAACGTCCGAAAATTGCGATTGAGATCGCTTGGGATTATTCTATTTGAGAAGACGCGGTAAACGAGCATTCAAATGACGTCACGGGCAGGAATTACGTAGGCAGATCATCGGAAAGTAGGGCGCGTTCTATGACATCGTTCTTTTTTTCGCGGGCTTTCTGTAGTAATCGTTACTATTTTGGAATGCATTTCATTCATAAATGGTGATGGGGGTGGAGTCAGTGGAACTTACTGTTCTATAAATATCCGTGGTATATCAAAAATCTATAAATATCCGTGGTATATAAAAAAAAATATCGCATGGGTGTTATTGCATGGATATCCGGTTAGTTGAAAGATAAATATGAGTTTTATTATAACCGAAAAAGTCAAGTAGTTTTAACAAGATGTCGCATAGGACACTCAAAATTCTCGCATGCACATCTTTTAAATAATGAAAGAGCACCACAATGTATAAACTGTAATTAACTGTTAACTATTAAACATGTTTTACTACACTGTAAAAATTATGACCGTATACGGTCAAAATATTTTAATGTTGACAGTTTGCAAAATCTATTTTCAAACATAGAACAGAATAACATCATAGAATACCTGAAAGAGATAGATTTTTATAACAAAATATAAATTTTAACTTTCAAAATAATATTTTATTTTTTCATTTTTAAAACATTACCTTTTATGCGCGCTAAATGACCATAGATGCCGATGCGCCGTAAAACATCAATTAAACAAACAAAAAAAGTTTTTTATGACCAACGTAACAGGAAAATACTTGATATATCATTAAAGGGAATTTGACGCCATGTAACAGCAATCCATATTAAAGATTAAATATTATTGACAGTGCTAACTA
The DNA here is from genome assembly GCA_945859785.2 of Tridacna gigas. Classification (NCBI taxonomy): domain Eukaryota; kingdom Metazoa; phylum Mollusca; class Bivalvia; order Cardiida; family Cardiidae; genus Tridacna; species Tridacna gigas. The sequence continues at coordinate 57,474,488 of OX244040.2, read as the reverse complement.
ATGTTAAAGATATATTTACATACGCGTTTTCGGTCAGTTTGTTACCCATTTCATTTTTAATTTATCAAACTATAGTCATTTTTGTATCTTCATGCCAAATGTTGCCCCCGACGCTCTCAAGGTTGCAAAGATTATGAAGGGTAGAAAATGAATTACATTTTCTGGAGTCCTCCAAAGAAATCAATGTTGTGACGTTTCCGGTTTTAAATCGAAGATTTCCGATACATGTTTTTTATCCCTTACATAGTATAATTATATCGGTGATTTATCTATTTACAGACTATCATATTTTTTTCAGCGTTTTCTCTCTCTCCGTCTCTCTCGCTGTAAGGATGTAGCTCTAAAGATTAAGCGGTTAAATTCTATTAGGCATTTCTGTTATCCAATTAAGGTTTTCCGATAGACAGCAAAAAGGCACAACGACGAAATGGTTTTCTATGACGTAAATCGAAAAAAAAAAACATTGATAGGAAAGGGAAATTAGATGTATGAACATTGGTACTTGCAACATCATGATCAACAGTTTGGAACAGCTTGCGACGTCGTAATCAAACCGACGTCACGCGGAAAATGGACATTTAACATTTAACTTTTGTAGTAACCCAGTTCTGTGAAAAAGGCGCTTAATGCATCTGGTAAAAGGTATCGACCCGTGTCAGCCTGCGCGGACTGCGCAGGCTGACACGGGTCGATATCTTTCGATACCTTTTTTGCTATTTGTAAAATTTCCTTCATGGTAAAGGACCACTTTACCTCCAGATCCAGTCGATTGTTTGACTAAATAGATTTTATTGGTTACTAATGATGTGAGGACTTGCTTGATACAACGCACCACGGAGATGCCATTAAATTCCTTTTTGCCAGAGCATGACTCAATTATGTTTACAGATATGATGGTAGAGCCAAGGTACCCAACTGTACTATCTGCAGCACACGGCCCCTGTCATCTATCAGTATTTTTCACAGATTTCTAAAGTATGATGTAGAAAAAAAAAGCATTGTTACTTTTCACGAGTTATGTGGTATTTTATCTTTGATCTGACATATAGAACACAAGTCAGTAAAAGGATTTCTGCGGCGTTGAGATGCAAAACATGGAACGTATTTATCTAGAGCCTCGGTCGTGTTAATTAACATTTATTTGTGTGTAGGAAATTGCGTTTCCACAGATTCAGCAATTTCTATCTTGTTGTCATATAACATCCAAATAATGAAATATTTGGCAAAATAGCCCTTGGAAAACTGAAGGGAGATTTCTGTTCGGATTTAATCCATGGACAGAGAAAAAAATCCATCAATATATGCACTGCGACTGATGTCGCCGTACAACAAATGGATGACTTATTAATCCTTTCGCTGCTAAGCGTGACTCACTGACCTTTTGCGGACAGTGTAGATCAAGATCAGACTGCACAAAACGTGCAGTCTGATCTTGAATCTACACAGTTCGATGAGATGTTTTCCTCCAAAAAGATAAGTTCAAGATAACATTATTCGTTTTTTGTGGCATTTGTCGAAGACAATGCCACTATGAGTTCAATACGGCATTTTGAAAATCATGTATCGTGCAAAACCGAAGGAAGTAAACCCAATTAAACTCAATTTTTCTAAGAAAAATAAGAGTTTCGATTGCACTCATATATGAAAATGAAAATGGCGTATTAAAATAAATTTGATTAGGCCATCGATCATGGAAATATTTCTTTTATCTCGCAAAAAGCTTGATCTGGTATTGTCTTCTATTTACGTAATGATACACACATTCTTTGTTTGCTGACCACCCGATTCTGTGCTTGATCGTCCCAAACAAGTTTGTTCCTGGGCTTTTTCGTCCCTGGGCTTGTTCTCCAGGACTTGTTCGTCCCACAAGATTGTACGCGACTCTGTTGGATTGCGCATGACTATATAGTGGGTTGACTTTCAAGCGAATATTTTTCAACTATTTCTATGGTTTATTTTTCAAATTATTAATTCCACACAATGGCTCCCTTGACAAATGCCACACCAATGCTTTCTACGCTTTGATTACTGTTGGCTTGAAATTTTCATTTAAGTTATTTTGCAGGATAAGGGTTAAGGGACTTATACAGATCGAAACTTTTTGGGCGGACAATTATTGCAGTATATATTGAAGGAACGTGAAAGTTAGAGATAGGCTTTTGAAACAACCTTTGGCTGAAAATAGTATTTACCAATCAGACTCGTTTAATACATTTACCGCCGTATTAGAATTTCCATTTCGCGGTGTGATGAGAAAAAAATCTGTCCGCCCCCAGATGTTTGACCTTTACAACTCTCTCGATATTTATCCGTTTTTTTTTTCTATTTATGTACTGGGTAGAACATAAATTATTGAAGAACACAACAAAAGTAACGACCTTTGCAGTAAATTTTAGAAATACATACAAAAATACTCACAAATTACTGGGATCGAGTTCGGCATGTAATACATTTGGATACCTTGTCTTATGTATAGGGTCCTCCGTGGCTCAGTGGTAAAGTGTAGGACTCTCAATCTGGAGGGCCCTTTTTGGAGCTTCACTGGAAACATTGGGTCTTTCATGAGAGTGTCCTTGGACAAGACACTTCAGAGCCCTAGCCTAGTACTGGTGAAACCCAGAAAATACATAACTAATGTGAGCTGTCGCCGTGATGTGACTGAAATAATGTTGAAAGCGGCGTAAAACACCATTCAATCGATCAAATAATCAATTCTAAATTAACTCTGTACAAAACTACAAAATTTTAGACTTGTCCAGTTTACAGTTTTTTTTTTTTTTCTTCTTCTTCTTCTTCTTTTCAGAAGACAAATTGGATCCGGCTCAAAAGATGGCTTTGTGTTTGAAAGGGTAGAAAACATTGTTGGAAAAAGAAGAAAATGCTTGTTACAAGCATTTTCTTCTTTTCCCCACAATGTTTTCAAAAGCCGTCTTTCTCGGGATTGTTAAGTAAATGGTTAAGAAACGATCTAAAAATTTAAATAAATATTGTGCTTTAGCTCATGTAAATAAAGTCAGAATAAAATATGCATGACTAATTGATAATCTATTCTTCTATCAAATTCGACTTTCCTTCCATGTTATCAACACTTTTGTGAAAACTTTTGTAAAAAAAAAAATCCACTTTCAATTTTACTTGGTTAATTAAAAACCTGCTCGTGACGGAGGAAAAAAATAAATCATGAAAACGAAAACCACAGTCGACATTCAAAGATTTAAACCGACACAACCTTTGTTTTTAGGTTATGTGTCTGTAAGCAAGGCTCTGTTCTTATTGGTCGAATGTATCACGTGATCGTCTGAGTCTGGACAACATCCGTAGATATTAGGCATTTTTTCCTCAGGTTTTTGCCTTATTTTTACATATCTGCCTTGAATAGGTTTGGAAAACATTGCGGTCAGTTGCGAAACTGTTCAGAACGCATTTGACGCTGTTTTTTTTTTTAATCATTTTGTCAGCCATCTTTCCAGTCATCCAAAAGTCAAGGCAGTGCAACCAAATTATGCAACCACCCAAGGTGTACCATAATGTGCTTGTTTAGGGCAAGTACATTTCAACACATTTTAGCCATACTCCGTGTAAAGGGGGCTTAATGCATTTTCAAAAGTAACGACTCATGCCAGCCTGTGCGGACTGCGCAGGCTCACATGGGTCGAAACTTTTGGCCGTAATCAGTTTTCTGCATGTCAAAGGACTATTCTATCTTAGGTTTCAGTCGGTCGTTGGCCAAAATGGATTTTATGGATCAATAGTCATGTGATTACATGCTTTGTATAATGCATCAAGGAAATACAGTAGACTCATTGTTTCCATAGCATGGCTGATTTGCTCTCTCTGGGTGTTCAATAGGTTTGCTTTATACAGGTTGCCGATGTAATGCAGAGAAATGACCCTCCCCTACAAAATGACCCATGGGTCATTTCACTACGTAGAGGAATGACCCGGGTCATTATTCTACGTAGAGAAATAACCCCAGACCGTAGAGAAAGGACCCCGCTCTAGCTGTAGTAGAATGACCCCCTCATGAAAAGAAAGGACCCCCGTAGAGAAATGACCCCCCCCTTTTTTTCCCCTGTAACATTGTTGTTGCTGCTGATGCTGATACTACTACTACTACTACTACCATTACTACTACTACTACTCGTACTTCTCTTACCCCCTTTTTGCGTTAACATTGTTGTTGCTGCTGATGCTGCTGATGTTTCTACTACTACTACAGCTAAAGGGGGGTCCTTTCTCTACGGTCTGGGGTCATTTTGTAGGGGAGGGTCATTTCTCTGCATTACACCGGCTCTGTCATTGAAACAAATCTTGCCGTATTTCATATTTCTCATCTTAAAAGGTAATTTCTCATTTTGTGTTATGGCCTGCAACACACGAAAGGGGCCTTCGGACATACGAATGCGTGAAAGTGTGTCGTCCGAGACGACACTTTCCCTTCTAATGTGATTTTCTGTTTCACGAAAGTCTACTGTATGAAAAAATCTTATGTAGTCGTAAAGTGCCGTCTCGGATTAGCCTGCGCAGACTGCGCAGGCTAATCCGGGACGACACTTTACGCAAATGTCCGAAGGTCTCATTTCAGATATTGCGGGCCAGTTATGATCATTTGTCCATCTGCCTTTAATCTCGCGTATGCCACATGGATTAAAGTCTTGATACTTGCGAATATCTTTGGTCAGTTTTTTCTTGTTCACTATGAGTGTGTACTTGTATAACTCGAATAATGAATAAATATAGAGGATATTTGTTTTTTTCTGTGAAAGATCGAAATTTATTTTATCGACTGAACATCATCGGTAATATTTTCACGAGAGGCGCAGCCACGAGTGAAAATATTACCAATGGTGTTAACGAGATGAAATAAATTTCGGTCTTTCACCGAAAAAAGCAAATATTCTATTTATTTCGTGCTTCTAAGCCCCCCCCCCCCTTTTTTTTTTTTAGGGACTTTCATCAAAATCCAGTGCAGTTGTTTTCGGTAATTCCCCTTGGTGTACCCCCCTCACATAACAACGCATTACAAAATTTACGGACAGCGCGAGAAATATAGCGTAAATCACGTCCTATTTCCCTCCATTTGAATGGCACGCGCTGATTACCTAGGTAACTAGTGCGCGGGAACTACTGTTTCCACCTTTCATTGTAGAGTTAGAAAAGATAGAATCGGTATTTTCACTGGTCGTAACCATGAAATAACAAACCATAATCCACCATTATTTCTCGATAAACTACCAAAACTACCAATAACTCGGGTTATTTTGACCATTATCGGGTTCATGATATTATCGTTAACAAAAAATGCGTATATATTAAGAATTTAAAGATACATCCTTACCGCCAGAGAGAAAAAAACGGTGTTAAAACTTGAAAGTGTGTAGAACTACTCAGGATTTGGTTAGCAGTATAAAGATAAATTGCCAATAGCAACACATGGTATAAGGGATAGAGGACCTCAAGGGATTTATCCTCATTTAAAACCGGAAGCTACAACAGTGATCTCTTTGAAGGCTTAAAAAAAAAAAATGAAATTCATTTTCTATCCGTCGTAATCTCTGCAGTCTTGCAGCCGTCAGGGGCAACATTTGGCATGAAGATACAAGAATAATTATAGTTTCATAAGCTACAGATGAAATGGGTTAAAACTGTCTGATAACGAGTATGGTGCATTTTCGATATGTCAAGAGTAATGTTTGTATCAAGGGTCATTTAGTGCACTGTAAATTATTATTAAACATTATTACCCGCAGGTAAACATTAGAATTTCCCGATATTGTTCACAACAGTATGTTGAGGTTACATTTGAGTCATGCTGTATGAAACGGAGGTTTAATGCATCTGCCAACATGGCAGTACCGATATGGGTCGAAACTGTTTGTTGTAGGTGATTTTTCTGCATGTCCAAGGACCATTCTACCTCATGCTTAAGTAGGCTTTTAACCCTTTACCACACGACGAAAATTTATAACTTTCCAAATTGAAAGCATTTTCAGACGACAATTTCAATGGGGCTCAAATGATATGATTGTTTTTCTTTTTTTTTTTTCTTTTTTGATAGGTTAGAAAACATTGTGGGAAAAGGAGAAAATGCTGGTAACTAGCATTTTCTCCTTTTCCCACAATGTTTCCTGAAAGCTTCTTCCTCGGGATCGTTAAAAGTCGGGATTGTGTGGTAAAGGGTTAAGACAAAATTGATAGTTAAGTGATGACTTGCTTGGTGTGATATATCACTGAAATGCATTAAACCCCCTTTTTTCCAGAGCACGGCTCAGTACGTTTCATTGATTCTTTTAATGCATCTTATTACCAAACTTTAGATTTTGGTTTTCGGAATTGAAATCTATCCAGCTCAAATGCATTGCATTTACCCATTTACCATTTACCAAATAATCCCCTCTTTTAACGACCCTAAAAAAAAACAAAAAAAAACGCCCCGGAAAACATTGCAGAAGAAGGAGAAAATGCTGGCCACCAGCATTTTGTCAATCTGTTATTGTACGGTCGGTCCATGTCTTAGTCGCTGGCAAAGAAATGAAATCTAAAACTAGATTAAAAGTTGCCAGGTCGCTTTATCTTTTGTTTACTTTTTACCTGGTTTGAAAATTCATTTTTCTGCCAGCGACTAACACATGGACCAACCGTATAATATCAGATTGTCATCTTGACACTAATAACCGTACTATTAAAAGGTATGTTTCAAATTTAAAGACATTTAACCCTCCTATCGTTTACTTTTGGCAGTTATAGGGCCTTTAAAACTAAGAAATGTTCAACAACGTTCGGTTTTCCGATGATTGATCTTCCGAAAGATCCATAAATTTTTCTATTACCATTCATAGAGATAGAACAGTTCATTTTAACGCAATGACGAGTTTTAACGCCTCTGGGAAATTAGACTTTTGAAAACATCATGGGAAAAGGCCAAAAAGCTAGTAACCAGCATTTTCTCCTTTTCCCACTATGTTTTCTAATCGTTCAGATACAAATCCTATCATATGAGCGACATTTAATTTGTTGTCTGCAAATACTTTGAATCTCGGCCGGTCTAACTTTTTTTTTTTGTCTGGTAAAGAGTTAAAACATTGCAACAGAAAGCTTAATTCTTTACCAAACAATCCTCGGTTTTAACAACCCTTGGAAAAAAAGCTTGTTGAAAACATTGTGGGAAAAAGGAGAAAATGCTGGTAACCAGCATATTTTCCTTTTCCCACAATATTTTCTACCTTTTCAAAGGCAAATCTCAATTTTGAGCCACATTTAATTTGTGGTCCGCAAATGTTTTCAATTTGGACCAGTCGAGAATTTTGTCGTTTGGTAAAGAGTTCAGAAAACACCTTGACAAATAGATAAGTTGAAAAAATAAAATCATGAATGCCATCCTGGGATCGCCAAAACTGATCTTCATATAATGTGCAGTCCGATCTTAGACCCAGACCGTCCGCCTGTTTAAGTCAAGCCTCTAGGATAAACTTCTTTCTGAGTTACAGTAAACTGTATTTACGGCCGTCGAAATTTAGGTCGAGTTTATAAAATTGAGCCATGCTCTGTCAAAAGGGGGCTTAATGCATCACCGCGATGCAGTACAGCAAGCAAGTCATGACAGAATAAAATGCATTTAGTCACCAAAAGATCCAATCGTCCGGATCTGGGGGTAGAATCGTTCTAACCAGGCAGAACATTTACAAATGACAAAAAGTTTCGATCCATGTCAGCCTGCGCGGACTGCGCAGGCTGACATGGGTCGATACTTTTTGCAGATGAATTAAGCCCCCTTTTCACAGAGCCTGCCTCATACATATGTCGCTGAAAGATTAAAAAAAAATGTTATTTAGGGAATGTTTTAAGGTGGGGCCGGATCAAGACTTTGCGGTTTTTCAGTCTGACAGCCGAAACGACGAATTTCCCCCCCGGTGCGATTATCACCCTTCATTTAGATGTCTACAGATTCTTCTTGCTTTAGTTTTTGTCATAAAATATTGAAAAGACAATAATTTCTAGTTAGAGTTTTCAAAATTAACTAAGCCATGCTCTGTAAATAGGGGGTTTAATAGATCTACAAAAAAATAACGTTCCAGGTCAGCCCGCGCAGTCCGCGTAGGCTCACCTGTGTTGAAAACTTTTTGTTTTGGGTAAAATTTACTGTATGTCAAAAACACCATTCTATGTCAGGATCCAACCGACTCTCAGACAATACAATTTATGGATCCATAATTATGTGACGACTTTGCTCGATATGATGCATCGTGGGGATACATTATAACCCCTTTTGCCATAAAATTGTTCATTTATTATTTATTTCTACAAAATATCATATTACTTTTCAGAATATTAGATATTTTTATTTCACTTGTACATGATAGTGTACATCATGTTACAGCATCCTATGTTTCTCAGATTAACAATAGTCAACAGTGACATACATGTGGAGAGAGAGAGAGAGAGAGAGAGAGGGGGAGGGAAATATTTACTAGATTCATATATCATAAGGCATAAGGTACTTATAGGAAAATGTAAAAAAAAATAACATTGAAACCACAGGAGTGTCTTTCAGAACTTTACTTACTTGTGGGGTCAGTGCAGAGTCAGATCAGACCACATAACACGTGCAGTCTGATCTTGGAACTGTACTTTCCACTATTAATTTTGGTTAGCATTCCTTTTATAGAATGCAAACTTAAAAATAAACGTACATGTTTTCAAAATGGTATTGTATTCCTCAGATTTCATCAGACTTACAAATTTAAACATACTTGGTTTGACGTAGTACTTTTTATCTATATATTTCTTACGAAGACTGTAATAAAAACGGACATTCAATGATGAAATGATATTCATCTTCTATGCAATTCATATTACAAAATATACAAAATCTTTCATTCCTAGGGATTCTTATATCTTACCAACATGAGCTCATGTATCACAGCTCTGCTCAAAATGTAAGGACTGATGGCACTTGTAATATAAATGAGCCATGCTCCGTGAAAAGGGGGGGCTTAATGCATCTGCAAAAAGTATCGACCCATGTCAGCCTGCGCGGTCCGCGCAGGCTGACATGGGTCGACACTTTTTGCTATTTTTTTCTGCTTGTTCAAGGACCACTCTTCCTCCAGATTCTGTCAATCGTCAAACTAAAGGGATTTTAAGGATCCCGATCCATGTGAATGACTTGCTGGGAATACTGGATCACGGAGATGCATTAAGCCCCTTTATGCCAGAGCATGGCTCAAGTGATTGTGAAATAACTGAAGTGGGATAACTTGGATTCTTATTATTATATCTTTTTCTTCTTAACCCTTAAGCTGGTAATCGCGACCCACTGACCTTTTGCGGACAGTGTAGATCAAGATCAGACTGCACAGAACGTGCAGTCTGATCTTTGATCTACACTGTCCGATACGGTATTTTCTTTCCGGTGACATCAACTTTGAAACCGCAATTTTTGGACTTTTAGTACTGAGTAGGGATTTGTGTTTCATTTATTCAGCAGCTTAAGTGTTAATCCAAATGTACCGCTAAACACATATAAATAAACATAAATATATAACTTTTTTGAAATCGTATTGTACAAAAATAGAGAAAATAGACAGTTATAATCACTTAACTGGTTCCCAAACAACACAATATTAGACTTGTCCAAATTGAAAGTATTTGCAGACGACAATTCTAATGTGGCTCAAATGATGAAACGTGTCTATGATAGGATAGACAGCATTGTGGGCTGAAGTCGGAAAAATGTGTTTGTCAGGGAATTTGAGCAAAATAAGAGACCTAACTTTTTGTGTGAAACCGGCCTCAGGACTGTTTGGTGACGGGATAAGAGTGAAGCAGTTCAGAATTTTTACATAACTGTCACGCCATTGTTTCTATGGGGAAATCAAGTAAAAAAAAAGCAGAAGTTTCTCCTTTTCCAACAGTGTTTTGGAAAGCCCTTTATACCTTTAGGTTGTTAAAAATCTGGTGGAAGGATAAGAGTGAATCAGTTCAGAATTTTACATAACTGTCAAGTCATAGTTTCTATGGGGAATCAGGTACAAAACAAGTGAGCATTTTCTCCTTTTCCTACAATGTTTTGGAAAGCCCTTTATACCTTTAGGTTGTTAAAAATCTGGTGGAAGGATAAGAGTGAATCAGTTCAGATGTTTACATAACTTTCACGTCATAGTTTCTATGGGGAAACAAGTACAAAACAGGTGAGCATTTTCTCCTTTTCCTACAATGTTTTGGAAAGCCCTTTATACCTGTAGGTTGTTAAAAATCTGGTGGAAGGATAAGAGTGAATCAGTTCAGATTTTTACATAACTGTCACGTCATAGTTTCTATGGGGAAATCTAGTACAGAAAAAACAGGCCATGCAAACTAAATTGCATAATTTGAGGTTTTACAAAGAAGTGAAAATGAATAAGTCACGTCAAACGTGCTGATTAAATGTGTACTTGACCCGCTGAACTAGAGTTCGAATCCGCGGCCCACAAAAGAGCCGCCTGACCACAAAAACCACAGAAAACCGCGGAAAGCGGGAGAAAACCGACCTCTTTGTTCCGTTTTTTGTATTTAATCATGCCCTTGCAGCATGAAAACGATTTGACTTTCTGTCCCCCTGCCCAATTAGAATTTTCAAATTCTCACCTTTAACGGAGTTTTTACTTATTAAGCTACAAAAAGTGTTCAAATATGAATGCATCTAAGCACCTAAAATTTTATTTTTCATAGGTTTCACAGAAATTTTTATTTTACACTGGAATTCATTTTCTGTCAACTCTATTTCAACGTGTGTAAACCATCAGTTTCAATCATTGTCTTTTATACGAGGTGCAAGACTTTCTGAAGCAGGAAAAAGTCGTTGGGCTACCCCACCATCCGTATTCACCGGTCCTTGCCCCTTGTGACTTCTTTTTGTTTCCAAAGCTGTAAAAAAAAAAGAAATTCAGGTCGAATATTTGTTCATCGCAAACACCTCGGTTCCGCAACATTGCAGTGTATTCAAAGTATACCTAAAAAAGACTATGAAAATGCTTTCAAAGATTGGATCCGGAGACTGAAACTTTGTTTATCTGTTAAAGGTGAATACTTTGAGGGAACAAAATAAAAAGTTCAGTGAAACCTATTAAGAATCAATTTTTAGGTGCTTAGATGAATTCATATTTGAACACTCCTCGTATTGTAGCATGAATACAATTTGACTTTCTATCCCTGTCCCCATTCAATCTTCAGGGAGAGGGAGTTTCAATTTGATTATTGATGGTTTTGTCATGTATGAGCCATGTCCTGTCAGAAGGGGGTTTAATGCATCTGCGACAAATATCGACCTGGGTCAGCCTGTGCAGTCCTCGCAGGCTGATTTGGGCCGAGACCTTTTGCTACCGGTCATTTTTCTGCAGCTCAAAGGACAATTCTATCTCGTGATCTAGTCGGTTGTTTTACAAAATGGACTTTATGGATCCACGATCATGCGATGACTTGCACGGTATCATGCATCAGCCCCTTTTTGCCAGAGCATGGCTCATTTATACTCTTAACCCTTAAGCTGCTAATCGCGACCCGCTGACCTTTTGCGGACAGTGCAGATCAAGATCAGACTGCACAGAACGTGCAGTCTGATCTTTGATCTACACTGTCCGGTACGGTATTTTCTTTCCGGTGAAATCAACTTTGAAACTTCAGTGTTTGGGCTTTTAGTATTGAGTAGGGATTTGTGTTTCATTTATTCAGCAGCTTAAGTGTTAAAGTAGTCCGCTTGTATTGGAGTTTAACGGCATTTTAACAGCTTAGGTCATATCATGGCGGTCAGCGATGCACCTAAGTGTTTCCTGGCTTTCTCACACCAGTACTGACACAACATTCTTTCCAAAGCCACTGACTACTTTTCTCACATGCATCAGAGGTGAGTTAAAGTAGTACGCTTCGAAACTGTAATAATACCAACAAAAAGGTAATAGCTTATGTTTTAACCCTTATCGCGCCAAATAAACCCAACGATCAATTTCAGTTTAGAAATAAAACCGAAACGATTGCAATGTCAGCGTTGCTTGTTCCCAGAATGTCTCAGCAAAGCGGACAGTGTAGATCAAAGATCAGACTGCACGTTTTGTGCAGTCTGATCTTGATCTACACTGTCCGCAAAGGCCACCATAGTTGTAAAAAAGGCCTTACAGGTTAATAACTGTTGTACATTTCGTTTCCGTTCCTGTCAGATTCTAAATCTTGTCAACAGAACCGATCCCTCCGCTGCTATAATTATCTAAAGTAGGTCTGTAATTAAAATAAGTCAACCACGTAATTTCCCTTGAAAAGAGAAAAAAGATAAGTAAAGCTAAAAATGGCTCCCTAATTAATATGAGTAGTAATTAATAATCCCACACACAATAGACTGTGAAGTATCGGCCATCTTTAGAAAATCTAATTTATCTAAGTAAACAGTTCTGTTGTCAGGGTGACATTACTTATTCCGTTGCTTACTGGCTCTTCCTACACCAAAACAAACTGTTAAATATCACAAAGCAAACACACACATTTCTAAAGCAAAACAAAAATGTCAGCTATTTTCTCGGTTTGGTAGAAAACGTTTTAATAATAATAAAGAATAAACTTAAAGGCCCATTAGCAGCCAAAAAAGCATGACGGGTATTAAAATACATTTAAATTCAAATCATACCATTTAAATGGATGGAAAATATTGTGAAGATGACAATCTGTTATTGTGTATTCGGCCCATCTACCTACCTATCTTCCTACCTACATGTACCTACAATTGAAACTCTTGAACATGAGGTCTTACAATAAAGACAGATTAGAAATCTGTTACTAATATTGGCATTTTTGTCACCGAAAAACACCATGTAAATCTTTTCCTACTTATAAGTAATTTGTAACGTGTCAATCTATTGGTCAAAAGCTCCGCAAAATGTCTATATGTAACCAATGAAATGATTCATTGATTATTCACAATAACGAGACTATGCCAGCGAAAACCCAATGATACATAATTGAAGTGTGACGTAACTACAGCATCTTGGATAACAGACGATAAGCCCCACTTTATTTCATGCTTTTCGGTAGTTTATCGGAAAATAATAGTGGGTTATGGTTTGATAATTTCACCGTTTCGACCAATGAATTTACCCATTGATAAACTCCTCATTAAAGAAAAAAAGAGGGGAGGGGAGTTAGAAACATGAAATAAATATTTTCTTTTTTCGGCGAAGGATCGAATTTTATTTCACCTCATGAACATTATCGGTAATATTTTCCCTCATGGCTGGGTCACTCGTGACTCGTGACTCGTGGGTCACTCGTATAATAATTACCGATGATGTTCAATGGATGAAAAAAATTCGATCTTTCATCGAAAAAAAAAAAAGAATTATCTTCTATTTAATGCAGCAATAATTCTATAGACCGGACAACAAGACTGACTGACGATGACATCAAACTGTTTGGTACAGGATACAGAGATATAGCTTGAAATTTGAAATTAGCCTTTTGTGGTACAGGTTAACACACACGTTAACTCTTTACCAAACAACAAAATTTCAGACTGGTCCAAAGTGACAGCAGTTGCAGACCACAAAATAAATGTGACTGAAAAATTGAAATTTGTTTTGGGAAGGGTAGAAAACATGGTGGGAAAAGGAGAAAATGCTGGTTACCAGCATTTTCTCCTTTTCCCACAATGTTTTCAAAAGGCTTCTTTCTCAGGGTCGTTAAAAGTCGGGATTGTGCGTTAAAGATTCAAAAGAGCACAAGCAACACAAACGTTTTTAAAGAAGGCAAAAATTCGTTTTTCAAACATCTTCAGAAAGCATTGTCCTTTGCTAGTCGCCGGCAAAAAAAAAAATAAAACGAATTTTAAAATTAGGTAAAAAGTATAGAAATGATAGAGCGACTTGGCTGCTTTTTACCTTACGTTTTAAAAATCATTTTTATGCCGGCGACTAACACATGGACCGACCGTATAGTAAGAGACTGCCATTTTCAAAATTACTTTCAAGCTTTTGAACTTTAAAACCCTATACCACACAGTCCCGACTTTTAACGACCTTGACATTGAAGCCTTTTGAAAACATTGTGGGAAAAGGAGAAAATGCTGGTAACCAGCATTTTCTCCTTTTCCCACAATGTTTTCTACCCTATCAAAGACAAATCGCATCATTTGAGTCACAATGAAATTGTCGTCTGCAAATGCTTTCAATTTGGACAGGTCTAAAATTTTGTCGTGTGGTAAAATGTTGATACATGCATTGTTTACTTCTGGTCGCGATTAGGCCTTTAACCCTTTACGACACAGTCCTGAGTTTTAACGATCCTTACAAAAAAAAAAAAGCTTATGAAACCCCTTTTCGAAAAGAATGATACGCTGGTAGCCAGCTTTTCCTCCTTTTACTGGAATATACTATGGTCCATTAAAGACAAAGCCAGGCTTTTAGATACCCAAATTGTAGTCTACAAATGCTTATAAAAACTGAGACAAGTCACAGAGTTTATCATCTGGTAAAAGGGTATGGGAAAAGCAGGGAACCAACATTATGGTTTAAAAACTCTACATCTTTATTGGTTGTCTGATAGAGGGTTATGTTTCCATTGATTGTTACATGTATTTCTCAAGGGGCAAATAAAAATATTTCATTAGATACCAAAAGTAGATCTTACGATATTATAAAAACGATACTTAAAATTCACCTGGGAAATTTGATAATAGATGATAAAACGGAAAATAATCACCACAAGGGACCTATAATCGCGACTTGACATTTATAGGTCCGAGAAAATCTGCTTGCGCATACGTGAAATAGCCGTTTGAATTTCGAACAAGTTGTTCATATACACAGTAAAAAAAAGTCCTGCGCCCCCTGTATTTTTTACCGACTTTGATTTCCTGGCGTGCATAAAATAAAATGGGTTAGGAATTAGAATCCGGCTGCTGCATTCACCAATAGACCAGTCTTTTGCCCCTGAAATGAAATGAACCGAGGTATCCCTTGACCTCATGGTAAGAAGGAATTTTTTGCTTACACACTGTTTCAAATAAAAAAAAAAACAAAAAAACGAGAAGCTTTTAAGTTTGGTTAAAAATGCAAACTGGACGTCGAAATAAAACATACGACAGGTTGAAAGTGACCAGCAGAGAATGGACAAACACAATCAAAAAGATACCTCAGTTCATCCCATTTCAGAGGCAACAGACTGGTTTGTTGTACATATGCAGCAGCCAGATTCTATTTTCCAACCCATTTTATATCATTCACGCCGGTGTAATGCAGAGAAATGACCCTCCCCTACAAAATGACCCATGTGTCATTTCACTACGTAGAGGAATGACCCGGGTCATTATTTTACGTAGAGAAATGACCCCAGACCGCCGTAGAGGAATGACCCGGGTCATTATTCTACGTGGAGAAATGACCCCAGACGGCAGTCTGGGGTCATTTCTCTACGTAGAATAATGACCCGGGTCATTCCTCTACGTAGTGAAATGACCCATGGGTCATTTTGTAGGGGAGGGTCGTTTCTCTGCATTACACGGGAACATCAAACCTGGTAAAACTACAGGTGCTGCAAGACTATTTTACTATGTATAGGTACTGAAGGGATACAGAAACGCAGACTAAACTTTGCAGGTAAGATGTAGAAGAAGAGTAGAATGTTCAATGTTTTTCTTTTGGTAAGAATGGTTCATGCTGAACAAACAACAAAAAGGCAACTAGTATCTGTTAGGTGATTTAGGAATCATTGAATGGAATAGAAGGTCACCCCTGTAATCTAAAATCGAAATTGTACTGGAATGTGAGAGAGTTTTGCTGCAAATAAGGGGACAGCATAGGGTCGGACCGTCTTTTCCCCATACCAACCAGCAGATGGCGCTTTGTCACGTGCTGTCTGATTGGTGCATCTTAAAACCAGTTGCTGCCATCGATACATTGTTTACCAGCCCACGTAGATCAGTTGGTAGAGTGTAGGACTCGTAAACATCGTGTTTCGGGTCACTTGAGGGTGTGGGGTCGAGCCCCACGGCTGGCCATCTAAAATTATTAATATTCTTTTGGATGAGATGTTAAACCGAGGTCCTCCCGTGTGACGGTGCTATACACCGAGCGCGTTAAAACACCAGACGTAACTCAGGATGGGTTTCGTCCTGTATCCTGCACTATCCCCCATAACAAAACTAACAGTCTTCAGGGGGCGTCGCCCACAGGGGCAACCGGTGGCGACTATAAATAAACACAAATTCAACCAATCGATACATCATATGTTATCGATTGTCTTTTGGTTGGTTACGTTAAACATATCGGGTACCAGTCTAACACGTTGATACCGAACGATCCCGTGATATAAACTGAGGAAGAAAGCTTTTGAAAACAATGTGGGAAAAGGAGTCGCTACTAATGACTAGCATTTTTTCGCTTTATCTCACAATAATTATTTTTCTTTCAACCCTTTCAAAGACTTTCCTATCCTTCGAGCCCTATTAAATTTTTCATCTGCAAATTGATGCTTGCTCTCAGTTTGGACAAGTCTAAAGTTTGTGCTTTGGTTAAGAATTATACAAGAATTTTATATACATGTATATTATATTTAAAGCTTCTAACCCTTTTATGTTGGGACTTGCGTAGTACAGAGGAGCTCTCGGTATTTTCTTATCTGTGAGTTTATCAATCGGTAAATTCACTGGTCGAAACGGTGAAATTATCAAGGCATAATCCACCATATTTTCCGATAAGATACCGACCAACATGAAATAAAATGCAATAAAGAAGCGAGTTTAAATGACACCCCTAGAAGCTTTGCGTACATACGTCATCATGACAATGAAACAATGACGCATTTTATGAAAATCAAGCGTTTATGCGACAATATTGATTGCTTTTTTTTCTAGACAGTGTAGACCACAAATCCACGCTGCAGTTAACATGAATATTGATATGTGGAAAAGCAGCCGTGGTTTAGGGAGAATATTGTGCGAAGAACTGGTTAAACATTTTCGGAAAGGCGTTCAAAGGTGCACTGGCTGCTGCGACATAAATGAAACAATCTTGAAAACGACGTTAAATCATATGAGCCATGCTCTGTGAAAAGGGGGCTCAATACATCTCCGTGATACAAGATGCCAAGCAAGTCATCACATTATCATACACCCGTTTTGTGTAACAACCTACTGAATAATGAGGTAGACCGCAGGCTGACCCAGGGATACTTTTTCCCTCCCCATATGCATTAATCCCCCTTTTCACAGAGCACGGCTCATCCAGAAGTAAACCTGATTCATAAAATGATTGTTCTGTTCTGTTCATTTTATATCTGCGTCACTCATGAGTTTACGTGCACTTTTAATGAAATTATCATCCTTCTTGGAAAATAGCGGCCATCAAACCATCAGTAATTTGCATGACATTAACATTTCACCACACGACAAAATAATAGACTTGTCCAACTTGAAAGCTTTCAAAGACAACAAATTACAAATGACACGTAGCTCAAAGGATGACTGTTGTCTTTGAAATGGGAGAAAACATTATGGGGAAAGGAGAAAAAATCTCGTTACCAGCAATGTTTTCAAAATATTTCTTCTTCAGGGTCGTTAAAATTCTTGATAGTGTGGTAAATGGTTAAATTTCTACGATTCGAACCCCCTTATCCTTCTAAACTTGACCATGAATGTACTTTTGAGGGAAGTGGCGACCAAAATCAGCCTGCACATACGTGCAGATCTGATCTAGATCCTCACCCGCCGCTGCTCTATGCAAGCTTTCCGTTGTAAAACTCCAATGAAATATCTATCCACACAACAAAATGTATTCTGCACTCGTCACAACTCGGCCGATTCCGTACCTACATCTAACCTCGTCTGTATAAAGCACTCGTCACAACTCGGCCGATTCCGTACCTACATCTAACCTCGTCTGTATAAAGCACTCGTCACAACTCGGCCGATTCCGTACCCGAGGTATGCCGAATGGTATTCTAGATGACAGCATGTTACACTGGTAATTCAGATTCCAAAGGTTAACACTTAACCAGTCTTCAAAACTTTGGACCTGTCTAAATCGAAAGCATTTTGAAATGAAAAATAATTGATTTGGGCTGATATGGCGTGATCTGATCTAGAAAGGGAAGGAAAAACATTGTGGGAAAAGGATAAAATACAGGTAGCCTTTTTCCACAATGTTTTCAAAACCCTTCACGGTCGTTAAAACTCCGGATTGTGAGATTTAGGTTGATGTGACAAATGTGACTGAAATAGTGTTACTTGATCTTGATTAACCCTTTCCCAAACGAAAAATTTTGGACTGGTCCAAATTGAAAGAGCTTGCAGACGACAATTTTGAATTTAATGAAAATGGCAGAAAGGCCTCAAAAAGGGTAGAAAACACTGTGGGAAAAGGAGAAATTGCTCATTACGAGCAATTTCTCTTTTTCCCACAGTGTTTTCAAAAGACTTGTACTGCAGACACGTGAAAACCAGGGCTTGTTTGGGAAAGGATTAAAAAAATTGAACATCGTGGGAAAAGGAAAAAATGCTGGTTACCAGCATTTTCTCCTTTTCCTACAATGTTTTTCAAAACCCTTCCCTAGTCAATCAAGGATTGTGGAAAAGGGTAAAGGGTTTCGCATAATGACGTCTCTCAGAGAAAATGCACTTTGTGACTTGTAACCCTATTTCATGTTATCCCGTTTTCAAGAAGCTGTCGAGGAAAGCGCTTGAAAAGATTATGGGGGAACGGGGAAAAGGCAAAAAAAGCTAATAACGGCTGCAACATTTTCTAATGTTCCCGGTCTGTTTTCTATCCTTTGAGAGATAAATTCCGCTATTTTTACCACATTTAACTTGTGGTCTGCAAATGCTGTAGACTGCAAAAAAGGACGACTCTAAAATCGTGTATTGCAAAGAGTATATCTTTCGCTGCCATTTAATTACATTCGTTTTTCTTTCTTTTTTTTTTTTATTTTGAGGTCTTTAAAACGATTTAAGTGCAATTTATGAGACCTCCCTGTCGTAGGTCAGGTTACAATAGCGTACAGTGTAGATCTTAATCTCGATTATTGGTACTCGTTTGAGGTGCTTAGACATAGCTAGCTCTCTCTGTCTGTCTGTCTGTCTGCAGAACACAATGGAACAGAATAGAACATATTTTCTCTTTTGTCTCCCATTGTGCTACATAAAGAAATGGTTTACCATTTTAAGCGGAATAAAGGCGAGAGAGAAAGAGAGAGAGAGAGAGGGACCGATTGGGACAGAGACAAAGAAACAGTGAAAGAGACAGACAGACAGAGAAAGAGGCAAGGTGACAGACAGACGGATAAACAGACAGATAAACAGAAGGACGAACAGTCACACATACACAGAACAAGAGGGAGTGAGGAGGCGTAGAATGCGAAAT
Organism: Tridacna gigas; assembly: GCA_945859785.2. Lineage (NCBI taxonomy): Eukaryota > Metazoa > Mollusca > Bivalvia > Cardiida > Cardiidae > Tridacna > Tridacna gigas. The sequence continues at coordinate 57,455,115 of OX244040.2, read as the reverse complement.
GACTGATTAAAACTGTTTGCTCTCACCGTAACAATTGAGTGCTATAGATTCGTTGTCAGTGTCTCGTGTACATTTGAAACAGGTACATACAACGCACAAAATCGTGCCCAATAGGATAACCAAACAAAGGATTCTTATCTCTTTACTACACGACAAAACTTTAGACTGGTCCAAATTGAAAGCATTTGCAGACGACAAAATAAATGTAATGGAAAAATTGAAATTTGTTTTGGGATGGGTAGAAAACATTGTGGGAAAAGGAGAAAATGCTGGTTACCAGCATTTTCTCCTTTTCCCACAAGGTTTTCAAAAGGCTTCTTTCACAGGGTGGTTAAAAGTCGGGATTGTGTGGTAAAGAGTTATTCAATATTTCGGTCAATTGACGTCAACAGCTTGAATACAAACGCGGCTTTCCCATGTGACCTATCTAAACTACGATACCATTGATCTGACGCCAAAGGGTATCCATGAACCATGATTGGGGCACCATGACATGACATTGGACACGGCAGTCGTTCGTGCCCATCCCTGGTCAACGGAAATCCAGAATTTCAATGGAGTCCTTTCAGCATCATGACGAAAAAAAAAAAGTGCTTTAGGCGGACGGTGTACAGGGTCATAGCTGCCTGTACTCAAAAACACAGTTGCACTTTGCAAAATAAAAAGGAAAGAAAGGAAAGACAATTATGCCAAAACCAACGTCACCAGGGGCCACCAAAATTCTTTCTTTTTTTTTGCGGGGGGGGGGGGGTCTCAGGGGGGCTCAGGTCCTCCGAACCCACCTTGGAAATTGATACTTTTAGCAGATGCATTAAGCCCCTTCTCACAGAGCATGGCTAAAATTTAATATAAATGGTAAGTAAATACAGCCCAGGGTTATGCAACTTGAATTCCGAACTTCGATCTATGCCTTACCCCTGTCTTTACTCTATAGGATTCTAGTTGCCCTGATTAAAACGTAACAACAACAACAGCAGTAACAACAACAACAAAGTAGTAGAAGTAGCAGCAGCAATATCAACATCAAAAACTGCAACAACAGTCACAGCAACACGAACTAGAGCAACAACAGCAAGACCAGCAAGAACTCTGTAATATTGGAATCATTTATATCCTTACACTTTTAAATCGTCGCAAATGCAAGAAAAGATTAAGTTTCGTATATATCTGAGTCAGGCTCCGTCAAAAAGGGGCGTTTGCAAAAATGTCCGCACAGGCTGACATGAGTAGAAACTTAGAGCTACAGGTAATTTTTCTGCATGTCCAAGGACGATTCTAACTCAGGAATCAGTCGGTTGTCAAGCAAAGTGGATTTGATGACCTGCTTGGTACACTGCATGACGAAGAAAGTATTTTACGGATGACACAATGTATGCGGCTCATAATGATTTTCTTTTTTTTTAATTTTCTATTCAAAGGGCTGAAAAATATGGGAACAGGGTTTCCAAAGTCATTTTCCTTGATGTCGTACAACATGGGATGGCTAGATGAAGGGCAACGGGTTCCTTTTACAGCTATTGCATCCGAGGGAAATCGAAAACGTGCAGTCTTAACCCGTAGGCTGCTAAGCTCGACTCATTGACCTTTTGCAGATACTGTAGATCAAGATCAGACTGCACAGAATGTGCAGTCTGATCTTTGATCTACACTGTCTGATCAACAGATGTTTCCCCAACTCCCATAACTTTGATATATCAATATTTCTGGTTTTTACCAGCGGCTTGAAAGGTTCATTTAAGTTATTTAGCAGGATAAGGGTTAACCCGGTGTCCAACGTGGCGAGTTTTTATATCGTTAGAAAGGTTTGGAAATCGAAATATCAAGTCTTTTATACTAGCTTGAAATGATCATCTAATGGGAGACAAAGTACAGTTACTCCCCTTGATAGCTCTCCACTACTTTATAGATCCTGAATAAAGTATTACTTGGCTTTTATCCTCGATATCCTTTGCACTATTCATGAAGGTTCAGGTTGAAATTTATCCTTAAAAATTAATCATACTACAAATGCAATCTAAAAGAAGCATTTTGATGGTAACAATGTGTGAAATTCGATTTGAAAATATTATGAAGACCTTACATAATATATCACAAGTCAAATTATAAAAGTTGCAACATCTCTTGGTAAAGCAAGGATAAAAACAAAGGAAATCAAATAAAAGGATCCATTTGCAGTCTGGTTTCCTTGGTTTCTATCTAACAAGGGAGATAATTTGTAATTCACTTTTTTGTCCCATTGAAGATGCTCACTTAATTCTTTCAGCGTCGAGTGCATAAACTCGACATTTTTCGGTGACTAAAAACACCATTCACTGAAACTCAGACAGTTTTCTTGTATCTGATAGGCTTGAGTAAATAGGCTGACAGTATAGACCCAAGATCAAGGTCTGTATTCACCAACCATTCTCGAGAACGTTATAAGGCTTATTCTCCAGAATTTTCCAAATTTGAAAGTAACACGACTTCCGATTGGCTAAACCATTTGGTTTAGCCAATCGGAAGGTGTGTTACTTTCAAATGTAGAAAATCTTGGAGAATAAGACTAAGAATGTTCTTAAGAATTGTTGGTGAATACGGACCCAGACTGCACAGACTGCACATTCTGTGCGGTTCCATCTTGATCTATGCCGTCCGCAGAGGCCCCTGTTTTCGCCTGTGGCACTGAAAATGTTAAAGACTTTAAGAGGCAATTCTAGAGTACGTACCTATGCTGTTTCTAACATAGTATGCATTCTAGTCAGACAATGTATACTATGGCATTTTCCTGTTGAAATGGGATACGAACACTGCCTACACAGATCATATGCTACAACAACTCTTCAAGACGCCTTTGTGCTGTAAGAGTATCTTCAATAACAAATGACGTTATTTCATGCTTTCCAGTAGGATATCGAGAAATAGCGGTGAAAATATTTTTAGATATTACACGGGTACGACCAGTGAGAATACCGACCACGGGGAGTTTGTACTGAGTTTTATGGAAGTCTCGACAAAAAAAAAGGCGTTAGAAGCATGAAATAAATAGAATATTTGTTGTTTTTTTTTCGGTGAAAGATCGAAATTTATTTCATCGAGTGAACATCATCGGTAATATTTTCACGAGTGGCGCAGCCACGAGTGAAAATATTACCGATGATGTTCACTCGATGAAATAAATTTTGATCTTTCACCGAAAAAAACAAATATCCTCTATGTCTCTAATATCCATAGCATATAGCATTTCTAACACCTGCAGGGTCCGTATTCACCAACCATTCTTAAGACCATTCTTAGTCTTATTTTCAAGACTTTTCTAAATTTGAAAATAACACAACCTCTGATTGGCTGAACCAATCGGAGATGGTATTACTTTCTTTAATCTAGAATAAGACTAAACATGAAACTAAGAATGGCTAGTGAATACAGACCCTGCATCGACACCACATTTAAATGTACGTCGTCATCACTTTTGTAACATATGATGACGGAATTGTCAACTTATTTCTCGCGATCCAGCGACTATTCTTTGATGACCGCCTAGATCTGTAAAGAAGGTCATCGAGAGTCAGAGAAAATGATTCCAAGCATTACAAAATGTGTAAACAGCACGTGTGATTTAAACGTGTTACACCTTGCATGACGATTGTAAGGTGTCACATGGAAACTGACGTATTGACGTCGAGAAAATGATACAACATTCATACATAATATTATACTGGTTTATTTGGCAAATGTGAAATCTCGAATGTTAAGCTCAGTTTCAATGGCAGGCTATTAGCAACGAAACGCTTCATAATTATAAACACGTCCTGACGGCGTGTTGTGACACGTGAACGGTACATTCTGTGACGATTTCATGTCGGGCATTTGCTCCCATTAATAAAAGAGCTGTGACTTTGTGAATGGTTTATTTCCTGGTACGTAAAGGACCACTTTAATTTTAGACAGCTTCCATTAAACCTTTCCCAAATGACAAATTTTGGACTGGTCCAAATTGAAAGAGCTTGCAGACGACAATTTTAAATTTGATGAAAATGGCAGAAAGGACTCAAAAAGGGTAGAAAACACTGTGGGAAAAGGAGAAATTGCTCGTTACCAGCAATTTCTCCTTTTCCCACAGTGTTTTCAAAAGACTTGTACTGCAGACACGTGAAAACCAGGGCTTGTTTGGGAAAGGGTTAAACCTTTAGCTCCATCTATATATATATGTCAAATTGACATTCAGAGAAACGTGTCACTTTTAGACCTTCGGCCCCTAGATTGCTCGAAAATAAAAGGAATATTTGCTATTAGTAGGAAAAAAGGCCAGGTTTTTAACCTTTAGGTTGCTAAGCGCGACTCACTGACCTTTTGCGGACAGCCTAGATCAAGTTCAGACTGCATAGAACGTGCAGTCTGATCTTGGATCTACATTGTCCGATATGGAGATATCTTTTCTCCAAAAACACCTTTGAAATAACGAAAATTTGTGTTTTTACTATCGGCTTGAAAGTTTCACTTCTTTTATTTAGCAGAATAGGGATTTAATGTCGTGGCCGCTTTGTGGCAAAGTATCTATACAATATATCAGGCAATATCAATGCAATGCAATCATCTTGTCGAAGAAAATTGAATCAACATGCCTTCTGGCTCGGAGGAGATACTATTCCTAGCTAGAATGACGTATTTAACCAATATTTCATCTCAGTCTTCTACTGATGAAAGCTGATATATCCCAAAGTGGTCCCTATAATGTCCAAAACGGATCGATTTTCCTAGCCCTCTAGGAGCATTTTGATGCATTTAAGAAGACCACTTTACTTCCGTTTCATGAGGTATGAAGGCTGATTAACAGTGTGACATTCGGCATACCTCGGGTGATCCGGTGATCAAATCCCTCGGCTGTATCACGTAGCTTGATGTGCACCTACACGGTACATTTCGCACATCTCCGGAAGCACGCCCCTTTACCGTTATTGAAATTGTAAGGCTCCTCTTAAAAAAGAAAACATGAGTAAATTTTCTGTCGTTATCTTTCTAAGAATATTTCAGTCGGCAAACAGTTTGTACGTTCAATTTTTAGCGTGGTTTATCAATTCCGTTGGGAGCTTTCATCGACAGATCGATAGAAGTGAATAACTTCACCGTGGTTGTTCGTGTCGTTGCTAAGCGATCTACAGGGGCGCCGCCATGTTTAAGATCATGTGATTGGTAGTTCAAAGTGGAAGCCTCCTTTATACAGACGAGGTTAGATGTAGGTACGGAATCGGCCGAGTTGTGACGATTAACAGTGTCAGTCTCGTATTGAAGGAGTTAAGCAGGGACGTCCTTTTTCAGCCCTACTATTCCCTTACTATTTAAGACTGTGTACCCCAACACTGGTGTCATTTCGTAGGTTTATGTCGAAGAAATAGCAATCTAAAGCAAACAAAACAAGTGACTTTTGCAAAATGTATGAAATCGCCGGAAGAGCAAGTTTTCAATAGTATGGTTGCCATTACGGATAGTGGCTTTGTATTGATTTGGCATCTACCTGACTCATCTGTTTCCAAGATTGAAGAAGAGGCTATTTCCGGTAACGACTTTCGGTCAGATGATTACGTTATACATGCGGTGGAGTACTTTCTGAACGGTCAAGGAACGGACGTCTCTAAAAGTGGCATTGAGGCTCATATAGATCGCTGGAAAATGTGTATAGATATTGAAGGAGATTTTGTTAAAAAATAATCTAATATATCTGCCAAAAGTCAAGCCCTTACATATGAGGCTTAAAGTTTAACAACCAGCCTGCGTAAATCGCTATAAAACTGAATTACGTTCAGGCATTCCTGGTAAGTTGGGAGGCCACAGATCTTGCGAAACAGGAGGAATTGCGAATACCTCGAACAATTCTCAATTCTTTCTTTGCTCCACCCGACTAGAATTTCGAGTTTTTATAAGGAAAGTGTAGGTTGATTCTGTCTGTCACCACGTTGCATACATGACGCTGATTTTGATGGAGCCACGGGTCCACACCTTAATGATACTGTTTAATCCTTTACCAGACAACAAAATTTTAGCCTTGTCCCAATTGAAAGCATTTGCAGACGACAATTTCAATGTGGCTCAAATGGTGCAATTTTTCTTTGATAGGGTAGAAAACAATGTGGGAAAAGGAGAAAATGCTGGTTACCAGCATTTTCTCCTTTTCCCACAATGTTTTCAAAAGGCTTCTTTCCCAGGGGCGTCAAAAGGCGGCATTGTGCGGTAAAGGGTTAAAGGGTCATATTTTACTTCTTTGCACACTTTCTTGTAAAACACTGATAAAAACTACTAAACGATCCATGTTCCGTGAAAAGGGGGTTTAATACAGTTGCAAAAAGTATCGACCCATGTCAGCCTGCGCAGTCCGCTATTTGTAGATATTCTGTATGCCCAAGGACCATACTACCTCATGATACAATCTATTGCTAGGTGAAATGAATTTTATGAAATTATAACCAGGTGATGACTTGCTTAATATCATGCATCAGAGAGATGCGTTAAGCCCCCTTTTGCTGGATCCTGTCCAATTTTTCCCTTGCAAGCATTATAAAATTAGACCTCAAAGCCAATGTCACACTCGGACAAAGTCCACAAGGAGCCAACTGCACTTTTAAAACTTGACTAACGCAAAGGAAAACGAGGTCCTTATTCACCAACCACTCAAATGAACATCGTTGGTCTTGTTATAGATTTTGAAAGTGGCACAACTACCGATTGGCTAGTCAAGTCATTCAGAAGATGTTTTACTTTAGAATTTGGAATTTTTTTTTTTTTTTTTAAATCAAGAGTGGTTCTTACGAATGGTTTCTGAATATGGCCCCAGAATGATGTTATCGCATCTACCACATCACAGCTAGGTTTTGTCGCGTTCATGATCAAGCACGCACCCCATCCTCTGCGTCTTTATTGCGTTGTTTCTGAGACTTCTCAGATTGCACCGTGTGCTTACTATGTTACTGTGCATTTACTTTGTTTTCACGGCGCCCTTTGTAATCTCATAAAAATACGAGACCGTGCTCTCTGCATTATCATTTGTTCCGCAAGATTTCTATAGAAAAAAAATCAAGCTTCCATGACCATGCCAAGTTAGTGCTATGTCAAAGAAGACAATTTTAGGTTTATGCTCCATTGGAGCTATGTCAATGTCGTTGCTGCCACGTCATTATTGAGTCTATTATACATCCTTTATTCCATCATGGCCTCGCTATGTTCTTTTTTCTCTTCAATCAACAAGTTCAAAATTTACCCTCTTCAGCTAAGATCATGAAAATTGGATTTCATCTTTTTTGGTGTTTACAGCCTTCTGTCTTTGTTGGACAAGTTTGTACTGCGTTGGTCCGATTTCCCATCGACGTAGTAGAAACTTGGTCTTGTGTGACTGAGATTTAACTTTAAGTATATATACCTAGCCCGAAAAATAAGGGAACCCTGTTACTTGCTTCGTCTGACATGACATGACAGGGTGACTTTACCTCTCAATATTTCAGCAGATTCATCTCCAGTATGCCCGTCAGGTGTTGTGCAGGTGTTGCTGCAACATGGAGGTCACACCTCGATATTGACTTGGATTCCATATCAGTTTTATGTTTGAGGAAAAATGAAGAATTACCCGAAGTTAAAATACAAGGGTTCCTTTTTTTATTCAACGTATATATAGGTGTAATTTTGGCTTTATAACCCCAGTAACACTAGACGACGTTCCCTCTCTTGACAATACTATTAGCATAGTAACATCTGACCTATTATGCTTCGGAGTGACATAAGGTTACATAATTGGCCCGCAACATGCGAAATGAGACCTTCGGACATTTGCGTAAAGTGTCGTTCTGGATTAGCCTGCGACTTTACGACTACATAAGATATTTTCATTCAGTAGACTTTCGTGAAACAGAAAATCGCACCAATGTCGTCTCGGATTAGTTACAGAGTACATAGGCTGATCTGGGACGACACACTTTTACGCATATGTCCGAAGGCCCCTTTTCGTGTGTTGCACGCCATATATGCTTTAGCTTAAGGAGACACAAAATGATATTTAGAAACTGCCAAGGACTTTTTTAGGAAAATTGTGCAGCCTCAGCTTGTGTAACAAAAGTTCATGGTCAACAAAATCAAATGCTTTCTTCAGAGCAACAAGAACTGAACCAATACATTTTCTTGAATCGATTTCCTTAAGTCATTCACCAATCAGTGGAATAAGTGCGGCCTGACACGAGTGTCTTTCTTTAAACCCTGACTGATTATTTGTTAATATATCAAATTTATTTAGAAAGGATAGTTACTGGTTAGATAAATGACATTCAAAAATCTTTGATATAGTTGGTAAAATAGATACTGGTCCATGTGTGTTTGGATCTTCCTTGACGAACCCTTTATGTATAAAGGAGCCGTCACACCATGACGTTCTGGTCAACGTTTTCTGACGTTTGAGGAAACGTTGGTAGTCGCCCATGGTCGCTGGGATAGCGCCAGAAGAGCGTTGTGTGAACGCTAGTGAACGTCGGTGATCGCCGGGAATCGGCGGAGAACGCTGATCCGGAAAAAAAGTTTTGAACATGCACAAAAGTTCTCACTGACACCAGCGTTCTTCAACGTTTAATTTTAAACGCTGAAGAACGTTTAAGAACGTTCGTGGAACGTTTTAGTAACGTACACCGAGCACTGCACGCGTTCGGCTATCGTTTGTCAGTCGTTACTCTAGCGTTACTTGGTTGTTACTAATCGTTTGCTTTGCAGTGAACGACTCACTGGCGACCTGTCAACGACCGCTGAACGGTCCCTAGCGCACGCAGCGTGTGACTAAATCGTTCGTCGCTCGCCAGTGGCACGTTAGCATACGATAATGGTTTTCAGGGGTATCTTACTTGGTCGCTGTTACACGCTTCTCGTGCGTTAGATACACGCTAGTCATGCGTTAGGCACACGTTAATAACACGCCAGATGTGCCATCCTCATTCTAGAACGCTAAAAAATCGAACGATTGAAATGTTCAGAAAACGTTGACCAGAATGTCATGGTGTGACGGCTCCTTAAGGAGCATATAAGCCTATTTCAAGGCAGTTGGATCAAGAAATATCTTTAAAAAAAGATAGACTGCGTAAATTTGCCCGCCAATAAGTCTGCAGGGCCCGCAGAATAATCATGTCCGTATTTTTCACCACTTGGTTCAGCCAATCAGAAGTTGTGTTACTTTCAAATTTGGAAAATCTTGGAGAATAAGAGGGAGAACGTTCTTAAGAATGGTTGGTGAATACAGTCCCAGTACACGTTCTGGGTCGTACTCAGTTTCGATAAGATGAAGTTCTGAAGCACTTAAATCATTCTGAAAATCAGCCATTTTAACCCTTTCCCAAACGACAAATTTTGGACTGGTCCAAATTGAAAGAGTTTGCAGACGACAATTTTAAATTTGATGAATTGGCAGAAAGGCCTCAAAAAGGGTAGAAAACAATGTGGGAAAAGGAGAAATTGCTCATTATGAGCAATTTCTCCTTTTCCCACAGTGTTTTCAAAAGACTTGTACTGCAGACACGTGAAAACCAGGGCTTGTTTGGGAAAGGGTTAAACCTTTAACAACTTATGTTCTTCAAAACTGAATGAATACCGCCCTTGTCTCGTCGTTTTCTTTTTTCTTTTTTTTTTTTTTCGCGTCATGCAAACATGCTTGAAAAATGGGCACTAAGGGCCAGAGACGAAGGAGATATTTCACTTAATCTATCATGTCGATTTGTATAAATATGATCAGTAACCGTAGAATAATAAGCCTATGGTGAAGATGTGAATTTGAAGTTCTCATCAGTGAAATTGAATTGATGTTACATTAAATAACTTTGCTCTTTCTTACTTGCTAAAACAGAATTAAATGGTCATCTTAACATTCTAATTAATTTTATCTCCGCTGGAAAACGTCAAGTTCATGATTACAATTGTGTGACGTCATTAATATCAAAACAGCCAAAATAAGCTATAGCGCTGCCCTGGTATACAAAATGAAAATGTACGGCTATTATCCACCGACTTTTATCTATAATTCATTAAGTAGCCTGTAAGAATGTACGAGTATGTTCTTTATCGAGAAAAAATTTTCTTTTTGAAAATCTTATTTCTTTTAGATCGACTGAGAAATAACATCTTACAACCTACATTAATTATCCTCAATTGTTACTTCCCGGAAAACTAAGCAGGATCAGTGCATGCACAATGATGGGTGTAGATTCAAAGGTTGACTCCCATGCTCTATTCGGTAAACCTCAGGTGATCCAGTGATCACATCCCTCGGCTGTACCACCTAGTGTGATATACACAGAGGATTTTTTTTTTTTCGGTGAAAGATCGAAGTTTATTTCATCGAGTGAACACCATCGGTAGTATTTTCACTCGTGGCAGCTACGAGTGAAAATACTACCGATGATGTTCACTCGATGAAATAAATTTCGATCTTTCACACACACACACAAAAATCTGTTTATTTCACGCTTCTGACCCCTATTTTGTTGAAACTTTCATCACTATCCAGTACAGTTGTTTTCGGCAGTTCCCCGTGGCGTACCCCCCTCACATAACAACACATTACAATATTACGTAAAGCTCGAGAAATATAGCGTAAATTACGTCATATTTCCCTCCATTTGAATGGTGCGCGCTGATTACCTAGGTAACTAATGCGCGGGAACTACTGTTTTTGCCTTCAATTAAAGAGTTAGACAATATAAAATCGGTATTTTCACGGGTCGTAACCATGAAATATCAAACCATAATCCACCATTATTTCACGATATACTACTGAAAAGCACGAAATACTCACACCCATTCCATTTCTTCGCCGGAAACAGACCGATTTACCGCTTGTAAAATTGTAGCACTCCACACTCCACTAAAAGAATACAATAGTCAGTTCTGTCAATCACAATCTTGTTAGACACATTTACGTTTACAACGACTTTGTTATTTCATTTTTTACGTGATTTTATCACTTTCAATTGGTGTTTGGCGGACAGATTGACAAATCAAAATAACCTAACAGTACTTTTTCGCGTTATGGATATGAAGATTTTCAAGTGCGTCGCCATGTTTACGATCATAAGACTGAAAATAGTTTTAACCCCTGTTCTGCTAAGCGCGACTCACTGACCTTTTGCGGACAGTGTAGATCAAGATCAGACTGCACAGAACGTGCAGTCTGATCTTGGATCTACACTGTCCGATAAGGAAATATCTCTCGACCCCCCCCCCCCCCCCAAAAAAAAAAAACTTTAAAAGAGCAAAATTTGGGTTTTTACTATTGGCTTGAAAATCTCATTTCCCTTCTTTAGCAGGATGAGTGTTAATGGGGAAAAAAAACTCCTTGATACGGAATAGGCCGACTTGTGAATAGTGATCGATCCTCGTTGTGGAATTCAAATCCAGATCGTCTTATGAGAGAGGATGAAGATCAATTCCTGTGGTACAGTCTCCAGCAAGACAGCCATTAACTCTTTACCAAACAATCCCAAGTATTGACGATATAAAAACGTATACTTCAGAACATTGAGGGAAAAAGAAGAAAGTGCTGCTAGCCAGCATTTTCTCCTTTTCCCACAATGTTTCCTAACTTTTAAATAATGAAACTTCAGTGTTTGAGTCACACTTGCATTGTATTTTGCCGTCAGCAAATGCTGTAGGTTTGGGCAAGTCAAAACTGTTGTCGTTTTGTGAGGTCTTTACCGAACAACTAAATTTTTACACTAGTCGAAGTTCAAAGCATTTGCAGACAACATAATTAATTGTTACCTAACCCTTTACCAGACGACAAAATTTTAGCCTTGTCCAAATTGAAAGCATTTGCAGACGACAATGTCACTGTAGCTCAAATGGTGCAATTCTTCTCTGATAGGGTAGAAAACACTGTGGGAAAAGGAGAAAATGCTGGTTACCAGCATTTTCTCCTTTTCCCACAATGTTTTCAAAAGGCTTCTTTCCCAGGGGCGTCAAAAGGCGGCATTGTGTGGTAAAGGGTTAAATTGTTGGATTCATACTCAGCTCGATGAAACTTTCCACCCCACGGTGGCAAGGAAGAAAAATTGTTCACCGCAAAAAATCAGGCCCCTGTAACTGTCATAATATTTACCTATTTCTATCGTATTAGGTTCCAGTTGATAGAAAACTTGTCGCAGAACACGATTAACTCTTTACGAAACTTCAAAATTTCAGACTGGTCCAAATTGAAAGCATTTGCAGACGATAAAGTAAAAGTGGCTGAAAATTCGAAAATGGATTTGGGACGGGTGGAAAACATTGTGGGAAAAGGAGAAAATGCTCGTTACCAGCATTTTCTCTTTTTCTCACAATGTTTTCAAAGGGCTTCTCTCTCAGGGTCGTTAAAAGTCGGCATTGTGTGGTAAAGGGTTAACCCTTTACCACTCAATCCCGACTTTTAACGACCCTGGTATTGAAGCCTTTTGAAAACATTGTGGAAAAAGGAGAAAATGCTGGTAACCAGCATTTTCTCCTTTTCCCACAATGTTTTCTACCCCATCAAAGACAAATCGCATCATTTGAGGCACACTGAAATTGTCGTCTGCAAATGCTTTCAATCTGGATGGATTTAAAATTTTGTCGTGTGGTAAAGGGTTAAAGCATCGACATTATCATTCCGATGGCAGAAAATGTGAAAATTACCGATAAATGACGACTGGCTGTGTTTGTAATGGAATACATTTGGACACCTTGTCTTATATTTTACATTATATGCTTGGCAAAGTTCGCCACAAAACAAACGCCTGTGGGGAGGACCTATAACTACGGAATAATGAAGTTCACCGATGGTTCAAAGGTTTTTAGTACCCATTTGCGGTGTACCAAACTCGTAAAGCTGACATAATTCACGATTTTTTCTCCCCTTGCATTCACGATAATTCAAAAGTTATTCAAGCTTTATCTGCGTAATTGGCATGTCATGCAAAGTTCTGTGGCTACTTTCCCTGCGTCATACTATGAAATCTTTAGCTTGAAAGGAAATAATAAATTTTCTTTACGGTTGCAGAATTCATTATTAATTTTTTTTATCCTCGCCATGATTTCGTTTAACCCTTAAGCAAATGAGCCATGCTCTGGCAAAAAGGGGCTTAATGCATCTCTGTAATGCTTGATACCAAAGCAAGCCATCATATACTTATGGATCAAGAAAAGCCACTTTTTTTAACAACTGACTTAATCATGGGGTAAACTGGTCTTTCAACATACAGGAAATTGACGAAGAGCGAAAAGCTTCGGACCGGGTCAGCCTACTCGGACTGCACAGGCTGACCTGGATCGATACTTTTCGCAGATGCATTAAGCCCCCTTTTCACAGAGCATGGCTCAAATACATCGGTAAGGAAGCACTTTTTGGAAACATTGTGGAGAAAGCGAAAATGCTGGTTTCCTACAATGCTTTTTCTTCCTCAAAGACAAAAACCATCACTTGAGTGATGTTTTAATTCGTCCTTTGCAAAGGCTTTCAATTTGGTATATGAAAAAAAAAAAATGGTAAAAGGTCAATAGTGCAAGAAAAATACAAGCTGTAAAAACCATTCGAAAGCATTTTACAAAGTTAGAAACCTCGTAGAAACGTAATTCCCTATTTTTTCTTAACTTTAAAGTCTGTTATTCAATTTTACAACTTTAATCTTGTCTCTGAGGATTTCCGGATAATAGCAACCCAGAAGATAAACGAAGAAGCAGGGAGAAAGCCGAGAACAGTAGTGTTGATGGTGAGGGCCAATGTATACTTTGCCCCCTACCCCCAACATTTGAATTATTTTTTAATTACGTATATACTAAAACGTCTTTTTTTTAAACACGAGTGTGCCTTTAACCCTTTCATTACCAAAGGAAAAAGCAGGGGTTTTTGCGAAAGGCATAGATCAAGATGAGAATGCAAAGAACGTGCAGTATCCTCTTGGATCTATACCATCCGCCTGTTTTGCCAGGTCTATAAGAGAAACATCTTGCAGAGTTTCAGGAATTTCTATTTTTAGCGGTCGAAAGAGGTTTAGTCCATTGTGAGCCACGCTTTGGCGAACAAGGCTGAAATGCGTCTTTATTAAGCAAATATACCACACAGGCGATCACATGATTATGACTCCATGTAATTCATTTGCCTAACAACCGGTTGAATTCTGAGGTAGAACATTTCTAGGAATCGCAGAAATTCTACCAAAAGCAAGATGTTTCGACACAGGTCAGCCTGCGTGGACTGCGCAGGCTGACCCGTGTCGATACATTTTGCACATGCGTTAAACTAGTGTTTCACAGAGTATGGTTCATGTGCATGACGTTGAAATATTATTAAAAAATGCTCGTACGCCATTATTATAAACCTCCCATATTGCGTATGAGGGAAAATCGGTAAACCAAATGAAGAAATGGAGGGCAGGTACCACGAACAATCGGCCCATACACGACTGATGCTATTTTCAGTCTGTGACGTCATTGGTGCTCTACTATATATCGTTTTCCCTCGCGAGACTCTCGTTCATTTCAGTATCGGAGAAGTTTGCATTGTCACAAGTTCCAAAGTAAGTGATTAGGAATATTCTATATGAAACCAAACTGTACTGCATAGAACTAACTCACCACGTAATTTAATTTTTTTCTCTCCATTTGCCTATTGCTTAGTTTTCCTCTTTGTTAGAAAATCCACTTGTTTTGATTTTCAAAATATAAACGGCTTTTGTCATCAGTTTTCTCGTTCTTGTTATATCAGTTTGGTGTGCCCAGAAGAAACGATTTTTCTTTGTTTATTCAGTGTTCTAAATGCACAAAAAAAGCCTCTGTTTACTTTGCGGATAGGAAAGATTAAGATCGGGCTGCACCGAACAAACAGTCTAATTTTAAACATCTTTTTATTTTGTTTTCTCTTTTAAGTTTTTCCGAAACGTTATTGCCTAAACACGGCTACGCTTTTTGGTAGTTTTCTTCTACTATTAAAACTATAAGCATTTAAAAGAAAAAGAAAATTTCTGACATTGTTGATTTTGAGAATTATAGGGAAGAAGTGATATAAATGTTGACTACGATAGAATCTCATAAAACTAATGCACTGCGTAAATCTTTCTTTTCTTCATGTTCTAGTTTTATTTCTTTAATCAATTTATCCACATTATCAGAATATAAATGGCTTTTGTCAGTAGTTTTTTTTTTTTCATAATATGTGTACCCAATATTTCTCTTGTCTTTATTCAACTTTCAAAATGCACAAAAAAAAAACTGGGTTTGCTTCTGACGACGGGCTTCCGTTTCGAATTTTAAATGGCTTCTTTTTTTTTTTTCTATTTTTAGAGAGAGGGTAGGGTACTTACCTCACCTTTCTTACCTAGAAGTTGCAACATGTTTTTGTATTCTTTTATACTTATCAAAAAAAAAAAAAAAAAAAATAAGTATTTCTAAGAAAAAATACTCTGCCTGGCGTTGTGTAGATTTTCAAACAGAGAAAGAGAGACAAGATGGATTTACGTTTATTACGATCGTAGATTGGAATTATTGAGTTATCGACAACTTTTTAATAATACACTTTATTTAACTCTTTATTTAACTCATTAAAACATGACACAATTTTAGACTGGTCCAAATTGGTCCAAATCGAAAGCATTTGTAGACGAAAATTTAGATGTGGCTGAAATTATGCTTTTTGGCTGTGGAAAGGTAGAAAACATTGTGGGAAAAGGAGAAAATGCTGGTTACCAGCATTTTCTCCTTTTCCCACAATGTTTTCAAAAGGCTTCTTAAAACTCGGGATTGAGTGGTAAAGGGTAAATGAAAAAACACTGGACAGGATCAAATTAAGAATTTGTAGACGACTAATTAAATGTTGCTAATTTGAATATTTCTGTCTTTTATTGGGTAGAAAACATAGTCGGAAAAGGAGAAAATGCTTGTTACCAGCAGGTTTTCAAAGGCCTTTTTTCCAGGGTCTTTTTTTTTCCCTTAGTGTTTTCAAGGCCTTTACTTTCAGGGTAGCTAAAATTCGGGATTGATTGGTAAAGTGTTAACCACACTTCTGCTATTCTGGTCTTTTTTTTTTTCTGAATGTCGGAATTCCGGGGTGCTTTTTCCCCATACCAATATACTAACGTTTTTGTCTGAAATTCATAGAGCCGAACTACATTAGAGCGCGAGAAGGCGCCTCCGTCTTTTCTTCCTCTTGTTTTAAAATATTGTTTTAGAAATCTCTGTGCTTTGGTTTTCTTATCTATTTGTCTTTTGAAGAATTTATTCGCTGTTAAGAGTAACTTAATTAATCGTGTTTTTTTTTTCTAAATTTTCTGATAGTGTTTTTTTTTTCGATTTCTCAAACAACTGGATAACCCGATACTACATACTTTTGCCTAAATCTATTACCAAAAAATCCCGGGCTTTAACCCTTTCCCAAACAAGCCCTGGTTTTCACGTGTCTGCAGTACAAGTCTTTTGAAAACACTGTGGGAAAAGGAGAAATTGCTCGTAACGAGCAATTTCTCCTTTTTCCCACAGTGTTTTCTACCCTTTTTGAGAACTTTCTGCCATTTTCATCAACGTTAAAATTCTCGTCTGCAAACTCTTTCAAATTGGACCAGTCCAAAATTTGTCGTTTGGGAAAGGGTTAACGGCCCTGGGAAAGACGCCTTTTAAAGACATTGTGGGAAAAGGAGAAAATGCTGGTAACCAGCATTGTGGTATTTGATTTGTCTTCTGCAAACGCTTTCAATTTGGACAAGACCAAAGTTTTGTCGTTCTGTAAAGATTTAAAGAGATTACATACAAAGCTTTTGAAAACAGTGTGGAAAAAAAAAGGTAAAAAGATCGATATTACTTCTTTACCATCCCTTTCATATCTTATTTAATTTTGAATTAAAGACACAATATTTTTTAACCTTTAATCATTTACCAGACAAGCTTTTAGCAATCTGGATTAAGAAGGTTTGTGAAAACATTGTTAAAAAAAAATTAAAGTGCCTGTGACCAGCATTTTTCTCTTTTTTCCATAATGTCTTAGACACTTTTGAAGACAAAACTTCGATCATTTAAGCGGCATTTAACCTGTCGTCTGCAAATGCTTTCAATTTGGACAAGACCAAATGTCTGTGGTTTCGAAGAGAGATAAAACGATGGCTGACAAAGCTTTTGAAAACAGTGTGAAAAAAAACGTGAAAATAAGAGAAATTGCTTTTTTGTTCCACCACATATGCTTTAAAAATATTGAATTGGAGAAACAACATTTTACCTTCCATTATTTAATTTGCGAACAAAGGTTTTTACGACCTCGAGTTGAAAGGCTTTTGAAAATATTGTTGGAAAAAGAGAAAATGCTAGTAACCAGCGGTCAGAATTTCCTCGTTTCCCACAATATTTCCTACCTTTTGAATGAATAATTTTATGTTTTAAGTAGCACTTAACATGTCGTCTGCAAATGCTTTCAATTCCGACGTATGTTACAGAGATAAATATATCTTATGCGTGTTTTTTGAGATTGAAGAAATCCGAGAAGTATCGCTGTGGTTGTTGCACTTAACAAAGAGTTCTACTCGATACTTTTCTTGAATAAATTATTTTTTGAGCCATGCTATGTGAAAAGGCGGGTAAATGCTCTTCAAAAAAAAGTATCGACCCATGTCAGCCTGCGCATTTCGCGCAGGCTGACATGGGTCGAAACTTTTTGCCTTTTGTATATTTTTCTGCATGTCAAAGGATCATACTACGTCATGATTCAGTCGGTTGTTAGACAAACTGGATTTTATGGATTGATTATTATAAGGTGACTAAGTTGTTGAAATACATCGCGGAGATGCATTAAACCCCCCATTGTCGGAGAATGGCCCATTTATTTTAGCGATCCAGTATAGCACAACATTAGTGTAGAAAGGCAAACATTTTGTCTGTTTGCTTCTTTCATGAAAAAAAAATATTCGTAAACTTATGCAGTCGCTAGAGTGGGGGATTTGAAATCAAGGGGGTCGTTAGTTGGAATCCCCAGCTCTACGAATTTCTCTCCGTGGATTGATGAGGCAGAAAACATTCCCCTTTCACCGCCGATCAATGTTTCGACGATGATTATGTGAGAAAGAAGCCAGTGGCTTGGGAAGAATATTATTGTGCAAAGTATTGAGAAAAGAAACCACAGGAAGGCATGGAACGGTGCACTTACCGCCGCTATGTGACTGAAATAATGTTGAAAATGGCGTTAAAACCAATACTAAAATAAAAAAAAAAACAGTCATCAGTTTCTAACAATGATAAATTATAATATCCCTGGTCGTGAGGCAGATAACGGCGGTCCCGAGTTCGATTCAAAGGAGCAAGTGTCAACTTTAGAACCGTCATTGGCCCACACACGGCGACAGTACTGGTGTTGTTTCCAGGAAGCAGAACCGAGAGAGATTGGTTTAGGTTACTAGAACTTGTTTCTCAATCTATGTAAATAAATACATGTATGTGTATGTCTAAATTACTAAATTGAAATACAAAAAAAAAAAACACAGACACTTTTTAGGCGGGAAAAAGGAGCACTAAGTCTTGCTTGCAACGAGCAATTCATTCATTTTACCACAATGTTTCCATGGCGCTATTGTTATCCATTTCGTCCAATAAGTTTGTCATTCACGTGATTTGTAACAGTTCTGGTAAGGTGGAAAATAAACCTGTACAGAAAAGGGTTAGTTTTTAAACTGCTCAATAAATGAAACTAAAATTTACACGCAATAGTAAAAAACCGAATATTACGATTTCAAAGTCAATTTCACCGGAAAGAAAATACCGTATCGGACAGTGTAGATCAAAGATCAGACTGCACGTTCTGTGCAGTCTGATCTTTGATCTACATTGTCCGCAAAAGGTCAGTGAGTCGCGCTTTGTAGCTGAAGGGTTAATGGTTTGAGAGTGTGTCATGGGACTCTCAGCTCTAACTGCAATAAGATGGTTATCGAGATCAATAATTATTTAACTCTGTGCCAAACGACAAGATTTTAAGCTCACCAATATTAAACGCATTTGCAGACTACATCTCAAATGTGGATTAGATAATTTGAATTGTCATTGATAGGGCAGGAAAATCTGTGGGAAACGGAGGAAATGCCGGCTACCGGCATTTTCTCCTTTTCCAACACTGTTTTCAAAGGTCTTTTTCACTCAAGGTTGTTAAAAGAAGGGATTGTATGTTAACAGATAAATCTCTTACCCTGCCAGCTAAATAAAGTTGACATTTTTATTTGAGGTTTGAAATTAGATTTTTACCGCAAATGGAGATAATTTTGACCATTTTTAAAGACCAAGTTACGGACGGAGCGGACGGTATAGACCCAAGATCAGACTGCACCTTCTGTGCAGTCTGATCTTGATCTACACGGTCCAAAAAAACTTTAAAAGTCATCATTGACGGTGAAAGATTTCAATCAACGATTCTCTTGTAATAGTCACGTTCAGATTCAATCCACTTAATGATAACCCATTTACTGGAAGACAAAAAAAAAAATGACACATTCATATCGAAAGTATTTGCAGACGACATATTTAAACCTAACTCAGATGTTTGTATCTGTCTTTTATAGGGTAGAAAAATTGTTGGAAAAGGAGAAAATGCTGTTTATCAGCATTTTTCTCCAGTCCTTTCAGTGTTTCCAAAAAGCTTTCTTCCCCAAAGGTTATACGCGTTTCTGCTGGCTGGCTTAAATACAGGGTGACCTGGGCCGATTCATTTTGCTATCGGTCAATTATCTGCATCTCAAAGGACCAGTGTACCTCACGATTCTGTCGGGTTTTGATACAAAATGAATTTTATGGATCCATAGTACTGTGATGATTTGCTTGGTATTATCCATCACGTAGATGCATTAAGCCCCTTTTTGTCAGAGCATGGCTCACATATACTGAGACATATTTTATAAATTGCCAGCATTGAACAATATCTCCTATTGTCACATTTGTCTTCACGCGAAATCATGTAGTAAGCGTATTAGCCATGCTCTGTGAGAAAGGGGCTTAATGCATCTGCGAAAAGTATCGACCCAGGTCAGCCTGCGCAGTCCGCGCAGGCTGACCTGGGCCGAAACTTTTCGCTACAGGTCAATTTTCTGTATATCAAAGGACCAGTCTACCTTATAATTAGATTAGTTGATTAAAAAAAGTGGCTATTACGGGTCCATGATCACGTGATGGCTTGATAGGTATCACGCATCGGGGAGATGCATTAAGCCCTCTTTTGCCAGAGCATGACTGATATTAAATTCGTAATGACTGTTTCGATTTCGCAGATGTCTCCTCCAAATGTAATGAATGAGTGTTGTGTTAGGTCACATCGACACTTGGCGCAAGGTTAATGAATCAAACTGAATCGATCTGCGGAGAGAGTGAAGCTGTTTGAAAACGTCGTGAATTTTGACTTGCTCTCGTCCACAGATCTATTGGCCAGTTCCAACGATTTCCAATGGGTCAGTTTCCAGAATATACCTCTTGACCACTAATTGGAAAGTAAATCGCTGTCAAGTGCTCGATTTTGTGTCAAAAATAATACTGGTCCGTATCCACCAGCCATTCTTTACCCTTTTTCCATCCGAGCCCGTTGGCGAGGCGGTAGCATGTTGGACTTGAGAGACCAGGAGCATGAGAGACCAGGGATCTCTCGTTCGAATCCCCAGCTCGGCAAATTTCTTTCAGAGGATTGATGATAGTCATTGTGACAGGATTCATTTCTCTCTCAACGCTAACCATTGTTTTAACAATGGTTATGTTAGAAAGCAGCCAGTGGCTTGGAAAAAATATCGCGCGGAGTACTGGTAAAAGAAACTCCGGGAAAGCATGGATAAGTGCACTGTCCTCCGCGATAACGAAATAATGTTGAAGACAGTGGTATACTGCTTACAAACGAAATCTTTACCCTTTACCAAACAATTCCGAGCTTAAAAGACCTTGGGGTAAAAAGCCTTTGAAAACATTGTGGGAAATGAAGAAAATGCTGGTAACCAGCATTTTCTTCTTTTCCCACAATGTTTTCAATTTCGTTTTAATTAAATCAAATCATTTTAGCCATATTTAATTAATTGTTTTCAAATTCTTTCAACATGTACGAGTCTAGAATTCCTAGTCAGGTAAAGAGTGAATAACATTTTTAGTCTAATTACGATTTTGTTTAGCCAATCAGAAACTGCGTTATATTTGAAATTTAGAACACTATTAACCTTTAAAGCGCCTTTCACGACTATAGTTGCGTTTGCGGCCAATATAGGTAAAGATCAGACTGCACAAAACCTGCAGCCTGATCTTTGATCTACACTGTCCACTTTGCTGAATCACTGTAGACAAAAGCAACCATGAAATTGCAATTATTTGGGTCTTATTTCTAGGATGAAAATGTCTGATAGGTTTATTCGGAGCTCTAAAGGTTAAGAAGAAGACTTAGGACGCGCTATAGAAAGATTTGTGAAAATGGTCCATTTTTTTTTTTTTTTATACATGCGGCATGTTAATAATATGTAATATATAATACTAGATCTAGTATATAAAATAATATGATGTTGTAACTTTCCAGGTGCTTTTATTTGATATCCAGTGAGACCGAACGTCGATCGATATGTCAAAATTTTCATACGAAGCAAGAAACCAAAGTGAGTCTGAACGTTGGTGTGTCATGATGGTCCTTTAATTATATACTTACAAATTTTAACAGCAAATTATTGCAAATATTAACAATTTCACTTGAAAACGGTAAAAAAAAATCTGGCTTAGTGGGTAAGCTAGTACCCTCGTTTTTATGAATGGCGGATGATTATAAGAGGGTAACATTTTACCAATCAAATCGTCAAATTGCGAAACAAATCTGATCGTATTCCACATGCGGTGTTACGTCATTATACTATTTACATGGCATGGGGGATTCCCCTCCCTTACTTATTGATTGGTTGGTTGGTCGGTTAGTCGATTGATTTTTTTTCCTATATTCATTTATTCATCTATCTATGTATTTATCTATTTTAATGTATTTAGTGGTTTGATAGTGAAACAGTTTGAAACAAAATTGATCAGTGCTTTCTTTCGCTGATTAATATGGGTGAAGTTAAAACTACTTGAAATATAGAATTGTAGGTCATTTATTGATTTTGCCGTTAACCTATATTTACCCTTCGTGAATCTGCCACAACCAGACATGTTGTGGCTATCGCAAGACTGAAGCCCTAGATCAGGCTACATAGAATGAGCAGTCCGAGCCAAAATTTTCACTCCCTCCTTTATTCATGCATTGTGGCGAAAACAAAACAAAACAAAAAACAAAAAAACATCATATAAAATAAAGAGATGTAGCTTAACCCCTATTAACTAAGTTAAATGTACACCTTCAAGCCGATTGTAAAGACCCAAATGATGCTATTTCAAAGTCATTCTTTGGAGAAAAATATATCCACATCGGACAGTGTAGATCCAAGATCAGACTGCACGTTCTGTGCAGTCTGATCTTGATCTACAATGTCCGCAAAAGGTCAGTGAGTCACACTTAGCAGCCTATGGGTTAACACTAGTTTGGATCTTTCTTCCTCAAAAAAATTTACCAGTTAAATGCGTTTTGAAAACGGGAGGGTCTAAAAGCGATTATTTAGCAAAATATTAGATTATTCCCCGCGGTCTCCCGCCGTTCTGTCAAGTACAGTAGACATCTGAATGACAGTATACGTCGATAAAACAAACCTGGTAAAACCTAAGTATGTATATAATTGGACTGGGTACTGGAAAAAGGGGCTTTAGGTCTTTACCAAACAACAATACCGATATTACAGACGTGTCCAAATTGAAAGCGTTTCCAGACGATTAACTTAATGTGGCTCAAACGTTGGAATTTGTCGTTTAAAAGTTAGAAACATTTTGGGAAAAGGAGAAATTGCTCGTTACTAGCATTTTCTCCTTTTCCAGAAAATTTTCAAGGGTCAAGGTCGTTGGACAGGGTCGTTCAAACTCGAGATTGTGTGGTAAAGGGTTAATGCATTCTTACAGTGCAATTTACCATTAACGATCTGACTAAAATGCCGACGTTATATAAAACATAAACAACAGACCAGAATACGTTATCCGTATCACGCATGTATTCTGCGTAGGTTTTCCGTATCACGCATGTACTTTATATAGGTTTTCCGTATCACGAATATATTCTGTGTAGGTTTTCCGTATCAAGCATGTACTCCGTGTAGGGTTTTCCGTATCACGCGTGTACTCTGTGTTTGGTTTTTCCGCATCACGCATGTACTCCTGGGGTTTTCCGTATCAACCTTGTACTCTGTTTAGAACACCTTCGTGTTCGGGGACTACTTCCATGTATTCAAAATCGGCTCTTTCCTTCAAATCTTGAAAATATGCGAAACTTTTGTTAGTATTTCATTAATATTTAATTTTGACAGTTATAGGGAAAAGATACGTGTATATAATAATTTACAGACATCTGCATTTCTGTGTGATCAGTTCATGTCTCGACCGTCGATCTCATCCGATACGCACCTCTGTACACACGCAACTCGATCTGATCCCTCGACAAAGAAATGCAGACTGTTGCAACGTTCCATGTCAAACACGTCAACGCAATACATGGATCCGCTTTGTCTGAAACCGTTAACTTTTTACCAAACGAGAAAATTTTAGACTTGTCCAAATCGAAATCACATGCAGACGACAAAATAAATGCGACTCAAAAATTCAGATTTGTTTTGGAAAGGGTAGAAAACACTGTGGGAAAAGGAGCAAATACTGGTTACCTGCATTTTCTCCTTTTCCCTCAATATTTTCCAAAGCTTTCTTTCTCAGGGTAGTTAAAAGTCGAGACTGTGTGGTAAACAGTTAGTGATGGGGTTAGGTGTTGCACTGACATGCAGAAAATTCACCAAAGCAAACACTTTCGACACAGGACTGCGGAGGCTGACATGAGTTTATAGCTTTTTTTGGCAGATGCATTAAATCACCCTTTTACAGAGCATGACACAATTATCTCTGATATTCTTACGTCAAATTGGACTTATGTATAAAATTACCAATTGCTGCTAACTTTAGTCGCCATGCTATCGAGATACTGCAGCATTTTAACTCTTTCACTGCCAATGTCGCTTTGGACATCCTTTGCGGATGGCGAAGATCAAGATCAGACTGCACAAAACGTGCAGTCTGATCTTTGATCTACGCCATCCGCTACCAGATACTACTCTTCGACCAGAATCAGCTTCGAGATGAAGCGATTATATTCTTTTAGACCTTGAGAAATGGCGTATCCGTTTATTTGGCAGAGAAAGTGTCAATGCCTTTTAAAAAGCCTATGGGGAGACGATAATACTTTCAGTAATTCAAAACTGTTACCCCACCTTCATGAAAATTGTCACATTTATTATGGCGTTGTAACCCTAATTCTGCTAAAAAACTGACATAAAATTTTCAAGCCGATAGTAAAAACCTGAATAATGTTATTTCAAGCTTTTTTTTTTTGAGAAAAAAAATATCTCCTTATCAGACAGTGTAGATCAAAGATTAGACTGCACATTTTAGGCAGTCTGATCTTGATCTACACTGTCCGCAAAAGGTCAGTGAGGCGCGCTTAACAGCCTAAGGGTTAATAAAACTTCGTTCAATCTAACAGATGCAATTTAGCCGCACTAGGTTGGAATAAGAAATGTGAAAGTTGAACACTTGATAATTCATTACCCATTTTGTAATACTTCATGAGACTGGGCTGTCGATGGGGTTGGGGTGTCTGTCATCATATTGCATACACTGTAGGGAGTGGATGTTTATTTTTCCAGTATCTTTTTTTGTAACTGAAAAATATTTTATGCCGCTTTAAACAGGTTAAGATATTTACCGCACGATCCCGAGTTTTAACGACTCTGAGAGAAAAGCCTTTTGAAAACATTGTGGGAAAAGGGAAAAATGCTGGTAAAAAAGCATTTTATTCTTTTTGCGTAATGGTTACTAATATTTCAAAGACAAATCCCATCATTTGAGCCACATTTAACCCTTTCCAAAACAAGCCCTGGTTTTCACGTGTCTGCAGTACAAGTCTTTTGAAAACACTGTGGGAAAAGGAAAAATTGCTCTTAACGAGCATGCTCGTAACGAGCAATTTCTCCTTTTCCCACAGTGTTTTCTACCCTTTTTGAGAATTTTCTGCCATTTTCATCAAATTTAAAATTGTCGTCTACAAACTCTTTCAGTTTGGACCAGTCTAACATTTATCGTTTGGGAAAGGGTTAAATTGTCGTCTGCAACTTGTAAAAGGAGTGATGTAAAATTTCAATGCATTTTAACACCGTATTGTTTACTTTTTTCCGCTAGTGGTCCTGTAGGGATAAAGGCTTCTCTTGTTCAACGCTTGAATATATTGCCAAAGGAAGACACGATGTGTTTTCATTTCTTAGAATTCCTGTTTATTGATAAAAAAAAGTAAAAGGTACACGTGATCTGGCTTCATTTATAGTACGAAAATGGCGTGGGACGAAACAAAACTTGTAACTGTATCAGTATCAATAGGTTTTTCTGACACTGATACAGGTGTTTTTGATTGTAAATGACGTCACAGTCGTTCACGAGGTGTCCAATCAGATCTAATTACCTTTGATGAACGGGTTATTTATAGAAAGCATTGAATAATTGAAATGTTGATGCTTAAATTGGAATATTACTAAAAGTAGGCTACAACTTGCCCACGCTTAACTCTTTACCAAAAGACAAAATTTTGGACTTGTCCAAATTCAAAGCATCTGCAGACGACAAGTTAAACGAGGCTCAAATGAAAATATCTGTCTCTGAGAGCGGAAAACGTTGTTTAAAAAAAAGAGAAGAAATATATACTGCCTTCATAGTTTTATTCTAGATTTAGAATGTAACGCAATTACTGATGGGTTTTACCATTTGGTTTAGCCAATCAGACATTGTGTTACTTTCAAATTCATAAAATTCTTAAAATTTGGGATGGTGGGTGAGTACTGGCCCTGGTCCATTTATCAATCAAGAGACATTTTTGAAGTTTCGTTTAACCCTTTACCAGACGACAAAATTTTAGCCTTCTCCAAATTGAAAGCATTTGCAGACGACAATTTCAGTGCGGCTCAAATGGTGTAATTTTTATTTGATAGGGTAGAAAATATTGTGGGAAAAGGAGAAAATGCTGGTTACCAGCATTTTCTCCTTTTCCCATAATATTTTCACAAGGCCTCTTTCCGAGGGTTTGGGGTAGTAAAGGATTAACTCATTTTCTCATCTTAGCGGGGAAAAAAGGCAGTCGTTGTTGCGGTTACTTTTCGTTATTTCTGTTAATATCTAACCACAAAACAGTTTCAACAATTACATTTTAGCGATTCTTACGCCGTTTACTTTTATTTTTTGAGATATTTCTTGTTTTGAATAGCCTCGAAATAGTCAAGAAAGAAAAAGCCTATAACATAACTGGTAATTGAGAACGAGAATAGGATGATGCCGTCATAAACGTTTTTGACACGCACTGCTCCCCTGCAACCTTTAACTCTTTCACTGCCCATGTCGCCTTGGATAGCATTTGCGGACGGCGTAGATTAAGATCAGGCTGCTCAAAACGTGCAGTCTGATATTTGGTCTACACCTTCTGCTTCCTGATTCCAGTCTTTAACCCTTTCCCAAACAAGCCCTGGTTTTCACGTGTCTGCAGTACAAGTCTTTTGAAAACACTGTGGGAAAAGGAGAAATTGCTCGTAACGAGCAATTTCTCCTTTTCCCACAGTGTTTTCTACCCTTTTTGAGAACTTTCTGCCATTGTCATCAAATTTTTAAATTGTCGTCTGCAAACTCTTTCAATTTGGACCAGTCCAAAATTTGTCGTTTGGGAAAGTGTTAACCAAAATCATCTCCAAATGGAACGAAAGCTACATTTTTATTCCCCGGGAATATTTGAATCCATTAAGTTGGTAGCGAAAGAGTTAACAAGACGACAAAATTTTAGACCGGTCTCTAAAATGAAAGCGTTTGCAGATGAAAAATCATGTATTGCTCAATTGATGAAATATTTCTTATAAAGGGAAGAAATCATTGTGGGAAAAGGAGAAAATGCTGGTCACCAGCATTTTCTCCTTTTCCCACAACGTTTTCATTTATTTTATTTATTATTATTTTTTTTAATTTTCCTCAGGGGAGTAAAAACTCGGGATTGTGTGGTAAAGGGATGATACTTGAACTTTATCTAAAAGTGGCAAACTGGGGAAACAAGACCCGAAACTCACGGACAACTGTAAGCGCCTGTAGCACTTCTGTACTTAAATGTCAGTTTCGAAGACAATTTTATACTCAATTTGTAGAAACCATTAATGAATTTATCAATTAACACGAATTTTGCGTAATATTGAGTCCACTGGTTTTTGTTACGCGGAGAATCTCACGTATACATGTGTCTCTTTGTGCAAAAATTTTTTTTGTTCCATCGTGCGATCAGATTGCAGTTGGTTTATTTATGTTTATTTACCGTCCCCACTGGTTGCCTATATGAGCGACGCCCTCTGGGTGCGTATTCACCTACCATTCTAAAGAACATTCTTGGTCTTGTTCTCCAAAATTTTCCAAATTTGAAAGTAACACAACTTCTGATTGGCTAAACCAAATGGTTTAGCCAATCAGAAGTTGTGTTACTTTCAAACTTGGAAAATCTTGAAGAATAAGTCTAAGAACGTTCTTAAGAATGGTTGGTGAATACGGACCCTGAAGGCTGTTAGTTGTGTTGCGCGGGGTACTGCAGGATACAGGACGAAACCCTTCCTAAGTTACGCCTGGTTCTTTAACGTGCTCGGTGTATAGCACCGTCACACGGGACCTTGGTTGACTGTCCCATCCGAAAGACCTCTAAGTAATATCTAATTTCTAGGTGGCTAGCTGCGGGGATCGAACCCACACCTTCATTTGGTCAGAAAATCGACTTTCACAAGTTCCATGCTCTACCACCGGAGCTATTGAGGCTGGTCTAAAATGGCAGTGGCTTTTACATTTTTGTCATTGACAATTATGTGATATTATTATAAGAACAATGCTCTGTGAAAAGATGGTTTAATTCATCTGCGAAAAGTATCGATCAAGGTCGGTACTTTTCGCTATTGGTAAATTTTCTTTGCGTCTAAGGACCAGTCTACCTCATGATAGAGTCGGTTATTAAAAAAGTAGCTATCATTGATCCATAGTTAAATGATGGCCGTGCTTGGTATTATACACTACAGGAATGCATTACGCCCCCTTTAGCCTGAGCTCGTATATTGGTGAATAATTGGTAAGAAATCATAATTATCACTCATTCATAATTACATTTTAATGATTTTATATATAAATCAGTAATTCTAGTCATGCTGTATGTCACGTCCACCTTGTTTTGAGACTTCACCAACTGCGTCATTAACCTCTTTTCAAGTCCAGCTGCATTTTACACCGGCCCGACCTTTTCTAGGGCTAAAATTATATTTCCCCTGAAACTATAGATGATTTAGCCGAGCCCCGGTAGCGCAGTCGGTAGAGCACAGGAATTGAGACCAGGTGGTCACTGGTTCCAATCCCCAGCTTGGCCAGTTTCTTTCCGTGGGTTGATGATAGTCATTCCTATCTCACCGTTGATCATTGTTTCTACGACGGTTTATGTAGAAAAGCAGCCAGAGGCTTGGGATGAATATTGTGCAAAGTACTGGAAGAAGAAACATCAAAAAAGCAAGCATGGGTGTAGTGGCCGCCGCGATATAACCGAAATAATGTTGAAAACGGCGTCAAATATCAAGCTAAAAAACTAAAGATGATTTTTGGCAGTGCAGAATTTGATAGCAGATTGTGTAGATCCGAGATCAGACTGTACGGTCTGTGCAGTTTGATTGTGATCTATGCAGTCTGCAGAGGTTATCATAAATGCCATAGACAGTGAAAAGAAATCGATATTCTCGCCTTACATTTCTAGTTAAGGTGCATTTGAGTTATACCCCAGCAACAGTGGGTTTGATACAATTTGTAATTGTGATATTTCGAAAGGTAATCTGTTACCTTTACGCATTGATATCAGATATTATTGCAATACCAGTGAGTAATTACTGATCGTCATAATTGTCGTCTCTTCCTAATTAAATCTCATATGAATAGATCTGTATCATTAGTCCTATGTCACCGCCACCTTGATTAGTTACTTCTAGCACATGTACGACCGTATTACGTAAATATAATGTTTCAATGCATTTAGAAAGTAACACAACTTCTGATTGGCTAACCCATTTGATTTAGCCAATCAGGAGTTGTGTAACTTAGAAAATCTTGAAGAATTAGACTAAGAACGTTCTTAAGAATGGTTGGTGAATACGAACTAGGGTAGGGTTTGCCGTAACTCTTTCAGCGCGAAACTTAGAAATCCGATCGGTTTCGAAAATACAATCATATGAAACAAGCTTAAAATAGCAAACGGTATAGATTCAAGGTCAGACTGCACGTTTTGTGCAGTCTGATCTTGTTCTATGCCGTCCGCAAAAGTCCCTATTTTCACCTATGGCGCTGACAGGTTTAAAGAGCAAATTCAGGCATTTTCTTCTTTTCCCACAGTGCTTTCAAAAGCTGTTTTGCCCTAGGGTCGTTAAAACACGATATTGCTTGGTAAGATTAGTATTATCATCACGGACTGACATGGTACTACCAAGCTTTGATTGACCTCGAGTACATCTACCAGTCCACTCACTTGTTGAGCTAGCAACGTTATCATTTAACGTCATAGATATCAGAACTTTGAAATGCAGCGAATATTTTGATTGATTTTCTGAAGGGGTCAGGAAAGATAACTTTCCCGGCTTATTTTTGAGCCATGCTCTGGGAAAATAGGGCTTAATGCACATGCAAACCCTATCGACCCAGGTCAGCCTGCGCAGTCCGCGCAGGCTGACCTGGGCCGAAACTTTTTGCTATAGGTCAATTTTCTTCAGCTCAAAGGACCAGTGTACCCCGTGATTCAGTTCGTTGTTATAAAAACTGGATTTTATTGGTCGATAATTACGTGATGACTTGCTTGGTATCATGCATCACGGAGATGCATTCAGCTCTCTTTTTGCCAGAACATGGCTCATTCATTACGCGTATCATCTTACTTGTTGGCTTCTTACTGTATGTTTATGAAAAACAGAGAGAAATAAATTTTAAAGTGACTGATCAAATATTGAAGATTAAAACACCAATCCCATCAATAATTACAGAGAAACACCAAAGATAAAACGGTAACTCTAACATAACACCTGAATTCGGCTCTCTAGACACAGTGCTACGGAAGCGTGGTAAAATCGACGTCATTCTGTATAAAGTGACGTCATTCTAGAATAGCCATGGTTTACTCTAGGGAATTGATCCGCGTCCGCTTTTATATACTAAGTATGAACTTGTTTTCCTTTAAACAAGAACTGGTTATGCTAGAATCGAAATAAACTTCTTTCTATCGTGGTTCATCGTTCAATAAACCACGGTTGTGAGTTATGAGTCGCAGTGAATAAACCACTCGGGCTATCGCCCTCGTGGATTATGTATTGTGCCTCATAACTCAGAACCGTGGTTTATTGAACGATCAACCACGACAAACAGAAGATTATTTGTTTATTAGATAATAGAACTTGATTTGAAATTTTGCAAGCATATATCCTCTGCCTTTTACCACTGACTGACTTAATAACATATTTGAAAACATCCTCCTGAAATAGAAATAGCGAAAAGAAAATAAGATTCAACCTGTTGCCAAACGACTATGTCTGTTCTTTTCAAAACATCAAAAGTCAGAAGTCACAGCTGATCTAATATACATGTATATTTCGAATGATTGTCATTCACGTCGCAGGTCGTTTGAAAACACAAGAAAAGTACCAGAAATGATATATTACCTCATATTACACAATGGTTTCCTCTGTCGCTGGACCACAGAAAATCGACCATTTCAATTAAATTTAATTTGCATCTTTAAGGATAGGAAGTCATTGCTTATAGTGTATAAAGGAGCTATGCTCTGGCCAAAGGAGGCTTAATGCATGTCCGTGATACATGACGTCAAGCAGGTCATTAACTAATTGTGGATCCATAAAATCCATTTTGTCTAACAACCGACTGAATAATGAGATACACTGTTCCTTTGACATGCAGAAAATTGATCAAAAGCAACAAGTTTCAGCCCAGGTCAGCCTGCGCGGACTTCACAGGCTGACCTGCGTCGATACTGTTTGCAGATGCAATAAGTCCCCTTTTCACAAAGCATTATTTTATAACAAGGCAATTTTGTCCCTTCGGACTACTGTACTGAGGGGTTTTTGTCCTATGGGGCTTTTGTCCATGGAACTTTCGTTCCAGGGGCTGTCGTCCTATGGCGCTTTCGTTTATCACCCCGCTTATTCATGCGTTCCTTGGGTTTCTTCTACGGACAGACGCAATCGCAAAGAACCAAAAATTTAAAGTTATTGACCTCCAAGACAATATTTAGACGTCAAATACTGACAGTGAAAGACATCAGAAGTAACGAATCACGAAACATCAGATTCAACCCTTTTGTCCCCGATTTCATAAACTGGTCCTCTTTCGACGGAGGAAAATATCAATTCACTACAGCTCCGAAGATTGTTATTATGTAGGGTTGACGGGCGGTATACAGGCAAGCGGACGGTATAGATCTAAGATCAGACTGCACGTTCTGTGCAGTCTGATCTTGGATCTATACCGTCCGCAAAAAGCCTCCGTTTTCGCCTACGACGGCGAAAGAGTTAAAATCAGATAAGGATGGTCATATCTCCATCTATAAATATTTATAACCATATAAACTTGCATTATAATCTGATAAAACCGTCCGTTTGTCGACCACAAATGTCTAACTGAAAGTCTGGTTTCGTAGAATTAGCGGAATACAGGATGGGGCGGAAATTGAAATTTACAGCTCCGTGACGTAACAAATTAGACCAAAGTACGGAAATGAGAAAGTTGACGTTCGCGAACTGTTGAAATAAACCCGTTTGCGTAAAATTACTTGTCACGCAAAATCCTAACTCTGGTCAGGTCGGCACTTTTTACCACACCGTTTTCCACATTATTTCAGTTATATAGCATCAGCCAGTGCACCCATCCATGCTTCCCTGTACATCGCTTTTTGTCTCAGTAATTCTCAGTGTATTCTTCCCAAGCCACTGGCTTCTTTCCCACATAACCATCGTCGAAACAATGATCAAAGATAAGAAAGGAAATCATCCTGTCACAATGATTATCATCAATCTTCGAACAGATATTAGCCGAGCTGGAGATTCGAATAAGCGGCCCACTTGTTCAGTGAAGCCCTGGGCGTTACCGACTGAGATACCTGGTTGGGCGCTATCTTTTGTAGCCATGTGGTAGAGTGTTTGCTTATGAATCAGGAGATTGTTGGTCAGATCCCCGGCCCTGGGCATGTTAGTTACCAACCCGACGGATAGTCGTGATATATAACAAAGAAATATACATGAATGCAGTTAGGTCTTCGCTTTTCAGGCGAAATCAGCAGTGAACTAAAAGAAACATACTTGGCCACTCTGGCATGAGAGAGCAGACACACGTCACGAATGAAATGTTGAATTCATCAGTGATGGAATAAATGTTTAGGAAAACACGGTTGATTGACTAATTGATTGATTGATTATGTGGGTGGGTCGCAAAATGGATGGGTGGGTTGTTGGGTGGGTGGGTGCGTCGGTCGGTTGGCTGGGTAAATAGTAGGTTGGTTGGTTTGTTGGTCAGTTTGTTAGTTGGTTGGTTGGTTGAATGATTGAAAGTTGGTGTATTGCGCCGGTTTTAACATTAATTCATTTTATCATGGCGACATCTCACTTATTCATGTATATCCATGGTTTCATCAGTACAAGGTTATGGCTCTGAAGTGTCTTGCCAAAGAACACGACCACGAAAAAACCCAGCAAGGAAATAGTAGCGTCCCATGCTATATCGCCACATCTTAATAAGTGGAGTCTTACTCTGATTAACTCTACTATAGGACGAAATTTTCGCTGGTACATATTCGATGGAATGCGGCATAGACACAATAGAAAACACTGTGGAACAATGAGAAAATGCTGGTAACAAGCATGCTTTTTTAACTCTCAATGTTTTCTTTCCTTCACTAGACAAATCCCATCCTTTGGATTAGGTTTACTTTCTCGGCTAAAAGAGCTTTT
Source organism: Tridacna gigas (assembly GCA_945859785.2). Taxonomy (NCBI): domain Eukaryota; kingdom Metazoa; phylum Mollusca; class Bivalvia; order Cardiida; family Cardiidae; genus Tridacna; species Tridacna gigas. Next base: position 57,421,987 of record OX244040.2, on the reverse strand, counting down.
TTTAAAGATACATCCTTACAGCCAGTGAGAATTGTTCAGAATTTTAGTATGTCGTGTAAACATGGATAAATTACCGACATACACGGGATAAATACGTATGAGCCATGCTCTGGCTAAAGGGGGGCTTAATGCACCTTCGTGGTACATTATACCAAGCAAGTCATCAAAAAATTATGGATCCATAAAAGCAAATTTTTTTTTTTTTTTTTTTTTAATAATCGACTTAATCATGACGTTCACTGGTCCTTGGACATACAGAAAATTGACCAGTAGCGAAAAGTTTCGGCCCAGGTCAGCCTGCGCGGACTGCGCAGGCTGACCTGGTCGATACTTTTCGCAGATGCACTAAGCCCTCTTTTCACAGAGCATGGCTCATATATAAAAAATCTTCGATTTAAAACCGGAAACGTCATAGCAGTGATTTCTTTGATGACCTCCAGAAAATGAAATTCATTTTCTATCTGTCGAAATCTATGCAACTCTGCAACTGTGATGGGCATCATTTTGAATGAAGATACAAGAATGATCATAGTTTGATAAAATAAAGATGATATGGGCTAAACAAAATTGGCTGAAAATGTAAATAGATGTATCTTTAACCCTTTACCACAATGCCGCCTTTTAACGACCCTGGGAAAGAAGCCTTTTTGAAAACATTGTGGAAAAAGGAGAAAATGCTGGTAACCAGCATTTTCTCCTTTTCTCCTTTTCCCAGAATTTTTTTCTACCCTATCAAAGAAAAATTGCACCATTTGAGCCACATTGAAATTGTCGTCTGCAAATATTTTCAATTTGGACTAGGCTAAAATTTTGTCCTCTAGTAAAAATCATGTTGTCTGATAAGTAATCAAGGAAACATTAAAATAGAGAACTGTCACCATTAAATATACATAGTAAAATTAGTGTTGCACCCCCTGTGTTTTTTACCGGGTTTGATTTTCTGACGTGAATGAGATAAAATTGGGTCGAAATTAGAATTCGGCTGCTGCATACACCAACAGACTCGTCTTTTGCCCATAAAATGAACTGAACTGAGGTATCCCTTGACCTCATGGTAAGTGGGAATCTTTTGCCTAGATGTTGCTTTCAAATTTAAGAAAAACGAGAAGCGTTTAAGTTTGGTTAAAACAGGGAATTTAATGTCGAAACAAAACTTACGACAGGTTGAAAGTGACCTGCAGAGAATGGACACACAAAATCAGGCAATATTGCGTACTTCCGCCCGGGGCATGCAAAACAGCTTGCAGTCTTTGTCTCACACCTCTCACGAGAGGTTGAAACAGATCGATCAGTAGCTGCTGCCATGAGGTTAAGGGATACCTCAGTTCATTCCATTTCAGAGACAACAGACTTGTTTGTTCTTGTATACAGCAGCCAGATTCTAATTTCCAACCCATTTCATATCATTCACGCCAGAAAATTAAACATGTTAAAAACACAGGGGGTGCAACACTAATTTTATTATGTATACATAATATGCAATTCCACAATCATGAGAAGCGAATCGGGCATATTTCCAAAATATCTGATTATCTTAATATTTTAACTCTTCACCAAACGACAAAATTTTGGTCTCGACCAATTTGAAAGCATTTGCAGACGACAGTATAAATGTAGCTCAGGTGATAATTTTCTGTCTGTGATTGGGTAGAAAACAATGTGGGAAAAGGAGAAAATGCTGGTGACCAGCATTTTCTCCTTTTCCCACAATGTTTTCCAAAGCCTTCTTCGTGCGGATCATTAAAACTGAGGATTGTGTGATAAAGGTTTAATTATGATACGTTATGATGATAAATCCTAATCGCTTTAATCCGCCCTCTCATGCAAATCTCTTACTCTATTTATCAGCTCTCTCTCCTCATTTGCATAATTACCGGAATAGGCGCGTAATGATACACTGCCTGCTGAAACCTTACCCCTGACCTTTCACTAAATTTTAAGCCCGTCCAAATTGAAACAGTTTGCAGACGACAAAGATCAATTAACGATGAATGAATATCACAGATAACGAAATTCGGATTTGAAAGGGTTAAAAATATACTGGGAAAAGAAGAAAATGCTGGTAACCTGCGGGTTTTTTTTTTTTTGAAACCTTTCTTCCCAGGCGTTATAAAGCAAGGGATTGATTGGTTTATCCCGAGTAAAGCACGATTTCGCTGCAGTAAATTGGAAGATATATTGACATTTAAGAATCAAGTCGCAAACGGTGTAGATCTAAAATCAGACGAAATATTCAACGATGTGTGATCTGAGTTTAACCCTTTACCACACAATCCCGACTTCTAACGACTCCGAGAAAGAAGCCTTTTGAAAATATTGTGGGAAAAGGAGAAAATGCTGGTAACCAGCATTTTCTCCTTTTCTCACAATGTTTTCTACTCTTCTAAAAACAAATCTCAATTTTTCAGTCACATTCATGTTGTCATCTGCAACTGCTTTCACTTTGGAAAAGTCTAAACGTTTTTTTATCGTCTTATAAAGGGTTAAACTGTACACTATCTGCCTAGACGGCAATGATACCCCATGACAGATAATTACAAAAGAACTTTTTTTTTTCAACAGAAGTACTTTATCGGCGGAGGAATTACATTTTGGCGGATGAAGAATCATTTTCTCGCCGGAAATGTGTGGAAAATTTGCCTAAAATAGCTAGCCACAACTTAAAAAAGGAAAATAGATACTTTTTATCTCCCGCCCTAATGATACACTGACCGAATAACATTTAAAGAAAAAAACCTATTGAGCCGTGCTCTGTGAAAAGGGGGCTTAATGCATCTGCGAAAAAGTATCGACCCAGGTCAGCCTGCGCAGTCCGCGCAGGCTGACCTGGGCCGAAACTTTTCGCTATTGGACAATTTTCTGTGTGGCAAAGGACCAGTCTACCTCATGATTCAGTCAGTTGCTAGAAAAAAATCGAATTTTTGGATCCATGATCGTGTGATGACCGTTTTGATGTCATGCGTCACGGGGATGCATTAAAGCCCCCCTTTTGTCAGAGCACGACTCAATTACTAATATGTAGGCCTACTCATAATATTTGAACCTTGGTCAATTAATCCTTTGCCAAATAATGATTGAAAAGAGTCCCAGGAAGAAGCCTTTGAAAACTTGGTGGGAAAAGGTGAAAATGCTTGCAACCAGCATTTTTTTCTCCTTTTCCCACAATGTTTTCTACACTTTTAAAGTTAGATATCATCATTTAGGTTACATATCATTTGTCGTCTGCAACTGCTTTCAATTTGAATAAGTCTTGATATGTGTCATTTAGTAAAGAGTTAACTCTTTTCTTGTTAGGGAAGTAAATTGGACATTTTTTTAAGGTTTTATGTTTTAGAGTACTACTTTGAATGACGATGCATTTCTTTCATACTTTACGATCAGGCTGCGAACAGTTTTGTGCAGTCTGATCTTGATCTACACCGTCTGCATCCTCCACTTAAATTGTCTTTGGTAGTTAGAGCGTAAGTGTTTTTTTTTTATAAACTCTCATCAAAAGGCAAACTTTCAGATGCGACCAAAGTGAAGGCATTTATAGGCGACACATTTAACCCTTAAGCTGCTAATCGCGACCCACTGACCTTTTGCGGACAGTGTAGATCAAGATCAGACTGCACAAAACGTGCAGTCTGATCTTTGATCTACAGTCCGATACGGTATTTTCTTTCCGGTGAAATCAACTTTGAAACCGCAATGTTTGGGCTTTTAGTATTGAGTAGAAATTTGCGTTTCATTTATTCAGCAGCTTAAGTGTTAATGTGGTTTAAATCGAGTATTTTTCTGTAACCATTAGACTGTTAATTAAGTTAAATAAAACTTTTAAGCCGATAGTAAAAAACCCGAACAATGTTTTTTTTTAAACTAATTTGTTTCGGAGAAAAATATCTCCTTATCGGACAGTGTAGATCCAAGATCAGACTGCACGTTCTGTGCAGTCTGATCTTGATCTACACTGTCCGCAAAAGGTCAGTGAGTCGCGCTTAGCAGCTTAAGTGTTAATAAGGTAGAAAACATTCTTAGAAAAAGAGAAAATGCTGGTTACCAGCATTTTTCTCTTTTTCGAACAATGTTTACTAAAAGGATTTACCTCAGGGTCGAAGTTTTGGGAAAGTGGATTTTTAAAGGAGCTAGAAATTACTAATCGAGATGAATTTCTAACTGCCACGATGTGATATTTATCTATTTCTCGCATGTTATTGCATTTAATCGCATGTTTGTCTTTAACTGCCTGTCAATTTGTCCGTACTTGATTCTTTGCATCAAGACTTGATCCTGTGTCAGGGAGAGAGAGAGACAGACGGACGGACGAACAAAAGGGTAGACAGAGGGACAGACAGACAGACAGACAGACAGACTATGATGTGATCCTATCTTTTAACCCTTTACCTGAAAACAAAATTTCGACTCTTTAATTTCAATAGATTTTACGATCAACAAAAATTAATCCTTGCTCAAATGATGGAATTTTCCTTTCAAAGGGCAGCAAACATCGTCGGAAAAGGAGAAAATGCTGGTTACCAGCATTTTCTCCTTTTCCTACAATGTATTCGAAAGCCTTATTTCCTAGGGTCGTTAAAACCCGGGATTGTATGTTAAAGGATTAAGTAGAGGTAAAAAAAACTGTTTTTAAAGGGGCATTACTCCAAGTTTACGTTTCTAAAGATTTTTGGGTCATCTGAACAAAGATTTGTACTTTTCATTCGCTTGCAAAGATGAATTTAAAATTAAAGCAAAGACAGAAATACAGACAAAAAACAAGACAAAATAAGGACGATTGTTTTTGTACTTATACTGTAAAATTTCCTTCCTTTACTGTTAGTAACGGTATTGCTGTTAATGAACTAGGGATAAATACATTTTTTTTTTTTAATTTGGCGAAATATCGGTTGGCCACATTGCTCAACTGATAGAGTTGCCAATTACAATTTAAAAAGTCGTGGGGTCGAGTCTTATCGGACGAAGCTTTTTCGTTTTTGTTTTCTTTTTTGTCCCCACCCCCATCCCCCGCCAATTTCAGAGTAATAGTCGCTATGTCCTTATGTTTTTTCTTACGAAATATCAACTTTCTTCCTGCAAAAAAATATTTCGGGTCAAAATCTAGTTTAGCGCCTCTTTAACTCTTAACCACAAAATCCCGATTCTAAACGACCTTGTGAAATAAGCCTTTTGAAAACCTTGTGGGAAAAGGAGAAAATGCTGGTTACCAGCATTTTCTCCTTTTCCCACAATGTTTTCTGCCCTTCCCAAATCAAAAGTCACTTTTGTAGTCACATTTATTTTGTCGTCTGCAAATGCTTTCAATATGGACTAGTCTAAAATTTTGTTGTTTGGTAAAGAGTTAAGCTATCAGAACACTGAAAGATTTGCGGTGTACTCTACGCTAAACTGCGTAGCTTACCATATAGCATGTATGACTTTGGTATAAATAAAAGCTAGGAAAGCGTGGGAATCTACACTTTCTCACGTCACATTACCGAAATTGTGCAAAAATGGATCGTAAAGCTAACTTACAAACTAACACCAAATAAAGATTACTAGTACATGTATCTGCTATCGTTCTTCTCTCTCATCCCTACATTTTATTCCTGATAACAAGTTTGCTTTGCCACCATTCCTGCCAATTTACAAGACACACCAGTTTATACCTTCCCAAAATCTATAAAGTTCACGTTTCAATGTTCTAACGTCCTGGTGTCACGTTTCCCGCATATTTCTATCATTGAACTGGTCGAATTTCATTCCGGATGCATCATTACTAAATATTTAACACATTTGGACGACTTTACGTTGTAAACGTGCGCTATCATAAAATAGTACAAGATCTGTTGTAATGATTGCACAATCAATATAAGCCATGCTTTAGGAACAGGTGGTTTTAATCCATTTCCGTAATGCGTTCTAGCAAGTAAGGCATCACGTGATTATGGATCCAGAAAATCCGGTTTGTCTAACAATCGACTGAATCATGAGGTAGAATGGTCCTTAGACACGCAAAAAAGAAAAAGACCAAAAGCATAAAGTTTCGAAGCGAACTGCGCAGGCTTGCGTGAGTCGATATTTTTTGCAGGGGCATTAAGCTCCCTTTTCATACGGCTTACTTATGTCGGTCATGACCCCCTTTACCTCCCGAGCATTATGGAGTAATCTGAGCATTCTCCGTTAGTGTGCAAGTTTGTGGGCTCGGTACCCGGAAGTGTTATATCAATATCTATGGATAAAATATCGGTAGTATGAACTTCCTGTCCAAGAAGCCAGGATTGGTTTCCATGTGTTAAGAGACATGAATTGTTCAACCAAAAACTATATACGAGGGCTGATTGATAAGTTGTTAGCCTCATATGTAAGGGCTTAACTTTTGGCGGACATATTGCATTGCCTTACAACGCAATCTCCTTCAGTACCTATATACTTCAGCGATGTTTAAGGGCCACAATGCCACTTTTAAAAGACTCCCTTTCTTGACTGTTCAGATTGTCCTCCACTGCTTGTTTGACGTCATCATCTGACCGAAAGTGGGTACCGGAAATGGCCTCTTTTTCAATTTCAGAAATTGTTGAAAGTCTGGTGGAGCGAGATTAGGCGAATAAGGCGGATTCTCAATCAATTAAAAGCCCCAATCGTTAATGGCAGCCATGAAAATGACAGCCTTGTGAACAGGGGCATTGTTTTGGTGGAACAGCACATCTTTATTGAGTTTTCCGTGGCGCTTGAGTTTATTAGGTTCTTTCAACTGCCTAGGAAGTGATACTCAATATGTGTCATTGACTGTTCGTCCTTTTTGTAGATAATCTACCATCAGAATACCATCAACACCCCCCAAAACCGAGGCTATAACCTTTCCAGCTTACGGAACAGTCTTTGCCTTCTTTGGCGGGGTGTTTCCATTATTTAGACTGTTGTCTGGCCTCTGGGGTGAATGATGGACCCACGTTTCATCCATAGTCACAAACCTTTGTAGAAAGTTAGCAGGGTCTTCCTCTAAAAGCGTCAGGGCCCGTATTCACCAACCATTCTTAAGAATATTCTTCGTCTTACTCTTCAAGATTTTCTACATTTGAAAGTAAAGCAACTTCTGATTGGCTAAACCAAATGGTTTCACCAATCAGAAGTTGTGTCACTTTCAAGGAAGTAACACAAGTTCTGATAGGCTAAAACATTTGGTTTAGCCAATTAGAAGTTGTGTCACTTTCAAAGTCAGAAAATTCTGGAGAATAAGACTAAGAACGTTCTAAAAAATGATTGGTGAATACGGGCCCTGATTAGCGTGCGACAAAGCCCGCAGGGTGTGCTTCTGATAAACTGCCAGGAGTCTTGGTACACAACGCGCTGAATGTTTTCCCATATCAAGCTCTTCCGTAAGAATGGAATATTAATCTATCCTGTGAAATCCCAACTCTATTGGCTATATATCTCTGTAACTCTCCTGTCAGCCATAACAAATCTTGAACTTGATTGACGATTTCTAGGGCTACAACCAGAGCTCCAGATAAGAGAGAGTGATGGTATTCTAAATCCACTATTTCTCTTCCAAAGTCTATGTTGTGGGTACTCATTAGAATCGTCTCATCGAGACGATTCTAATGAGTACCCATAACATAGGGTTTAGTTGAGAATAATTAATATTTTCAATTCTATAATCAAACTCACTCCCTCTATCTGGAGCTCTGGTTACTACGTGATAAGCCTTTTCGGGACGGGCGTCGCCCTCAAGGCTCTGCTGCCTGCTGAGCTTAAATTTCGCCACCAACCTTGTAACTGTAGCATATGAACGGCACTCGTCACAACTCGGCCGATTCCGTACCTACATCTAACCTCGTTCGTATAATGGAGGCTTCCATTTTGAACTACCAATCACATGATCTTAAATATGGCGACGCCCCTGTAGATCGCTTAGCAACGACATGAACAACCACGATGCAGTTATTCACTTCTATCGATCTGTCGATGAAAGCTCCCAACGAAATTGATAAACTACGCTAAAAATTGAATGTACAAACTGTTTGCCGACTGAAATATTCTTAGAAAGATAACGATAGAAAATTTACTCACGTTTTCTTTTTTAAGACGAGATTTACAATTTTAATAACGGTAAAGCGGTGTGCTTCCGGAGATGTGCGAAATGTACCGTGTAGGTGCATATCAAGCTACGTGATACAGCTGAGAGATTTGATCACCAGATCACCCGAGGTATGCCGAATGATCAAGCTACGTGATACAGCCGAGGGATTTGATCACCGGATCACCCGAGGTATGCCGAATGATATGAACGGGTACCATTCCATGGCGTTGCTACCGTATCAATATGGATATCCTTAGGTGATAGGCTGTTGTTATGCAAAATTTGAATTATTGCTCTTTCAGAGATTTCGTCAATTTTGCAAAAGTTACTTGCCTTCTTTAGTTTACTACCTCTCAGATATAAACCGATCAAAAGACACCAGTCCTCGGGTTCAAAGCTTTTGAATCGTCAGAGAAAAGCGAGAGCTGAAAAACGACACCTTTGCTTAATCCCTTCAACTTAAGGCTCGTAACTTATCAACCAGCCTTCGTAGGAATCACTCTAGACTTTGCTGGCAAGGTTAATTTTCATTATTTCTCTTCGTATTTAGCCACAAAGAAAGTTTCAATATTCATCTCCTAGTACCTCTTACGCCGTCTATCTTTATCAAAGCTATTTCTTGTTGTTTTTTTTTTATGTCAAGAGATGGTGCTTAGTTACAAATCCTGAACTGGTATACTATTTTGGGACGAAGGATAGGTCTCTTTTTTTTTTCTAAATTATATTTAGTACGCCTCGTTACTACTTAAACAGTTCCCGCTGTTAGAGAAATTCCAAATTAGTTTCGACTCTATGTTGTGCTTGGTTGGAAGGATAGACGTTGAATTCTAGATTAGTAAACGAGGATGGTTTGTCAGGGATCAATTTAGCACGTTTACCATAACGAGGTGTGTAATGCAAACTATCGTTTAACCCTTTACCACACAATCCTGACTTTTAACGACCCTGTAAAAGAAGCCTTTTGAAAACCTTGTGGGAAAAGGAGAAAATGCTGGTTACCAGCATTTTCTCCTTTTCCCACAATGTTTTGTACCCTTTCCAAAACAAATTTCAATTTTTCAGTCACATTTATTTCGTCATCTGCAAATGCTTTGAATTTGGACCAGAGTAAAATTTAGTCGTTAGGTAAAGAGTTAACCCTTTACCTAACGACAAAATTTTAGACTTGTCCACATTGAAAGCACGTGCAGACAAAAAATTAAATGTGACTTAAAATTTGAAATTTTGTTTTTGGAAGAATAGAAAACATTATGGAAAATGGAGAAAATGCTGGTGACCAGCATTTTCACCATTTCCCACAATGTTTTCAACGGGCTTCTCCTCGGGGGCCCAGATTTTGTGCTAAAGGGCTACCGCTTTATCTACCGATCCCGTTTTTAAGGACCCTGTGGAAATGAACTTTGGAAAACATTGTGGAAAAAGGAGAAAATGCTGATGACCAGCGCTTTCTCCTTTTCCCACAATATTTTCTACCCTTTCCAAAAAGAAAAAGGCTATCATTTTAGCTTAAACGATTTGTTTTCTTCCAGTTAGCTTTTCATATAGAATGTTCTACATTTATGTCGTTTTGTAAAGCGTTAAGTTACTCCCCCTCAAGAAGCACGAAATTGGTTGAGTTCATAAGACCTAGCAGTGTGCTAAATAAAAGAAATGAAACTTTCAAGCCGATAGTAAAAAAACCCTAATTTTCCTATTTCAAAGGTATTTTATGGAGGAAAGATATATCCTTATCGGACAGTGTAGATCCAAGATCAGACTGCACGTTCTGTGCAGTCTGATCTTGATCTACGCTGTCCGCAAAAGGTCAGTGAGCAAGCAGCTTAAGGGTTAAGTTGTAAGAACATGTTTCACAGTCGATGTTAAATAGATAAGTTTAAATGGAGTTTTCAGATTGTTTTTACAGTCTCATCTGTCTGTGTGTCTTTGTATCTATGTGTCTGTCTGTGTGTCTGTCTGTGTGTCTTTGTGTTTGTCCGTGTGTCTTTGTGTCTGTCTGTGTGTCTTTGTGTCTGTCTATGTGTCTTTGTGTCTGTCCGTGTGTCTTTGTCTTTGTGTGTCTTTGTCTTTGTGTGTCTTTGTGCCTGTCTTTGTGTCTGTCTTTGTGTGTCTTTGTCTTTGTGTGTCTTTGTGTCTGTCTCTGTGTCTGTCTTTGTGTCTGTCTTTGTGTCTTTGTGTCTGTCTTTGTTTCTGTCTGTGTGTCTTTGTGTCTGTCTTTGTGTCTTTGTCTTTGTGTTTCTTTGTCTTTGTGTCTGTCTTTGTGTCTGTCTGTTTTTGTGTCTGTCTGTCTTTGTGTCTGTCTTTGTGTCTGTCTGTGCCTTTTTGTCTGTCTGTCTGTCTGTCTGTCTGTGGTCACAATGACAACCTTTATTGTGAAAGGCGCTTTAAGGTTTCAGACACACAAAAAAGCTTGTCGGAATTTCACATTTCTCCTAATACCGAGAAAACTAAGAAATTATGCAAAAAAAAATATGTGGGATTAACGCAATTATTCTTGAAATGGCAATTACTTTATTCCCCGCCGTTTTCCCTCTACCTAGGTGGACCAATCACAGCTCTTTGTTTTATTTGCCTTTGTAACCAATCAAGGACGAAGATGAGGCTGCTAATTCTAAAGATCTGATCTTTGATCTACACAGCATACAGATGGATACCTTCTGGTCAAATATAAATGAAAGGAAAATTTCCACTCAGTATTAAAAACCCAAATATTGCAATTTTAAAGCCAATTTTTGCAGAGAGTAAATACCGTATCGGACAGTGTAGGTCAAAGATCAGACTGCACGTTCTGTGCAGTCTGATCTTGATCTACACAGTCCGCAAAAGGTCGGTGAGTCGCGCTTCGCAGCTTAAGAGTTAAACTACAATAATTAATCTTTCATCTTGGCCGAGAGCGGCATCTTCGCTTCTGTGCAGTTTTATCCCTTTACCATACAATCCCGAGTTTTAACGACCCTGAGTAAGAAAGTATTTCGAAAAAAAAAAAATGTTTGAAAAGGAGAAAATGCTGTAACAAGCATTTTACCAGCATTTTCTTCTTTTCCCACATTGGTTTCAACGCTATCAAAGACAAACTTTATCGTTTGAACTACCGTTTAATTGTCGTCTGCAAGACCTTTCAATTTGGACAAGTCTAAGATTTTGTTGTTTGGTAAAGCGTTACGGTGTGAATTTTGTAATCAATTTTGGGCATAATTGAGGGATTCTCCAGTCGGAAAAAGTAATTTTCGTTTTTTATCCAATATTTTACAGTGTCAATCTTTATACAAAACAAGGTATTTTACAAATTAAACATGTAAAAAACAGGAATGACGAAGCATTTTACGGGAATGGAGTCTGTTTTTATTTTCTATTTCTACTTTTTTGTCATGAATTCTATGAAAGTCATTTAGGGAAAATAACTGGTTGGTTGGTTGTATGGTGTTTAACACCGTTTTCAACATTATTTCAGTTATATCGCGGCGGCCCGTGCACCTACCCATGCTTTCCTGGAGTTTCTTTTACCAGTACTCCGTACAATATTCTTTCCAAGCCACTGGCTGCTTTCCCACATAATCATCGTCGAAACAATGGTTAGCGGTGAGATAGAAATGAATCCTGTCTCAATGACTATCATCAATCCTCGAAAAGAAATTGGCCAAGCCGGGGTCGAACCAGCGACCTCCTGTTCTCAAGTCCTGTATGCTACCGACTGAGCTATGCGGGCTTGGCTTCATGATTTTGAATGCTCATATCAGTTGGCCCATGCTCTGTGACAAGGGGGTTTAATGCAATTGCCAAAAAAAACCAAAAAAAAAACAAAAACAGAAAGCCATTGACGAAGCGACCCAGGTTACCCGTCGCAGTCCGCGCAGGCTGACATAGTTGTTTTTCTACATATCCAAGGATCATGGTACCTCAGGACTCAGTCGGTTTTTAGATACAATCGAATTTATGGGTCCATAGTCATGTGATGTCTTGCTTGGTATCATGCATCACGAAGATGTGTTAAGCCTCTTTTTACCAGAGCATGACTAATTTATTTTACAGTCAGTGGTCTTGCACGGCACAGTGGTAAAGCAAGGACTTGAAATCTTGAGGTGCAGAGTTCGATTCTCGCTTGAAGCACTGTGTCTTTCGTGGTAGTGTCTTTGGGCAAGAGACTTCAGAACTCTAGGCTCATACCAATGAAACCCAGGACGCACGTGAATAAGCGAGCTGAAATAACATTAAAGGCAGGGTAATCCGCCAATCAATCAATCAGTCAGTCGATCGATCGATCAATCAATCAATCAATCAATCAATCAACCAACCGACCGACCGACCGACTGACCGACCGACCAACCAACCAACCAATCAATCAATCAATCAATCAATCAACCAGCCAGCCAGCCAGCCAGCCAACCAATCAATCAATCAATACGTTTACATTCAAAGAATTCACGAAGACATTATTTTCTATTTCACAGGTTTACACAAAGACAATGATGGGATTTGACAGAGACACCGTGTTGACTATATATTCTATGTTCTTACTTGGGCTTATTCATCTGCCCAGGATTTACTCCTTCAAGGTATGGTTGCTTTTTCTACACTATCAACGTCAAAAAAAAAAATGTTCTTCGTATGCTTATATTTGAGCCATGCTCTGTGAAAGGGGGCTTAATACATCTGCAAAAAGTATCGACCCATGTCAGCTTACATCTGCAATACATACATCTGCAAAAAGTATCGATCCATGTCAGCTTGCGCAGTCCGCGCAAGCTGACATGGGTCGAAACTTTTTGATACTTGTAAATTTTCTGAATGTCCAGGGACCAGTCCACCTCATGAATCAGTCGGTTGTTAGACAAAATGGATTTTATGGATCCATGATCCCGTGATGACTTGCTTGGTACAATGCATCTCGGAGATGCATTAAACCCCCGATTGCCAGAGCATTACTCATTTAGCTTTTGCTTTATTGTCCTTGACTGATGTAACAGAATTCGTAAGATGTGGCGAGCGATAGATCCCCGACCCTAACACTGCAATATGCAGAGACAATAAAATTTTGGGGAATAAAAACAAACAAGATATATCCATCTAAAAAAAGATAAGCGGCGTAAGTGGGTCTGGAAAAGGAATATTTAAACTCTATCATTGGGGCTCAGAATGAAGAAGAATAGTAACAAAAAATAATCTCGACAGCAATTGCTCCCTTTTCCCTCATTTTTTTTCTTTCATTTTGTTGTAAAGAGGAATCTTTAACCCTTTCCTAAACGATAAATTTTAGACTTGTCCAATTTGAAAGAGTTTGCAGACGACAATTTCAGATTTGATGAAAATGACAGAAAGTTCTCCAAAAGGGTAGAAAACACTGTGGTAAAAGGAGAAATTGCTCGTTACTAGCAATTTCTCCTTTTCCCACAGTGTTTTCAAAGACCTGTACTGCAGACACGTGAAAACCAGGGCTTGTTTGGGAAAGGGTTAAACATTTCTAAGTCTAAAAGGGGCTTAAATCAAGCAAATTCATGAGTTATTTGCCTTATTGGTTAAGGTTGGTCTTTATTATAACGCACATATATTCCAAGTTTCAAATAAATATCGTCAATGATATGAAAGATAAGACACAATTTAAAATTGGACACAACGCAAATACCAACGCTTAATATCGGGAACGCAGGGCAGGGTGATGTCAATACATCGCAGTTTTGTTCTCAAACAGTCGATCTAAATCTATTCTTTTGACTATATCATACAAAGACGTCCACTAGCCCTTCTGGTCCCATTAGAGAGAGAGAGAGAGAGAGAGAGAGAGGGAAAGATTCCAACGACGGCTTCTGGCGCTTAAAATGAATTTGCACATTCGGGATGTATTTCAAAATAAATATTCTTAAACTTTCATATCTCATTTTCAAACAATGTTTCGGAAACTACCAGTTATGTGAATGAAACTCTGGGTATGTAAATGTGATGAATAACTGATAAATTATAGCCTAATTTTTTTTTAACATACCTTTTATTTTCAAATTATTTTGTTTGAAAGTTAAAAAATGTCCAAAGATCGCACAACACTTTCATGATTTGTAATCAATCAACAGTCGTCACAAAAAAAGAATGTAAGCAGATAACATGGTTGATTATCGGAAAATGTAGATAGAACAAAAAATTCTTATTTTTCCATAATGTTTGCTTATTCTTCTGACAAAAAGAGAGATGTTTTAAATCGATTCACACAGAAAAAAGAGAGTATAATTTCTTTTAATTTCTGCATATTTCTTAATTCTGTCGATTTTTTTTTTTTCTAAACATCAAGTCCAGTTCTAAATGATTAAAAGAAACTGATAATAAATGCAGTTAATACACCAATAATCTCATTCAACTATCGACATTTCCATGGAAAATCGTATATCTCAATTTTTCACCAGGCAGTCAAAGGAGACGCGGCGCGCTGTTCCCTTTGATCTTTATTTGAAACGCGGACAGTAACTAGCAAGTGACAGTGAAACTAAAAATAGAAAACTGGTTCTCGGGTTTTTCCCTCGCGCTAGTACACTAGAAAGTGATATCAGGGGCAGTAATCATGTCTATAATACGAGAGGATTTCAGTATCCAATCACGGTGATGGAAAAGTTATTGACCGTCTGTTGTGTATTCAACAGGGACACAACCCTTAAAACACACACTCGGTAGTTATTAAAGGGCTGTAATACCCTTGCAATTCCATAACACTATGCAGACGTCGGAAAGCTTTGAGGAAAGGGAAAACATTCACGCCGTGTGATAAGCAATCTCTGTACTTAGGAAACTAGTTGTTTTGGCGGACTCAGCGATATAGAGTGGACACACCGTACAACATTTTGTCTGAAAGTAGTCCGGAAAAGTCAGCTTACGATCGCTATAGGCAAGGGAATCCCTTGAGAGGGATTCCCTGGCCTAATAAAACCGCGTCAATGTGGTTTTCGTGGTTGTGAGGTAGAGCTTTAGCCTCTTAAGCATAAGGTCCCTAGTTCGATACCCGGGAGCGGGTATCAACTTTTGGACTGTTCATTGGCCCACTCATTCGGCGCGAGTACTGGTGTAGTTTCCTGGAAGCAGACAAGGCAGAGATTAGTATCAGTTACAAGAACTTGTTTCTCTATCAATGTAGAATAAATGAGTCATGCTCTGTAAAAAGGGGGCTTTATATGTCTGCAAAAAGTATCGACCCAGGTCAGCCTGCGCAGTCCGCGCAGGCTGATCTGGGCCGAAACTTTTTGCTTTTGGTCAATTTTCCGTATGTCAAAGGACTAGTCTATCTCACAATCAAATCGGTTGTTAGATACAATAGATTTTGTGGATCCATGATTAAGTGATAACTTGCCGAGTATAATGCATCACGGAGATGCATTAAGCCCCCTCTTGCCACAGCATCGCTCAGATATGTCTGAACTAAGTCATTTGAGCCACATTCCATTTGTCGTCTGCAAATGCTTTCAAATTGGACAAGTCTACAGTTAACGATAGTTGAAAGCGGGCTGAACCACCATTTACCCAAACGGTAAAATGTCTTTTCCGTCCCGTTCAGCCCTTGGGCTGCTAGATGGAAATCAGTTTGCGTTTGCAGCCGGTGTATATCAGATAAGACTGCGCAGAACGTGCAACCTGATCTTGTATCAACACTGTCTGTGACAGAGATTTCTTTCCAGAGAAACAACAAAAGCCATAAAAAAAAATATCAACAAGAATAACTTTATTTGCTTTCTCTTTTGGATGGATTTTTTTTTTTTTTCCTTTTACGTCATATAGCAGTTTAACCCTTTACCACAAAATCCCGAGTTTTAAGGAACTTGAGAAAGAAGGCTTATGAAAACATTGTTGGAAAAGGAGAAAATACTGGTCACCAGCATTTTCTACTTTTCCGACAATGTTCTCTACCCTTTCAGAGACAAATTCCACATTTGAACCGTATTTGATATGTTGCCTGCAAATGTTTTGGATTTGGACAAGTCCAAAATTGTGACGGATGGTAAAGAGTTAAGGGTTATTTTTGGGCTCCCAAGAACGTAAGCCCCCGGCCTTGCGCTCAGTGGCCCCTTACGAAACTGGGTAAGATTGGTCGATAACTTGAAATAGTCGAGTCAGGATAATTCCCCTTCTCTTTGCTCACTGAGCACTCAGAGTTGAGTGCCTCTACGGACATGGTCGATCACGATCAGACAGCACAGAACATGCATTCTGATCCTTGATCTACCTTTGGCCGATATCAATCAAGATATCTGGCCAAAAATACGTCTTACGCTGGAATACTAAGGGTTTTTTTAACAAATTTAAAACGTTAATTTTATTTAATCAATAGATAGTTTTCCCCCTTTCAGCGCCATAGGAGAAAACAGAGGCTTTTTGCGGACGGCACAGATCAAGATCAGACTTCACAGAACGTGCAGTCTGATCTTGGATCTATGCCGTCCGCTGTTTAGTCAAGGTGATGAGATTAAACAAAATCTCTCTGAGTTTCAGTGGATCGTATTTTCAGCCGTCGAGGGAGGTCGAGTTTAAATGTCATGCTCTGTGAAAAAGGGGCTAAATGCATATGCGAAAAGTATCGACCCAGGTCAGCCTGCGCAGTCCGCGCAGGCTGACCTGGGCCGATACTTCTCGCTATTGGTCAATTTTCTGTACGTCCACGGACCAGTCTCCCTCATGATTATGTCGGTTGTTAAAAAAGAGTGGCTGTTATGGAACCATAAGTAACTGATGACTTGCTTAGTATCAGGCATCACGGAGATGCATTAAGCCCCTTTGTGCCAGAGTATGACTTATATATTTAGTGGTTAACCCTTCAGCTGCTAAATAGATGAAACGAAACTTTCAAGCCGATACCAAAAACCTAATACTTGCTGTTTCATAGGTACTTTTTTGCGAGAGGTATTTCCTTATCGAACAGTGTAGATCCAAGATCAGACTGCACGTTCTGTGCAGTCTGATCTTGATCTACACTGTACGCATAAGGTCGGTGAGTTGCGCTTAGCAGCCTAAGGGTCAAGGCGTTAATCATTCTGTACCAAACGAAAAAAAAAATTGACTTGTCTAAATTCAAAGCAGTTGCAGACGACAAATTAAATGTTACCCAAAATTTTGAGATAAAATTTATCGTTGAAAAGGTAGAAAACATTGTGGAATAAGGACAAAAATGCCGGAAACCAGCATTTTCTTCCTTTTTCCACAATCTTTTCAAGATTTTTTTTCTCAGGGTCGTTAAAACTAGGGATTGTTTGGTTAAGGACAAAAGATAGGAAAACTTTTTTATTGAGTTGAAATATCATGAGTGAAGTCGAGGTAGGCAGCTGTGAGACATGCTTTATTTTTCTTTCCTTCTTCAGGAAAAAAAAAAATTAGCCCTATGAATATTCAATGAGAAATTAGGCGCTTTTGTGAACAGTGTAGATTAAATGATGAGATTTGTATTTTTGAAAAAGAGAAAATTTCCTGGAGAAAATTTTTCTCCTTTACCAGCGATCTTTTTAAAAATGTTCTTCAACCAAGCCAAAGAAATTTGCAAGACACAAATTAAATTTGACAAAAATTACGCCTTTTTTTTAAAGCAAAATATTGTAAAGGGAAAAGGCAAAATATGCGAGACACTATCATTTTCTCTTTTTTTCCCCACAGTGTTATCAAACTTCGTCTGTTTTCAAGTAGGAAAGACGATGATCGAGGTGTATAGACTTGACTCTCCACCAAACGAGAAAAAATTAAAGACTTGTCTATAACGAAAGCATTTGCAGACGACAATGAAATTGAATGATTGATTGAATAGTGTTTTACGCCGATTTCAACATTATTTCAGTCATATCACGGCAACAGTCCAGATATTCATACAGCGTGTCATTGGTTTCGCCAGTACTAGGACCGGGCTCTTAATTGTCTTGCCCAAGGGCACTCCTTCGAAAACTTTGTTGCCAGTGAGGCTCGAACCCGAGACCTCCAGGTTACGAGTGTTACACTTTACCCCTGGGCCACGCAGAACGCCGACCAATGAAATGTGGCCCAAATGACTGTGATTGTTTTTGAAAGGAATAGAAAATATTGTGGGAAAGGTAAATAGCATTTTCTCCTTTTCCAACAATGTTTTCAAAAGCCTTCTTCTTCGGTGTTGCTAAAACTCGAGATTGTGTGGTAAAGCGTTTACTGTTAGGCTGCTAAGCGCAACTCAAGGACTTTTTGCGGGCAGTGTAAATCAAGATCAGACTGCACAGAACGTGCAGTCTGATCTTGGATCTACGCTGTGGTAAGAAGATAATTATCTTTCTCCAAAAAAATACCTTTGAAAAAGCGAAATTTGAGGGTTTTTTTTTTTTTTGCTAACAGCTTGAAAGTTCCATTTCACTTATTTTGCAGGATAAGGGTTGAATATTTGGCAAAACCTCTTATTACATAAAATGTTGACGAAATATTTTAAGACAACGAGTAGAATGGTTCCTGAGTGCAGAGCCATTTATCATGAGATTTTGGTAACCCTTAAGCTGCCAGGCGCGAGTCACTGACCTTTGGCGGACAGTGTAGATCAAGATCAGACTGCACAGTACGTGCAGTCTGATCCTTGATCTACACTGTCCGATACGGTATTTTCTTTCAGGCGAAATCTACTTTGAAACGGCAATATTTAGGTTTTTAGTGTTGAGTAGAAATTTTGGTTTCATTTATTTAGCAGTTAAAGAGTTAACTCTTCACCAAACGGCAAATTGTAAGTAAGGTCCAAATTTAAAACATTTGCAGACGACAAAGTAGTCTTGACCCAAACATGTGAAAAAAAAAGTGGAAGGTAAGAAAACATTGTGGGAGAAGGAGAAAATGCTGGTTATCAGCATTTTCTTCTTTTCCCACAATGTTTTCAAAAGGCATTTTTCTTATATAGGACGTTAAAACTCTGGATTGTGTGGTTGGGGTTCACCGTCAAAATAAACTTGACATTGTGAAAGAAGAAAAAAATGAAAATCCGGCGCAAATTTTCACGTAGACCGGGTATATTGCATCATTCCGTGGGGTAGTGAACCTATCTGTCTCCATGTCCAAATATGGACAAAAATGCTCCAAGTCACGTGATGTTCACTATGTAGGTCTTATTTGTATAACAAAAGTCGGTAGTCAAAACATCAGAGGTGAGCCGGTAAACTATGCGGCTTATCTCCTTTTGGCGCCAAAATTTACTATCAAGTGGGCCATGCTCTGGCAAAAAGGGGCTTAATGCATCTTCGTGATGCGCGATACCAAGCAAGTCATCATAGAATTATATATCCCTATGACCGGTTTTGTGTAACAAACCACTGAATCATGAGGTACACTGTGTTTGTTTTGGAAAGAATAGAAAATATTGTGGGAAAGGTTAACAGCATTTTCTATTTTTCCAACAATGTTTTCAAAAGCCTTCTTCTTCGGTGTTGCTAAAACTCGAGATTGTGTGGTAAAGCGTTTACTGGTCCATTGACATGCAGATTTTGCTAATGCATTAAACACCCATTTCACAGAGCATGGCTCAAGTGGTTTTTTTTTTTTTTTTTTGCCATTGTACATCAAGATCAGACTGCGTGGAATGTGCAGTCCGATCTTATTTATTTATTTATTTATTTATTTATCCTCCTCGTGGGAGATTAAATTACATACATGTATATAAATATGAAAAAAATAACACGAATGAGAAAAAAAAAAAGAACAGAATTCTGGTACGCTACATCCCTGTAGTTCTGCGAGGTTCAATTAGCATTGTTCCATAAACTATGAGGAAATCTGAAAATTTTGGACCGTTTACAAGTCATCTAAAAAAGGAGACGAAAATTTTATCATTTGTCGATTATTAATTATTTACATTTAGTGGTCATTGTACATCAAGATCAGACTGCGTGGAAGGTGCAGTCTGATCTTGAACTGACATCATGAGGTATTCTGACAAAGTAATAAAATATTGAAACGTTTACAAGTCACCTATAACTGGAAATGGGAAAAAAATAATTGAACTATGCTCTGGCAAAAGGGGGTTTAATACATCTACTAGCGGGATTACACCAACCAATTCATTGCATAACTATGAATCTATAATATCCATTCATTCTAACCATTGACTAAATCTGGGGGCAAAAGGTCCCTTCGACATCCTGAAAATTTACAAATAGCAAGAAGTATCGACTCATGTCAGCCTGCGCGGACTGCGCAGGCTGACATGAGTCGATACTTTTTGCTGATGCATTTAGCCTCCTTTTCATTCAGCATGGCCCATATCTTTTGATTAACATTCTTTACAGAGACGGGGAGGGGTTCTTTTTTTTTTTGGGGGGGGGGGGGGGGGGAGGGGAATTGGTTACTGAATATTCTTGTTATAGATAAAAGATTTTTATCTCCGCCTCGAACATAACTATATTCCTGCATTTCAAAGCTTCTCCTGTTTTACTCTTTACCACACAACAAAATTTTAGACCAGTCCAAATTCAAAGTGTTCGCAGACGACAAATAAAATTGGGTATAAATGACAATATCTGTCTTAGAGATTGTTGAAAACATTGTGGAAAAAGAAGAAAATGCTGGTTACCAGCATTTTCTCCTTTTCCCACAATGTTTTCAAAAGCCTTCTTCTGCAGAGTCGTTAAAAGTCAGGATTGTGTGGCGAAGAGTTAACTACGGAAGTGGTTTTAATTTTTTTTTTTTAATAAATAAGTGGACCAAAGCCTTATATTTCTTTATAGATTCGGGTCATTTTATGAAGAGTCAAGACTGATGGCTCAGTCAAAAACATATAGGCCCTTGAAACCAGGGTGTCGCCGGTTCGAACCTCCAACTCGGACATTTTTCCTCTGAGGATTCATGACAGTCATTGCCAAACGATTCATTCTTCGCTCACTACTGATCATTATTTCGACGATGGTTATATCGGAAAGAAGCCAATGGATTGGGCAGAATATTGTACGAAGTACCGGTAATAGAAACTCTAGGAAAGCATGGATAGCTGCCCTGGGGATATAACTGAAACAAGAAATATCTTTAAAAAAAGATAGACGGCGTAAATTTGCCAGGAAATAGGCAGGGCCCCTTAAAATAAACATGTCTACATTTTTGACCAATCACAAACTTCTATTTATTCATTGGTTATCAGAACCAAAAAGTAGGTCAAAAGCCAGCACATTCAGCTACGCCGAAAAAAATGGTATTATAAAAATCAAAAAGCAAAAAATGAAATTATGAATAGACGAAGTGAAGATCCAAGATCTGACCGGACGTTCTGAGTAGTCTGATCTAGATTATAGTAGTCACGTAGTATCACCTGTTGGTAAGGTACGGCTGAGGTTAAACCCTTTGCCACACAATCCCGAGTTTTAACTTCCCAGACAACGAGACCTTTTGAAAACATTAGTGCGAAAAGGAGAAAATGCTGGTAACAGACATTTTCTCCTTTTTCCCACAATGTTTTCTCCATTTCCCAAGAGCAAATACCATCATTTTAGCCCGGTATTTGAATTTGTCGTCTACATATGCTGTCAATTTTGACAAGTCGAAAGTTTTGTCGTTTGGTAGAGTGTTAACCCTTAAGCTGCTAATCGCGACCCACTGACCTTTTTCGGACAGTGTAGATCAAGATCAGACTGCACAGAACGTGCAGTCTGATCTTTGATCTACACTGTCCGATACGGTATTTTCTTTCTAGTGAAACCAACTTTTAAACCGCAGTGTTTCGGCTTTTAGTATTGAGTTAGAAATTTGCGTTTCATTTATTCAGCAGCTTAAGTGTTAAAGCTTATTGAATAGTAAACGGATTAAGGTTAAAAATGTAAATCCGGGATTAGAAATATTTGTAATTCCGTGATCATATGAGTGGAATATTTATATCATTGTTAACCCTTTACCACACAATCCCTAGTTTTAACGACTCTGGTGGAGAAAACCTTTAAAAACATTGTGGGAAAAGGAGAAAATGCTGGTTACCAGCATTTTCTCCTTTTCCCGCAATGTTTTCTACCCTTCCAACAACAAATTTTAGTTTCTGAATCACATTTATTTTGTCGTTTGCAAGTGTTATTAATTTGGATGAGTCTGAAATTTAAATTCGTCATCTTCTACAAAGTTAACGTTTTTCAGAACAATTCCGATTTATTTTTTCGACCAGAAGAACATAACTTTTGGAAAACATGGTGGTAAAACGAGAAAATGCTGGAAACCAGCATTTTCACTTTTTCTCACAATGTTTTCTACCCTTTTAAAGGCATTTATCATTGAGTGAACAGTACTTTTAATCAACCGTCTACGAATGCTTTCAAACTTCTCCATTTTACCAAACGGCAAAATACCAAAAAAATTTGACTTGTCCAAATTGAAAGCATTTGCAGACGATATCAAAAACTGTTCACGAGAGATGAAATCACTCTTTGAAAAGGTCGAAAACATTGTCAAAAAAGCAGAAATGCGAGATACAGTTGTTTTTTTTCCTTTTCCTACTATATCTTTAAAGGCCTTTTTCCCATGGTTGTTTCTGCGTTTTCCGCAGGATTGTCCTTGGGCAAGACACTTCAGTTCGCTAGCCTGGTACTTATCAAATCCAGGAAATACATGAATATGTGAGCTGTCGCCATGATATGACTGAAATAATGTTGAAAGCGGCGTGAAACACCATTCAATCAATTCAGTCAATCGGACGGTTGTTTAACGCATTACCACACAATCCCGACTTTCAACGACCCTGAAAAAGAAAAAGTTTGAAAACATTGTGGGAAAAGGAGAAAATGCTGGTAACCAGCATTTTCTCCTTTTTCCACATTTTTTTCAACCCTTCCCAAAACAATTTTCATTTCTTAGTCATTTCATTTTTTTTTTTTTTGTCGTCTGCAAAAGCTTTCAGTTTGAACAAGTCACGAGAATTTTGTAGTTCGGTAAAGACTTAAACCTAGGGTTGTTCTATGAAGAATTAACCCTTTACCAGACGACAAAATTATAGCCTTGTCCAAATTGAAAGCATTTGCAGACGACAATTTCAATGTGGCTCAGGTGGTGCAATTTTTCTTTGATCAGGTAGAAAACATTGTGGGAAAAGGAGAAAATGCTGGTTACCAGCATTTTCTCCTTTTCCCACAATGTTTTCAAAAGGCTTCTTTCCCAGGGGCGTCAAAAGGCGTCATTGTGCAGTAAAGGGTTAAATTAAAACACTTTACAGTATGATCGCGATTTAGTACGGCACTTGAAAATTCGGCTTCTAAAAACATTATAAGAAAAGGAGAAAATGCTTGTAACAGCGTTTTCTCCTTTTCTCATAATGTTCTCTACCCTTTCAAAGATAAATTTTAAAATTGGAGCCAAAATCCTATAAGGGTTGTTTAGTGTCTGTTAATGCTTTCAATTTGGACAAGTCTCTTTTTTTTTGGTAAAGAGTTAACCCTTTAACACACGTCCCTGAGAAAGAATCCTTTTGAAAACATTGTGAGAAAAGGAGAAAGTGCTGGTAACCACCATTTTCTCCTTTTCCCACAATGCTTTCTACCCTTCCTGAAACAAATTTCAATTTTTGAGTTACATTTATTCTGTCGTCTGCAAATGCTTTCAATTTGGGCAAGTCTAAATTTTTTTTGTCGTCTGGTAAAATGTTGGATCACGTTATTAAAACAGAAAGAGAAATTTGTCCTCTTTTTAAATCCTTGTTTTATTTAAATCGGAATGGCATCTAGACCTCGGATTTAACATTTAACCCTTTCCCAAACAAGCCCTGGTTTTCACGTGTCTGCAGTACAAGTCTTTTGAAAACACTGTGGGAAAAGGAGAAATTGCTCGTAACGAGCAATTTCTCCTTTTCCCACAGTGTTTTCTACGCTTTCTGAGAACTTTCTGCCATTTTCATCAAATTTAAAATTATCGTCTGCAAACTCTTTCAATTTGGACCAGTCCAAAATTTGTCGTTTGGGAAAGGATTAAAAATAAAACTTACGAGAATCAAACTCGCAACACCTGAGTACACGCTTTACCCAACAAACCTAAGATACAACCCCAGGGGAGAAAGAATTAAAAGCATAGCGGGAAAAGGGGGAAAATGTCAATAACCGGAGTTAGGTAGCCAACATTTGCTCCTTTTCCCACGATATTTTCCACCTTTTCATCGATAAATTCCATCAATCAGCAACATCTGATTGGTCCTCTGCAATGTAGGCCATGCTCTAACAAAAAGAAACTTAATGCATCTCTCTGGTGTAATTATACCATTGCAGTCATCATATAATAATGGATCCATACAATCCATTTTGTATAACAACAGAAATAATCATGAGGTAGACTGGTCCTTGGGCATACAGTAAAAAGCACCCTCGTTAACCCAGGTGTGAGGTATTACCATTCACCACCCCTGGGACATTCAATTGCGAAACAGTCGTTTCTATGAATATTCATAAGATTGCGAATTACACCCAACAGCCAATCGAATTGTCGATGACATAATGATACTCTCTTGTAGTGGAGGATAATCACATTTCTTCCGTTTAAATGAATAAACCGGGTAAAACTCGCATCATTATCAAAGAATTTGGCGGCCGCCGGTAGGCCCTCCTTCTTTGGCATTTGCCTTACGACAATCCAGAGCAGACATTACAAATCCTTGTATACGAAGGCAAATATTCAGAAATACAGCGTGCTGTTGCAGTCCTTAGGGGTATGTAGCAGGGGTGACGTCATCCTCGTTGACACAGTTCCAATGTATTCCGTAAACTACATTCATCGATTTGATTGGTTGTACACGGGGTAAAAATAGAAATGATGGCATATGGTTGATAAAAATAGATTAAATTTTCTCACTGAAAAACTGAGATTACCAATCAAAATGCTGCATGAATAATTCATGAGAACAAGAAAACATACGCGAGATAACCCAGGGGCGATGATTGTAGTTTACGTAATAGATCGGAACTAGGTCAACGAGGATGATTAAAAAGATGCGATTTCAAAGTTCTAATCGCAAAATCTCCCCGTATCGGACAATATGCACTCAGTAAAACTTCTAACCCACCATTTTTGTTTCTTCTGCAAATTTGCCCAAGTAATAGACAAGTAAGTAAAGACAAACTGTAATATAAATCTGGACGCTGGACATGGTAATGAAAAGACTCTCGATTCTACCAACAGAAGGCTTGTCTTCTTTCAAAGGGAAAAAAAATGACATAACGGTTGCGCATGCGTAGTGTCTGTCAGCCAAAACAGGTTAATAAGAGATGCATAAATTACGAAAGATTTGTCAGCAACGAGAAAATAATAAAGTTGAATCAGTTCCTTTCACGAGAATAAGTCAATAAATTCTTTTCAATCGTAGCGTCTGGCAGGTTTTTACGATGGTCAATTATTCCGCAAAATAAAACCAAATGAACTGTTTCTTTTCTACACAGCGGGTGCAAGAAAATGTCTACGGCGAATTACACCTTAAATGTGACCGCTTAGAAGTTTTGCTGAGTGTACATTCAAGATCGGACTGCACGTTCTGTGTAGTCTGATCTTGGTTCTGCGATGTCCACAAACGGCCATTGAGTCGCACTGATCAGTCTAAAGGTTAAATTACCATCAAGGTCTGTATTCATCAACCATTTTTAAGATCTTTCTCGGCCTTATTCTCTGGAATTTTCGAAATTTGAAAGTAACACAAGTTCTGATTGGCTATACCAAATGGTTTAGCCAATCAAAACTTGTGTTACTTTCTAAATCTAGAATTAGACAAGGAATATTCTTAAGAATGGTTGGTGAATACGGGCATTTATTGTGTTTTAAGGTTTAGAGAGCCGAGACCCCGTAGCTCAGTCGGTAGCGTACAGGATTTGAGAACAGGGGGTCGCTGCTTCGATCCCCGACTTGGCCACTTTCTCTCCGAGGATTGATGATAGTCACTGCGACAGGATTCACCCCTCTCTCACCGCTGACCATTGTTTCGACGATGGTTATGTGGGAAAGCAGCCAGTGGCTTGGAGAGAATATTGTGCAGAGTACTGGTAAAAGGAACTCCAGGAAAGCATGGATAGGTGCACTGGCCGCTGCGATATAAGTGAAATAGCGTTGAAAACGGTGTTAAACACCATACAATCAATCAACAATCAATCAATCAAGGTTTCGACAGCCACGGTTATCTATCTGTCTGCCCTTGACCTTAGCTGTTATTTTTCAACGTAGCTGGCTTCGCTGGCATTTGACCTACTTCTTGGCAATGATATTCTCCAATGAATAAATAGGAATTTGCGATTGGTCAAAAATGCTGGTAACTAGGTGATCATGTGGTAAAGCAGTTATTGGCTTGGGAAGAATATTGTGCGAGGTACTGGTAAATTGAAACCGCAGGAAAGCATGGACAGGTGCACCGGCCGCAGCGATATTACTGAAATTATGTTGAAAGCGGCGATAGACATCATACAAACAAAGAAGCCACGCTCTACGAAAAGGGAATTTAGTGCATTTCCGTAATACATTGTACCAAGCAAGTCATCACAAAATCACGGATCCATAAAACCCATTCTGTTCAATTAACAACCGACTGAATACAAAGATAGTATGATCCTTTGCCATGCAGAAAATTAAATGTACCAATAGCAAAAAGTTTCGACCCATGTCAGCCTGCGCGGACTGCGCAGGCTGACATGGGTCGATACTTTTTGCAGATGTATTAAGCCCCCTTTTTATTCCGCGCCGGCTGACATGGGTGGATGCTTTGTGTAGATGTATTAAAGCCCAATTTTTCATATCATGTCTCAAACATAAAGTAACACACCGAAACATATAATATAGAAACAGGGGGACGTTAAGCTATGACCCGGTGTACCAATATGTCGCATGTTTAACCAAGTTTCTGCTCGTATGATATCACTGACGGTATTCAGACCTCGTAACCTAGTTTACTCTTCACCAGACGATCGAAATTTTTAGACTTATCCAAACTGAAAGCATTCGCAGACGAAATAATAAATACGGCTGAAATACTGACAATTGTTCCTTAAAGGTGGAAAACATTGCGGAAAAAGGAGAAATGCTGGTAACCAGCATTTTCTCCTTTTCCCACAATGTTTTCAAAAATTATCTTCTTCAGGAGTCGTTAAAACTCGTGAATGATAGGTAAAAGGGTTTAACGAAATAGTTCCTTCTTCCCTAGAGAGGTTAAACTCGTCAATCAAACTCTGTATTCTTCCGCGGCAGGAGAAATTCGCGGAATGCGATAGAAAACATAACAGAAAGTGATATTTAAAGATAAATCCTTACAGCCAAAGAAAAAAAAACCGCTGCATAACTTTGATAGACTGTAGAATGGTTCAGAATTTAGTCAGCCGTGTCGGAAATCTTCGATTTAAAACCGGAAACGTCACAATGGTGATTTCTTTGACGGCCCCCAAGAAAATGGAATACATTTTCTATCGGTCGTAATCGACGCAACCTTGCAACCGAAAGGTGCAACATTTGGCATGAAGATACACGAATGATTATAGTTGGAAAATAGCAGGGAATGTTAAAGTGTGATTTAAAAATACGGGCTGAAAACGTATATAAATGCATCTTTAACTATTACAGCGCAGAATTTAAAGACTAAACGTCTATGTCTGCAAATGCAATATGAAATAAACGTAGGATCAGCCAACAGTTCTGTGCAGCCTGATCTTTGCCGTCCACAAGAGCCCATGTTTAAGGCCTATGGCCGTTAAACCTGTTCCGAACGACAATTTTTAGACACTTCCGAATAGAAAATATCTGTACACGACAAATTCAAAATTAGCACAATGAGCGCAAAAAATCTAAAGGGTAGAAAACATTGTTGGAAAAGGAGAAAATACTTGTTTACCGAAAACGATCTCAAAAGCCTTCCTGCTCAGGGTCGTTTGAACTCGGGATTGTATGGTGTAGAATTAACCCTTTACCACACAATCCCGACTATTAACGACCCTGAGAAAGAAGTCTTTAGAAAACATTGTGGGAAAAGGAGAAAATGCTGGTAACCAGCATTTTCTCCTTTTCCCACAATTTTTTTTCTATCCTTCCCAAAACAAATTTCAATTTTTGAGTAACATTTTTTTTTTGGTCGTGTGCAAATGCCTTCAAATTGGACAAGTCTAAAATTTTGTCGTTTGGTAAAGAATTAAAAGGACGCCTATGGCGCTAAAGGGTTAAAATCGGGAAAATTGGATTTAAAGCAACGAAAAAGTTT
Source organism: Tridacna gigas (assembly GCA_945859785.2). Lineage (NCBI taxonomy): Eukaryota > Metazoa > Mollusca > Bivalvia > Cardiida > Cardiidae > Tridacna > Tridacna gigas. The sequence goes on along the minus strand of OX244040.2, from coordinate 57,393,809 downwards.
TTCGTGTTGAAAGCTGAAACTTGGATTTGGGCTCTAGAAAAATGATTTGAGCCATCCTCTGTGAAAAGGAGGCTAAATGCGTCCACAAAAGGTATCGAACCAGGTCAGCCTGCCCAGTCCGCGCAGACTTACAGTCCGCGCAGGCTGACCTGGGCCGAAGCTTTTTGCTTTTGGTCAATTTTATGCACGTGAAAGGGCCCAGTCTCCCTCCCGAGTCAGTCGATTGTTAGAATAAATGAATTTAATGGATCCATCATTATGTAAAGTCTTGCTTGGTTTAGTACATCACGGAGAGGCATTACGCACCCTCTTTGCCAGAAAGTGGCCCAGATAATTAATCCTTAGGCTGCTTATCGCGACTCACAGACCTTTTGCGGACAGCGTAGATCAAGATCAGACTGCACAGAACGTGCAGTCTGATCTTTGATCTACACTGTCCGATACGGAGATATCTTCCCTCCAAAAATCCCTTTGAAACATGAAAGTTTTGGGTTTATACTATTGGCTTGAAAGGTTTCATTTTTTTTTTTTTTTTATTCAGCAGGATAAGGGTTAATTATAGTTATTATGATCATATTTAAAACTTTTACCACATGACAAAATTTTAGATTTGTCAGAACTGAAAACGTTTGGTAGATACAAAATCAAATGTGGTTCAAAGGAAGGTATTTGTTCTTGAAAGGGTGGAAAACATTGTGGGAAACGGAGAAAATGATGGAAACCAGAATTGTCTTCCTTTTTCCCACAACGTTTTCAAAAGCTTTCCTCCACACGGTTGTAAAACATGGGATTCTTTGGTAAAGTGTTTATCACAGAATGATATTAACACGGTGACCTTCCCAATGGTTTTTGCAAAATTCAAGCTCGGAAATTCAAAATTGCTTAACTGGATACGTATCCCATTAAGAGAAATAACTTTTTGTTTTTATTTTTGGAAAGTCATCGTTCTTACTTATAATTACAAGCGAGGAAGAACAGACTTTCTGTGTTCTTTCAAAACCTTATTGTTTTCGAATTTTCATGAGATAATGAAAATCTTCACGTACATTTTTTTTATCAAGGCCACAACGCAATTACAAAGCAAGATATCTCCGGCTTTGCTCTTTGTCAAGATAGGTTGTATAATTGATAACACGGTGTTTATCGCCGTTTTCAACAATATTTCAGTTATATCGCTGCGACCTTTGACCTATCCGTGCTTTCCTAGAGTTTCCCCTTACCAGTACTCAGTCGCACAACATTCTTTCCAACCCACCGGCTACATTCCCACATAACCATCCTCATTTCAATGATCAGCGGTGAGAGAGGTGTGAATCCTGTCGCCATGACTATCATTAATCCTCGGAACGAAATTAGCCGAGTTGGGGATTCGAACCAGCCGGCCCTGGTCCCAAGTCCTATACGCTACAACTGAGCTATCTGGGTCCGGCGCGCGTTGTCAAAATATAATTTGGTAGAAAAAAAAAATGACTCCGTACTTTACTACTGAAAATGATCAAAGACCTCGTTCTGCCGACGAACTTTTTGCTAACACATACTGGTATTTGACGAATTCGCGCTTTGTGTTCAAGAACCTTTTTAACTCTTTACCAAACGACAAAATTTTGGCCTCAACCAAATTGAAAGCATTTGCAGACGACATATTAAATGTAACTCAAATTGTGATTTATGTCTTTGATAGGATAGAAAACTTTGTCTTAAAAGGAGAAAATGCTGGTTACCAGCATTTTCTTCTTTTCCCACAATGTTTTCAATAGCCTTTTCTTTCAGGGTCGTTAAAACTCGGGATTGTGTTGTAAAGGGTTAAACTGCATTTTAATTTCAATTCGCAAGAATTGTCGAAATATAGCACAGGAATATAATTTTTGATCGAAATAACATTTAACCCTTCCACACAATCCTGAGTTTTACGACCCTGACAAAGAAAACTCATAGTAACGTTGTGCGAACAGAAGAACATGCTAGTACCAGGCATTTTCTCCTTTTCTCCAAAATGTTTTCTACCCTTTCAAAGACCGTTTTACCCATGTTTAATTTCTCGTCTGCAAACGTTCTGGATTTGGGCAAGTCCAAACTTTTGTCGTTTTGTAAAGACTTACTAATTCAGTCAATTAAGAATTGTATTCCTTTTTCCTATACCGTTTAATCTAAATTAAAATCAGACTGAAAGTTTGACAGGTTAGCATTCAGTTAATCTTAGTCTTTAAGTCGCCGGTTACAACAGGAATACATATTCATAAAATAACTTGCACTCTGTCGAGTGTCGGGTGATCATTTGTCCTGAAATTCTATTGGCTAATTCTGTCACCATATGAGTAAATTTGAGTCATGCTCTGTGAAAAAGGGGCTTAATGCATCTGCAAAAAGTATCGACCCAGGTCAGCCTGCGCATTCCGCGCAGGCTGACCTGGGCCGAAACTTTTTGCAATTGGTCAATTTTCTGCAAGCCAGACGACCAGGTTACCTCATGGTTTGGTCTGTTGTTAGACAAAATATATTTGATAGATCCATGATCATGTGATGACTTGCTTGGTATTAAGCCCCCTTTTGCCAGAGCATGGCCCATTTGTATTGCCATACATCGACCTGAATGCCCATTTCTTGCGATAAGTTTAAAGGGTATCCAAATGCTGTGCTTAATCTCATGTACTTCTTTTGCGATATTTATAATTTTGACTTATCTTATCCATACAAAAACATTTGCAAGCCACAAATATGATTTATATGATGCGTCTTTGGAGGGTAGAGAACATTGCGGGAGAGGGAAAAAAATGCCTACCCCAGTAATAATAAGCAGTTTTCTACTATTCACAAAATGGTTCCAAAACCATCTTTGAGGCATAAACTTTTTGACACGGCAAATGATTAAGATCACGCAATATTTATGAACAGAACAGAACAGAAGATCGTTTATTTGACAAATACATACTACATATTGTATAAAAGTGTATTCTAAAATACACGCGTTTAGTGACGCGATTTCTTTCAGTTTACTATTTACAATTCCAAACGGTATGTAATCAAATACTAAATAAATAAATCAATGAAAGGGATATTTTCAGTAATAAGAGTATATATTCGTGAGAAGTCTGTCTGTCTGTCTGTTTGTCTGTGTCTGTCTGTCTATATTTGGGTTTATTCAAGATGAATACAGACCACAGGCGCTCGTTTTATAAGTGATTATATGGTGTTTAACGCCGTTTTAAGCATTACTTCAATTATATCGCCGCGCTCAGTGCGCCTATCCATGCTTTTCTGGAATTTCTATAATCGGTCTTCTAAAGAATTACGTGCAATTTCTAACACGATAAATTTCACGCATAAGAGTTAGTCAATGTCCGTAAAATGCCCCTCTTTGTTTTACCTCTTAAAAAATCTACTTCACTCATGCACAGTGCTTGACTTTATAATGATATTGCGTAATCCGCACATTTCCCGACAGGCTATTTTTAAAAAAAAAAGACCAATCAAATGTCCTTGCTGATGACGTAATTTCATTCCGGGTTCATAGTATGCGTGCGATTTCATTGGTTAACACTGAACCAGATAAAATCTTACACTCTTTCATTTCTGGGTTGATAAAGCTCTTTTCCAGGGGACAGAAATCAACCCTTTACTGGCTAAATAGGTGAAATAAAGCTTTCAAGCCGATTTAAAAACCCACAATATTAATATTTCTAGGTCATTTTTTGGTGGAGAAAATATCTCCTTATCGGACAGTGCAGATCCAAGATCCGTGCAGTCTGATCTTGATCTACACTGTCCGCAAAGGGTCCTTGAGTGGCACTTAGCGGCCTTAAGGGTGAAGACTGCTCCAGGTTGAAAGCATTTGCATACGCAAATGAAACGTGATATCTCAAAAGATGAGATTTTTTTATCTTTGAACGGGTAAAAAACATTAGAAGGAAATGCTTATCTCCAGGATGTACTCCTTTTCCCACAATGTTTTCAAGAGATTTCTTCGCCAAGCCCCCGTAGCTCAGTCGGTAGCGTACAGGGCTTGACAACAGGAGGTCACTGGTTCGATCCCCGGCTTGGCCAATTTCTTTCCGAGGATTGATGAAAGTCATCAGGATTCATTCCCCTCTCACCGCTGACCATTGTTTCGACGATGGTTATCTGGGAAAGCAGCCAGTGGCTTGAAAAGAATATTGTGCGGAGTACTGGTAAAAAGAATTTCGACAATGAATCTTGTCGCAATGACTATCATCAATCCTCGGTAAAAAAATTGGCGGAGCTGGGGAGTCAAACCAACAACCCCCAGGTCTCAAGTCCTCTACATTACCGGGGCTCGATGGAACACATTTACATGCCGATCACGTGATGTGCTTTATCCGGTATTCTTGAGTACAGTCCGTTAGCGACACCCTATTGCGTCAGATTGCCTTTTTCCCACATAAACACCCTTACTTTTAGTGCAATACATTTTTTTCTATCATACACACCTTTGAGATAAAAAAAAAAAACGTCCCGACATTGTCCAAACTTCTGTAATCATACGCCTTATTTTCTAAATATTGCTGACCCAGACTTCTTTGTGAAATCAACTGCAAAAAAAAAGACTGATGATCGTGAAAAAGCTAATTTATTTTCCATAGCAAACGTTTGAACATATTTTACTCTACAGAAGCACACTAGATATAAGCCATACAATACAATACAATAGAATACAATTAACAAATGAGCCATGCTCTGGTAAAAGGGGGCTTAATGCATCTCCGTGATGCTTGATACCGAGCAAGCCATCACATAATTATGGATCTATAAAATATATTTTGTTTAACAACCGACTGGCTCATGAGGTACACTGCAGAAAGTTCACCGATAGCAAAAAGTTTCGGCCCAGGTCAGCCTGCGCGGCCTGCGCAGGCTGACCTGGGTCGATACTTTTTTTGCAGATGCATTAAGCCCCCTTTTCACAGAGCATGGCTCAAATATAATCCTGCAGAAATGGACTGGAACGAAAGCAAAGCTTTCTTTAGCTTGAAAATAAAATCATGATTAGACATCTGATCTTTTCTTTCAACCCTTTACCACATAATCCCAGGTTTTAATGACCCTGTAGCAGAAGGCTGTTGAAAACATATATGGTAATAAAACTTTTTTTTGTGGGGGGGGGGGGGTTGAAAAGAGAGAGAGAGAAAAAAAAGGGAGGAGACGAAACAAAAAAAAAAACGTTTACAGTATCAATACTGTCCGCTCTACTCGGGGACATTTTGACCTGATGCAGCCTTGATGCGGCAGTTTCAGTTTCGCTTTTACACTGAAAACTTAAATTTTCTGTCTTTGGGGAAAAAAGGGATTTTCAGATACCCACATGGATCAAGTTATTGAAATGCGACTCTTAACTCTGTAACCGGTAACAAATTTTCAGACTTGCCCAAATTGAAAGCATTTGCAGACGACAAAATACCGGTACATGTAATTCAGAGATTGATTTTTATCTTTTGAAAGGTATGAAACATTGTGGAAAAAAAAAAGAAAATGCTGGTTACCAGCATTTTTCTCCTTTTCCAAAAATGTTTTCAAAAGCCTTTTTTTCTTTCAAATCGTTAAAATTTTTACATATTGATTGGTAAATAGTTAAACATGGGTGGGGCGATGAACAAATTTTACGGTTTCTAAACAAATTTAAGAGCGCTCCCTGTGATTTCTTTCAATGACAAGTTCATTAGCAATAGTGATCGGCCCCAATCCCAGTCGAACCCTTTCCGCACACAACCCGTATCGTCTGGCTAAGTGCAACTTGGTGCGTTTTGTGCTAACTGTGTAGATTCAGATCAGATTGCACCGGACAAGAAATCTGATCTTGTAGGATCTAATTTCTCTTGGGTCTGCAATGTCATAAACGGTGTTATTTTTGGGGCGAAAATTTGAAATAAAAAGTAAAACTTTGAAATTGCAAAATTTGAGTTTTTAACTAGCGTTTTTTATCTATACTTTTTTCAGCAATTAAACATTTAATCTCGCAGTCTAGCATATATTATTTTTTTTTTTTTAAAGTTCATTTGTTCAAAAACTCTTTTTTGCTCTCCCATCCTATTTGTTTGTATTTTTCCCCAATAATGTTTAAAGTCTTCCCGTTTTCATCTAAAGAAAGAAATGAGAAATATATCCTTATCGGACAGTGTAGATCCAAGATCAGACTGCACGTTCTGTGCAGTCTGATCTTAATCTACAGTGCCCGGAAAAAATTAGTGAGCAGCTAAAGGGATAACGTGTTTCCTCTCACAAACTGAATACACAAAGTTACAGAGATGAAAATACAACGTATCTCTGTACAGATTAGCGGCTAAAGATAGCTATGTAAACGTTGTCGCATATGGAAAAGTTCTAGCAAAAAAAATAGAACTTTAAACACGCAATATTTAGTGTTTCACATTTGGCTTAAAACTTTCATTCAATATGTGTACTAGTATTTAAAACTGTTGAACTATAATCAAGTTTAAACCGAGATCTGCATCTTTTCGGTGTGACGAAAAGAATCGCATCTATGACAAAAATCTGTGCTACAAACAAGCTTAACTAAATACATGTATTTCAAAATCCTCATTCTGTACATTTAGCTTTGCTGCTTTTTGTAACAAATGATAGGGTTTTATGAATGTATATTGATCGTTGGTAAAACGATTTGTAAGTCATTTTGAAATCTGTAATAAAAACGTTTTTCTTCCGCATTTATCCGCAAATCAAACCGGATAACGCAGTTTAACCCTGGCCTTTGAATTAGCCAATGAAATTATTCCTATAAGGATAGCCGGGACATTGCTTACGTCATATATTTATTCCGCAAATGTGACTGGTTGATTAACCCTTTCCCAAACAAGCTCTGGTTTTCACGTGTCTGCAGTACAAGTCATTTGAAAACACTGTGGGAAAAGGAGAAATTGCTCGTTACGAGCAATTTCTTCTTTTCCCACTGTGTTTTCTACCCTTTTTAAGACCTTTCTGCCATTTTTACCAAATTTAAAATTGTCGTCTGCAAACTCTTTCAGTTTGGACCAGTCCAAAATTTGTCGTTTGGGAAAGGGTTAAGTAGGTCAAAACAACGTTAGAGTGTTCAAAACTGACGAAACAATTATAAAGTAAATTCAGAGCAGAAAGTTCGCCATTTGTTTCTCAAATCTTTCACAAAGTCAACTTAGGCCGCTTAACCCTTTTTCACACAATCGCGAGTTTGGGTGATCTTGAAGTAAAAACCTTTTGAAAATATAGTGGGAAAAGGAGAAAATGCTGGTTACCATCATTTTCTCCTCTTCCCTAAATGTTTTCTACCCTTCCCAAAACGAATTTCAAGTTTTGAGTCACGTTTATTCTGTCGTCTGCAAATGCTTTGGATTTGAACCGGTCTAGAATTTTGTCGTTTGGTAAGGACTTAAGTGGTAAAACAATGTGTTAAACCGACAATTATCGAATTGTTTTAAGACTTAGGCTGCTGAATAAATGAAACGCAAATTTCTACTCAAGACTGAAACCCCAAACATTGAGGTTTCAAAGCTGATTTCACCGGGAAGAAATACCGTATCGGACAGTGTAGATCCAAGATCAGAATGCACGTTCTGTGCAGTCTGATCTTGATCTACATTGTCCGCAAAAGGTCAGTGGGTCGCGATTAGCAGCTTAAGGGTTAAGTTTTCTGGAATACTTCTTTAACCCTTTCCCAAACAAGCCCTGGTTGTCTGCAGTACAAGTCTTTTGAAAACACTGTGGGAAAAGGAGAAATTGCTCGTAACAAGCAATTTCTCCTTTTCCCCCAGTGTTTTCTACCCTTTTTGAGACCTTTCTGCCATTTTCATCAAATTTAAAATTGTCGACTGCAAACGCTTTCAATTTGGACCAGTCCAAAATTTGTCGTTTGGGAAAGGGTTAAACTCTTTACTAGACGACAAAATTTTTAGACTGGTCCAAATTGAAAGCATTTGCAGACGACAAATTAAATGCTAGACTAATCATGAAATTTGTCATTGAAATACTAGAAAACAGTGTGAGAAAAGAAGAAAATGCTGGGTTACCAGCATTTTCTCCTTTTTCCCTCAATGTTTTCAAAAGTCCTTTTCCTTGGTGGAGGAGGGGGGGAGTTCGTTAAAGGGATAAAGGGATAAGAAATTAGCTACCAAATCCGTAATGTATTTTAATGTATTGTTTGGTTTTATAGAAAGGCGAACTGCCAAAGTCCAGGTGCTTTAGGGCCGGTGGCCTAGATACTTAAAAATATCATCTGTATACACGTTACTGACTTACATGAAAGCAATCAGGCCTTGCAGGAGAGATGGACAAAAAGTTTAAAGATAAATCCTTACAGCTAGAGAGAGAGAAAAAAAGTTTAAACTTAGATAAATTACCAATAAAACTGTATGATATATGGGATAGAAAAAAAACTGTTTAAAACCGGAAACGACAACAGCAATTGCTTTGAACGCCTCCAAAACACGAAGTGCATTTCTATCCATCGTATTCTGTGCAATCTTGCAGCCATCAGGGGCCACAAGTGGCTTGATGATACTCGAATGATTCATAATATAAGGGTGGTATGGGATAAAAACTGGCTGAAAACTGCCTGAAAATGAGTAAAGGCGTATCTTTAATGTTTCGATATAGATTAATGGCGAAAATTATCTCCGCATGCGTTTGAACAAAGGAATGCATTTGCGGTCGGTCAGTGACCCCCACCTATTCAGGATAGGTCATGTAACCCTTTGGCTGCTAAGCGCGGCTTTATGACCTTTTGCGAATAGTGCAGATCAAGATCAGACCGCACAGAACGTGCAGTCTGATCTTGGGTCTACCCTGTCCACTAAGGAGATATATTTTTTTTCACCGATAAATAACTTTGAATTAACAATATTTGTGGGGTCTTTTTTTCAATCATTGGCTTCAAAGTTTCATGTAACTTGGCTACCAGGTTAAGCTTTTATCCTTTAACCACTAAGTGAAACGAAAAATTCCACGCAATAGTAAAAGAACAATATTGAGATTTCAAAATTGATTTCAGCGGAAAGAAAACACCGTATCGGACAGTGTAGATCCAAGATCAGACTGCACGTTCTGTGCAGTCTGATCTTGATCTACACTGTCCACAAAAGGTCAGTGAGTCGCGCTTAACAGGTTAAGGGCTTAAGCTGGGCCTTTCCTGTTTGAAGTGGTCACTTGTTAGGGATCGACCGACTGACCATTGGAATTTGGACGTTATAAATTATGAACTTGAAAACAATTAAACTAACTGATATTGACAGAAAAGATTAATCATTATTTCATGCTTTCCGGTATGATATCGAGAAATAGCGGTGAAAATATTTTTCGATATTACACGGGTACGACCAGTGAGAATACCGACCACGAGGAGTTTGTACTGATTTTTATGGAAGTCTCGACAAAAAAAGGCGTTAGAAGCATGAAATAAATAGAATATTTGTTTTTTTCGGTGAAAGATCGAAATTTATTTCATCGAGTGAACATTTTCACGAGTGGCGCTTGTTTTTTTCGGTGAAAAATCGAAACTTATTTCATCGAGTGAACATCATCGGTAATATTTTCACGAGTGGGCAGCCACGAGTGAAAATATTACCGATGATGTTCACGAGATGAAACAAATTTCGATCTTTCACCGAAAAAAACAAATATCCTCTATTTAATCATATAACCCTTAACCTTCTAAATAAGTTCCATGAAATTTTCAAGCCGATAGTATAAATCCAAATGTTGCTGTTTCGAAGTTTTTTTTTTTGTTTTTTTTGTAAAAAAAAAATCTCCTTATCAGACAGTGTAGATCCAAGATCAGACTGCACATTCTGGGCAGTATGATCTTGATCTACACTGTCCGAAAAAGGTCATTGGGTCGCGCCTAGCAGCCTAATGGTTAACGCAATGAATCATTTAGTTTGTGCAAGTTTTCAAAAGAATATTAAGTTCCAGAAATCCAGATAGGGGGAGTGATTTTGATTTCAAAATTGAAAATATTGATCACTCTTCACTAAACCCTATGTTATGGGTACTCATTAGAATCGTCTCGTCGAGACAATTCTAGTGAATACCAACAACATAGGGTTTGGAAGAGAAATAATGGATTTAGAATACTATTATTCCCTTTTATCTGGAGGTCTGTTATTAACCGTAAAGCTGCCAAATGTCAATCAGTGAGCTTTTGCGGATATTGCAGATCAAGATCAGACTGCACATAACGTGCAGTCTGATCTTTGATCTACAATGTCCGATTCAGTGTTTACCCCAACAAGAAGACATGAAACCAAGACTTGAAATCCCCAGCTCGGCCCATTTCATGTCGAGGACTGATGATTGTCATTGCAACAAGAGTCATTCCTCTCTCATCGCCTATCATTCTTTCGATAATGGTTATGTGGGAAAGCAGCCAGTGGCTTGGAAAGAACATTGTGCGAAGTTATGGTAAAAGGAACTCCAGGAAAGCATGGATAGGTGCAGTGACCGACGCGATATAACTGAAATACTAGTAATGTTGAAAACGGTGTCAAATCCATTCAACATGGTAAAATTAAAAAATATATATACGGTAGCGACAAAAGCGAGGCTGAGGCATAAATAGCTAAATGTGAAAGTAGAATGCGTATAGCGCAGGCCTGAATGATAGTATTTGGTTCAGGTCAAACCTATATCATAGTACAGTGTGAGCGCGCATGCGTCGTTACGCATGTTGTATTTGGTTCCGGTCAAAACGATCACAGTGAGCGGATTTGCTATACAAATCCGCCAAAAACGGTGAAAACGGACCCTTTCCTTGAATCGAGTCACCGGCAGTAAGAGTATTAGTTAATTAAATAGGTCGTTATACAGCATTATTCAGCTGTCCCAAAATGATTCATACATGTACACCGCTGTACATGACTAACTGTAAAAGTTCACCTATTGTTATATATGCTATTTTCAGACAATAAAAGCGTATTTCAAGTAGCATTTAGAACCTCGGGGATGCGACTTTTATATTTTTTTTTATAACACCGTCCGCTGACAATGTTTTGCAGGTGGCAAATTAAATATGGCTTAGAATCTGTTTATCAAAAGGTTGAAAACATTGTAGGAAACGGCCAAATGCTCTCTAACATTTAGAGCGACGAACAACCCATGCAGGCATTTTCGGTCTAGAGATAGGATCCAAAGAACTGCAATTTCAAGGTTACTTTTTTCAAACAATGTTTTCTATCCTTTCATTAAAGACCTTGCAAGTTTTAACCTAGTTTTGAAATTAATTTCTCTGCCAGCAACGAACACTTGGATCGACCGTGCAATCACAGATTGTCATCTTCACGATAATGTCCATACATTTAAATGATATGGTTTAAATTCAAATGCAATTTAACTCCTGCTTTGTTTACTTTTGGCAGATATTGTTACATTAACAGATTGCATAACATAAGTCCCTATGATTCCTCGTCTCCAGATCTAAACAAGCTAAAGTTTTTGTCGCCTGGTAAAACGGATAAATTCCAGAGGGAATCTGAAATGCCATCTATTTTCTCGGAATGTGAACTCTTACCCTCCTAAATAAAAGAAATAAAACTTTCAAGCCGATAGTAAAACCCTAAATTTTCCTATTTCAAAGACATTATTGGAGAAAAAATATTTTCTTGTCGGACAATATAGATCCAAGATCAGACTGCACAGAACGTGCAGTCTGATCTTGGATCTATAGTGTCCGCAAAAGGTCAGTGAGTCGCGCTTAGCAGCCTAAGGGTTAAGAAAATGCAAAATGTCAGCCGGTGCAAAAAACAATCTGTGGAAGAAACGCAGTTTTCGTAGAAGGGTTAGTAATATCTATTTTTAGAAGTATGACGTAGAGGTGTGGTCTGTCAAATTTAATGAATGGGATAGGGGGACGGGGCTTAATAAAGATCACCAGCGATCTTTCTCGATCTTTCTTTAGCGTAGCTAATGTGCTGGCTTTTGACTCACTTTTTGGTACTGATAATAAATGAATGAATAGAAATTTGTGATTGGTCAAAAATGTTGACAAGTTTATTTTAAGGGGCCCTGCCTATTTTGCTGGCAAATTTACACCGTCCATATTCTTTAGAGACATTTCTTATTTTCAATCGTTTTGTACAGGGTTCAAATTCTGTTAAGGGCGAGATTATGCGCTCGTGACAGTTCATTATCCCTCTAGTCTATACTAGGCTATCCATATTAGCGACTCTGAGGAATAAACCTTTTGAAAACACCGTGAGAAAAGAAAGAAATGCCGGTCACCAGCATTTTCGCTTTTAACAACAATTAGAAAGATAACACCTACCATTCGAGCCATGCTTAACTTCTCGTTTGCAAATTCTTTTAATATGCTTAGATAAGCGTTTTTTTTTTTTGGTTGTTGTTTATCGTCTGTTAACCCTTTCGGCGCCATAGGCGAAAACAGGGACTTTTGCGGATGGCATAGATCAAGATCTTGGATCTATACCGTCCGCTTGTTCCTTTAAGCCTATAAGATAAAAATGTTTCTAAGTATGAGTGGATTATATTTTCAACCGTCTTAAGAGGTCAAGTAAATATATTTGGCGCTGAAAGGGTTAAAGAGCTCACGCGCGAAAAAAGTACAGATTAGGTTTAGTGCAAAGTTTTCCTCAGAGATGGTATATGACTATAATGGTACGCATTAACCCTTCGCCAAACAAAATCCCAGGTTTCGATTGCTCTGAGGAAAAAAGCCTTTTGAAATCATTGTTTTCTACATTTCCCAAAACATATTTTTCATTTCTTTTTTTTTTTGGGGGGGGGGGGGATTCAAGTTTATTTTGTCGTCTGCAAAGGCTTTCCATTTGGATTAGTCTATTTTCCTTTTGTTTGGTAAAGAGTCGATATAGTGTATATCCCTTCCTTTAACTCTTTACCAAACGACACAATTTTAGACTAGTCCAATCTGAAAGCCTTTGCAGACAACAAAATAAATATGGCTGAAAAATTGAAATTTGTTTTGGGAAGGGTAGAAAACATTGTGGGAAAAGGAGAAAATGCTGGTTACCAGCATTTTCTCCTTTTTCCACAATGTTTTCAAAAGGCCTCTTCCTCAGGGTCGTTAAAAGTCGGGATTGTGTGGTAAAGAGTTAAACGCCTCAAGACCAATGACGACCATTCTTCAGTTATTTCCCATGATTCCTCTCCAGCGTTGTCTGCGCATGTCAATATTCTTCGAAGATTTGTATTTGAAAAATGCCACCTAGCGGAAGATATTGTCCTCTCCGGGACAACATTGGTCCTGATAAGGGGATAACTTGGTTTTTATCCTTGAATTTCTAGCACCACACAGCTGAGTTCGTGAGATAATATCTCAACTAAATCTAGTCAGATTGCTTTACAAATTGATATATACGTGGTTCCTATTGATTCAAAAAATAATTTTATTTGAATTATATGGGAATCTTGCACATATAATCATAAATGAAATTATATTTATCGCAACCTCCCCAAAGGAATCAAGGATAAAAACAAAGAAATACAGGTAAAAAGGACCAATCTGTTATTTGGTTACCTTCAGTCTTTTTCGGGCAATGGAGACATTTTAACTTACACGAATGACCCCCACCGATTAAGTTATTCGAGGTTTTGCTTATTCGAATTATCAATTATCAAATTCATGTATACATGTATTTCACTGGTCATACACTGGAAGGGGGGGGGGGAAATTTGGCATCATGCAACAAACCATTAAAAGTACAATAGTGTATTCTGTACGATATAGTTATACTTATGTAAGTAAAGAATACGTGGTTGTGTAAATCATAAATAATTCTTTATATAACCACGTTCTTGTTTCTTTGTATCGTTTCAGCAGCGAGATGCGTTCTATCTACGTGAGTATAAGCCTTATATCATCTGTCACATTTCTTTAACACTTAGCTTGCTTATTGACTTAACCCTTTCCCAAACGATAAAATTTAGACTGGTCCAAATTGAAAGAGTTTGCAGACGACAATTTTAAATTTGATGAAAATGGCAGAAAGGTCTCAAAAAGGGTAGAAAACACTGTGGGAAAAGGAGAAATTGCTCGTTACGAGCAATTTCTCCTTTTCCTACAGTGTTTTCAAAAGACTTGTACTGCAGACACGTGAAAACCAGGGCTTGTTTGGGAAAGGGTTAAATAGAACTTTCAAGCCGGTAGTAAAGACCTGAATTTGGCAATTTCAGTGTTATTTTTTGGGGGGAAAAATATCTCCTTATCGGACAGTGTAGATTTAAGGTCAGACTGCACGTTCTGTGCAGTCTGATCTTGATCTACACTGTCCGCTAAAGTCCATTGATTCGCGCTTAGCAGCCTAGGGATTAAAACTTTACCAGACTACAAAATTTTCAACTTGTCTTAATTGAAAGCACTTGCAGACCATTTAGGACGAAATGAGGCTTAAATGAGATATCCCACTGAAACTGAAAGATGTGTTTTTTTATATTTTAGAGGCTTTTCTATAGAAGCGGATGGTATAGATCCTAGATCAGAATGTTACTTCTTTGCAGTCTGATCTTGATATATGCCGTCCGCAGTAGTCAATGTTTACACAAATAGCGCCAAAATATAAGAACGTAGTGGACGATATAGATCAAAGATCAGGCTGCATGTTGTGTAAAGTCTGATATTGATATGTGCCACTTGCAAAAGTCCCTGTTTTTCTCTGTCCTATGTCACTGAAAAGGTTTACCGTCAAAAAAAAAAACTGTTCACGCACCCCCCCCCCCCCCCCCCCCCGCTTTCCATCTGTCGTTGAATAACCCTCTGAAAAAAAAACATTATGGTAAATGGAGCAACTGCTGCCAACAAATAGTTTCCTCTGCTTTTGACTGTTTTTGTCCCATAAGTTTAACCCTTTACCACACAACTTTTAACCAACCTGAAAGAGAAGGCTTTTAAAAACATTAAAAACATTGGGGGGGGGGGGGAATGAGAAAATGCTGGTAACCATCATTTCCTCCTTTTCGCAGTGTTTTCAAGCCTAACAAGGACATATTTCGTCATTTGAAGCACCTTGAATATGTCGTCTGCAATTGCTTTGAATTTGGACGAGTCTACGAATTCATCGTATAGTAAAGCGCAGAGCTCCAGATAAGAGGGAGTGATGGTATTCTAAATCCACTATTTCTCTTCCAAACCCTATGTTAAGGGTACTCATTAGAATCGTCTCGATGAGAAGATTCTAATGAGTACCCATAACATAGGGTTTAGTGGAGAATAACTAATATTTTCAATTTTTAAATTAACATCACTCCCTCTGTCTGGAACTCTGAAAGAGTTAACTCTTTAACAACGAGAAACTCTAAGACTTGTCCATATTGAAAGCATTTGAAGACAACAATTTAAACATGGCTCAGCTAACGATTTCTGTCTTTGATTGGGTAAAAAACATTGTGGGAAAAGGAGAAAATGCTGGTTACCAGCATTTTCTCCTTTTCCCACAATGTTTTCAAAAGGATTCTTCTCAGTGTCGTTAAAACTCAGGACTGTGTGGCAAAGGATTAAAGGGAAAACAAAACCCCTTTCCTTTGAAAGTTTCCCATTTTTTGGGGTTGGTAACAATCTTAGGAAAAACTAAAAATAGCTAGTGGAGTAACGGGTCAGTAGACACTGATTTACACCAGTTTCAACAATTTTCTCCTTTGTGGCAAATGAAAAGATTTCGTAATGTCTAAAAATAACTTATCATTAAAGGTTGAGAATGGTGACCTGTACCGGTTTCAACATTTTTCTCCTTTGTGACGTACGGAACGATTTATTAGATATCTAAAAATAGCTTGTACAGTAACAGGTTAATGCAGGTTGACTTACAACGATTTTCTTCTTTGTATCGCTTACGACCATTGCAGCATGTCTAAAAATAACTTGTAGGATAATGGGTTAATACAGACTGACTACTTATAGCTTAGTGTTTTTTTTTTTATTGCCAACAATTCCCACTTTTTAACTACCATGAAGAAGAAAGCTGTTCAAAACATTGTGGGAAAATTAGAAAAAGCTGGTATCCAGGGTCCGTTTTCACTAACCATTCTTGAAAACGTTCTCTGTCTTGTTCTCCAGAATTTACTACATTTGAAAGTAACACAACTCCTGATTGGCTAAACCAAATGGTTTAGCCAATCAGGAGTTGTGTTACTTTCAAACGTACACAATTTTGGAGAATAAGACTAAGAATATTCTTAAGAATGGTTGTTGAATACGGACCCAGGATTTTCTCCTTTTCCCACAATGTTTTCTGCTTTTTCACAGACGAACTCCATCTTTTTAGCGATTTCGTAAAAATGTGTCCGCTTTCAAAATGGACGAGTAAAAAAAATTGTTGTCTGGTGCGTTTATATTACCGCTGGCAACAACAGTACCTTAACTCTGTACCGCACAATGCCGCCTTTTAACGACCCTGGGAAAGTAGCCGTTTGAAAACATTGTGGGAAAAGGAGAAAATGCTGGTAACCAGCATTTTCTACTTTTCCCACAATGTTTTCTTCCCTATCAAAGAAAAATTGCACCATTTGAGCCACGCTGAAATTGTCGTCTGCAATTTGAACAAAGCTAAAATTTTGTCGTCTGTTAAAGGGTTTAGCGGACGTCGAGGATTGAGATCAGACTGCGTTCTTGACTGTGGCATAATCATCTCTATATTTGTCGCAATGAATTATCAAAAGTAAGTGGAGAACCGGTTTCGACCATTCTCGCTTAAGGGCGAAATCTCGATATCAGAAATAAATTCACGAAGTTTAAAGTCTTCATTAACGCAAATTCTTTACTGCACTTTCCCGTGTGTTAACCATCCTGAGAAAAAATAAACAATAATTTGTTTGATTGTATGGTGTTTAACGCCGTTTTCAACATTATTTCAGTTATATCGCGGCGGCCAGTGCACCTATCCATGCTTTCCTGGAGTTTCTTTTACCAGCACTTCGCACAATATTCTTTCCAAGCCACTGGCTGCTTTCCCACATAGCCATTGTCGAAACAATGGTCAGCGGTGAGAGAGGAATGAATCCTGTCGCAATGACTATCATCAATCCTCGGAAAGAAATTGGTCGGACCGGGGATCGAACCAGCGACCTTCTGTTCTTAAGTCCTGTACGCTACCGATTGAGCTACGGGGCTCGGCAAACTCTTTGGATAGAGGCAAAAATGTTCGTAACTAGCATTTTCTCTTTTTCCTACACTGTTTCCTATCCTTTTAATACATACCTCACTGGAATCTCATTTAGCCTGTCGTGTGTAAGTACTGTCTGCTTGAATAAGCCTAAAATTTAAAGTCGTTTGGTAAGGAGAAAAAAAGTTTAGATGCAAAAGGATCGTACTTCAGGTAGCTGACCCAATTTTTCCCCAATTCTTTTGTTCGCCAAACAACAAAAAGAAAAAGGGGAGTGCAGCGTCAATAGAGATGTACATTGTATCTGACAATCCAAGCCGAAATGAGAAAACCATTCATACTGTGTATCAGGTGAACCCAGTCTACGATCAAAAGTGAGTCACTGGGTTAAACTGCGACCTAACACGGTCCGTCAAGTTTTATCATACCTTTTTGACAGCCAAACCCAGTCTCGTTGAGCCGGAAACATGTCAATTACTGACATGCGTGCGCAGAATGACGTCAATTCTAAAGAAATCGATTGGTTAAACGTGTCTAAACCACGCCTTTAAGTCTGATGAAACGAGGTCATGTTCATTGATAAAATATAATCTCACGTTTTGACCAATCAGTGAGCGCTGATGTAATAGGACTTATAGTAGGAAATCTATACTACTAAAGACATTTTTCATATACCATACTCAGTGAAGAGCCATCGAGGTTGACTTGAATTAATCGAGGATAAATTTCAAAATTACCGACGTAAAATTAGTTTTCTACATTTTGTCGTTGATTTCTTTTAAAATAAGTTAATTAAATGCGGAATACACTATTGTTTGTTTGCCCGGTTCTAGCTGCGCTTGCAGTTGCCAAAAGGGGACACGGGGACCAGGAGCAAAAAATATTCTTCAAAGGATCGGAATTCGAACCTGAGACCTTTGTTTCACGACACGAGGATGTACTGCTGGAGTGTGTGGTTGGCGGAAGCCCTTCACCCACCATACACTGGCTCAAAGATGGAATCAGAATAGAGCAGGTAAAAACGTTTGTGTAGTTTATGATTTTTAGTCATTGGTGGCTTTATTTAATACTTTACCGCACAATGCCGCCTTTTAACGACCCAGGGAATGAAGCCTTTTGAAAACATTGTGGAAAAGGGAGAAAATGCTGGTAACAAGCATTTTTCTCCTTTTTCCACATTGTTTACTACTTGGTGAAAGAAAGATTGCACCACTTGAGCCACACTGAAATTGTCGTCTGCAATTGCTCTCAATTTGAACAAGACTAAAGTTTTATCGACTGTTAAAAGGTAAAGCCTTCTAGACGTTTAAATTTATAGACCTGTCAAAATTCAGGAGAAGCACTTATAGCATAAGCCTGTCTGTGAAACAGTAGAAAACATTTTGGGGAAAAAGAAAAAAATACCAACCAGCATTATTCCCTTTTCTCACAATGTTTTTAAAAACCCTCTTCCCAAAGGTCGTATAAAGACGAGATTGTTTTCAGAATGAATAAGAGAGACAGAGAGAGAGAGAGAGAGAGACAGAGAGAGGATTTTTCTACATTTTCTGCTTTCCAGATAAACTTTTGCTGTAGTATACTGAATTGCAATACGTCTGTTTAAAATTAGAAGACCATTTAGGGAATCTAGAAAAAAATATTTTGACTGTATTCTGGACTGACGAAATTTCGGTCGCTAAGCCCTCAACGGATTTTAAAGTTTCAGTAAAATTCCATTCACCAATATGTTGAACTGTTGTGTTATGTTCTTCCAGCACCAGACTGTTATATTCTGTTCTGTTTTTTTTTTTCCGCATTACAGGTCTTTTCAAAGAGACCTCGTTTTTTTTTTTATCATTATTAATTTCTTATTTGATTACTTTACTAATTAATACATCCATCGATCTTAGGCATTTTCCTTGTGTCTGTCATTCCAGTTACAATGTCACAATAAATTGTTAAATTAGAGTCCAATATTAACGATAGAAAATTATTACAAGGGGAAAACTATGACTTTGAAAAAACTTTCATGTACAACATGTGATTGTATATCTTTTTTTTTTTTGGTTATTCTTTATCGTAAAATACTTTTGAAAGACTTGAACTTTCTTTCTTTCTTTCTTTCTTTCTTTCTTTCTTTCTTTCTTTCTTTCTTTTTTTCCTTCCTTCCTTCCTTCCTTCCTTCCTTCCTTCCTTCCTTCCTTCCTTCCTTTCTTTCTTCCTTCCTTCCTTCCTTCGTTTCTTCCTTCCTTCCTTTTTCTACTTACATTAACCCTTCATCAGACAACAAAATTTTACATTTTTACACTTGACTAAATTAAAACCATTTGCAAAACGACAAGTTCAGTGCAGCTCAAATGATGACATTCTGTCATAGAGATAGTAGAAAATATTTTTGGAAAAGGAGAAAATGCTGGTTACCAGCATTTTCTCCTTTTCCAAAAATAGTTTCAAAAGCCTTTTCCTAAAATGTTTTCAAAAGTATTTTTCCAAAGGGTCATTAAAAACCAGGGAAATGTACGGTAAAATGGTTAAAACAATTATTTCTAATTTTAGGGATATCAAAACAAGCGAGGCGACGATGACGTCGACGCAGAAGTTCAGCAGACCCGGGTCGGCCAGCCCATGTTGCGATTGGGTAAAGTGAAATCGAGGCTCTATATAGACTGTGTTTCCCATAATGACGTAGCAGAGTACACGTGTGTAGCAGAAACACCCACAGAAAGAATCGTACAAAGTACTATTTTAAGAATAAGTAAGTCATTTTAGATATTATTCATTTGTTCATTTGCTCAATTTGTTCCTTTTTCTCAATTGTACAAAATAAGAAAGTTGTTTCTCTCTGTGGAATTTTCTAGTCTTTTGAGTGCCTAGTAATAAATATGGCGACTTCCGGTTTCCTGTTTTGCAGACGAAATTGTATTTCAAAACATGATACTTGTCATTTTTGAAAGCACTAGCAAGCGACAAATTCATTGTGGACAAGACAATGAAATTTGGCGGTAAGAGAGAACAAAGCATTGTAAGAAAAGGAAAGAAAAATAATAATAATAATGTGTGCGAATATCATCTTTTGGAATAAATAAATGAATACATGTACAAGAATTCAAGAAACCTCAAATTTAATACATGTATTGAGCCATGCTCTGGCAAAAGCGGGCTTAATGCATCTCCCTGATGCATTGTACCAGGCAAGTTGTCACATAGTTACGGCTCCATAAAATCAGTGTTGTCCAACAACAGACTAAATCGTGAGGTAGACTGCTCTTTTGACATACAGAAAATTGACCATTTGCGAAAAGTTTCGGCCCAGGTCAGCCTGCGCAGTCCGCGCAGGCAGACCTGGGCCGATACTTTTCGCAGTTGCATTAAGCTTCCTTTTCACAGTGCAAGGCTCGTATGTATTTTTTTTTTTTTCACATTTGCCCGAATCACGATGGTATGCGAGGTTAATAGCGTCTTTTTCCCGAAGACTTTGATAAAAAATAAGACGACACAGACAGTAATATCTGAGTCAATGCTTGTATGTTTATTAGTCCTAAAAACGTTTATTCTGTTCTGTTCTATACCATTTTCTCTCTTCTCTTTTGTAGGCAATAGCTTGCCAATTCATTCCAAAGAAAGTTGCATTACTAAAAAGGCATTTAGAGGTGAGTGTAAATCTTGCATCATCCCGTTTTCTTTCATAACAAGTTACTTAATGTTTAAACGAGGTGACCCCGCCCCCTTCTGGCATGAATTGTTCTCTATTAATGTTTAAACGAGGTGACCCCGCCCCCTTCTGGCATGAATTGTTCTCTATTAAATCTTTGTTCAACCATTAAAGTGCCTTTTCATTAGAAAAGTTGATTTTTGCAGACAGTGTATATCAAGATCAGACTGCACAAAATCTACATTCTGGTCTTGATCTTCACTGTCCAAATTGCGACGACACTTTGGTAAAAATCAACATTTAAATTAGAATTATTAAATATTTCTTTTTTTTTTTTATAACATTTGCAATATCCATTTTGTTAATTTGGCGCTCTGAGATTGAATAATTTTGATTTTGCCAGTTTTTTTTTTTCAATTTTTACAAAGAACTGTTATTATATCTCCTAATAACCCTTTACCAAACGACAAAATTTTAGAATAGTCCAAATTGAAAGCATTTGCAGAAGTCAAAATAACTGTGACTTAAAACCTGAAATATTCTTTTGAAATGGTAGAAAACATTGTGGGAAAAGGAGAAAATGCTGGTTACCAGCATTTTCTTCTTTTCCCACAATGTTTTCAAAAGACTTCTTTCTCATGGTCGTTAAAAGTCGGGATTGTGTGGTAAAGGGTTAATCCTTTAGAAAGATAATACAGCATAACTAAACAAGGAGTAATTTTCAAAGAGAAATATAGAATATATTTCATGTCATACGAAATACCATAATACTGTTTTAATTCAGCATGTTTTGTGGTGGGGCGCTGTTATTTACAACAACCAGACATCATGTTATAAAACTTTAACAAAGATCAAACTCTATTCTTTGAAGCTTTTGTAAAATAAAAAAGGAGAATAGAGATAATTTTCTTATGTCAGAGAGACTAAACTTATAATTATAATATAGTTTTAATTATGCATTTTTTTGTGGAGGGGCGCTGTAATTTACAACTTCCAGACATCGTTTAAAAAAAACAAGAAATATCAAACAATACACTTTAAACAAGAAGTCTTCATGGGAAAAAAGAATGATAATTTATAATTATCTGTGTCATACTAAACACCATAAATAGACAAAATCGTGGCTTTTTTATCGGTCAAAATGAAGGACAAGGGAGAGAAAAATGTGGTCGAAATTCATTAACGCTTAGTCACGTGGTAATGGGCCCGTCACGCGTGTAGAAATCACTCATGGCGCGACGCAGCATGAGAACAAAAACTGCCCGAAGGGGACAACTTGACACATCTGACCTTGTTGGGACAGTTTTGTCGACGTAGTATTGCAGTTTTTTTTTTCTAAGTCGTTTTCCAGACGTTAAAATTTAAACTCACCTGTATCGGAATAACTTGCAGACGAGATGTCAAAAGTTGCTTAATTATGTGATATGTTTTTGAAAAAGGTGGGAACTTTTTTGGAAAGGGGAAAAATGCTTGTTACTATCATTTTTCCTTTGTAGTTTGTCTTTTCGGGGTAGTAAAAGCATGCGGTATTTTGGAACAAGCTTATGTATCGTTATATAACACTTAAGAGAAACACTTTAAAAAAAAAATGGAAGAGGAGAAAATGCTGGCAGTTAGCATTTCTTCAATTTCCCACAATGTTTTTTACATTCTGAAATACAATGTTTATCATTTGATCTACATTATTTTTGGTCGTCTGCAATATTTCGTTTGGAATAGACGTCTCTTATTTTTTTATCGTTTGATAAGGAGTAAACTGTTAACCGATGGTGACCGGAAACGATACTTTTCCTCGTGTCGGCCGATCCCCACTCGTCAAAACTCGGCTGATTCCGTAACTCCATCTATATAGTCGCCGGATAACACGAGATTTGCCGAATAGACCGATCCCGTCATCGGAATTGCATGCAACCCTATCCTTACCACACAGATCATCCAAGAAACTTTTATGGACAGTGTAGATCAATATCAGACTGCACAGAACATGCAGTCTGATCTCTGATCTACAGTGTCTATTACTCTGCCCTGGATGATTATTAATTACCCGTCTCATCTTGCGCAGTGGGATTGTATTTGTAGCCGTGGGAAAAGTGACATTTATCTCTTTTTTATAGAAAGAAAGAGTTTTAACCCTTAAGCTGCTTATCGCGACTCACTGACCTTTTGCGGACAGTGTAGATCAAGATCAGACTGCACAGAACGTGCAGTCTGATCTTTGATCTACACTGTCCGATACGATATTTTCTTTCCGGTGAAATCAACTTTGAAACCGCAATGTTTGGACCTTTAGTATTGAGTACATGTAGTATTGAGTAGAAATTTGCGTTTCATTTATTAACCCTTTCCCAAACCATAAATTTTGGACTGGTCCAAATTGAAAGAGCTTGCAGACGACAATTTTAAATTTGACGAAAATAGTTCTCAAAAATGGTAGAAAACACTGTGGGAAAAGGAGAAATTGCTCGTTACGAGCAATTTCTCCTTTTCCCACAGTGTTTTCAAAAGACTTGTACTGCAGACACGTGAAAACCAGGGCTTGTTTGGGAAAGGGTTAAGCAACTATTCAGCAGCTTAAATGTTAAAGCGATAGGGAGTGTCACACGTTTCTATGCGTTGTTTCACGGTCGACTTTTATGCTCCTTTGCCCAAGGTGTTTTTTTTTTTTTTATCATCACTATTGTTTTTTTTTTTATAAAGGCATTAACTTTCAAACGCAATTTCGAAATAGAATTAAAACTGCTCTGTGAAATGATAATTTAGTTGGACTGAAGTTTGGTCACTTCTGATCATTGTTCAAGTATAATTCTCTGTCACATTTAATCCTACGAACTATTTAACTCTTTCGGCGCCAAATAAATAGACTCGACTTCTTTCGATGGCTGTAAATGCAATCCACAGAGACCCGGAAAGATTTTTATCGTAGGGGCTTGACTAATTAAGCGGATGGTACAGATCAAAGATCAGACTGCACGTTCTGTGCAGTCTGATCTTGATCTGTACCGTCCGCAAATGTCCCTGTTTTCGCCTATGGCGCTGAAAGGGTTAAATTGTTAAGACCTAAGATAATAAAGATCAAATTTCCTTTGGCAATATCCTGCAGAGCCCATGCCTAGTACTGGTACAACCTAGGAAAGACAGAAGTGGGCGGATTTCTGGAGTAGTACTGTTTTACCCTTTACGTCATAATCCCTTTTCTAACAAGCCAGGGGAATACAGTTGTTGTTAACAGTGTGCTGTTAAACAGCATTTTGTCCTTTTCCAACAATGTTATTTTCACCCAGTTGATTTCAAAGACAGACCCTTTCATCTGAAGGAAAATTTAATTTGTGCCTGCAAATTTGCTTTCAAAATTGACTGGTCTAAATTTTTTGAAGGTTTGAATTATTGATATATAGAGTGATAGATTAATCTCCTTAAATCTTTTAGACTTGTTGAGATCTCCGATGGTTTCTTTTATTCTCGGTCTATTTTTAGACACTTATATTTTTATTTGGCGTGATTATCTCTAGGTGTCACGACTTTAAAGCTTATTGGGGAAAAAAGAACTGGCAACGACCGGATTTGACCGAGTTTTAACTTTTTACCGGACAACAAAATTTTAGACTTGTTCAAATTGAAAACAGTAGTGGACTATTCATTAAATGCGGGTCAAATGATTGGATTTATATTTGGAAGGGTTGAAAATATTGTGAGAAAAGGAGAAAATGCTGGTAACCAGTATTTTCTCTCTTTCTCACGATGTTTTCAAAAGATTTTGACCCACAGGGTCGTTAAAATTCGGGATTGTTTGGTTAAGGTTGAAATTATTAATTACACGTGGGGTCAAATCTAGTGCAATCTACAGTAGAGTTCTTAAAGCCACAGTAGTTGCCAAAAATAAACAGTTCAAATGTTAAAATGCATTCAAATTTAAATAATACTTTTCAAAAATTTGGAATTATTGTGAAGATGACAATCTGTTATTATACGGTCGGTGCAAGTGTTAGTCACTGGCAGAAAAAAATAATCTCAAAACCAAGTAAAAAATAAACTAAAGATTGAGAAACCTGGCAACTTTTAACCAGTTTTAACATCTTTTTTTTTTTTTTTTTCTGCCAGCGATAGCAGAAAGCTGATCTGGATCGATACTTTCTTGCAAATGCATAATGCAGCATTAAGCTCCCTTTTAACAGAGAATGGCTGATATATTTGGAGCCAAATGTGCTGAAAAAAAGTGATATTTAGAGCACATTGTATTTCATTGTTTAATTTATATTTACAGGGGAACCAGCTCGAATATATTTATGGACTGCACTCCGGCTCGAGTTCGAGGGTGCTTCAGTGCAGTTGCTGTGCCGTAGTGAGGGTTACCCAGCCCCTGCGTGTTCATGGAGATATGGTGAGTTCGGAAAAAAGATAGAAAACGATGATCAGTATCAAGTATTAGGAAACGGAGATCTAGTTATAAGAGACGTGAAGTGGTTACAGCACATGGGTGATTTCTACTGTCAGTGCGAGAACGAATCTGGTTCGGACGAAATTTCAACGTTTCTGTATCCAGTATGTATAATTCTTTCTTTCTTTAACTTTACTGTTAACGTTAACCCTTAACCCTTTCCCAAACGACAAATTTTGGACTGGTCCAAATTGAAAGAGTTTGCAGACGACAATTTCAAATTTGATGAAAATGGTAGAAAGGTCTCAAAAAGGGTAGAAAACACTGTGGGAAAAGGAGAAATTGCTCGTTACGAGCAATTTCTCCTTTTCTCACAGTGTTTTCAAAAGACTTGTACTGCAGACACGTGAAAACCAGGGCTTGTTTGGAAAAGGGTTAAAGCACCGAATAAACCCAATGGTCTTTTTCATTCTAGAATAAAACTAATATAATCGCAAATTCATGGCTACATTTTGCCTGTAGTGTTCTAACATAGCGGACAGTGTGGATCAAAGATCAGGCTGCACGTTTTGTGCAGCCTGATCTTGATCTACACTGGCCGCAAAGGCAACAATATTAGTGAAAGGCGCTTTAAAACGGTTAATATGTTTAAAAAGTTAACTGATTGATTATTTGAAGAAAACAAAAGCAGTTTTATATCATTTTCTACATACATATCCTCAAAGTCGATTACTTACTAGTTACATTTTTTGTCGAATTGGGGATCTTTCACCGTTGAGACATTTTTCGTAAACTATTGTAGAGTCACAGGTGAAAATAAGGACTTTTGCGGACGGCAGAGACAGGTTCTGTGCAGTCTGATTATGAATCTACACTGTTTTTTTTATGTCAAACTTATACAAAAAAAAAAAATCTTTCTGAGTTTCAGTAGAAAGTTATTGCCAGCGGCCAAAAGAGGCCAGGTTTATAAATTTGACGCTGAAGGAGTAAAACGTCATACTATTTTTTCATTCCAGACTGAGCCATGAACAAGTCGGTGCAGAACCTCGCTCATTCCGAAAGGCCCCGGATGGATGCTGTCTGTGACGAGTGCGATACCGTCATTTTCAATTGCCTTAAACACAAAACATCCCACGTAAGCAGACAGCAGTGGATATACCAATATGGAGGACAATGATTTTCCTGCTTCAATGCGCATGCGTCGATCGTTGTTGTTGTTGTATTCGTTTTATGTCAGCTGTTGTACGTTCATGAACGATAACTCGGTGCTGTGGACGATATTTTATTGTGCCAGTATTTGTTTTTATTTTCGTCGCAGAAAACAAAAGACACTTATGGTTTGACATGACTTATCTTTAAAAAAAAAGGGAGAGAAAAAAGGAAACTTTCCCCAATAGCCGCAACAATGTGTTCAGAATGAGATTTTAAGTATTCATTGAATCTTGTAGAGGTAGTTGTGTGGACTTTCGTTCTGTTTAGAAATACGTTTTGTTTTGTCTAATTGAGTCATTCATAGAGAGAGAGAGACAGAGAGAGGCAGAGAAATGAAACAGGTTTAGGTGGCTTGTTGTTTCATGGACGTTTACTTTCAATCCATATTTCAGTTTTCCGTACTTAACTGTATTTACAGGGATTCTTTTTTTTTCGCCGACCAATTATACCTGTAGTATCACCGACAATTCTAATCCGCATTCTTAGTCTTATTTTACGAAAATAACGCGAGTTTTGATTGGCTAAAATTTCTTGTTTATAAAATCAGACATTGCGTTAACATGAAACTTAGACAGGTCTTGAGAATCCGAACTAAGAATGCAATTTAGAATATTTTTTGACATCAAATTACTTTTAAAATCCTCTCATATTTGGCAAGAAGACTCAAAGCTATTTAGTTATAGGGAAAAAAAGGCAAACATGGTCTTTATGTTTTGAAATGAGCCATGCTGTAGCAAAAGGGGGCTTAATGCATCTCTGTGATGCATAATATCAAGCAAGTCATGAGATAAGAAAGAATATATCCTTGGTTAGGAACAATAGTTCGATATTGTTTTGTAATGATTCCCGTTTCTGTTTTTTTTTTTTTTTAAAGAAACAGTTTCATGCGAGTTTGTATGTGAAAGCTTGTATTTCAGTCATGCTCTGTGAAAAGAAGGTTGAACGCATTTGCAAAAGGTATCGACCCAGGTCAGCCTGCGCAGTCCGCGCAGGCTGACCTGGGTCGGAACCTTTTGCTATCGGGCAAATTTTTTCTGCATCGCATAGGACCATGGTACCTCAGGATTTAGTTTGTTTTTTAGACAAATATTGGATTTTTATGGACTTGTTTGGTATATTGTCTCACGGAGATCCATTAAACCCCTTTTGTTAGAGCATGATGCATTTTCATTGAAAAGGTACGCGTGCGTCATGAAATATTTCCACAAAATATGATAATTCTGGCTGCCTGCATACTCCTGTATTGGCGCTTCTGAACGTTAAATCCAAACCGGAAATTAAAAAAAAAAAGATGGTAACCATATGATATACGGCTTTAACACCCTTAGACATGACCGCTTTTGAAAACAACGTTGTAAAAGGAACAATTGGTTACGTATGCCTGAAATGGATTCTAATTGTTAACCCTTAGGTTGGTAAGTGACTCACTGACCAATTGCGGACAGTTTCGATCAAGATCAGACTGCACAGAACGTGCAGTCTGATCTTGGATCTAAACTGTCCGATAAGGAGATATTTCTTTAAAAAAAAAAAAGAAAACGTTTAAAACAGCATTGTTTGGGTTTTACTATCGGTTTGAAATTTTATTTCAAGTTTTTAGCAGGATAAGGGTTAACTCTTTCGGCGCCAAATAAACAAACACCGCCTCGATTGATGGCTATAAATAGAATCCACCGAGTCTCCGGAAGATTTTTATCATATAGGCTTGACCAAACAAGCGGACGGCATAGATCAAAGATCAGACTGCACGTTCTGTGCAGTCTGATCTTGATCTATGCCGTCCGCAAATGTCCCTGTTTTCGTCTATGGCGCTGAAAGGGTTAAAGAATCCCTACCTACCAGATAATTGTGCATAATATTATTTATTTTACCACACATTAACGACAGATTGTACTCAAAGCATTAAAAAAAGTCATTTTAGACGCAATTCTATGGCGGAACGGTGAGTTATCGTCCGGTGATTGATTGTCCGTTCTCTGATTCGGGAAATTCCGTAGTATGCCGAATATTGAAACCTAAGTTCGGAAATTAATTCGGAAACACGACCGGAAGATTATGATTTCTTTACGGAATCTTAGAAAGCCGACTTATTTCATCAGATCTGTCTCGTTATTTTAACGGCTTCGTCTGCCCCTTTTGGTGAAGGCGATATATTATATAATTTTTTTTTTTCTTTTACTTTTGACATTTTCCATGACAACAGAAAACAAAACGAAAAATGAAAATTTCAGGAAATTGTTCTTATGCACTGAGCATTCTAAAAGACCGTCGATTGCAATTATTGTTTTCTATTTCAGTATTGAGAGTCTTACACGGCAATTTTCGTCCACCGGTCTGCCGTTAGTCTTACACAAGTTGTGAGAAAAACAATTTTCATTTTACTAGTGCTACTGCGAAACTTTAAATCGATTGTAGACTTGATTGCAACAGAACAAAGAAATTGAGCTCCCGGCTTATAAATCGTCTTTCAAATCTTAACTTGTCTTTTCGGACAATTTAGATCAAGATCAGACTGCACAGGACGTGCAGCCTGATCTTTGATCTACATTGTCCGCTTCATCAAGAGATTTAGTACAAAACAAGCCTGAAGTGTATTTTTTTTTTTTCGATTTTGTATCTAGACTGAAAATATCTAATGGGTTGACTCGGTGATCAAAAGTTTAATAAAGGAACTGAGAAATAAGCGAAAACCCTGCTTGACTTACAGCAAAGAAAGAGCTCCTTCCACGCTGTTTAAAAGATTACACGTATTTCGTATGTCCCCGTTTCATTAATATCATTTTCCTTTCGTTCAGATTCTTGTAAATACGCATAGAATTATTTATTTTATTATTTATTTTATTTTTT
This sequence comes from Tridacna gigas, assembly GCA_945859785.2. Classification (NCBI taxonomy): domain Eukaryota; kingdom Metazoa; phylum Mollusca; class Bivalvia; order Cardiida; family Cardiidae; genus Tridacna; species Tridacna gigas. The sequence goes on along the minus strand of OX244040.2, from coordinate 57,364,678 downwards.
CCCTCTTTGTCTGGAATAAATGATGATAACATCGTAAAAGAAAGAGTATGTCTTTTAGACTTTTATTATTATTATTATTATTAATTTTTATTATTATTAATTTATTTTTAGTTGATATATTTTCTCGGAAAACTTTTCGGTACAAGAGTCATGATGACGCAAGAGTCAAAACGTTGCTACAGGATGACCTGTTCCTATAATATAAAGAACAGACGGAACGGTTGACATGTAGTAACATTATTCAAGTATAGCACAGCCACAATATTTACTTTGAACAGAACAGAATAGATAGTTGAGCCATGCTTTGGCAAAAGGGAGCTTAATGCATCTCCGTAATGCATAACACAAAGCAAGCCATCACATAATTACAGATCCATAATCGCCAATTTCTTTAACCACCGACTTAATCACGAGATAGACTGGTCCTTGGATATCAAGAAAATTGACCTATAGCGAAAAGTTTCGGCCCAGGTCAGCCTGCGCGGACTGCGCAGGCTGGCCTGGGCCGATACTTTTCGCAGATGTATTAACCCCCCCTTTTCAGAGAGCATGGCTAATAGTTAACTGGTTTTTGCGATCCATTGACCTTACCCACTAACGATTGAATTTTGCTTAACATTTTTCCTCCTGCTGCAACAAGGTTTAACTGTTTTAAACCAGACTGCACAAATTGAAACCTGTCTAATATGAAAGTAGCTGTACACGAGGAATCAGACGTGGCTCAAACCGATATGATTTGTATTTAAAAGAGGAGAATAGACCGTGGGGGGGAAAAAAAGGAGAAAACGCTGGTAACTATCATTTACTCCTTTTCCCTAAACTATTTTCTACCTTTTCACAAACAAATCTCAACATAAGATTTTCATCCAATTTCTCGTCTGCAAATGCTTGGAAATGTCGATGAGTCTAAATTTTGTCGTTTGGTAAAGAAGTTAGGTGGTGTCGAACCAAGAAAGTAGAGAAACTCCTACATGTAAGGATAGGGTACAGAATAGGGGCCTATTTTGGGATTCAAAACTGAGCTCTCGTTTTTTTTTTCTTTCATTCTTTACCGAACAATCTCGAGTTTGAATGGCCTTGATGAATAACCTTTTTGAAAACATTATTGGAAAAGGAAAAAAAAAAAAAAAAAAGATACTGGCACTGTCTCCTTTTCCCATGAAGTTTTCTTCCCTATCAAAGACAGATTCCATCATTTGAGCCGTCTTTTGTCCGTTTTTGTCGTCTGCAAGGGTTTTCAATTTTGACATGTCTAAGAGGTCACGTGGTAGCGAGTTAAATCTATTAGCAAAGAATCCACAGTTTTAACGATACTGAGAAAGAATCCTTTTGTAAACATTGTCGGTAGAGGACAAAATGTCTGTAACCAGCGTTTTTTCCTTTTGCAACAATATTTTCTACCCTTTAAAGACAAATTTTAACATTTAGCTTGTCATCTACAAATGCTTTTCAACTCGGAGGACAAGTGCAAACTTTTTCTGTTTGTCACAAAATTAGTACAGTCTGTGTTCCTTGTACTCGTTAGAATTTGCCGAGATGAGACAATTCTTGCTGGTACCCACCCACAACATCGGTTTTGGTCAAGAAATATGAACCATACTCTGGCGAAAGGGTGCTTAATGTTTCTCCGTGATGTATTAAACTAAACAGATCATCGTATACCATTACATCCATTTTGTCTTAATCCTGAAGTGGAATCCTGAGGCAGGATGGTGCTTGGATATGTAGAAAAAAAAAATACCCAAAGCAAAAAGTTTCGACTCAGGTCAGCCTGCGCGGATTGCGCAGGCTGACCTGAGTCGAAACTTTTTGCAAATACATTAAACCCCCTTTTCACAGAGCCACTTAACTAGCCATCTGCGGTCGGAAGGGCAGACGATGATTTTTTGCCTACTGTTCGACGCTACTCTCTGCAATGCGTGTTCGCGTGTAATCGGAGATAAAGTATGAAAATTGAAAATATGCTAAAACTATTTTAAAGTTACTCTCTCTCTCTCTCTCTCTCTCTCTCTCTCTATCTTTGTAAACTATAGATCCGTGTTGTCTTAACCTGGATGACACATGTTGTCGAAATGTTCTTTGACATACAGAAAGTATATTGATAACCCTTTAGACTTGGCCAAATTCAAAGCCTTTGCAGACGAAAAAATAACTGTGACTCAAAAATAGAAAATCGCCTTTTGAAATATAGAAGACATGGTGGGAGAAGGAGAAAAAGCTAAGCTGGTTACCAGGATTTTCGCCTTTTCCGACATTGATTTCTACAGGTATCTTCCCATTGGTCGTTAAAATGCGAGACTATCTGGTAGAGGGAACAGAAGTTTCAAGACAGCGGAGGCTGACATGGGTCGATACTATTTGCAGATGTATTAAACCTCATTTTCATGGATCATGAGTCATGCCATATACTGTTCGAAAAATGTTACCATTCGCTTTATTTTTTTTTCTTTTCATGTCGAGCTGTGTTAGATAAGAATGATGACTAACAAAAATACTAGTAAATCGTTTTAGTTTCCGTTACAATGTCTGTAAACTGACTTAATCCGGTTTTCAAGTTATGAAACAGCTGAATTTTATTTTGTATCAAAAGCCAATAATAGATATGACTACTACAGATCACACGGTCTTTTTAACAATGTCGTTATGATACCTCAACCAGCCGACAAAATTTTATACTTGTCCAAACTGAAAGCCTCAGCAGATGACAGTTATGAATATAACATGTAATTTTGACTATGTACACTTGTACACGTCTATTGAAATATATGTTTTGTTCTGTTCTGTTCTATATCTTGGATGGGATGTTCCTATGAAAAAAAGAAGTGTGGATAAAAGAGAAACTGTTGGTTGTCAGCATTTTCTCCTTCGTAAACAATATTTAATTCCTTTTCCCCAAGGTCGTTTAACCGTTTACAAAACGACTAAACCTTCAAGACTCGACCAAATTCAAAGCAGTTGCAGACGGCAAATTAAATAGGGTTCAAATGAATTGACTAAGAAAAAAAAAAAGAAAAAAAAAACCATTGTGTGAAAAAGAGAAAATGCTGGTTACCAGCATTTTCTCTTTTTCCCCACAATGTTTTCTAAAACCATCATCCTCGAGGTTTTTTGAAACTCGAGATTGTGCGTTAAAGGTTGAACCAGGGGATTCTTTTTTTGAAAAGGTTAATTTCCAACGTTCAGGTTATATAACCGATGATTTCATCATGTTAAAAAAGCCTCATTAATCGGAAAACAAGTAAAATTGCCGAAACCCGCATCTAGAGAAAAAATAGTTCTGTGATTGAAATACGGGAAATTATAACATTTGATTGGAAAAAAAAAAGTGCTTCTGTAATTCTGTAGGCTTTTTATATGTTCCCTGTGTCAGCAGTCAATACTGCGTCAACTGAAAATACAAAATTAATTGAGTGATACTATGATAAAAGTGGGTTTAATGCATTATGCCAAGTAAGTCACCAAATAATTATGGCCCCACAAAGTACATTTTGACTAACAACTGTCAGAATCCTCAGGTAGAGATATTTTTTGTAGATGCATTAAATCCCCCCTTTCCAGAGCAAGGATCATTTACACCGGAAGTTAGCTCATTCAGACTATTTTCTTCTACGTCCTATAGCTGACCGTCTTTTGAAAATAATGTGGCAATATGATTGATTGATTGATTGTATGGTGTTTAACCCCGTTTTCAACATTTTTTTCGGTTATATCACGACGGCCAGTGCACCTATCCATGCTTTCCTTGAGTTTCTTTTACCAGTACTCGGCCCGATATTCTTTCCAAGCCACTGGCTGCTTTCCCACACAAACATCGTCGATAATGCCCGCAGTGAATAATTTCTCATTTTGGCACAACGTTCTTATGTTGCAAAGTCGTTTGCTGCTTATGTTGTTCGTCTTAATTAGCTAAATGACTCTACAACTCACAGGAAGTAACTAAACCTGAAAGTAGTGCCAAGCAGTGAGTTTACGAGATTAATGAAATAAGAAGGAATTAGACCGTGTTTGAATTATCCCGTAAGTGCTGGATGAATTGAAAAAGAAATTCCTAGAAAGTATTGGCTTGAAGACCTAACAACGCACTGGCAATAGATACCTCTGAAAGTAGTTCCAGGAAGCGCGTGAAGTAATACAAGAAATCATTAGACAATGTTTGCTTATATCCGAAGATGCTGAATTAATAACTTTGAACAGACATTTTCTTGAAGTAAAGACTGAAACAGGCACTACATTTTTTTGCACCATTGTGGCCAGAATGTTACATCATATCAGAATATATATATCTCAGACCAGGGTTCACCAACCATCCTTAACCCTTTCCCAAACGACAAATTTTGGACTGGTCCAAATTGAAAGAGTTTGCAGACGACAATTTCAAATCTGATGAAAATGGCAGAAAGTTATCAAAAAGGGTAGAAAACACTGTGGGAAAAGGAGAAATTGCTCGTTACGAGCAATTTCTCCTTTTCCCACAGTGTTTTTAAAAGACTTGTACTGCAGACACGTGAAAACCAGGGCTTGTTTGGGAAAGGGTTAAGAGCGTCCATAGTCTTATTCCAGACTAAAAAAGTAACGCGACTTCTGATAGGCTAAAGCATTTGGTTCAGCCAATCAGAAGTTGTGTTACTTTAGATTTTAGAAAATTCTTGAGAACAAGACTAAGAATGCCATTAATCAGATTGTATAGATACAAGACCAGACTGCATGTTATGGTGCAATCTGATTTTGGATCTGCACTGTATTCCAAGGTACCACAGTTTAACAAGAAAATATTTCAGAGATAACGGCTCAGTAAAATAAATGTGCAGGTATTTAGGATCACAATATCTGTTTAGCACTGTATAGCCATGCTCTGTGGAAAGTGGTATAGTACATTTGCAAAATGTATCGACCAAAGCCAGCTTGCGCAGTCCGCGCAGTCTGATCTGGGTCGACTCAGGTTGCTTTTGGTCAATTTTCTGCATATCAAAGAACCAGTTTACCTCGGGGCTCAGTCGGTTGTTAAACAAGATGGATATTTTTGCTGAACTGCTCAGCACGACACATCACGGAGATGCATTAAACCCTTTATGCCAGAGCATGGCTCATTTTAGATTTCAAGCTGGTCTATGAACCAGTATCGACTGAAACACGTTGACCTACAAGAATTTTTCGAATTTCAAAGTAACGCAATATCTGATTTGCTGAATCGAATTGTTAAGCCAATCAGAAATTCTATTACTTTCTAGATCTAAATTTTTAGCCTAGGACAGCTGTTTGGAATTATGTGTATAAATGGTCCCTTGTCTTTTGTCGCTTAAAAGGTTAACTCTGTACCAAACAGCAAAACTTTGGACTTGTACAACGTCAAAGCTTCGCTGACAAGGAATGATGCGTGGTTCTAATTGTGGATTTTTTTTTGAAAGGGGTAGAAAATATTTTTGGCTAAAAGGAGAAAATGCTGGTTATCAGCATTTTCTCCTTTCCCCCAAAATATTTTCAAAAGCCGTCTTCATTAGGGTCGTTAAAACTAGGGATTGTTTGATAGAGGTTTTGGAATTAGGTTAGTAATAAGAAAATCTTTATTCAGTTTTCATTAGCCGTCCGTGTCACATTTAAGCCTTGTAGGGCAAGGGGCTTCGTGGCAGAGCATGGAACTTTAAACATCTGGGCGGGGGGGGATTGATGGATTGATGAAATGATATGACTGAAAAAGCGTTGAAAGTGGTTGTAATCCCAACCCTACAAAAGATGCGTGAAAAATCAAGAAAACAGTGTTTAGAATTTACTGTTTGTGTCGTTTTGCAAACGTCTTTAATGAAAGAAAGCACTTTGTCTTTCTTTTACACATGGTACATGTATTGATGACGTCACATTTTGGTGTGCTTGACGAAACAACACTACTGAGGTCGTGAACGTGACGTTATTCCGAGGAAATACCCCTTTTTAACTACTTTAGCCTGGGAAATAAGACAAAAATGTATATAGATTACTTCTAGAATATTTAGAATCCTAGCAGTTACTATAGTAATTAATTATTGTTTAATTAGATACATCTGCTTTTGTTACGCCATTTTGTGTTTAAGAATATAGAAGATTTCACCAGGTTTTATACTGTATAAGTAACTTAGTTTGTAAAACTTTTGTTACACAGTTTAAGATAAAATTTTGTTTGTCATAGTGTCTTAAGTTCCATTTGTTTTCATGAATTACATACTATTTTTTTCTGTTATATGTTTTTTTTTTTCACTAGATCTATTTAAAGGAACTGTCTTTAGAATATACAATTTTTACCAAGTTACATACTGAATACATTACTTTTGCAAAGCCAAGCCTCCTAGCTCAGTCGGTAGCGTACAGGACTTGAGAACAGGAGGTCACTGGTTCGATCCCCGGCTTTGCCAATTTCTTTCCGAGGATTGATGATAGTCATTGCGACAGGATTCATTCCTCTCTCACCGCTAACCATTGTTTCGACGATGATTATGTGGGAAAGCAGCCATTGGCTTGAAAAGAATATTGTGCGGGGTACTGGTAAGAAGAAACTCCAGGAAAGCATGGATAGGTGCACTGGCCGCCGCGATATGACTGAAATAATGTTGAAAACGGCGTTAAACACCATACAATCACAATCACTTTTTCAAAAGAAAGCGAGCCATGCTCTGGGAAAAGGTGGTGTGATGCGTCTTCAGTCTTTGCAGGCTGACCTGGGTCGAAACTTTTTTCCATTGGTCAATTATCTGCATATCTAAGGACCAATCTACCTCACGATTCAGTCGATTGTTAGCACAAAATGAATTTAATGAATCCATAATTATATGAGCCGTGCTCTGTGAAAAAGGGGCTTAATGCATCTGCGAAAAGTATCGACCCAGGTCACGGTGCGCAGTCGGCGCAGGCTGACCTGGGCCAAAACCTTTTCGCTATTGGTCAATTTTCTGTTTGTCCAAGGACCAGTCGACCTCATGGTTCGATCGGTGGTTATAAAAAAACAAACGGAGCTTATGTATCCCTAAGTACGTTATAACTTGTTTGGTATGTTACATCACGGAGATGCATTAAGCCCCCTTTTGCCGAAGCACCGCTCAAATCTAAGGTCAAACCAATTTGATGTCAAAATTTATTGAAGTATTTTCTTTTGCTTTTTTTCCCAGAGGAAAATGTGGAACACAATTTAAAAGAGCCGCGCTCAGTGAAAAAGGGGCTTAATGCATCTGCGAAAAAGTATCGACCCAGGTCAGCCTGCACAGTCCGCACAGGCTGACCTGGGCCGAAACGTATTGCTATTGGGTAATTTTCTGCATTTCCAAGGACAAGTTTACCTCCAGATTCAGTCGGTTATTAGACAAAATGGAGAGATTCAGTCGGTTATTAGACAAAAATGGAGAGATTCAGTCGGTTATTAGACAAAATGGAGAGGCTCAGTCGGTTATTAGACAGAATGGAGAGATTCAGTCGGTTATTAGACAGAATGGAGAGATTCAGTCGGTTATTAGACAAAATGGAGAGATTCAGACGGTTATTAGACAAAAAATGGAGAGATTCAGACGGTTATTAGACAAAATGGAGAGATTCAGTCTGTTATTAGACAAAATGGAGAGATTCAGTCGTTTATTAGACAAAAATGGAGAGATTCAGTCGGTTATTAGACAAAATGGAGAGATTCAGTCTGTTATTAGACAGAATGGAGAGATTCAGTCGGTTATTAGACAAAATGGAGAGATTCAGTCGGTTATTAGACAAAATGGAGTTTATTGTTCCATGTTCATGACCGTGATGACTTGCTTGGCTTCATACATTAAGGAGATACATTAAGCCCTCTTTTGTCAGAGCATGGCTCATATTTCTATCTTCCCTTAAGAAAAATAAATGCTTCATTACTTGATATTTACAAGTTTCGTATTTGATAAATGTGGCTTATTTGATAAAGGTGGCCACTAAAGACAGGGTTTCTATACAATGTACATTTTCCCTTTTTTTTTCAGTAACATTTTTTTTTTTTGCACCAGAACGTGGAATAAACTTTTTCTTTTCATTCAGCGAAATGGACCAGGGTCCGTATTCACCAACCATTCTTAAGAATCGTCTTAGTCTTATTCTTCAAGATTGTCCAAATTTGAAAGTAACACAACTTCTGATTGGCTAAACCATTTGGTTTAGCCAGTCAGAAGTTGTGCTACTTTCAAATACAGAAAATGTTAGAGAATAAGACTAAGAATGTTCTTAAGAATGGTTGGTGAATACAGACCCTGGGTGTTCCATTCACAATTCGTTTTTGGCCGTAATAACTGCCTATAAGTCGGACTTTGTAGGTCAAGATCAGACTGCACGTTTTGTGCCGTCTGATCCTGATCTACACTGTCCGCAAAGGCGACAACGGCTCTTCTTCGTAGCAAAAAGGATGGAGTATAAATAGTTATTAATTCTGCTCGACACATAGACAGACAAAGTCTTACAATCCTGGCTGGTTTATGGTTATTGAAATCGTGATATGTGTGACTTCAACACGTTTTCTGGGGAACTTTCTTATAAATCTTTCCCAAACCGACTGAGCACTGTTCAAACTAACTACATATATCATTTGAGCCATGCTCTGGCAAAAGGGGGTTTAATGCATCTCCGTGATGAATGTTGATTGATTGATTGATTGATTGTGTGGTGTTTAACGCCGTTTTTAACATTATTTTAGTCATATCGCGGCGGCCAGCTCACCTATCAATGCTTTTCTGGAGTTTCTTTTGCCAGTACTCCGCACAATATTCTTTCCAAGCCACTGGCTGCTTTTCCACATAACCATCGTCAGAACAAGGGTCAGCAGTGGGAGAGGAATGAATCCTGTCGCAATGACTATCACCAATCCTCGGAAAGAAAATGGCTAAGCCGGGGATCGAACCAACGACCTCCTGTTTTCAAGTCCTATGCGCTACCGACTGAGCTATGAGGCTTGGCCCGTGATGAATGTTACTACAAAGCAAGGCATAAAAATAATTACGGATTAAAAAAAAATCCGTTTTGTCTAACAACTCAATAAATCAAGGGGTAGATGGGTCCTTGGACTAGCATCAAATTTATAAATAGCAAAAAGTTTGGATTCAGGTCAGCCTGCGTCATCTGCACAGGCCGTCTTGTGTCAATACTTCTTGCAGATGCATTAAACCCCCTTTTCACAGAGCATTTCTCATATCTTTAAAACGGCACATATACTGCACTGAAACTATTTTGTAGTTATCTATTTTCATTTTTAAAATATCGTCTTCAAGGTCAGTACCATATGATGTTGAACTTCCGTCTCAACTAAAAGTAACTGAAATTGCCATTTCCTCTAAAACAACACGAAAGTCACAAAGATACCAAAAAGTAAATCAAATTTGTAATGGTTAAAGGGACAAGTTCATTTTTTTGGGGGGGGGATACAATATATGAGCCATGCTCTGTGCAAAGGAGGCTTAATGCATCTGCGAAAAGTATCGACCCAGGTCAGCCTGCGCAGTCCGCGCAGGCAGACCTGGGCCGAAACTTTTCGCTATTGGTCAATTTTCTGCATATTTAAGGAACAGTCTACCTTATGATTCAGTCGGTTGTCAAAAAAAGTGGCTATTATGGATCCATAATTACGTGATGGCTTGATTGGTCCAATGCATCACGGAGATGCATTAAGCCCCCTTTTGCCAGAACATGGCTCATATATTTTTGCTTTTTTTTTTCTGTGTGTTTTTTTTTTTTATTTGTTTGTTTGGATTTGTAAAGACAACAGCACAAATTACTCAACATTAGTTACAGCTATTACTTTTTTTAAAAGGCTGCGTATCACTTTTCGGTTATTTATAGACTCCTATAAATAGACTCTGTGCGTATGCAACTGCTATCTTATTACGTTATACTTAGTGAATGGGTTGTCTTTTTCAGATGGACTGAAAAAGAAATATATATATATATATATATGAATCATGCTCTGGCAAAAGCGGGCTTAATGCACCGCCGTAATGCATATTACCAAGCAAATCATCACATGACCATGAATCCATTAAGTCCATTTTGTTCAGCAACCGAGTGAATCATGGGATAGACTAAATTGACATACAGAAAATTGACAGATAGTGAAAAGTTTCGGCCCAGCCCAGCCTGCGCGGATTGCGCAGGCTGACCTGGTCGATACTTTTCGTAGATGCATTAAACCCCCTTTTCACAGAGCACGGCTTCTATATATGAGCCATGCTCTGGCAAAAGGGGGTTTAGTGCATCTTCGTGATGCATTATACTAGACAGACTATCACATAATACTGGATCCAGAAAATTGATTTTGTCTAATAACTGACATTTCAGTCGGTTATTAGAAAAATAACTCAATTTAATCAGACAACATGTTTTTTTGATGTCTGATTTTGATCCATATTGTCTGCAAGAGAGAGATGGCCTTTGAATCGGGTTGTCCTTCGTGTTCGAAGACACGAGGGGCGTTCGAAAAGTATTTTGACCAGTGTCATATTTCTTACTGATATAAACCTTCAAATAAAATGTCGACCAACAATACATGTTCTTCGATATGCTGTTTATATAATGGGATAAACAAATTTGGCCTTAATACGCCGATGTTAATGTTCTAGTTACTATGACAACCGTGACTTTGCTATAGTGACTCAGGAATCGACGTATGTGTAGTTAGGGCAAGTTTATCTCTTGTATTGTACATAAGGAAAAAAAAAAAAAAAAAAAAGAAACATCAAAGTACCATCGGTCGAAATTTTGTAGTCAAATTGTTACCAAAGGAATTACAACACTTTTCTTGTAAATGAATAAAAGATCAACCTCCAAGTATCACTTTTAAAGGATTAAAAAAAAAAAACACACACTTTTATGGATACTTTTCGAACACCCCCTCATACATGTGCGTCATGGTATAAGTATGTAATTGTCTTTCATTAATGAGAGTACGTTGTACAATGTGCATATGTGATATTTCAACTGTACAGATTTTTAAGGCAATTGAAAATACAACATTGTGCATGAATGAAATAAAAGGGATAAAAGTACACAAAGTTTTGTATTTATTTGTTTGTTCAGGTATGAATGTACTCTTCTATCAAAGAGTCTTTTTTTTTTATTCGCTCAGCAGCTTAAATCTTTATGCGCTAAATATGCGCTTCATCCTGTCACCTCCTACAAATCCCGTCGTATAACTCGGGGTCATATAAACTTGGTGATATAAGGTCACCTGACCACGTGACTAGGTTTATTATGTCAGTTGGTCACATGATCCAGGTTTATTAGGCTAGTTGCTCTTGTGACCGGCCGGAACTACTTTTTCAGGGTGCCGGCACACGAAATCAATATTTTACAGTAAAATTATCGCTTAAAATTCGACGTCCATGTTGATTTTTCTTATTATTTAGGATGTAATAGAATTCTTCGCCACAACATTCTTCTGAGGGTAAACGTCACGTTTATGACGTAGTCAATATCATTCATGACGTCATTATTGCAGTTGTATATTCAGAGCGCTTTACACAATTCGCCATTTGTGTGTGTTTACATGTGTCATTGTGAGAAAGGTGTCAATTCGTGCCTTAATTTCGAGCGAAATATTCCACATAGTCGGATTTTGAATTGTAAACGAGAAACTGGATAAATAGAACAGCGTCTTTGGTTGGGAAGCTGAAGAATAGATGGTTAGTGTCTTGGACTGGGAAAGTTTATCGGGCTCGGCTCCGGAATTTTATGGTATCAGTACCATAAACTATTGAATAGAAGGTACTGTCTTAATGTCAATATTTGCTTTTCGTTTTGTTTTGTTCTTTTACAGTGCGTGACAAGATAAATAGAATAGATGGTTGGTGTCTTGGATGGTTTAAGTTTATCGGGCTCGGCTCCGGAATTTATCCGGTTCGCATTCGGCTCACCAGATAAATTCCTCCGCCTTGCCCGATAAACTTAACCCATCCAAGACACCAACCATCTATTCTCTATTTCTATGCCGTGTTCGGGCAAAAGGCTTCATGCATCTCCGATACTAAGCAAGTCGTCACAAAATTATGGATAAATAAAATCCATTTTGTATAATAACAGACTGAATCATGAGGTACAATGGTCCTTTAACATTCAGAATATTGACCAATAGCAAAAAGTTTTGATGCAGGGCAGCCTTTGCGGATTGCGAAGGCTGACCTGGATCGATACTTTTGGCAGATACACGTACCCTCTTTATGCAGATACACGTACCCTCTTTTTACAAAGCATGGCATATAATACAAAAATTGACCTCTATCGATGGATGAAAATAAAATCAACGGAAGGTATGAAACGTTTTTCTTTTCTTAAAAGCTTCAATAAACAAGCAGACAGTAAAGATCCAAGTTGGATTATACCGCATGTTCGGTGAAAGCTCCTGACGCTCCATCTGCAAACCCGCCTGGGTCCGTATTCCCCAACCATTCTTAAGAATGTTCTTTGTCTTTTTCTTCAGAATTTTCTACATTTGAAAGTAACACAACTCCTGATTGGCTAATGGTTTAGCCAATCAGAAGTTGTGTTACTTTCAAATGTAGAAAATCTTGGAGAATAAGACAAAGAATATTCTTAAGAATGGTTGGTGAATACGGACCCTGTTTTCGTTCATGGTTCATGGCGCTGGAAATGTCAACATCAGTTGCTGCTACCGTACTATCAACGTGTTCTAGATAATTTGACGGGTACTGCACGAAGAGTTCTATCAGCTACCTCTTCTCGGCCACTTACACAAAGTTAATCACTTCACCAGCCCTCGGAAAAAAAAAAAAAAAAAATTCATAAAAGGGGTTGGAAATTGCAGCACCGGGATATTCCTAGCTATGTAAATGTCCGTTCCTGTCAAGCCATCAAGCGACACAAATACCTTTCTTATTCAGAGGGACAAATCATGTGTATCGTCATGTCTATCGTTCGTTCGCTGTTGTGTAAAGAAAGTTGGCAGGAGTTACTAAAACAAAGCTATTTCAAACTGATAACTAATGATAACGAGTGCATTTATAGTATGTAATTGTTCATGTAAGAAAGATACATCCTTTTCATTCTGTATACCACCGAATTTCATCTGTTGTATATAATGACAGACAATCGAGGACCCAAGTAAGATGTCGTAAATCGATTATGTAGAGGCAACCTGTCAAGACCCGAAAGCCTGGTCTGTATTCACCAACCATTTTTTAAGAACGTTCTCAGTCTTATCCTTCAGAATTTTCTGAACTTGAAAAGTAACACACCTCCTGATTGGTTAAACCATTTGGTTATTTTCAAATTTAGAAAATCTTGGAGATTAAGACTGAGAATGGAATGTACCCAGGAATGGATGGCGAATACGGACCCTGACCCTCAGTGCATGCGACTATGCCCCAGATAGGAAATTTGAGTGACCGCTGCCATCGTTCGGATGTTCAACGACGTCTTATTGAATAAATATCATTCAAAATGTATTGAATTGTTTGAGTTTTATTGGGCACATGCGTCCGGTCTACAACAGTATGTCAATACAGATGTCAAAACAGATGTTTGTAACTTAATATAGTAACATATACATGTAGTAGATCTACATGCGTTAAACAAGGTCAACCAAATGTCCTAAAACAATTAGGTCACCCAAAACGGCCATCTGTTACTTAAAAAATCGTAACATCCTCAAATCATGAACAAAATGGCGTCCAAGTACGTCATATTTGTTTGGCGCAAAGGAGACCCGTATACTACTTTCATATCAATGGGAAAGCTAGAAAATATGGAATGCATTTGAGGAAATAGAAGGCCAAGATAAGATCTCAGGGACCTGAGAGCTTAACTAGATCGTCACTCAACTTAAAGGTCCAATAGCTGCCAAAAGTAAACAAAGCAGATGTTAAAAAGCATTTGCATATAACATACCATTCAAGCATGAAAATTATTATGAAGATGACAATCTGTTATTGTGTGATCAGTCCAAGTGTTAGTCACTGGCAGAAAAAAAAAAAAAATAAAATCAGGCATAAAGTAAACAAAAGATAGAGTTACATGGCAACTTTTAACCCAGTCTTGAAATTAGTTTCTCTGCCAGCGACTCACACTTGGACCGACCGTGCAATAAAAGATCGTCATCTTCACAATATTTTCCATACTTTTGAATGGTATGATTCAACCCTGTAGTTGCTAAGCAAGAATCACTGACCTTTTGCGGACAGTGTAGATCAAGATCAGACTGCACAGAACGCTTTTCCCATAATGTTTTCAAAAACTTCTCTTTCAGGGTCGTTAAAACTCGGGATTGTGTGGTAAACAGTTAACCGGTGCCTTACGTATAATTCATGCCAAGCTGCTGGCTGCTTTCCCACATAAACATCGTCGAAGCAATGTCAGCAGTCATGGAAAAATGAATTCTGTCGCAGTGACTATCATCAATCATCGTGAAGAAAACTGACAGAGCTGCAAATCGAACCAGCGACCCCCAGGTCCCTTTTGTGTTGCCGACGCCTGCAATTTAAGCTGTTTGTTCTTTATCTGCTAAAAAGGAGAAATTGAACTTTCAAGCGGATAAAAAAAAAGAGTTGAGCTATTTCAAAGGTATTTTGGGGGTAAAATAACATGAGCCATGCTCCTGTGAAAAGGGGCTTAATGCATTTGCAAAAAGTATCGATTCATGTCAGCCTGCGCAGTCCGCGAAGGCTGACCTGGGCCCAAACTGTTTGCTTTTGGTAAATTTTCTGCAAAGGACCAGTGTACCTTATGAATCAGTCGGTTGTTGGACGAAATTGATTTTATGGATTGCTAACAGCGTGATGACTTGCTTGGTATCATGGATCACGGAGATGCATTAATCCCCCTTTTGCAAGAGTACGGTTCAAATCCTTATCGGACAGTCTTGATTCAAGATCAGAATGCACGGGCAGCCTACGGGTTAAATCGCAACTGGAAGCAAAGGAGATGACGAAGCAAGATGAAGGTTCAGGGTTAAAAGATTGACAGCTATTTGGCCTTGTTTCGCAAGGTTGTTCTATAAATAAATCGGCCACAAGACCTTAGATATTCGGTATCTATGTCACTTCAACCCTGTTTGAAATCGGAGCCATTTAAACAACTCGGACGATGAATTGTATGTAGTTCAAATGGTGGAATTTGTCTGTTGGGGAATAGAAAACATTGTGGAAAAAGGAGAAAATGCTGGCACCCATGGTGAGCTGAATCATAAAGACATCTACTAATCCTTAGATCCGCAGAATAAACCTGACATATTTTTTTCATTCTAGAAAAAACAACCCTTAAAAGAGCAATTTCTAGGTTGCCATTCTCAAGAATGTCTCAGCAGAGCGAACAGTGTAGATCAAGCCCGTGTTCACCAACCATTCTTGAGAATATTCTTGGTCTTATTCTCCAAGATTGTCCAAATTTGAAAGTAACACAACTTCTGACTGGCTAAACCAAATGGTTTAGCCGATCAGAAGTTGCGTTACGTTTAAATCCAGAAAATGTTGGAGAATAAGACTAAGAACGTTCTTAAAGAATAGTTGGTGAAAACGGACCCTGATCTTGATCTACACTGTTCGCAAAGCCAACTTATGCAGTAAAAGGCGCCTTTTAGATAAGTGTCATAATGCCACCGGCGATTTTTGTAGAATATTGGACAAACAGTTTATCAAATCCAGGACCACAATTATAGAACGATTCCACCTACTGTTTAACGCTAAGATCGCCGAATAAACCCTGCTGACATAATTTATATGATCTGACATGAGTTGGTGTTTGGGAAAAAAATATATATATATAATATATAAATAAATGAAAATATATGAAAAGGGGGTTTAATGCATCTGCGAAAAGTATCGACCCAGGTCAGCCTGCGCAGTCCGCGCAGGCTGACCTGGGCCGAAACTTTTCGCTATGGGTCAATTTTCTGTATGTCAAAGGACTAGTCTACACTATGATACAGTCGGTTTTTAGACAAAAGCGGCTTTATGGATCCATGATCATGTGATGGCTTGATTGGTACGATGCAGCACAGAGAGGCATTAAACCCCCTTTTGCCAGAGCATGGCTTAAACGAGTCAAGGAAAAATATTATCAAGCGAGCCTTTGGCGAGCTTAATAATTTTTTTTCTTGGCGAGATTAATAAAAATTTATCTAAAAAGCCAGATTATTTTTATAACATAACAATATTTCACAAATTATAGTTCAGAAGATGGAAAGTCATCTGTAGATGCACGCGCAGTAATTTTCTTAACAAAAACATCCACTTCCATTATCTCCCGCTAGATGGCATTCTACAAATACACATCTATCTAATTTGGGCATCCTGGGTACAGAAGCGCAGTAATTTTTCAAAACAACAACCGTGACTTTGAATTTCAAATGAAATAAACGTTCACTCAATAAAACGCTACCTGGTGCCATTTATTCAGCTATGATCGGCTAGCATGTAACTTATGCACTGACCATTTATTAAAACAGCCCCTACATGCTTTCGTAATAGGCTAATAGCTTCGATATAAGCCCTACTTTTCCCCGGTATACGGGGGATGGGTGATGCGTCATAGCAGACAGGTCGAATCTTCGAAGAATATGACATGCGCAGACAACGCATCCACTTCTTTTTAATATATACATGTATACAAAATGACGTCAAAAATGACGTCACACAATTGTGATATCAAGCGTGTATTAGATAGGAAAAATCGTAATTAGTATAGATCTAGATCTATCATGTATACATGTACTGAAAACAAGGGAAGTTATGTGATATACCTACATCTGCATTCTCGAAATACGACCCTAATAAGAGCAACGTTAACGTTTCTCTTGTCTAGAATGTCTTAGAGGCACAACAGACAGAGTAGTCAAGGACTAGAGTCCAGGTTTTGTGCGGTCTGATCTTAATCTGTCCGGAAAGGCAACTAAACTAGTGCAGTGTGTTTTAACTGTTAAATCCAATTTCGATCTATGTTGAACAGAGAACAGAGTATCGGTTATGGGACCCTTGATGAACGGTATCATACTGCGACACCTACCATTAATGCTTAGAGTGCAGAATAAAGCGAGCTGACTTTTCAGTACAGAAAAAAGAATAAAAGAACTGCAATTAAATGGTTGCATTTATCATACAGTGTTTCAGCAAAACGGACAATGTAGATTTCAGATCAGACTGGTCTTGATCTACATTGGCCGCAAAGGCAACTAAAGTAGTGAAAGGATTTGTGTTAAATATAAGACAAACGAGAACATCGAATCTTGGACCGTTCTTAAACGCTACCACAATGGAGGCACATACTGTTAACAGTGTTTGTGTGAGCTAAGACTTATCAGAATGACAGCGCTCTCGAAATTAACCCCCGTCCCGAGCTAGATACCGAAATCTTTTGTTTATAATGATACACTTGACCTTGAAAAACACATCTTGACCGAATTTATAAACCCCCCTTGACGCTAAAGTCTGTAAATCCAACATTTGAAACCACTGTTACAAACTACAGACTTTACATGAAATGGAGCAGTTTTTTAAATGCGTCAATGCATTTTGATTTACTTTCGCAACGTTTTGCAATTGGTATTATCACAGTTTTACTAAAACAGTTTTTGTACTTTCTTTGCTTCACGTTTTAGTCACCGTACTCCAAAAGTGCATTTGGGTAACGGGTTTCAACTTAAAATAGCGTTATCTTAACATTGAAACCTTTGAAGGAAAAAAATAACGGAACCTTTTTAACGTAGGGATATAAACAATGAAGTACTGCGATTGCTAAGCCGTGTCGGCAAATAAAAAGAAATCACCATAATTTATCGAACAGTGTGCGATTAGATCAAATATCAGACTGCATGTTTTGTGTGCGATCTGATCTTGATCTCCAATGTCGGCAAAAGGTCGCAATTTTCACACTTATTAATCAAAAGGTTTATATCTTATTCGTCACTGACAGGCCGATTGCGCCCTCCGGACCCCCATCATGGTCAGAAACGTGACCGCAGGTGCTACGTTGCGGCCCACTATGCAACCCTATCTGAAAGTCGCCGTATTTCTTACAACCCAGAGAGCCCTGCCCGTTGCTTCAAACCCACTCGGGGAAACAAACCTGGGGTGAGACCAAGTAAGGACTCATGTACCATAAGGCATCTTATATAGGACCCTGGTACCATCTGCGGTTTCGTGTTGTTTTTTTTTTACAGTGAACAAATGATTAACTCTTAAAATGACAAAATTTCAGACCAGTCCATATTGAAAGCAATTGCAGAGAATCAAAATAACTGTGACTTGCAAGTCGAAATTTGTTTTACAATTTGCATCTGTGAGGAGTGTCCTTGAAACAAGAGTTTTCTTTTTATATCCAAACAGAGTAATTGGCAGCTGTTTCGTTCTAGCGACATTTTGCCATCTGTGTTCAAGATAACCAGTTGTTTTTTAAAGTGAACAATAGAGCGACTTAGCAACTTTTTACGTAGTTTTAGATTTTTTTTTTTTTTTCTGCCAGAGACTAACACTTGAACCGACAATACAATTATAAATTTTCAGCTTCACAATATTTTCCATACTTTTCAATGGCATGGTATCTAAATACGATTTAACATCGGCATTGTTTACTTTTAGCCGATACTAGGCCTTCAAGTTTCGCCGAACTATTTCTTGGTTAGTATTGCAACTGATATCACAAAAGCGCTTTGCCTCCCCTTGGCATTGGCTTGTTTGCTTAATCTGTTCATGAATAAGGGCGACATTAATAATTTTGTGGACATGGACTATAACCAATGATTAGCAATCTGATCTTGGATCTACACTTGATTCGAAAAATAGGATCACAAAGTCCATTTGTACTTTAAGTCATCGAAAATTGGCAGATTTCGATTACCTGGAGGCAAAAGTAGATCGATCTAACCCTTGACCGGAGAATTGTCATCTTTAAGAGTAATATCCATACTTTTAACTGGTATGATGATATAAATTTAAATGGGTTTTAACATCTGCATTGTTTACTACTGGCCGCTACTGGGCCTCTTAGTTAAGCCGGTTAGTATCGAAAATGATATCACTGTAGCGCATTGCCTCCCCTTGGCATTGGCTTCTTTTCACGACGTTCATGATTTTGTCGACATGGACCAAGTCCAGACTGAACTGATTAGTAATCTGATCTTGGATCTACATTGTCCGTCACTTGATTCTAAAATATGATCACAAAGTCTATTTGAACTTTAAATCATTGAAAAGGCCAAATTCGGCTACTTGAAGGCCAAAAGTAGGTAACCCTTGAAAGGACAAAATTTTACGTAGACTGTCCTTTTTGAAAACACTTGCAGACTTCAAATTCAGTTTTACTCAAGTAATTGGAACTATCTTTTTAAGGGTACAAGTACTGTGTGAAAAGAACAAAAAGGCTCGTAACCAGCTTTTGTTTCCTTCTCCCACAATGTTTTCCGAAAAGCCATCAGGTCGTTAACCCTTATCATGCTAAATAAAACATATACAACTGTCAAACCGATAGTACAAGCCCAAATTTCTGGAGGAGAGATATCTCTTTACCGGACAGTGTAGATCCAAGATCAGACTGCACGTTCTGTGCAGTCTGATCTTGATCTACATTGTCCGCAGAAGGTCAGTGAGTCGCGCTTAGCAGCTTAAGAATTAAAACACAGGATTGTTCAACAAAAAGACGAAGGAGATTGCTTATACATATCCCACCAACGATTTCAAGCTGAGAGTCCTACAAACTCATATAATGTTCTGAATTACAGATAAGTGCGTGAGTCAGATTTCCGACCTATTAAACTACAGAAATATCACAGGAACAGCGCGATAATCGCAAACCAAAACAGCAAATGTTTGTGCTTTTGATAAATCACAGTTAATATCACAGAAACAGCGCGATTGTCGTGTCCAAAAAAGTTACTGTTTGTCTTTTTTGATAAATCGTGGCAAGTTTGACGACATGTTGCATCATCCGACCGACCAACTCGAAGAGAGATCAACCGCACTAGAACAGCGATTTAGCCCTTTGTCACACAATCCCGAGTTTTAATGAACCCAAAAGAGAATACTTTTGAAATCATTGTGCGAAAAGAAGAAAATGCTGGTAACCAGCATTTTCTCCTTTTCCCACAATGTTCTCTACCATTCCTGAAGCAAATTTCAATTTTTGAATCACACTTATTTTGTTGTCTGCAAACGCTTCCAATTTGGACCAGTCTAAAATTTTGACTTTTGGTCAAGGGTTCACCCTTTTCCACACAATCCTAAAAGAAAAGGCTTTTTGAAAACGTTGCGGGAAAAGAAGAAAATGCTGGTTACCAGCATTTTCTCTTTTTCCCACAATGTTTTCTAACCCCCCCCCCCCCAAAACAAATTTCAATTTTTGAGTCAAACTTATTTTGTCGTCTGCAAATGCTTTCAATTTTGATCATTCTAAAATGCTGACTCTTGGTCAAGCGTTCACCATTTTCTACACAATGCTGGGTTATAATGAAAACATTTTTTTGAAAAATGAAAACATTGTTGGAACTTGAAGAAGAAAATGCTGGTTACCAGCATTTTCTCCTTTTCTCACAATGTTTTCTACCCTTCCCAAAGCAAATTTCAATTTTTGAGTCATACTTATTTTGTCGTGTGCAAATGCTTTCAATTTGGACATATCTAAAAGTTTTTCGTTTAGGAAATAGTTAATCGAGTTTAACCCTTTACCTACCGAGAAAATTGTAGACTGACTGGTCTTGCGATCCTCAGTGGTAAAGCGTAGTGCTTTATATAATAGAATACCAAGACATGAGAGGTTTTGTATGCTTTGTAATTCAAATGAATTACAAGATATGTATCATTTTATATGTGTATGTCCAAGTTTTGTTGAAATTAGAAAAAAAATACCTACCAGCATCCTTTATCAGAAAACCTTCTATTAATAAACTATGCCAGCTATTTCAATCTAATGAGAAGAAAACATTGTGTAGCATTGCTCACTTTCTTAAGGAAGCGTTCTTTTTGCGAAATAAATTGCAATTAGAATTAAGAATTAATAACTGACTCAATTAATTTGCATTGTATCGTAAAATTTTCCATTTTGACTTACTCTCCAAAACATTATTTCAGACTTAGATTCTTTCATTCCTGTTCTCACTGCTATTATAGTCCTTTGCTTGCTATGACTTATGTGAAACCGTATATTTGGAATGTCAAATTTGTATAATTGACGATGTATTTTGTGTACAAGTCATAAATAAATATATGTTCTGTTCTGTTCTGTTCTGCTTATAACCTGGTGGTCCTTGGTTCAAGCCTCACTGGAACTACTGAGTTTGTCATGGGAGTGTCCTTGAACAAGACACTTCGGAGCCCTAGTCTTAGTCTGGTACTGATGAAACCCAGGACATACACGAATATGTGAGCTGTCGCCGTGATATAACTGAAATGATATTGAAAGCGGCGTAAAACACTATTCCGTAAATCATTTAGACTGACAAATATCAGTGAAAAATGCTTAACCGTTTGGCACACGGCAACATTTTAAACTGGTTCATATTGAAGGAAATTTCAGACGCCAATTCAAATGTTTTTCAAGTGAAAGGATATGCCCTTGAACAGGTAGAAAACATTGTGGGAAAAGGAGAAAATGCTGGTTACCAGCATTTTCGCCTTTTCCCACAATGTTTTTTTCTTTTGCAAAAACCTTCTTTCTCATGTTCATTTCAACTCGAGAATGTGTGGCAAAGGGTTAATATGGTAAATGCAGAAATAGTTCGTAATGAGATTTTTCTCCTTTTGCTCGAATGTTTTGACTAACTATTGGTCTGTGCAAAGCATTATAAGACAGGCTATGATCATTTCGAGCCAGTCGACCTTGAACAAATGGCGATTTCAAATAGTTCTGTGGGGTCTAGGCTTTTGACAGCATCGTATTCGAACCTCACTTGAGGGTCTATGTTTTTTTTTTGTTGGAGTTTACTTTGGCAGAACACTACGAAGCACCCGCCTTCTGCCAGTGAAACTCAGGGCGGGCGTAAATATGTCTGACAATTGTCCGAATTCAAGAGCTAAGGATCATCTTTGATTAAGCCAAGCTAATTTCCTGAGGTTTATTTGTTGGATTTTTTTTCCTTAAGGAAACAAGGATAGGTTTGTCCCAATCCCAAGTCTAAATGAATTACATTATTCAAAAGATTAATCATGACGTCAGAGCAGTTTGAACAATGAAAGATTTATACATCAGCTCGAAATACCGTTTGCTTCTTTCGTCGTAGGTCAATCATGTTTTTTTAAAACCTATGTTAGCCCTTAGGCTTCTAAGCGCAACTCACTGACCTTTTGCGGACAGCGTAGATCAAGATCAGACTGCACAGAACGCGCAGTCTGATCTTGGATGTACACTGTCCGATAAGGAGGTATTTTTCTCCAAAGAATAAGTTTGAAAAAAAAAAAATCGGGCTTTTACCATTGATTTCAAAGTTTTAGAAAGGGTTAGGGAGTCAAAGAACGTATCTTATCAACGAAAAACACTATTCCTTCTTACAATAAAACCAGAATACTAAAAGACTTTGGACAATATCTAATTACTTTTTGCCTTTGTTACTGTCGAGAATTATCTCTATTTTCATATTTTTCTTTAATTTATACAGACAATACATAAATAACCATTATATTATATAATTACTATTTAATCCCTACTTTCATTGACAATACCTTCATTCGCCATCGAAACCATTGTTAGAGGTATTTTCTCTATTGTGAATGATATATTCTCAGAATTAGCTATTTATTCTCTGACGATGAAACTAATTATATAATTTGAGCTGTGCTCTGTGAAAAGGGGGCTTAATACATCTGCGAAAAGTATCGTTTCGGGTCAGCCTGCGCAGTCCGCGCAGGCTGACCTGGGCCGAAACTTTTGGTTATTGGTCAACTTTCCCTATGTCAAAAGACCAGTCTACCTCATGATTTAACTCTTTACTACACAATCACTGGTTTTAACGACCCTGAACAAAAAAGCCTTTTGAAAACATTGTGGGAAAAGGAGAAAATGCTGGTAACCAGCATTTTCTCCTTTTCCCACAATGTTTTCTAACCTTCCCAAAACAAACCTCAATCTTTGAGTCACGTTTGTTTTGTCGTCTGCAAATGCTTTCAATTTGGACCAGTCTAAAATTTTGTTGTGTGGTAAAGAGTTAAAACAGTTGTTCTACAGAATGGAGTTTAAGAATCCATAATAGCATGACGACATGCTTGTTATCATGCAACACGGAGATGCATTAACCCTTTACCAGACGACAAAATTTTAGCCTTGTCCAAATTGAAAGCATTTGCAGACGATAATTTCAGTGTGGCTCAAATGGTGCAATTTTTCTTTGATAGGGTAGAAAACATTGTGGGAAAAGGAGAAAATGCTGGTTACCAGCATTTTCTCCTTTTCCCACAATGTTTTCAAAAGGCTTCTTTCCCAGGGGCGTCAAAAGGCGTCATTGTGCGGTAAAGGGTTAAGCCCCCTTTTGCCAGAGCATGGCTCATTTATTCTGAATAGAACGTTTTTGATTGTATTGCTTTTACAAAATAAAAGAAAATTACATGGGTTTGTTTTGTAGTTATCATCATCATCATCATCATCATCATCATCATCTTTATTATTTTTATTATTATTATCATTATCATCGTCTTCGACTTCGTCTCGGGGCGACATGACTCGCCATAGCCGTGAACAAGTTTCCAAGCGCCCTTAACTTTCTTTCAACTTTATTTCTATTTAGTATTGTTAGTATCTAATGCATTACACTGATTGTAAACAACTGTAATACATATTGAAAATAATGTTTGTATGTTACATGTATGTAGAAAATAGAAATAAAGTTTTGGAAAAAAAACTAGAGCTGCCACTGAATGTGACTTAATACCCCCGCCAGCGCTTTGACAGAAAAAAAGTGTCAAGTTCAAGGGGAGATAATTCCTCAACCAGGGGGAGTTGACACTTAAAAATTACGTCTTGCAAATTTTCAATATATGATCAATATATGTGCAAAGTTTCAATGCAATTGAAGGAAAACTCTGGGAGGAGTTCGCGACACAAAATTGCTAGTATTTTGTACACAGACGGACACACGGACGGACGGACAGACAGGCTGATTCCAGTATATCCCCGAAAACATTCGTTTTGCGGGGGTATAAAAAGTTTCCAGGTGCCAGGACCACTAACACTGTGTTTATATAAAAGAGCGAAAAACTTAAAGGCGTAACACCAGTCTATATTGCTACATTGTAAATCGAGTGTGTAAGATGTGACATAAGTTGGCATTTGAGACATTTTTTAAACGAGGCTGGAGAAAATGTTACCATGCTGGCAGTTGTCGAGTTTAATAATACATATACATACAGGATGTTTGGGGGGGGGGGGGGGTTTGGTGAAAGATCGAAATTTCTTTCATCGAGAGAACATTATCGGTTATATTTTCACGAGTGGCTACTCGTGAATGTATTAACGATGACGTTTACTCGATGAAATAAATTTCGATCTTTCACCCAAAAAAACAAATATTCTATTTATGTTATGATTCTAACCCTCTTTTTGTTGGGACTTTCATCAAAATCCAATACAGCTGTTTTCTATAATTCCCCGTTGCGTACCCCCCTCATATAGCAACGCATTACAATATTACGTAAAGCGCGAGAAATATAGGGTAAATGTGCGTAAATTACATCATAGATCCCTATATTTGAATGGCACGCGCTGTTTACGTAGGTAACTAGTGCGCGTGAACTACGGTTTCAGCCTTCAATTGAAGCGTTAAAAAATATAAAATCGGTATTTTCACTGGTCGTAACCATGAAATATCAAACCATAATTCACCATTATTTCTCGTTAAAGTACCGTAAAGCAAGAAATAAAATAAAAGTTTACCTTTAAAACCAACGACTTTCAGATTCTTTTTATCTCCTAACTGTATCTCAAGAGTTATAGTTCGTGGTGCATTAAAACAAAGCCCTTCATGTACATGTGTACCGAAATTTACACGAAGCCTAGTCGCTTCTTTGAAAACTACATGTATGTACATCATGGACGAAAAACAGTCCCAAAGAAATTTTGCATAATTATAATAATCTTGTTCCCGGTCATAAATTTAGCTATAAATTACAGGGAAATCTCAGTCAGCAATGTCTTTGAACTGAGGCGTATGATCCCAAAGCGCTGACCAAAAACAGCACTATTTAATTATGCTGATTAACCCTTTACCACATAATCCCCGACTTTTAACGACCCTATTTAAGAGGCCCTTTAAAAACATTGCGGGAAAAGGAGAAAATGCTGGTAACCAGCATTTTCTCCTTTTCCCACAATGTTTTCGACCCTATCATAAACAAAAATCATCATTTCAGCTACTTTTAATTTGTTGTCTGCAAATGCTTTCAATTTTGTCTTGTCAAGAATTTTGTCATTTGGTAAAGGGTTAATCGTGTATATGATTTAAAAAAAAAAAAAAGGATCGTAATGGTTATATCACATTGGAAACAAAGGTAGTTATGCGACAAAATCACTAATTTGACCCTCTGCTGCTCTTTTATCGGCAAATCCGCAGCTTTGCCCCCTGTCTCTAAGAACTGAATCGTGCTCTAGCAAAATGGAGTTTAATGTATCCCCATGTACCAAGCAAGTCATCATATAATAATGGACCCATAAAATCCATTCTGTCTAACTGTCTAAACCATGCAGTAGCTGGTCCTTTGACATGCAGAAATGTTACAAATAGCAAAAAACGTTTCGATGCAGGTTAGCCGGCCCAAACAGCACAGGCTGATCTGTGTCGATACTTTCCCACCTGTAACAGATACATTCAACCCCCCTTTACAGAGCATGACTCTAATATATGTCTAATGGCCATACGCTAAAGAGATAAGAAATGGCACCACAGCTGATTACGTTTATGCTATTTTTCCTCCAAGACTAATAGCCTAGGAAAAATTACATTTTAAAAAGTCCCTACTGGTTCCAAACAAGTTCCTTTTTGTGGTCCCGGGCACAAAATAGGTCCACTAGGGTTAAACCACAACATGTCATACATGTTATAAGGTTAGACTAAGCTTCCATAGAAATAATCAAAACATGACCATAACCACATTTCAGAACTGTCATTCCATATTTTTCTTAGACGCCATATTCCTGCATGGGACTACTTTTATTACTACAAGCCGGAATCAGTACGATTTTAGTACCGTCATTCCATATTTTTCCAAGATGCCATATTCCTGCATGGGACTACTTTTGGTATTACAACCCGGAAGCAAATACGATGTGCTGCGACAAACAATACACGACAGACCGTTCTCAGAAACCACGCTAAGCATCTAATTCTTACGTCTAGATTTACTATTGGCCAAGACAAACTATTTAAGCCAACACGATATCTAATCTTGAGACCCATAAATGAGCCGCACTTTGGCTAGAGGGGGCTCAATGCATCTCCGTGAAGTATGCTACCAAGCAAGTCATCACATAATTATGGATCCATAAAATCTATTTTGTATAAAAATCGACTAAATCCTGAGGTACACTGGTCCTATAACATGTACTAAATTGACCAACAGCGCAAAGTTTCTACCCAGGTCAGCCTGCGCGGACTGCACAGGCTGACCTGGGTCGATACGTTTCGCAGATGCACAAATAGACGGTAAAAATCGAAGATCAGACTGCACGTACTGTCTGATCTTGATCTATGCCGTCGGCAAATGCCTCTGATTCCGCCTATGCCGCTAGAAAGGCCTAATATCACTTATCTTCAATTGCAAGAAAGAGTCTGAAACAATGGAATTTGCATAGAAACTCGTGCGTTACGCAATCTAGCATGTGACCCAGTTAACCATCGTTAAAATCATTATTTCCTTGTCCCTGAATCTATTACGTATTTTTTTTATTTAGATATTCGCGATAAAAAGAAAATAAGCCCCGGTCGACCCAGACAAAAGAAAAATCACCAGGGATTAGAAGACAATTACCCAATATCCGGTTCTTATATTTTTTGCCGCATTGGGGAATTTTTCATTTCAAAGCGATGATCTTGAAGCAATTACGTCCACATTCTGTTCTTACTTTGTACAGATACGTTTCGACCTTATGTGCCATGTCTCGGAACTCAACGATGTCTTGCTTTATAAAAGTTGTTAATTTAAAGGCCCAACAACGGCCAAAAAATCAAATAATGAAACTTGTCTTTGAAAAAACTTGTGAAAAAATACTTCCTCCCTTTTTCCACGTTTTGTTTCAAAAGCCCTCTTCATAAGAACTGCCGATACCCGGTAGTTCAGTCGATAGCGAACAGGGCTTGAAAACATGGGGTCTCTGGTTCGATCCCCGGCTGGGCCAATTTCTTTCAGAATATTAGTGATAGTCATTGCAACAGGATTTATTCTTCTCCCACCGCTGACCATTGTCTCGACAATGGCTATGTGGGAAAGCAGCCAGTTTATGGAAAGAATATTGTGCGTTGTTCTGGTAAAAGAAACACCGGGAAAGTATGGCTAGGTGCACTGGCCGCTACTATAATTGAAATAATTTTCGGAAAGGTGTTAAACACCATTCAGTCAATCAATCAAACAACCTTTTTCCACGCCGTTTCCAAAACTTAAAAGCACGGCATTGTGAGGTACAGGGTTTATTTGTTTTGAGTCCCAGAAGGACCAGTCTGTCACAAGTGTTCAAGACTAAACTTTAATCTACGCAAACTATAAAAGCTCCATCGAAGAGGCAGCCAGTACGACTGCAAGTTTCAAAAGCTTTTAAAAACATTGTGGGAAATGGAGAAAATGCTAGTAATCAGCATTTTATCCTTTTGCCACGATGTTTTCTACTGCCTCAACTTCATCTCGGAAATATTCTATATGTTGTCAACAAAATTGCTTACAATGTGGATGAATCCAGGGTACGTATTCACCTACCATTCTTAAGAATATTCTTAGTCTTATTCTCCAAGATTTTCTACATTTGAAAGTAACACAACTACTGATTGGCTAAACCATTTGGTTTAGCCAATCAGTAGTTGTGTTACTTTCAAATGTAGAAAATTCCGGAGAACAAGACAAAGAACGTTCTTAAGAATGGTTGGTGAATACGGACCCAGGACTTTGACGACTCGTAGGTATTCAAAATGCTAGTACTCGCGGTCTGAACAGGGTACAAAGACCAGTTTAATTAGCTTTTAAGGGTTCTGAAGAAAGAACAATAATCTACCTGTAATTATTAAAGCTCCACTTACGAAGCATTCTAAAAGGTTTAACCAGTATTTTCCCAATTTTACCACATTTTCAAAATAGTCTTCTGAATAATAATCCCTAAAACATGGCATTGTTTGGTACACGAGTCCCTGAAGGAATTAAAGATCAGTCTGTAACCTTTCCAGGGTTTTAACGGCAAAACAATTATCTGGTCTACACAAAATAACAAAAGCTGGATCAAAGAAGCAGTCCATCAACAAAACCGTCTAAAAGGCTTTATCAATGTTCTCTCATTTTTCCCACTGTATTTTCAATAGTTTTCTTCATAAGAAATCTTAACCCTTTAGTAGACGGCACAATTTTAGCCTTTCCCAAATTGAAAGCATTTGGAGACGACAATTTCAGTGTAGCTCAAATGGTGCAATTTTTCTTTGATAGGGTAGAAAACATTGTGGGAAAAGGGGAAAATGCTGGTTACCAGCATTTTCTCCTTTTCCCACAATGTTTTCAAAAAGGCTTCTTTTCCAGGGGCGTCAAAAGGCGGCATTGTGCGGTAAAGGGTTAAAGCATGGTATTGTTTAGTACATGGTTCGATGTTATAGGTGCCCGTCGGCTCTAAAGACCAGTCTGTTAACGCTCGAGTTTTCAAGGGACAAACCAATAATCTACACGTAATTATAAAAAGCCCCATCAACGAACATGTCTATAAGACTTCAAGTTTCCCGTCGAAAGGATTAACACTTAAGCTGCTGAATACATGAAACGCAAATTTCTACTCAATGCTAAAAGGCCAAACATTGCGGTTTCAAACTTGATTTCACCGGAAATAAAATACCGTATCGGACAGTGTAGATCAAAGATCAGACTGCACGTTCTGTGCAGTCTGATCTTGATCTACACTGTCCGCAAAAGGTCAGTGGGTCGCAATTAGCAGCTTAAGGGCTAGCCTTTTCCAGCGACCCCCTGGCCTCAAGACAAATACCCTACCGACTGTGCTACAGGGCTCGGCTCGTTTGGTAGAATATTAAAGTGATAATAGCTGCCAAAAGTAAACAAAGAGGATGTTAAAATGCAATTAAATCATACCATCTAAAAGTGTGTAAATTATTGTAAAGATGACATAGAGAATCTCACATTCGAGTTTATGTATTATCATTTTTATCAAACTCGTGGACTAAAATGTATATGATGCTCGCCAAAGCTCGCGTCATATAATTTTAGTCAACTCGTTTGATAAAAATGATAAGTCTTTCAACAATCCTGACCAAAATGTCTTTTGAGAAAAAAAAAAAAGGAATGTAAAAAAGAAAACGAAACGATAGACTACACGTAGTTTAAAAAAAATCTCCATTGACGAGTCAGTCTAAGAAGCTTCAAGTTTCTGGCCGGAGGGATTAACCCATCACAGTGCAAGTAAGACAGTTGCCGCCTCGACAGTTAGCAAGTCCTCAAAGTCCTTCAATATTACGGAGAAGGGAAAAACTCTTCAATCGCGAACCATCACTCCCTTTTCATCTCATTTTTCCATCACCCACATACACACAAAAGAAACTTTTCTCTCAAATATTTTCTTACTAACAACTCATTGCAATTGCTTTTTGGTGAGATTTTAACATATTCCATGATTTATAGTTTTGGGTCAAAACGTTTTCACCAGGCAGCAAAATTTTAGACCCGGTCCACATTACAAAAATATGCAGACAAAAAATGGACTGTGACTCAAATGGAAAAAAAAATGCCCTTAATAAGAGTACAAACATTGCGGGAAAAGGAGGAAATGCTGGTAACCATCAAATTCTCCTTTTCCCAGGACACTTTTTAAAATCGTTGTTTCTCCGGGTCGTTAAATCTCGGGCATGTCTGGAAAAGGTTTCAAAGGAAAAGCTCTGCTAAGCCCCAGGAAAACGTTTAAGCCCCGGGGTCCCCGGGGAAAAACAATCTGGCAAAAGTCGGTCTGAACGTGACCTGACTCTATAGATCAGAATAGAAACTTCAGTATCAGATTGCGTCTCTTTATCCCATTTACTTTAATGGAAGCTATTTTCAGAATCGGTTTTCGCGGCCAAAGGGAGGTAATTCATTTTGAAATCGGATTAACAGCCGTGAGCTTCGTGTTACATTTACCTCACCAGTCCATTTTTCTATTCTATAGATCTTAAGCGCTTTAGGACAACAACAGAGGCTTTTTTCGGACGGTTTAGATCAAGATCAGACTGCACAAAACGTGCAGTCTGATCTTTGATCTATACCGTCCGCTTGTTTAGTCATGCCCCTTAGACAAAAATATTTCTGAGTTTCAGTGCGTTGTGTTTTCAGCCATCGGTGTACTTTAAGGTACCACATTTGGCGCTGAAAATGTAATTCGACGGATCTCTCTTAAACTTGACAAAAATAAAGGAAATGAATTTAAATGGTTGTCTCTGTCATCCTGGACAAAAAAGAATCAATTTAGGGCAACTAATCAAAGAATTGATCAACCAATCATTGATTTGATCAATTAATCAATCGGTCGGTCGAGGCGGGTCGGGTCGGGTCGGTCGGTCGGTCGGTCAGTCGGTCGGTCGGTCGGCCTGTCAGTCGGTCGGTCGGTCGGTCGGCCGGTTAGCCAGCCAGCCAGCCAGCCAGCCATCAGACTTTTTCTCACACTCAATACATTTTATTCATCGATATTTGACCCAGTATTGACTCTATCTTTTTTTTTTTCAAGTTTGCTAGGACGATAAAACCTAGATAATGCCCCCTTGAGGTCAATGATAATTCATACCACAATCTTCACAATCCTCTATCAACATACATGTATCTTAAACATTGTTTTCCTGGGTCCGTATTCACCGCTCATTCTTAGGAATATTCCTAGACTTATTCTCAACAATTTTCCAAACTTGGAAGAAATGCAACCAAGGCAAATGATTTAACGAATCAGAAGTTACGTTACTTGCCAAATCTAGAATTACACTTAAAATGAAATTTAGCCATAATCTGTACAAAAAAAAAAAAAAAAGGGGGGGGGGGGTTAATGTAACTGCAAAAAGTTCCGACTCGGGTTAGTCTGCGCGGAGTGCGCGCAGACTAACCTGAGTCGAAACTTTTTGCTATTGGTAAATTTTCTGCCTATCCAAGGACCATCCAGCCTCAAGACCTAGTCGGTTGTTTGACAAAATGGATTCATGGACCCATGGTTATGTTATGACTTGCTAGGTATAATCTTTCACGGACATACATTGAATCCCCCTTTTTGCCAGAGTGTGACACATTTAAGAATATTTGGTGTATACGGACTATGGCTCCTCCGACAAAGGTAAGAACAGCGGCAAAAAGGAACAACTACGGACACCATATCGAATCTCGATTTCAATTAACTGTGAATATCTTTGCCGATAGTCCAGTCGTACTTGCGAACACAACAAGCTGGTCTTTTTCCTGATAGGATGCGCCACTGGCTCCAGTTATCTGACCTTTGACCTCTAGATCTTCTGGTACTGGGACAACCCACATAACGTGACCAAATGCCGGAGCTGTATCAATGGCGGCAACGAAATGTGTGTTGTTTGTTCCGTTTAATTTCCTATCATCGATAAACGTTTTGAAAATTGCAGTTTGATTGGACACTTTTATTCCGAATATTAAGATATCTTTGTCTGATTCCTTCCTTCTCACGAGTGATATTTTAGATGTTATAATTGGGTCGGCGTTAAGGAGACGTCTCATATCTATGCATCCGTTAAGACTGCCGTTTGCCTCTATAGAACATACCCTTCCGTCAGCCAAGGATACCCACAAGATACTTGGTTCAACATGATATCCGCTAGATTTATCTACGTCATCATTAGCCTCGAAAATAGCCATATGCGTCACATCCAGATCTGATCTAAAAGCCAGTGAGGTAGAGTTTCCTGTATCTTTCAGCCCCCAAAACGTGGGTATCGAGTCTGATGCGTATGGCGGAGGTAGAATCACATAAACGACTTGGCTAGAATGGTCCCACAATAGAATTTGCTTGCCGGTGATGCTTTCTTGTTTCTGTCTGAACGCTTTTCTGTATTCATCCGCGGTCATTGTTGTTGTTATCTTTGGGAATCTCCTTTTCGTATTTTTCATACCTGAAGTCTTACCCAATTCGTTTATAGTAGTTTCCATTTCAAAGTTAAAGTACCAAGCGATGGTCATAATGTCCGCCATTCTATGGTGTATGTCAATGGCATAAAGCCTCTGAAGATTCAAGACTTTAGAAGATATGTATTTGTTTGAGCTTGGCACAAATTCTGTCAACAGATAAAACCGGTTTCCATTAACAACTGGTTGAGATATCGGAAGAAATGTTCCGTTGACTCGCTGTACCGTATCGTTTAGAAAGATTTCCGCCACCGGAATAGCGCTTGTGTCCCGAACAGAAAGACCACCCCGCTCGGACACCATCAATAAATACATGCTTCCAACAAGCTGCATACTGTAAATCGGCTTCATATTATAGCACGGAATAATCGGGTACTTTTTGCCGTCGGCGTCAAAGTGTACAAGACTGACGCCATCAGAACCTGTGACGTCACCATAGTTATCCAGAATCGGCAGGGTCGGGAAATAGAGCACGCCATCACGCCATCGCACAGTCCCGTTGTCATGATGTAGACTTATATATCCTTTGTTGTCCGAGAAAGGCCCGTTTGATTGGCATACGATGCTAACAGAATCCGAAGCGCAACCCAGAGCATTTGGCACTGGGTCTATAATGAATTTCGTTTGCCATTTGATGGAAGCGTTTGCCTTTGGGACATCCAAATAGAAGGAAAAGGAGCCACTAGGCCTACATCCAAACAGTGGACACCCGTCTATAAACAAGCAGTGTCCGGTGTCTATGAAATGAAAGAAATATAAAATCAAACACAAAGTAAGTAAAGCTTGCCTCATTGCGTTAATAAGATCAGTATATAATAAGTTAGACCTTGACTTAAGATTTAAGACATTCGACATCTTTATCTGTATTCTATATATCAAACCCTTTGCTGTTAAGCGCGACTCGAGGACCTTTTGCGGACAGTGTAGATCAAGATCAGACTGCACAAAACGTGCAGTCTGATCTTGGATCAACACTGCCCGATAAGGAAATATTTTCTTCCTAGAAATAACATTGTAATAGTATTATTTGTGTTTTTACAATCGGCTTGAAAGTTTCGTTTGACTTATCTAGCAGTTGAAGGGAACACTCTTTATCAAACGAGCAAAATTGGGAGTGTTCCAAAATTAAAGTATTTCCAAGCTTTATAATTATAGTATGGCTGGAATTATGAGATTTGGCTCTGAACGAGAAGAAAACATTGTGGTCAAAGGAAAAAATGTTGGTTATCTTTTCCCACAATGTTTTCATACGCTTTCTTTCTTTCTCAGGGTTGTTAAAATTTGGGATAGTGTGGTAAAGGGTTAATCATGGTGTACCTTTGTAAATAGATAGGAATACTGTTATCATTTTACTATCACTTCAGAGTTCTAAACCTTTCCTATTCGAATACATATGGGTCGTGCTCTGGCAAAATGGGGCTTAATGCATCTCCGTTATGCAATGTGCCAATCAAGCCATCACATAATTATGGATCCATAATAGCCAGTTTTTAACAGCCGACTTAATCATGAGGTAGACTGGACCTTTGACATACAGAAAATTGACCAATAGCGAAAACTTTTGGCCCCGGTCAGCCTGCGCGGACTGCGCAGGCTGACCTGGGTCGATACTCTTCGCAAATGTATCAAGGCCTCTTTTCACAGAGCATGGCTCATATATACGTATACTCTAAACATTTATTAAACAATCTCATGGCTTTACGGTCTGAAAGAAAAAAGGATCTGAAAATATTGTGGGAAAAGCAGAAAATGCTGATAACACGTATCTTCTCCCTTCCGAAGAAGTTTTATGTCCTTTTAAAGACACGTCTAATTTTTAAAGTAACAATAATCGCCAAAAGTATACAAAGCGAGTACTAAAATGCAATTAAATTATATAACATTTATATGAAATTGAAAAAGACATTCTGTTATTGTACGGTGGTCCAAATGTTAGTCGCAGGCAGAGAAATTTATTTTAAAAATGGGTTGAAACTTGCCAGGTCACTCACTCTATTTTTTGTTAACTTTTTGCATGATTTTAAAATTCATTTTTTTTTTCCCGCCAGCAACTAAGACATGGACCGACGACACAATAACAGATTGTTATCTTAACAATCTTTTAACCCTTTCCCAAACAAGCCCTGGTTTTCACGTGTCTGCAGTACAAGTCTTTTGAAAACACTGTGGGAAAAGGAGAAATTGCTCGTAACGAGCAATTTCTCCTTTTCCCACAATGTTTTCTACCCTTTTTGAGAACTTTCTGCCATTTTCATCAAATTTAAAATTGTCGTCTGCAAACTCTTTCAGTTTGGACCAGTCCGAAATTTATCATTTGGGAAAGGGTTAAATGGTATGATTTAAATTTAAATGCATTTTATCACTTGTATAGGTTTTTGGCCGCTACTGGGTTTGTAAAGACACGTTTAATTTGTTGTCTAAAAGTTCTTTCAATATTGACCAATCTAAAGTCATATCGCATGACAAAGAGTTAAAGAGTGAAAATTTATGGTGGCATATTTCTGCCACGAGATACGAGATAGCTATCGTGATAATTTGAGAAAACTTTCACGATAATTCGAAGTTTCCTGGAAATTTTATCTAGATAGTGAAAAGTTTTCTGAAAAAACTATCACGATAAACTTTACTATGTAGAAAATTCTATGTTGATTATTTCTCATTAGTGCACGAAGCTGACATTGAGGTAGAATTATCGCGAAAGCCCTACCCGTCTCTCGATATCTATAAATAGAAAAATCAACATTTGGATGAACTCGGAAGTTTTTGACTGTACAGGAGGCAAAGATGATCCGAAACTGTATCTAATTGTAGATACCGTGAATGTCAGTTGTGGGCACAAGTGTAAAAAAAAGTCGTGATAATAGTTAGAAATATCGCGATATTTTTATTGTGAAACTTTTTTTTAGCTAGATGATATTTCCAAGAAAGTTTGTTTTATCGCGATAGTTCTCTAAAATTATCATGATAGCTATCTCGTATCTCGTGGCAGAAATATGCCATCATAAAAATTCAAAGGAATTCGTCATGTGATTTCTGGGAGATTACTAATCATTGGCTACGACCACAGGGCTGGTGCAACAACCCATCGACTATAGGATAATTGCGACAAAAACATTGTCCAAGTGCAAATCATCCAAATGATGTGTTTGTTAGAACCCGTTAAAGATACATCCTAACAGCCAGAGGGGAAAAAAATGTAAAAAAATTAATATACTGTAAAATGGTTCAGAATTAATCAACTGTGTAATCATACCGGTACATAATCTATTGATATGCATGGTGTAATGGATAAATACATAGTGCATATCAAACATCTTCATTTTATAACCGGAAACATCACAATATTGATTTTTTTTTTTATGGTCGCCAGAAAATGAAATGCATTTCTATCAGTCGTAATCTATCAAACCGTGCAACCGTCAGGGGTAGCCCCGAGGGAAAACGCATAGTAAAAACACTGTGGGAAAAGAAGAAAATGCTGTTGACCAGTATTTTCTGCGTTTCTCTCAATAGTTTCTGCTTTTAAAAGACAATCACGTCATTTGTATAAAATCATACTTGTCGTCTGCAAATGCTTTCATTTTAGACAAATCTAAAATTTTGTCTTGTGGTAAAGAGTTCAAGGTTACCGCGGACAGTGATTTCTTATACCATAGCGCAGATGCTTCCAGTAATATGAGTAATGACCATTTGCGGAGGAATACAAACAACGAAGCAACAATGCCCGAACCGGATGTACATCCGCCGCAAGGGATTGTGGTCTCTAAGTGATTCCGGTCAGGCGGAAATCTTGGAAAAGCATTGAATGCGTTTATTGATTTGAGGTTTTTTTTTTTTCATACCTGTTAAAGCAATTAGTTTGTATTACTCTGGACGCTCTAAGGAAGCAAGCGAACGGAGAGCAAAATAATTTTAGCTTCTCGTATTTAGATAGACATGCATGTGTGTTTGGTCTATTTAGCTTGAAACTAATTTTGCGTCATTTAAATGATCGATTGAGTGAATGGTGTTTTTAGGCGCTTTCAATATTATTTCAGATATGTCATGGCGACTTCGCAAATATTCATGTATATGCTGGGTTTCACCAGTAGTTAGTTAGCTACTCTGAAGTTGTCTTGGCTAAGGACATCCCACGAAAAGCCGAGTGCTTCAAGAGAGGCTCCGACCCGGGACTTCCCGGTTGAGAGTCTTACACGATGCCACCGAGCCAATAGGGACACGATGGCAGAACGAAACGGTTGTCGAAAGTTTCTACAAACAAAATTTCCAGTTGTTTCTGCGCTACTTTGTCTCACCGTTATTATCGGTAGTGGCTATTAAACTTTACCACACGGTCCCAAGGTTTGAAGACCCTGAGGACAAGGTTTTTGAAAATATGGTGGAAAAAGGAGAAAATATTCTTTTTCCCACAATGGGACCCAGAGAGCGTTTGCAGACGGTGTAATTCAAGATCAGACTGCACGAAACGTGCAGTCTGATCTTTGATCTACTTTCCGATAGGGTATTTTCTTTCCGTTGAAATCAACTTTGAATTCACAAAATTTGGGTTTTTACTATTGAGTAGAAATGTCCATTTCATTTATTTAGAAGTCAAAGGTTTGAATTATACACATGTAATCCATTCGTTGACATTTTGCATCGTGTTCTTGAAGAATCTGTGACATCAATCAATATGCTATTACATGCTTGGAAAAAGCGCAGAACATTTGGATCAAAACGCAACAGTGTCGAGAGAGAGAGAGAGAGACGTTTTAAAGCTAGTCATTAAAGTTTAATACAGTTATTCAATGCATCACGCGTTTGTTATCTGAAACTATTTTGGTCACGTGCCGTTACCACACCGTTGATGTATATCACGTGGAGTGATAATTGTTCTGTTTATCCATCCTAAACATCTATTTTACTGTATATATAAAAACTTATGTAACAGTTGTCAAAAACAGTGTTGGACGGCGAACGAAATATGGATAAATTATTATTTTTGATATTTTTCGATTTATTCTTGAAAGGATTACCGGCGTTCATCGACGGATGTCCAGCATACGGCTGCAGACCAAGTGGTTCATTTTCGTTCTACCTTAAAGTTCCTAAAACAAACGTCACAATAGATTGGGGTACGGCATTCATCCTCAACGCGGTTCCAAACCCTCTAGGCTGCGCTTCTGACACGGTTAGTATAATTTGCCAATCAAACGGGCCTTTCTCAGACAACAAAGGCTATGTTAGTTTAAAAAGGGAGAACGGGGCGATTCGCTGGCGAGACAGTATTCTAGTACATCCTACGTTACCGTTGCTAGACAACTACGGTGACGTCACGGGGTCTGATGGAGATAACCTGGTACATTATGACGCTGATGGCAAGAAATATCCGAAGATCGATTGTGGCGGTTTAGCCCCAATATACAGCATCGAGCTTATCGGATCTGACTTTCTACTTTTAGCCTCAACAAAGGGTGACATTGTCGTCCGATTAACGAATGGCGTTCCAGTCGGATATATAAGATTGGATGACGTCATTGGCAATATCCGGGGCACGTTTGTACCGATTGGACAACCTGTGGTTAACGAAATGCGTCTTTATGTCTTGACTGAATTTGTGCCGAAAGTCGACACTCCCAATCACCGATATTCCGCGGTCCAAAGACTGTATGCTATAGATGTTCGACATAGTATTTCTGAAAGGATAACAGTGGCGTGGAATTATACGTTCAAAAGTCCGATGAATGAGGGCAATGGAAACACAGAAACATCAATCATTACAAGTAGAGAAGGTCACGTGCAATATATTGATACAGAGAGAGCAAATGGCTCCCAAGTTTTGCTATGGAAGACCCAAAGTAAAACCATATTTGTAAATCTTCCTCCCGTATTTAATTCTACGACCAAGTCCTCTTCACTACTGGGGGTACAGGATAACGGAGCCGAGCCCATCCTTAATTTCCGGTCTCAGATTCAAGTGTTACATATGGCGTCTTTTGAGAAAGATCACTGTGATAACGCATGCGCAGAGGAGACACCTGTCTGGATTGCCAGTTACCGAACTATTTGTTCTATAAATAACCGCGGAGTTACAGAAAATTGCTTCAACTTATCTGAAATAATCAGTCCACTGGCAAGTATTTCTACAAAAATATCGTCTGTGAGAAATGACGATGACGATTCAGATGTATTGGTGTTTGGTGTATCAAGTACCGTTTCAGGTGAGCTGAAATTAAATGGCGACGACTTAAGTCTCTCATTTGGGGTTAAAGCAACGTCTTCCTCCCTGGTAGCCATTGAGGCTGGTGCCGCCGGGCCTAAATTGTTATGGCAAGTCCCTGTTCCTGGTGGGTTAGAGGTGAAAGGTCAAATCACAGGCAGTAGCGGTGCCAGTACCTCGACGAAAGATAAACTTATATTCTATTCTGAAAATAAGCAAGGGGTCGCAAAAATTTACAGTGTTTCATAGGACAAGTAATTGCACCAATAATTTAGATACTACGGGTATTTGGTTATAGCCATTACGTTACCAACATGAATTAAGTTTTACGTCTTTACCATGCTACACAAATTTTGACTGGTCCCGACACAAATTTTGACTGGTCCCAGCCAAAGTATTTGAAGACTACATATCATATGTGGTTTAAATTGCGGAGATTGTCTCTGAAAGGATAGAAGATATTCTGGAGAAAATGCTGGTTTCCATCATTTTCCCATTTTCCCACAATGTTTTCAAAAGTCTTTATCCTCAAGGTCGTTCAAACGCAGAATTTTGTGGTAAAGAGTAAATACATAAACACAAGTAAAAGTATGAATTGTGTTTTTTCTCTATTTTCCATAATGTTTCAAAGCGATGTATGCTTAAAGGAAAAAAGACATTTGTACGTTGTCATGGCTTAATAATTTTTATGACAGTCTGCTAGCTAACTTTGCACGTCAGTTTGCAACAATTGTAGCAGCTAAAACAACAACAACAACAACAACAACAACAACAACAACAAAACTTAACATGCCTCTTCCAGTTTAGAAAAAAAATATGTATGTTAATTGACTTTAATCACAAATGAAGTAGCCTGGTCCCCTTTATTTACACAGTTTTAATGTTCTTAGTCTTCTTCTAGATTTAAAATGTAACACAATTTCTGATTGGCTAATTCATAATGGTGTAGCAAATCAGAAATTGTGTTTCTTCGCAACTTAGACGAGTCTTTGAGAGACTGACATAGGACTAAAAAAAAAAGTTTCGATTCTGGTCAGCCTGCGTAGACTGCGCAGGCTGACCAGAATCGAAACTTTTTGCAAATATATCTAACCTCCTTTTTCAAAGAGCATTGTCTTATTTGTCTGCTAAGACTTCCAGCAACCGCAAATGATTACTTGTGACTGATCCCACTGTCCATACAAAATCGGTGCCAAAACAAACCATGCCGTTTCTATGACATGCTATATTAATGTATAAATTATACTAGTATTATGCTAAGCCCCCGTAGCTCAGTCGGTAGCGTACAGGACTTGAGAATAGGAGGTCGCTGGTTCGATCCCCGGCTTGGCCAATTTCTTTCCGAGGATTGATGATAGTCATTACGACAGGATTCATTCCTCTCTCACCGCTGACCATTGTTTCGACAAAGGTTATGTGGGAAAGCAGCCAATGGCTTGGAAAGAACATTGTGCGGAGTACTGGTAAAAGAAACTCAAGGAAAGCATGGATAGGTGCACTGGCCGCCGCGATATAACTGAAATAATGTTGAAAACGGCGTTAAACACCATGCAATCAATCAATCAATCAATCAATACTAGTATTACAGTACTATACTATGGTGTCACACCATCTTTACAACAAGATCATTTATCAGAAACTGATGCCGATGATTCCATTGGTTATGTGTGATGTAGAGTTGATCACGTGATTAAAGTAAAATAACAATGGAAGTACAAAAGCCAAATTGTTTCGTATAAATTCCCCCTGGTATATTTGCCCGTAATTTATCTTTATAATCAGACAGAATGGAAGTTTGTATGCAGTCCCGCTGCGAGTATCTAGTGCTTTTAAATTCTTTTGTATTTGTTGAATGTTTCGATAAATACGCATAAAAACTCAATGATGCTTTTGGGAACATTTTACCCTTAACCAGACAATCCAGAATTTGAACCCTTAACTCTCTACCAAACGACAGAATTTTAGACTGGACAAAATTGAAATCATTTGCAGACAACAAATTAAATGTTGCTAAAATGATGATATCTGTCCTAGATGGGATAGAAAACATTGTGAGAAAAGGAGAAAATGGTTACCAGCATTTTCTCCTTTTTCCACAATGTTTTCAACAGGCTTTTTTCTCAGGGTCGTTAAAAGTCGGAACTCTGCGGTAAAGGGTTAAACTGCTGAATAAATTAGATAATTTAAATGAAACTTTTTAGATCTTGTAAAAACCCGAATCTTGCAATTTCAAACCTTTTATGTTGGAGAACAAAAAATCGTCTTATGGGACAGTGCAGATCCAAGATCAGATTGCACGTTCTGTGCAGTCTGATCTTGATCTACACTGTCCGCAAAAGGTCACTGAACCACACTTAGCAGCCTAAGGAATAACGATTCTGAGAAAGAGAGCTTATGAAAACATTGTGGAAATAGGAGGAAAGAATATACTGGTAACCATCATGTTCTCCTTTTCCAGCAATGTTTTCTATCCTTTAATGCACAAATCTCATAACTTGAGCCATATTTAATTTTGTTGTCTGCAAGTGCTTTCAATTTGGGCAAGTCAAAAAGTTTGTTGTCTGTTAACTCTTTACAAAGAAAACAAAAATTGTAAGCGCGTCGATTTTGAAAAGATTTTTAGATGACGCATAATACATGGCTCTTATGATGGCATGCGTTTCTGAAAGGGTGGAAATATTGTGAGAAAAGGAGAAAATACTGGTTACCAACATTTTCTCCTTTTTCAATGATGCTTTCATAACTGTTCCTCTTCATGGGATCGATTGGTAAAGGGACGAAAGGTTGATACTATCAGCCGAACGTTTTATTACGTTACCCTAGAGCTGTTCGTGACGTTAAATCAATATCGTGTGGAAATCTCGGATAAAAATGACTACCCATTGTGGCTCAGTGGTAAAGTGTAGGACTTGTGATCTGGCTGTTCCGGGTTCAAGCCTCACTGAAAGCACTCTGTTTTTCGTGGGAGATAGTCTTTGGGCAAGACACTTCAGAGCCCTAGCCTGGTACTGGTGAAACTCAGGACATACAAGAATATCTGAACTATCGCCGTGATATGACTGAAATAATGTTGAAAGGGGTATAAAACACCCCTCAATCAATCAATCTAACCCTTATTTAATTTCTTTTTTGTTCTGTTCATTCACTTCGACTTCTGTAAATCACTCTCGTTGACTGTTCTCTGGAAACCTTAACCAGTTGTGATGTGTTTAGTTCTGATGCCCTATCCTGCTGAATAAATTAAACTTTCAAGCAGAAAGTAAAAACCCGAAAAATGTTATTTCAAACTTATCTCTGGGAGAAAAATTATCTCCTTATCGGACAGTGTAGATCCAAGATCAGACTGCACGTTCCGTGCAGTCTGATCTTGATCTACATTGTCCGCAGATGGTCAGCGAGTCTCGCTTAGCAGCTTACTGGTCAATGTTTACCTCGATCTTCATGGAATACTTCTTATTCCCATTTGAGGAACTCTTCAATTCAAAGGCGCGTTTAGACCTACTACCGAGACCACGTGTAAACAAAAATCAATGACAACATACATATAAAGGAAGTACAACCAAATGTCACCATCATAGAGGCACATTTCAACGCGATGCAGCGTTTAGCAAGTATATTTAGGCTGTTATTTTTCATTTTCTCTCCCGGTATGAGTTAGTTAACAATTTGTCAACGTCACAGGCAGTGTGTGCGTTCCGATAATATCGCGCTGTCTCGCGAGACTTTTTCATTTTCTAGCCATATCCGCACAAGAGTGCTCTAAGAGAGATAACTCCAAGGCTATCCGTATTTTTTTCTCCTTTTCCCACAGTGTTTTCTATCCGTTAAGGGTCAACTCTCAGCATTTTAGTTACAATTCATCTGTCGTCTACAAATTCTTTCATTATAGACAGGTCTTAAATTTTGTCTGTGGTAAAGAGTTAAGAGTTGAAATGTGACAAAGGAATACATACTGTGGTCTGGTACCCCGCCGTACTTCAAAAGTACGTCAGGCAAAGCGCAATAATGGCGGCCCCCGTTTGTAATATGCAGAAGTAAAGGATTATTGTTATTTCGCTTGATCAAATCCTACTTGAGACTGAATTGAAAGCAGATCGGTTGCAAAAAAGTAATGGCAGTTAATTTTTTTAATTGTCGTTCTTATTTAGCGAGAAAAACTACGTATCAGAAATGCCCTTAGTATCCGAAATTTCAATGGACCGATATCACGTCCGAAAATAGGGCTACTTATAAAATGATTCCTAGTCAAATTTATGTTTAAACCATATCCCAAAAGCACGTTTTAGATTCGGTAATGTATATTTTGTACAAAATTGACCTCATTTTATTCACTGATCAAATTGTATCACATGAAATTAAGAAAAACAGGAAAGCATTTAGTGTTCAGATTGAGGTCGCCATGGAGGCCGCCATTATTGCGCTTTGCCTGACCCTATAACGTAGTGGTAGGGGCAGGTAATCCACACTATACATCCTGCTGCAATACGCTTTCATCAATCCTGATCAGGCAAACATTCCAACTTCGCCAAGAAGAATATCAGCAAACACAAAAAAATATCAACAACGTGTTTTATTCCACTCAACATGTTTACATCATCATTGTGTAAATGCATTTCAAAAACTTAAACTTGACTTGCGTGTATCAAATTGTTCCCAGTCATGCTCTGTAAAACGGGGGTTTACTGCACCTGCTATAAGAATCGACCCAGGACAACCTGTGCGGTCTGTGCAGGCTGACTTGTATCGAAACCCTTTGCTTTTGGTATATTTTGTGCATATCAAAGGACGATGCTATCTCAATATTCAGCCAGTTTTTAGACAAACTGGATTGTATGGATTCATGATTATGAGATAATTTGCTTATCATTTGCATCACGGAGATGCTTTATGCACCCTTTTACCAGAGCTTAGCTATCTTTTTTTCTCTGAACTCTTTACCACTCGATCCCGAGTTTTAACGACCCTGAAGAATAAGCCTTTTGAAAACATTGTGAGAAGAGGAGGAAATGCTGACAACCAGCATTTTCTCCTTTTCCCATAATGTTTTCTACTGTATCAAAAACAAAAATCGTCCTTTTAGCAACATTCTATTTGTCGTCTGCAAATGCTTTAAATTTGGTCATGTCCAAAATTTTGTCGTTTGGGAAAGAGTTAATCCTTTACCCCACAATCACAAGTTTTAACGACCCTGGAAAAGAAACCTTTTAAAAACATTGTGGAAAAAGGAGAAAATGCTTCTCTATCAAAGACAGATTCCATCATTTGTGCCACTTTGAATTTGTCGTCTGCAAATGCTTTTAATCTGGACCCGCCTAAAATTTTTTGTGAGGTAAAGTTAAGCCTTTCCCAAACGACAAATTTTGGACTGGTCCAAATTGAAAGAGTCTGCAGACGACAATTTTAAATTTGATGAAAATGGCAGATAGTTATCAAAAAGGGTAGAAAACATTGTGGGAAAAGGAGAAATTGCTCATTATGAGCAATTTCTCCTTTTCCCACAGTGTTTTCAAAAGACTTGTACTGCAGACACGTGAAAACCAGGGCTTGTTTGGGAAAGGGTTAAGAGGAAAGCGATTGGTCAATAATGTGCAGTAATTGTCTCTGTTTACTAATTTCAAATACTTACACATTTAATTCAATCTTTCATAACATGTACATAACATTTCCTGAAAAAAATAAGTTATACATTCAAATTTGGTAAAGAAAAACACGTAAAAAACATCAAGAGGAACACAGAAGCCCTAGATCGCTCGAATAGCTTAAAAATAAATGAGCCATATACTCAAATGGTATGAACAGAGTGAATTCACCATAAAACAAAAGTTCATACTAGGCCAGATTGAACGCATTTGCAGAAGACATACTGAATGTGACTCAAATGCGCCGATTTGTCTTCTAAGGGTACAAAATATTGTGAAAAAAAGAGCACCACATGTGGATTCTAACACTCGGCTGCAGTTGCTTGATGTTCAGTGAAAAATTTAAGTTGAAGCGGGAGCACAGCTGTCAAAAATATTTTAATGGTCACTTGCCCTTATTGTATAGGTTTTCCTTTTGGTAATTAACAACTTGTCGAATTTTGAAGCAAATATCTTCAGTAATAACAGACATATTATAAAATGTCAAAGTTTTTGTATGACGATGCCGCCGCCGCCGCCGACGCCTACGACAGAGCTACAACAATAACTAGATGTTATCTTCCAAACGAGCCGAGCTAAAAATGCTGGTTGGCTTAATTATTTCATTTTCTACAATGTATTCAAAAGCCTTCTTTCCTGGGGCCGATAAAACTCGAGGATTGTTTAGTAAAGGGGTTCCCGGAAGTAACCTTTTATTCAACTTTTTACCCAACAACAAACTAACAGACTTGTCCAAATTAAAAGGACTTGCAGTTGGCAAATTTAACTGCTGGTTTTCAGCATTCCGCCCCCTTTTCCACAATGTTTTCTCAAGCTTTCTTCTTCAGGGTTGTTGAAAGTTGAGATTAGGTAGTAAACGGTTAATGTCACACAAATGGAAGATAGGCAAAAATGTGT
Source organism: Tridacna gigas (assembly GCA_945859785.2). Classification (NCBI taxonomy): domain Eukaryota; kingdom Metazoa; phylum Mollusca; class Bivalvia; order Cardiida; family Cardiidae; genus Tridacna; species Tridacna gigas. The sequence continues at coordinate 57,319,703 of OX244040.2, read as the reverse complement.
ACTGCCCAATAATTGACTTACTTCACAAACAAACAGGGAAAGTGTAAAACTTAAACAAAAGAAAAAAATAGAATTAACTCCTACTAAACACTTCTGGTTCTAATGCCCCTCAAGTAAACAAGTTTTGAAAACATTGAGGAAAAAGGAGAAAATGCTGGTTACCAGCATTTGCTCCTTTCTTGACAATGTTTTCTATATGTTCTCCTTTTTCAAGAATGCTTTCTAACCAATTGCACATCTCATCATCAAGCGTTACTTAAAAGTCTGAAGTCAATAAAAATAATACTTTAACTCTTTCGCAGAAAATAGATAATTTGATCCTTTGATCAAAGATCTAAAAAAAACTGAGCCTTGCTCTGTGAAAAAGGGGGCTTAATGCATCTGCGAAGAGTATCAACCCCGGACAGCTTGTGTGGACTCCTCGGCCGAAATTTTCCACTTTTGGTCAATATTCTACGTGTCAAAGGACCACCCTACCTCAAGATTTAGTTGGTTGTTAGAGAAAAATGGATTTTATGGGTCCACAATTATATAAGGCCTTGCCTGGCATCATGGATCACGGAGATGCATTAAGCCCCATTTTGCCAGGGCATGGCTCAAACATGAATGCAAAAGAAGCTTTTTTACCACATGACCAAATTTAAGACATGCTCAAATTGAAAGCATTTGCAGATGACAAATTAAATGTTGCTTAAATGATTGGGTTTCTCTTTGACAGGGTAGAAAACATCATGGGAAAAGGATGTTTTTAGGAAGCAATCTCCATTAAACTAGGACTAGGGGGTGACACACCAATAAACCAGTTCTATCAAAGTTACCCAACAAATTGAATGAGACTGGTTTAACAACAGGAGCACCGCATGTGGGTGCCAACGCTAGGTGACAGATGCTTTGAGAAATAGATCGATTCTCAGTGAACATTCTAAGTTGAAAAAGGGGCAAAACTGTAAAATATTTTGATGGTTACCTGCCCCTCATGTATGGGAGTTCCCATTTGATAGTTGACAACCAGTCCAAGTTTAAAGTAAAAATCTTCAGTAATGACAGAGACGTCAAAATTTTTGCATGACTTTGATGCAGACGACGACCGGGCAACCACAATTTCTTGACATTTTCTTCAACAACAATTGAAAAACAGTCTAAAAATTAGGGAATTTCAAAGGAAGAAAAAAAAGTACAATTTGGGACAGTTTCTAAACAGACAAGCATAAGCATTACTTCCTACTCTCTCAACTCAATACAACTTAACCCTTTACCACACAATCCCGACTTTTAATGACCCTGGGGAAGAAGCCTTTTGAAAACATTGTGGGAAAAGGAGAAAATGCTGGTAACCAGCATTTTCTCCTTTTCCCACAATGTTTTCTACCCTTCCCAAAACAAATTTCAGTTTTTCAGTCACATTTATTTTGTCGTCTGCAAATGCTTTCAATTTGAAAATGTCCAAAATGTTGTCGCTTGGTAAAGAGTTAAACAAAACATGTCGTTAGGTCCTTGACTCTGTACCACATGTCAAAATTTTAGGCTTAACCCTTTACCAGACAACAAAATTTTAGCCTTTTCCAAATTGAAAGCCTTTGCAGACAACAATTTCAATGTGGCTGAAATGGTGCAATTTTCTCTTGATAATCTAAAATTGTGGTGTCTGGTAAAGATTATAGAGTGATTTACCCTTTACCAAACAACAAAACAAAGTTTTTAACCCTCTAATTGAGTGCATCTGCAGACCACAACTTCAGAATAGTACACATTATCCAAACATCTGTGATAGGGTAGTAAACATTGTGTGAAAGAGAGGAAATGCTGGTTCCCAGCACTGGCTCCTTTTCTCAAAATGTTTTCAAAAGCCTTCCCCGTTAAGTCCCATTAAAACAGAGGATTATTTGATATAGAGAATCTTACATGAGTGTTTATGTATTATCATTTTTATCAAACGAGTTGACTAAAAATGTATGACACGAGCCTTGGCGAGCGTCAAATACATTTTAGTCAACAAGTTTGATAAAAGTGATAATACATAAACACGAATTTGACATTCTGTTTATCACATAAAACGAATGACAAAAAATATCCTGCATCATCACCTTTCCCCTATACACTATTCACGGGTCCATGTTTACAGTTGTAGTTCTGTTTCAAATGTGCACATGCACAAACATAATTCTTTGACATTTACACCGAAAGTAGAATGAAATAGTTTTTAGAGGGGGTAATTCCACCTTTTTCTGCACTTTTGTTGATTTTAAAAAAACTTTCTCTTGGTTTTTATTACAAATGAAAATAAAAAACCTTCCACACTATATCTCTTTTGCAAAAATGACGTCATATTTCCCCGAAATGGCGTAGTTGTACAAATTCCGGCTTCAAGGGCTTTGGCTGGTTTCTTTGACTTCACGCATTTATGACTAAAAACTGATCAGAACCAGGACCCAAAAAACGATAATACACTAGTGTATTATCAAAAATAAGTCATGGGTTTAATACACTGCCAGAGGAGGTTTTATGTGATAAAAAAGGTTAAAAACCAAATGAGAAAATATGTTGATCGAATGGTGTTTTATGCCCCTTTCTTAAATTTTTTCAGTAATCATCAGTGCAACAGCTTACTTATTCTCGTGTGTCCTGGTTTTGGCCAGCAATAGGCTAGGACCTTGAAGTGTCTTGCTCAAGAACACTCCCACAAAAACGTGAACAAATGTGAAAGAGGTAACCATAACACACTGAAAATAAAACATAAAAAATCTTTGAAATCCATCACAACTTTGACTGGGCTTTCTGAAGATCAATGAAGGGTTTAGCAAGCGGGTATAGAGCCATGTCTCTCTTGAATTCATTCACGTCTTCAACGATCACAGCCTGAAGAAACAAAGAACAGACTATAGTAAGAAACCTAAAAACATCTAACAATCAGACACGATAAATGTGTTAACCCTTTACCACACAATCCCGAGTTTTAATGACCCGAAGGAAATTGCCTTTTGAAAACCTTGTGGAAAAAGGAGAAAATGCTGGTAACCAGCATTTTCTCCTTTTTCCACAAGGTTTTCTACATTTTCATGGACAATTACCATCATTTCAGTTAAATTTAATTTGTCGTCTGCAAAAGCTTTCAATTTGGACAAGTCTAAACTTTTGTTGTTCGGTAAAGACTTCACAGTTACAGATTTACTCATATCCAGAAACAAGCTTGCAGACAAGGTTGATTGAGCTTCACATTAGCAAAATAAGACATTCTATGTATTTCAGAAAAACATAGCAAGCATTTTTTGCACTTGTCACAACTCGGCCGATTCCGTACCTACATCTAAACTCGTCCGTATATAAGACACTTCCATTCTGTACTACCAATCACATGATCTTAAACATGGCGGCACCCCTGCAAATCGCTTAGCAACAACATGAACAACCAAAGTGAAGTTATTCAAATCTATAGATCTGTCGATGAAAGCTCCTAATGGAATCTATAAACCATGCTAAAAATTGAATGTACAAACTATTTGCCGACTGAAATATTCTTAGACCGATATCGATTGAAAATTGACACATATTTTGTTTTTTAAGAGGAGCCTTACAATTTCAATAACTGTAAAATGGTGTGCCTCCGGCAACATACGAAATTTACCAAGGTATTCCGAATGCATTTTTGGGGGTGAGACTATCTTAAAATAGAAGACAGGGACCCTTTAACTACAGCCTCGTGATTTGATCTATGTTGTTCACAGAGTAAACTACTTATGTACTTGATCCTCTGAGAATTAAAAATAAAAAGCATGTAGGGTTTTAAATAAAGACCAAAAATAGAGGAAACAAAGAAGGTTTTACCTTTGAAGTATCAAAAGACAATTTCTCGTCTACAGGCATTTCAGCAGTTTCCAGTTGATCTTCAGATTTTGGAGCAGTGGATATCACATGCACAGAGAGTTTGTGACGTTTTGGGGCATTACTGCAAATGGTGTCCTGAAATCATAGAATCAGAATGGTAACATCTTTTCCTGATCTGAGAAGTTAACCTTTGATGAACTCCTAATCAAACAAGCCTGTGTTTTAAGAAGCTTTTGGAAGATAAATTTTGAAATCATTGTGGGAAAAGGAGATAACCCTGTTTCTGTGACATGACTCAAATAAAACATCATACAATCAATAAATCAGTTATAGCATGGCAGTCACTGCACCTATTCATGTATTAAGTGGACATTCTTTTACCAGTTCTTAGCACAAGATTCTTGCAAAGCCTATATCTGGTTTCAGCCATGAACATTGTTGAAAAAATGATCTGCATAGAAGAGACAGTGAATCCTATCGGACTGATTACTATCAATCAGTAAAAACTAGAATCTGATTTCCTGACTGAACTACCAGGCACGGCCACTTTAACCCTTTACCAAACCACAAAATTTTAGACTTATCCAAATTCAAAGAATTTGCAAATGACAAAATAAACCTGAGTTAGAAATTGAAAGGGGGCAAAAAACATTGTGGGAAATGGAGAAAATGCTGGTAACCAGCATTTTCTCCTTTCCCCACAATGTTTTCAAAGACTTCTGACTTCAGGATTGTTAAAAGTATTGTGTAGTAAATGGTTAATTTTTGTTTGTATGGTGTTGAACACTGATTTCAGCAGTATTTCAGTTATATTGCAGGGGCCAGTACACCCATAAATGCTTTCCTGGGGTTTCTTTTAGCAATATTTCATGTAGTATTCTTCCCTAGCCAATGGCTGCTTTCCCACATAACCATTGTCAAAACAATGACCAGCTACTAGAGAGGAATGAATCTTGTCACAAAGACTATCATCAATCCGCGGAAAGAATTTGGCCGAGCTGGGGATTTGAACCAGCAATCCCCATGTTTTAAGTCCTATACGTTGCCACCTACGCTACTGAGCTTGTCCGCTTATTTTGAACCATAATGTACCAGTTAAAATGTAAAACAATAGCACTGCTTGCTGGTGCCACTGCTTTGTCGCAGTTGCTTTTAGAAATGGATTCGTTTTCAATTAAAATTCTACATTGAAGAAGGGGCATAACTGTGTCAAAAAAAAAATGTAATGGTTACCTCCCTCCACTGTATGGGTTCCCTTTTGATAGTTAACAACTAGTCAGAGTTTGAAGTAAATATCTTAACTCTTTACCAAACGACGAAATTTTATACTGGTCCAAATTGTGAGCATTTGCAGGCGACAAAATAAATGTGACTGAAAAGTTGAAATTTGTTTTGGGAAGGGTAGAAAACATAGTGGGAAAAGGAGAAAATGCTGGTTACCAGCATTTTCTCCTTTTCCCACAATGTTTTCAAAAGGCTTCTTTCATAGGGTCATTAAAAGTCGGAATTGTATGGTAAAGGGTTAAGTGATGATAGAGATATCATAAAATTTTTAAGTTTTTGCATGCAAATGCAGACGACGACAGGGCTATGACAATACCTTGATGTATTCTTCTAAAACACCTGAGCTGAAAACAACTTACTGTATAGAACTTGTAAAAATCTTCTTTATTAACTGTCTTTAGGAATGCCACTTCAATATTATCTGAAATATAGATAACTGTTCAATCTAAATGTTTTTTTGATATCTTTTGTTACGTTTCATGTTTGAATCTGGTTGATTGTTTGTTTGTTTGTTTGTTAACCCTTTACCAAACCACAACACTTTATACTCGTCTAGATTGAAATCATTTGCAAACAATAAGTGAAATGTGGCTCAAATGATGGACTTTGTCTCTGAAAGAGTTGAAAACATGGTGAGAAAAGGAGAAAATAATGGTAGCCAGCATTTTCTTCTTTGCATAATGTTTAAAAAAAAAGTTCCTCCTATAGTTTATAGAACTCAGGATAATTCGGTAAAGAGATAATGTTGTTTTCAACAATATTTAGCCTTTTACAAAACTATCCAAGATTTTCATGACCCTTGGAAAGAAGACTATTGAAAAAATTGTGAAAAAATGAGAAAATGCTGGTAACCAGCATTTTCTCCTTTTCCTACAATGTTTTTTACCCTGTAAGAGAAATTAGGCTCATTTCTAAGGATTCTGAACCTGTAATCTGCAGATGCTTTGAATATGGAAGTTTGAAATGTGTTCTTTGGAAAAGGAATAAGTTATATCAAAGTAGTCAGAGAAAATGAATATGTGTTCCTAGGGCTTTTTTGAGCAGTGGCTTACACAGCACTCTTTCCACTGGCTTCTTTCCCACATAAACATCATAAAACTCTGTTTTTTAGCGAGAGAGGAATGAATCCTGTCTCAGTGACTATCACTAATCCTTAAAGAGAGCTTGACCAAATTAAGTTTTACCACTCAATCCCGACTTTTAACAACCCTGTAAAAGAAGCCTTTTGAAAACATTGTGGGAAAAGGAGAAAATGCTGGTAACCAGCATTTTCTCCTTTTCCCCACGATAATTTTTACCCTTCCCAAAACAAATTTAAATTTTTAAATCACATTTATTTTGTTGTCTGTAAATGCTTTCAATTTGGACCAGTCTAAAATTTTGTCGTGTGGTAAGGAGTTAAAATGGGAGCTTATAGACTCTGGTTTAAAAATGTACATGAGCTGTGCTCTGTCAAAAGATGTTTTAATGCATTTCTGTGATGCATGATACTAAGCAAGTCATCACATAATTATGGATCCATAAAAATCGATTTTGACTCACAACCGACTTAATCGTGAGGTAGAATGGTCCTTGGACATGCAGAAAATTTGCAAGTCGCGAGAAGTCTCAACCCATGTGTGGGATGCGCAGGCTGACATGGGTCGATACTTTTTGCAGATACATTAATCCCCCTTTTCACAGAGCATGGCTCATATGGTTTAAACCTTTACCCCACAATCCCGACCCTGATGTTGAAAACATTGTGGGAAAAGGAGAAAATGCTGGTAACCAGCATTTTCTCCTTTTCCCACAATGTTTTCTACCCTATCAAAGACAAAATAGCATCATTTGAGTCAAAATGAAATTGTCGTCTGCAAATGCTTTCAATTTGGACAGGTCTAAAATTTTGTTTATGTAGTAAAGTGTTAAAGAAATCTCAATAAATCTTAGCATCCAGTCAATATCATACCACTACAAGCAAAGCATTATCAGAGGAGAAACCAAAAGTGATTGAGCTATGCCTTTGATAAAGAAAAAAAAAAAAAAAACAGCATCTTCTCCTTTTTCCATCAGCTGTCTATATCTTCAATTTCTGCCTGAAGAAAAAACTGTATAGTTTGGTCAGGGTTTTCATTTTGAAATGAAGCAACCGATTGATTGACAAAAACAACAGGCCGAGGGTAAAGGGGGCCGCCTAGGCTTTGGCGTCCACGATTACCAAATAAAGATCGGAGAAAGGTATCGTCGCCTACGATTGGATAATTGGATGCAAGTATCCAATGAATGACCACGTAACATTCATAAACCAATTGTTTCTGGTTTCGCGGTAAAATTGAACCGGTGTCGCAGTACAGTTACCAACGCGTGAAATATTTTCGATATAAACAACGCGATCGATTTTTCAAAGATCCAGCAAAAACAACTGATTAAAGGCCGATTTCAACCGATGTTTTTGATTGGCAATCGGCTTTAAATGAAAACCCTGTTGGTATAGAGTAAATTACCTCGATCAAAATTGTATTGTTTGGATGTGATTTCTGACCAATATTGAGCAAACTGTTCTGACAATTTTTTGGGTTTATCAAGACGTTTCACACACAATGCAGACACGTTCTTCTGAAATTCCTCATCTGGCATATCTCTTATACTGTCCTGGAAAAAAAAAATTACAAATTATATCTGACAGGATTTACCATTCACTGCCAGCAACAAACTAAATGTGACTCAAAAATTAAAATTTGTTTGTGGAAGGATAGAAGACATTGTGGCAAAAGGAGAAACTGATGATTTATGGTTAACAGCATTTTTTCTTTTTTCAACTTGCTGATAGCCATTGTGTCAGGATTCATTCCTCTCTCAGAGCTAGCTGATCATTATTTTAATGATGTTTGTGTGGGAAAGCAGCCAGTGGCTTGAAAAGAAAATTGTGCTAAGTACTAGCAAAAGAAACTCCAGGAAAGCATCCGTAAGTGCACTGGCTGCTGCAATATTACTGAAATAATGTTGAAAATGAAAATTAAACATCATACAATCAATCAATCCTTTTGCCACAATGTTTTCCAAATTCTTCTTTTTTAGGGTTTTAAAACTCAGCATTGTGTGGTAAAGAATATAAAAGTGATATAGGAAACAGCAAAGGGCCAAGATTTGACAATGATAAATAAGACAGATTGTTTCAAAGACATTACCTTCATACTTTCCAGGAAAGCTTCAATTCTCCCCTCCACATACTCTGGGGACCGATCTGACTGTACAATCACTCTCAAACCCTGAACACCACTCTGTCTTCTCAGTCCGCTGAACACAATGTAACCTGAATTAGAAACAGACCAGCCTGTATTAACCCTTTAGCGCACAAAATTCTGAGTTTTAAGGACCCTGGTTAAAATGGCTTTTGAAAAAACATTGTGGGAAAAGGAAAGAATGCTGGTTACCAGCTTTCAAACCCAGAACACCACTCTGTCTTTTGACCCTTAAGCTGCTAAGTGCGACTCAATGACCTTTTGCGGACAGTGTAGATCAAGATCAGACTGCACAGAACGTGCAGTCTGATCTCTGATCTACACTGTCAGATAAGGAGATATTTCCCCATCAATACCTCTGAACTAGCAAAGTTTGGGGTTTTACTATCAGTTTGGAAGTGTTATTTCACTAATTTAGCAGAATAAAAGTGAAGTCCACTGAACACAATGTATCCTGAATAAGAAACAGTCCAGCCTATATTAACCCTTTGCTACACAATCCTGAGTTCTAACGACCATGATTGACTCTTGGTGCCAAATATGTAAACTTGACCTCTTTCAATAGCTGAAAATTAAAATCTGGTGAAACCTAGAAAGATTTTTTACCTTCTAGGCTTAGCTAAACAAGCTGACGCCATGCCCTGGTAGCTCAGTCAGCTGCCTAAAGGACTTAAGTTCAGGAGGTTGCTGGTTTGATCCCCGGCTCGGCCAATTTCTTTCCAAGGATTGATGATAATCATAATGACAGGATTCATTCCTCTCTCACTGCTGACCATTTTTCCGATGATGGTATGTGGGAAAGCAGCCAGTGGCTTGGAAAGAATATCATGTTGAGTACTGGTAAAAGGAACTCCAGGAAAGCATGGATAGGTGCACTGGCCACCATGATATAACTGAAGTACTGTTGAAAATGGTATTAAACACCATACAATCAATCGATCAATTAATAAGCTGATGGTATGGATCCAAGATTAGGCTGCATGTTCTGTGCAGGATGATCTTGTTCTTCGCCATACACAAAAGTCATGGTTTTTGCCTATACGGCATCAAAAGGGTTCAAAAAGCTTTTGAAAACTTTGTAACCAGCATTTTACCGTTTTCCCACAATGTTTTCTCCTCTTTCAGAGATAAATCCCACCATTTGAGCCCGAGTTTAAATTTGCCATCTGCAAATACTTTCAATTTGAACAAGTCTCAGTACTGCAGAGTGGTAAAAGGGTTAAATAACCATCTAAGAGATATTCAAAACATGCTTGCTCCAAACAGCATTTCATCCTTTCCCCACAATGTTTTCCACTCTTTTATCCCTTTATCACACAATCTTGAATTCAAGCTACCCTCAGGCATATGCCTTTCGAAAACATTGTGGGAAATGGAGAAAATGCTGGTAACCAGCATTTTCTCTTTTTCCTACAATGTTTTCTATTCTGTGAAAGATTTCACATTTTGAGTTACATTTAATATGTCAGCTGCAAACGTTTTCAATTTAGACAAGCCTAAAATTTTGTTGTTTTGGGGAGAGAGTTAAAAACATACCTAAGCAAGTGAGCGACATTTATCATCTAGAGAATTAATGCTTTCAAAACAGACAACTCTTAACCCTTTCCCAAACAACAAATTTTGGACTGGTCCAACTTGAAAGAGTTTGCAGACGACAATTTTAAATTTAATGAAAATGGCTGAAAGTTCTCAAAAAGGGTGCAAACCACTGTGGGAAAAGGAGAAATTGCTCGTTACGAGCAATTTCTCCTTTTCCCACAGTGTTTTCAAAAGACTTGTACTGCAGACACGTGAAAACCAGGGCTTGTTTGGGAAAGGGTTAAATTTTCTTGTCTAGTGGAGAGTGTGGGGAAGAAAAAAAGACACACACATACCAAGCTGTTCCTTTGTCCTGAGAATATCAAAACACGGCTCACTGATGACTTGCACCAACAACTCTAGCAGCATGTTCATGTTGGTTGACTGTTGTCCGCACTGATAATATAGCTCTATACTGGAGCTTTTGTGTACATTGTTTGTCTTCTGATATAAATAGTAACAACCTGTCACAAAATGTAAATATTTACGAGGTGCATATGTTGTGAAAAAATATGAGTCATGCTCAGTGAAAAGGTGTAACCCTTTCCCAAACGATGAATTTTAGACTGGTCCAAATTGAAAGAGTTTGCAGACGACAATTTTAAATTTGATGAAAATGACAGAAAATTCTCCAAAAGCGTAGAAAACACTGTGGGAAAAGGAGAAATTGCTCGTAACGAGCAATTTCTCCTTTTCCCACAGTGTTTTCAAAAGACTTGCACTGCAGACACATGAAAACCAGGGCTTGTTTGGGAAAGGGTTAATGTATTTGCAAGAAGTACTGACATAATTATGTCAGCCTGCCCAGTCTGTGAAGGCTGACCTGAATGGAAACTTTCTGCTGTTAGTCAATTTTCAACATGTCAAAGGACCAGTCTACATCATGATGTAGTTGGTTGTTAGTCAAAACAGTTTTTATGTATCCATGATTATGAGATAACTTGCTTGATATAATGCATCACAGGCATGCATTAAGCCCCCTTCTGCCAGGATCTGGCTTTTTTTTTTTTTTTTTTAATGTATTCTTTTATCATTCAAAGCAAAATCTACAGTCATTTTAACCCTTTATGAAACAATCCTGTCCTTTAACAACCCTATAGCGGATGGCTTTGAAAGAACAGTGGATAAAGGACAAAATGCGGCATGGTAGGAACTGAAGATCAACATATCAACAAGTCCACAATAGTTTCCAGTTATTACAAACTCTGCACAGTCGTGTGAATTCAACCATTCCCAATTTACTTTGTGTTTTCATGGGAGTTATATCACTCTTAACCCTTAGGCTGCTTATCGTGACTCATTGACCTTTTGCGGACAGCATAGATCAAGATCAGACTGCACAGAACGTGCAGTCTGATCTTTGATCTACACTGTCTGATAAGGAGATATCTTCCCTCTTTTGAAAGAGGAAAGTTTTGGGCTTATGCTATCGGCATGAAATTTTCATTTCTTTTATTCAGCAGGATAAGGGTTAACCAGACAACACAATTTTAGACTCTACCATACTGGAAGAATTTGCAGACAAGAAGTCTTATGGAGCTCAAATCATGGGATTTATCTTTGAAAGGGTAGAAAACATTGTTGGAAAAGGAGAAAATGCTGGTACACAGCATTTCGAGGGGTGAATACGAAACTATTCCATCTGCGCTTCGAACAATTTTACAGGAGAGGGAAAAACACTTCTCATTCCTGTGAAAAGAATAGTCAGATCATCTTGTTTAGATATGTTATGAGCTGCGAGCATGAATTCAGCACAACATAATTAAACAAGACGATCTAACAACGCTTTTCACGGAATTGAGTTTTTTCCCCCTCTCCTGTAATATTTTCCAAAATGCAGATGGAATAGTTTCGCATTCACCCCTGGATTTCCTCCTTTTTCAACAACGTTTTTAACCATTTCAAAGCTTGATTAACTCTTCATCAAATGAAAAAATATTTAGACTGGTCCAAATTGTGAGCAGTTGCAGAGAACAATTTAAATATAGCTGAAATGATGATTTCTATCCTTGATCAGGTAGACAACATTGTGGGAAAAGGAGAAAATGCTGGTTACCAGCATTTTCTCCTTTTCCCTCAATGTTTTCAAAAGCTTTATTCTTTCAGTAAAACTTGAGATTGTGCAATAAAAGGTTTAGCCATGTTAGCAGGATAGACTTTATCTGTAAATGCTCTCCATTTGGGCAAGTTCTATTTTTTTCCTTTCGTATGGGGTTAGATGAATAAATTGGTTATTCCTAGCAGACCTACCGTCCGGTAACTGTATTTCACGTAGACGTCTTCGTTGACTAGGTATCAATTCTTTCGTGTGAACTTTACTCTGTAAAATCTCCTCGACTGACTTAACCATCTTTTCTGCCTTCTGTTATGAAAGGAACAAGAGCACCACATGTGGGTGCCAATGCTTGGCTGCAATTACTTAACCCTTTACTGCACAATGACACCTTTTGATGCCCCAGGGAAAGAAGCCTTTGGAAAACATTGTGGGAAAAGGAGAAAATGCTGGTAACCAGCATTTTCTCCTTTTCCCACAATGTTTTCTACCCTATCAGAGAAAAGTTGCACCATTTGAGCCACATTGAAATTGTCGTCTGCAAATGCTTTCAATTTGGACAAGGCTAAAATTTTGTCGTCTGGTAAGGGGTTAATTTTCAATGAAAATTCCAAGTCAAACAGGGGACATAACTGTGTCAAATATACTTTCACTTGCCTTTGCTGTATGGCTTCCCCTTTTAATAGTTAACAACTAGTATAAGTTTGAAGGAAATATCTTCAGTAATCACAGAGATATTATAAAATGTCAAGTATTTTGCAAGACGACATACGTGCAGACAAGGCTATGACAGTACCTCAACATTTTCTTTGAAAATTGCCAAGCCCCCGTAGCTCAGTTGGTAGCGTACAGGACTTGAGAACAAGACGTTGGTGGTTCGATCCACGGCTTGGCCAATTTCTTTCCGAGGATTGATGATAGTCATTGCGACAGGATTCATTCCATTCTCACCGCTGACCATTGTTTTGACGATGGTTCTGTGGGAAAGCAGCCAGTGGCTTGGAAAGAGTATTGTGCAGAGTACTTGTAAAAGAAACCCCAGGAAAGCATGGATAGGTGCACTGGCTGCCGCGATATAACTGAAATAATGTTGAAAACGGCGTTAAACATCATACAATCAATCAATCAATCAATTCTTTGAAAACTGCCAAGCTAATAATGCAATGAGTAAGTACATCTTTAAATTCCTTGTTCATCTCTGGAGAGAAATCTTTGGCAGCTAACAATTTAAGTTTTTCAGTGAATAAGTATTAAAGGGATAATTCTATCTATCCAGAAATAATAACTTTCTACGACACAAAACTTAAATTAACCCTTTACCACATAAAAAAACTTCAAGACTTGTCCAAATTGAAAGCATTTGCGGACAACAAAATAAATATGATACAAACATAGATATTTGTTTTAGGAAAAGGAAAAAAAAAAAAAAAAAATAAAAAACATTGTGGGAAAAGAAAGAAATGTTACCAGCATTTTCTCCTTTTCCCAGAATGTTTTCAAAAGCCTTTTCCATTAGAGTAGCTAAAGCCGGGCTCTGTGTGGTATAGGTTTAAACGTTTCATTGTATCATTTTAAAGCGATGAAACAAAATATGGAATATGGAAAACATTTATCCTTCTCCCATCTTGTTGTAAAAAGTCAAATAAGTGGGGGGGGGGGCATAAAAAGTTGTATTCATTACGTTAAGGTTTAACTTTTTACCAAACGACAATTTTTTGGACTGTGCCAAATTCAAAGCATTTGCAGACGACAAATTAAATGTTGCTAAAATGATGATTTCTGCCCCCGATTTGGAAGAAAACATTGTGGGAAAAGGAGAAAATGCTGGTTACCAGCATTTTCTCCTTTTCCCATAATGTTTTCAAAAGCCTTCTTGTTCAGGGTCGTTAAAAGTCGGGATTGTGTGGTAAAAGGTTAATCAATGTAAAAACAGGATATCAATGACTGCCTAAAAACTCAATGAGCAGCGCTCTGGAAAAAAGCAGTTTAACACATGTTCTTGATGCAATATACCAAACAAATCATTACATAATTATTGATCTGTAAACTCCATTTTGTCAAACAACCAACGGAATCCCAAGGTCAAATAGTCTTTAGACATGCAGATAATTTACCTATAGTAACAAGTTTTGACCTAGTTGGTACTTTCTGCAGATGCATTAAACCCCCTTTCACAGAGCATATACCTGGCAGAGTTCCTGATAGAGGGAGTGATTTTGATTTCAAAACTGAAAATATTAGTTATTCTCCACTAAACCCTATGTTACGGGTACTCATTAGAATCGTCTCATCGAGACCATTCTAATGAGTACCCACAACATAGGGTTTGGAAGAGAAATAAGGGATTTAGAATGCCATCACTCTCTCTTATCTGGAGCTCTGGACCTGGGTCAATAATCTTTGTTTGCATGTGCATTAACTCTTTCGGCGCCTAATAAACAAACTCGGCTTCTTTTGATGGCTGTAAATAGAATCCACTGAGTCTCCGGCAGATTTTTGTCAAATAGACTTGACCAAACAAGCGGAAGGTATAGATCAAAGATCAGACTGCATGTTCTGTGCAGTCTGATGTTGATCTATGCCGTCCGCAAAAGTCCCTGTTTTTGCCTATGGCGCTGCAAGGGTTAAACCACAGAGCATGGATCTAGGTCAACACTTTTTGCAGGTGCATTTAAACCCCTTTGCACAGAGCATGGTTCATAGGGTACAAACCTGCTTTGTGATGTTCCCATATACAAGACCTTCTATATACAACTTGGCAAACATTTGTGGGATAAATGCCTGTAATGTTTCTACTGTCACTTCTGTGGAGGAAAAGTAATAAAATGTTACATATTATATACGAAAAAAGGGGAAAAAAAATGGGAGAAAAAATGGGCAAAAAGCATTTCCTCCTTTTGCCACAATATTTTCTACACTTTTAGAGAAAAATTATCATTTAACCCTTTACCACACAATCCCGACTTTTAACGACCCTGAGGAAAAAGCCTTTTGAAAACATTGTGGGAAAAGGCAAAAATGCTGGTAACCAGCACTTTCTCCTTTTCCCACAGTGTTTTCTACTCTTCCCAACACAAATTTCAATTTTTGAGTAACATTTATTTTCTTGTCTGCTAAAGCTTTCAATATGGACTGGTCTAAAATGTTGTCATTTGGTAGAGAGTTAAAACACTTTAAAATGGTCATCTGAAAATGCTTTCGGTCTGGACAGGTCAAAATTTTCTTGTTTGGTAAAGAGCTAATAAAATTTCAATGTATTTCTACAGTCACTCTTCTGGTTTATATATCTTACTTCCTTATTGAATTATTCAGTCATAGACTGTTTGGAATTGCAAATACTGAATGTAATCATGTGACTTCTGCATATTTTAGAATGTACATACAATATGTATGACTATAAACTATGTAAAGTTATTGTCAAATAAACGATGTTCTGTTCTGTTCTTATCTGATTTCAATGACAAGATAATGAGTCATGCTCTGTTGAAAGGAGGTATAATGCACTTGCAAAAAGTATCGACGCAGGTCAACGTGCGGAGTCCGCACAGGCTGACCTGGGACGAAACTTTTTGCTATTGGTCAATTTTTCTGCATGTCAGAGGACCATTTTACCTCATGCTTCAGTCTGTTGTTACACAAAATGGATTTTATGCACCCATAACTATAAATACTAGCTTGGTAAACTGCAACACAGAGATGAACTGAACACCTTTTTGCCAGAGATTGGCTCATATAGAATGGTCTTCCTATATCTTTAACCCATTCCCAAACGACAAATTTTGGACTGGTCCAACCTGAAAGAGTTTGCAGACGACAATTTTGAATTTGATGAAAATGGCTGAAAGGTCTCAAAAAGGGTAGAAAACACTGTGGGAAAAGGAGAAATTGCTCGTTACGAGCAATTTCTCCTTTTCCCACAGTGTTTTCAAAAGACTTGTACTGCAGACACGTGAAAACCAGGGCTTGTTTGGGAAAGGGTTAAGATTGATTCTGACATTGACAAAAACTCCTGTTTACTTCGATTGGCACTCTTCAGGTTTATATTCCTTCCATCCATGTTTGATTTCAGTGAACACATGATACATATCTGGACAAAAAAACAAAATGTACAAACCATCTAAACTATCCATGAGTTCTTCCTTTGTCCACACTATTTCTGACATCAACACAGACGTGAAATAGACGGCATGCTGATGAGGCTGCTCAGCGTTGAAATTGCGCAAACTTCTACCATACTATACGGATAAGATAGATACACAGTACAAATTACGAGAAGGTTTATTTAACCCTTTACCATCCAAAGTTTTAACAACCCTGAGGAAAATACATTTTGAAAACTGGAAAAGGAGAAAGAGCTGGTTAAAAATTGTGCAGTCATTGTACGGTACTGAGCAGGTCAACATTACATTTATCAGCTTGACACACCAATACTGTGAGAAAAGTCAACCAGCATTTTCACCTTTTCCAACAATACTTTCTGCCATTTTTAGACAAATCTCATCTTTTCCACAACATTTAATTTGTTGTCTGAAACTGCTTTGAATTAAGATGAGTCCAAAAATTTTGTTCTCTTATAGAGGGTTAAAAGGTCATATCATCTAAATTTAATCTGAAGTCTGCAATTGCTTTGAATTAACTCTTTTACCACATGAGAAATTTTTAGACTAGCCCAAATTGAAAGCATTTGCAGACGACAAAATAAATGTAATTCAAAAATTGAAATTTGTTTTGGGAAGGCTAGAAAACATTGTGGAAAAAGGAGAAAATGCTGGTTACCAGCATTTTCTCCTTTTTCTACAATGTTTTCAAAAGGCTTCCTTCTCAGGATCGTTAAAAGTCAGGATTGTGTGGTAAAGAGTTCAGACAAGTCTAAAATTTTGTCATTTGGGTTCAGATTCACCAACCATTCTTAAGAACATTCTTAGTCTTATACTCAAGAGTTTTCAAAACCTAAAAGTAAAATAAATTCTGACTGGTTCAAACCAAATGGTTTAGAAAATAAGAATTTGTGTCACTTTCTAAATCAAGAATTAGACTTAGAATGAAACTAAAAATGTATGGCGAAGGTAGACCCTGGTAAAGGTTTAACTTCAGATTTGCCAACAGACCTTGACAAATGTTTTGTTGAATATAACATGTAATTTTGACTATGTACACTTGTACATATCTATTAATATATGTTCTGTTCTGTTCTGTATGTCTCTTCACTTAACGACAAAATTTCAGATAAGTCCAAATTTAACTGTTTACCAAACAACTAAATTTTTGACTTGACCAAATTGAAAGCATTTGCAGACGACAAAATTGATCTAGCTCAAATGATGATTTCTGTCTTTGATATGGAAGAAAACATTACCAGCATATTCTCCTTTTCCTACAATGTTTTCAAAAGGCATCTTCTTCAGGGTTGTTAAAAGCCAGAATTGTGTGGTAAGGGGTTACAGCCTTTCCAGATGAAAAATAACTTATGACTCAAATGACAAGTTTTGTCTCAAAAAGTGTAGAAAACATTGTTGGAAAAGGAGGAAATGCTGGTTACCCCAATTTTCCCCTTTCCAAATGATTTGCAAATTGTCCTTCTCAGGGTTGTCAAAACTCGGGATTGTTTGGTAAAGAAATGATAAGCACAAACACTATCACAGATCCATCTCAGAAAGCTCTTTTCCTTGGGCTTTTAGGCAAGGAGATCCTGTTAGAATAGAGCAATTTCATATTAAGTCATCAATTTTCAGCATCCCGTCATTGCTTAGGTTTCAAAAGCATAGACTGATACTGTAAAATCACAACATACCAGTTCCTTCATGATTTCAAATCGTTTGGGATCTATTTCAAAGGTTAAAATCTTCTCCAGAATCTTGTCCAGAAATACATCAAGCTTGTCACTGTAACCTCTGACCCCCAACTGAAATAAAAAGAACAAATTTATGAAAATCCTAATGAACCATGCTCTGTGAACTTGGAGTTCAATGCATTTGCAAAAAGTATCAACCAACCTGCCTGGCTTGGGTCAAAACTTTTTGTTATCGGTAATTTTCTGCATTTGAAAGGACTACTCTACCTCATGATTCAATGGATTGTTCGACAAAATAGATTGAATATACATGTAATGTGCTCTTGTGAGCTCTAATTCCATGTTTTCACAATGGTATCAAAGTATACAGACGCATTCTGTATTTTTATAATATCATCAAAGTATGTACACAAATTCCATGATTTCATAACAGTATCAAAGCATAGGTATCAATTTCATGTATCATAACAGTATCAAAGAATGTACACAAATTCCATGTTTCAAAAGATTGGCGTAGTATGTACACTAATTCCATGTTTTCATAACACAATCAAAGTATGTACACTGATTCCATCTTTTCATAACACAATCAAAGTATGTACACTGATTCCATGTTTTCATAACACCATCAAAGTATGTGCACTGATTCCATGTTTTCATAACACCATCAAAGTATGTACACTGATTCCATGTTTTCATAACACCATCAAAGTATGTGCACTGATTCCATGTTTTCATAACACCATCAAAGTATGTACACTAATTCCATGTTTTCATAACACAATCAAAGTATGTCCACTAATTTAATGTTTTCATAACACAATCAAAGTATGTACACTAATTCCATGTTTTCATAACACCATCCAAGTATGTACACTAATTCCATGTTTTCATAACACCATCAAAGTATGTACACTAATTCTATGTTTTCATAACAATATTATAGTATGTTCACAAATTCCATGTTTTTATAACATTATCAAAGAACCCTTTTTTTTTCAAAAGAGCATCGAAGTATGTACACTGCTTCTATGTTTTCAAAACGCTAATTTTCATATTTTTCTTTGTTTTAATAATAAAAATGTCAAAATACTTACACTAATTCCATATGCAGTACTGGCTAGGGAGAACTTTAGACCAGCTATCTCTGCATTGTATGAATATTCATTGAGTGCATCTTTGCAGAGCTGTACAAACAGGAAGGCCAGGTTGGAGTGAAGTGGGTCTATATAGACTAGCGGACTGTAAAATAAACAGAGTAACATGAATAAGTACAATTTTCAAGGGACTATTTTTTTGCAAAAACATAACCTTAACTCTTTAACACACAATCCTGACTTTTAACGACCCTGAGAAAGAAGCCTTTTGAAACCATTGTGGAAAAAGGAGAAAACGCTGGTAACCAGCATTTTCTCCTTTTTCCACAATGTTTTCAACCTTTCCCGAGACAAATTTTAATTTTTCAATCAAATTTACTTTGTCATCTGCAACTGCTTTCAATTTGGACAGGTCTAAAATTTTGTTGTTTGGTAAAGGGTTAATTTTAACCCTTTACTATAAAATCCCAAGTTTAAACAACCTTGAAGAGGAAGGCTTTAGAAAATGTTGTGGGCAAAGGAGAAAATGCTGATGACTAGCATTTTCTCCTTTTCCCACAATGTTTTCTATCCTATCGAAGACAGGAACAATCATTTAAGCTACATTTTTTTATTTGTTTGCAAATGCTTTAAATTTGGTATGGTCCAAAATTTTGTTGTTTGGTAAAGAGTTGCCCATTAATTACATGACAAAATTTTACACATGTTGCAGCTTAAAGCATTTGCAGATGACAAATTAATTTTGGCTCAAAGGGTGGAAGCAGTGTTTGATGGGGAAACACATTGTGAGAAAAAGAGAAAATGCTGGTTACCAGCATTTTCTTCTTTTCCTACAAAGTTTTCAAACATCTTCTTTCACAAGGTCATTAAAAGTTGAAATTGTGTGGTAAAGGGTTGACAAACTCAATGAAGTAAGCCTTTCAATGCACTGTGGGTGGGGAAAAAAGGAAGTGCTCGTAACTAGCATTTCCCCATTTTCTCCATCATATCTTCTACTATTTTGATTGATTGACTGTATGGTGTTTAATGCCGTTTTCAACATTATTTTAGTCGTATCACGGTGGCCAGTGCACCTATCCATGCTTTCCTGGAGTTTCACTTACTATTATTCTACTATTTTGAAAGCAAAATTGAAAAAAAAAAAAAAAAAAAAAAAAAAAACTAAATATATTTTACCTTTTACAATGTCTAAAAATAGATTTCCATTCAAGACAATTTTGGTCAAAATTTAGCATCTGGTAGTGGACAGTGTGGATCCCAGATCAGATGGCATGTCCTGTTTTTATTCTATGCCATACACATAGGTTACATAACTCGAAATTAGCAGGGACAGAATCTGATATCAGTTGGTAGGAAAATCCAAATTACTGCATATTCAAGGCTTTCATTAACCATGATATCTCATAAACCACAAGCAAATGACAATGACAGCATCGTCTGTGCAGCCTGATCTTATCTGCACTTTCCATAAATGCATGTTATTTGTTATAGGAGATAATTTTTGCAATTCCACTCCACAGTCCATCACTTATACTGTACCTTGAGATCTCAAAACTTGCAAAAGTTTTAGGCATCAGAAACTTGTCATCTTGTTTGAACCATAGTCTCGTCATACCAGTATCCTACGAAACAGTTAAAATAGAAAAAAGAGAACATTACTATCAACCTTGGCTTTACCCTTTATTTCCTAGAAAACAATGCTTACTTATCTGGCAGGTGACCATCTGCGAAATCATAGTGTTAAAAAGAGGAATAACTTTTTACAAACCATTTCTCCTTTTGTCAGAATGATTTCACCTTAATCTTAAAGCCCCAATAGTCACCAAAAGTAAACAATGCAGGTGTTAAAATACATTTGAAGTTAAACCATCCCTTTTAAGAATATTGAAATTATTGTGAAGATGACAATCTGTTATTGTGCAGTTGGTCCAACTGTTAGTCACGGGTGTAATAATTAATTTAAAAAAGGTAAAACATAAACAAAAGATACAGTGACCTGGCAACTTCTGACCTACCTAAAAAATTAATTTTTCTACCAGCAACTAACACTTTCACTGACCATAAAACAATAGATTGTCATCTTCATAATGGTTTCCACACCTCAAAATGGCGTGATTGAAATCTGAATTCAAATTAACATCTGCACTGTTTACTTTTGGATGCTATTGGGGTTTTAGATTTTAAATCTAAACTCATTTTGGTTACCTGTATTCTACAACTGAGTTCATGAAATATTCTCCCTATTGAGTGAAATTTTAAAGCTGTTATTTAGAGCTAAAAATATCACTTAGCTGATCATACCACAAACTAAGCATACCTGCACCATGATGAAAGTTGATTTATTGACTGACTGTATGGTGTTTAACGCCATTTTCAACATAAATTCAGTTATATGGTGGGGAACATGATGAAAGAAACAAGATCTACTCACCCTTATGATTGTAGGGAACGCATTGCTCTGAAAATAAAATAAAATGCCCATTAACCCTATATCAAACAATCCCGTGTTTCAATGACCCTGAAGAAGAAGTCTTTTGAAAACATGGTGGGAAGAGGAGAAAATGCTGGTATCCAGCATTTTCTCCTTTTCCCACAATGTTTTCCACATTTAAACGGTAAAATTCATTTTTTTGAGTCACATTTATTTTGTCATCTGCAAAAGCTTTCCGTTTGGGAAAAAGCAAAATTTTGCCATTTTAGCAAAAAGTTAAGATGCCCTTAAAAAGTATTTCAGTATACCAAGGATGGGAAAAAGGGATGGCAAGGCAAAGGTCAAGATATAATGTGGAAAACATGGTAGGAAAAGGAGAAAATGCTGGTAACTACAATGTTTTTAAAAGTCCTTTTCCTGTAGGGGGGGAGGGGGTCATTAATCTTTTTTTTTTTCAGATGACAAATCTAATCTTAATAAAATGAGGAAATTTGTCTGTGAAGGCATTTTCTCCTTTTCCCAAAATGTTTTCAAAAGCCCTTTCTTAGGTGTCTTTAAAACTTGCATTTGTGTGGTAAAAGGTTAAAACAAGACTACCACATACAAGCACAAACACTCTGTTGCATTTATTTTTTTCTGATGAAATTTCTGTGTCCAAAAAGGGAGAAAAACAAATGAGCAATCCTCTGTGACATGGGGGTTTGATACATCTTGGAGGAGGGGGGGGGGAAATATAAACAAAGCAAGTTATCATATAATTAAAGGAGAAAAGCTTTTCCTCTGTTATTACAAAATTTCTGCCTCTAATAAGGCAACTACCATTACTGAAACCAAGTAAAACTGAATATGTCTGAAAGTTTTCAGAATGGACATGAGGTAAAAAATTGATCAGTAGTGCCAATACTCTGACACAAAAAATGTAGTTAACACAGATTTTTATGGTATCATTGTCAGAGCTCGTCAAATCATCAATCTATGGAAAAGGCCTTTTATAACCCTTTACCACATGAAAAAAAAGGTGGCCTTTTCCAAACTGAAAGCATACACAGGCAACAAAATAAAAGTGACTGAAAAATTGAAATTTTGTTTTGGAAGGGTAGAAAAAATTGTGGGAAAAGGAGAAAGTGCTGGTGACCAGCATTTTCTCCTTTTCCTACAATGTTTCCAAAAAGCTTCGTTCTCAGGGTCATTAAGAGTCAGGATTGTGTGGTCAAGGGTTAAACAAAATGTTCGCCTAAAGGAGAAAAACTACTCAAAGCATTACTTTCTTTTACCACAAAGTTTTTTACCTTCGAAAAGGCAACTACCATCATTGAAACCACATTATATTGAATGTCTCTGTACAGAGATATTATAAAATGTCAAAGTTTTTGCATGATAAAGGCAACAACTCAGAGAACAACAGGGCTATGGCAGTATCCTGAAGTTTTCTTCGAAAAAACAGTGGAGCTAAAAAATGACAACAAGAGGGCCACGATGGCCCTGGATCGCTCACCTGAGCCAATAGGCAAAATGACCCCAGGTGATCAAATTTTAAACTCATCTAAGGTTTAATTAAGACAAATGTTTTGACCAATTTTCAAGTCAATTGAGTGAAAAATGTGGCCTCTAGAGTGTCCACAAGGTATTTCTTTAATTTGACCTAGTGACCTACTTTATGACTCTGGGTGACCCAATTTCAAGTTTTCTCAGATTTAATTAAGAAAAACATTCTGACCAATTTTCAAGTCAATTGAGCGAAAAATGTGGCCTCTAGAGTACCCACAAGGCATTTCTTTAATTTGACCTAGTGATCTAGTTTTTGACCCCACATGATCCAATTTCAAACTTGTCCGAATTTTATCAAGACAAACATTCTGACCAAGTTTCACAAGTATCTGACTGAAAATGTGGCCTCTGGAGCTCACACAAGGTTTTTCTAAGATTTGACCTAGTGACCTAGTTTTTGACCCCACATGACCCATTTTTTAACTTGTGCGAGATTTTATCAAGACAAACATTCTGACCAAGTTTTACAAGTATCTGACTGAAAATGTGGCCTCTAGAGCACACACAAGGTTTTTCTAAGATATGACCTAGTGACCTAGTTTTTGACCCAACATGATCCAATTTCAAACTAATCCTAGATTTTATCAAGACAAACATTCTGACTAACTTTCACAAGTATCTGACTGAAAATGTGGCGTCTAGAGCGCACACAAGGTTTTTCTAAGATTTGACCTAGTGACCTAATTTTTGACCCCACATGATCCAATTTCGAACTCATCTGAGATTTTATCAAGACAAACATTCTGACCAAATTTCACAAGTATCTGACTGAAAATGTGGCCTCTAGAGCGTACACAAGGTTTTTCTAAGATTTGACCTAGTGACCTAGTTTTTGACCCCACATGACCCAACTTTGTGCTTGTCTGACATTTTACCAAGACAAACATTCTGACCAAGTTTCATGAGGATCGGACTGAAAATGTGGCCTCTAGAGCGTACACAAGGTTTTTCTAAGATTTGACCTAGTGAACTAGTTTTTGACCCCACACGACCCAATTTCGAACTCGTCCGAGATTTTATCAAGACAAACATTCTGATCAAGTTTCATGAAGATTGGACTGAAAATGTGGTCTCTACAGCATACACAAGGTTTTTCTAAGATTTGATCTAGTGACCTAGTTTTTATCCCCACATGACCCAATTTCAAACTTGTCCAAGATTTTATCAAGACAAACATTCTGACCAAGATTCATGAAGATCGGACTGAAAATGTGGCCTCTAGAGCGTACACAAGGTTTTTCTAAGATGTGACGTAGTGACCTAGTTTTTGACCCCACATGACCCAATTTCAAACACGTCTGAGATTTTATCAAGACAAACATTCTGACCAAATTTCACAAGTATCTGGCTAAAAATGTGGCCTCTTTGACCTAGTGACCTAGTTTTTGACCCCACATGACCCAATTTCGAACTCGTCCGAGATTTTATCAAGACAAACATTCTGACAGAGTTTCATAAGGATCGGACTGAAAATGTGGCCTCTAGAGTGTTCACAAGCTAAAAAGTTGACGACGGACGACGGACGACGCACGACGCACGACGGACACAGCACGATCACAATAGCTCACCATGAGCACTTCGTGCTCAGGTGAGCTAAAAAATACACAAAAGTAGTACTACCTCAAACTCTCTAGGAACAATTTCAAAATCAGTTGGTATGAATTCATTCCTTTCTGGCAGATGTAAATTTTCATGTAACCCACATTCCTGATATGCCTGAAAACATAATTATTGAAAAAACTAAACGGAAGTTAATCTCAGTCTGACACTATATTCTCAGTCTACAAGCTTGTTCTATGACCTGAAAGTCATTCTGGTCTTTAAGAAGCACCATCCACTTCTTCCCTCTTAACGTCAATCAGTGTATCCCTTTACTTATCACAGAATTGTATTTCTGGCTGTTGAAAAGATCTTATCTTACTTAGTCTTCAACCAAAAAGTTACAATGAAGTTAGAATTTGTTATGAAAAAGCAGGCAGAGTGGATCCCAGATCAGACTGAACATTTTGTGCAGTCTGATCTTGATCTACACTGAGAAAGCAACTTAACTTGTGCTAAGCATTCCATTCATTTAACTCTTTACAAAAACGACAAAATTTTAGACTTGTCCACATTGAAAGCATTTGCAGACAACATATTTGAGCCATGCTCTTGCAAAAGGGGGCTTAATGCATCTCTGTGATATATGATACCAAGCAAGTCATCACAGTATTGTACAGCCCTAAAATCTGGTTTGTATAACACCCTACTGAACCATGAGGTAAACTGATCCTTTATCATGCAGAAAATTGACCAAAAGCAAAAAGTTTCGGCCCAGGTCAGCCTGCGAGGACTGCATGGGCTGAACTGGGTCAATACTTTTTGCAGATGCATCAAGCCCCCCTTTTTACAGAGCATGGCTAAATTGTATTTAAATGGTGTGATTTAACTTAAGACTGATAGAAAACATTGTGGGAAAAGAAGATAATGCTGGTTACCAGTATTTCCTTCATTTTCCAAAATGGCTTAAAAAGCTGTCTTGCTAAAGGTCATCAAAACTTGGGATTGTATGGTAAAGGGTTAACATAAATGAGCCATGCTCTGCAAAAAGGTGGCTTAATACATCTGTGAAAAGTAGTGACCCAGGTCAGCCTGCGCAGGCTGACCTGGGCCAAAACCTTTCGCTATTTGTCAATTTTCTGTATGTCCAAAGACCAGTCTGCCTCATGATTAAATCGGTTGTTTGAAAAAAGTGGCTTTTATGGATCCATAATTATGTGATGGCTTGCTTGGTATCTTGCATCAGTGCGACACATTAAGCTCCATTTTGCCAGAGCATGGCTCAAATGCGATCGCATACGCTATAAAACAACACACCTGTAGTTTTTCTGGAGGGATTTTTTCCAACTTGTAGTCTGTTCCATACCATTCTTCCTTTGTATTGGTCTGTCCTTCAAACTTCTTGGCCACTAGAGACACTCTAAAACACAAGTAAATTTCCAACCAATACAAATCCAGCGTTTCAAAACCATGCATTTCATTATCATTTATATCATTGATCAATTATCATTGATAACATTTTTACAAAAAAATTTAATGAACATCGGACGAAAAAGCCGACAAATGTCAGATCCTTTTCATCACAAAGTTATCTCTATACCAAACGACAAAATATTGGACTCGACCAAATTGAAAGCATTTGCAGACGACAAAATAAATGTAGTTCAAATGATGATTTCTGTCTTAGATGAGGTAGAAAACATTGTGGGAAAAGGAGAAAATGCTGTTTACCAGCATTTTCTCCTTTTCCCACAATGTTTTCAAAAGTCTTCTTTTTCAAGGTTGCTAAAATTCGGGATTGTGTGGTAAAGGGTTAAATCACAAATCATGGATCAGAAAATACAAAACCAAACATGCAGAAGTGGAACTTTCCATGAATAAAACTTCTGAAAACAGTATAAAATGATGTTATAGTTGACTTCATCTACGGCTTATCTCAAAAATGTGTAAAATATATAGGATCTGACTTGTGTTCGCATTTGAGATAAAATTTTATTAAATGAGTCAAGAAAAAAATGTAATTAACCCTAATCCTGCTACGTAAGTGAAATGAAACTTTCAAACCGATAGTATAAACCTAAATTTGCCTGTCTCAAAATTTCTTTTGGAGGAAAAATATCTCCTTATCGGACAAGTGTAGATCCAAGATCAGACTGCACATTCTGTGCAGTCCGATCTTGATCTACACTGTCCGCAGAAGGTGAGTGCATCATGCTTAACAGACTAGGGTTAAGCAAGCCTTTGATAGGCTTAATAACATTTTTCTGTTGACAAGTTGAATAAAAATTTACCTCAATAGTCAATGAATGTCAGATTCTTTTTATCACATAACTTGTATATTAAGAATTATAGTTCATGATATGTTAAAGCATAAACCTACATATACAGTAATGTGCACTGAAAACTACATGAAGCCTGTTTGCTCCTTTGACAGGTATATTATGAACGAAAAATAGCTCAAAAGGAAATTGTATATAATGATTTTGTTTTTAATCTAAAGATGATAAATTTCACAGCTTTATTACAATCATCAACTTTGACAGTTAATTTTGCAAAGAAATCTGGGTCCAGCAATGTGTTAGATTGATTGTATGGTGTTTAACGCTGTTTTCAACATTATTTCATTTATATCGTGGCGGCCAGTGCACCTATCGATGCTTTCCTGGAGTTTCTTTTACCAGTGCTCCGCACAATATTCTTTCCAAACCACTGGCTGCTTTCCCACATAACCATCATTGAAACAATGGTCAGCAGTGAGAGAGGAATGAATCCTGTCGCAATGACTATCATCAATCCTCGGAAAGAAATTGGCCAAGCCGGGCATCAAACCAGCGACCTCCTGTTCTCAAGTCCTGTAAGCTACCAACTGAGCTACAGGGGCTTGGCCAATGTGTTAGAAAAGAGGTGTATGACTACAGAGTGTTGACAAAATATGGCACTATTCGCTTGCTTCAAACATGTGTACCTCTCTCGCAGTCACTGTCCTAGTTACTGTCTAAGTTCCCTTGGTCACAGGTCCGACCTTTTCTAGCAGTCTTCAGGCTCAGTTTCCAGGCTAAGCTAAGGAAATTTGAAACAACTGTATTGCACTGAATTTGTTATGGCTGATTTAAAAAAAAAGGGAGGTTATGTTATACATAATTTTACCTCATATTTTGTGGGACCAAAAGTTTTAATACATCATCTATCAATTCAGGTTTATATACATCATGCATGTAATGTGCACACAGGACTTCCTCCATGGGGTATTCCTGCCAGTAAAACAATAACACAGAGATAAGTTTGTTTTATATGCTGTTTTATGGTAAGTGTCTTAACCCTTTCCCACACGACAAAATTTGGACTGGTCCAAATTGAAAGAGTTTGCAGACGACAATTTAAAATTTGATGAAAATGGCAGAGAGGTCTCAAAAAGGATAGAAAACACTGTGGGAAAAGGAGAAATTGCTCGTTATGAGCAATTTCTCCTTTTCCCACAGTGTTTTCAAAAGACTTGTACTGCAGACACGTGAAAACCAGGGCTTGTTTGGGAAAGGGTTAATAGGGTAATCATAATGACTATCTGCAACACAGGTTTTGGTGAAAGACCAAAAAGAGCAGCTGGCAAAAGGGGTTTGACTCTTTATCAAATGATACCATTCCAGACTTTTCCAAATTCAAAGCATTTGCAGACGAAAAAAGAAATGTAGCTCGAATAATGATATTTGTCCTTAAAAGAGGAGAAAAAATTCTGGGAAAAGGAGAAAATGCTGGTTACCAGCATTTTCTCCTTTTCCCATAATGCTTTCAAAAAGCTTCTTCCTAAGTGTTGTTAAAACTTGGGATCGTCTGATAAACAGTTACTGCATCTCAGTGATGCATTATACCAAGCAAGTTATTAACCCTTTACCACACAATCCCGACTTTTAACAACCCTGATTTTGAAGCCTTTTGAAAAAAATTGTGGGAAAAGGACAAAATGCTGGTAACCAGCATTTTCTCCTTTTCGCACAATGTTTTCCACCCTATCAAAGACAAATCGCATCATTTGAGTCACAATCAAATTGTTGTCTGCAAATGCTTTGAATTTGGACGGGTCTAAAATTTTGTTGTGTGGTAAAGAGTTAATAATTATGGTTCCATCATTTAAATCTAACAACTGACTACATCATGAGGTAGACTGGTCCTTTGACATGCAGAAAATTGACCAAGCCAAAGAACTCATTTTCAAAGCTTAACCCTTTACCGTACAATGCCGCCTTTTGACGCCCCTGGTAAAGAAGCCTTTTGAAAACAATGTGGGAAAAGGAGAAAATGCTGGTAACCAGCATTTTCTCCTTATCCCACAATGTTTTCTACCCTATCTAAGAGAAGTTGCACCATTTGAGCCACATCGAAATTGTCGTCTGCAAATGCTTTCAATTTGGACTAGTCTTAAATTTTGTCGTCTGGTAAAGGGTTAAGCTTAGTTTGTTCACTAACATTAACAGACATAAGTAACATTTTGAAATCCCGAGTTTGACACAATGTTCAAGACGCAACTCAGCAAAATAAACAGACTTAACTTAGCTAACAGACTTACACTTATTATTTTGCTGAGTTGAGTCTGAAACATTGTGTCAACTGAGGATTTGAGAACGTTAATAAAGTCTGTTAGTGTCAGTGTCATGCCTCTCAAATAACGAATGCACCTTACTTTGGTATATGAGTCTTATAAAACAGAACAAAACAGAAAATGTCTGCTGATGCAAAAGAAAGGTAAAGACTAGTACAGAAAAAAAATACAGCTCAACTTTTTACCAGACCACAAAATTTAAGACTTGTCCAAATTGAAAGCATTTGCAGAGGACAACTTAAATTACTAAAAACATGAAATTTGTCTTTCATAGGGTAGAAAACATCATGGAAAAAGGAGAAATGCTGGTAACTAGCATTTTCTCCTTTTTCCACAATGTTTTCACATGGCCTCTTTCTCAGGGTCATTAAAAGGCAGTGTTGTGTGGTAAACGGTTAAATTCCAAACCCCACAACAAATTTTTAGGCTTGTCAAAATTGAAAGCATTAGCAGGCAGCAAATTCAACAGAGCTCAAATGATGGTATTTGCATTTAAAAGAGTAAAAAACATTGTGGGAAAAGGAGACAATGCTGGTTACTAGCATTTTCACCTTTTCCCTTGATGTTTTCAAAAGCTTCTTTTTGAAGGGTTGTTAAACTAAAAAAAGAGTAGAAAACATTGTGGGAAAAGGATAAAATGCTGGTTACCAGCATTTTCTCCTTTTACCATGATGTTTTCAAAAGCCTCTTTTCCAAGGGTTGTTAAACTACAAGCTTATTTTATACAAGGCCAACATACATGTAGAACTCCAGAGAGAGACGATGTGTAGATCCGGGGTCTTTCCTTGTCTTTAAATCTGAACAGCATGGCAGATATATCCTGTAATGTACAAAACACATCAGGTCAGAAAAACTTTACCTCAATTATCAATGGAATACAAAATTGAGTAGTATCCACTCACAGACATTAACCCTTTACTGCACAACGACGCCTTTTGACGCCCCTGGTAAAGAAGCCTTTTGAAAACATTGTGGGAAAAGGAGAAAATGCTGG
The DNA here is from genome assembly GCA_945859785.2 of Tridacna gigas. Classification (NCBI taxonomy): domain Eukaryota; kingdom Metazoa; phylum Mollusca; class Bivalvia; order Cardiida; family Cardiidae; genus Tridacna; species Tridacna gigas. The sequence continues at coordinate 57,289,748 of OX244040.2, read as the reverse complement.
TAACCAGCATTTTCTCCTTTTCCCCAAATGTTTTCTACCCTATCAAAGAAAAGTTGCAACATTTGAGCCACATTGAAATTGTCGTCTGCGAATGCTTTCAATTTGGACAAGGCTAAAGTTTTGTCATCTGGTAAAGGGTTAATTCATTAATGTCTGCAGATGACTTTTGTCATGACTAGTGAACAAGAACTTACAACAAAATGAAAGACTAGTCTAAATTTAAAACCATTCGCAAAAGACTTTGAAATTAGACAAGTCAAATAAGTTTAACTCTTTACCACACGACAAAGTTTTAGGCCCATCCAAATTGAAAGCATTTGTAAATGACAATTTCAATGTGCCTCAAATGATGGGATTTGTCTTTGATAGGGTAGAAAACATTGTGGCAAAAGGAGAAAATGCTGGTTACCAGCATTTTCTCCTTTTGCCACAATGTTTTCAATAGGCTTCAATATCAGGGTTGTTAAAAGTTGGGATTGTGTGGTAAAGGGTTAAATGATTTCATTTGTTTTCAAAAGGGCAGAAAACACTGTGGCAAGATGAAAATATATTACCACCGTTTTCTCCTTTCCCCATAACATTTTCAAAATCCCTTCTCCATCATGAATGCTCAAACTTGAGATTGTGTACTAAGCAATTAAAGGTATATCAAATCTTTAGCCAAATCCTCTGAAAGAAGGAAAAATCACACCCCTGCAAACTGAAAATGTCTGGCGGATTTATTTGGCGCTCTATGGGTTAATCTCTGAGCACTGAGCATGGCTCAAGTTTCCTTTTACTGAAAGTGTAGATCAAGATAAGACTGAACAGTGAATGCAGTCTGATCTTTCATAACCCACATTGTTAAACTCTTTACCAAAAAACAAAATTTTGAATTTGTCCAAATTGAAAACATTAATTTTGCACAAGACAAAATAAATGTGAATTTCTGATTTTGGGAGGTTAGAAAACATTGTGGACAAAGGAGAAAATGCTGGTTACCAGCATTCTCTCCATTTCCCACCATGTTTTCAAAAGCTTTCTTTCCCTGGGTTGTTAAAAGTCGGGCTTGTGTTATAAAGGCTGATACTTTTTTTACTATGTTCTGGTCAGGACAGCTTTGAAATTGCATTATATAATTTTGTTTTTGTCCTGACTAAATGTGTTTCATCTGAATTACAATGTATGTTTTGGTTAAATTTCTTTTTTCCATCATTGCAGAAGATAATTTTTTAAAGATTGTAAAAGAAAGGAGAAATTGCTTGCCATGAGCGATTTCTCCTTTTGCCATCATGTTTCACTTGCAGTTATACGTTAATAAATGATAACAGACAAGAAAGTTTTCATAACCGTCTGTTGTTCTGTTTCAATAGTTTATAACTGAACCATGCTCTGGCAAAAGGGGATTTAATCTATTTGTGTGAGGCATTATACCAGGAAAGTCATTACATAATTATGGATCCCTAAAATCCTTTTTGTTTAACAAACCACTGAATTCTGACATAGACTGGTCCTTTAACCTGCTTAACCCTTTCCCAAACGACAAATTTTGGACTGGTCCAAATTGAAAGAGTTTGCAAACGACAATTTTAAATTTGATGAAAATGGCAGAAAGGTCTCAAAAGGGTAGAAAACACCGTGGGAAAAGGAGAAATTGCTCGTTACGAGCAATTTCTCCTTTTCCCACAGTGTTTTCAAAAGACTTGTACTGCAGACACGTGAAAACCAGGGCTTGTTTGGGAAAAGGATTAAAATTGACCTATAGCAAAAACTTTTGACTCAGTCAGCCTGCGGAGACTGCGCAGGCTGACCTGGGTCGATACTTCTTGTGGATGCATTAAACCTCCTTTTCACAGAGCATGGCTCAAATATATCCAATGCGACAACAGGGCTTCATATAGAAATAAGTGTATATAAGTATAAAATTCCCCCTTACCCTGCATTCATTAAATATCCATTCTTGTGGTCCCTCTTTCTTCAACAGGTGTATGTACTGATATATCAAAGTAAGAATGTCCTCATAATGCTCTATAAATAGAAACAAAACATTTCTCTTTCAACATGCTCTTTGTATGCACTAACCCGCAGCCTGCTTATCGCTAACCAACTGACCTTTTGCAGACAGTGAAGATCAAGATCAGACTGCATAGAACGTGCAGTCTGATCTTTGATCTACACTGTCCGATGAGGAGATATCTTCCCTCCAAAAATCCCTTTGGAACAGGAAAGTTTTGGGGTTAAACTATCAGCTTGAAAGTTTCATTTCTTTTATTCAGCAGGATAAGAGTTAATATATATTTGTTAGAATGTACTCATAGTGTTCTATAAATAGAAACAGAAAGTCTAATCGGATATGTTGTTTGTTTGTTTGATTGATTGACTGAACGATTGATTGATTGACTGATTGGTGTTCAGCATTACTTCAGTTATATTGTGGTGGCCAGTGCACCAATCCATGCTTTCCTTGAGTTACATTTGCCAGTACTTTGTACAATATTCTTCCCAAGCCACTGACTGCTTTCCCACATAACCATCAATGATCAGTGGTGAGAGAGGAATGCATCCAGTCAAAATGTCAATTGTCAATCCTGTGAAAGAAATTTGCCCAGCTGGGCAATGGAACAATTAACCCCCCTGGTCCCAAGTCCTACATGCTACTGACAGCTTGGCTTTTGAATATGTCGAAAATCTACATTGTATTGCATTGTGGATTTGAAGGTTACTTTGATAAGCTAAGAGACAGAAAAAAAAAAAAATCAAAGTTGGAAAAATGAAATTCATTTAAATATGTCCCTTGCTTAAAAACTTTACAGAGCAATCCTGAATTTTAACCCCAGATTTGACAATCCCAACAAAAAAGACTTTTGAAAACATTGTGGGAAAAGGAGAAAACGCTGGTTACCAGCATTTTCTCCTTTTCCCACAACGTTTTCTACCCTTTCAATCCAAAATTTCATCATCTGGTCCACTTTAAAATTGTTGTCTGCAAATGTTTTCACTTTGGACAAGTTTAAAATTTTATTTGGTTAGGAGCTAATTGACCTCTTTATTTCACAGTTACGTATTGAATTTAAAACAACCAACAAATATTCAACCTTTTAAGTACAAAATTATTCTAAACAAAACAAAGCAGTGGTTTTAAACCGAACAATCCCAAGTTTTAATGACCCTGTAAGAGAAGGCTTTTGAAAACATTGTGGGAAAAGGAGAAAATGCCAGTAACCAGCATTTTCTCCTTTTCCCACAATGTTTTCTACCCAATCCTAAATAGAAATCATCATTTGAGCTACATTTCATTTGTTGTCTACAAATCCTTTCGATTTGGACCAGTCTAACTTTTTGCCATTTGGTAAGGAGTTAAGCAAATAGTGGCAATTTATGACAACAGATTTTGGTAGACTACTTTTCGGACCAAATACCAATATTTGATTCGAAACTCTAACCTCATTCTCCAATATCCATATTCCTAGACTCTAGCCCTATCTGAAAAAAACATTCCATCTGAAAAAAACATATTCGGGGCTCTGCGGAGTATAATATGGAATCAGATACTTTGCACTCGCGCAGTAGTATTTAAACAATTTAATAGGATTATATAATTTAAGCGTGAAAAAATGATAAATATTTCCGGTTGTGGGTATGATAAAACTGAATAGCATGACAAACCTAATCCGTCCTCAGTTAAATCTACATTCACCATAAAGAACATAAACCCTTTAGCCCCTCTCTGTTGACCTCCTACCAGGGTGTTCACCCATCCTGTGACAAAGTAAAAAAGAACATTAAAAATATAAAAAAATTCTCCTTGAGATTAGTTGGCTGTTCAAATTGCCTTAAACCTTTAACAAACCATAAAGTTTGAAAGCATTTGCAGAAGACAAAATAAATGGGACTCAAAAATTGAAATTTGTTTCCAGAAGGGTAGAAAACATTGTGGGCAAAGCAGAAAATGCTGGTTACCAGTGTTTTCTCCTTTGCCCACACTGTTTTCCAAAGCTTTTTTTCTCAGGGTCTTTAAAAGGTCGGGATTGTTTGGTAAAGGTTTAAGAAGTACTATGAAAAGCTTTTTATGTTTAGAAAAAGAAATAATACACACAGTAAAGTCCACTTGTAACAATATGGCTTGTTGGGATATATTGCTTTTAACGAACCTGATCAACCCGTCCCTTCCGAGCATCTATATTATTCAATACATGTTACTCCCCTTAATGAGATATCGCGTGTAGAGATATTTCTGATATAGAGAAGTCATTATGAGGTCTGTGGCTCTCATATTCTATGTATATACCGATATTTATACCTGTCACTAATTATCAAAGGTGTCAATAGCTACCTGAGCAAGGTGTGAAAACCTGTTATCAAAATCAAAAAACATAGTGGAACGGCCTGAATTCCCCTCGTCACCTTTCCCGATTGTCTCAAAAATAAATGCAATATTCTGAAAAGTGATAACTTTTCACGCTCATAGTAAAGTTAATTTATTCAATCAGTGATGTATATTGTTCAAGTAATTCTGATGAAGAATTCATCCTCAGCTACTTATAAGTCAGATCCAGACACTGATACAGATGACAATCAATCCCTGGACCGCTCCCTCCATCTCTGAGAACTTTATTATTTAAAAACAATTTAAAACTTTTATTACATGCAAATCCACTACTCCAGACACATGCAGTAAAATGTTTGAGCATGTTACATGTTTAGAATGTTTTGTAAAAGATTTAAATGAAACACAATCAAATGAGATAGACTTTTTCAAATCTGAGTAGTTATAAAGTAGAGTTTTAGTCCTAGCCATGGACATAGTGCATGTATCGGATAGGGTTTTACTTTTTAGTTTTTAAATTGTAAATTTTTTCTCTGTAAGAATGGACAAAGTATATATTTTGTGGAGAATTCATATTAAAAAGAATATTTTTTTACAGTAAGCAGTATCTTTTTATTGCTTTCTTACTCATTGTCTGCATGTTACATGTATACTATGGTAAACATGCAATCCTATCACGCATACTTTGGACACCGTAAGATGGTCAGCGGTCTTAATAACATTCAGATGTAACAGTATATTTCATTGGGTCCCTTGAATATTGTAACAAGTGGAGTTCACTCTATATAAGTCTTTTTTGCATTATATATCATTAAACTTTTCACAAGTTAACCCTTTGCCAAACGACAAATTTTAGACCCTTCCAAACTGAAAGAGCTTGCAGAAGACAATTCTAAATTTTATGAAAATGGCAGAAAGTTCTCCAACAGGGTAGAAAACACTGTGGGAAAAGGAGAAATTGCTTGTTACGAGCAATTTCTCCTTTTCCCACAGTGTTTTCAAAAGACTTGTACTGCAGACACGTGAAAACCAGGGCTTGTTTGGGAAAGAGTTAATTTCATTAAACAAATCAAATCTCCAATTTTTAAATTCACTACGCAATGAATATGATTGTGTTACAAACTTGAATTCAATTTTTTTTCTTCTTTTGAAACAAGAGTAAATAGTTGTTTAGAAGTAATTTGTTTGCCCCGAGTTTTTAATCCTGATCTATGTTGTGTACAAAAGCAACTTAACCCTTTACCAAACGATAAAATTTGCGATTTGTTCAAATTGAAAGCATTTGCAGACAACAAAGTAAATGTGACTCAAAAAATGAAATTTGTTTTTTGAAGGGTAGAAAACATTGTGGGAAAAGGAGAAAATGCAGGTCATCAGCATTTTCTCCCTTTTCCACAATGTTTTCAAAAGGCTTCTTTCTCCAGGTCGTTAAAAGTCAGGATTGTGTGGTATAGGGTTAAGATTAGTGAATTGAAATGATATCCAAGAAACAGAAGATTATTTTACCTTTCTGTTTAAGTTCTGATAATAGGCTACCTTTTCCCTCATGTCCAATCAAATGTCCTAAATAATGACCTGGCTGTTAAAAGTAGGAATGAGAAAGAGATTTATTGATTTTTTTCATTTATATGCCGTAAATTAACTCTTTACCACACAATCCCGAGTTTTAATATCCCTTTGAAAGAAACCTTTTGAAAACATTGTCGGAAAAGGAAAAATGCTGGTAACCAGAATTTTCTCCTTTTCCCAAAATGTTTACTACCCTATCATAGACAAATTCAATCATTTGAGCCACTTTTAAAGTTTCATCTGCAAATGCTTTCAATTTGGACTAGTCCACATTTTTGTCGTGTGGTAAAGAGTTAAGTAAAAACTGTACCTCATGATTTCAAAGTAAACATTATAATACCACAGTGAAATCAGAAGTTGTAGACCTGCTTGTGGTATTTTGTATCCCTTTTAACTCTTTCACTACTAATGACGACTTGATTACATTTTGCGGACGTGCAGTCTGATCTTGATCTACACTGTCCATTACTCTATTTTTAAGCTATGACAAAGTCGTTTTCAATAGAATTGGAAATCTATTTTTAGAGCTCGGAAAGAAAGTGGAGTTTCCGGAGTTTGTAATGAAAGAGTTAAATCTGACAATTATCTTTTGTAATCTGCAAGTCTGAGATCTAAACATTAATGACTGACACAAGAGCTTCACTCTGGCAAAAGAGGTTTTAATGCATCTCTGCAATGCATTAAACCAAACAAGTCATCATATAATTATGGATCCATAAAATCCATTTTATTTTACAGTCAACTGAATCATAAGGCAAACTGGTCCTTTAACAGGGAGTAATTGACTGATAGCGAATAGTTTCGACTCAGGTCCGGTCAACCTGCACGTACTGCACAGGCTGACCCGGGTCAATACTTTTTGCAAATGCATTAATCCCCCTTTTCACAGACCATGGCTTACATACATAGATATATATGAGCCTGGCTCTTGCAAAAGGGGGCTTAATGCATCTCCTTAATGAATTGTACCAAGCAAGGCATCACCTAATTATGGATCTATAAAATTCATTTTTTCTAACAACTGACTGAATCATGAGTTAGCAGAAAATTGACCGATAGCGAAAAGTTTTGGCCCAGGTCAGCCTGCACTGACCTGGGTCGATACTTTTTGCAGATGCATGTATATGAGAAACATGACAGAAACACACTGTTAGTATCTTGCTTGTGATGTGTTTTCAAACGCCTCCTTCCCAAGGATTTTGAAAACAAGGGACACTGGCAAAGATAACACCTAGCACATACAAGCAAGATATTAACAGTGTGTTTCTGTCATGTTTTTCACATATATATATATATATGAGAAACATGACAGAAACACACTGTTAATATCTTGCTTGTGATGTGTTTTCAAACACCTCCTTCCCAAGGATTTTGAAAACAAGAGACATTGGCAAAGATAACACCTAGCACATAATTACATCCATTTTATAATGTCACCTGCATTTTCTCCTTTTTTTCACAATGTTCTCAAAAGCTCTCTTCCTAAGAACTTTAACCCTTTCCCAAACGACAAATTTTGGACTGGTCCAATTTGAAAGAGTTTGCAGACGACAAATTTAAATTTGATGAAAATGGCAGAAAGTTCTCTAAAAGGGTAGAAAACACTGTGGGAAAAGAAGAAATTGCTCGTTATGAGCAATTTCTCCTTTTCCCAGTGTTTTCAAAAGACTTGTACTACAGACACGTGAAAACCAGGGCTTGTTTGGGAAAGGGTTAAAAGTATGGCAGATTGGCAAAGGTAACAACTAGTACATAAATCAGTTTATCATGTTGCCAACATTTTCTTTCTATTTGCACAATGTTCTCAAAAGCCTTCTTGCCAAGGATCCCCAAAACACAGGGCATGGTAAAAGGCTGATAGAAAAGACAGTTATAACAACTAGTTCATACATCTATTTTACAATGTAACCAACATTTTCTCCTTTCTTCATAATGTGTTCAAAGTCTCCTTCCAATCAATCTTGAAAATAAACGACTGTTTGATTAAAGGTTAACCCTTTACCACACAATCCCAACTTTTAACGACCCTGAGAAAGAAGCCTTTTGAAAACATTGTGGGAAAAGGAGAAAATGCTGGTAACCAGCGTTTTCTCCTTTTCCCACAATGTTTTCTACCCTTCCCAAACAAATTTCCATTTTTCAGTCACATTTATTTTGTCGTCTGCAACTGCTTTCAGTTTGAACTAATCTAAAATTTTGTCGTTTTGTAAAGGACAGGACTACGTTCCCTCCTTACCAAATGACAAAATTTTGGACTGGTCCAGATCTGACGCACTAGCAGATGGCAAAATAAATGTGACTCGAAAACTGAAATTTGTTTCTGAAAGGGTAGAAAACATTGTGGGAAAAGGAGAAAATGCTGGTTACCAGCATCTTCTCCTTTTCCCACAATGTTTTCAAAAGCTGTCTTTCTCAGGGTCGTTAAAACTCAGGATTGTGTTGTAAAGGGTTAACAACGAGAACATACATCTGTTTTATAATGCTTATGGAGATCTGGTATGGACCAAGAGACAGTCATATTTCTGATATCTTTCACCGGCGACACAAAACAAATCGTCTGAAGTTGTTCAGGACCATACGGGTGATCTGGCCACTCGGGGAAAGGTAGGTTTTTGTTTTCAACTCCAGCCATCAGCTCCACAACCATGTCTGTCAGTTCTTCTAAAGTCTCTGGACAAGACAAAAAAACATATAGAACACCGATGCACAAAGATGAAAATAAACAAAACTTCCGTAACTCTTTATGAGACCATAACATGCTAGACTTGTCCACATCAAAAGCATTTGTAGAGAACGACCTTTGTTGGACAAAATGGATACACGATTATGGGATGCTTGTATAAATCATCACAGAGATGAATTAACCCTGTACCACACAATCCCGAGTTTTAACGACACCCCAAGGAAAAGGAATTTCGAAAGCATTGTGAAAAAAGGAGAAAATGCTGGTTACCAGCATTTTCTCCTTTTTCCACAATGTTTTCTGTCCTTCCCAAAACAAGTTTGGATTTTTCAGGCACAGGACTTGTGAACAGGAGGTCACTGGTTCGATCCCCGGATTGGCCAATTTCTTTCCGAAGATTGATGATAGTCATCACAACAGGATTCATTCCTCTCTCACCACTGACCATTGTTTCGACGACAGTTATGTGGGAAAGCAGCCAGTGGCTGGGAAAGAATATTGTGCTGAGTACTGGTAAAAGAAACTCCAGGAAAGCATGGATAGGTGCACTGGCCCCCATGTGATATAACTGAAATAATGTTGAAAACGCGTTAAACACCACACAATCAATCAATCAATCACTGGATTTTTCAATCAAATTTATTTTATCATCTGCAAATGCTTTCAATTTGGACTAGTCTAAAATTTTGTCGTCTGGTAAAAAGTTAATCCCGCTTTTATCAGAGCATGTCTCATATTCATTTCATATCGATTGTAAATCATGTTCTCACAAATCACTCATGATGATTGCTTCCGCGGAATCTTAACCCTTTACCACAAAATCCCAACTTTTAACGACACTGGAAAAGAAGGCTTTTAAAAACATTGTAGGAAAAGGAGAAAATGCTGGTAACCACCATTTTCTCCTTTTCCAACAACGTTTTCTACCCTCTTAAAGACAAAAATCATCATTTTAGCCACATTTAATTTGTCTTCTGCAAGTGCTTTGAATTTAGTCCGGTCCAAAAATTTGTTGTTTGGTAAAGAGTAAGGCAGTACTCAGGCAATGATGTAGGTATTTCCAAAGGTCGACCCCACTTAACATGTGATACGTATGTGATGGTTGCTTCCGGGGAATCTTGACCAGTACTCAGGCAATGATGTAAGTATTTCCAAAGGTCGACCCCACTTATCATGTGATTCATATCTGAAACCTTTGATGTGAGAGGCCGATGCTCTACCCCTATCAACTGCTTTAGGGAGAGATAAAATTGCTTGCAACAAAAAATGCTTCTTATCAACTATGTTTTTAAATGCTGTCATCTATCAGGAATACAGTAAGTCGATAGTTGTATTTGTATGTCAGACAGTTGATGAATACAATGCACTCTTTTTTAAAACCTGGTGGAAAACCACACAACTTCTACAACCTTGTTATTCTTTTTGTATATCTATAATCATTTCGCTATTTATACACATCAGTTTCTGATTCATATCAATCTTGACACTGTCAATAGCTTGGAAGATTTGGCTACCTTTTCCCAGCACCGTTAGTCCCATTAAGTTGGCGGAATAGTTGTCTTTGTGAAACTTCAACAGTTCTTCTCTGACATCACAACCAATCTGCTTTGGCCTTGTCCCAAGGGTGAACTTGTTACCTGTAGAAAACAGATGAGTCATGCTCTGCCAAAAGGGGGCTTAATGCATCTCCGTGATCCATGATACCAATCAAGTCATTACATAATTATAATAGTCATAATAGCCACTTTTGTAAACAACTGACTTTATCATGAGGTAGACTGGTATTTGGACACACAGAAAATTTACCAATACCAAAAAGTTTCGGCCCAGGTCAGCCTGCGCGTACTGCGCAGGCTGACCTGGGTCGATACTTTTCGCAGATGCATTAAGCCCCCTTTTCACAGAGCATGGTTCATTTTTTTTTTTTTTTTTTCTTTCTTTCTTTTTTTTGGACAATTTTGACAATCAGAATGTGCAAAAAGTTAGCGGACAGTGAAGATCCAAGATCAGACTGCACCTTCTGTGTAGTCTGATCTTGATCTACACTGTCCGCAAAAACAACTTAAGTCAGTTCCAGCGCTTTATGGGTTAAGCCCACTTTTGCCAGAGCATGGCTCATTTATTATTTTCTCTGTTAGTTAGGGGTAAAAATCTAATTAGTCTGCATACATAAATACTTTTTGTCTTGGTTAACTCTTTACCAAACGACAAATTTTCAGACTGGACCAAATTGCATTTGCATTTGCAGACAACAAAATAAATGTAACTCAAAAGCTGAAATTTGTTTTGGAAAGGCTAGAAAATACTGTGAGAAAAGGACAAAATGCTGGTTACCAGCATTTTCTCCTTTTCCCACATTGTTTTCAAAAGGCCTCTTTCTAAGGGTCGTTAAAAGTTGGGGTTGTGTGGTAAAGGGTTAAAGATAGACAACTTGATAATTAAAGAAAATACCTGTGCCAAAGTTGTTAAAATCATGACCGGGATTACACAAGGACTTCTCCAGCTGATGGAACCTCCAGGAATCATTCTGTAGATTTTTGTCGTTCTCTGAATTGACTGCATTTATCTCCCTTTCTGTGGCCGACGGTGTAAATAGAGGTTCGAGGAAAAACTGAGCAAACCTGTAATGTAAATCAGTCAACTCTTTACCAGACTGGCCCACCGGGGTAGCTCAGTGGTTAGAGTATCTGACTCATGACCATGTGATTTCGAGTTTGATACCCGGTTGACGCAAACTTTCTTTCCTGCGAATTTTCGCCTCTCACCTCTGATGCATGTGAGAAAATTAGTCAGTGACTTGGAAAGAGAGTTGTGTCAGGAATGGTGTGAGAAAGCCAGAAAACACATGCGTAGGTGCACTGACCACGGTGATATGACCTTAGCTATTAAAATGGCATAAACCCCAATACAATCAATTATTCAAATTTTTACCAAACAGCAAATTTTTAAACTTGTCCAACGGAGGTATTTGCTGACCACTGTTCAATTACAACTCAAAAATTGAACTTTGTTTTTTTGAAGGGTTTTTTCTCAAGATCCTTTTACCAGTTTGTCAAACAACATTCTTCCCAAGCCACTGGCTGCTCTCCCAAATATACATCATAGAACCATATTTAGCCTTGAGAAATGAATGAACCTTGTCATTACGACTATCATGGATCCTCCAAAAAAAATTGGGCTGGGCTGGGGAATCAAAACAGCAACTCCCAGGTTTCAAGCCCTGCAGATTACCAACAGCCCTACTTGGCTTGGCCATGAAGTCATCTACTTGCCTGTCTAAAGCTCCAGGAAGACAGTCTGCTGCCACATCAAAGTAATAATTGGTGTGCTCTCCAGAGGTAAATGCATTTGAGCTTCCTCCATTGTGTGACAAATACTGTAATTAAAAAAAACAGGAATTAGATTGTACTTAACCCTTTATTGATGACAAAATTTTAGAAAATTAAATGTGGCTCAAATGATGAGATTTGTCTCTGAAAAGGTAGAAAACATTCTGGGAAAAGGAGAAAATACTGGTTCCCAGCATTTTCTCCTTTTCCCACAATGTTTTCAAAAATGTTCTCCATGAGATTTGTGAAAAAGTATTATAGTTTGGTAAAGGGTTAACTTTTACTAAACGACAAAATTTTCGGCCAGATCAAATTGAAACCATTTGCAGATGACAACTTTTAAAGTAGTTCAAATGGTGATTTCTGTCCTTGACAGGGTAGCACACATGTGGGTAAAGAAGAAACGGCTGGTTGCCAGCATTTTCTCCCTTTCCCACAATGTGTTCTAAAGCCTTTTTTTCCAGGGCCGTTAAAACTTGGGATTGTGTGGAAAAAAGTTAAATCCTTTACGAAAAAATCTCTTCTGGTCAATGGTACAAAGATCAGTACAAATTTCATTGATGATGTAGACAGAAGAGATCATGATCAGACTACACACAACATGTAGTCTGATCTTAGACCTACATTGTCCAAACCAATTCTTTTAAAGTTTGTCTGCGACATGATGAAAAATGAGCACCAAAGTGCTGGTAGGAATGCTTGGCTGCAGTTTAGTGAAAGTTTCAAATAGAAAAAAAAAAAGAAACAACTGTATCAAAAATACCTCAGAGTTACTTGTCCTTGTTGCATGGGTTCCCCTCTTAACACTTAGGCCACACTCATCCTCCTTCACCCAGTTCCAATGTATTCCGTAAACTACATTCATCGCCCCTGGGGTATTTTGCATATGTTTTATCGTTCTCAAGAATCATTCATGAGACATTTTGAATGGTAATCTCAGTTTTTCCGTCAGAAAATTTAATTTATTTTTATCAACCATATGCCATCATTTCTATTTTTACTTTGTCTACAACCAATCAAATCACTTGTTTCAAATCAAGCTAGCCAATACTTTAAGTAAGGCTGATGCCATGAAAATCAACAAAAGTTTACAAAATACACTTGGCGTCACCCCGAAAGAGTTCCAGCTTAGTATACAAGGATTTGTAATGTCTGCCCTGGATTGTTATAAGGCAAATGCCAGAGAAGGAAGGCCCACTGGCAGCCGCCATATTTATCGATAAGGATGTGGGTTTTACCTGGTTTATTCATAGTAACCAAAGAAATGTGATTCTCCTCCACTACATGATAGTATTGTAATATTATCAACAATTTGATTGACTATTGGGTGTCATTCGCAATCTTATGAGTATTCATAGAAACGACGGTTTCCCAATTGAATTTCCCCGGGGTGATGAATGGTAATACTTCACACCTTGGTTAACAAGGGTGGGCCACACTGAGAACAAGTCAAAGTGAGAACAAGTCAAAGTTACAGCATAACAATAATAAGGATGCTGACTTCAATGACTACAACAACAACAACAATGCTATGACAATATCGAGGGTTTTCTTCAAAAACAGCCAAGCAAAAAAAGGTTGTCTGCAGCAGGAAATCAGATGAAAAACTAATTGTTTAACTCTTTACCCAAAACAACAAAATCTTACCAGACAAAAATATTTAGACCGTTCCTAAATGAAAGCACTTGCAGACAACAAATCTAATGTGGCTCAAATAGCAGAAATTGTCGTTGAAAGGGTAGAAAACACTGTGAGAAAAGGAGAAAATGCTGGTTACCAGCATTTTCTCCTTTTCCCACAATGTTTCAAAAGTCCTTTTTCCTGAAGGTATTTAAGAGTTTACCAAACAATCCTGAGGAAAAAAAGACTTTTGAAAACTTTTTCTACTTTTCCCACAATGTTGTCTTACCTTTCAAAGAGAAACTTCTGCTATTTGAGTCACACTTAATTTGATGTACACAACTGCTTTCAATCTGGACAATTCTTTTATTTTGTTGTCTGGTAAAAGAGTTAAATATTTGAGATTATGTGGAAACGGGGTGGACTGTATGTTGGAACACAAATCAAGAAGCTTGTATGCAATAAAATACGTAAACACATACCTTTGTGTATGCATTTTCCTCTGGGTACTGAAAAATAAAATTAGAATACAGCATAAGCTCTAAACTTCAAATAGAATGAAGGACAACAAGAAGGACAAAGAAATCTGCATCAGTTATCGATGTTTCCCCATCAAATCTTTTGTGTTGGTTTGTATGGTTTGTATATGACTTGCACTTTTTTCACCATTATTGTAGTAATACTGTGACAGCCAGGGCACCTATTAACCCTTTCCCAAACGACAGATTTTGGACTGGTCCAAATTGAAAGAGTTTGCAGACGACAATTTTAAATTTGATGAAAATGGCAGAAAGTTCTCAAAAAGGGTAGAAAACACTGTGAAAAAAGAAGAAATTGCTCGTTACGAGCAATTTCTCCTTTTCCTACAGTGTTTTCAAAAGACTTGTAGGAAAGGGTTAATGCTTTCTGCGATTTTTCTCCAGTTTCTTTCACAGTATTTTTTCAAACCCACTGCCTGGCTGGTTTTCCCACATGAACATAGACAAAACAATGATCGGCTGTGAGAGACAAATGAATCCTGTCATTGTGACTACCAACAATTCAGAAAAAATTTTGAAAAGATGGGGATTCCAGCCAGTGAGAAATAACAAATACACTTCTCTGGCAAAAGGGGGCTTAATGCATCTCCATGATGCATGAATACCAAGCAAGTCATCATATATGCATTTTCTCTCACAAATGACTGAATCCTGAGACAGAACGGTGTTTGGACATACAGAAAATTGACCAAAGCAAACAGTTTTGGCTCAGTTAAGCCTGCTCAGACTGTGCAGGCTGACCTGGATCAATACTGTTTGCAAATGCATTAAGCCCCCTTTTCACAGAGCATGGCTCACATTTTTTTTTTTTTTTTTTTTCAGAGAAGTAATTCAGGTTCCAGTCATGGAAATTCCACGTGTGTGTATGATTTTTCATATTCTGACTGATCATGATGAGTCACGAAATATGGTTATGTGATGAAAATAATCTGACATTCCTTAGAATTTGGGGTAATATCTTATTAACCCTTTCCCAAACAAGCCCTGGTTTTCATGTGTCTGCAGTACAAGTCTTTTGAAAACACTGTAGGAAAAGGAGAAATTGCTCGTAACGAGCAATTTTTCCTTTTCCCACAGTGTTTTCTACCCTTTTTGAGAACTTTCTGCCATTTTCATCAAATTTAAAATTGTCGTCTGCAAACTCTTTCAATTTGGACCAGTCCAAAATCTTTCGTATGGGAAAGGGTTAAACATGTCAACAAAAATGTTATTAAGCTCGCCTGAGGTTGACTATTAACATTTTTCAAGACTTGTTTAACAGAATTTTATCTCAAGAGCTAATTTATGGTAGATCCTACGGTATATACTGCCCTCTCTCACAATGTTTTCTAACCTCCCAGAGATAAAAGTTAGATTTTGCATCTCATTCACTTAATTTTATGAATGTTGTTTGATGGCGCATCGACAGCTTTGGTCATTTAGCGTGATATCTGTGTTAAATGATAGTAAAAATGGGATTATAAACTGAAAAAGGTTTGCATATATTTATAATAGTAAAAGAGTTGAATTAAGAAGGAGTGTGTGTGATCTTAATATTTATAAGGGACATTATTGAGTGACCGGGCAATCCCTATCAACTCAAAAGTTTTAAGTAACAGAGTTAAGAAAGTGATAAAAAGGTTTTAACAAAATGTTGGACTGATAGTAAGAAGTCTTTAAATGAAGTAAATTATCATTTTTAATGTGCAAAACATTTGACATTGAATGGCTGGGCGTCCCTGCCTACTCCAAAGTTTTGAATAAAAGTGTGGAGCCTCTAACGGGATAAGTATACTCCCATTAACCCTTTACCAAACAAGCCCTGGTTTTCACGTGTCTGCAGTACAAGTCTTTTGAAAACACTGTGGGAAAAGGAGAAATTGCTTGTAACGAGCAATTTCCCCTTTTACCACAGTGTTTTCTACCCTTTTTGAGACCTTTCTGCCATTTTCATCAAATTTAAAATTGTCGTCTGCAAACTCTTTCAATTTGGACCAGTCCAAAATCTGTCGTTTGGGAAAGGGTTAAACATGTCAACAAAAATGTTATTAAGCTCCCCTGAGGTTGATTATTAACATTTTTCAAGACTTGTTTAACAGAATTTTATCTCAAGAGCTAATATACGGTATATACTGCCCTCTCTCACAGTGTTTTCTAACCTCCCAGAGATAAAAGTCAGATTTTGCATCTCATTCACTTAAGTCTTTCAGTTTAGACAAGTCTAGGATTTTGTCGTCTGGTAAGGAGTTAATCCTCTACCACACAATCATGAGTTTTAACAACCTAGCAGAAAAATCCTTTTGAAAACATTGTGTGAAAAGGAGAAAATGCTGGCAACCAGCATTTTTTTTCCTTTTCCCAACAATGTTTTCTACCATTTCTTAACTTTCTTACAAAACAATCCCAACTTATAACAACCCGGGGAGAGAAGCCTTTTGAAAACATTGTGGGAAAAGGAGAAAATGCTGGTAGCCAGCATTTTCTCCTTTTCCCACAATGTTTTCTACTCTTCCCAAAACAAATTTCAATTTCTGAGTCAAACTTATTTTGTCGTCTGCAATATTTTGACGGGTCTAAAATTTTGTCGTTTGGTAAAGACTTTAACAGTTAAACAAATTTCAATTTTTGAGTCAGATTCGTCATCTACAACTGCTTTAGAATTTGGACTGGTCTGAAAATCTGTCATTTGGTATAGACGTAATAAGGAATATCTTGGGTCAAATAAATTCTGAGAAAAGACGGTCTAATGCATCTTCGTGATGCATTATAAAACGCAAGTAGTCGAATAATATGGATTCACTTTGTCTAAAATCAGGCTGAGTCATGGGTTAGAGCAGCCCTTTGACAAGCAGAAATTTCACTTATAGATAAAAGTTTCAACCAATGGTAGCCTTTGCAGTCAAGCCTGTGTGGATTGCCCAGGCTGACATGGGCCGATACTTTTTGCAGATGCATTTAACCCTTTACCACACAATCACGACTTTTAACGACCCTGTGAGAGAAACCTTTTGAAAACATTTTGGGAACAGAAGAAAATGCTGGTAACCAGCATTTTCTCCTTTTCCCACAATGTTTTCTACCCTTCCCAAAACAAATTTCAATTTTTCAATCACATTTCTTTTGTCGTCTGCAAATGCTTTCAATTTGGACCAGTCTAAAATTTTGTCGTTTGGTAAAGAGTTAAACTATCTTTTCACAGAGTATGACCAAATTTAAAACGGCAAATATCTTACCTTTTTAGTTCCAAGAAAAAGCATGTGCTCACATAAATGGGCCATTCCAGGTATATCCTTGGGGTCTTTCATGTGGCCTGAAAACAAAGTCAAACCCTGCTTAACCCTTTCCCAAAGAAGCCCTGGTTTTCATGTGTCTGCTGTACAAGTCTTTTGAAAACACTGTGGGAAAAGGAGAAATTGCTCGTAACGAGCAATTTCTCCTTTTCCCACAGTGTTTTCTACCCTTTTTCATAACTTTCTGCCATTTTCATCAAATTTAAAATTGTCGTCTGCAGACTCTTTCAATTTGGACCAGTCCAAAATTTGTCGTTTGGGAAGGGGTTAAGCCATTACCTAACCATCAATTACTTTAGCAAACCCTAAAGGAAAGCACATCTAAAGAGCTTGATTTCTACCCTATAATTAATTGCACTTTTCTTTACATATGTCCTGGTTTAACCCTTTCCCAAACGACAAATTTTAGACCCTTCCAAACTGAAAGAGTTTGCAGACGACAATTTCAAATTTGATGAAAATGGCAGAAAGTTCTCAAAAAGGGTAGAAAAAGCTGTGGGAAAAGGAGATAATGCTGGTAACGAGCAATTTCTCCTTTTCCCGCAGAGTTTTCAAAAGACTTGTACTGCAGACACATGAAAACCAGGGCTTGTTTGGGAAAGGGTTAACTCTTTACCAAACAGCAAAATTTTGGACTCGACCAAATTGAAAGCATTTGCAGATGACCAATTAAATGTAGCTCAAAACAAACCTTCTTTCTTTGATGGGGTAGAAAACATTGCGGGAAAAGAAGAAAATGCTGGCAATATTTTCAAAAGTCATTTTCTTTGGGGTTGTAAGAACTCTGGATAGAGTGGTAAAGGGTTCAAATTTGTCAACTAAAATTACTTTCTAATCAATAAGTGTAAAATCATGTTGTCTGGTAAAGAGTTAATCCTCCGTTTTAACAACCCTAAATAGAAGGGCTTTTGAAAATATTGTAGGAAAAGGAGAAAATGCTGGTTACCAACAACCAACATCTGCTCCATTTTCCACCATTCTTTCCTACCATTCCAAGACAAATTTTATTTTTTCAGAGACTTTAATCTAATCGTTTGCAAAAGCTTCTAACTTCTAATGTTCTGTTCACACTTAAAGAAATATCCAAAATTGATCAGGATACTTCAGTTCTATTATTTTGAGAAGTCCCCCTTCATTCACTCTAATACCAGCTCTCCAGCTTTCTTTTCATACTGCAACAGGATTTACTCCTTTCTCAATCTGAATATTGTTATTGAACTCTTTACCAAACGACAAAATTTTGGACTCATCTAAAAACTGAAGAATTTACAGAAGACACATCAAATGTGACTGAAATGGGGGAAACTGTCCCAGAAAGGAAAGAAAACAATGTGGGAAAAGGAGAAAATGCTGGTTACTAGCATTTTCTCCTTTTCCCACAGTGTTTTCTGTGGGTTAACTTAGAAAAGCAGCTGTTGGCTTAGATAGAGTGTTGTGGAATGTTTGTGAGCAAACAACTCCAGGAATGCATGGATAGGTGGTGTACTGGCTGCAATACAAATGAAATATTGTTGAAAACCATGTTAAACCCTAAATAATCAAACCTATATGAACATCCATGGCTGCCGAGGCCTTTTCCGTGACTGGATCACTGATAAGCAATACTTTCATTCCATTCTGAAGTTGCAATCCACGATACTTTCGACTGTCTGTGGCCGATATGGTAATGTCATCATAGACTGTCTTGATGTATTTCTTGCTCATTGTTGACAGTGTTCTGAAAAAAATAATTGAAATAAATTAGTCTATGCTCTGTGAAAAGAGGGTTTAACTGACCCAGCCTGTGCAGTCCGTGCAGGCTGACCTGGGTAACAAAAAAGAAAATGCTATTTGTAAATTGTTTGCATGTCCATAAAACCATTCTACCTCAGAATTCAGTCGGGTGTGAGATAAACTGGATTTTTTGGATTGAATTTAGAGTTGTACAGACCCTTAGAAAAAAACCATTTGAAATATTGCAAAAAGAAACCAACTCTTCACCTAACAACATTGTGTTTGCATGACTGTGTGGAAGATGACTTTTGAAAACATCACAGGAAAAGGAAAAAAATGTTGGTTGCCTGATAGATCCAATCATCTTGATCATCTTGATCTTTTTTCAACACTGTTGCTTTTCTTTCATAAACAAATCCCACTATGTGGGATTTGTTTTTGAAAGAAAAGAAACAGTGTTGAAAAACTTAATGCATCATTGATGCAACTGCTTGAAAACAAACTATAAAGTAAATTAAGGGAGATAACCTCATTAAGCAATTGACATGGTTTTGCAATGGCTATTCCTCTTAAATGCATGCTTAATTCGAGACATGTCCCCAAATTGACACAATTTTTTAATTCCCATTTTTTCAAATACATTTTACAGTCAAAAAACACCTGCAGTATTTTCCGAACATGTCAGTTTTTTCGCATGGCATTTTTCAATGTTTTTTTTTTTTAACGATAATCCCATCCTCTATTTAGACAGTAAGGCCAAATTAATTATATCATGTGCTTTAGGAAGGGGGATCCCTATACATTTTCAGTCCTGTAATAATGCAATTATCAACTATGACATAGAAAACAAGAAAGGTCTAGTAAGAAAAGTATTCCAAACTTTTTTCTGTGTAAATCTGCAAGTATCCTGTACAATATCATTCCTAAGTTATGATTTCTAAAAATGATAAATGACAATTGAAATTAGATTGGCCTGGAAAGGAAGTGTATATCATAGTTGGTTTTAAACGTAAACAGTTTAAATAATTAGATGCTATAAGAAATCAAACAACACACATACAAAGCACATGCAGTAAGTTTATTTCCCCAATGTACTATTTATCATTGACGATATCTCCATAGACTGACAGCTAGTTCTTGCTTATGGGCACGAATCATGGACCGTGAAGGATAATATATGTCTGACGTCTGACGGAAATTGGTAACATGGGGTCTGAGTATTGTTATCTATCTTCATCACGGCATGAAAAAGGTGCATTTTAGAATACTGGAAACAATAAAAACTCACGAGCGACACCCTGATTAGATCCGATCTCATAAATTTACTCGACATATGTTGACTGTTGTTAAAAACATACAGTAGGGTGTGTACAGTAGATGTGTAATCGTCTGTATTTATAATTTCTCTTTCGTCATCAAATATGCCGTACCTGTTAATTGAGAATGCAACTTGACGTAATGCTTGTTTAGTTAAGATATCCTGGACTGTATTTGTAAATCTAAATAGAGATGACCCTGGCATGAATGTTTATCTCTAGAATGTACTGCGCTTTTTTTTTTTGCGATTGCCCTTTGATATCCGAAATAATGCGATTTATTAGGGCCTGCTTGGTTAAAAATTTTCGGTCGTACGTTCTGCCTGTTGCACTTCACAAACCGAATCTCGGCAATTGAACCTTTAATTTCAATATACCGTTAGCGGCCATAAATGTTCCATCAAAGTTCGTACCCCCATTTACTTACTTGTTTTTCCAACATTCCTTCTTAATTAATTGTGAGTTAAAAAATGAAGTTATATGTATGAAACTTAGATATGAAACTTAAAGCAAGATAAATTTTACAGTGGAATATATATTTTTAAACTCTATACAATGCAATATTATGAAGTAAATCAGAGGAGAAAAGTGCGCCCGACGTGGGACTCGAACCCACTACCCCCGGAACACTAGTACCGCAGCTCTACCAACTGAGCTAGCCGGGCAACTGGTCGTGAGTCTGCCCAACGCCGATTACAACAATTATATAAATACATGTACAGCTGTTTAAAAAGTGATCGATATTTTCGATCAATGTTTTTTTTTTTTACCTTGACATCGATGGCAATGTCGTCAAAATTTATCCGAAAAAAAAAAATAACAAGGTATGTTTTAGAGAGCTACAACTTAATTTAACCCTTTCCCAAACAAGCCCTGGTTTTCACGTGTCTGCAGTATAAGTCTTTTGAAAACCCTGTGGGAAAAGGAGAAATTGCTCGTAACGAGCAATTTCTCCTTTTCCCACAGGGTTTTCCACCCTTTTTGATAACTTTCTGCCACTTTCATCAAATTTAAAATTGTTGTCTGCAAACTCTTTCAATTTGGACCAGTCCAAAATTTGTCGTTTGGGAAAGGGTTAAGGCGACGAACAATTTATCTTCTTCTTTGGTTGTGTATAAGTTCTTCACTAGACTGGAGTACCACTCTTCAGTGTTGGTTTGAGGCACTGCTCAATTTTCCTTACATAAGTTAACCCTTTACCAGACGACAAAATTATAGCCTTGTCCAAATTGAAAACATTTGCAGACGACAATTTCAGTATGGCTCAAATGATGCAACTTTTCTTTAATAGGGTAGAAAACATTGTGGGAAAAGGAGAAAATGCTGGTTACCAGCATTTTCTCCTTTTCCCACAATGTTTTGGAAAGGCTTCTTTCCCAGGGGCGTCAAAAGGCGTCATTGTGCAGTAAAGAGTTAAGTACTTTTCTTTTTTCTTATCCTGCTAAATAAAAGAAACGAAACTTTCAAGCCGATAGTAAAAACACAAATTTTCCTATTTCAAAGGTATTTTGGAGGAAAGATATTTCCTCATCGGACAGTGTAGATCAAGATCAGACTGCCCGTTCTGTGCTGTCTGATTTTGTCTACCGTTATCCGCAAAAGTGCACTGAGTCTTGCTTAGCAGCCTAAGGGTAAACAAAAAAAATCTTTTTGATAAAATAATAGAATTTTGAAAGTATTGTAAAGTCAAATTAAAATCAGACTCTAAATAGCCTCTAAAAGGGAGATGTTATATAGACTGTAACTGCAAATTTTGAATTTCGAATAATCCCCTTCGGACATCATAGATCTACATGTAGTACAGACACACCGGAGGTACGAGAAGTGTTCAAATATGAGTGCATCTAAGCACCTAGAATTTGATTCTTCATAGCTTTCACTGAAATATTTATTTTGTTCCCTCAGAGAATTCACCTCCAACAGATATACATAGTTTCAGTCTCCGGATCCAATCTTTGAAGGCATTTTCATACTCATGCATTTTTTTTTTTTTTTATTTATTTATTTTATTTATTTATTTATTTTTTTTTTTTTCAGGTATGCTATGACGACACTGGAATTCACTTTCTGTCAACTCTTTTTCAACGTGTGTAAACCATTAATTTCAGTCATTGTCTTTTGTACGAGGTGGAAGACTTTCTGAAGCAGGAAGAAGTCGTTGTATACCTAAAGAAGACTATGAAAATGCCTTCAAAGACTGGACTCGGATACAGAAACTTTGTATATCTGTTGGAGCTGAATAATTTGAAGGAACAAAGTAGAAATTTAAGTGAAATCTATGAAGAATCAAATTTTAGGTGCTTAGATGCATTCATATCTGAACACTCCTCGTACCTCCGGTGTGTCTGTACTACATTTAGATGACGTCCGTATACAGTTAAGTTTTCCTATCAGATAGTTTTCACTATGGAGGTACTTTAGTCTAGCATACTTTTTGTCTTGCTTTCTTCAACTACTTTTTTTCCTTCCAAAATGAATTTATAGATTTTTTTTTAAATTTAATCTTTCATTGACTTTTAGATCTATATTGCTTCACAGAAAATCGTGAATGGGAAAAAAAGTCAAATTTCTTCATTATTTTTGCTACATAGATTAACCAGCTTTTCGAATGCTCGTCTTTCATTGGTAGTTGTCTTTCTGCAAATTGTTTTTTTTTTTTTCTTTGTTTTTTTTTTTCCATTTTATTGCCCCTAAATATGTTCATAAGCTGGGTAAGAAACTTCTTGTCTAGATCTGCATCGATTGGTAGCTGCCCTGATAGGATATAAACTCCAGGACCCGCAGTTCTGTCTGGGAGGTGAATTAAGTATTTTAGTGTTTTAAAGTGATATTGACAGAGCTTTTGTATGTCTCGTTTTCGAAGGGTAAGGCGTTCGAGACCATGGCGTAACCCTGGTTTTATATATGAGCCATGCTTTGGCAAAAAAGGCTTAATGGATCTCCGTCATGCATGATATCCATCAATCTATCACATAATTATGGATTTATAATTGCCACCTTTTTTAACAACCGAATTAATCATGAGATAGACTGGTCCTGGACATGTAGAAAATTGAAGGATAACAAAAAGTTTCGGCCAAGGTCAGCCTGCGCAGACTGCACAGGCTGACCTGGGTCGATACTTTTTGCAAATGCACTAAGCCCCCTTTTTGCCAGAGCGCGGCTCATATATATTCCATAGCTTCAGTCCAATGCATGCCTTGATCCTATTGAGTGCATGGAAGACAGCATGCGTGAGTGAGTAAACTGTTTTTCATGGCTATACTAAAAATAAGATAGGCAGACTTCTGCCCGTTGTTAGTAGCCCGTATCAATACCCATCTACTTGCTGTGTCAGGGGAGGTAAATAATCTAAAGTATAGGTGGGTCAGGGCTGTTCTCTCTGTTCCATATGCCTATAATTATCTATCATTTCAAACTGACTGTCATTTAAAGACCATATTCCATCTCCTTGGTCTGGCTTCTTGTTCTGGTTGAAGATTAAGTTAAAGATTTACTTTTTTTTGTTCGCTGAACTTGTATCGTTCTTTGTTTGTGTATGTTTCTTGATTATTTAAAAGTGTCATGAACCCATATTTATTTTCCTAGATTAGAATGTTGTCATTGGCAAATTTTGGTGCTCTAACATTGATTAACCCCATTCTGAAGCCGAACGAATTCTGTTAAAAGAATTTTAGGCATGGATAGATGAAGGCTTTGTAGCCCACTGGGGACCATATTCCTCCCTGTCTCCCCCTTGATGTTCCTCAAATTTGCTTGAGGGCCTCCCTCCCAAGGATTTGATATGTGATGTCATAACCGTGTATCATTGTTGCATGAGGATCCACTCAACTCCTCTCAGACCAAGGTCGTTTAGGTTTTCCAGCATCGAATAACGCCAGACAATCTCAAAGGTTTTGGACGCATATAGAGTCATTTATCTACCCTGTGCTTCAGCTTTAGATTCTGTTTGTAAGAGTGCGACGTATAGGGGGATAGTCCCTTCGGTGAATCCCTTTTGCAGTTTACTCTTGGACTCAACAATTCGGTCAATGAGAGTGCTGCTGAGATGTAGTTTTTTTTTTTTCAAAGATTTTGCCAGTATCGATTACAACAGTGGTTCTACATTAAGAGTTTGGGTCGTGAATGGGTTTATTTTGATTTTTGTGGATGGGTGTGATTATACAATTTTTGAATTTGTCTGGAAATTTCTGTTCCTGGATGCTCTTCGTGAACTAGGTCCGCATTCACCAACCATTCTTGAAAACGTTCTCAGTCTTTTTCGCCAGAATTTCTAAATTTGAAAGTAACACAACTTTTGATTGGCTTAAGCATTTGGTTTAGCCAATCAGAAGTTGTGTTAATTTTCAAATTATGAAAATCTTGGAGAATGAGACAAAATACGGGCCCAGGATTTCAAGATTATTCAAAACAGCCATTTCTTCACACTTAATATGTTCTATCATAAACCCAGTCCTTTTACTTTTGTTGCTTTTGCGGTCAGTGTAGATCAAGATCAGACTGCACGATCTGCACTGTTTGCTTTGCTGAGACATTCCAGACAAGTGCAACCTAAAAATTGCTCTTATTACGATCTTATTTCTAGAATGATACTGCCTGTTTGGTTTATTCGGCGCTCGAAGTGTTAAAATACCTGAGCTGCCTTGCAATATAAGGGGACCCTAAAATATTTTGACACGGTTATTCCGCTTTTTTTCTTACTTCAAAGTTTCACTGAAACAGCTGTAATATTGGCATTTATTGCGATTATACCGTTATCTTTTCGTAACAATCCCGAGTTTTAACGATCCTGACAAAGAAAGCTTTTAAAAACATTATGGGAAAGGGAGAAAATGCTGGTAACCAGCATTTTCTCCCTTTCCCACGTTTTATACCCTGTCGAAGAAGAATTCCATCATTAGTGCCTTTTTAATCTATAGCCAGCAAACACCATCAGTTTTGCCAAGTCTAGAATTTTTTCGTTTGGTACATAGTCAAAGCTATTTTGCTTTTATGCCCTAGAAAATGCTGGAAAGTTTTTGACAAAGATCAGACTGCACCTCCTGATCTGAGTCTACCCTGTTCACAAAAGTGCATGGCGCTGTGTCAAGAAGACTATGTGTAAAATGGATTATCAGACGACAATAATCAAGCATTGTCCAAAATTGAAAGCATTTACAGACGATAGAATAAATGCATGCCACTCAGAGTCTGACATTTGTCTTTGGGGGAAAAAAGCATTGTGGGAAAGGAGAATATTCTAGTTAACAGATATTTTCTTCTTTTCCCTCCATGATTTCCAAAACCGTCTTTTTTTGAGGTGATAGGAATATAGGATTGTGTGGGTTAGGGTTAATTGCAAGTTGTGTTGGGGACCGGCCTGGATGATTTTGTTTGTTTGTTTATTTGAAAGTTATTTTTGGTATAAGTATTTTATAGTTTTACTACAACGTTTCTAAAAGCTTTCTCCTTCAGGTTCGTTAAATCTCAGAATTTTGTGGTACAGGGTTAATGCCGTTTTCAACATTATACCTGTTACATCGCGGCGCCAGTGTTTTTCAAGAGCGACTTACTGCTTTCCCACATAACCATTATCGAAACAATGATTACCGGAGACGGAAAACGGAAAACTAAACCTAGTTACCGTTGCAGACGGGTTCACAAATGATTTATCTTGTGTACCTTGACCTTCAAAAGTTGCAAACGGCTCTTGCAATCAAGCAATAGCTCGGATCTTATAAATTTTAAAAAACCTTCCACATTTTCCGGATCGCCATGAGATGACGTCACACAAGTTATCGTCCTCCAGTGCACTAAAACTAAAGTATTTTTTTTTTTCAAACAAAGATCTAAAATTCTTTTGTTCATATACTGATGAAATTATTAAAATGATATTTCATCTGTCATAATTTATATTTTCATCTAATCCTGTATCACGATTTTCATCTCCCATTTCGCATATTTTTAAACGCGTATTTACTATTTATTGGTCAAAAACTTTGACGCGTCTTTTCACGTGAGTTATAATTCGCTTCGTTATTATGAAATGTTTGACGTCAGCACATGGCGATCCGGAAAATGTAGAAGTTTCTTGATTCTTTTTTTTAGATCAGATAATTGCTTTATGGCAAAAGCCGTTTGCAACTTTTGAAGGTCAGGGTATACAAGAAAATTAATCATTTGTGAACCCAACGGTAACTAGGTTTACGTATTCGTTTTCGGTTAAATATTATCTCTAAAATGGGACAGGGTATCAATTTTTTTTTTTTTCGATTTCGTTGCACACCTTGTCTTATTATATACCACTCGTCACAACTCCGCCGATTCCGTACCTACATCTAACCTCGTCTGTATTAGGGAGGCTTCCATTTTGAACTACCAATCACATGATCTTAAACATGGCGGCGCCCCTGTAGATCGCTTAGCAACGACATGAACAACCACTGTGAAGTTATTCACTTCTATCGATCTGTCGATGAAAGCTCCTAACGGAATTGATAAACCACGCTAAAACTTGAATGTACAGACTGATTGCCGACTCAAATACTCTTAGAAAGATAACGATAGAAAATTTACTCATGCGTTCTTTCTAAAGAGGAGCCTTACAATTTCAATAACGGTAAAGCGATGTGCTTCCGGAGATGTGCGAAATGTACCGTGTAGGTGCATATCAAGCTACGTGATACAGCCGAGGGATTTGATCACCGGATCACCCGAGGCATGCCGAATGATTATATACAGGGCAGAGGCAGTCGCCAATGTGCTATCTATAGTAACGGTGTAAATGAAAATCTGAGTATTCCGTGATATACAGGCGATACACCAAATCCGCAAGTTTAAGTGTTCGATGATAGACTGAGGAAAATTTTAGTGTTCCGTGATAGACCGGTACAGTTTCAAAGGCCTGTGCTCCGACTAGCACCAATCCTCGGAGAGAAATAGCCCGAGCTGGGAAATCTATTCTGCGACGCCTGATTTCAAGCCTTAGTTTAAACTCTTTTGAGTCATTTTCTTTTTTTTTTATCAAATGGGGTTTAATGCATTAGCAAAATATGTCGACCCAGGTCAGCCTAAGAAGTCCACGCGGGATAATGTGGGTCGATACTTTTTGCTATCGGTCAGTTTTCTGTATGTCAAAGGATCAGCCCACCGGATGATTTAGTTAACCCTTTCCCAAACAAACCCTGGTTTTCACGTGTTTGCAGTACAGGTCTTTTGAAAAACACTGTGGGAAAAGGAGAAATTGCTCGTAAAGAGCAATTTCTCCTTTTCCCACAGTGTTTTCTACCCGTTTTGAGACCTTTCTGCCATTTTCATCAAATTTAAAATTGTCGTCTGCAAACTCTTTCAGTTTGGACTAGTCCAAAATTTGACGTTTGGGAAAGGGGTTAATTGTTTGAAAAAATCTATACCCGTATTATGGATCCATAATTATCTGATGACTTGTTTGGTACGATACATCACGGTGATCTATGCATTAAACCCCTTTTTGCCACAGCGTGGGTCATTTAGTTTACATCGATTGTGCATTAAGTTCTCATAACTTGTATTAATCACTCTCAACGTTTGCGTTCTGGAAACCTTAACCATTACTCGCGTCGTAATGTTGGCAGTTCCAAAGTTTGACCCCGCCCATCAGGGAATTCAAACCCGGAACCCTTGGTGTGACGCGCCGAAGCTCTTTCAATACACCACTGTATGCCATAGGTCTTAACCATTTGCCAAACAATTCCGACTTTAAATAACCACGAGAAAAAAAAAAAAAAAAAAAAGCCTTCTGAAAACATTGTGAGAAAAGGAGAAAATGCTAGTAACCAGCATTTTCTCATTTTCCAACATTGTTTTCTTCCCTGTCAGAGACAAGTTCCGTCATTTGAGCCGCAGTTAATTTGACGTCTGCAAATGCTTTCAATTTAGACCAGTCTTAAATTTAGGTCGTTGAAAACAGAAAAAAAGTGATGTTTCGTCACAGGGTTTCAGTGTGACAGTTGACATAGGAAGGTGAAACCTGACAGGTCATCAACTTCTGAAAATAAATAAATAAATAACAGTGTGAATGTAGAGCTCTTTAATCAGAAATCTCGATTCAAGTCCTAATCGTCAATATTCTCATTTGCCATTTGTCAGGTAATCCGTTTTAACTGCTTTCTCACACTCTTTTCTTTCTTTTTCGCAGTTTTCCTTACACTTCGGGTCGGGCGTTACCACATGAAGAGGAAAAACAGGTGGGTAACAGTCGCTATTAATACATTCTCGATAGACATCCTCACATTCTCCAGTTGTAAATGCTGTCACGTGGCACACCAGTGCCAGTGCGACTACCGTTAATACCAGGATATGTTGGGAGTTCATCTTTGAGTCTGGAAAGATAATTACAACAATGGTCGAAGGATTACTCAGGAACGATGTGTACTGCGATGTAAAGATTGTCTATTATTGTGAAACCCCTTTGACTTGTCACTACTTTGTTTCCGTGACCGTATTCGTGTTTTTTCCCGATATTTACCGAGCCTCCTTCTGAACGGAGTTCAAATGTTAAACCGATAGGCTGCTAAGTGCCACTCACTGACCTTGGATCTACATTGTCCGAAAAGAAGATATTTTCCTCCAAAAAATAAGTTTGAAATAGCAATATTCTGTTTTTTACTGGAAAGTTTCATTTAACTTATTTACCAGGATAAAAGTTAATATGTTTGTATAGTAAACTCATCTTGTTGCCGTGTCCATGGTGTACAGGTAAAATACATGGACACATTATCCCGATGTAAACATCATTTAAATCTAGATTGGTTACCTTTATACAACAAGTGTATAGGGATCGGTACAGGCTATGAAAAAAACGGGCAGTATTCTACCCGTCTATTTTTAGGACACCGCTATCGCGAGATTAAATAGATTCAGGGGAGACCAATCTCGCTTTTTGTACATTAGATTTTTCTTTCTTTTTTACCGCAGAAATAAGTGAATTATGTGAACATGGCATCATCTTTTAATTTTATTTTTGCTAAAATTCTTTTAGTTTCGATTATCAATTTCAAATCATGCACAAAATCCGCTATATTAGATATGCTGCCAAATCGAAATATGTAAGATGCTCCGATTGGCTATCCAGAGATATTCGCGTAACACAATGAAAACATATAGCACAATAGCCTGTATAACTCCAACTCGATAAACCTTTCATTAACAGTTATTATTATTGTTTGATATTTGGGAATACTTGTTTAAAACCACGAGCCATAATGAGATAATACAAACATTATCGAGTTGGGTTTATAAATTATCTCGTCACGGTACATGATTTTAAACCTGTTATCCCAAACATAAACAATAATATAAAATCATAATGAAACGTTTATCGAGTAAGAGATATACCAGTTGTAGTATGTATATCTACAACGGGGACATGTTTACCTTTAAATCGTGAATTTATCGAAGATCTATAAATAGTTCACATAAAAAGTCGGAATATTCATTAAGTGACAAGTTAAATCGGTTGTCCATTATATCAACTGCTTTTCGAAATGAATACTGATAACACTTATAAATATCTAACCCTTTCTGAAACGAAAAAAATCAAACTCTTCAAAATTGAAAGCACCTACAGACAACATTATCGGAAATAAAATTTTGTATTCCAGCAGGGTAGAAAACACTGTGGGAAAAGGGGCAAATGCTATTTACCTACATTCTCTCATTTTCCAATAATGTTTTCCAAAGCGCTCCTCTCCAAAGTCGTTAAAACTCGGGTTTGTTTTGTAAAAGGTTTGTAAGATCCACGTAGTGATCGTCACCTTGGCTTACGAAGATGCAGCTTGTTCAGGTTCAAAGTTTTTTGTATATACTAAACCAAAAAAGAATCTTCGTATAATATGCGCAAAATTTCAAGGTTACCTTTGAGACGTACAAACATACAATTTTTAAAACCATCATCGTTTGAAAAATCGGTCAGATAATCCCCAGCTTAAAGACTTGTCGGCTTATTTTAATGCAAAGGTTGAGTTTCGGGGCATGTAAGGGATGGACATATCCGGTCTACGTATTGATCAAGAATATCAACGCCAAGACTGCAAGAACATTTACCGGAAAAGGCCGTAGTTATGCTGGAGGTTGCTGTTCATGTTCATGTTGGTGCATTCCCGCAAGCATTCAGGAGCTTTCTGCGGCGATTTGCTCAAACCTGGGGTGCAAAATACGTACACGTAGCGGCAGGCCGCGCGTCACGCCTCCAGCCTAAGACCAATATATCGCAAATCAGTACCTACGAGACCTACGAACAACAGTTACAGCTGCCGGTATACCCGGAATCGTTTAGCTGATAACGGTTTTCACAGACGGCTTGCTTCGCCGCCATCGCAATTATGGAGAGCTTTTGCGATTGGGAAATATAACTGGACAAGACAGCGTTGGCGGACATTTTCTTTTCTGATGAGTCGAGGTTTGTATTGTCTCGAGCTAATAGCCATGCACACTTGTTCCGCTGCAGGGATCTTTTGCACCCTTTTATAGTGCTATATTTATTATTTCGATCCCTCCCCCAAAAAGTTTTCTTTTCTAATGTGTTTACTTCTTTGTCTTGATGGTGTGGAGTGTCTTGTGATTTTGTGTCATTTGATTTATATAATACATGTGTTACATTGTAAAGAACATAGATTTGGACATGTATTGTGCTGCTACATGTTGTTCCTGTGCTCACTATGCGCGGTAACATAAATTGTAGAATTTTAAGGTATATCTGTAGCCACCCAACATATTGTCCACATCTTCATTTTCACCTGACTGTTAGACTATTTTTCCTGATTTCAGTTTTTAGCACAATGTGTTATTCATCTTCAGTCCTGAAGAATTTAAAACAAACGTTATCTTTTACCAAACAGGTTTTACACCACAATAAAAAACGATTATCGATAGGCAAACGCTGTGAGGAGAACGTACAATTTTGTAGATTGGTATTCAAAAAAACTATTGACAGCCTATTACCTTTGATTTTAGTAACTCATCTTTTGCGATTGCGAGCAGGCGATATCCACCTAAATCCTTGTCCACTGCATAGCTAGTCTTCAGATAGTATGTCCAGTACAGATTTATACAATTTTCTTAATCTCCCCAATTATCTCCCTACCCTCCAGCGCAATGTCCAAAGTGTAGCTAACAAGCTTGATACCTTGATCGCAGAGTTTTCATTTTTTGATATTGCTTCATTTTCTGAGACTTGGTTACGTGACAGCTTACCCTCAGACGTACTGCTTTTCCCTTCTTTTCATACACAAGACCAAAAAGATAAAACTCATGGCCGATTTGGTGGTGTAATTTTGTAACTGAAAAATAATCTTTCTTATATTCGCAGAAACGATTTCGAAATTGGTAGACTGGAGTGTATTTGGATACAAATCAAGTTTATTAATCATAGGAACATTTTGTATGGCGTTTTTTATAGACCGCCGAACTCTGACACGAGCTTTACTTCACTTATTGAAGATTCTATAGATCTTGCTGTAAATTCGAATATTGCAGATGTTGTAATTACTGGTGTCCTTAATCTGAATACTATGAACGAAAATCAATTTCGTAAGGTCGAAGCTCTGTGTAATCAGTTTAATTTGCAAAGTCCAACTGGCTGGTTATATTTCGCAAACGTCAAGTACGCCTAATCACCCAAATCTTCACATGTCAAAAACTGAAATTCCGTCAGTTAAAACTCACAAACAGCTAAGTAAGTTTTCTTTCTAATGACGGATATTTAGATATCCATATCAATACATCAATTGAAAAAGAATGGAAAACAATTGGGAGTAATGCGGCATCTGAAGTTACAGCTCAATCGACTGTCACTTCAAACCATTTACTTTGCATTTATAAGGCCTGTTTTGGAGTATGGTGATGTTATGTGGGATAATCTTTCTCAGGGGTTAAACGATCAACTAAACATACATGTAGTTTAAAACGAAGCTGCTCGCATAGTTACAGGTTGTACTAAACTCGTGCCTATTGCTGATCTAAATCAGGAAACTGGTTGGGAATCTTTCAGCAAAAAAAAAAAAAAAAAAAGGCGAAAACATAAATTGATTTACCTCTACGAAATGGTAAAGGGACTTTTTTTTCAAATTACCTTAATGCTCTTGTTTCCCCCCCCCCCCCCACCCGACGGTTGGTAATTCAATTTGGATATTTGTGATAAAATTCCAATCTCACTGTTCTCTTCATTATTCACCCAAACAAATTAAAATGGATTATTCCACCTTTCACGATGTTTCTGTAAAGATTTGAGTTAAAATCATCCATGTTTAGTCGTTTTGAAACATATTGGGAAATACTGAAAGAATATAGTTAACTTGAAAATTTGTTATTTTTTTTTCCAAATGCATTTTTTCCACCTTTCATGGTGTTTCTGTAGATATTTAGGTTAAAATCATCCATGTATATTCGATTTGAAGTATATGAGTGAATATTGAAGGACTATAGCGGACTTGAAAATTCGGTCGATTTTTTTTTTTTCCAAATACATTTTTCCAACTTTCATGGTATGTCTGAAAAGAGTGCTGTTAAAATTACACAAATCCATTTTAAACTGTTTGAGTGCATAATAAAGGAATACAGCAATATTGAAATTTTATTACATATATCCGTTTTATTACAAAAGTGGTTCTAACTGCACATTATTTAGGGTGGTTGCCGTCCGTACTGGCATGACCAGGGATCTTCTATTGTGTACACAGTGGTTCAGCGTTGTATGTCCCTACTGCAGTTACAAAGACCTGCATTATGGTGTGCGCATTTTTAGGGCATTTCATACCTTGCCGACGTAGCCCGGTACATGCTTTGCATGATGTGCACATTAGTTTTAGAGTTTCCTGTCCCTAGCGCAGATAGAAGGGACCTGCATTATATGGTGTGCATATATATTTTCGCGTCTACTGGCCCTTTCTGGATAATTGGAAAAAGGTAGGACTCGCAACCTTGAGGCCGGTGAGTCGAGCCTTACTGGGAGCACTGGCTTTTGCGGGAATGTCCTTGAGCAAGATACGTCAGAGTTCCAGCCCAATACTAGTGAAACCAAGGACATACATGAATATGTGATCTGTTGCCGTGATATGATTGAAATAACGTTGAAAGCGGCGTAAAACACAATTTAATTAATCAACCCCTATGGCATTTATAAGGGACCTGTATTGTATGGATACACATTATTTTGGGCTTTTCCTGACCCTACTGTGCTTCGAAGGGACTTGCATTCTTTTGTGTGCACAGTTTTTTGGCATTTTTTGTACGTACTGCAGTAACAAGGGACCTGCATTATATGGTGTGCATGTTATTTAGGGCATTTCTATCCTTACTGCCGTAACCCTGGAGCTACATTAAATGGCGTGCAACACACGAAAAGGGGCCTTCGGACATATGCGTAAAAGTACATGTATGTCGTCCCAGATCAGCCTGTGCATTCTGTGACTAATCCGAGACGACACTTCCCGTTTTTTGTGCGATTTTCTGTTTCACGAAAGTCTCCTGTATGAAAAAATCTTATGTAGTCGTAAAGTGCCGTCTCGGATTAGCCTGCGCAGACTGCGCAGGCTAAGCCGAGACGACACTTTACGAAAATGTCCGAAGGTCTCATTTCGCATGTTGCGGGCCATATGGTGTGCACATCATTTAGAGCATTTTATATCTCTATTGACATAACCAGGGACCTGCATTCTATAATGTGCACAAGGTTTTGCCGTTTCCTGTCCTTACTCACCCTCGTTAACCCAGGTGTGAAGTATTACCATTCATCGCCCCTGGGACAATCAATTGCGTCCTTTCTATGAATATTCATTCATAAGATTGCGAATTGCACCCAACAGCCAATCGAATTGTCGATAACATAACGATACTCTCATGTAGTGGAGGATAATCACATTTCTTCCATTACTTTAGTAACCCGGGTAAAACCCACATCATTATCAACGAATATGGCGGCCGCCGGTGGGTCTTCCTTCTGTGGCATTTGCCTTTCGACAATCCAGGGCAGACATTACAAATCCTTGTATACAAAGGCAAATATTCAGAAATACAGCGTGCTGTTGCAGTCCTCAAGGGTATGTAGCAGAGGTGACGTCATCCTCGTTGACCCAGTGCTGATGTATTCCGTAAACTACATTCATCGATTTGATTGGTTGTAGATAAGGTAAAAATAGAAATGATGGCATATGGTTAATAAAAATAGATTAAATTTTCTCACTGAAAAATTGAGATTACCAATTAAAACGCCACATGAGTAATTCATGAGAACGAGAAAACATACGCCAGATAACCCAGAAGCGATGAATGTAGTATACGGAATACATCGGAACTGGGTTATCGAGGATGGTCCTTACTGCACTTTCAAGAGACCTGCGAATATGAAGAGCATTTCCTTTCACTACTGTTCTTAACTCTTTACAAGAGACGAAAATGTAGAAGACTTGTTCAAATTCAAAGCATTTGCAGACTCAGAAATAGAAGTTTCTCTTTGGAAGCATAGAAAATATTGTGGAAAAAGCAGAAAATGCTTTTTCTCCTTTTCCCACAATATTTTTCAACGGCCTTCTGTATGTGGGTAGTTACAACTCGGGATTGTATGGTAAAGAGTTAAAAGGAATCTGCATTGTATGGTGTGCACATTATACAGAGCATTATCCGTCTCTTCTGACATTATCAGGGACTTTCTATGGCGTGCATATAATTCAGCGCTTTTTCTCTCCTTGCTGCCGTAACCAGGAGCGTTCACCATACGGTTTGCACGTTATTTTGACCATTTTCTTTCAAGACTACGTATCGGACCTGGGACCTGCATTATACGGTGTGCGAAGTTGTTTGGCATTTTCTGTTCCTACAACAGTTACAAGGAACTTCATTATATTGTGTGAACAGAACATTTTACAGGGCATTTTCTCTCCTCTGTGTCGTAACCAGGGATCTGCATTATAATTATGATGTGTAAATTATTCAGAGCGCTTTCTGTTTCTACTGACGTAACCAGTGACCTGCATTCTATGGTGTGCACATTTCTCTCCTTTAATGTGGTAACCAGGACCTGCATTCTAGATTTTGCACTTTTCGTTCGACGTTTTCTGTCCCACTGCAGTTACAAGCGACCTGCATTATATGGCGCGCACATTATTTGAGTCATCTCTCCTTACTTCCGTAAACGTGACTTGCATTGTATGGTGTATGGTTATTCTGCCCTACTGTACTTTCAAGGGACCTTCTTTGCATGATGTGCACATTGCTAAAAACATTTTCCTAAAGGGGATCTGCTTTCTATGGTGTGCATTTTATTTATTTATTTATTTTTTTCGTCCAATGTCCCTTCTGCATAGATTTACAAGTGGCCAGCATTCTATGGTGTGTACATTATTTAGGGCGGTTTCTCCGCTAACTGTCGCAACACAGGACCTACATTATGTGGTTGGCACATTACACGTATTTAGGGTGATATTTCCCCTTACTGCCGAAATCAGGACCTGCATTGTACTGTGTGCTCACTATTGAAAGGGTTTTAAGACCCTACTTTTCTTAAAAGAGACTTACATTCAAGGATGTGCACAGTTTTCTGCCTATTCTACCCTCACTGCATATACAAGGGACCTGCATTGTATGGTGTGGACATTTTTGTTGCATATTCTGTCTTTACTGTTGAATTCTAGACCTGCATTTTATGGTGTGTACTTTATTGGGGTTATTTCCAACTCTACTGAAGTAGCTTAGACCTGTATTCCATGGCGTGCACATTCTTTTAGTATTAAATGTCTTTTTCGCAGAATCCTATATATGCATTTTTTTGTGTACACACTAACAGTATGTTGGATGTTTTCTTCCTCTACTTTTGTAATCTAGACCTGCATTCTGTGGCGTGTACTTTCCTTTGGGTGTTTTCTATCCCTACTGCCATAACGCGGGGTTTGCATTATATAGTGTGCAAAAACAATCTTTCGAACCAATCAGGAAAAATACGTGCGAGATTTACCGGCCGCCCATAATTTCTAAGCTACGCCTTGATTCTGAATTATATAGTGTGTATCTGTCATGAATCTATGACTAGCATTATATGGTGTGCATTTAACGACGACCGACTTTGCACGACACCTGGTGGAATGTTGTTTTATTTCGCTCGTAGAGCATTTGTTAAATCCTGAAAATTCTTGACAACATGCCAAGACTTTACTCTACGCCGAAGCAGGTCCCAAACATGCTCTGTTTGGTTCACCAACCATTCTAAAGAATATTTATAGTCTTATTCTCTAAGATTTTCTATATTTGAACGTAACGCAACTTCAGATTGGCTACACCACATGGTTTAGTCAATCAGAAATTGCGTTACTTTCATATTTAGTAAATTCTGGAGAATAAAACTGAGAACTCTCTTAGAAATGTGTGGTGAATGCGGACCCAGATCTGGAAAAACGGCAGGCCACGGCAAGATGGCGACGCCATTTGCATTCAGGTATTTCCGAGTGAGCCGTGCGATGTGCGGACGTGCGTTGTAATGCATCAGTGCTGCGAGAGCATGCTGGTAAATAAATAGAACAGATACTGGTCTCAAAACTTGATTTATGTACTCCGCTGCGCTGAGATTGCCATTCACATGTAGGTGTGCCGTTTCTGACATAGGCTCGCCTAGGTCTTTTGGGTCGGACATAGTGACGCAGACGCCTCAGAACGGTGGTAGACCATGAGAAGTTTAAACAATAAGTCTCGGGTCACCCGATTCAACAGAATTAAGTACAGTCACCGACTGCAAAATGACCATCTCATTATTTAAAAGCACAACGTTGCAACAATTTACTCTATGCAATTACTCTATGCAACCACACAGTTAAATGTTTACCGAGATTTTGCTTAAATTCAAATATATATGTGGCGATCAAAATGACATCTGTGCAAAAAGTATGATTATTGAATCATTCCTAAGAATAAAGGAAATTAAAGATAAACGAATGATAACGAAATAGAAACCGCCCCTGCCACACACACAAATAAGGGCACACACTTTTGATCTTTTTAAATTAAAAATTACTTAATATCATCGATCTAGCAGTCACATAACAGAGAAACAGACAGACGGATGAACGGACAGAAAGACAGACAGACAGACAGACAGACAGACCTTACCGTGCAATATTTTTAGTGCTCTTCTGCACTTTAAAATAAAACGATCGAGAAATTCTTCAGCAATATCGGCGAGGCTAACACCAAAGGTGCATTTTGCTGCCAAACGAGAGGTCCTTATATACCACTATTGTATAGTCGGAAAATTTTATTACTTTCTTCTAAGTTACGTTTCATAACATCGTCACGTGACGTCCTTTTAATACCGAAAAACCGATTGACAAAAAAGAAAAAATCGAGCTAAAAAAGAGAAATTTGATTGAATCGTTACGATTCTTCGGATACGTTTTGTAGAATTTTATTTACGTTTCATTCTGTAACAAAGACTGGCCTAGAAAATAAGGTACAAATGAAGATATATAAGAAATTAGACCACAAATTGTCATTTACATCGAGAACGTGGAATAGAAATGGGTTCACATGCAAATAAGTAGTTTTAATTAACTTCCAAAACGCATTTCAACTCTTTACCAGACGACAAAAATTTAGACTCGTCCGAATCGCTAGCAATGAAAGCGGACGACGAATTGAACTTGGCTCTAATGGGGAAGGTTGTTTGAGAATGAGTAGAAAACGTTGTAAGAAAAGGATAAAATGCTGGTCACCAGCAATTTCTCCTTTTTTTTCCACAATGTTTTTAATGTATTCTAGGTCAGGGATTGCGTGGGTTAATCCTTACCACACAATCCCGAGTTTTTACGACCCCGAGAAAGAAGCCTTTTGAAAAAAAAAAAAAAAAAAAAAAAATGTGGAAAAAGGAGAAAATGCTTGTAAGCAGCATTTTCTCCTTTTCCAACAAAGTTTTTTACCCTATCAAAGATAAATTCTATTATCTTAGTTACATTTAAATTGTCGTCTGCAAGAACCTTCAATTACGACTTTTTTTTTCGTCTGGTAAAGAGGTAATTAAGCAAACGACTGTGAAGCCTTCACAGTACAGAACAACATGAACCATGGTTAAATTTTTAGCTCATCTGAACACGAAGTCAAAACTGGTCAGAATGTTCGTCTTGATGATATCTCGGATGACTTCGAAAATGGGTCATGTCGGGTCAAAAACTAGGTCACTAGGTCAAATCTTAGAAAAAACTTTGTTTACGCTCAAGAGGCCACATTTTCAGTCCGATACTCATGAATATTAATTTGAATTTTTGTCTTGATGATACATGTATGTTGGAAGAGTTTGGAAATGGGTCATGTCGGGTCAAAAACTAGGTCACTGAGTAAAATCTTAGAAAAAACGCTCTAGAGGCAAGATTTTTAATTAGGTATTCATGAAAGTTTGTCGGAATGTTTGTCTTGATGATATCTCGTAAAGCTTTTAAAATGGGTTATGTCTTGCTAAAAAACTAGGTCACGGGGTCAAATCTTAGAAAAACACTGTGTATGCTCTGCAGGCCAATTTTTCTGTTTGATACCCATGGAAGTTGGTCAAAACGTTTGTCTTGGTGATATCTCGGATGAGTTAAAAAATGGGTCATGTCCGGTCAAAGACTAGACTAGGTAACTAGATAAAATCTTAGAAAAACCTTGTCTTCACTCTAGAGGCCACATTTTCCATCTAATACTCATGAAATTCCGTCTTGATTATATCTCGGCTGAGTTTCAAAATGGGTCAAGTCGGGTCGAAAACTAGGTCACTAGGTCAAATCTTTGAAAAACCTTATGTATGCTCTGGAGGCCACATTTCCTCTCCAATACTTTTGAAAGTTGGTCAGAGTGTTTGTCTTGAAAATATCTCAGATGAGTTCGAAAGTGGGTCATGTCGGTTCAAAAACTAGGTCACTAATTAAAATCTTAGAAAAACCTTGTTTACACTTTAAGAGGCCACATTTTCAGTCAGATACTCATGAAAGTTTGTTGAATGCCTT
Organism: Tridacna gigas; assembly: GCA_945859785.2. Taxonomy (NCBI): domain Eukaryota; kingdom Metazoa; phylum Mollusca; class Bivalvia; order Cardiida; family Cardiidae; genus Tridacna; species Tridacna gigas. The sequence continues at coordinate 57,250,427 of OX244040.2, read as the reverse complement.
TTATGGAAATGGGTCATGATTGGTAAAAAAAGCTCAGGTGGGCGACTTCAGTGGCATCATGGCCTTAAAAAAAAAAAAAAAAACATTTAAGACCGCAAATGTTCGTGTCGTTGATTGATTAAAATCGGGAAGATATCTGTCAGCGAAAATCTAAACTACATAAATGTACATGTATATTTTACCTAAGTACCGGATCATGTAAGAGCGATTGACTGAGACCCTCGTCGACAACAATGAGTGCCTTTTCTCATCAAAGTGGACCAGAATACCAGTTTAGTGTTGATTGATACTGTTAACTAAAGAGGTTGTCATTCTTCAGTATAGGATGATCGTCTGTTGCAGTTTTCGCGGAAATAAAAGCGCAAACAAAGTCAGTATTTGGTAATTCGCTAACTTTTAGACCTGGATATCCACTTTGACAGTAAATGTAAACAAACGTGACAAACAACTTTTTTTTCTGACAATGTTATCAAAAGTGAACTGTCGTGTAAGGTTATCCAAATGAGACATCTAAAAGACGATATTTTTTTATTTACTGGAATGTTTCTTCTACACACCATCTATAAACGTCCTTAGTAGGCATTACTTGTTTGTTTGCTAGGTGTTTAAGACCATTTTCAGCATTTTCTCAGTTATATCGCGGCGACCAGTGCATCTAACCATTCTTTCCTTTATTTTATATTACTAGTACTTCGCACAATGTTCTTCTCAAGCCACTGACAGCTTTCTTACGCAATAAACGTCGAAGCGATGATCAGCGGTGAGAGTAGAATGAAACCTCTTGCCATGACTATCATTAATCCTCGGAAAGAAATTGGCCGAACTGGAGATGCGAATCAGCGACTCCTGGTTTCAAAAACTGTACGCTACTGATTCCGCGACTGCAACTCGGCTCTTAGTAAGCTATAAATAAGCTTATTCACTAAAGGGGTATTTTAGCCTTAATTGGACCCATTTTAGCCCGTAGGCTGCTAAGCGCAACTCAGTAACCTTTTGCAGTTAGTGTAGATTAAGATCGAACTGCACAGAACGTGCAGTCTGATTAAGAATCTACACTGTCCGATAGGGAGATATCTTTCCCCCGAAAATACATTTGTTATAGCAAAATTTGGGTTTTTAGTATCGGTTTGAAAGTTTCATTTCACTTATTTGGCAAGATAAAGGTTAACCGCTAAAATTATGAACAAAACAAGACTTTTTAAGCCAAGGGAAAAACATCTAGATAAAAATTTTCGTAGGTCTATTCGTCGCATCATGTGATTACAAATCAGATTGCACGTTCTGTGCAGTCTGATTTTGATCAACACTGTCAGCAAAAGCTCAGTTAGTCGAGGTTAGCAGGCTGAGGGTTAAAAAAAAAAGCACAAAACGATATCAGATTTTTCAAGACACGTTTATATTACACGCAAGTACAAGCCTTATGTTCATTTTACACATGTATTACTAATTGACGTACTTGTCTGCTTACATGCCAGTCAGAATACATCTGTGTCACTAGCTATTTAGATCTTTTTTGTTAACATTTCACCAAACTCTCCTTTTTTTTTTTTGACAACCATGGCGTTAAAACGGCTTTTGTAACATTATGAGGGAAAAGGAGAAAATGTTGGTTACTAGCCATTTCTACTACCTCCCCCAATATATTTTTAGCTATTAAATACGATTCCCATATTTTGAGCAACATTTAAATCGTCGTCTGCAGGGTCAATTAGTCGATGTTAGCAGTATAAGGATTAAAAAACACAAAGCGTTATCAGACATGGATACATTTGAGCCGTGCGCTGGCAAACAGGGATTTGATTTATCTCCTCGATGCATTGAGCCAAGTAAGTTATCATATGATTATGGTCCTCTGGCATGCAAACAATTTCCCAAAAGCAAAAAAAAGTTTCGGTCAGGCTGACCTTGGTCGATACTTTTTTATTTTTTCTTTTTTTCAGATGCATAAAGCCCTATTTTCACAGAGCATGACTCCTTACACTACACGCAAGTAATAATGTTCATTTTACGTAACTGTTACTCATTTGCAACTTTTCCATTCTACATCCTTTTGAAATACATAATTATGTTCCATTAGCTATATAGTATGGTGGCATTTTCTGCCACGAGATACAGGTACGAGATAACTATTGTGATGATTTTAGAAAACTGTCATGGTAAATCAAAGTTTCCTGAAAGTTTTATCTAGAGATTGAAAAAATTCTGACAAAAATGTCACAATAAACTTTGCTATCTAGAAAATTTTACATTGATCAATAAATAGTTTAATGCAAATTTTCTCATTCGTGCACGAAGCTGACATTTACGATAAAATCATCCGAATAATTCTACCCGTTTCTAGATATCTATAAATAAAAAAATCACCATTTAGATGTACTCGGTAGTTTTTGACTGTACAAGATGAGAAAGATGTTCCGAAACCCTGTCTATTTATAGATCTATACCGTGAATGTCAGTTGTGGACATAAAAAATAGAGCTAAAAGTGGGAATTATCGCGATAATTTTATCATGAATCTGTTTCTTATCGAGATAATATTTCCATGAAGGTTTGTTTTTTGCGATAGTTTAGTTAAATCATCGCTAAAGTTATCCCGCATCTCGTGGCAGAAATATGCCACCGTAATATAGGATTCTTTTGGTAAACTTTTAACAAACAATTCCGTTTCTAAGAACTGTTAGGGGAAAAAGGGGGCTTAGAAAACATTGCAAGGAATAGGAGAAAATGCTGGAAACCAGCATGTTCTCCTTTTTCTCCACAATGTTTTCTGACCTATTAAATATTAGTCCCGTCATTTGAGCAATATTCAATTGTTCGTCCCTAATCCGTTCCCGTACAATGTCGCCTTTTTACGCCCCTGAGACAGAAGCGCTTTGAAAACATTGTGGTGTCATAGGGTGGACCTTCGTTGAAATAAAATGTACTTTGAAATGATAGCGACTTTTTTTTTAATTTCATTACCAATTATTCTGGTCCGTCTTGTCCACCGTAGTTAGTTTAGTTTTTGTTTATGGTCTGGGGTAGGTAATTCTAACACTAATTAACCTTGTTGAATAACCTGGCCTGACTACTCTTCCTACGCGCACTGCGACTTCACTTTTATGTCTCATACATGTTTTCAAACATTGAAGATACATCTCCAAATATATATTACTGTATATATATTCAGGCAACATCCCCATTAGTCTACCAAATGATTGTTAAATGTTTATATGTTGTATTGTTGTATTGTTATATTTTTTTTTCTGTATTTCGTTAGTGTAACTGTTCACGTAGATTTTCATTGTTCGACCCTTGCCAGGGAAAATGTGTGTAAACCTCCTTCACCGCAATGGAGAGAAAGCTTATTATTATTATTATGTTTGTTTTCAGATGTCGTAATCGTCAGTGTCTGTGTGTATGTCCATATATTCGTCCATCGTCTACATTAAACGTCAATTCATCTGACAATCTCGTCGTCAATCAATCGGACCCACACTATAGGCCCAATCGACTGCATAGGCCCAGCCACGCAGGCGTAAATAGAAGGCAGAATTCCGACGACAATGGCGCCCAACGTATTCTATGTGTACTACAGTATATCCTAGAGACATTAATCAACACTGTATTGTTTTGAATGTGCTACTAGTGTGTTTCCTCAGGATCTAACCTGCAACCAGCGATAAGGTTTAGTCGTTTATATTACTTCGCATTATCAGTGATACTCCCTAGCATTATATTTGGTTAACCATTGACACTCCTTAGACTTCGCGAGAGGGAGAGAAGTTTGCAGGAGAGTCTTAGATAGAAAGAGGAGAGAATGAGAGCTTTTGAAGAGCCTCTGACAAATGAGTTGAATCCTACGTACTTCATACGCAAGCCATTAGTCCCCTTATTAACTGAAGAAACTTATGAGGAATGGACGGCTGAAGTTGATTTCATGATCAGGTCTGGTTTATACAATGACGATTTAATGAGACGGACAGTTAGAAATTCACTGACTGGGAGAACAGGGAAAGTTTTATTATCTGTAAATCCAGAAGCTTCAACTGGACATACAGTTGAAAAGCTTGATAGCATATATGGAAATGTGAAAAGTGGCGGAGCTATCTTTGCTGAGTTTTATTCAGCCAAACAGATGAAAGACGAATCTGTTGCTCAATGGGGAATCAGATTAGAAAATATACTTCGTTCGGCTATGAATAAAGGTCTGATTAGAAGGGATACATACGATGGTTTACTTAGAAATAGGTTCTGGAGAAACCTATACTCTGAGAAGCTGAAATTCGCAACACGTTGGTGTTATGATACTACATATGATTTTGAGGACTTGCGTATGAAGGTGAGAATTGAAGAGAATGAGATGGTTGGAGATACAAGTCTTCGACACTCATCAGTTATGCAACAGAATGTTGAGTCAGAAAGCATGAAGTTGATGAAAGAGGGTCTTCGTCGCCTTAAATCTTTGGAGAAAAAGTTAGATAGAGTAGAAAAGCAATAGAATAAGATGAATTCAGACTCGTCCAAGAATAGCGATAGAAAGGACAACAGTTCAAACTGGAAGAAGAGGTGGAATAAGAATAAATCCAATATTAGTTCTGATAGAAATGAGAAGCCTGAGACCACCGGTAAGAATCCAAAGGATTTAAACCAGTAACTGTCTCCATTGAAGGGCAAACTGGAGACAGTAGAAAAAAAAAAAAAAAAAAAAAAAAGCCCTGCAACATTCCATTGTCCTTCCGAAAACTTGCTTAAAAGAATTATCGGAAGCAATAACACTGATGAAATTATTGTCGAGGGGGTTAGAGCTAAGGCATTAGTGGACACGGGGTCTATGATTACCACAATTGCTCTGGACTTTTACAATGCTTTAGATCAAAAACCCGAGTTAAACAAACTGACAGATTTTAATTTAGAAGTCCATGCTGCAAATGGTCAGCCAGTTCCTTATATAGGATACATTGAGGCTAGATTTGAGATCCCCTTTCTGAGTGATGGTTCAGGCAGTCAGTTCCTTATATAGGATACATTGAGGCTAGATTTGAGATCCCCTTTCTGAGTGATGGTTCTTTCGATATCCCCGTTTTAGTTGTACCTATGACTGATTTTAATCATGAGACACCTATCACTATAGGAACCAATCTGATTCGTAAGTGTTTTATTGATGTACAAGATAATGAGTCATCTGATATTCCTGAGGCTTGGAGTATGGCTTTTAAGTCAATCGGAAATCTAAAAGCCGGTGTTGTGAAAGCTACTCGTCGCTTCACTCTGAGACCATACGAGGCACGGACAGTATTAGGAATTGTACACAAAATAATACCTTCTGTTTCTGTGGTAACTGAACCATGTTCTGAATTCTACTGTTCGAATAAAGTAACTGTGTGTCCTCGTGTGGTTTCACTTGATGGGATCGGTAAGACTGTTAGAGTGCCAGTTAAGCTGTGCAATCTATCAGCGAGGGAGCCCAGTCTCAATTGCTTCAAAAGCAAACCTATGCGAATTGCAAGCAGTCAGTGTTTTGCGGTCTCCAACAATAGGTCCCATAACTCCAACAAATCATAGGAAAAATGCACTTGATGCGACTACTTGTCAACAGCAAGAGTGCATCCTTACAAAACAGTCCAATTGAGAGTATTGATCTTTCAGACACAGACTTAAACACTGAACAAAAAGATAAGGTTGCTGATCTCTTTCGGAAATGGTCACATATCTTTTCGAGAGGTCCCTCAGATCTTGGTTTTATAGATCTGGTAAAGCATGAAATTCATCTGAATGGTGATAAACTATTCAAACATCCTCCAAGTCATATAGTGCCTGGTTTATTTCAAGAGATCAAGGAGCATCTGCAAGAAATGATTGATTGTGGTGCCATAAGACCATCTTCAAGTCCATTCTAATCGAATGTTGTCATCGTTCGCAAGAAAGATGGCACTATTCGATTGTGTATAGATTTTACTTGCGGGCTCCAAGTACTTCTCGACTCTTGATTTGAAGGCGGGATATTGGCAGGTAGGTATGAAGGAGTCAGATAAATGTAAGACAGCTTTCAGCCTTGGCCCATTAGGTTTCTTTGAATACAACCGCATGCCTTTTGGCCTGACCAATGCCCCGGCCATTTTTCAGCAATTGATGGAAAGATGCATGGGAGAAATAAACCTCCAGGAATGTCTCATATACCTTGATGACATTATCATATTTTCTCCCACCTTTGAAAAACACTTAGAACGACTAGAACATGTGTTTAGTCGCTTGTCCGAGCACAATTCGAAGGTAAAAGTAAGCAAGTGTTCGTTCTTCAAGAAACAGGTCAAATACCTCGGCCACATCGTTTCTAAAAACGGAGTGCTGCGGGCCCTGACAAGATTGAAGCAGTCAGATCATGGCCAGAACCAAAATCTACGAAGGAAGTTAGACAATTTCTAGGCTTTTCCGGCTACTATAGACGTTTTATCAAACGTTATGCATCTATAGTAAGACCTCTGAATGATTTACTTGTAGGTCATTGCTCTGGAAAGCAAGTCTCATCAAAGAAAAAAGCAAAAGTTCCTTTTGTTTGGCTTGGAGCCAAGAAAACCGCTTTCCAGGATATAAAGTCAAATCTTACAAACCCACCAGTGTTAGCCTATGCAAATTATAATTTACCATTCATGGTCCATACAGATGCTTCTGGGGTAGGCCTAGGTGCAGTCTTGTACCAAAGGCAGGGCGACACTGACAGCGTAATTGCATATGAAGCAGGAGCTTGAAACCGTCAAAAAAGAATTACCCAGCTCATAAGCTTGAATTTCTGGCACTCAAGTGGGCTATTACCGAGAAATTCAATGATTATCTGTACGGTTATAAGTTTGAAGTTCTTTCAGATAACAACCCCTTGACATATGTAAAGACTACTGCAAAGTTAGATGCTACATGTCATAGGTGGATGGCAGCCCTTGCTAGCTATAACTTTAGCATTCATTACCGAAGTGTTAAAAAGAATGGTGATGCTGATGGCTTATCACGTCGTCATCATAATGACTATGACTCAGTTGTAGAGTCAAATGTCATTGACTCTTTGTCACTATATTCCACCATGGATGCTAGCCAAACGCCATTAGTTTATAGCCTTTCTCATTAAGCATCACTGCCAAGGGCCTCTCAGATAGAACCTGACGTCCCTGAAAATCTTCCAAGGACTGGGTCAAAGCACAGATGGCAGATCCTATAATATCGAAGGTTTTATCACACTTAAATATCGGGTCAAGACCATCTGCACAACGTGCTTTGCCAGAAAATGCCTCCGTCGTTAAATACCTTCGTGAATGGGACAAGCTTTAGTTGAGAGATAGGGTTCTTTTCCGTCGCGCTAAAGTTGGTAACGAGGAAAGACTTCAACTTATTTTGCCGTCTGATCTACGCGAAGATATCTTTCTTTCACTGCATGATGACTTGGGCCATCAAGATCGTGATAGAACGGTGTCTTTATTCAAAGATAGGTTCTTTTGGCCTGGTATGGAAACATGGATACGGGAACGCATTAAGAAGTGTCCAAGGTGTATCAAACTGAAAAGTGCTTCTAAAACTGTACCCTTGGTACCGATTGCATCGACGGCACCCCTTGAACTTGTCTGTCTGGACTATTTGAAGCTCGACAGGTCCACAGGAGGTTATGAGGATATACTGGTTGTGACGGACCATAACACCAGATATGCTCAAAACTATCGTACACGGGATCAAACAGCAAAGACGACTGCCCGTGTGCTGTTTGACAATTTTATAGTCCACTATGGCTTCCCAGCAAGACTGTATAGTGACAAGGGTGCAAACTTCATGTCTTCTCTCATTTCAGAGTTATGCTCGTTGGCAGGCATTAGTAAGTCTAGGACCACCCCGTACCATGCCATGGTAAATGGCGTGACGGAGCGTTCAACCAGACGTTACTGAATATGTTGTGTACTCTGGAGGAAGATACAAAAGCGGACTGGAAAAGTCATGTTGCCTCTTTTAGTACACGTGTACAATGTCACAACGCACCCAAGTACAGGCTTTTCGCCATACTTTCTCATGTTCGGGCGTCACCCAAAACTTGCTCTTGATGCCTTTCTAGGTTTGACAGCAAATGACTCCTCCTCAAAAGAGACACACGAATACATTCGTAAATAACAGGATCACCTGTCATCGGCATACAAGAATACAAATGAAGCGGCAAATGCAACTGGGTGTTCGAACAAGGAACAATATGATGAAAATGCAACAGCTTCTTTGTTGCAACCTGGAGACCTGGTACTGCCAAGGAACGTCAGTCTTCGTGGTCGACAGAAGTTGGCAGACAGATGGGAATCGGAACCATATGCTGTAGTCAGTAAGCCAAATCCAGACTCTTTAGTGTATGAAGTCAGGAAGGCCACACCAGGAAGACAAGGGTTCTGCACCGCAACCTGTTGCTACCTCTTCGGACAACATCAGATAGTGTCCAGCCAGGTAAGTCACCGAGGTTTGTCATACCAGCTAGACGACAAGGGTATGTCGAGGGTTCAGAGGAAGTTCCACCAGTGGAGAAGCGTATCAGGCGGAAACCAGCATGACAGACATCAGACGAACGGGTTTTAAGACAGCTTGTTTGTTAATGGCAGTTTTCTTCTGTGCAAACGCTGTAAAAAGGATATTAAAGGTAAGATAGTTTTTAGTTGTTCACTGAGTCGAGGTTTTGAGTACAGTGTTGTTTGGATTTCGTTCCTTTTTTACTTTTGAAAACATCTTTTCATGATTCATTCATACGTTTACTTCTTCGTTTGTAATTAATTGCTTTGATGGAATGTCTTGTTTTCAGTTCAAGAGATATAGAGTTTGAAGTCGAGGACGTCTTCTTTTTCGAACAGGGGAAGTATGTCATAGGGTGGACGTTCGTTGAAATAAAATTTACTTTGAAATGATAGCGACCTTGTTTTTTTATTCATGACCAATTATTCTGGTCCGTCTTGTCCACCGTAGTTAGTTTAGTTTTTGCCTATGGTCTAGGGTAGGTAATTCTAACACTAATTAACCTTGTTGAATAACCTGGCCTGACTACTCTTCCTACGCGCACTGCTACTTCACTTTTATATCTCATACATGTTTTCAAAATATTGATGACACATCTCCAAATATATATTATATATATTCAGGTAACATCCCCATCAGTCTACCAAATGATTGTTAAATGTTTATTTGTTGTATTGTTATATTTGTCCGTCTATATTTCGTTAGTTTAACTGTTCACGTAGATTTTCATTGTTCAACCCTTGCCGGGAAAAATGTATGTAAACCTCCTTCACCACAATGGAGAGAAAGTTTATTATTGTTTGTTTTCAGATGTCGTAATCGTCAATGTCTGTGTGTATGTCCATATATTCGTCCGTCGTCTACATTAAACGTCAATTCATCTGACAATCTCGTCGTCAATCAATCGGACCCACAATATAGGCCAAATCCACTGCATGGGCCCAGCCACGCAGGCGTAAATAGAAGGCCAAATTCCGACAACAGTGGGAAAAGGAGAAAATGCTGGTAACCTGCATTTTCTCCTTTTCCCACAATGTTTTCTACCCTTCCCAAAACAAATTTCACTTTTTCAACCACACTTATTTTGTCGTCTGCAAATGCTCTCAATTTGGACCAGCCTAAAATGTAGTCGTTTGGTAAAGAGTTAAATGCTTTCATTTCTGCACCAGTCTAAAATGTTCCTTGAGGTAAAAAAGAATTATCGGAATAAATATTGCTCTCATATTAGTAACAATAGAAGTTTCACTGGCATCAGGCGGTGGGTTCGACATTTTTTGTGGTTTATTGTTATACACTCATTAAACCTCCACCTATGAAGAAAAAGGAGGTATACCGGTTTCCCAATGTCTGTCTGTCCATTTGTCCGTCCGTCGATGTTTTCGTTTCGGTGCTCTAACTTAAAAGCCATTTGACATAGGACCCTGAAACTGTGTAAAACTGTTGCATAAATCCCAAGGAGGTGCCCTATTGTTTTCAGTTACAGAGGTCAAAGGTCAAGGTCACGTAGAAACTTTGAAATTCGTTTCCGTTCTGGAACTCAAAAGTCGTTTAACCTAGGTCTCTGAAAACTTTTACGAGTGTTGCTCATGACCCAAGGAGATGTCCTATTGTTTTTGGATTACAGGCGTCAAAGGTCAAGGTCACAGGTGAACTTTGTTTGTAAATCGTTTCCGTGCTCTAACTCTATAGCTGTTTGATCTAGGACCCTGGACTTTTATTCAGGTGTTGCGTATAATCAAATGAGTTGCCCTATTGTTTTTGGGTCATATGGGTTAAAGCTCAAGGTCACTGTTGATCTTTGTTTAGAAAATGACTTCCGTTCTCTGATTGTGCTGCTTCAGCAACAAGGTGCTGGTTGGGGCTATTTTCTTCCGCTTTGCGACAGCTCTCGTTCATTATTTATTCAATAAACCCTCTATTGGCCATATTTTGAAGATGTAGTGGTGTAGTAGTTCAGGGTCCGTATTCACTAACCAGTCTTAAGAACGTTCTTAGACTTATTCTTCAAGATTTTCCAAGTTTGAAAGTAACACAACTTCTGATTGGCTAAACCATATGGTTTAGCCAATCAGAAGGTGTGTTACTTTCAACTTTGGAAACTTTTGAAGAACAAGACCAAGAATGTTCTTAAGAATGGGTGGTGAATACGGAACCAGGAAACCCCCTTAGGTAATGTCGAAGGTTCGTGGCTTGCTGGGAGCGGAAATCCTTTTTATGTTGCCCGCTAGTTACGTAACTTTCAGCGAATGTCTGTTTGCCTTCTGCCTTTAAATACAAAATTACGACGCGGAAAGTGAATCGGCAAACAAAGGTATTACATAATATTTGCAGTCCAACGGTTAATTACTATAATATATATTTTCACGATTTGATAAAATGTCCTTCCCAACAACTCTTTGGTCTGAAGAAGAGGAGGTCTAATGGTGAAGGATTAGGTCATTTAAGGTATTTCATTTAGTAACGTAACATGTCTTCTTGTGTCATACCGGCAAAATTGACTCGAGGCGTTCTGCTCTTGCAGGACAATGCACCTGCTCAAAAGCCGCAATTTGCCATGGTGCCTAAGAATGAAAGCGGCTTCGAAGTCTTTCCTCACCCCATTCCCACATGGTTTCCTGAGTTAGCCCCTTCAGACATCTATCTGATCCAAATGCTGAAAACTGACCGTCGTGGTAGACAATTCGGAAGCAATGAAGGTGTCATAAATGGAATGCATGAGTACTCCGGGGACTGGGATATAGACTTCTATTTTGAAGGGATCAGCAGACTAGAACAGCGATGGACAAAGTGGATCAAGATGAAGGGACATTTTATTGAAAAATATCAGCCAGCTTTTCATTCCGGGTATTCTAAAGTACAAGAGGCCGAGAACGTTTTGTTTTTATCGTACTTTGTATATTTACTTTGAAATAACATTTCTGTCCTTTTCTCATTTTTTTCTTTTTTCAGAAGCCCTCTGCCTCGGGGCTCAGAATTTCATCTTTTATGGTTTCATAGGCTATTATTATTATTATTTATTATTATTATTATTATTATTATTTTTTTTTTTTTCATTTTTTTTGATAAATTTAGACCTGAATATTCTTAAAAGCTGAAGCTTCAGACAAAAAAATGTATTAAATAATTTGAGCTTTTAGCAATTTCAGACAATTTCAGGAGAGGGAAATCTATGGGTGTCAGCATTAGTATTTTGTACTGAATTCTTGTTCTTTATATCAAATCGGTAAGCAAATAGTTGAATCGCTTATTTCTGAATTCTTGATGCTAAAGTAGGAATTCCCTTCTTCAGCCAAACAATTAGGACTGGTAGTTTGCTGTCAGACAGACCTTGCAGTATAATATCCGACAAGTTATTCTCTGCCGTAAAATAAATCGAACGTGGAGTTCTTCAAAGTTTTTAGACGGTTAACTTGGTGACCGAAGATTGCTGTGAACCGAGAGATCCCTTCTGTGACAGCACTGCATAGTCATAAAAAGTTTGTTGTTTTTTTCCTGAAATAGGTTTCATAATATTGTAGCATGACATTCTTTTCACCCTCAAAGTAAAATTTGAAAAAAAGAAAAAAAAAAAAAAAAAAAAAAATCCGACTTATCCTAGCCAGAAAACAGAAATTTGACTGACCCATTAAGATTCTCTGTTACGTTTTACTAAAGGTTCATTTACGTTACAACCTCTTAAAAGAGATCGGTTAGAAAGTTAGGTGGACATGACGTTTTATTAGCCCTATCCCGCTAAATAAATCACATGAATCTTTCAAGCCGAGGGTAAAATCCCATAATAATTCTATTTTAAAATTATTATCATTATTATTATTATTATTTTTTTCGGGAAAATATCTCCTTGTCGGAGAGTGTAGATCCAAGATCAGACTGCACATTCTGTTCATGCTTAACAGCCTTAGGGGTACTTTTAGATCACATATCGAGGGGTGAATACGAAACTATTCCATCTGCAATTCGAAAAAAATTACAGGAGACGGAAAAGCGCTTCTCATTTCTGTGAAAAGAATAGTTAGATCATCTTGTTTAGATATGTTATGTTGAGCTGAGAGCACGAATTCAGCACAACATAATTACAAAATACGATCTAACAACGCTTTTCACGGAAATGAGTTTTTTCCCCTCTCCTGTAATGTTTTCCAAAATGCAGATGGAATAGTTTCACATTCACCCCTCGAAATTGTCATACCTATAGGGAACGTACATTGGAAATGGATTTGACATTTTACGTCTAAATTTTAGACTTGTTCAAATTGAAAGCGTTTGCAGACCACAACTTGAATGTGCCTCAAACGCAGGGACTTGTCGTTGAAAAGGGTAGAAAACATTTGGCTACCGGCATGTTCTTCTTTTCAAAAGCTTTCTTTCAAAGGTCGTTAAACTACGGGTTGTGTAGTAAAGGTTTCTTTTTTTACTACTCAAGTACAGTTAACTATAATGTACTTTTATTATAAATGATCCGAATTAGATACGGGCGTTATCTAACTTCAAAATACAACACGACGGATTTTTTTTTCCTATCAGCCTAGTAACGTGTGTACAGCATAACCTTGTACACGGACTACTTCTGTGTTTTAACGTTCGGGACTTTTAACCGCTATGGCTAGCATGACAAAGCTAGCATGACAAAGCACGAACACGCCATTTATCAGTGTATTTATAGATATTTCGAATGTTGTTTGTCATCTGCTTTTTTTTTTTTGAAATTGTTTTTATTCAGACCTTGATTTTGTCCGGTATTGATCAGTGCCTATTACATGTGTTGTGTCGAAATGGTATTTCCAAATGCTACTGTACAGTACACTCGGGAATTCAGCATCGCGATTAATAATCACAAGATTGACTCGAATCCTGCATTGAAAGAGTAAGAAAAAAATATACTGTTCTTGACAATGACAGTGAATAACAACCACTGACTACCTCTTCATTGTTTAACAAATAGTTTTTTAAGCCATTGTTGTTGTTTATTTTCTTGTAACGGGTCGAACGGCAACCGCCATTTTCAAATGCATCCTTTCTATGCAGACTTACCTTTATCTATGTTTATTCATCACAAATATTGTACATATATCAACAATTAAATGTAGTTCTCAGATTTTTTGGTTATTTGTACTGACTTGTGATGTTTCTTTACAGTTATAGTGGTGAAGTATATAATGAAAGGAACATTACAACGGTCTGCATTTCTGCGTGGTCGGATCATGTCTCGTTGCGTCCTTCTGTCTCATCCGATACGCATCTTTTTAAGCACGCAACTCGACATGATCCTATCGCGCAGAAATGCAGACTGTTGTAATGTTCCATATTTATTACATACCTATATATGGTCTGAGTAAGATACGGGGGTTATCTACCTTACAATTCGAAGGAAAATTTTTGCGTATCAACCTAGTACCGTGTGTAGAGCATAATCGTGTACACACACACGGACTAGATCTACTTAGAACTGTGTTGTATGAACGTTCGGGACTTTCAGGCAAATCCCTATTTACTTTCAGCTAGAACGACAAAGCACGAAAACTTCATTTTAATATATTTGTAGATACTTCGACTGTTATTAGTCATCTTCGTTTTTCAAAAATCGTTTTTATGCAGAACTTAATTTTGTCCGATGTCAGCGCCCATTACATAGACATATGTTGTTTCGAAAGGGTGTTTCCAAAGCTGCTGTACAGTACACTCGTGAACTTCAGCAACGTGATTAATAATTACAAGCTTGACTCACTTCCTGTTTTTTTTTTTAAAGTACTGTTCTTGACAGTGACAGTGAATAACAACCACTACTACCTTTTCCATGTTAAGAAATACTTTTTAAGCAACAGTTGTTGCTTTTTCTCTTGAAGCGGCTCGTGGACAGCAACCGCCATTTATAAATGCATACTGATCTGTGCAGACTTACCGTTGTCTATGTTTATTCATCCGCCATACATAAATATTGTACATATATCTACAATAAAATGTAGTTCTCTGATTTTTTGGTTGTACGTATTGATTTTGAAATGTTTCTTGTGAGGTATATAATAACAGGAATATTACTAAAGTCTGCATTTCTGCGTGTTTGGATCATATCTCGTTGCGTGTGGAAAGTGATGCGCATCGGATTTGACCACTGTTGTAATATTCCATAGGTAATTAACTCATGAACAGCATTTTAACACTTTACCAGACGACTCCTGAAATTGGAGCGTGGTTCTGATGTGAGTAACGATGCCTTCTTGCCCTTTGCCCCGCAATATAAAATTAACACTAAGGCTGCTATGCGCATCTCAAGGACCTTTAGCGGACAGTTAAGATCAAGATCAGACTGCACAAAAGGTGCAGTCTGATCTTGAATCCACACTTTCCGATAAAGAGATATCTCTCACCGCCCCCCCCCCCAAAAAAAAAACCTTAAAATAACAAAATCTTTGTTATTACTGTTGTCTTGAAACTTTCATTTCACTAGATTAGCAGGATATGGGTTAAGAATCGGACAGTAAATCTGTAAAACAATAGTGTTTCGCTACAGTCCACTGATTTATTTTTATACCATTTCGCCACTTGTTCCATTAAACATTATTTCCATCAGTTGTTTCTTTTATTTTATTTTGTGTGTGCTTTTTGAAGGGGAGGTGTTATGTTTAAGGCATTTGAAGGTTGGAGTCCCGTAGTAAAGGATTAGCGGGACTGGCGTTAGTTGTTGCCAGCTTGTTAACCCTTTACCACACGATCCTTTGTTTACACGATCCTAGGGAAGAAGACAGAAAAGGAGAAAATGCTGGTAAGCAGCATCTTCTCCTTTTTCCCACAATGTTGTGTACCCTATCAGCGAACTTATATTCATTTGTATCATCTTTAAGTTTGTCATTTGAAGGCCCTTTCTATTTTGCAGGTTCTAAAATTACACGTTTGGGAATGGGTTAAATGATGACAACTCCCGCCCTTTGCCCTGGAATACAAAATAAGGACAGGGAAGATAAATGTGCTAAACAAAGGCTTTTCACAATGTTAACAGTACAATGGTTAATTGTTATATCGAGTCGCCATTTGTTCCATGAAACATCCTTTCCGTCAGCTTTTGTTTTTTAAGAAGAGGCTTGATGCTTGCAGGTCCTATAGCTATCAAGCCGAGCCCCTGTGGATCAGTCGGTAGCGTGCAGGACTCGGAACAGAAGAGGGGGGTCAGTGGTTCGATCCCCGGCTCGGCAAATTTCTTTCCGAGGATTGATGAGAGTCAGTGCGACAGGATTTATTCCTCTCTCACCGCTGACAATTGTTTCGACGATGGTTATGTGGGAAAAGCAGCCAGTGGCTTGAAAATAATATTGTGCGGAATACTGGTAAAAGAAACTCTAGGAAAGCGTGGATAGGTGCACGAGCCGCCGCGATATAACTGAAACAGTGTTGAAAACGGCCTTAAACCCATACAACCAACCAACCTATAGCTATCAAAGGGTGATAAAATGCGTTGGAGTCATGCTCTGGCAAAAGGGGGCTTCATGCATCTCCGTGATACATGATACCAAGCATGTCATTACATACCTATAGATCCATAAAATTCATTTTGTGTAACAACCGACTGATTCATGGGGTAAGCTGATCCTTGGACATAGAGAAAATTGGCCTATAGCGAAAAGTTTCGGCCCAGGTCAGCCTGCGCAGTCCGCGCAGGCTGACCTGGTCGATAGTTTTTTCGCAGATGCATTAAGCCCCCTTTTCAGAGAGCATGGCTCATTAAGATTCAAATCGTACCATTTAAAAGTATGGAAATTTGTGATGACATATGGTCGGTCGCCGGCAGTAAAAAAAAGAAGATTTTCAAATCAGGTAAAGAGTAAGAAAAAAAAAGGGGGGGGGGGGGGGGCGACCTGGCAACTTTTAACCTAGGCTTGGATTTCACTTTTCTGTTAGCGATTAACAAATGAACCGACCGTGCAACAACAGATTGTGATCTTCACAACGATTTACATACTTTGAGATGGTACGGCTGAAATCTGTATGCATTGTAAGACCCGCATTGGTTACGTTTGGTTACAGGGCCTATAAAGCATTCGAAGGTTCGAGACCCGAAAGGTCGGGGGGTGGCGGCCATGTGCCATGGAATACAAAATTAGGACACGGAAATTAATGTGGAAAACAAAGGTCTTTCATAGTATTTTAAGTATAATGCTTCATTGTTATATCAATTCTTCCTTTGCTCTATAAAACATTCTTTCCATCAACTGTTTGGATTTAAGAAAAAGAGGTCCAATGGTTAAGGCATCTGAAGGTTCCAAGTCAGGGAGGGGTAGCCTGGGCCCCAGTCTGATCATTTTCTTTTTTTTCCTTTTTTATATTCGGACTTCATTTTGTCATAGATGACAGTAAAAATGGGGGGGGGGGGATTCTTTAGTTATTTCTCTTGATTCCTCTCCCGCACTACATTGGTCCTGATAAGAGGATTACTTGGGTTTTATCCTTGCACTTCACAGATAATTTATGTTTTCAATATATTATCTCAAATGTATCTGGCCAGATGGTTCTACAAATCGATATATACGTTTTTCTCTGATGATTTAGAGTACACTTTGCTTTAAAATTACATGGGGTCTTTACATATCATAAAAAATCAAATAGTATCTATCACAACATCCCAAAGGGAGTCTAGGATAAAAACGAAGGAATGGAGGTAAAAGGACCAATCTGTTATTTGATAAACTTTAGTCTTTATCTAGAAAGGGAAAACTCTAACAGGAATGACATCCAATACGGAACCAATTACCAGTTCATTGCCATAGATATGTACCATGCTCTGAAAAAAGGAGGCTTAATGTATCTCAGTAATGTAAAATACCAAGCAAGCCATGACATAATTCTGGATCAATAATAGGTACTTTTTTTTTCAACAAACGACCTAATCATGAGGTAGACTGTGGCCCTTGAACATATAGAAAATTGACCAATAGCGAAAAATATCGATCCAGGTCAGCCTGCACGCACTTCGCAGATGCATTAAGACCACTTTTCACAGAGCTTGGCTCGTATGTATAGAACGTACGGGGAGACAAGGATAAGGAGGTATTAAAAAGTGATTCCCGTTTGGACTCGGGCTTGGGTCGGGGTGGGTTTTTTTTTAATGTGGCTAGCTACTTAAATAATAGTTAACTCTTTACCAAACGACAAAATTTTAGTTTAGATAAAATTGAAAGCACTTGCAGATGACAAAATGAATGCCATTTAAAAAGCGAAAATTGTTTTAAGGAGGATAGATAACATTGTGGGAAAAGGAGAAAATGCTGGTAAACAGCATTTTCTCTTTTCCCACAATGTTTTCAAAAGGTTTCTTTCTCAGGGTCGTTAACAGTCAGGATTGTGTGGTAAAGAGGTAACGAATCCCAATTCGCCGTTTTTTTTTTTTTAAACATCCGTGTCAATACTGGCTGTTATGGAGAGGAAGATGTCTATATATTGATGCAGCCAACATGTTCCTTTGGCAATGGTTTCAAAAGCTTTCTTTTTCATTGTCGTTTAAATGCGGCATTATGAGGTAGAGGGGTTAAAAAAGGTCAGAAGTGTAGGAATGACTTGACAATGTTTTGAACAGTATAGTTTCAAGTTCAGACCTCGCGCCCTGTGCAGTCTGGTCTCGATCTACAGCTGTATCACACTACAGTCAGTGCTGTCGGGTCTGAACATTCAACAATTTTCTAACAGGTTTCTGATCTATAAGCCATGCTCTGTGAAAAGAGGGCTTGATGCATTTGCATTCCCAGGCTGACCTGGGAAAAAGCGTTTTGCTATTGGTCAATTTCCTGCATGTCTAAAGAACAGTGTATCTCATGATTCAGACGGTTGTTAGACAAAATGGAGTTTATAGATTCAAAGCTGTGTGATGACTGGCTTGGTACAATGCATAACGGAGATGCATTAAGCCCCTTGTTTGCCAGAGCATGGCTCATATCAAATGGAGCTATTTAGACTTTTATAATCTCGCCAAACTTCAAAGATAATTTGTCACTGAAATAAGTAAGCCGATAGCTGGTCTGGTAAACCATCAGTAAAGAAGAAAGACAAAAGCAAGAAAACATACTTTTCATTCTCTTTGCTGAATGGGTTCCGTAGCCTGTTAATATATGGCCTGCAACATGCGAAATGAGACCTTCGGACATTTGCGTAAAGTGTCGTCACAGATTAGCCTGCATAGTTCACGCAGGCTAATCCGAGACGGCACTTTACGACTACATAAGATTTTTTCATACTGTAGACTTTCGTGAAACAGAAAATGGCACAAAAACGAGAAGTGTCTTCTCGGATTAGTCACAGACTGCGCAGGCTTATCTGGGACGACACACTTTTACGCATATGTTCGAAGTCCCCTTTTCGTGTGTTGCACGCCATATTGTAGGATTTCGCGCGCGAATTTCGCAAAGGCTTATGGGATCAAAAACAAGTACAAGTAAGTAGTTTATTATAGTGACATGTGTACAGAATTACATAGAAAATATATAACAAAATTAATAAGAAACATACACCCTGCCCCATGGGCCTATAAATCACTCTTAGTTTTAGTTATGATCTGTGAAAAGGGGCTTAATGCATCTGCGAAAACTATGTACCTAGGTCAGCCTTCGCCGTCCTTGCAGGCTGATATTATAGGGTTAATTCACGTTTTGAGGTCGTTAACATTCGCAGAGGCCCCAAAAAATGGTCTAACGCCCGAGTGCCAAGCACGAGGGTGTTTAATCATTTTAAGGGCCTCTGCGAATGTAAACGACCAAAAAAGCTTGAATTAACGCTATTATTGCATGAAATAAATGTATTTTAGCAATAATTTGCAACGAAAGCAAAAAATATTTCCGCAGAAATGCAAAGAAACGGACTTTAAATGTACCAGACTTGTACCGGTCAAAACCGGAATTCGACCATGAAATTTTTGTTACGCGTAGTGAAAGGACATAGTCCTGTGCCACTGTTTTGGACTCTCGCTGCAATTCACTTCTAATGATACTTAACGTATAGCGGACTTTGGTGGGATTAGCTTGCACATTTTTTGGATTTATTACAACTAGGATAAATGAGTGGATATGAAATTTCTGTATCTGAAAGACGTCAAAGGGATATATCAAGCGAAGGAATTGCCGACCACGTTAGGATGTAGAGTGCATTACGATTGACTTTTTGTTCATATCTCGATAATACTGAGATACTGGGTAAGATTTCGTTTGTGGTGTACTAAAATCATCAAAGACAAGCCATAAGAAGGGTCTAACATGGTATAATTTCCTACAGCTTAGTTGGTCGGAGTCTGGGATGTATCGATATGACAAGAACAAACGTTCAGTGTACATTGTTTACAAGGTAGGCTCTTATCGAGGATACTGAAAGTACAAAGCCGTGCCTTAACGGCGCGTGATTTTACTGATTAATACACGTTTTCTTCCGTTAACGCCCGGTTTTCCCCATTAATGCATGCTTATAAAGGCCCGGAAACTTACATTTTGTGCAATACTTTTCGTTATCGGTCAATTTCCTGTACGTCCATGGACCATTCTACCTCATGATTAAGTCGGTCGTTAAAATAAAGTGGCTAGTTTGGATCCATAATCATATGAATGCGTGCTTGGTACTAGAATAAAAATACTGGTGCAAGAGTCCCGAGTTTGATCCCTAGATTGATCCCAAGATTGATCCCAAGTTTGATTTTGTGCGGGAAATTTTTGCGCGAATTTTCGCGTAATGTTTGAATTTTCGTTCATTTTAAACATGATTGATTAGCTTCCACATTCTTTGATGATCGATTTTTGTGAGAAATTTCGCATAATGTTTGAATTTCCCTCCATTTTGAATGGATTGCATTCTTCGATGATCGCTATTTATTTTAGAACATTAAGCCTTTGTCAGTGGCGAACAAACTTAACATTGTCACAATGTAAGTCATCTTTACTTGGACTGTCAGACGTTGCACAGTTGAAAAAAATGACTGAGTTAGAGAAAAAGAGAATACTGGAAGGATACTATTTTAATTCTAAGAAAGCTGGCGCGTTTATGGGGGCTAAGAAAGTGTTTTTGGAATTAAATAAAAAGCATCCAGGGATGATATCCTTACAATTCATTCAGTCTTGTTAAAAGTTCTGACAGCGATAACATTTTTGAAGACAATCATGTGCATACATTTAAAAGTCATTAACAAAACCCCTTTAACCTTGAATGGATTTTGGAAGGTGTGTTTGAGTGAATTTCACAAAGAACATAAAACAACCAAATCAAAAAGTAAAATTCAAATTTTAGACGTGTTTCCCAATGTTTGTAAAGAAAGTATTGTTTCTGGGGAGGAACAGCCTTTATTAAGACGTATGCAGCAAAATCTGTCTACCGGATGGAGCAACATTTTCGATCCTGTCATTTACCTGCCTATTAAACGTAAAGAAATATATGTATTTGAAATCGTTATAAGAAGCGATGACGGATCTATTCCTTCATTCTTAAAAGGGCCCGTGCGTTTGACACTTCATTTTAAGCGATACCCATTTTACGCTGACTATGAAGCCATCTAAGTTGTACATTCCATGGATACATTTTTATGACAAAGTAGCGGATGGAAAAATGAATTTAATACAGTCAGGTGGATCTCGTACATCTCAAATTTTACCTTAAAAAATGTACAGTCCTGTAGAAAAGGCTGAAAACCAACAAATAGCTGTCAAAGCAGTGAGCCCCACAGAACAGACAACACTGCAAGCCAAAAGCGAATTAGAAAGGGAAAACATAAAACCAGAAAAAAATGTGAAAATGAACCAAACCGGGCGCAGACGTCGACGAAGAAACAACCGTCGAATCGTAAAGATTGGACGAAAACATCAAACTGGTGGTCGAAAACGTCATACTGGTGGTCGAAAAAAACAAACTGGTGGTCGTAAAAAACAAACTGGTGGGATAAAAAGACAAATTGGTGGTCGAAAAAAACAATCAGGACGACAAAATCATAAGAGGAATACAAACACAAGGGGCCTGTTCAACTTTTAAGATGTCGTTTTTCAACGCTAAAAGTTTTCACGAAGGAATGCCCAGCGAAATGGCTTTGTTGCCATCAGTGATATCTTTTACCGAGAGGTTCGTCCCCTTTCTCAGATTTCTGGAGACAGTCCAATCGAGTTTCAAATTAATGGACAAAACAGTCAAGATTATTTGGATTTAAAAGGAACATTGATATGTATTAAACTGAAAGTGAAAAAAGCTAATGGTTCGGCTATGACGAAAGGCGAGAAAACCGGTCCTGTCAACTTATTTCTTCAAAGCTTGTTCTCTACAACGGAGGTGACCTTGCAAAATAAAGCAACCATTACGTGCAATTATACTCCATTTTGTGCAATGATAGAAACATTATTAGAATATGGAGAAGATGCCAAAAGATAGCAACTGACTTCCCAACTCTTTATCAAGGATTCATATGCAAAGATAGCTGTTTCTGATCCTGCAGGAAATAATGCTGGGTTGTATGAGAGAGCAAAATTCATTGCAGAATCCAAATCGTTGGATATAGTTGGACCAGTATTTCACGATTTGTTTCAAATGTCTCGATATCTCATTAATGGATGTGATTTGCGATTAAGACTATATCGTACACGACCGGAATTTTCAATAATGTCTAATGAAGCAACTCCCTTATACGTGATTGATATTGAGGACATCCTTTTGCTCGTAAGAAAGGTTCACTGCAATCCTGCAGTCATTTTCGGACATTCCGAGATTTTCAAAACGGAAAACGCAAAATACCCTTTTTTAAAAAAGGAAATGCGATTACAGTCAATACCTAGGGACTCATCATCATTTAATTAGGACAATTTGTTTCAAGGACAGAAGCCTACAAGCATCATATTTGGATTTGTTGATTGACAAGCTGTTTCCGGTGCTTATGACAAAAACCCGTTTAACTTTGAAAACTGTAATATTCGTAGCATATGTTTGTATATAGACGGTCTTCCAACAAGAGCTCCACTACAGCTTGACTTTTCTGAAACAAGTGGTGTATCAGCGATCGAAGTATTTGCCAATTTGTTCTTCTGAAATGGGACTTGGAATAAAAACAGGGGGAACTACATTGATAGAAAGAATTTTGCATCGGGTACCACGTTGTTTGCAGTTGAGTTGGAACCCAACTACTCACAACACGGCGAGTACTTGTCACTGTGAAATCTGGAAATGTGCGCTTAGAAGTGCAGTTTGCAACAACTTTGACGAGTAAGATACTTCTTGAAATGCCTTATTGTTTTTTTCCTCTTTACATGACAGCTTTTCAGTCTACATGAACAAAACAATAAACCATTTTTTTTTAAAATCAATATCACGTAGGTCTGGTCGATGTATTTTGTTTTCTTTTTATATGCATTTTTATTTGACGGAAAATTAGATTCAACAATCTCATATATTATCTATTTCAGAAACTATGAGTTGTCTCGTCTATTCCGGGCATCCAGCCTATTTTGAGATCAAAAAAGCGAGGGACATCATTACAGGGTAATGGATACGTCGCAACTCGAGTGTTGCATCGACTGTGATCCATTATTGCGTCAACATGTTCTTGGAGTATTTGCTGCAGATCAGCTTTCGCAGGTTCTTGTTTCCACTTATCCATGTGGATTTATTGCCAATACGGATGTTCAGCCTCAACGGGGAAAACACTGGTGTGCATTTTACGTGAACGAATCGGGAGAAACAGAATTTTTCGACAATTATGGTTTCCCACCAGAGGAGTACAGCCGATTTTTTACACTATGGATGGTAGAAAATTCCAAACATCAAACATTTAATGCAGTTCAGATAGAGAGTGAATACTTATCTGTTTGTGGACTGTATTGTTTATTCTTTTTAAGACAACGTTTATTAGGAACGACCATGAACGATTTTGTGAACAGATTCAATCGTAACAATGTTATTGCCAATGATTCCTTTATCTATGTGTATATGAGTGATATGTAGTCATAATGCACATCTAAATGTTCCGTATTTAACCAAGTGTGTATACCATTGATAAAAGCATAAATCGACTATTTTTATTTGTTTTCATTATTTTTTCTCCGAATACATATTTTACATCATCCAAATACATGTTTACAAAACAACTTGAATATCAAGGACTAACATTAATCCTGCTATTTTATAGTGACCATATGCAAAACTGTTTACTGCGTCCAGAAGAAACCGTTTGTCATCGAATGCAGACAGACCCAATTTGACAATGTTTTCAACAAACAATTTATGATTACGACATCGTACAGCAATCATGGATGACAGCTGTTTGTTAGAAATGCCTTTAGCTCTTTTGCTTTCTTTGTCATTGCATGTGAAGGCATATATTTTACTCCTTAACCCTACAAATTCTGAGATGGGTTGACAATTGGTTTCATCTTTCATTTTTCCAAGAACCTTTTATTGCAATCATTTTGCATGGGGTGATCTTTTGGGTAATCTGAAAAGTCAAATAATTGCTTTTCTTGCAACATGTCATCAGAAATGTTGTCTGACAATTAAACAAAAACCTGTCGGTGTCTGTCATAAGAAGTTGTAATCTGTTTCCATATTTAGGTTTTAGATATTTGTAATAGAACTCATACATGATGAGTTTGCAAAGATCCAAAATTCACATACCACTAAAACTGGGTTTATTTAATGTCACTTTGAATTTATTTATTCCACCGCAGCCAGATCTTCGAAGAATATTTTGCTAGATTTGTAACTGGGTTTGGACGCAAGTTTACATGCACGTTCGTTTGTGTATACCAGTTCAATAATGCGATGTTTTCGCACATTTTCCATTGTTTTCCCAAAGACTGAGTTGTTATATAACTTTGCCAAAGATTGGGCGAAAGCAGACATGGCTTCTTTTCTTTTTTGTGTGTTAAAGTCAATATACTTTATCATCCATGGAGCTTGTCTAAACGCTAAGATTCGTTGTATGTCCACTAAAACCATACCGAGTTCAAGATAGAGTTGTAAATTTCTGTAATGGAGAACGTATTTGTTTTTATCATTCAGAGACAGAATTAATTTGTCAGTTTTTCCTCGAGGGGGGGGGGGCATGCTCTCTTCAGAAAGTTTGCTATGTAATTTTTTCCATAAATTCGTAGCATAAGGTGATAATTCATCATCTGTAATAACCTTTTTTCTCGGGCGCTAATGGATAATCGTTGTGAAGGTCATGAAGGTGACATAAATAGTGCAAGGTCACTTCAAGTATAGAACCAAAGTCATTGTCCACTGGTATTGATTGAACACTGAATCTTCGAATCTCATTTTCTTTCAACCAATGGAAACTGTCAACGGGTAGAGGTTGTGACATATCCCATCCATATAAATTATTCATGTCCAAATACATTAAGTAAGAGGTTGGAAGATTTGGGTCAAAGTCATCCAGTTTTGGGTTATTCACTTTTTCGTGATGGTGTGAAATCTGTGAAATACCTCCTCTCGTAGCCCTTTCTACAAACAAAATTTGACCTATGTCTGTCATAAGTTCAAGCGACAGGTTGGTCATTTTTAAACATACTGCCCAAGATAGACCCGCTGAAGTCATAAAATGACAAGGATTTAACCCATACTGGTCCATACTTAGCGATCGAAACAATTCAAAAACGTCACAGAGTAGCACAACATCAGACTTAAGGTATAAATCGTGAAAATGTCCCAGAGAAGTTAATCCAAATTTTTCATAGACATTTAAGGCGTGTTGATAATCTTCTTTAGGGACAGTGTCTCGGGTCAGAGAGGAATAAAACGCTTTTCTAGGCAGTAAACTGGACTCATCAAATTGATCGAATAAAGTGAAATATTCCTAATGATACACCTGCTTTCTCATTAACCATTTAGCTTTTTCTTCTTCAAATTCACTGTGTAAATGTGGCATGGCTGAGAGTCCATTTTGAGCTAAATCACCAACTAAAGTTTCCAGCGAGGAGGGTAAGAACTGGAAGCTGTTAATGAATCGTAAATTACCTAGGGTGAAACTGACGTATTTTTCCTCCGTCTGCGCAATGCATGATAGCTTGTGATCTTTGAAATTGCTTATACTTTCAAAGAGGATATGTGCGTCAAAATTTTTCAAGTTCTGAAAAATGACAGGAATATGTTTTGCCACGGGACATTTCAAATTACATTCATTATGAGCCAAGCCAATAAAGACTCCAGTCATGTGATTGTGATGTCGAACCCTTCGGTTGTAGGTATCATCATAAAGTGTAAATTTTTTATTGCAAAGGCAGCATGTTGTGGATTCTGTTACTTTCACAAGGTCATCGGGTGTCATAATCATATCGTTTAGGTGTGACATAATGTCATTGATGAATGCACTTTCTTGAAGCAAGCACTCAATCAATTTAGTAGAAGCATCTGGTCTTCTGTACACCACCGTAGGTTTGGTATATGTACAGTCTTCGCAAACCACTTTGTTGCCAAATCCACACACATCGAGTTTGTGACTTTGTAGTGTGTGAGCACGGTTTGGGTTGGGTGGACATGTGTCTAATTTTCTATTCAAGGTCTCGAAATCGCACTAGATGACAAAATTGGTTTTTAGCCTTTTATGAAAGTCCCTGAATTTTAAGATATTGTCCTCAGGTGCCGGCAACTCTACCTTTTGTGGACCATTAAATTTACAACAGGGTACGTGATTTGACCTTAACTCGGCTCTCGTAAAACCATGAAGACAATAGGAACAGAAGTATGATCGAGCATTACGGGAAGTTGTCCTATGTAGGAAACGGTCCAAATTAGTTATCAAACAGTAGTGCAACCTTTCATTATCCTGAAGTAAAAGTAGATTGACGTGACGAAGGCGTTAAGTGTGTTCTGTAATTCTCAATGTTACGATGTCTTTATCTTCCATGGCAAAAATGTTTACCGACATATTGCAATTTTGACGTTCGAATCCGCTTACTTGTGGTAATGTCATTGGATATTGTATTCCATTCATATTGAGTTCGTGTTCGAAAGGTATGTAATGATTCAGGTTTTCTGGAGTGTTCATTGCAGGGTGTAGAGATGCTAAAACACAGTACCGAAAACACTTATTGTCGTTGTTTTGTACGTTTAAAATGCTATGGGACATGGAAAGAGTGTGTGGCAATGGTATAAACATAGATCCATTACTAGGTGAATAGTTTATGGTGTGAATTTCAAGCTTGATTACTTGTCTCACAAACTACCCCGAGCCTTCACGGAGATACTTTTCCATGCTGCATGTATTTTCTGTATAGCTTCATTTAAGTCACTTTCGTCAAACTTGAGCAAACGATAAGTAAGACTTCTAAAATACGGAAACGACATTTTTCTTCTTGACCGTCCCGTTGCATGAGTACTTGAATACATAGATTCCATTTTATACCTCTAGTGATTTTCAATCGCTCCGTTTAAAACGGAATTACTTGAAGTCTCATTTTCTCCTTGAATGTCATCCGAGTTTTTATTTGATTCATTTGAAGTCTTATTTTCTTCTTGAATGTCATCCAAGTTTTTATTTGAATCAACAACATCACCTGTGACTGTACTGTTTAATTGTGAGTCATTTTTACTTGTAGAAGGAATGGGAAGTGTTTTGTTTAAGTCCTGTGTAGATACGTCACGTCCTCCAGTTTGAACTAAAGGATAATGTTGTTGCACATGTTCAAATAAATACCTGTATTGGTCAAAGTCTTGCTCACAATGTCTACACTGAAATGAAGTGTTCCTGTCCATTGTTTTCGATAAGTGTATATTTTGTTTATGTCTTTTTAGATACTTGTTCGTAGTAAACGTTTTTGAAAACTGATCGCACGTTAGTAAAGGTGCTTGATGGGAAAAGTGATGATAAACTCTTAAGTGTTTTTTTGTTTTTGTTTTTTGTTTTTGTTTTCTTTGTTTTTAAATTGCTTTGGAGTGAAAATGTTGAAGCACAATATGGACAGTTTATTTTTGTCAATGCATCGTCTTCTCCCTCCTTGGAAGATTCTTTTAAGTGTTGGTTAGTCCTTTTTATGGTGCCGTTTTAAATAACCTTTAAATATAAAACAAAATTTTGAAATCGAGTAAGTGCACACATTTTTACCCTAAATAATTAATCCATTTTAACTTTGACACACGATTAGCTCCAAATTTCAAGTGAGATAGCGGGTTTTCAATGTATGATTTTCTATCCGCGTTTGGTATCTCTTTTTCAATACAATCGCCACCAGTTTGAATTGATTTTTTTTTTCAACACTGTTTTTGCTCTCTAGTTGTAATGCACCTTTTTTCTCAACTTTTTTAGATACCATTAAAATGTCGTACTTATATTTCGGAACAAGCACTAATTCTTCTGCCATTTTAAAGTTCGTCTTTGACGGTTTGAAGTAAAATCACAAATATAGACATATGCTGTAGAATTACTGAACGTCTTTTTCCCCATTATGTTCCTCTTTCAACGAATTGTCGAATAACCGTTTTGAATCGTCGCACTTTCTTTTTGTTGGATTCACTCAAGTTTCTATTTCTTGGTATTACATTATAAGCGATTTGTACCACGGCTGTCATCTGAGATGTCAACATCGTTTTCACGAGAGCTTTTTTTAAAGTTTGACGCAGTTAGAAATAGTTTGAGAAAATATTGTTCCCTTTTTAACAACGAGTTCATTGCGTGTCTTTAGGAAGGTAGACTATCATCAAGCGATTTGGTAAAATATTAGTGGGTAATTTATACTTTGGATCTGAATGAGGACTAACGTCAATTAGCAAATACATGTAGCCATATTGCCTACTCGTTGCTTTTCTGTATGCATCCATGAAGAATGCTGTTTTCCCTGGCATAATTTGTCGACCTAGGGTTTGAACTTGCATTTCATCGCGGTTGTTTCTAAATAAACACAAATAATGGGCGTTTAAAGCATTTGTTCGAGACTGTTTTCCACACGAAAACAAGTTTTGCACAATGAAAAAAAAGCTGAAATTTAGGTGTTGTGAAAACTTTGTAAATAAGTCAACCATAATGTCGGATTTAGAAGCGACTTGTAGACAATTATCAATTGCGATAACTCTATGGTTAGGCTCTTTCCAAGCCCAAGTTTCCATCATTTCTTTAGTTGATAATCCTTCCACAAACTGAATTGTTGGAATTGTGGCTTTCATGTCATCGTAAAGTCTTTGCCAAACCCCATAACAGTAAAAGATTGATGACGGTGGATCTTTAAAAACGCCGTTGAATTATTTTAACAGTTCGTCGACAAGACATGTCTTGCCTGACCGGACATTCCGCTGATGATTATGTTACGCGGTGACTGGAATTTAAGAACACTCTCCATCCTTAGAAAAATTTCAGAATGATGCTTTTGTAATGCTACATATCAATTTATACCAATTGCTAACAAAGATTTTACGATGACAGTGATAAAGATGGATCAAATTCTGCTTTTGAAGGTAAAGAGCTGGTAGAAAGTAGTTTTAGAAACAATAAGGAAAAATGTGAACACAACACGGTGGTATGTTTAAAATGTATTTTCTCCACACGCCATACATATATATTCTTATTTATAAAGAAATGAATAATATGTCAACTAAAACTAATATCCACTACACTTCATGTTAGATTATTTATAATCTTTTCTTCAACTCATTGATAGAAAAAATCATTTTCTTCATTTCTTTACACCACGACTCTGTTTTCATAGTTTGAAGCCAGTCATTACAAAAATAGTTCAGTTTTAATAGTCTTTGAAGTTTTGGTGAAATATCATAAGTCTCCAGTGTATTACTCCATCGTATCAAAATATCGTCTTCTGAAATGGATTGAATGGCTATATGAAAATAGTTTTCTATAACACATTTTAAACATTTTTTAGGTCCTGTAATTTGTACATAGGAATACCCTGCTTTAGAAGACGATCTGACACATGAAATACCTCGGTTGTAAATTGTTCTTGATAAGCTCTTCGAAAAGGTTGTTTCAAAAAACTGATTCGCACCAAATCTCCAAGTTTGAATTTAAAGGTTGGTTTTTGCTTTTCTCTGACTACGCTTTTTCAAATATAAATCAGCCCGTACATTCGCTTCGTTTTCTTTGCTGACATCGTTTGATGCTAAATTTTTTAAACTGCGGTGTGGTGTTGCCTTATAATTGGCTACAATGTCATCTAACTTATCAATGTAACGATAGTTGCGCTGAAATTACATCATCCGGTATATTGCAGTTTTTATTGTACGCTGCACCCGTTCCACGTAGTTGGCTTTAGCGGGATTATTTGTGGTGAAAAATAGATATTTTTTGTCTTTACAAAACGACTTAAACCATTTATTCGCAAACTCCGATCCCTTATCGCTTCTGATCTTATTTGGTTGAACTTCTTCTAGAATATCCCTCACAGCAGATAAAACGGGTTTTGCAGTTTTGTTTTTCAAAAGTTTTACCCAAATCTTGCGATTAAAGACGTCAATGGCAAAAAGCAAATACTTCACACCGTCATTTTCCTCGGCCAAATTCATCATCGATAATAAATCCAAATCCAACTGTTCACCCGCACCAGAAACGCGCACTTGTGCCATTTTGTAACTATATCGAGGTTGTTTCTGTAGCGCATAGGCATCCTGGTTATTTAACCAAGATTGAATGAATTGTAAGGAGATCATCCCTAGATACTTTTTATTTAATTCCAAAAACACTTTCTTAGCCCCCATAAACGCGCCAGCATTCTTTGGATTAAAATAGTATTCTTTCAATATTCTCTTTTTCTCTAACTCAGTCATTTTTATCAACTGTGCAACGTCTGACAGTCCAAGTAAAAATGACTTACATTGTGACAATGTAAAGTTTTTTCGCCACTGACAAAGGCTTAAAGTTCTAAAAAAATAGCGATCATCGAAGAACACAATCCATTCAAAATGGAGGGCAATTCAAATATTATGCGAAATTTCTCAAAAAAATCGATCATCAAAGAATGTGGAAGCTATCCAATCATGTTTAAAATGAAGGAAAATTCAAACATTACGCTAAAATTCGCCCAAAAATTTCCCGCAAATATTCAAACTTGGGATCAAGCTTGGGATCAAACTTGGGATCAATCTTGGGATCAATCTTGGGATCAAACTAGGGATCAAACTCGGGACTCTTGCACCAGTAATTTTACTCTACTCTTGTTATCATACTTCATTGAGATGCATTAAGCCCCATTTTGCCAGAGCATGACTCATATACGACATGAGTCGATCAACATGGACTCGTATCTAAATCAGTATGATGACGTCATATCTTGTTGCTATTGGTCAATTTCCTGCATGTCTAAAGAACAGTGTATTTCATGATTCAGTTGGTTGTAAGACAAAATGGATTTTATGGATTTAAAGCTATGTGATGACTGGCTTGGTACAATGCATAACGGAGATGCATTAAGCCCCTTTTTGCCGCGTAGGCTGACCTAGGCCGATACTTTTGGCTATTGGTCAATTTTCTGTATGTCAAATGACTAGTATACCTTATGATACAGTTAGAGAAAATGTTTTTTTTTATGGATCAAGTCATGTGATGACTAGCTTGGTGTCATGGATCACGGAGATGCATTAAGCCCCTTTTCACAGAGCATGCTTCTTTTTTTTTTTCATTGACTGTAATTGTGACAGACAGTACTGTTTTATAATTATGATATCCATACTTCTAACTTTTATCTTGGTAAATAAATGATATTAAACTTTTAAGCTGAAAGTAAAAAAACCCAAAGTCTGACATTTCACTAGTATTTTGGGGGAAAAATATCTCGTTATCGGACAGTGTAGATCCAAAATCAGACTGCACTTTCTGTACAGTCTGATCTTGATATACAAAAGGTAATTAAGTTGCGCTTAGCTGCCTAAGGGTTAAATGGTATGAATCAAATGTACCTGCATATTGACTCGCGAATTGTTTCATTTTGACTGATACTGGGCAATTAACAACAGTTATCGTATAACAATTCACCATTGTCGTAGTTCGCTCTGTCATAAATATGAAGACAAACTTGATCCTCTGCACTTTTTGCTTTTTCTGAATCTGTAGTATCATACATAGTGCCGTCCACAGCAATGTCCGAGTAATCAGCATCCCCTTGTCCGTGGTCATCTTCTATAGGATTGGACTCTGCACTTCGTGAACAGTTGGGATGGGCTCTAGGGTCAGATGTTACCGTTTTGACAAAAGATCTAATCCGTCCTCTTTTGCTAAAAAGTCGAAAAAGAAAGAAAGAAAAAAAAAAAAAAAAAAAAAAGGTGTTACTTTATTTTCTCTCATATACTGATCTATGATATTAGTCTTAAAGTTTCTGGTAATTAACCTTTATCCTGCCAGGAAAAGGGAAAAGAAACTTTCACGCCAAAAGTAAAATTTCAAACTTTGCCATTTCAAAGATATTTTGGGGGGAAAGATATCTCCCTATAGGACAGTGTAGATGCGAGAGCAGTTTCTCTGTAGTCTGATCTTGATCTACACTGTCTGCAAAAGGTCCTTGAGTTGCGCCTAGCAGCTTAAGAGTTGAAGCATTTCATTTAAATCTGGCTCATCTCAGCAAATTTGACATTGGCATGGATGAATAGCCCAGAGGTCCACACTCTTGCAAGCCTGACTGTGTAGTCTAGTAGTAAATGTCCACTAATACCGTAACCGTCAGTGGAATCAAGAAATCTGGATTCAAATTTCTGAATGGAACGCAAACTTCATGCATCTATTGCAGAGTGCCTGTGTAGATACACTGACCACAGATAGTTATGCTCAGAAACACTGAGCCCAGATGGTTTATACAGATACACTGACCATAGATGCATGATGGTACGTTAAAAACTAGAGTGCCGTCGAAACACGGTTTCTGCGACCTTGGATGATACACGATACTCAACAGCAGAAACTGTCATTCTCTCGCAACACCATACAGCCTGACAGGCATGCCAAACCGTTGCAACCTGGTCCAGGTTTTAATGAAAACAGTAGCTTAAAAAGCATCACCAGTATCACGATAAATAGCTTCGAAATACTAATTGTTTGCCGTACTACTTCTTCTTCTTCTTATCGACAAATGTTTCTTACATTTTCTATAAGTCATACATCACTCACTAAGCGTAAGCCTCTTGAGCTGAAGTGGAGCTGGAATACACTAAAGGTATGAAATGCACCAAAACACTTGCACAAAACCTTTGGCTGTTATATGTGCATATGTATACACCGAGGACCATGTTACTCTATTATTGAACAATATTGAATACGAACTATAACAACTATAATTCTTATCTCGTGCAAACTTCCTTATAAAAGTTTGCTTCCAAGCAAAATTTAAGTAGCATATCACACATGCTTGAGCCATGCTCTGTGAAACGGATGCTTAATGCATTCGAAAAAAAAAAAAAAAGTGTCGACCAATGTCAGCATGCGCAGTCCGCGCAAGCTGACATGAATCGATACTTTTTCTATACTTATAAATTTTCTACGACTCGAAGAACAACCCTTCCTCCAGCTTCTGTCAATCCTTTGACTAAATGGATTTTAATGGATTTCTAATTATGTGATAATTTGCTTGGTATAATGCATCACGGAGATACATTGAACCCCCTTTGCCAGAGCATGAATCATTTGGATTGTGTAGGAAGGATTGATGTTTGAAATGCTAAACTTGGCTTACCTTTTATTAAAGATGTAGATTACAACGCAAGCGCATGTGAGGACAAATAGAACACTGCACGAAACAGTGATAGTGAAAACTAGCCATCGCGTGTCTGAAACGGGGGAAAAACACGTTTTATAAAAGAATCACTTGGCAATAGATTTAGAAAATCAGAAAAAAGAAAAGAAACCCGCGACTCAAAATGATACGGAAACACACGTAAAAAACAGTCCAAAGACATAAACATAGGACTTAACTTCCTCATATATTGAGGAATCAGACTAATTGAGAGAGTTCTTGGGTTGGCTTGAAATAACTTACCTTTATCTGAATTAGAGGAATCACCAACATATAGTTCTGTACTTTCTTTACCTGCATAAATGAGGAATTAAACGAGTAACAGTCTGTGAAAAGGGGGTTTAATGCACCTGCAAAACGTATCGACCAATGTCAGCCTGCACATTCCGCACATGCTTACCTGGGACATAAACATTTGTTTTTGGTCATTTTTCTATAATATTCTACATGTCAAAGGCACATTCTACTTGATAATTCAATCAAACAAAATGAAGTTTATGGATCCATAATATGTGATAACTTGCTTGGTATAATGCGTCGCGGAGATGCATCATTTAAACCCCTTTTTGCCAGAGCATTGCTTAAAATGTAAATGTAGTAAATAAGGATATGCCTTGGGACAGTATTGCATTTTCGCTTTTTCATCATCTAGAGAATACTTTTGAACCAAGTACGTTGTTTGTATAGAAGGTGTTTTGTACCCTTAAATAGCGAAGTTCACACTGATTTGATATTTATGTTTGATTTGTGGTTTCGTCAATACTAGGATCGGGCTCTTAAGATCCTTGCCTACAGGAGCTCTCGCATGACCATCGATCTCGAGCATGGTTGATTACAAATCCTCACTACAACCACTGAACCTTAAAGTATCAAAACACGGAGGGTGCTGCAAGCAAGTTTTGAACCATTATAACAGGAAGTATTGCAGATAATGCCATTAGCTACGCCTTTGTGAACGCCTATATTGCTATCATTATCTACATAATAAACATAGTTATTATTATGATAAAGTAATCGTCAGCATGTTTTTAATCATCTAAGCAACATAGTATTACAGTCCATGCACTGTGGCCATTGTTTTAATGATGATGATAGTAGGTATTTGATTCCACACTAAAACTATCTATGATTAGGTAAGAAATATTCTCACCTGGTAGGCATTTGGCGGGAAAGATTTCATTCTCAAGTGTTTCTGATTCTATAAAAAGAAAAGATGAAACATACAGTGATTCATTGAACATTTATATTTGAGCCATGCTCTGGCAAAAGTGGGTTTAATGCATTTCCGTGTGCCATGACACCAAGCAAACCCTCACATATTTATGGATCCATAAAATCCATTTTGTCCAACAACTGACAGATTCATGAGGTATACTGGTCCTTTGACCTGCGGAAAATTGACCAATAGAGAAAAGTTTCGGCCCAGGTTAGCCTGCGCAGGCTGACGAGGGTCGATACTTTTCGCAGATGCATTAAGCCCCTTTTTCACAGAGCGTGGCTCACATTATTTTGTTTGTTCATTTGTTTACAGAAGAGAGAATCACTAAAATACCAGTAATGGTACAGAGAGAGAGAGAGAGATGCTTTGAAAAAAAAAAATCTATCGACATACAGTGTAAAATGTTACACTTGCCCAAACCACATAGTGCTCTGAATTCGCTCGATTGATTTATTGCGATGGTCCTGAATCCTTCAGCATTGCTAAAGGTCCCGTACTTGACTATGTCATCAGTTTCTTTTTGACCTGAAACACGTAGCACTTTCATTGTTACAAGAATAATGGCTTTCCGTTATATTAGAAGCGAAAACTATATCGCAGTATTTCTAATATTGCTCACTGTTCTTTATGTTATACAGTATTTGCAACAGGTTTTTATTTTCTCTCTACATCAAACCATTTACTATATAGATTTACTCCAGCTATGAAATTATTCAAAGGGGAAAATGTTACAAGAAAACTCTGCGACATAAATTACTGACGATTTTTCCGACTTTTCTTTTAGGTATAATAATCAGACGACCATAGCAACCATTTAATTCTTTAAATCATAACTCTAAGGAGTTGGCACCTCGTGTCACGGGAACAGTATTTCAAATCGTCCTCAGAATACTCTGACGGGTGAACTACTGCTCGAAAATAATCAAGTAAATATAATGCTAAGTATGGAAAATTATTTACCAAAATATTGAACATGAGACTAACACAGTGGGCTGAAAATTATCATATTTACATAGAGGAACAAACAGGATTCAGGAAAAACATGAGCACAATAGACAATATTTTCATTTTGCATGGAATCATTAATCATTTACTAAATCAGAACAAAAAACTGTTTGCAGTATTTATAGATTTTACAAAAGCATTTGATTTTGTGGTTAGGGACATAATTTGGTACAAACTTATAAAAATTGGAGTTAGAGGTAATATACTTAATATAATAAAATCTGTGTATGAAAATCTTAAAACTACATGTAGGGTAAAACATGAAAATGAAATAAGTGAAAGTTTTATGTGCACGTTAGGTGTTAAACAGGGAGAGAGTCTATCACCATTTCTGTTTTCTACGTATATTAATGATATAGAAGAGTTTTTCATTAGGCAAGGAGTTGAAGGCATTGAAATGGGAATGTTAAAATTATTCATACTTTTATATGCTGATGATATAGTATTGTTTTCTGAAAGTAAAGAAGGCTTGCAGAATGGAATATGTATGTTAGAGGAATATTGTGACAGGTGGAAGTTACAAATCAATATACAGAAAACAAAGGTGATGATTTTTAAAAAGGGTGGGCAAATAAAGAATTTATGCTTTACATATAAAAACAAAACGTTAGAAATTGTTAATAAATTTAAATATCTTGGTATAATATTTACAGTAGGGGGGTCATTCAGTAGTACATATGAAGCATTACATGGTCAAGCATTGAAAGCTATGGGTAGACTCAAATATTACCTAGTAAGATTTCCCAATATGTCAATATCCCATAAATTAGACCTATTTGACAAACTCATCGAACCTGTTCTTAGTTATGGATGTGAGGTATATGAATAATGAAAATAAATTAGAAAGTATACATTTGCTATTCTATAAACAGATATTAGGAGTTCGGCGACAAACACAAAACAATTTCATTTATGGTGAACTTGGGAGATACCCGTTAAAAATAAAAAGATTGTCAAGAGTTTTAAAATATTGGTTCAAAGTTATAAGAAGTCCAGAAGAAAAAATAATTTAGCATGTCTATAATGTTATGTTAAGTGATTTAGAAGTCTTTCCCAATAAGATATCTTGGGCAAAATCTGTTAAATATATTTTAGAAAGTAATGGCTTTTACAATGTATGGCTAAATCAAGGCGTTGAAGATATAGATTTATTTATGAAAATATTCATACAAAGAATTAAAGATAATTTTAGGCAGAGCTGGAATAATGATTTGGAAGAGTCATCAAGAGCACGAACATACAGAACTTTTTGTAATTTTTCATTTCAGTCATATCTAAATAGTTCATGTATTTCTATTGAAAAATATAGAATAGCCTTTAGTCGTTTCCGGTTTTCATCACATAGACTAGAAATAGAACCAGGAAGATGGCACAAACCGGAAAAAATTTCATATCAGGAAAGGAAATGCAAATTATGCAATACTTTAGAAGATGAAATGCACGTTTTACTTAAATGTCCAATGTTTTCAAATATTAGAAAAAATATATAACAAAAAGTATTTCTGGAAGAGGCCAAGTATGATTAAATTTATTGAATTGATGAAAAGTGAAAACAAACAGATTATTAGAAATTTATCAATGTTTATCTATAAAGGCTTGGAAGAAAGAGATAGACAGATCTATTCATCCCCCGAGCCGGACGGGGGGTAGAATACGCCGGCTGCCAGTCCTGCAGAGTGGTAAGACCCCACCAATGGACCCTCCTGTTTGCCGTGGGTGGAGACTCGTAAGCCGGAAAAGAGGGTCCTGGTAGTTGAGGGGAGCCCAGGGATCTCCAGCTCTTCAACACACTGCTTCGGCCTCAGCTTCGGTCTAAACGAGAGCCTAGATGGGCCCGGTCTAGCGCAATCGGCTGGTCGCTTTTAGATTTGGGCACGACTTTTCTTGTTCAAACTTGATTAAAGTCACTGTAATGTTTTTGAAAAATAATGATTGCATGCATTTGAGAAGTTTTCTCAGTAGTGCACGTATTCTCTACAGCTCTTGCGTAGATTTGAATCAATTAAACATTGCTACCTTGTCCAACTTACTGTTTTAAGTTGTTTTACATGTTTTTAGTCCCTAGTCTAATGTAGGCTCATGGGCTAATTGGGTGGCGGGGATTCTGGGGTTGGGGCACCAGCTTCCATGGATGTTCTCTCATTCCCAGGAATAGGCCATGCCTGCTGGAGGTCTCTCCTCTTTATCTATGTTGCCCAAGTATATCATCTGGGTAACCCTGGCATGGGGAGCTGGAATGCCGCTCCACTATACATGCCCCCTTGTTGGGCTCCATGGAGGGCGGGGGCCGTGGATGACGAAATTTATAAATTTAAACATGGAACAACAAACCAAAAAACGAACACGCGGCCAATTGGATATGGACTCGGACAACGAACAATCACCTTGTTTTCCTCGATTTTTAATCATTGAATCGACCAAAGCAGATCAACCTTTGACGAAACTGTCACCCTTCGTAATAGAGAAAGTTTTAGTTTCTCTAGCAGGATCGCCAAAGTCTGTTAAAAAGTTAAACTCTGGTTCACTTCTGGTTGAAGTCGAGAAATCGAAACATGCTCAGAACTTGTTGAAACTATCTCGCTTTTTTGAAATCCCTGCCAAATGTTACCCCCACACCTCTTTAAATACATCTAGGGGAATCATCCGATGTCCGGATCTTGCAGGTGTGACAGAGGAAGAAATAGTTTCCAATTTGGCAGACCAGAATGTAACTGCAGCTCGACGAATCACGGTTTTCAGAGATAATGTTAAAAGGAGTACTAACACCATTGTTTTGACATTCAACACATCTATTCTACCAAAATGCCTCAAAGTCGGATATTTGAAAGTGCCTGTGGACGTATACATACCTAACCCGCTTCAGTGTTATGCATGTTTCAAGTACGGACACCATGAGAAAAAATGCAGGTTGCGTGGAGGAGATGAACTCTGCAGACGTTGTGGGGATACTATAATCACCCATAACGAAAACATATGCACCAAGGATATGAAATGTGTAAACTGTGGTGAAAATCATCCCTCTACCTCTAGGTCATGCAAAATTTGGAAAAAGGAAAAAGAGATTGTTACAGTCAAATATAAAGAGGGCTTATCATTCCCTGAAGCCAGAAAGATTGTTGAAGCCCGTTACAATCTCTCCTTTTCCACCGTACTGAAATCTAATAAAACGAATTCGATCGAACTCAAAGATGCTCAAACTCAAACAATTGATACATCAACACAAACGAATACGCCGCAGAACCAAACGCCTACAAATGTGAAACAATCTCAGAAACCTGTAGTGAACAAAAAACCAGAGAAAACTGCCCCTAAGAGTCCAACCAAATCTCCTAAAAAGGTCCTCTCAGACCGCCTCCCAAAGGGGTCTGATGACCAAATTCTTCAGCATAACCGCTTCCAGTGTCTCGATGATGAAGACATGGAGGCGGATGCTAATCATGCAGAACCATCAAATACAAATAAGCAAGGTCGCATTATCAAATTAAATATGAAATGAATCAATACATACTTCCATTGTTCTATGGTATCTTTCTTACTCTAACTCTAGCAATGAATAATCATATTCTGCAATGGAATTGTCGTAGCATTAAAGCAAACCTCGAGGAATTGAACCTTTTAATCAATGAACAAAAACCAGTAGCAATTTGTTTACAGGAGACATTTCTTAAAAACTCCGACAAGTTTACTTTAAAGCACCACTCTTGTTACTTTAGACACAACAGTGGCAATTATAAAGCTTCAGGAGGTGTTGCCGTTCTTGTGAATAATGGTGTTCCTCACCATTTTGTTAAGCTTGAAACTACATTGCAAGCTGTCGCGGTAAACATTTCTCTAAACAAAACCTTTACTTTGTGTTCTGTGTATCTTCCACCAGGGTCGCCAATTGATGTCAAGAAACTTGATGATCTAATAGACCAATTGCCGAAGCCTTTTATTTTAATGGGAGATTTTAATTCCCACCGTACTCTATGGGGATGTACAGACACGAATGACAAGGGTAAAATCATTGAAGAATTTGTTACGAAACACGACCTTGTTCTGCTCAATGATCAGTCTTCAACCTATCTTCATCCTGCT
This sequence comes from Tridacna gigas, assembly GCA_945859785.2. Taxonomy (NCBI): domain Eukaryota; kingdom Metazoa; phylum Mollusca; class Bivalvia; order Cardiida; family Cardiidae; genus Tridacna; species Tridacna gigas. The sequence continues at coordinate 57,210,975 of OX244040.2, read as the reverse complement.
ACTGGTTCGTACTCCGCTTTAGACCTTAGTGTATGTAGCCCTGGAATTTATCCAGACTTTAACTGGAAGGTCTTTGATGACCTTCATGGAAGTGATCACTTCCCGATCCAGATATCGGAAATACGACCTTCTGTACAACAACGTCCAGAACGTTGGAAACTCCACAAGGCTAACTGGGAACAGTTCAAAGTCCACTGCGAACAATCAATTCATCCCAGTGCCTTTGATGCCTGCGAAAATCCTGCAGAGCTTTTCACTTCCTTACTTTATTCGGCTGCTGAAAAGGCAATTCCTCGGACATCGACAAATCCAAAGAATCCAAGCAAGCCATGGTTTAACGATGATTGCAAAAAGGCTATAGTTGAGCGAAAGTCTGTTCTCAGACAATTTAATCTGCGACCGACTCATGAAAATCTCTCAAAGTTCAAAATTGCACGTGTAAAAGCACGACGAACTATCAAACAAAGTAAACGTGCGTCTTGGCGACAGTACGTATCTAGATTAAATTCTAGATCGTCTGTCAAAAAGACATGGGATATGATTAGGAAAATTAATGGGAAAAGTTCCTCGTTAAACGTCGGGCACTTGAATTCGGATGATGGTGTTGTCACATCCAAAGCAGATATTGCTAATGTCTTGGCAGAAACTTTTGCAGAGAAGTCGTCTTCCTCAAACTATACGACTACATTTCGAAAATTCCAAGACATCAAAGAAAAAACTAAACTGAATTTCAAGTCAAATAATACAGAGCATTACAATAAGGATTTTACTTTGAAAGAACTCAAAAAGGCTCTGAAGAAATGTCATGATACTGCTGTTGGATGTGATGACATCCATTATCAGTTTTTAAAACATTTACCGTTTCGATCCCTTGAATGTTTACTGAGTATATTTAATCAAGTCTGGCATACTGGTACTCTTCCAGATTCCTGGAAGGAAGCAATAGTAATTCCCATACCAAAACCAGGTAAAGACTCTACGAATCCTGCAAACTATCGTCCTATAGCCTTAACAAGTTGTATTTGCAAAACCATGGAAAGAATGGTTAATGACCGCCTTGTTTGGTTTCTAGAGAAAAACAAACTTATTGCTACCGCCCAGTGTGGCTTTCGTAAACAAAGAGGCACTCTTGACCACTTAGTTCGCTTCGAAACTTTTATTCGCGAAGCATTTATTAAAAAGGAACATGTTGTTTCTGTATTTTTCGATTTAGAGAGTGAATATGATACCACATGGAAGTATGGAATCATGAACGACCTCCATGATTTCGGTATAAGAGGTCGCCTTGCTTATTTCATTTCGGCATTTTTGAATGAACGTCAGTTTAGAGTCCGGGTAGGAAATACTTACTCCAACCCCCATGAACAGGAAATGGGCGTTCCCCAGGGAAGCATTCTTTCCGTTACACTCTTTAGTGTCAAAATAAACAATATTGTTAAGTCTGTTTGTCCTGGTGTGGAATGCTTTTTGTATGTTGACGACTTCTGCATTTGCTATAGGTCTAAGCATATGCATACCATTGAACGGCAGTTGCAACAAGTGTTAAACAACTTAGCCAAATGGTCAGGAGAAAATGGTTTTAAATTTTCAAAAACCAAGACCAAATGCATGCATTTCTGCCAGTCAAGAAAGTTTCATTTGGACCCAGAACTTTATTTAGATGATGTACAAATTGAAGTCGTCCCTGAATTCAAATTTTTAGGTCTTTTATTTGACTCTAAGCTGTCATTTATTCCTCACATCAATTACCTTAGCAATAAATGCCAAAAAGCTCTTAATCTCTTACGTGATGTGTCCAGTATGAACTGGGGAGCCGACAAAAAAGTCCTTTTGAGACTTTACAGAACACTCGTCCGTTCAAAGTTAGATTACGGCTGCATTGTATATGGCTCAGCGCGGAAATCGTACCTTCGGAAATTGGATTCTATCCATAACCAAGGTTTACGCTTAGCACTTGGCGCCTTTAGAACATCTCCTATCAATAGTTTGTATGCAGAGGCAAATGAACCATCTTTAAATCTACGCAGGAAGGAACTTTCCTTGCAATATTACCTGAAATTAAGTCAAATCCCGCCAACCCCACGCATAAAGCAGTATTTAAACCACTGTACAAGGATGAATTTCTCGAGAGAGAAAAAGTAATACCACCTTTTAGTTTGCGCTGCGAAGCAGATATGAATTATCTTGATTGCGATCTGGAGGATGTAGCACAACATAAAATCTCTGAAGTTCCTTTATGGACTTCTAAAAGTCCAACCTACATATATAATCTTGCTTCAGACAAGAAAGCTACGACAGATCCTATGATATTTAAAAATAAATTCCTTGAAATAAAAGAACAATACTGCCTTCACGAAGAGATATATACTGATGGTTCTAAAGATGGAGACAAAGTTGCTGCAGCTGCCGTGCTCGATGGCGAGTTATATCAGTTTCGGCTTCCTAATAAATCTTCTATTTTTTCTGCGGAGTTAAAAGCAATCGACCTTGCTCTCAACCATATTCAACAAGACGCTTACTGGCGCTATATTATCTTTGTAGATTCTTTATCTGCCATGCAAGCACTTGATGGTGAGAAAACAGACAACCCATTAATAGTCAGTCTCCTTGAAAAATTATCAGGAATCTGTGAAAAAGCCGATATTGTTTTCTGTTGGCTCCTTAGCCATATTGGTATCAGTGGCAATGAAGAGGCAGATAAAGCTGCCAAGGAGGCATTGTCACTGGATGTTCTACCTCTTAAAATTCCTTTTAATGATTTTAAACCATTGATAAATGTTTTTATCCGGAATGTTTGGCAGCAATCCTGGAATGACCCAGCTAACAAAGATAACAAGTTGTTTACAGTGAAGCCAACACTTGGCGAGTGGCTTCCAGGGTTGCGGACAAGTCGCCGTGAGGAAATTATTTTGGCCCGTCTTCGCATTGGTCATACATACATGACACACTCGTACCTCCTCAAAGGAGAAGAAGCACCCCAATGTATTTCCTGCAATGCACCTCTTACTGTTAAACACATACTTGTAGACTGTATAGACCTTGCACCTACAAGAGACAGGTTCTTTCATGTTGACAGTATGAGTGATTTATTTGATACTGTAAGGTTGGAGTTTATTTTTGACTTTTTGAAAGAGGTAAATCTCTATAAAAAGATATGATTTTAGGTCCTATTGACCATCTGTATTCTTAGACTTTGTCACTAGTCTTGTTTATCCTTTTAGTGTTTACACAGCTGATATTTTAAGCCTTGTCCGTAACATTACAGTTTCCTAAATTAAATGCATTGCATTAGTTGTTAGTGCGCCCAATATGACCTTTGATGTCGACGGGCCTTAAAACTTCATTCATTCATTCAGATCTATTCATAATGATTATGTTACGTTTCTTTAATTTTCCTCTCAAAAAATCTCAAAAATTTCAAAAACTCAAGATTCAGTATGCAATAACTCAGTAAATATGTCATAGGATCCAATTGGTCAAACTATTTTAATTTAACTTTTTATCATAAGATAGCTAAAGATTACAAAATTATAAAAGTTTTTTTTTTTTTTTTTTTTTTTTGTCACCCTTGAATAGATATAGATTAGAAAACTTGAGGAATAGTATAGATTCAGATCAGTTTGATATGGCTGATCTGAAATTATGGTGTTCTTTTAGTCTCTTTATGTGTGTGTGTGTGTGTTCCTACAAGAGAGATATCCTTTATACAAACGTGACTGAGTATTAGAGACGTTACTTCCCTTTATTTGTAGCTACATAGTACTTAATCCATTGACTGTCATTGTAGATTGTATATATATTTGATGACTGTGTGTGGTATGATAGGCATATTGCCTTTTTTTCCTGAATAAACGTATTCATATGTAAATCATCAAGGCTACATAAATACATATGGATTAATCTTTGTGTCGGTAAGGCCAGTAGAGAACTAATCTTTTTTTTTATTATGAGCAAAAGTATCGCTGAAGTGTGCATGCATAACCTCGATGGACCGCTTCTAAGTAAAGAGACTTTGCTTACCTTGAAAAGTGTGATTATATAGTATATCAAGCAAACCGATCCAAACGTCCAGTTCCATGGGCACAGATACTTCTTGGACGACATAACCAATTATCCAAGTCTTTAATAGGCTTCTTGTCGGAAGAGTTTGGTTATGATCTTCACAAAATGCGTCTGCCTGCAACCATGTCCTTCTATCCGGATAGATATTCAGAAACCTACCTACGATCATAGACACATAACAAACGTTAAGTGCTTAGTTTTGAGTGTCAAAAACTTTTTCAGTCTTTAAAATGCTTGTACAAAATCACTGTGCTTAATATATTTGGATGCGACAGTAGAGTATGTTATGTATGTTGCGCATCATCGGCTCGCACGCACGCAAAGGCTTCTAGCTCACAAAATCTCTCACCGACAGGCTTCTAACTCACAAAATCTCTCACCCGCGGATTATGCTATTTTCCAACCACACCCGCAAAATCTCTAGCTCGCAAAATTTATCATTGGCAAGTTTCTAGTTCACAAAATTTCTCATTCACGATTACGGTATTTTCCAACCGCGTAAAATTTTTTTTTTATTTTTTTCGAAGATCGTAATCTTTCCATCCCGTTGATTCGCGAATTCTAGCCTCCTTATCTCGCCCCGAAGGTCCCCGGGTTAGTAAAATTTATAACTCGCAAGTTATAAATTTTTTTCAAAAAAAAATATATTTTTCAAAAAAATAACAAAAAAAAAAAAAAAAAAAAAAAAAAAAAAAAATTTATTTCTAGTTTAAAATTCCTTATTTTCAAATTTTTTAAAGATAAAAAAAATTGAAATGTAAAAATCTTTTTTGCATCTAAAAAGTGGGAAAAAATGGAAGAAAGTATGAATTATGAACAAAGATTACACGTGTTAAATAAATATGATTACGACAAGATAGAAGATATTGAGAGAGTACAAGAAAATAAAATAGAATTTACTAATATAGTCGAGCGAGGGGGAATAAAAGTATTTCCGTTTATTGACCGAAAAAAAGATTTTTTATATATGTTTAAAGCTATGTTACCAAAAATTTATTACGAATATAGCGAGCAAAGATTAAAAGAAACCAAGTTTGAAACAACTATTTACGTAACTTGGCCGCAAACTGTTAGAGCTATATATGTTGCTATTGGTCAGCATTTATTTATTGGTATCAGCATTCCATTTAATCAAAGCGAAAATTTTTTAAGCGTTTATAAAAATTCTTTGATTGGTTTGGTTGGGGACGAAGATAGAATTTTAGAAAATAAAAATTTCTTATTAAGACCACTACTCACATTTAAAAAAAAATATGATTATGATGGTCCCGATCCTGATCCTATTCTTGATGATTACGACCACCATTTTGTAGAAGAGTATGGTGAATATTGGTACTATTTAGAAAGCTTTACAGAAGCAGCAATAGGTCTTGAGTATGGTTATATAGAAGATCCTGCTATTTACTTTAATCAAGGATATGAAAATAATGATGTACAGGGTCAAATTAATGAAGATAATGATGAACAGGGTCAACTTAATGAAGATAATGATGAACAGGGTCAAATTAATAGAGATAATATGCCGATTAATTCTTCTGAAACGTTTTTAGAAAAAGAGTCTGTTATTTGTTTTAACGCAAAGCCGAATATTATATTTTGCGAGTGTGGTCATATACCAATATGCGAAAATTGTGACTCAATAGGCAATACAGATAAATGCGTAATATGTAGAAAAAAGTCTTCAATAAAACGTAAACTAAATTTATAACTTTTTTAAAAGTTATAAATTGTTACAAACAATACTCAGAAAAGGAATTGCGAGGTCATCTTTGTCTCTATGTGGGGCGCGAAGTTCATTTTTACTCGCCGTGTCACGGCCTATCCAATTCTCATAAACCCATAAAAAATATTCTTCGTCTTCGTTAGAATCTATATCGAGTATATCTATAACATCTTCCCCGATAGAATATCGGATAGATACCATCATAAAAAATTCTCCGTATTCTTTTTTCGCTTTGCTCCATTCATAGTATACAGCGGGTTTTATACGGGTCAAAGCTCTGATATATTTAGCATCTGATGCCCGCAAAAAATACAATAATTTTCCGTCGTGAAAACTCGCTTTTCTATATGAACAAGCTAGTTTGTCTTCTAAAGTTTCTTTTACTACTAAATGGGAATTCATCGTTTTTAATATATATATATTTTTTTAAATAAAGTTTTTTCACAAAAAAAGCGTCATAATGGCAGAAAATAATAGTAATACAAACTCTGAAATAGTTTCAACCGAGCAAAAATTGCAGAGTATAGAATTAGAAATAAGAATGCTAGAAAGATCTAAAGATAAAATAGATCAAATCCTCCACGAAATATATTCGAAAGCCCGAGAAAAAAACATTGAACGGTACCGACTAGAAAGAGACCTCCGAAAAATATTACGACAAAGAGATCTACTACAAAGTCAAATATTAAGGTGTACGGATTATATTGAAGAAATGGAAAGAAAACACAATAGTTATTCGGAGCACAAAAGAGACTTAACAGAGCAAAGGTTAAATTTGGAAAAGCAACGTAATAGTTGTCTTCGGGAGTTAAAGGGAGAAGACCCGCGTAACTCAACGATTTTGGGAAAGTTAAACCTCAGTTATCAAAATCTAGTACAACTTTTATTCTGTGTTGAATGTGTCAGAGAGCCCGAATTTATTCTCGAAGAACCCGAACTCAGCGAATCTGAAGATAACGAATCTGAAGACGACGAACCTAAACGAGTAAAAAGATACAGAAACGAAATGTGTTGCGTATGCACGGAAAAAGAGTCTATTATACTTTACGTACCGTGCGGTCATGTTTGTATGTGTACGGAGTGTCACGAATGCAGCATAAATGCCCTATCTGCAGAAATGAAATATTGTTTTGGTGCAACGAAAGTGCTTAATAAAATATTTTTTTATTTTAAAATTTTTAGAATAAAAAAAAAATTGAATAAAATATTCTAGTACCTCGTTTAATGGTTGGGAAGAGATGGAAGAATTAAAACTTAAACTTTCTAATATTTACTGGAACAAGCTAACTTTTGCCAAGAAGGAATATAGCGTGAGCGGAACTTTATTTCCCCCGATAGATGCCCTTACTATTGCCCTAGGTTTAGAAAGAATGAAACCGGCGTTGTATTACGAATAGAGTCTGCACGGAAATGAAGAAGGTTCTATGCAAATATTTATGTATAGCCCGAAACTAGGTGTTATTATGAATGAAGTGGTTAATTTGTCTGAACGTTATATAAATGATGGTAATGATGATAGTGATGATGAAAGGACACGTTACTGTAGCGGTTTTTTTAGGTATTTAAACGAGCTGCAAAAACGATTTCCACCGCGTTTAAACGAGGATATTCTTTATTTAAACGCGCAATTTCCCAGGGAAGATTATTTTCATCGTATTTATGATACCCGTGATACTGTCTTTTGGGTGCCCGGTTTCCGGTGGTTTACTACTATTTTGGGGCAAACTCCCGATACACACGACGGTGCGACTATTCATCCGAGATATCTTATGATGGAAGATTTAAGAACCACCCCAATAGGCTATACCAGAAGTCGCCGCCAAGAAATAATTCCTATAATCGCGGAAAACGGTAGCAACACGTTTAGATCAGATAGTTGCGTAGTTTGCGTGGAAAATGAACCTACTATACTTTTTTGTAATTGTGGCCATATCCCATTGTGTAGACATTGTTTTTCGCGATCTAACTTTGATCAATGTCCTATATTTAGGACAAGCTGTAATGTTAAGAGAGAAATTTAAAAAATAAAATCTTTTTAATCAAATTTATAACTTTAAAAGTTATAAATTCTCGTTTATCTTATTTTATAATGACCCAAAGCTAATGTATTTATATTATCGTCTAATATAGATCTTTTATCGTCGCTATAGCTTAATGCTATTTTGTTTATTTTTTCTGTGTATATTTCGTGCCCTCGACTTCTTATTACGCACATATCTCTATACTGATCTTTTTTCGTGAATAAACAATCTTTATAATTCGCAAAATTTATTTCGTTTTTGACGACTGACTTTTTAATCCCCTTACATCTTTTATCCTCCTTATTATCCAAAGTTTTATAGGCATACATTTTTGCTTTTAACCCCACAAATTCTGTCATAATTTTACCTCCCAACTCATCTTTAAACTTTCCTATTACTTTTTTGTTCTCGCTATAATAACACGGATGATCAGTTGGATAGTTACTTGTGTCAAATATTTTAGGTATGTCGAGGAGAATATCTTCGTAAAGGTCATACGTTTCTATCTCGAGTATAAAACTATCTGTATCCGTATAACACAACTTAACTTTATCGGCATACTTTTTTTTTTAAATAATTATAATAAGTGTCATACATATGCGTTTTACTAATATCTAAAATGCTCATGCCTAAGTAAACGGGTTTATCATATTTTATTAGGGTTTTCTTCATGTGCAAAGCCACAAAAGTTTTATCAAATATAGTTGTATGATCATAGTTTGGTTTTGCCACCTGCTTTTTATAAAAATTAGATTGTGTGTCAGAAAGTAATTTTATATCCACTCTGTTTCTTACATTTTCCATTGTCTTACCAAAAACGGAATTGTTCATCAACTTAAAAAAATCTTTTTCGAAGTCATTTTCGGCCTTAGTTCTTAAGCCGTTGTTAAGATCAATGTAAGATTTTAAGCAAGTACTTTCTTTAAATTTAAATCCGCGGATAATCTTTTTTAACTTAACCAAGCCAACATACGTTTTTAAAGCTCGATAATGCAAAATATATCTTTCTTTGTTGTTTAAGTTGGGAATTATTTTTTTTTTTACCTTTTCTACCTTTAAAAGTTCCGGTGCCAAAGGAAAGTCGTTGTGAAAATCGTGCAATATTTCGGGATAATCTAATTCTACCTCTAAAATACAACCTTCTCCTTTTTTACCGCAATATTTTTCCCAATTTTTTAATTCGTATTCGGACATCCATTTAAAATCGTGTGTGGGCAAAGGCTCACTCATTGCTCCGGAGTAAAGACTATTTGCATCTACATACATTAAATACTTCGGAGGTGTACTCGTAACGTACGATTCTCCCATGTATTTATTATTCGCTTTTGAATATCTTGTCGCGCACATACTAACTCCACCTCTTAGCCCTCTTCTACCATTAAAAGCATGTCAGGTTCTGATAAAAGTTCTAACTTTACCTCGGTTGCCTTTAACGCGGCATCCCAAGCTAAACCCGTGGCAGTATAATACCAACTAGGGTCTAAGTCATAGATTTTGTGGCAAACATTTCTAAAGTTTTCATAAACATCGGCTAAAAGTAATACATCCGATTTGTTGTATAATTTTAAGTAATCTTCTAGCGTGCTCATATTAAATTCTTCCCAAACTTTTTTCGCGTGAGCATAGTCCTCATCAGTAATATGCTCTTTGTTTAAGCCGGATTAAAATTATTCCTTAGGCGGTAACTGCGTTTCTTTAAGCCTTATAAAAGAGTCTAAGTACTCGTAGGGAAAAACGCCTTTTTTCCTAACTAATGGTAACTCTTCTTCCGTAAAAAATTGCGATAAAATTTTTAACTGGTCTTTATTTAAATTACTTGAAAGAATATCTAAACTCGTACTCATAAACTTAAAGGTGTCAATAAATCTAAGTGTATGCCATATCGTTTTTTTTCTTACCGTCAGTAACTTCCTCACCAACGACAATGTCCTTACTAAAGCTAATGTACCTTTCCTCATTATTCGGGATGCAATTAATTCTACCGTAATGTTTACCGAGACTTTTAATAAAAAGATGAGCGTCATAACCACTAAGATTATGAAAGTACACGGGCGTAAAGTTGGGTGTTTTAGCTTCTAAGTTGCACGAACCCCCAACCGGACGGGGGGTAGAATACGCCGGCTGCCAGTCCTGCAGAGTGGTAAGACCCCACCAATGGACCCGCCTGTTTGCCGTGGGTGGAGACTCGTAAGCCGGAAAAGAGGGTCCTGGTAGTTGAGGGGAGCCCAGGGATCTCCAGCTCTTCAACACACTGCTTCGGCCTCAGCTTCGGTCTAAACGAGAGCCTAGATGGGCCCGGTCTAGCGCAATCGGCTGGTCGCTTTTAGATTTGGGCACGACTTTTCTTGTTCAAACTCGATTAAAGTCACTGTAATGTTTTTGAAAAATAATGATTGCAAGCATTTGAGAAGTTTTCTCAGTAGTGCACGTATTCTCTACAGCTCTTGCGTAGATTTGAATCAATTAAACATTGCTACCTTGTCCAACTTACTGTTTTAAGTTGTTTTACATGTTTTTAGTCCCTAGTCTAATGTAGGCTCATGGGCTAATTGGGTGGCGGGGATTCTGGGGTTGGGGCACCAGCTTCCATGGATATTCTCTGATTCCCAGGAATAGGCCATGCTTGCTGGAGGTCGCTCCTCTTTATCTATGTTGCCCAAGTATATCATCTGGGTAACCCTGGCATGGGGAGCTGGAATGCCGCTCCACTATACATGCCCCCTTGTTGGGCTCCATGGAGGGCGGGGGCCGTGGATGACGGAATTTATAAATTTAAACATGGAACAACAAACCAAAAAACGAACACGCGGCCAATTGGATATGGACTCGGACAACGAACAATCACCTTGTTTTCCTCGATTTTTAATCATTGAATCGACCAAAGCAGATCAACCTTTGACGAAACTGTCACCCTTCGTGATAGAGAAAGTTTTAGTTTCTCTAGCAGGATCGCCAAAGTCTGTCAAAAAGTTAAACTCTGGTTCACTTCTGGTTGAAGTCGAGAAATCGAAACATGCTCAGAACTTGTTGAAACTATCTCGCTTTTTTGAAATCCCTGCCAAATGTTACCCCCACACCTCTTTAAATACATCTAGGGGAATCATCCGATGTCCGGATCTTGCAGGTGTGACAGAAGAAGAAATAGTTTCCAATTTGGCAGACCAGAATGTAACTGCAGCTCGACGAATCACGGTTTTCAGAGATAATGTTAAAAGGAGTACTAACACCATTGTTTTGACATTCAACACCTCTATTCTACCAAAATGCCTCAAAGTCGGATATTTGAAAGTGCCTGTGGACGTATACATACCTAACCCGCTTCAGTGTTATGCATGTTTCAAGTACGGACACCATGAGAAAAAATGCAGGTTGCATGGAGGAGATGAACTCTGCAGACGTTGTGGGGATACTATAATCACCCATAACGAAAACATATGCACCAAGGATATGAAATGTGTAAACTGTGGTGAAAATCATCCCTCTACCTCTAGGTCATGTAAAATTTGGAAAAAGGAAAAAGAGATTGTTACAGTCAAATATAAAGAGGGCTTATCATTCCCTGAAGCCAGAAAGATTGTTGAAGCCCGTTACAATCTCTCCTTTTCCACCGTACTGAAATCTAATAAAACGAATTCGATCGAACTCAAAGATGCCCAAACTCAAACAATTGATACATCAACACAAACGAATACGCCACAGAACCAAACGCCTACAAATGTGAAACAATCTCAGAAACCTGTAGTGAACAAAAAACCAGAGAAAACTGCCCCTAAGAGTCCAACCAAATCTCCTAAAAAGGTCCTCTCAGACCGCCTCCCAAAGGGGTCTGATGACCAAATTCTTCAGCATAACCGCTTCCAGTGTCTCGATGATGAAGACATGGAGGCGGATGCTAATCATGCAGAACCATCAAATACAAATAAGCAAGGTCGCATTATCAAATTAAATAAGAAATGAATCAATACATACTTCCATTGTTCTATGGTATCTTTCTTACTCTGACTCTAGCAATGAATAATCATATTCTGCAATGGAATTGTCGTAGCATTAAAGCAAACCTCAAGGAATTGAACCTTTTAATCAATGAACAAAAACCAGTAGCAATTTGTTTACAGGAGACATTTCTTAAAGACTCCGACAAGTTGACTTTAAAGCACCACTCTTGTTACTTTAGACACAACAGTGGCAATTATAAAGCTTCAGGAGGTGTTGCCGTTCTTGTGAATAATGGTGTTCCTCACCATTTTGTTAAGCTTGAAACTACATTGCAAGCTGTCGCGGTAAACATTTCTCTAAACAAAACCTTTACTTTGTGTTCTGTGTATCTTCCACCAGGGTCGCCAATTGATGTCAAGAAACTTGATGATCTAATAGACCAATTGCCGAAGCCTTTTATTTTAATGGGAGATTTTAATTCCCACCATACTCTATGGGGATGTACAGACACGAATGACAAGGGTAAAATCATTGAAGAATTTGTTACGAAACACGACCTTGTTCTGCTCAATGATCAGTCTTCAACCTATCTTCATCCTGCTACTGGTTCATACTCCTCTTTAGACCTTACTGTATGTAGCCCTGGAATTTATCCAGACTTTAACTGGAAGGTTTGTGATGACCTTCATGGAAGTGATCACTTCCCGATCCAGATATCGGAAATAGGACCTTCTGTACAACAACGTCCAGAACGTTGGAAACTCCACCAGGCTAACTGGGAACAGTTCAAAGTCCACTGCGAACAATCAATTCATCCCAGTGCCTTTGATGCCTGCGAAAATCCTGCAGAGCTTTTCACTTCCTTACTTTATTCGGCTGCTGAAAAGTCAATTCCTCGGACATCGACAAATCCAAAGAATCCAAGCAAGCCATGGTTTAACGATGATTGCAAAAAGGCTATAGCTGAGCGAAAGTCTGTTCTCAGACAATTTAATCTGCGACCGACTCATGAAAATCTCTCAAAGTTCAAAATTGCACGTGCAAAAGCACGACGAACTATCAAACAAAGTAAACGTGCGTCTTGGCGACAGTACGTATCTAGATTAAATTCTAGATCGTCTGTCAAAAAGACATGGGATATGATTAGGAAAATTAATGGGAAAAGTTCCTCGTTAAACGTCGGGCACTTAAATTCGGATGATGGTGTTGTCACATCCAAAGCAGATATTGCTAATGTCTTGGCAGAAACTTTTGCAGAGAAGTCGTCTTCCTCAAACTATACGACTACATTTCGAAAATTCCAAGACATCAAAGAAAAAACTAAACTGAATTTCAAGTCAAATAATACAGAGCATTACAATAAGGATTTTACTTTCAAAGAACTCAAAAAAGCTCTGAAGAAATGCCATGATACTGCTGTTGGATGTGATGACATCCATTATCAGTTTTTAAAACATTTACCGTTTCGATCCCTTGAATGTTTACTGAGTATATTTAATCAAGTCTGGCATACTGGTACTCTTCCAGATTCCTGGAAGGAAGCAATAGTAATTCCCATACCAAAACCAGGTAAAGACTCTTCGAATCCTGCAAACTATCGTCCTATAGCCTTAACAAGTTGTATTTGCAAAACCATGGAAAGAATGGTTAATGACCGCCTTGTTTGGTTTCTAGAGAAAAACAAACTTATTGCTACCGCCCAGTGTGGCTTTCGTAAACAAAGAGGCACTCTTGACCACTTAGTTCGCTTCGAAACTTTTATTCGCGAAGCATTTATTAAAAAGGAACATGTTGTTTCTGTATTTTTCGACTTAGAGAGTGCATATGATACCACATGGAAGTATGGAATCATGAACGACCTCCATGATTTCGGTATAAGAGGTCGCCTTGCTTATTTCATTTCGGCATTTTTGAATGAACGTCAGTTTAGAGTCCGGGTAGGAAATACTTACTCCAACCCCCATGAACAGGAAATGGGCGTTCCCCAGGGAAGCATTCTTTCCGTTACACTCTTTAGTGTCAAAATAAACAATATTGTTAAGTCTGTTTGTCCTAGTGTGGAATGCTTTTTGTATGTTGACGACTTCTGCATTTGCTATAGGTCTAAGCATATGCATACCATTGAACGGCAGTTGCAACAAGTGTTAAACAACTTAGCCAAATGGTCAAGAGAAAATGGTTTTAAATTTTCAAAAACCAAGACCAAATGCATGCATTTCTGCCAGTCAAGAAAGTTTCATTTGGACCCAGAACTTTATTTAGATGATGTACAAATTGAAGTCGTCCCTGAATTCAAATTTTTAGGTCTTTTATTTGACTCTAAGCTGTCGTTTATTCCTCACATCAATTACCTTAGCAATAAATGCCAAAAAGCTCTTAATCTCTTACGTGTTGTCTCCAGTTTGAACTGGGGAGCCGACAAAAAAGTCCTTTTGAGACTTTACAGAACACTCGTCCGTTCAAAGTTAGATTACGGCTGCATTGTATATGGCTCAGCGCGGAAATCGTACCTTCGGAAATTGGATTCTATCCACAACCAAGGTTTACGCTTAGCACTTGGCGCCTTTAGAACATCTCCTATCAATAGTTTGTATGCAGAGGCAAATGAACCATCTTTAAATCTACGCAGGAAGAAACTTTCCTTGCAATATTACCTGAAATTGAAGTCAAATCCCGCAAACCCCACGCATAAAGCAGTATTTAAACCACTGTACAAGGATGAATTTCTCGAGAGAGAAAAAGTAATACCACCTTTTAGTTTGCGCTGCGAAGCGGATATGAATTGTCTTGATTGCGATCTGGAGGATGTAGCACAACATAAAATCTCTGAAGTTCCTTTATGGACTTCTAAAAGTCCAACCTACATATATAATCTTGCTTCAGACAAGAAAGCTACGACAGATCCTATGATATTCAAAAATAAATTCCTTGAAATAAAAGAACAATACTGCCTTCACGAAGAGATATATACTGATGGTTCTAAAGATGGAGACAAAGTTGCTGCAGCTGCCGTGCTCGATGGCGAGTTATATCAGTTTCGGCTTCCTAATAAATCTTCTATTTTTTCTGCGGAGTTAAAAGCAATCGACCTTGCTCTCAACCATATTCAACAAGACGCTTACTGGCGCTATATTATCTTTGTAGATTCTTTATCTGCCATGCAAGCACTTGAGGGTGAGAAAACAGACAACCCATTAATAGTTAGTCTCCTTGAAAAATTGTCCGAAATTTGTGAAAAAGCCGATATTGTTTTCTGTTGGCTCCCTAGCCATATTGGTATCAGTGGCAATGAAGAGGCAGATAAAGCTGCCAAGGAGGCATTGTCACTGGATGTTCTACCTTTTAAAGTTCCTGTTAATGATTTTAAACCATTGATAAATGTTTTTACCCGGAATGTTTGGCAGCAATCCTGGAATGACCCAGCTAACAAAGATAACAAGTTGTTTACAGTGAAGCCAGCTCTTGGCGAGTGGCTTCCAGGGTTGCGGACAAGTCGCCGTGAAGAAATTATCTTGGCCCGTCTTTGCATTGGTCATACATACATGACACACTCGTATCTCCTTAAGGGAGAAGAAGCACCCCAATGTATTCCCTGCAATACACCTCTTACTGTTAAACACATACTTGTAGACTGTATAGACCTTGCACCTACAAGAGACAGGTTTTTTCATGTTGACAGTATGAGCAATTTATTTGATACTGTAAAGTTGGAGTCTATTTTTGACTTTTTGAAAGAGGTAAATCTCTATAAAAAGATATGATTTTAGGTTCTATTGACCATCTGTATTTTTAGACTATATGTCACTAACGTCCTTTATTCTTTTAGTATTTACACGGCTGAGATTTTAAGTCTTGTAGTTTTACAGTTTGATCAATTAAACGTATTGCATTAGTTGTTAGTGCGCCCAATATGACCTTTGATGTCGACGGGCCTTAAAACTTCACTCATTCTTTATTCTAAGTTGCACGAATTATGCGCAGCACCCCGATATTTACCCGTAAAATGACAATGATCTCTTACTTTATCGTTCTCAAATTCTTTACTGCAAAACCAACAATGCGTTTGATTTTCATAATCCTCCTCTTCTTCCTCGCTCATATTAATAGGCTTTTTATTTCGGTAGTACTTTCGACAGATTTTTTCCGTGTCAGATATTACCCACTTTATAAAAACTTCCCCCGCATTTTCTCCGACATAACTTCTCGTAATAGGCGGGCAAACATTATCGTCAAAACATTTTATGAGATAGTAAAATCTACAGGGTATATGATGGTGTTGTTGTATAGTAAAACTATTTTCGGGGTTTAATTGGCACGTGTGTATAGGCATCAAAATGCTCTCAAAATCCGCGTATACAACAAAGGGAACCGGTAGTTTCCTATAATGGTTTTTAAAACTTAACACGACGCCTTTTTCCGGCATTTCTAATCTAATATTCTCATGTTTTTTTACAATATTGTACGTGTTTTTTTAAAAGTTCTTCGCTTCCAAAATGGTTTAAACACCGCTTACAAAATTTAATATTCCCGTTACAATTTTTCGTTACCTGACTTCTTACTAACCGATTGAAATTTTTTATGAGCGCATAGTGCATTTTTTCTCCGTCTTTAATATATAGTAGATCCGTGTGACTATATTTTTCAACGTCCGCGTTTCTAAGAGGATAAAATTTTTCATTCTCATAACCAAAAACGTTTACGCTAATTTCGGGATTTTGTTTCTCAAACTTATCTATGTCTTTAAACGAGACAGGGTAATCGATCCCATTCATGTTTAAATCGCGTTCCCTCGATTGTAAAAAATCGCTATCAATTCTTTCCGCGTTATTGTCTTTAGGATAAAGTTGCCTTAAAACGCACCATAAAAAACATTTATTATCGTTATTTTTCATATTAATAACGGCTTTTTTATTTTTAATCCAATCCGGTAAATCTAACCACCCACCGGGCCCCAAAGGTTCATAAACAACTGTGTGCAGTTCTAACACCACGATAGACGCAAAAACCCAACCACTTTCTCGTCTTTCAAACTTATCCATTTTTTCCGTAATTTCGTCCCACATGACAAGTAATATATCATTTACTTCTTCCCTATTTAAGTTTAAATGATGACTCGAGTGAAAAGCAAATTCTTGTTATATCTTATTAGGGTCCGTTATATAATAATATTTGCACCTAAGAACTAGTTTTACCTTTCTTTGTAGGTTTCTTCTAAGAGTGTCTTGAAGAAGCTCTTCTGTCGCGTAAAAAAAAATCATCGGGCAAATAACCTCTCCTTCCCTCTATTTTATATACTCTACTATAACCTCGAAATGCGGATTCTGCTAATTTAATATCGAACCAATCCCTAATAGGAGGAGGTTGCGGTGCTAAAGATACCTGAGCAGAAGGTCTGGCACGCAGCTTAATTCTCGACTGAGTTGGGGCTCTAACAATCGGTGTAGGCGGTGCTATGGATCTTCTTACGTGTAATCTAAAGTCATCCAACACTCGCGGAATGTCCGTAGAATCCACATTATTAACTAGCCAATTATTGAAATTAGTTATTCTTCTTTGTATAGGTCTAGGAACAATCGCGGAGTAGGCACTAGATGCGGCGTGCCTCGCTGCGGAGAATAAATTCGGAATATAACTCGACATTTTTTATAATACGATAAAAATAAGTTAAGATATTAATCAATTTTATTATGATTTTTTTTAATCATAATAAAATTATGGTATAGCTATTTTATATTTACCTTCCCATACTCTACCATTCCAATTAGTAACTGTTTGAGGACAACACTGAATAAATTTACTCGCTTTATAAATCGAGGGGAAATCGCGTATTTTCCCCGTTTTAATATCCTGCACGAGAACTTTTCTCGGATTTTTTTTAATATCTTTTAATCTATCGAACTAAGGATTTCTCGGTTTTTCTGTCGTAAGCGGCTTCTCTGGCCACAACCCATGCTCTCTCGCTAATCTAACCAATGTTTTTTTATCCATCCACGAATGAGCCCTTATATTATTTTTCTTAAGAATATCTTTTAAATCGGATTTGCTCATCATTTTTATTATTAAATAAAAATCTTAATACACTACACTCATTTTATTTCCATCAGACTGGAAGTTTATTACCCTGTCGCTAATAATAACGGCATATGCGCGTGTGTGTTCGGGTATATTACCACCAAAATTTGCCTTAACATGAATATCGGTTACGGAATATTTTATCCTTTCACTTTGTTTGCTAACATCGAACAAAAACAATGGATAAAGTTCTTTGTACTCTAAAGGAGTAAAGTTAGGATTTGACGCCAAATCATCCATGAGGAAAAACTTAGATCTAAACGCGGCAACATCGCCATACGCTCTGCTAAATTGTTGTTTGAGAAAAGAAAGTTTGTATTCTGTTCTAGGATATTTAAAAGAATTTAACGTAACGTGAATATCCGTAACTTGAACATGGTCAAATATGGCGGGATTTTGTAATTGGGCATTTAGTTTATCCGTTTGAAAACCGACAATAATGTAACGCGGAAACTCTGGCGCTGTTTTAACGGCGAGCCTCCAGGTAAATGAGAGTGCTCGAGGAACTGGCGCAGTATCGCATTGTATCATTCTATAATTAACCGGAAAGGCTTCTTTATTCTCGATATGTTTATAAAGTTGCAATTTGTACTGATCTGCGGGCAGCACGTGCGGCATATACCACGCTATTCTTTCCAGCACGACTTTACCCACTTCATGTTCAACAGGGGGTCCAGCTGCCCGAGCAGCTTTAAAAATAGCATCATTATTGTCGGCTTTTGTCAAGTAAAGAGTTTGCTTCATTCCGTACAAGACTTTATTGTAATCTTCGCAAAAACCAAAAATATGTTTTAATGGAACTTTAAATTCAAATGTACCCTTGGGGTTAGGTTTTTCAATAATGAGATCGTGTCTCGCTTTCCATCCCAAATTTTCATCTGCTGCCGAGGGCCTTGTATCCTTATACCACAAGTGGTTTAACCCCTTCGATCTAGAAAAATCATCATCATATTTTAACAATCCGAGCATAGTTGTGGCCCACCCTGGATGCGATATTCTTTCAATCTCTTCACCCGAAAGGTCGTATCTAATATTACTAAAAAGATACATTAGACCTTTGTTCGTTAAAGCAACATTGTCGTCATCCGCATATCTTGTCCCATCCGTACCCTTTATTAAATTGCCTTCTATAAGTAAATAGCTTTCGCTAGGAAGCGTAAAAATATCTTGAGTTTCGATGTTAATCGTAATATCTCCTCCGACATTGTTAAGATTATTAACGGCACCTACAATTGGTAGATACTCGAAGTATTCGTACTCTTCGATACTATCGTCATTAAAAGCCCTTTCAGTAATGTCTAAAATGCTCATTTTTTTTACGTTATAATAATTTTTAAGTTATTATAATATTTTACGTCGTTTTAATGCCGGCCCCGCTATTTAACTTTTTAACTAATTCTTGTATAGCAATTGGATCGTTACCACTTCCAGCTATTAAAGCGTTTGTCTCGCGAAACAGGCGTTGTTGCGGGCATATTATCGTACTTTTGTAAAATTTTCTTAGATTTTGGCGTTAAAGCCTTTTCAATTAACCTTTTTCCCGCATCTACGGAGACACTTTTTCCGGCCTCTAAAGCTTTTTTCGCTCCTTCCTTAGCGACACTCTTTCCCACATCAACGGCAGAGGACGCAATTTGTTTAGCTGTGCTGCTGCTTAAAAGTCTCGCGAAAAAAGTTAGCTAAGCTGTCAAAAATTCCAGCTCCGCCGTATCTATTTCTTCTCGTAAATCCTCGTTTCTTATAGACATACATATTTTATGATAGGGACATTATTTTTTTTATAGCTCTTATTATCGAAAACGCCTTGCCTTTTTAATTCGTCGCACACGCTAACCAGCTCGTTTCTCACACCCGTGTTACCCGCTGCTTTACTAGCCATAAGTAGGTCAAGTTTTTCTAGTAACGCGTTAGGGCCACTGGGGATAACAACTTTTTTAACGCCTGAACCAGTTTTTTTATGCTTATCCCAAATAGGTCCAACAATTTTTTTCCATTTTTGCGATCTAGAGGCTTTAGGATAGGGATTATTGGGATTATTGCCTTGGTGCATAGTATTAGTATAACCTAAAATAAAAGCATATGCTTCCTCATCTTAATCTTTAATTAAATCTACTTTTGGGTTTTTAGATGTAATAAGTAACGACAAGCCAGGTGTTTTATCAAATTTATATTTGCCAATAAAACTATTATTTTCATCAATGTTAACTGGTTTATCCCCCCAAAAAAGTTTATCATCTTTTTCATAAACACCAAAGGTAGTAT
The DNA here is from genome assembly GCA_945859785.2 of Tridacna gigas. Taxonomy (NCBI): domain Eukaryota; kingdom Metazoa; phylum Mollusca; class Bivalvia; order Cardiida; family Cardiidae; genus Tridacna; species Tridacna gigas. The sequence goes on along the minus strand of OX244040.2, from coordinate 57,190,899 downwards.
CATCGCCAGGAAAAACGGCCTTTTCCTCTTCTTCCTTTTCTTCTTTAGATGTTGATGGTGCTTCTGATAATTCTGTTAATGTTAGGCTTGTTGTCCCATAACTAGGAGGAAAGCTAAGAGGATAACCTTTTTGTTGCGGCAACCTTTGTGGCAATTGTTCGATACCCTCTTTAATAGGTCTAAGACCCTCCGTAATCTCCCTCGCGGTAGTTTTTTGCGTTTTTGTAATAGGTTTAAAAAACTCTGAAAGATCCGTTTGTAATTCTATTTTTCCCGTTTTTTTCGCGAATTCGTTAGCGCAAATATTTTTTTTTATCGCGAGAAATTCTTTTACTGTTTGTTCCCTTTTTGCTGGATCAACGATTTTTAAAAAAGACAATTTTTATTAGGATTATTTTTTTTAATAGTTTTTTAACGCAGTTTTTAACGCAGTTTTTTAACCCGTTTCGTAACTAAAACTACACGAAAACTTAATTTTAGGCTTCTTAATATTCCAACGGCCTACGATGATGTTTTTCAACCAGCCTCCGAAAGGACTCGCGCTGTTCTCTTCTCCCTCTCTCTATTAACGATTTTTCCGTTTCGCTCGTAATCTTTTTCTTAGATTTAGACCTAATTTCTTCCTTCATCTTCTTATATTTCTCTAATTCCTCCATGATCAGTTGGAACTCTTCGTCCGAAACTTTGTTGTCCGATAAAGCTTTCGAGATATGCGAAGATATAGTATTTAATTTTGTGTCGGCGATGGTTTTAATCTTCTCGTGTTTTTCCGCTTTAGTTGTCCATTGTCTAACGGCATATTTTCCGGCTATACTTAAAAAACCGGTAAAAATTGCGATACTTTCTATCGCTATAACTGCCAGCGCCGCAGCTATCGTTGATAACAAAGCCATTCCTCCACCCCCTGCGCCTATGGTAACCGTAATTAAAACGGTATCTAAGTTGTCTACTATTCTCGCGGCTCTAAAATATTTCTTACTTAAAGCTTCTCTCTTTACTACCTCGGCTTCTAAATCTTTTTGTATCTCGCTAATTTTATGCAGACGATAACCCTTTCCCTCATCAACTGGCGGAGCCGTGGGTAATACCGGATATTTATTTCCTTTCATCGCCATTTTTTATAAGCGAAATATTTTTTAAAGATGATAATAAACGTCGCATAAAAATTCGTTTTCTTTTATTTTTACCGTATCCTTCGAATTATTAGTAATAGTAATTAAACTATTTTCAACATCTTCGAGGCTAACCTCATTTTGTAAACTGTACTTCTTAAATCTTAAAGAATACGCTAATGAGGTTAAAATTACGCCTTTAGTTGACATAAAGCCTAAACCTAATTGCGCTGGAAGTACTTGCCCCGGAGTTAACGTATTTTTTTTTTTTTTTTGACTAAAGATTTTCTAAGTTACCGGATTTACTTTTATCGGAGGATGTTTTAAATTAGGAGCGGGTCTCCAATGGATCGTTTTCGGTTGAGAAATTCTCGATTTTACGCTAAATTTGCGAACATTCATCTTTTTTTATATTATAATATTAATTTATAATATACTTAAGGTATATTAGCAAAAGGACTATTAGGACCTAGAATAAGTCCTCTTCCATCATAAAACTTTCCGCCCTGTTTTAAATATAAACCATCGCCAACAGCAGACCCTAATCCTTTGCCTTTATAAGGTCCCAAGTAGAGACCTTTTCCATCAGTTTCTACCTGACAAACGCAGCCTCCTTTTTTAAGGTAAAGACCCGATCCCATAGCTTTTTGTACGCCTGATGACGCTAATCCCGAAAGGGCACCAATGCCTAATGCGGGTAAAACAGTCCTTGCTATGGCTGGCAAAGCACTAGCGGCTAAACTGGCTAACATTCCTAGAAAACCTCCCTCTATTTTCATATTGTGTTTAAGTTGTTTAGCAGTCATTCTTATTGTTACACCTTTACCTTTTTCGAAGGCTTTGGCTATTTTTTTCGCTTGCGACTGGGTAATGGCTAAAACATCATTACCTCGTAAATCTTCGAGGCCAAAACAAATACTCGTTTCGCAACCCCCTTTTTTAATAGCGGATTGAAGTTTTTGCTTTTGCCCCTTCGTTATATTAACTTCAATATTTATGTAACTCGCCATTTTTTATACGTTTTATTTTTTTATGCCTCTCTAATATGAAACCTAATCATTATATTTTCGCCTCTAAGATTTAGTAAAGTTCCATTTTGGTCCGTAATTTTTACCTCCATATTGTGTATATCGCTCGGCGTTATCGGTAAATATACTAAATTAAGCGGTGACTCGATTATCTTATATCCGGGCGCAACATTGGGGAAAAAAGAGTAAATTGTGTTTTGCATTAATCCGTTAACGTAGCTTCCCGAGATAATATTGACGCTAACGAGTACGGAATTTATACTGAGAATGTTTACTACATTCTCAGACTCATGAAATCCAGTTTCATATTTTGCGTGAGTAAAACCTAATACTTTGGAAATGGAGTTTGGATGGTTAAAATCTACTTGATAACCATCTTCGAGGGTAAGAATAGATTTTAGCGTATTTGTGTTCGCAGAAATGTTAATAGCTATTTCGTATTTTCTATCATATTCCAGTCGGATTGGGGGATTAAAACTCGTTGTAAAGCGCGTTTTGTTGTCGCTTACTATAATTTGAGAAGACATTTTGTGTCGCGTATTTTTAGCTATTTGCTTTAAAAGATCTTCCATTTTTTATAGTAAAAAATTTTTTTACAAAAATATATCTTTCATTAAAAAGATATTTTTTTAAATAAAACTAGCGTTTAACGTCTTCGGTAAAATTTTTTGCTAGATACTTGGTTAAACTTTGCCCTTACAATAGCTGGATTAGCTTTAGCAAGAGTTTGGTTTTCATCTTGCTCAAAAAGATAACTTATTTTTATTATTTCATTTAAATACGGCAACATTTCTTTATGCGTTTTCTATGTTTTTTGTTTTTTTATTTTATCTTCCTCTTCAGTTACAAAAATTTTTGCCCACTTACTCGCATTACACAATAATTCTGAAACACGTTTTTTTTTAAAAAAGTAGCGCACAATTCTTCTCCACTAATATCAGTTTCTTTAGCAAAAGACCGAAACTTTTTTTTTAGATCTAAAACGTCAATGACATTTTCAAAAATGCTTGCCGGGCAACGTTCGAACTTTACGAACGACAAAACCATGAGGCTTTTCTCATACTTTTTGGCAAAATTTTCTAAACTCTTCTTTGGGCATATCTTCGCTTACATGGTCGCTGTAAATATGATTAATGTTTTTCAGGTCTTGACGAAAAAGACAAATAAAATTAGCGTTTTCTCTAATAGTTTGCCTCGGTAACCTAAAATAATTTTGCGAAAGGTAAAAGCAGTCAACATTACTATGCCTCCCTCGAATATAGTAACACTCACACTTATTTTGCTTTTCTAAAAGTAAATCAATGAAGATCATTAAATTTTTGTTTTCCGATTTTAATTCTCTCGGGTCAGGCACATCCCCAGCAATTTCGAAGAAACTACACTTAATATCCGATTTATTTATTAGGGTTTTAATCCATTCCTCGATCAAAGCTGTGGGAGAAACATTAGAATCCTGTATTTCATCGTGAATGTTAAACAACCTTAAAATTGCCTCTTTCGGTAGTTTTTCTTCAATCCGGTCTTAGCAAAAGGTTTAGTAAAAGCGTAGTCTTACCACATCCTGATTTACCCACGATTAGTCCCCTAATGCTTTTAGGTAAAAAAGGGTTATTAAATCTCCTCGATACTACCTCGTTCCACGATAAATCTACAACATCCATTTTATATATATTAAAAAAAAAATTAACATATTAAAAAGGTCTATTGCGTTAAATGTAAAAAAATTACTGATACCAGTAACATAGAACATGTTGTTACTAAAAATGGAAGGAATACGGCGCGTGGTAAATGCGTCATGTGCGGAAGAACTAAAACAAATTTTGTTTTAAAAAAAAGGCGGCTCATTACTAAATAAGTTTATAAATAACTTACCCGTCGAAATGCATCTTCCCGGGCATAACTTTACTGGTCCGGTACTAAGTTAAATAAAAGACTCAATCCCGATTTAACGCCGAAGAAAGGAAGCGAGCCGATAAACCGGGTTGATAAAGCGGCCTACCATCACGATATCTGCTATCTTAAGCATAATGACACAGCTACCAGAAATGCTATTTGCGATAAAAACATGCTTAAAGAGTTAAAAGGAATCTACAACCCTTCTATCAAGGAAAGAATGGAACGGGGATTAGTTTCCTCGTTAATAGGCGCCAAGGCTAAATTTGGAATGGGAGTTAATAAAAAGAAAATTCAGCATGACGGCTTTATCGGAAGAGCTGCATAAGCCCGTAAGAAGAAAATTTAAGAAAAGGAGAGTTAGAGTAAACGGTATTGATAGGATATGGGCAGCGGATTTAGAAGACATGCAAGCATTTTCTAAATTTAATCGGGGTATAAAACATCTTCTCGCTGATACCGTTAAAAGATAAAACGGGAAAATCTGTCGCCGCGGCATTAAAGAGTATTTTTAAAGAGAGAAAGCCGGAAAAAATGTGGGTGGATAAGGGTAAAGAGTTTTATAACGAGGATGTTAAAAACTTGATAGAGTTGTATTCCACCAAAAATGAGGAAAAATCTAGCGTCGTTGAGAGATGGATTAGAACGATGAAAGAAAAAATGTGGAAATATTTTTCCGCTAATTCCACTAACATTTACATTAACGCGTTGCCGGATCTCGTTAAAGAATATAATAACGCGAAACATTCTTCTATTAAAATGACACCAGTAAATGCTAGTAAAAAGGTAAACGAAACCAAAGTTTGGAAAACTCTTTATCCCGATCGTCTCGAAGTAAGAGATATAGATCCTAAGTTTTCCGTAGGTGATAAAATAAGGATATCTAAAAAGAAAAAGACCTTTGAAAAGGGATATACCACAAGATGGACTGAAGAGGTTTTTACAGTTTCCGAGGTAAAACATTCGTCGCCCGTAACGTATAAAATTGTGGATCTTAACGGAGAAGAAATACGAGGCACTTTTTACGAACCCGAACTACAAAAAACTAGCCAGGAGTTGTTTAGGATAGAAAAGGTTATTAAAAAGGGTAAAAATAAATCATTAGTAAAATGGAAAGGTTATTCCGACGAGTTTAATTCGTGGGTTGACAACAAAGACATTAAAAATATTTCGGTATAAAAAAATGTCAGATATCGCGATTAAAAACGTAATTTTACCGAACAAACCGTTAAGCAACTTCGAACTAGAAGATGCCGCAAAAAGATTAAAGATACCTTCTTTTAGGGGCGTATTTTTACGAAACACTCTACCGAGAAAGTGTAGAAAAAAGGAATGCGGTATATTAAACCTAGATGACACGAGTGGGCCTGGCACACATTGGGTCGCTTGGTATAAAGACGGTAAACTAAAAATTTATTTTGACAGTTACGGCATAACGCCACCTATTGAACTAGAAGACTACTTGGTAAATCCGATATTTTACAATTCGGATCAATTACAACAACCGGGTCAAGTATTTTGCGGGCATTTATGCTTGTACGTTCTTAAAGAGTTAAGCTCGGGAAATAAATTTCAACGAGTTTTAAATAAACTTTTTTAGTTATAAAAAAGATGCCAGTTGATAAATTCGGAGGAATGGGCGATGTTAAATCGAGCGGTGATGGAGCGTCACTTACTTACATAAATAATAATTTTTTGAGTAAAGATGGAACAACGGAGGTTACCGGTTCTATAAATATGAACGGTAATACATTAACGAGGGTTAGTAATCCCGTAAATCCTCAAGACGTTGCGACTAAAAATTACGTCGATTCCAACGCGGGGTTATTCGACGAAAATGGGGGTTATCACATGGTAGGATATTTAAACATGGGATTTAATAAAATAAAAAACTTAGGTGATCCTACGGAGCCGAGCGAAGCCGTTACTAAAAAATATGTGGATGATAGTGACAGAGCGATAGTAAAACAACACGACGGTAGTTTTTCGGCCATCGCGAATATAAATATGCGAGATTACCAGTTGACAAATCTTTTGGATCCTGCTGAACTGCAAGACGCTGCAACAAAAAGATATGTGGATTCCGCTAATCAAGCTTTTGTTTACGGCTCCGGAGGTTATATAGCGACAGCTGACATTTCTATGGGAGGACGAAGAATTACTAATATTGGAACTCCTTTAGAACACCAGCAAGCCGCAAATAAATTTTACGTAGATAGCACAGTTTTAGCGGCCACCGCGGGAGAAAAAGCTTTAACGAAAAACCCGGACGGTTCTTTTTCCGTGAATGGACAGATAGATATGAAAGGAAATAGAATTACAAACTTGCCAGAACCTGCTGATTGGGATGACCCTGTGACGAGGTCTTTTCTCTCCAGACAGATGTTAACATTCTTAGGTCAAACTAAGCGAGAGAGAGAGCTAATTAAGCCTATAATAACCGTTTATGCCGAAGAAAAAGGAAGTTTAGGAGACGGCAATTACGAGTTTTCTTTCGGTAATGGAAGCTATGGGCCTGATCACGGATTAGGAGGGTATTGTATGACGTGTCCGGGTAGAATTATAAGAGGGTCTTTATTGGCCGTAAAAAATTCCGATATTCTAGTAAGCGAGGCAAAAGTTAACATAGTCGTAAACGGGATCGAACTGGTTGATTACTCTATAATAAAAAAGCATAATGAAGGCTGCAGTTGCGTAGTTTTTTCGCGGCCTCTAGAATTAAAACAATGCGACGTTATAAACTTTATAACAAGCTCAAATAACCCTAACGCAAAAAACGCTTATTTGACGATACTTATAGAACTCGATTTATAAATATATATTAAATATTTTTGTTTTTTATTATAAAATGGAAAAGAAACTAAAAGAGATTGTTGGAATCGATGTCTTTTTTAAAGATCCTCTAGAAATTTTATTATGGGGCATACAGGCTTACTGCGCAAAACTTATTAAATACAAATCTTTGTTTAGTAACAACAATCTTTGCGAATATTACGAAAATAAGGTTCGCGACATACATGGACTTTTAATAAGTCAGTGTAGATATTTTTTCGAGGATTATTATAGAGAAAAGATAGATAATATTTATTCTAAAGCGGCCGAATTTTTACCAGAGGCAGTTGAGAAGACCGTGGAGACTGTAAAGACTGTGAAGAAGACTGTGGAGACTGTGGAGGAAACGGATGAAGAGTCTTAAAAATTTTATAACTTTTTTAGAAAGTTATAAATTTATTCTTCTTCATTTTTAGTGTCACTTTCATCATCGGAACCTAGCGTTACTTTTGAAGGAGTTGAAGAGGAGTTTTCATCCTTTTTAATAGGTTTAACATTCTTTTTAATGATAGCAACGTCAGAAAGATTTGTTCGTATTTTAAGTGTGGATGAATTAATAAACATATCCGCTATATCTATATAAGCAACTACTTTGCATTTTATTTTTTCGAGAGAACGAGGATCTTTTACTTTTTCAATCTCTCCTTTTTTAATTCTTTCATAAAAATTAGTGCTTATAACGCACTTTGTAGGTTTACCAGTTTCGTCATAAGTTTTATCTTGCTTTAGTTTTGGGTAAAAAAGATTATCTTTAATAATTTTTAAATCTTCAAAATTATTATTGTGATTCTTCTTTTTTACGGCCTTTTTTGGCGCTTCTTCTCGTAAAAATTTCGAAATACTATCTAATGTTTCTTTAAACTCGGTTTCTTTTTTGTTCGGATTTTCTTCATCGTAAAAAGATCGCAAAGACATAAAGTAATCCGGTGATTTGGCTGCATACTCTTGAACTCCGTAAGAAAACAGAGCTGGAGAACGTAGCCGTAAACCTCTTATTTCCCCATCGGAATACTCATATTCGATCTTCATTGTCTGAAAATTGTAATTTTTATTTATTTTGCCATCGCAAAGTCTTAACTTTTCTATATCGAAGTCTTGAAACTTTACATAATTATTTTCCGCCATTTTTCCCACTTTTTATACAAAGATTTTTTTTCTTAAATCAAATTTTTTTCTTCATAAAAAAAAAAAAAAAAAAAAAAAAAAAAAAAAAAAAAATTGTTTTAAAATAAAAATCCACATAAAGACGAAGACGACCTTGCAATTCCTTTTCTGAATATTTATATTCGTAAAAAATATTTAACCCTTTACTGGGTTAAATATTTAAAAAGTTATATTTTTCGTTTTATATTGTTGTATGTTCTACAAACTGGACATCTCATTGAAAAATCTGCTTCGTTACACTTTTCGCACAAACAAATATGCCCACAATCAACAAAATGTATATTCGGAATATTTTCCAAACATATTACGCACTCTTCAGAAGTAAATATGATTTTACCATTAATTTCGTTAGGTTCGTCTTCTTCAAAATTTCCATCTCTAAAAAATAATAATAAAGCAACCCTTCTATCTTTCATAAGTAATGAAAATAATTTTTAAGTATTATCATCATCTTGGCTAAAAATACTAAATGAAAAAAAAATCCAACATAAGAGGTATCCCTTCTCATGTATCTGTTTCATTTACTCTACAAATATCCACTGTAAAAAACTTTTGTGTTTCTAGCTTTTTCTTTACTGATAAAATAGTATATGGTTTTTTTTATTCTACTTAACATCCTATCTATGCTTGTAAAGTTAGCTCTATCAAATACTATTGCTACTATTTTTTGATTTGGTAAAGGCATACCAGCCACAACGTTAATTGGTTTGTCTTTTAAACATCTGCTAATTTTTTTCCTGGCTTCTTTTTTGATACTATTCAACACGCTCATTTTTACAATATATTGTAAAGAAAATCTTTTAATTATCAAATTTTTTTATATTAAAAAAAATTTTGAAAATAAGAAATTTAAACTAGAATTTTTTTTTTTTTTTTTTTTTAATTATTTTATTTTTATTATTATTATTATTATTATTTTAATTTTTTTAAAAAAATATTTTTTTTTTTTAAATTTATAACTCGCGAGTTATAAATTTTACTAACCCGGGGACCTTCGGGGTGAGATAAGGAGGCTAGAATTCGCGAATCAACGGGATGGAACGATTCCGATCTTCGAAAAAAAAAAAAATTTATGCGGTTGGAAAATACCGTAATCGTGAATGAGAAATTTTGTGAACTAGAAACTTGCGAATGATAAATTTTGCGAGCTAGAGATTTTGCGGGTGTGGTTGGAAAATAGCATAATCCGCGGGTGAGAGATTTTGTGAGTTAAAAGCCTGCGGGTGAGAGATTTTGTGAGCTAGAAGCCTTTGCGCACGTGAGAGCCGATGATGCGCAACATACATAATATACTCTACTTGCGTAAAAGGAACAGCTGTCAATTCAACACGAGGCAAAGCCGTCTTTTGATCAGAGCCAGTGTCTCACAATCCGAAGTTCTAAAGGTTCTAACAAAGAAGACATTCATCGTAGGGCAGAAGCTTTGATGACGAATTGTGGGGGATCAAGTTTTCTCCCAGCTGGCCAGACAGTACAAACGGCCAAGCAAACAGAAGCGATCCGTCATGAAAACATTAGTATGTAAAAAAATGAAATGCGAGTCCCAAGTTACAAGAGCATGTCTTGGATTACCTGAATCGTGTGCCCAACTCAGACTTATAGTCCTTCAGTTGTAGTCCAACATTTCTAAAGTTCAAGTTTAGCTGAAGTTAAGACATGTAACATTGTTTGTAATGAAGTTTTACGCCGTTTTAACAGCTTAGTGACATCACTGCAATCAGTGAACCTATGCATGCGTTTCATAGATTTCTCACAACAGTACTGACCCATCTTTCTTTCTAGGCTACTAACTACTTATCCAACATGCATCATATTGGTGGTTAAACAACTCATTAGACTGACTCATGTTCATTTACTTATAGGCCCTTCTTTTTGTGTTAGCTTTGAGGAGTCCTGCGTGGCTCAGTGGTAAAGTGTAGGACTCGTAACCTGGAGGCCCCGGGTTCGAGCCTCGCTGGATCTGCTGGATTTTTCGTGGGAGTGTCCTTGGGCAAGACACTTCAGAGCCCCAGCCTAGTACTGGTGAAACCCAGGAAATACATGAATATGTGAGCTGTCGCCGTGATATGACTGAAATATTGTCGAAAGCGGCGTAAAACACCATTCAATCAATCAATCAATTGTGTTAGCTTTGATTCGTCATACTGGTCAGATTTGCGATATAAACAATAAATATGCATCAGATATTTAATAATCACAAATAAGACTTCTGATGAAAAGTATTTTCCTCATTTCAAAGGCTTAGGTAAATCACCGCAAGATCAGTTTGCATTAACCGGGTATCATACCCGCAAACTCCAGGTAACAAATCATTATTTACACAATTTTCTTGGCGGATGGGCCGAGGTACTAAAAGTCTTCAAATCTGCTTACCCTGACAGACACAGGCTCTTTGCTCCATACAGTTTCCAAGGTTTATGGCTGTCACATTAAACAAGACGGTATTGTTAAAGCTGTCGAAAATAGACAGTCTTGCGGAACCACACCTTGACATTCCGGGTAGATACTGGCCTTTGAATTAAAATGAATTGTGAATTATTCCAAGATTGATTTGCAAACCTTACACTTTTTAACGAATTCCAATGAAATTGCGAAGACAGATACTAATAAATGTCGTCTGTAAAGAACTTCGTGCTACATTTACTTATACGCCATTCTTTTTGCATTGGTTTTGATTTTGTCGTAATAGCCCTAGTTCGACGAATATTGTCATCGAAATATCGATAAACTTTTATGGATTTGCTATATGAAGCAAAATATACACAAGTTGATTAATAATTAAGAATCAGACCACTGATGAAAAGTAATTTCCTCAATTCAAGAGCATGCGTATAACATTACGAAGAAAGAATTGATGATGATGATGATGATGCTATTGATGTTGATGGTAATAAAGATGGTGTTGAAAAAATGATGATGAAGAATAAGAATAAGAATAAGAAGATAATGATCAAGGTACCATTACTTGTATCATTAGTTCTGTTTGATACAGCGACGTAGTCTGCAGTCCACACTGTAAAATTTATTTTATTTGAAAAGTTGGTCTCAATTATTTCTTCGCCTGTGAGCGGTCTCCCTCCTTTATCAAGGCAGGTTGTCATGGCGTCTTTCCATCCAGACAGGATTGTACAAAATACCTCTGAAATAACTAAAGGTCTAAATATAAGTTAGCCTCTTTGAAAAGAGGGTTAATGCTTTTGCAAAAAGTATCGACCGATGTTAGACTGCGTAGTGCACACAGGCTAACCTTTGTCAAAACTTGTTGCTAGTGGTCATTTTGTGGGTGTTAAGATTCACTCTGTTGTTAAACACAATTAATTTTATAATTTATGCTTTGTATAATGCATTGCAGTATATATATAATAATTGTGAAGAAAAGGTACTTTGCAAGTTTTGTTTTTTTTCCTCGTTTGTATCTTGCTTAACGCCATTTTCAACATTGTTGGCACGGTCGATTCTCCTATTTATGATTTCTTCCAGTTTTTTTTTTTTTTTTTTTTTTTTTTTTTTTAACAGAACTTCTGGCATAACTCTTCCAAGCAGCCACTTTCCCACAAATTATCGTCGAAACATTGATCCTATTCCAATGACAATTATCAATTTTCGGAAAGAAATTAGCCGGGCTGGAGATTAGAACCAGCAATCCCTGGTTTCAAGTCCTGCCCTGTATGACTCGGCACTGTGTTACTCGTTTAAGCGTTTAAGGACATATGCCACAGTTTTTTCCTACTGACAGTTTGTTTCATTTTCGCCCAGATGTTAATATAATGCATATTACTGAGTAACTAACTGTTTGCACAGAAATAGTGATTTCTAATATCTTGTTTAAAAAAGTATATCCAGCGCGGCATTTCTTTTTAGAGATAAGGTGCATTTTTAAGACTTATTGAGAAAATGAATTACCCCCCCCCCCCCATTTATAACAAGAGTTTATTTCGGCGTGATTTGGCATCCCAATCAGTTATAAATCTCCCATTTTTCTTCTAAAAATATATTTTTACTGACATAGTAACCCGGTGGAATATAATAGAGTTTACAAAAAGGAAGCATGCGCTAATCGATGAGCAGAGGAAACTACAGCATATGTCCTTAAAACCTGACACATTTTCAGACTCATCCAAATTAAGAGCAAAAACAGAATACATATTAAAACTGGCTAATATGTTGTAGTGTCTCTATGAACGAGTTGAACATGCTGTGGGTAAATGGGAAAATGCCGGTTGTCAGCATTTTCTCCTTTTCCAACAATGCTGTCAAAGCCTTATTCCTCAGGGTTGTTAAAACAGGGGGTTTAAAAAGCTTTATTCGTTTTTGTTGCGTTAAGTCTAGTGCCCGAAGTCCACACTAAGAACGAAGAAGCAAAGGAAAATGTGAATTTCGGCGTTTTCGGAATCGAATTAGACGGACAATAAAACCACCCTTTTCCCACCCTATCAAAGGATAAATTTCCCAAATTGAGCCACATTTACATTATCGTCCGGTTTCAATTTGCATAAGTCCACATTTTTTTATCGTCTGGTAAAGAGCCAAAGCCGCGAGAGCTGACAACACATTGATGACGTATGAAAACGGATTTCGGCGTTGGCGGAACTGGGCTGTTAAAAGTCGTTTGAAAGTGGAGGATACCTTGCCTGGGAACGCATCCCATGTGGCTCTTTATCCGTCAGGTTTGACGGTCAGTCCTGTAATAATCCTGGCCCATTTGTGAATGCCTTTCATAGTATGAAACAGTTTCATGATACGTTTGGTTTTAAATCTCATACAGATAATAATTTTGTGTCTAATGTGTTGGATAAGGCAAAAAGGAAGCTTGCAAAGGATATCCTATGCTCGACCAGGACTAATCCCATTGCATCATGGGTAGACATAGCATATGACTTTTGATATTTTGCATAAAGTGTATACTGGGCATTAGTTTTAAAGAAATTTTATGAATCAAAAAGCTACTTGCAATTGTTTGATAGAATTTAAAGAGTGTTTAAAAAGTTCAGAGACATTAAATGTGAAAAGAAATGACTTTTTGATAGTTACAATGTCATATGTATTTTCATTGCACCCAGTAAATCTGATAAATTCATAGAGGGTGTTTTGGTTCATATTGCTAGAACATGAACAGTCTTATGTCCGCAGACGTATCTCAGGTGGGCTAAGATAAAGGTTGAGTCTAAAAAGTACTTATAAGCGATACCAAAAAAGGATTATCATTTCAGGAAAAGTAATAAGCTATCGTCGTAAAGACTACATGTAAAGCAATTTTCCGAACAATGAAACCTTTAGTTGAAGATGTTGATAAATTTGTTTGCAGTTTTTGCGAGTTGGCGGTGCATCCGCTGCAGCTAACAATGGCACCCCTGGCAGACTCTTTAAATGTCATGGTAGAAGGCTTAGTGAGTCCGCCAAGGATGGCTATATCAACAGTTCTGTTGAAGAACATTAAGAATTTCTGAATTTTTGGGATTATTGGCCCTTTATTCTAGCCAATGTGTTTTTGTTCACATATTATGGACTAAAAAATTTATAGGCCCGTATTTTGGCTTCAATCGTCCCAACTGTTATACCAAAAATGTTTCGGAGTTGTACATATTGTGAGAAGAGTATGGGTTTGCAAGGGAAAGGTAATTTTCAGCGTTTTGAGGTAACGAATCAGACGAAAATTAATCTTTCTTGCAAAAGTCTTAGCTCGATAGGTGGTGCACGAGTACAGTATAACGCACAAATCGACTGCGATTATGCGTACTTTTGATTTTTGTTCTTGATTTAATGTCGTCTGTTATGTCTTCAGTTTGACACCAAAGCACGGTGCATCGAGAGTAAAGGCTTGGCTGCCTTTAGAACTGCTGGCGGGGTGCCATTCCTTGTCATGGCGGTTGCCATATTGCGCTTAAGAGTACCAGATTGTCGTGAGTCAAAGCATGGCTGCCTTTAGAATTGCTTGGGCTGTGTCAGTCCCTGTCATGGCGATAAATGTAGGTCATTGCCATAGGATTAATTCCTCCCTCATCGCTAATAATTTTTTCCACGATACTTTTGTGGGATAGCAGCCTGTGGAAGAATATTGTTCGAGGTCCTGGTAACAGAAACTGCTCGAGAGCATTGCAAGGTGCAGTGGTCGCAGCGATAGAACTGAAATTATGTTGATAACGGCATTACACAACATAAATCAATCAATCCTCGTCATGGCGCTGTCATACTGTGCTGAAGAGTACCAGAGAGTCGTGAGTCAAAGCGTGGCTGCCTTTAGAACTGCTGGTGAGGTGTTGATTCTCGTCAGTGAGCTTGCCATATTGCATTTTAGAGTGTTTTTACGTTGTTTATAGTGCTTGCAGTGTTGATTTTTAGAAAGAAACCATTTCGGTATAGCTCTCACTTGACCCTTTATTATCAGTTTACATTATCGTTTGTATTTGGGATCACAGTTTTAAAATCACATAATGGACGAGATAATTTATAAATCTCATTCGATAATGTTTATAATCTCGTCACGGTACGTAATTGTAAACCTGTATTCAAAAACAAAAGTGATAATGAAAGGTTTGTCAAGTGAGAGTTATAGTATGGTGTATTTCAGTGTTGATTTATATTGTGCGGTTGTATAAAGTCGGTCAACGGTTCAAACTATTATACCAAAAAATATGTCAGTTTTGTTTTTATTGTAAGAGAAATGTGAGTTTGCAAGCGATTTTGTTTCTTTTCTTCATCTTTTTTAAATACATACTATGTCTGCCTTTTTTAGAGCAATAGTTTGCGTTGCAATTTTAGAAATATGATGTATTATTCGCTGAAATATAATTACAAGAATGGCTTCGAAAATACTATGCTCAAATATGGGTTCTCAAGACTAATTACTGTCCAACTTTTTACCAAATAATCAAGCATTCGTACAGCCCCGAAATAGAAACCTTCACAAAACTAGTGGTGTGAAGAGAAGTATGGTTCTGCTTATTTAAAACAGTTTATAGAATAAATATGTAAAGCTTTAAAATAGTGCAATTACAAGAGAGATAACCTTTATACGTTAGAATTGTTTAGAAGCTGCCCCCCCTTTGCTAATTTGTGCTAAATTTGTATATTAGCACATAGAAAGAGAAATAAAGAAAATCATCAAGTTTCACTGCTAGATGCTATCATCTTTAAACCAACCTGTATACATTTGTATCAATGTTAAATATTATCGTCCACAAACGCTTTCACTTTCGAAGAGTCCACATTCCGTCGTTTGAGAAAGGGTTAATAAATTAGACATGCTCTGTGCGAAGGGAGATAACTGCATCTGCTATTGGTCAATTCTTTGCATGTCAAAGGACGCCCCTCCCCCATGGTTTAGTCTGTTGTCAAACAGAATGGATTTTATGCAGCCATAGTCATATGTCGGCTTGCTTAATGAATCACAGAGATGCATTTAATCCTCTTTCGCTGCTAATATATAAGCCATCCCCGTGATGCATGATACCAAACACATCACGTTAACCCTTATCCTGCGTAACAAGTTAAATGAAACTTTCAGGCTGATAGCATAACCAGAAAAATGTTATTTCAAATTTCTTTTTCGGACAAAAATTTCTTTATATCGGACAGTGTAGATACAGGATCAGACTGCACGTTCTGTGCAGTCTGATCTTGATCTACACTGTCCGCAAAAGGTCAGTGAGTCGCGCTTAGCAGCCTAAGGGTTAATATTGATCCATAAAGTCTATCTTTGTATCACAGCAAACCAAAGAATGAGGTACAGTGTTCCTTCAAAACCCTTAACGCACAATGCCGCCTTTTAACGACCCTGGGAAAGAAGCCTTTTGAAAACACTGTAAGAAAAGGAGAAAATGCTGGTAACCACATGTTCCCCTTTTCCTACAATATTTTCTACCTCATTAAGGGAAAAGTGTACCATTTGAGCCACATTGAAATTGTCGTCTGAAAATGCTTTCAATTTGGACAAGGCTAAAACTTTGTCGTCTGGTAAAGAGTTAACGTGCAGAAAAGTTACCAAAAGCAAAGTTTCAAATCAGGTCCCTGGTCGATACTAAATGCATTAAGCTCCCCTTTCACGGAGTATGGCTCATATAGTAGTATACATGGTTACGATATATTTCTCCGATTGTAACAATGTTTACAAAAGCAGTCTGCTAGCAGACACAAAGTCTCTTCTGCAGGCAGCATTTAGCCGAAGAATCCATTATTGGACATTCATTATTGAAACCATTCTGAGACACTAGGCTTTAGCAAACATCGCTGTAGAACGAAAAACGTTGAGATGAACCTGCATTTTTTACCGTGCTATTTATCCTTTCAAATACAAATGAACCATGCTCTGTGAGAAGGGGGCTAAATGCATCTGCAAAAAGTATCGACTCAGGTCAGCATGAGCAGTTCGCGCAGACCGACGTCGGCCGAAACTTTTCGCTATTGGTCAAATTTCTGCATATAAAGATCCAGGGGCCAGTCTACGTAACGATTCAGATGAGTGTTAAAAAAAGTGGTTTTTTATAATATAGATTCATAATTATGAGATGACTTGCTCGGTATCATGCATCACGGAGACGCATTAAGCCCCCTTTTACTAGAGCATGACTCAGATCTATTTATATCAGCTATATAAAAACAATTGTCTGCGAAGTCTTTCAGATCTGACAAGCATGGTGAATGTTGACTGGTTAACAATTAAACCTTAGGCTTCTTAGTTAGACTCAAGTACCTTTGCGGACAGCGTAGATCCAGCATTAGAATGTACAGAACGTGCAGTCAGATCTTTGATCTACAATGTTGGATAAGAGATATGCCCCCACCCCAACACCCCCTCACAAGAAAAAAAAAAAAAAAAAAAAAAGATGAATTTCGACATGGCTATGTTTCGGTTTTTACCCTCAGCTTGAAAGTCTCATTTTACTTATCTATTTAGTAGGTTGAAGTAACAATAGCTTCAAAAAAGTAAACAAAACAGGTGTTGAAATACATTTAATTTTAAATCATATCATTCAAAAGTATGAGTAGTGTATAATATGTATGTTGAGGCTTATAATCCCGTTTTTTTTATTTTCGATAAAAATAAAATCCCGTTTTTTTATTTTCGATAAAAAAAAAAAAAAAAAAAAAAAAAAAAAAAAAAAAATCTAAAACCCCTGATTTAGCGAACTCTTATCCGCGCGTGCCCCATCGTAAATTAGTAAAATTTAAAACTTTTGCGAAAGTTATAAATTTAAAAAAAATTTGAAATTCCCTGAATTTTTTTCCAGCTAAAAGCGTGGTATAAAAATGAGCGTACTAAAGAATTTAGAAAGTAGTTTTATTTCGCATCTAGTTAAAACGCTAGAAGATAAAATTTATTTCATGAAATGAAAATATGGTTCAGAAGCGGTGTTTTTTCCTCCGGTTGAATGCAAAAACGGTTGTTTACCGTTACTTCGATTTAAGTCAGTTTTTTACTACGAACATAGTAAAACGGACGAAATTTTAGATAATGTATACTTGGTTTTAATTTTTCGAGATCGTATATATTACGAAGATATAACAGAAGAGAATACATACGATGTTATAGCGCAAAAATATTCGAAACGGGTATATAAAGAAAATGAGTGTTTTTATTTTAATATGTTTTATAATGTTGCTGTCTACTCCAATGATCACATAAGTCCTCAGGAAAATAGAGAACTTTATTCTGATCTTTCCATTTATAAATGCGATGAAGAAGATATAACAGATTTAAAAAGAAGATGGGAGGTTGGCCCTTTTTATTATAAGGATAAGTATGGGGGTACAATATGTAAAAACGGTATCTCAACATTTCGAGAAGAAGAATGCGTTATTTGCAAAGACGCGATACCGAATATGATGTTTTGTAATTGTGGACATATAGTCGTATGCGAGAAGTGCGATAGTACGGGTAATTTAAGAAAATGCCCTTTGTGTAAAATGCTGATTCAAATAAAACGTAAATTAGAAACGAGGTTCCGGCGAAAAAAAAAAAAAAACAGTTAATGGAAGAACCTTTGGGAGGTCTTAATAACATTAATAATATGGTTTTTATTGGCTTATTTTTGGATTTCTAACGTTTAATATCCCCGCATAAACTAAAAATTTATAACTTCGCGAAAGTTATAAATTTAAAAAAACGAGATTAAGTCTCTTAAGAATATCGGTAAAATTTCAATTTTTTTCTTTTTTTATCGATAAAAAAAATTGAAATTCCCAAATTTTTTTTACGCTAAAGCGGGGTATAAAAAACATGAGCGTATTAAGGACGAATTTAAATAAAGAGTTCATTTTACATCTAGTTAGAACGTTAGAGGCTAAAGTTTATTTCGGCCGACGAAAATATCGTCAGGGGGGTTTAATAGCGTTTCCTCCGTTCGAATTTAAAAACCTTGATTTAGCGTTACTTCGATTAAAACCGGCTGTTTACTACGAAATTAGTAAAGCGGGCACGTTAGCTAATAGAATGACGCTAGTTATTAATTTAGGCTACGAGTTGTTTACGGAGCCTTTAAGTAAAAGGAAAACATACGACGATATAGCGTTTAAATATTTAACGCGGGAAAACGTAGAAAATGGTCGTATATTTTTGAGTATTATACTCCACGGCATCGCATTTTCTCCCGACGCTTTCCCGCATTCTTGGGAAGATGGAGACTTCGATATCTTTAGAAGATGGGGTGATCCTCCTGCTGTAGTAGATGAAGAGGATGAAAGTATATGGGGCGATTATCCTCCTATAGAAGAATTGGAAAGTATACGGGACGTACAAGAAGATCTGGAAATAAAAAACGGCATCTTAACATTTCGAGAAGAAGAATGCGTTATTTGCAAAGACGTGATACCGAATATATTATTTTGTAATTGCGGACATATAGCTGTATGCCCGGGGTGCCATAATACGACTAATTTAAGAAAATGTCCTTTGTGTAAAACAAAGTGCGAGATAAAACGAAAGTTATAAATATATATTTTTTACAAAAAATATATATTTTATCTTTTTAAAGTTAATAGAAGTTTTTTTCTCTTTCTAAAACGAGTGTTTTCTTCTTTTAGTTTACTTATCATCATTTTTAACGTTTTAATACCTTCATTATTTTCCGCGATTTTTTCGTTATAATGCGATTCTGGATCCGTCATTGTTAGCGATTCTTTTTTATTTATTTTTAAAAAAATCATTTAATCTTTTAAGTTATTTATGTGTAAAAAAGATGGATGATATGATCAAAGAACTTAAAAGGTTAGAAACTTTTAAAAAAAGCGTATGATGAAGAAATGTCTTACATTATAGATTACGCATTCTCTAATAGCTCATTTGATTTTGATAAGGCAATGAAAACAATCTTAACTCCTTATAAAAAAATCGAGATAGATATAGCGAATTTAAAAATCGAGATCAGAAAATTTGCTTCTTAGGATATTTTTTCCTATATAAAATCGAGAAATAATGTCCGATAAATTATTTAGTAAAGTTAATAAAAAAAACGGGCGCGAATTAGAAGACGTCGTATCCGAAATAACGAGTTTAACTATCGAGTTGTGAAAATATACCGACGATAATTTAAAATTTGTCCGAGAAATTTTATTTCGTATCTCTAAAATCGTCGGTCCTTTTTGGTTTCATATTCCTAATTCGATCCTCGAAAATGCTTGTTACGAAATTTTGTGTATCTTTACGGCTATTAGGAACTATCTTTGTTTTTATGAGGAAAATGGGGAAATTATACGGGAATCGCCTACTAATTACGCGGTAGATACGCTCGAAGAATTATGCGATGTTACAGCGGGTCAAATCAGGGGGATCATTATTAGAATACGCGGGGAATGGAGAAATATTAAAAATGAAACTATTCGAGAAAAAGTTCGTAAGGATGTCGATTACGCTATTTACGTCTTAGTTGAACTTATTACCGATCTAAAAGAAGGGAGAAAGAAAATAGCTAGTTTATACGGAAGGGATTAAAAAAAATTATAACTTAAGTTTCAGTTATAAATTTATCACGATTTTTTATAAGGAGGTACGTAGTCCTTAAGCGAAATTGCGGGGCGTTCTTTTATCACGATCTTATCTTTTATCCTAAATACTGTATCTAAAAACCATTTTATCGTCGGATCCTGATATTTTTCGTGGACTCCGGAAAATATGACTCGCCCCGAACTAAATACGGTTATAGCGTCATATTTTTCGGTTAGCTTAAGCGCAGCTCGTGAGATTAAGTCGCGAAACTTTTCGTAGGTTATTTCTTCTTTTAAACTTATGACATTATCTTTCCTACTTATATCGAACGCATAAACCGGCATGTCATTTACGGATTCTATAGGTTTAATAAACCGAGCCCCTTTAAAACACGCGTCTATCATAAGGTTATGTTCTTTATTTTCTAAGAAGTATTTTTCTAGTTTTTCTCCGTTAACTGGAAACCCTAAATTAAAGACGACATTTCTCATTACCGAAACCAGGTAGACCATTAGGTTATTATGTAAAGAACATGACGGAGTTTTCTCGAGTACGGCCCATAAAAAGACTAAGCCTTTTTCGCAATGATCGTAACTTTTACACCCCGTAATCTGTATTACTCCGTTTTTAAGGAGCTTCAGGTTGATCTTTTTCTTATCGAAGAAAAAGGAAAACGAAATACAATTAGAAAAATTTTTCGGTTTACTTTTTTTCATACCTTTTTCCCCTACTTCTTTTCCTTTGTAGATCGCGTATATTAACTCCTTAGTTAGAGTTATTTCGCCGAACAGCTTTTCTAAGTTAAGATCGTCCATGCTCGTGTAAGCTAAAAATGTTTGGGTAGAAACTTTTACGTCCATCACGTTTTTTTAAAAATTGATTTTTTAAAAACATTTTTTTAACTTATAAATTGTCAAGAAATGGCGGATAATGAAATTATAAAGTTTGAAAATTTCGATATAAAAAAGCTAAGGCTTTGCGAATGTAAATATAATACACAACTTAAGTTTAAAACGATGGAAATTAAATACGAGTATCCTGATAAGGAAGAGAGAGGTTTACGATTACGTTCTCCCGCTCTGTTTTCTTACGGAGTTGCGCAGTATAAGAATAATTCGTACGACTACTATATGTCTTTGAAATCCTTTTACGATAAAGAAAATCCGACGGAAAAAGAAGTCGAGTTTAGAAAAACGATAGATAGTATTTCGAAATTTTTACGAGAAGAATGGGAGAGAAGAAAGAAGAATAAAAATAGTTCTTCCGAAGATTTGGAAATTATTAAAGACGATATTTTTTTTCCGAGATTAAAAGTAAGAAAAAATTACTATAAAGGAGAGCTTAATGAGTGCGTAATAAAAACTATTTTTTACGGAAAAGGTGAAAAAGGAGGAGATGGAATAGTAAAACTCGTAGATTTAGATCCTTTAGACTACAAAGAAGTAAAATGCAAAGTAGTCGCTTATATAGATATAGATGATATTTTTTGTAATTCATCCACACTTAAAGTACGAACGTCTATTTCCGACGTTATTATCATTAAAAAGGACGTTCCTTCTCCTCCTAAATGTGAAAAATCTCGTACTCTTAAGTCGGAAGTAAAGCTAGGTTCCGACGACGAACAATAAATTTATAACTTTTTAGTTATAAATTGTAGTCTCGTATT
The DNA here is from genome assembly GCA_945859785.2 of Tridacna gigas. Taxonomy (NCBI): domain Eukaryota; kingdom Metazoa; phylum Mollusca; class Bivalvia; order Cardiida; family Cardiidae; genus Tridacna; species Tridacna gigas. The sequence goes on along the minus strand of OX244040.2, from coordinate 57,169,284 downwards.
TCGATAGGCGGTCTTATACCGTAACTATTGAAATAATTTTTTCTCTTGCCGTCTTTATACCAGGAGACCCAATGCCTACCGGGTCCGCTCGAATCATCGAGGTTTAATATACCGCATTCTTTTTTTCTACGCTTTCTAGGTAGATCGTCTCGCGTAAATACGCCCCTAAAAGAAGGTAACTTTAGTTTTTTCGCGGCGTCCTCTAGTTCGAAGTTACTTAACGGTTTATTAGGTAAAATTACGTTTTTAATCGCGATATCCGACATTTTTTTAAACTTAAATATTTTTAATGTTTTCGTTGTCGACCCAAGAATTAAACTCGTCCGAATACCCTTTCCATTTTACCAAAGACTTCTTTTTTCCCTTTTTAATAACCTTTTCTATCCTAAACGACTCTTGACTAGTTTTTTGTAGTTCGGGTTCGTAGAAGGTACCCACTATTTCTTCTCCATTAAGATCCTTAATTTTATACGTTACGGGCGACGTACGTTTTACCTCGGAAATCGTAAAAACCTCTTTGGTCCATCTCGTGGTATATCCCTTTTCGAAGGTCTTTTTCTTTTTAGATATCCTTACTTTATCGCCTACGGAAAACTTAGGATTTATATCCATTATTTTATGACCTTCGGGATAAAGAGTTTTCCAAACCGCGTTTTCGTTTACCTTTTTACTAGCGTTTACCGGCGACATTTTAATAGAAGAATGTTTCGCGTTATTATATTCTTTAACGAGATCGGGTAACGCGTTAATGTAAACGTTGATGGAATTAGCGGAAAAATATTTCCACATTTTTTCTTTCATTGTTCTAATCCACCTCTCAACGACGCTAGATTTTTCCTCATTTTCGGTAGAATACAATTCTATCAGGTCTTTAACGTTCTCGTTATAAAACTCTTTACCCTTATCTACCCACATTTTTTCCAGTTTTCTCTCTTTAAAAATACTCTTTAATGCCTCAGTGACGGATTTTCCCGTTTTATCTTTTAACGGTATTAACCAACCGTACTTGGAAAAGATATCGATGACGGCGAGAAGATATTTTTTTCGATTAAATTTAGAAAATGTCCGCATGTCTACTAAATCGGCGGCCCATATCCTATCGATACCGTTTACTAAGACTCTCCTTTTCTTAAATTTTCTTCTTACGGGTTTATGCAATTCTTCCGATAAACTCGTCATGACGAATTTTTTTTTTTTTTATTAACCCCCATTCCGAATCTTTTCTTCGCTCCAATCAGATTACCAACGACTGATCGCTCTATTTTTTCCCTAAGCGTAGGATTATAGATCCCCTTTAATTCCGTTAACATATTAGCGTCGCAAATAGAATTTCTGGTAGCCGTGTCATCGTATTTAAGGTAACAAACATCGTGGTGATACGCCGCCTTATCGACGCGGTTTATCGGTTTACTCCATTCCTTCGGCGTTAAATCCTCGTTGAGTCTTTTATTTAACTTAGTACTGGGACCGGTAAAGTTATGTCTGGGAAGATGCATTTCGACGGGTAAGTTATTTATAAACTTATTTAGTAATGATCCACCTTTTTTCTTTTAATGAAATTAGTTTTAGTTGTTCTGCATTCGTCGCATTTACCGCGCGCCATATTTCTTTCATTTTTAGTAACGACGTGTTCCACGTTACTGGTATTAGTAAATTTTTTACATTTAACGCAATACGTATACATTTTTTATAAGTTTAAATTTTTTTAATTTAAGTAAAATGGATATCGTGAATTTATCATGGAACGATATGGTATCGAAGAGGCATAACAATTCTATTTTACCTAAAAGCATTAGGGGAATAATCGTCGGTAAATTGGGTTGCGGTAAGACTACGCTTTTAATAAACCTTTTGATAAGACCGGGATGGCTCGACTACAATAATTTAGTGGTTTTCGGGAGAAGTCTTTTTCAACCCGAATATCGCTAACTTAAAAAAGCCTTCAAAGAAAAATTACCGAAAGAGGCGATTTTACAGTTATTTAACGCGTGAGATTTAGTTCAAAGCGAAAACGTTTCTCCCGCATCTTTGATCGAAGAGTGGTCTAAAACCTTAGCAAATAAATCGGATATAAGATGCAGTTTCTCCGAACATACCGAAGATGTACCTGACCCGAGAGAGTTAAAATCGGAAGACAAAAATTTAATGATCTTCGACGATTTACTTTTAGAAAAACAAAATAAGTGCGAGTGTTACTACGTTCCAGGAAGACATAGTAATGTCGATTGTTTTTACCTTTCGTAAAACTATTTTAGGTTACCTAGACAAACTATTAGAGAAAACGCGAATTTTATTTGCCTTTTTCCTCAAGACAAGAAAAACGTTAATCATATTTACAGCGACCACGTAAGCGAAGATATGTCTAAAGAAGAGTTTAGGAATTTTTGTAAAAAAGTATGGGACAAGCCTCACGGTTTTATCGTTATCGATTTAACGAGTAAAAAAGATGAAGGAAAATACAGAGACGGCCTCGATAACTTTTATATTCCGAGTCAATAGACAAAAATATATCTTTTTAACTAAAGATATATTTTTTTACTATAAAAAATGGAAGATCTTTTAAAACAGATAGCCGAAAATACGCGACATAAATTATCTTATCAAATTATAGTAAGCGACGACAAAACGCTGTTTACAACGAATTTTAATCCTCCGATCCTGCTGGAATACGAAAGAAAATACAAAATAGCTTTAGTAAACCTTGAAACGTATTACTCTTTTCCTAACATTAGCGATTCGAACAACATATTTATTTATTCCCCCGACAGCGGCGTTTCTTGGTTTAAAATAGAAATACCCGTAGGAAGTTACGACCTTATAGACATTAACGATACCATTCATCAGGAAATGAGAAAAAAAGGTCACGTTGATTTAGTTAACGATAATTACCCTATTAATATTTCCGCGAACACGAATATGCTAAAATCTATTCTTACCCTAGAAAACGGTTATGAAGTAGATTTTAATCATCCGAATTCCATTTCCAAAGTATTAGGTTTTACTCGCGCGAAATACGAAAATGGTTTTCACGAGTCCGAAAACGTAGTAAATATTCTCAGTATAAATTCCGTGCTCGTTAACATTAATATTATATCGGGAAGCTACGTTAACGGATTAATGCAAAACACGATTTTCTCTTTTTTCCCAAATGTCGCGCCGGGATATAAGATAATCGAGTCTCCGCTTAATTTAGTGTATTTGCCGATAACGTTACGCGATATACACAATATGGAAGTAAAAATTACGGATCAAGATGGGAATTTACTAAATCTTAGAGGCGAAAATATAACGATTAGATTTCATATTAGAGAAGCGTAAAAAATAAAACGCGTTTAAAAATAAAAAAACGTATAAAAAAATATGACTAGTTACGTGAACGTTAAAGTTAATATATCAGATGGCCAAAAGCAAAAACTTAAATCCGCTATTAAAAAAGGAGGTTGCCAAACGAGTATTCGTTTAGCGCGAGAAGATTTAAACGGTAATGACGTTTTAGCCGTTACCTCGTCTCAAGCGAAAAAAATAGCGAAAGCTTTCGAAAAAGGTACCGGAGTAACGATTAGAATGTCCGCTAACCAACTTAAACATAATGCTAAAATAGAAGGAGGTTTTCTCGGAATGTTAGCGGGTTTAGCCGCTAGCGCTTTACCGGCCATAGCCAAAACCGTTTTACCCGCGTTAGGAGTCGGCGCTCTTTTGGGTTTAGCGTCAACGGGAGTACAAAAAGCTATGGGATCGTGTCTTTACCTTAAAAAAGGAGGTTGCCTTTGCCGAGTAGAAACTGACGGAAAAGGTCTTTATTTAAGTCCGTATAAAGGTAAAGGATTAAAATCCGCCGGTGACGGTTTATATTTAAAACAGGGAGGAAAAATTTATGACGGAAAAGGTCTTATTCTAGGCCCTAATAGTCCTTTCGCTAATATTCCCATTTTAGGAACTATATTATAAAGTTTATATTATAAATTTATATTTATAATATAAAAAAGATGAACGTCCACAAATTTAGCATAAAATCGAAAATTTATCGACCGAAAACGATCCATTGGCTACTTTATCCTAAATTAAAATATCCCCCGATAAAAGTAGACCCGTTAACTTGGAAAATCTTTAGTCAAAAAGAAATTACTTTAACTCCGGGGCAAGTAATTCACGTGGGATTAGGTTTAGGCTTTAAGTCGACTAAAGGCGTAATTCTAACCTCTTTAGATTATCATCTAAGATACGAGGAATGTAGTTTACAAAACGAGATTAGCTTCGGAGATGTCGCTAACATTTTAGTCGCTATTACTAATAATTCGAAGAAACCGGTAAAAATAAAAGAAAACGAATTTTTATGCTTCGTTCATTATCGTTATTAAAAAAATTTCGCTCATTAAAAAATGGAGATGAAAGAGATTAATATATATCCTAAATTACCCACAGCTCCTTCGGTTGATGATGAGGGGCAGGGTTATCGTTTGCATAAAATTAACGAGATACAAAACCTTTTAGAAGGCGAAGTCGCGAAAAGAGAAGCTTTAAGTAAGAAATATTTTAGAGCCGCGAAAATAGTAGATAATATAGATACCATTTTAATCGTGCTTACCACAGCCGGAGGGGTAGGTGGTATAGGTTTGTTAACTACGGTAGTCGCGATACCCGCGGTTATAGCGTTAGAAGGTTTCGCGGGTCTTTGCGGTTTTTTAAGTTTAGTCGGAAAATATACCGTTAGAAATTCAACGACGAAAGCGGAAAAACACGAAAAGATTAAAACCATACTAAATTAAATACTATATCGAGTCACGTCTCGAAAGCTTTATCGGATAATAAAGTCACGGACGAAGAGTTTCAACAGATTATGGAGGAATTAGAGAAGTATAAGAAGATGAAGGAAGAAATTAGGTCTAAATCCAAGAAAAAGATATTGAGCGAAACGGAGGTGTCGTTAATAAAAAAATTTAAAAAAGAATAGGACGAGTCCTTTCGGAAGTTGGTTGAAAAAAATCGTGGTGGGGCGTTGGAATATTAAAAAACCTAAAATTAAGTTTTCGTGCAGTTTTAGTTACGAAACGGGTTAAAAAAATAATTCTATTAAAAAAAATGTCTTTTTTAAAAATCGCTGATTCCGTACAAAGGGAACGAGTCATAAAAGAATTTCTCGCGATAAAAAAAAAATATTCGCGCTAACGAATTAGCGGAAAAAACGGGTAAAATAGAATTGCGGGAGGATCTTTCAGAGCTATTTAAACCCGTTATGGAAACGCAAAGAGAAACGCAAAAAGAAACGCAATGGAGAATTACGGAGGGTCTTAGACCTATTAAAAAGAGCCTTAAACCTATTAAGGGTCTTAAAGATATTAAAACGGCTATTGAACAATTACCCCAAAGGTTACCGCAACAAGAAATAGGTTATCCTCTTAGTATGGCTCCTACTTCTGGTTATAGGACAGCGAGCCCAACATTAACGGAATTTACGGAAGAGCCATCAACATCGGAAGAAAAAACGGATTTACAAAAAAAAAATAGATAATGATATCTCAACTAATCCCGACACCATATTTGGTATTCATAAAAAAATTTGGAAAATTTTATATAGGCAACACGCCAGTTAAAATAACTAAAGAAAACGAAATTATTATTGATGATAAAAACGTTTTTCAACTAACACCCGGTTTAAGAAATCTTATTTCTTATAGAGGGCATAACCCCGACTCTTATACAGCGAATGATTTTTCAACATATGGTATAATTTTAAAATTAACTGGTGTTATGCATAACAACGATGACTTTACTAATCCCTATTTTAAATGGAAAGATATAGATGAAAGTTTACGGGAAAAAGCTAAAATTATTAAAGAAGATATTTGGGAGCCGTACACTAAATCAGAATTTTATAAAAAAAACGTACCAAAAATTTTACGTGGTAAAGGCGTTAAAAAAGTTGTTATCCCCGGTGACCCTAACGCGTTACTAGAAAAACTCGACTTACTTATGGCTAGTAAAGCGGCTGGTAATACGGGCTTAAGAAACGAGTTGGTAAGCGTGTGCGACGAATTAAAAAGACAAGGCATTTTCGATAATAAAAGCTATAAAAAAATAATGTCCTTATTATAAAATATGTACGTCTATAAGAAACGAGGATTTACTAGAAGGAATAGATACAGCGGAGCCGGAATTTTTGACAGCTTAGCTAACTTTTTAGCGAGACTTTTAAGTAGTAGCGCGGCTAAACAAATCGCGTCTTCCGCGGTTGATGTAGGAAAGAGCGTCGCTAAGGAAGGAGTGAAAAAAGCTTTAGAAACAGGAAAAAGCGCCGCGGTGGTGCGGGAAAAAGGTTAATCGAAAAGGCTTTAACGCCGAAATCTAAGAAAATTTTGAAAAAGTATGGCGCTATACCCTCGCCGACAACGTCCGCGACTTCGCGAAACGTAAACGCTTTAATAGATGGAAGCGGTAACGATCCGATCGCGATACAAGAATTAGTTAAAAAAATTAAATAGCGGTGCCGGGATTAAAACGACGTAAAAAGTTATAATAATTTAAAAATTATTACAACCTAATAAAAATGAGCATTTTAGACATTACTGAAACGCCTTTTAAAGACGATAGTATCGAAGAGTATGAATACTTCGAGTATTTACCAATTGTAGGCGCCGTTAATAATCTTAACAATAACGGAGGAGATATTACGATTACCATCGAAACTCAAGATATTTTTATGCATCCTAGCGAAAGTTATTTACTTATAGAAGGTGAATTAACAAAAAATGATGGTACAAGATATGTGCGAGATGACAATATTGCTTTAATAAACAACGGTTTAATGTATCTTTTTAGTAATATTAGGTACGACCTTTCTGGTAAAGAGATCGAAAGAATAGCGCACCCGGGGTGGGCTACCACGATACTAGGATTGTTAAAATATGACGGCGATTTTTCTAAATCGCGGGGGTTGAATCAGTTATGGTATAAGGATACGGCACCCCTGATTAATGATAATAGTGGCTGGACGGTAAGACAAAATCTCCTTATTAATAATATTGGAAATGATAATGACAAGGGTAAATTTAGTTTTAGAGTGCCGTTAAAACATATTTTTGGTTTTTGCGAAGATTATGATAAAGTTTTATATGGAATGAAGCAAACTCTTTACTTGACAAGAACCGGCGATAATGATGCTATTTTAAGACAAAATGCCCTTGATGCTGGTAAGGTTACCTTGACTAAAATGGCGTGGTACATGCCGCACGTGTTACCAATGGATAAGTTTAAAATGGAACTTTATAAACATATTCAGAACAAAGGAACCTTTCCGGTTAATTATAGAATGATACAATGGATGTTACATACTATGGATGTTACTCGAGCATTATCATTTACTTGGAGGCTCGCGGTTAAAACATCACCGGAGTTTCCACGTTACATTATCGTCGGTTTTCAACAAGGTAAAAAAAATTGCAAAATTCAATCCCGCTATATTCGACCACTTAAAAGTTACAGATATTCACGTTACGTTAAATTCTTTTAAATATCCGAGAACGGACTACAAACTTTCTTTTACCCAACAACAATTTAGTAGAGCGTACGGTGATGCTGCCATGTTTAGATCTAAATTTTTTCTTATGGATGATTTAGCGTCAAATCCTAATTTTACTCCTTTAGAGTACAAAAACCTTTATCCGCTGTTTTTGTTCGATGTTAGTAAACAAAGCGAAAGGTTAAAATATTCCGTAACCGATATTCACGTTAAAGCAAGTTTTGCTGACACTTATAATCCAGCAGATGGAGTGTGTAGAGCGTATGCCGTTATTATTAGCGACAGGGTAATAAACTTCCAGTCCGACGGAAATAAAATGAGCGTAGTGTATTAAAATTTTATTACGAAAATCGTAATAAAATTGAATAATATTTTTAGTTTTTTTCGCGTATAAAAAAATGGCGAGTTATATTTCGAATTTATTCTCCGCAATTACTAGACCTTTACGAAGACAAATAACTAATTTCAATAATTGGTTAGTTAATACCGTAAATCCTTCAGATATCCCTCAAGTACTGAATGACTTAAGATTACACGTAAGAAGATCCATAGTACCACCTACACCGGTTGTTAGAGCACCAACTCAGTCGAGAATTAGGTTACACGCTAGACCTTCCGCTCGGGTACCTTTAGTACCAAGACCACCTCCTATTAGAGAACGGTTTAATATTAGTCTAAAACAATCGGCGTTTCGGGGATATAGTAGAGTACATAAAATAGATGGAAAAAGGGGTTATTTACCGGAAGAATTTTTTAACGAAACGGAAGAGTCTATTCGAGGCATTCTTAGAAGTAACCTAGGAAAAAAGGTAAAACTAGTTATTACGAGTAAATATTATTATATAACGGACCCCGATAGGGAAGAAAAAGAATTTGCTTTTCACTCGAATCATCATTTAAACTTAAATAGGGAAGAAGTAAATGATATATTACGAGATATGATTAACGAAATTAAGAACAAAATGGATAAGTTTGAACGAGAAGGCAGTGGATGGGCTTTTGTATCTATAGTGTCGTTAGAACTGCACACAGTCGTTTACGAACCTTTGGGGGCTAATGGGCGGTTAGATTTACCGGATTGGATAAAAAATAAAAAGGCCGTTATTAATATAAAAAACAAGGATAATAAATGTTTTCCATGGTGCGTTTTAAGAGCGTTATATTCTAAAGTTAATAACCCGGAAATAATTGATAGGGATTTACGATCGAGAGAAGGCAGCCTAAACATGGATGGGATCGAATATTCCGTCTCAATTAAAGATATAAATAAGTTTGAGAAACAAAATCCGGAAATTAGCGTCAATGTTTTTGGTTACGACGAAGATAAAAAAAAATTATCCTCTTAGGAACACGAGCTTCGAAAAAAGCAATCACGTGGACTTGTTGTATATTAAAGAGGGTGAAAAAACGCACTACGCTCTCATAAAAAACTTTAATCGGTTACTAAGAAGCCAGGTAACGAGTCATATCGGAAATATTAAATTTTGTAAGCGGTGTTTAAACCATTTTGGAAACGAAGATCTTTTAGGAAAACACCGAAAATTTTGTAACGATCACGAAAGCGTTAGATTAGAGATGCCGGAAAAGGGTACCGTGATAAGTTTTAAAAATCATTATAGAAAGCTACCGGTTCCCTTCGTTGTGTACGCCGATTTTGAGAGTATTTTGGAACCTATACATACTTGCGAATTAAACCCGGAAAATAGTTTTACTATAAAACAACATCATCACGTTCCTTGTAGTTTTTACTATCTCGTGAAATGTTTCGACGATAATGTTTGCCCGCCTATTACGAGAAGTTATGTCGGAAAAGATGCGGGGGAAAAGTTTATAGAACGGTTAATATCCGACGCGCGAGAAATTTACCGAAGGTATTACCGCGATAAAAAGCCTATTATCATGACTAATGAAGAAGAAACGGATTACCAAAATCGAACGCATTGTTGGTTTTGTGACAAAGAATTCGATAACGATAAAGTAAGAGATCATTGTCATTTTACGGGTAAATATAGGGGTGCCGCGCATAATTCGTGTAACTTACGAGCGAGAACGACAGACTTTATCCCCGTGTATTTTCATAACCTTAGCGGTTATGACGCTCACCTTTTTATTAAAAGTCTCGGTAAACATTACGGTAAAATTAATTGCATCCCGAATAACGAGGAAAAATACATCAGTTTTAGTAAGGATATTCTCGTTGACGAGGTAAAAGAAGAAAATAAGATATGGCATAAACTTAGATTTATCGATACCTTTAAGTTTATGAGTACTAGTTTAGATAAACTTTCGCGCAATTTAAATGAAGACCGAGTAAAAATTTTATCGCATTTTTTTACGAAAGAAGAGTTATCGTTAGTTAGAAAAAAAGGAATTTTTCCGTACGAATACTTAGACTCTTTTAAGAGGCTTAGAGAAACGCAGTTACCGCCTAAGGAAGCATTTTACTCCGGTTTAAACGGGAAAGGTGTTAGCGATGAGGACTACGCTCACGCGAGAAATGTTTGGGAAACTTTTAACGCGAGTACGCTAGAAGATTACTTAAAATTATACAACAAAACGGACGTATTACTTTTAGCCGTGTTTACGAAAACTTTAGAAACCTTCGTCACGAGAACTACGACTTAGACCCTAGTTGGTATTACACCGCTCCTGGTTTAGCTTGGGACGCCGCGTTAAAGATAAGCGAGGTAGAGTTAGAACTTTTATCGGAAACTGACATGCTTTTAATGGTAGAAAATGGGTTAAGAGGCGGAATTAGCGTGTGTACAACGAGATACTCGAAAGCGAATAATAAATACATGGAAGATCAATACGTGACGAGCGAACCTTCGAAGTATTTAATATACGTAGACGCAAATAGTCTTTACTCCGGAGCAATGAGCGAACCTTTGCCTACGCATAATTTTAAATGGATGACGGAAAACGAATTAAAAGATTGGGAAAAATATTGCGGTAAAAAAGGAGAAGGTTGTATCTTAGAGGTAGAATTGGAATACCCTAAATCATTACACGATTTTCACAACGACTTTCCTTTAGCGCCAGAACATTTAAAAGTAGGAAAGGTAAAAAAATTAATTCCCAATTTATACGATAAAGAAAAATATGTTTTGCATTATCGAGCTTTAAAAACGTATATTGACTTAGGCCTTAAATTAAAAAACGTTACCCGAGGATTTAAATTTAAAGAAAGTAATTGGCTTAAATCTTACATCGATCTTAACAACGGTTTGAGAACTAAAGCCAAAAATGCTAAACATGACTTCGAAAAAGATTTTTTTAAGTTGATGAATAATTCCGTTTTTGGTAAGACGATGGAAAATGTAAGGAACAGAGTAGATATACAATTAATTTCTACCGATAAATCTTATTTTTATAAAAAGCAGGTAGCGAAACCGAATTACGATCATACGACTATATTTAACGAAAATTTAGTACCTTTACACATGAAGAAAACCTTAATAAAATATGACAAGCCCGTTTACTCGGGTATGAGTATTTTAGATATCAGTAAAACGCATATGTATAACGCTTATTATAATTATTTTAAGAAAAGGTATAACGATAAAGTTAAATTATGTTATACGGGTACCGATAGTTTTATTCTCGAAATAGAAACGTATGACCTTTACGAAGATATTCGTCCGGACATACCTAAAATATTTGACACGAGTAACTATCCGGCTGATCATCCGTGTTATTACGTCGAAAACGAGAATGTAATAGGAAAGTTTAAAGACGAATTGGGAGGTAAAATTATGACGGAATTTGTGGGATTAAAAGCAAAAATGTACGCTTATAAAACCTCGGATAATAAGGAAGATAAAAGGTGTAAGGGTATTGAAAAGTCGGTTGTTAAAAACGAATTACATTTCGCGAATTATAAAGATTGTTTATTCACGAAAAAAATCCAACATAGGAAAATGCATGTACTAAGGAGCCATGGACACGAAATGTACACGGAAAAGATAAACAAAATAGCGTTAAGTCACGACGATGATAAAAGAGTTATATTGAAGGATAATATAAACACTCTAGCCCAGGGACATCATAGGATTTAAAGAACGTAAATTTATAACTCCGCGAGTTATAAATTTTTTTATAAAAGATTACTTACGTTTATATTGTCTCCAACCTCTTTTGTTAAGATGATCAGATTTATTCCTTTTAATAAAAGAAAGACCTTTAGTATAATAATATTTTCTTTCCGAATCTTTAAAAAATTTATTAAAATTCTTATCAGAAAAAAATATATAAAAAAATAAAAAATAAAGAGAAAAAAATATCCCTTATAAAAGGGAGCATATTTAGTATACACTCACGATGTCTCTTGTTCGTTCTATCTTCCTCTTCGGTTTCGAAAATTCTCGCGTGTTCATCAAAATTCTCCTTTAATTCGGATAAAAATGTTTTTATGTAAGGAACATATAGTGTCTCTTCACTTCCCCCATGGTTTTTAACACAACGAAGAAATTTTTTCTTGTGATCAAAAAATTTTAAAAAATTATAAAAAAAATCCTTTCGATATGGTTATGGTTGATAGGCCGTCATCAAAACTTTTTGATCTCATATTTATAAGTTTTACAATACTTTTTACGGAATAGCCGTTTAATCTATAATCTATATTTTCTATTACTATGATATCTTCCTCCATTTTTTATACCACTCTTTTAGTAAGAAAAATTTTTTAAAAATTTCAAATTTTTTAAAATTTATAACTTTCGCGAGTTATAAATTTTACTAATTTACGACTGGGCGCGTGCGGATAAGAGTTCGCTAAATCAGGGGTTTTAGATTTTTTTTTTTTTTTTTTTTTTTTTTTATTTATCGGAGATAAAAAAAAAAAGGGGGATTTGGATTTATAAGTTTGAGGGTTATAAAAAATTTTTTTTTTTTTTTTTTTTTTTTTTTTTTTTTATCGAAAATAAAAAAACGGGATTTTATTTTTATCGAAAATAAAAAAAAAAACGGGATTTTGGCAAATAAGCCTCAACATACATATTATACACTACTAGTATGCAAATTGTTGTACTGATGGCCGTCTGTCATTGTACGGTCAGTCCAAGTGTTGGCCGCTGGCAAAGAAATTAATTTCAAAACTAGGTTAAAAGTGGCCAGGTCGCTCTATCTTTTGTTTACTTTTTACCAGATTTTAATATTCATTTTTTTTTTTTTTTGCCAGCGATTACAGAATAACAGGCTGTCATCTTCACAATATTTTCATACTTTAAAATGGTATTATTTAAATTTAAGTGAACCATGCTCTGTGAAAAGGGGGTTTAATGCATCTGCGAAAAGTATCGATCCAGGTCAGCCTGCGCAGTCCGCGCAGGCTGACCTGGGCCGAAACTTTTCTCAATTGGTCAATTTTATGAATGGCCAAGGACCAGTTTATCTCGTGATTAAGTCGATTATTCAAAAAAGGGGCTTTTATGGATCCATAATTATGTGACGACTTGATTGGTATCATGCATTACGGAGATGCATTAAGCCACCTTTTGTCAGAACACGACTCAAATGCATTTTAACACATGCACTGATTTTTTGCTGCCATTAAGCATGTACGGGTTTAAGAAACAATTATATCCAGAAAATTATATAAGCAAAACGATGCTTTCTTTCACTCTTCATTACATGATCTGTTCCCGTTTTCTACAATCAAAATCCTAATACACAGTTCCATCGACCCATCGATTCGTCCGTCGGTCCGTCCATCAATCCGTCTATCCGTCTGCCCATCAATCCATCTTTTTCTCCATCCATCTGTCCATCCACCCACCCTGCCTCCCTCCCTCCATCCATCCATCCATCAAATCGGATGTATCAATTCATTTTTAATCAACATATGCATAATTCGATTTATCAATAAATTGATCTATTTATCGATTGATCGACAGATCCACTGACTGGCTTACTGACCATCCAAGAGATAAACTAGCCATAAATGCGACAGCCTGACCTATCGATTGGCCAATCCATCGACTGACAGAAGAATGGACTGATGGACAAGGACAAGGGGATACGCATGAATGCAGACGGACAGACAGACAGACAGACCCAGAACTACACGATGTCGGAAGGACAGACAAGTACATACAGACAGACAAACAGACAGACAGACAGACAGACGTAGTTATACTCACTTGATACTGGAATATCATCTCCTTCTCCAAATCCATTTGTGAACAGTAGACCCACAACAACGGTTACTTGGAACTTAACAAAACGATGAATTTGCATTTTCCCCTATACAACGTACATATATGTACCGCTTTAAATGCGAACTGTTAAAATTACTTATGGGTAAGTGTCAAGTGAAGCAGTTTAATATCCGACGTATTTTTTACTCAATCAAGGAAGTTTTTACATATTAGAGCCATGCCCTAGAAAAAAGGGGTTTTAATAGATTTGCAAAAGGTATCGATTCAGATTAGCCCTTGCAGTCCGCGCAGGCTGACCTGGGTCGAAACCTTTTGCTATCGGTCAATTTCCTGCATGTCAAAGGACCAGTCTACAGCATGATTCTGTCAGTTGTTAGGCAAAATGGATCCATGTTATGATGACTTGCTTGGTGTAATGCATCAGGAAGATGCAATAAGCCCCCTTTTGCCAGAACATGGTCCATTGTCTTTGTTTACAATACAATCATGCACCAGGCGTACTATGTCACGCTGGGCTCTGTAGTTCAGTAAATAACGTTTACAGCTTGAAACACAGTGGTCTCTGGTTTGATTACCCAGAGCTGGTTCGAATAAACAGCTCGGGCGATGGCTTTCCGAGGACTGATGATAGTTATTGCGATAGGATGGGTTCCTCTCTCATGGCCGACTATTTCTTGAACGATGATTATGTTGGAAAGCATCCAGTGGTTTTGGAGGAATAATCGGCGGAATACTGTTAAAAGAAACTTTAAGAAAGCATGGATAGGTACACTGGCCGTCGTGATATAAGAGCAATAGAGTTGAAAACACCGTTTACCACCAGTCTCTGTCAAAATCTTTCCAAGGACTTATAATGGTTATCGCCACAGAATTCGTTCCAGTGGTAGCCTCCGTTTACTTTTCAACGGCAGGGGTCATTAGTCCAAAACCGTCTCAGCCATCGGCCATTTTTGTATACATCAAGCGCCTTACTCTTTCGGCACCAACTAGCTGCTGTAGATATAATGAACCAAAACTAGATTGTAACGTGTTGTCTGATCTTATCATGGATATTTAAATTCATATTCACAATTTAAATGAGCCATACTTTGTGAAAAGGGGGCTTGATACGTCTGCAAAAAGTTTCGGCCCAGGTCAGCCTGCGCAGTCCGCGCAGGCTGACCTGGGCCGAAACTTTTTCCTGTTGGCCAATATCTTTTTAAGTCCAAGGACCAGTCTACCTCATTATTCAGTCGATTGTTAGACACAATGGACTTTATATATCCATGATCATGGCTTGTGATGACTCGCTTTGTATCATGCGTTATTGAGACGCATTAAGCCCCTTTTTGCCAGAGCATGGCTTAAATAAAAAGTGACCCTCATTGGGTGGGAAACATAACTGGAAGAGCAACAATGGCTGTGAGCAGGATTTTATTCTTTTCTGACAACATGTTCCACCATTTTAATACAAACGCCAGCACTTGGATTACATTTAATATGCAGCATGTAGATGCTTTCATTTTTGGCAAGTCTTTAACTGTATCAAACACGAGCAGTTAAAGAAACCCTCACATTTAATCCTTCATACCTTAAAGAGAGCTCGGTTACGTACAGGACTTAAAACCAGGGTATCGCTTGCTTTAAATCTCGAGATCGGCATCTGCGAAAAGTACTGACCCAGGTCAGCCTGCGCAAGCCGCGCAGGCTGATCTGGGCCGAACGTTTTCGCTATTGATCAATTTTCTGTGTGTCGAGGGACTAGTCAACCTTATGTTGTTTTTTAGACATAATGACTATGTAATGTCTTGCTTGGTATGGTGTATCACGGTAAGGCATTAAGCCCCATTTTGTGAGAGCGTGTATTACAACCATTGGTAAAAATCAACTGCAAACGAATGCAATTATTAGTCATAGTTTGGCTTCAGGAAGCAGACCGTATAGACCTAGGATTAGGCTACACGTTTCGTGCAGTGTGATCTTGATTTACTCCGTCCGCAAACACGTCTCATATCAGGAGGTTTAGTGTCTGTAAAAAAGCTGATTTACATAGAAAGTAACAGAAACATGAGAATCTATTAACGAATTACCACACAATCCTAAATTTAAAGAACTCTAAAGAAGAAAACACTGGAAAACTTTATGGAAAAAGGAGAACATGATGCTTAACAGCATTTTCTCCTTTCACCACACTATTTTCTAACCTTCCAAAGATTAGTCCCATCTTTTGAACGATAATGAATTTGTCGTGTGCATATGCTTTCAATTTGGACAAGACCAAAATTATTTCGTCTGGTAACAAGTTAATGGAGGAAAGTAAAACGCCTAGATCGACACGAATGTCATTGTTCTTCAATTTTATTGCCTGTTTTTTTTTTGTTAGGATGTGACGCCCGTATAACAATGGGGTCAAAATCTGCCGAAAGCTTCCGCAACTGAACTTTCATTGTATCGTTATATTTGTTTGCCCATATATTAATACATATGAGCCCCGCTCTGTGAAAAGGAAGCTTAAAGCATCTGCGAAAAGTGTCGACCCAGGTCAGCCTGCGCAGCCCGCGCCGGCTGACCTTAGCCGTAACTTTTCGCTATTGGTCAATTTTCTGCATGTCATAAGACCAGTGTACCTCATGAATCACTCGGTTGTTATACAAAATGGATTTTGTGGATCCATAAATATGTGATGACTCGCTTGGTACCATGGATCACGGAGATTCATTAAGCCCCATGTTTCCAGGGCACAGCTCATACAGTGTAGATACACAGTAAAAAATCTCGTTTTACGGCGTTTTATTATCTGGCGTATATATGTTCTGCGCAAAGTGGGAATCGGGACAATTCTAGAATGGTTCTGCGCAAACTGGGAATTCTCA
The DNA here is from genome assembly GCA_945859785.2 of Tridacna gigas. Lineage (NCBI taxonomy): Eukaryota > Metazoa > Mollusca > Bivalvia > Cardiida > Cardiidae > Tridacna > Tridacna gigas. Next base: position 57,152,758 of record OX244040.2, on the reverse strand, counting down.
CTTTGTTGTCCGAAGTCGGAATTCTCATTTTGCGCAGTACCATTTTAAAATTGCCCCTGCGCAAAGTAGGAATGTTGGACAAAGTGAGAATCTCACAACTGTGTTACCTATTGTTTATGGTACTGTTATGCTAGGTTGGCTTTGATGGTACTACGTGTAATTTAGTGGACGACAAAATATATAAACTGATTCCCGTTGTGAATATACATATTACAACTGGCACAGGCTATTGTGTTGATGTTTTTCATTGGCTATCATTGAATAGTCTATCGGAGCATCTGACACATTTCCAATGTGAAAGTAAATGTAACATGGCGATTTTTTGCACAATTTGAAATTAATAATCGAAACTAAATTAATATAAGCAGAAAATTACCTTTAAAAGGGGATACCATATACAAAATTTACGTATTTGTGAGATCAAAATTATGGGATATTCTACTTCACATGAAGTGAAGATGACCTCCCCTGAATCTCGCGATATAGCTGTTCTAAAAATAGACGGGCAGTATTCTGCCTGTTTTCAGTAGCCTGTAGCGATCCCCATACACTTGCTGTATCAGAGGAAGTAAACAATCTACAAAATATGTTGCATTGTTAGTTTAAAATCGTTTAACCTTTTTTTTTTTTTAACAATGCCGCGTGTTAACAAGTGTTGGGAAGAATGCTTTTGAAAACATTGTGGATAGGGGGAAATGTTGGGTTCCTTCCTTGTCAGCAACATTTTCCACTTTTCAAGAGATAAACCCTACCGTTAAAGCTACGTTTGTTTATTTTTCTGCTGCAAAATAAAATACTCTTGGAACAGTCTTAACTAAAGCTTAACGGTCTGGTTTAGAATTAAAAACAATAAAACAGCGTTAGATATATGCAATTACTGCTGAAAATAGATTCAACTTAGTAAGCGTATAGGCATATTCGTAATCTTCACCACACCTTTTTTCTCCTGCATCTGAAATGCTTAATTAGTCCATTGTTTGCTGTTTAACTCTTTAGCGAACGACAAAATTTTACTCTGGTTGTCCAAATTGAAAGCATTTGTGGATGACAAAATAACTATAATTCAAAAATTGAAATTTCATTTTTGAAGGATAAAAAAGCATTGTGGAAAATTTTATCCTTTTCACACGGTAACTTCAATAGTCTAGGCATTAAGGGTCGTTTAAACTCGTGTAGTAAAGGGTTATTCAAACCTTTCACTTTAACACATTTTCGTGTACATGTTTGACACGCATTTCGTTCTTTCTTCGTTCGAAACCCTTAATTCAATAATTGGTCCCAAACATACGAATTGAGACCTTCGGACATTTGGGCAAAGTGTCGTCCCGGATTAGCCTGGGCAGTCAGCACAGGCTAATCCGGGACAGCACTTTAAGACTACATAAGATTTTTTTCATACAGTAGGCTTTCGTAAAATAGAAAATCACACAAAAACGGGAAGTGTCGCCTCGGAATAGTCACGGATTGCACAGGCATATCAGGGACGACACACTTTTACGCATATGTCCGAAGGCCAATTTTCGCTTGTTGCACGCCATACTGTAGAGGCTAGTTTTAGACCTACAAAAGCCGTGAAATTTCACAATGGTGAAAGGATTGGGTGGGTCAAAGGCTATAACATGAGCAAATCCTCCTATTTCGAATTTTCGAAGATGATAAACCGTAGGGACGAACTAAGTCATACTTGTGAGGTAATGTGTTCATTATTAGTGCATTATTGTCGCCCCCCTCCCCCGCCCCCCAGGGCGAGGGGATATAGTTTTTGCGTTGTCCCTCCGTCCGGACTGATGTTTTCTAAAGTCCTTGACGAAATTTGATAAAACTTCATGCAGGTGCTCCCTATGATAATCTGCCGATACAATTTTATTATTATTATTATTATTATTATTATTAAAATGCCGTGTCATGGAAAAAGGGGGATCGATGTATATACGAGGGCTGTTCGATAAATTCGAGGAACTTTCTTGTTATAACCACGATTTTTGATTATTTAAGCTAATAATTTGCCAATAATAGCATGAATATATTACAAACTTGATACAGGAATTTTGCAGTTTTAGAATATTTCAAACGCAAAATATTGGCAACCATAGTAACCCATGTAACGCGCATTGCCTGGCTAAAATTATGGATCAATATCTCTTCAACTACTTGATAGAATTTATATCTCCTAAAGTAATTGACCAAATTAAATCTGTTCTTTATGATTGTCCACCAACACTTTTTTTTCCTTTGCTTTTGGATTTGACGTCATATCATGGATAAAAGGGCCTTAAGTAATGTATATAGTCATTACGGACTAATATCTCTTTAACTAGTGGACAAAATTTATGAAACTTCATATTTATATAGTTTATCATGAACCAGAGACAGTCATTATTTGTTTTTTTTTTTTAATGAAATGCCACGTCAAGAAAAAAAGAATGGGGTTTAATGTATAATTTAATCATGGACCAATAACCGTTTGTACGTTTGTCGATCCGGGCAGATATCTTCTAAAATCTTTGACAAAATTAGATGAAACTTCATACATGTATTCCTTATGATAGTCTGCCGATATGCGATATCTTTTCATTTAATGTCGTGTCATGGACAAAAAGTGGCTTTATCTATATTCCCATTATGTACCAATATCTCCTTAACTATTAGACAAAATTTAATGAAACCTGATGTTCATATTGTTTATCATAAACCCTAGACCAATCATTATTTGTCTTTATTTAATGAAATGTCATGTCATGGAAAATTTAAATGCATTTTACCACCCAACTGTAAACTTTTGGCAGCTATAGGGCCTTCAATGTCACAAATCAAACTTTACATCTAAGAGGGCAGGACCTCGTCCCACTACATTTACAAAACACAAAACATGCAGTGATCCTGTACTGGCGCTAGAGAATATGATAATAAGAAAATGTCAGAACGAAAACGAAGTAGTCTTGTATAGTTATACACTTTTCTGTTAAAAAAAAAAAAAAAAAAATACCATTGAATTCGGAAATTTAGGACATAATGGGCCTTTCTCTTGGAAAATGGGGCTTACTACATTCCCGTGATGCATTTTACCAATTAATCCATCAAATGATGTACTGTACCACTTAAGCCATCGTTTAATTATTGATTTTTTTTTTTTTTTTTTTTGTTCTTAACAAGCGACTGAATCATGAGGTCGAATGGTCCTTGGACATACTGACCGATAGCGAAATGTTTTCGGCCCAGGTCAGCCTGCGCTATGGTGCTGAGAGGGTTAATAACTAAGGTAGTTGTCGTCTTATCTTGAGACCGCTGGGCATTCAGTGTGTTCTTGTCAAGGACAAAAAGGTCTGTACAGTTATCCCCTCTAAATTCCACCCAGACCAAGATGAGCCGCTTCCGTAACCGGCATTGTTGTGCGTTTTCAATCTCTCCCTTGCTCTTCAAAATACCATTGCACACCTATCGTGTAGTCTAGCTATCTTCAAGGGGCTATTTACATTTTAAGTTCTAAATCAAAACTGCTTTTATAACGCCGAGATAAACAGCTTGACATATTATTTCTTGCAATGGTATAAACTGTACGGTTAAATTCATTGAAAAAAAAGGTGCAATTTAGAGCGTTTGAACAAAGGGAATGTACCTCAGTCTGTTTTTCTCATATCAGAAATGACGTCATTACGTCGTATACTGATTTGAATACGAATCCTTGTAATCAACGCATGTTATTGACCACGTGACATTCCCACAAGTCTGTGCGAAACTCTATCGCAAAATCTTAGAACAGCTCTAGAGGTCACGTAGCCCGTTAAGGAAATACCACTGAAAACTTTTTTTTTCTTTTGTATTGCTTGTTTACTGATGATTACGCCTTACTTAATTCATTGCTGAACCATTTCTTAAGTTTGCTGAGACTATAAGAATCTGAATAGTTACCTTTAGTAATACTGTAGCCAACAATGGTCCCGAAAAATGGACAGGTGGACCATAGAATTCCGGAAACGGGCAATTTGGACTACTGCAAGCTGTTCGGTATAAGCTACTGGTAGCTTATACCTGAATTGCGACCCTCCTACAGTTGCCAGATTTTGGAGACAATTTAATCAAACAGGTACGGACAATTTCTTTTTTTTGTTTACAAATGGAAAACAAAACAAAACAATAAATTGGTTACTCAGATATACCTGTTGATCAATTTTTTCCCACACTCTGGCAGTCGTAGAAAGGGCGCAGTTAAGGGCACGTGCTACTTAAGGCTTAGACTGGCCAGCTTGCAGCAGTCCAATTGCCCGTCTCCGGACTTCTCGCCAACAGAAAGTGATATCGGCGGATAATCACGTGCTGGATGTGGAACTCACTAGGTGTCAAGTAGGTTTTTTTTATCATTTTTTTTATTAAACTGTGACAGAGAATCGATAAAATGTACATAGCGAATTTAACATAATGCTGGAGGAATTGGTTGTGAAATGGTTACGCCTTAGAAATCAAATTTGCAAAAAAGTAACATCACGTGGTTTTGGTGTTGCGTTTGGCGTTATATATATTAACCTTGAATGGGAAGCCGAACGCCTACATGTTACAAGTAGATATAGAAGTAGATACCGAAGGCTGCAGTGAGTACTATCACGATGCAAGAAAATTACCAAAAGTACATGTTACACTGAAGAGTAGCAATCATAAGCAACCGTGAGACTAAATGTTCTGTACAAATGGATATCATAACAGGTCTAAAATTTCGCGAATTACTAAATACTGATCTTACTCATTGATGTAGACAAAGGTCCCAGTCAATCACTCTCACATGACCCGGTGTCTAGGTAAAATATACCTATATGTAGCTAAAATTTACGCTGGCGAATACAGCATTCGCCTTGAAGGAGAATCCCTAGTAGCTAAACGTTTCACTTAAAATTAGGTATAAATAGGTGCAGACCATGCACTGTTAGCTTGCAAAGAGACTCCTGAGCGGGTGCACGTAAGAACACCTATAAGTAGAAATTGTAACTAACATATACATGTAATGCATTCCAGTTGTATTGATTGAATGGCTTTTAACGTCATTTTTTGCAGAGCCGAGTGCACCTATCTGTGCTTTCCTGAAGTTTCTTTTACAAGTACCCCGCAACATATTTTTTCCAAGGCAATGGCTGTTTTCCCATATAACCATCTTCGAAACAATAGTCAGTGGTGAGAGTTGAATGAGTCCGGTCGTAATGACTATCATCAATTCTCAGAAAGAAATTGGCCGAGCCGAGGATCGAACCAGCGACCTCCTGTTTACAAGTTGTGTACGCTAACGACTGAGCTATCTGATTTCGGCATTTCGTTGAAGGGGAACCCCGGACGGCAGTACATTGGATATGAGCCATGGTCTAGCAAAAGCTGCATTAATGCAAATCCGTGGTTCATTTAACTCTTTACCAAACGACAAAGTCTTAGACTGGTCCAAACTGAAAGCATTTGCAGACAACAAATCAAGGGTGGCCGAAATGACTAAATTTGTCCTCGACAGGGTATAAAACATGGTGGGAAAAGGAGAAAATGCTGGTTAACAGCATTTTCTCCTTTTCCCACAATGTTTTCAAAAGGCTTCTCTTACAGGGTCGTTAAAACCCGGGATTGTGTGGTAAAGGGTCAACAAAACAAGTAATCATAATTTTATGGATCCATAATATCCATTGTGTCTAAAACTCGACTGGATCTCGAGGTACAATGGTCCTTTCACATGCAGAAAAATGACAAATAGGAAACAAAAGTTGCAACAAATGTTAGCCTGTGCGGACAGCACAGACTGACCTGCGTCGATACTTTTAGCAGATCCATTAAACTTCCTTTTCACAGAGTATGGCTCGTATATGAAAGAATAGGTACCTAATGTTGCAGAGCAAAATTACACAGCATTCTTTTTTAAGATAAAGATCGTGTTGCCCTTCTTAGAAGAAGTCAAAATTTTAAAACGTTTTAGAAAAGGGTTGCCGCAGATACTGTATTTAGACCTATGTCGCGAACAATGGTAACCCTTAAGCTGTTAAATAAGGTGATTTGGAAGTTTCAGGCCGATAGCAGAAACTCAAATACTTATTTTTAGGCGGGGGTGGGGGGGTGGTATCTCCTTATCGGACAGTGTAGATGCTAGATCAGACAGCACGTTCTGAACTGTCTGATCTTGATATACAAAAGGTCATCGAGACGCGCGAAGCAGCCTAAGGGTTATTGTGTTTTCATCGAGACAAAAACATGCCTGTGGCTCGACATTTTTTGATCAAGGTCATCATACTACTAAAAAAAGAAACAAAACAAAAGAAAACTTCCTCAGTGAGATACAAGAGGCATATTGTTAATAATGACATAAAAAAACTGCAAAAAGTTCACGAGTAAATTGATGAAAAAGATGCTCTATCTTTTTCGATATTTTATTAAATATCTGGTTTTTGTGAGTTTGCTGTCTGTAAACGTATGTGGAAATGGGCAAGACCATCGAACAAGTTAGTATTGCTGTATGTTTCTGCTTTGGCATTGTCAATTTGATCCACTAAAATCCATCCTGCAGCGGTCTTCTGTTATTTGTGACTAATTACTTAAAAAAAAAAAAAAAAAAAAAAAAAATGCGACAAAAGAAAATGTTGGTCGTAACGAGCAACTTCCTCTATTATCGCAAACTTTTTATTTTTTTCTTATTTTTCAATGCATGCATGAGACATAACATTATTTTAATTATCGACATTCTGGAGCAACGTTTTTCACAGGTGATGATTTTGTATATTATTTACTAATCAGCTTTACTTCTCTTTCGATTGGTACAGTTTTCTTTCTCTCCGTCACTCTCTCTTGGTATATATAGGTTTGTTTGCTTGTCAGTTTGTTTATATGGGTGGATACATTTAATGAAAAACGAATGGACGGTGGAGCGAAACTGAACAACGACTAAAAGAACAAAGGACTGACAAGTTTTCTAATCAACTGTATATTAAAATCGGCCCTTTTTAACAATACTTCAGACTTAACAGTTGATAGGAATATTCCCGATCTGGAGCACTTTAACCATATGCGTGCTTAAATTATTAAGCTTTAATGTGCTTAAGATAAGTTTTAACCATATATGTGCTTAAAATATTCCCGATCTGGAGCACTTTAACCATATGCGTGCTTTAATTATTAACCATATATGTGCTTAAAATAAGTTTTAACCATATATGTGCTAAAAATAAGTTTTAACCATATGCGTGCTTAAAATAAGTTTTAACCATATGCGTGCTTAAGATAAGTTTTAACCATATATGTGCTTAAATTATTAAGCTAACCATATATGTGCTTAGAATAAGTTTTAAGCATGACTGTGCTTAAAATGAGTTTTAACCATATGTGTGCTCAAATGATTTGACCCGGCTCCCGCAGATTTGCTCCCGCAGATTTGCAAGTTTTAACCATATATGTGCTTAAATTATTAAGCTAACCATATATGTGCTTAAAATAAGTTTTAAGGATGACTGTGCTTAAAATAAGTTTTAACCATATGTGCGCTCAAATGATTTGACCCGGCTCCCGCAGATTTGCACGCATCTCATAAAAATAAAATCCCCCGCTCAAAAATTCCCCTCTCATCAAACTCACGAAGCTCATCAATCTTAAAGTAAATTTATAAGTTAAAAAAGTTATAAAATTTTGATCTATGTCACACATGAGTAAAATTTTTATTCAAGAATCCTTATCCTAATCCTCAAACTCATCAAACTCATCAATCTTATCAGTATAATATCTTCTCAAATTTTCATTACCCTTTTTTATTAAACACTTATATATTTTATTAATATCATCTTCATAAGCTTTACGAGAAACTTCATCTTCAAACAATTCTATGAAACCCATAAGTGTACTATAAGCTGTTTCCAAACCTATTAAACGGTATATATGATTATTATTATCTCTCATTCTTAGAAGTTCATATAGTTTATTACTATGTTTATACACTTTTTGTATTCTTTCCTCTATTTTATATAATAAAATTTTTCTTTAAGCTTACTCAAAAAACCTTAATATATTACCACCTTCTACATCATCAAACCATCTCTTTTTTACAAGTCTAATTCTATAAGTATTGACAAATATGAGTTTTTTGCATCGGGATTGTCAGACGTAGTTATAAAGTTTATGACGTCACATTTTTTCCACTCTAGAGGCCAAGGAAAAACTACGCAGCTGCAACCTTCTTCTCTTTTTTTTATTATGGAGTAGTCAATCTTTTCAACTCCGTTTACGACTATGTTAATTTTTACCTCTTCTTCTAAAAGCCTATTTCCTTTAACAACCATTAAAGATCCTCTTATAATTCTACCCGGGGCTGTCATGCAATAGCCTCCTATTCCATGAGCCCTTCCAGTGCTTCCATTACTGAAAGAAAACTCGTAGTTGCCATTTACTAAACTTCCTTGTTCCTCAGCATGAACGCTTATTATGGGTTTAGGACCTATGAGAGAAGGAAGCGATACATTTCCATCCACGTAGGATTTTGTTGCTAAATCTCTCTCTTCTACTGGAGCTGCAGCATTTTTTAGAGAAAAACCTTGGAGATCCATGTTAGCTACTGCTGAAAAACTCCCACCCGGATTTTTTACGATAGCTCCACCGTTATCCACATAATTTTTATTGGCAGCAGCATCACGGTCTAAGGGATTTGATAATCCGGTAATCGAGTGATCACTCATATCTATTTCACCAGCCATGGAAAAAGATCCGTCTTGGTTTTTTGTCAAAGCTTTTTCATCTGCGGTAGCCGCCTCAACAAACTTATTTGCAGCTTGGTCGTTTTCCATAACCTACGATTGCCCATGCTTATATATGTTTTGGCCAAATATGTGTTGCCGGAACGTTTAAATGGTCTTTCAGCAACATCCACATAACTTTTAGTTGCAACGTCTTGTCCTGCAGGATCTATAAGATTTGTTAACGAATAACACCGCATTTATTTATATCTGCAACGGCAGAAAAACTGCCGTCGTATTGTTGTACTATTGCTTTACCACTACTATCCACATATTTTTTACTAGCAGCTTCACTCGGTTCCGTAGGATCACCTAAGTTTTTTATTTTATTAAAACCCATGTTTAAATACCCCGTCATTTGGTATCCTCCGTTTTCATCCAACAGCCCCATGTTGTTCCATCTTTACGTAAAAAAAATATTATTCATGTAAGCAAGTGATGCTCCATCACCACTTGATTTAATATCATCCATTCTTCCAAATTTATCAACTGGCATTTTTATTACTAAAAAAAGTTTATTTAGCACTTGTTGAAATCTATTACCCAAACCCAACTCTTTAAGAATGTACAAACATAAATGACCGCAAAATACTTGCCCAGCGTGTTGTAATTGATCACTATTGTAATGTATTGGACTTAGCAGAGACTCTTGAATTTCAATAGGCGGTTGTATACCATAACTGTCAAAATAAATTTTATTTTTACCCTTTTTCATACCAAGCAACCCAATGTGTGCCAGACCCGCTCGTGTCATCAAGGTTTAGTATACCGCATTCCTTTTTTCTACACTTTTTTGGTAGAGTGTTTCGTAAAAATACTCCCCTAAAAGAAGGAATCTTTAATCTTTTTGCAGCATCTTCTAGTTCAAAATTGCTTAACGGTTTGTCTGGTAAAATTACGTTTTCAGTCGCAATATCTATCATTTTTATACCGAAATATTTTTAATGTCTTTATTATCAACCCACGAATTAAACTTATCGGAATAACCTTTCCATTTTACTAGAGATTTCTTTTTTTCCTTTATTAATAACCTTTTCTATCCTATACAACTTCTGACTAGTTTTTTGTAGCTCGGGTTCATAAAAGGTACCTTGTATTTCTTCTCCATTAAGATCCTCAATTTTATATGTTATAGGTGATGTATATTTTACCTCAGAAACTGTAAAAACCTCTTCAGTCCATCTTGTGGTATATCCTTTTTCAAAGGTCTTTTTCTTTTTAGATATCCTTACTTTGTCTCCAACGGAAAACTTAGGGTCTATATCTCTTATTTCGAGATGATCGGGGTAAAGGGTTCTCCAAACTTTGGTTTCATTTTCTTTTTTACTACCGTTTATTGGTGTCATCTTAATGGAAGAATGCCTTGTGTTATTATATTCTTTAACGAGATCCGGCAACGCGTTAATGTAAACGTTTGTGGAATGAGCAGAAAAATACTTCCACATTTTTTCTTTCATTGTTCTAATCCATTTCTCAGCCACGCTAGATTTTTCCTCATTTTCGGTGGAATACAATTCAATCAAGTCTTTAACATCATTGTTATAAAACTCTTTACCCTTATCCACCCATCATTTTCTCTGGCTTTCTCTCCTTAAAAATACTTTTTAATGCTAAAGCAACAGATCTCCATGTTTTGTCTTTTAATGGGATCAGCCAACCGTATTTGGAAAAGATGTCAATGACAGCAAGAAGATATTTTACACCACGATTAAATTTAGAAAATGCTTGCATGTCTACTAAATCTGCAGCCCATACCCTATCAATACCGTTTACTCTAACTCTTCTTTTCTTAAATTTTCTTTTTACGGGTTTGTGTAATTCTTCCGATAAAGCTATCATGCTGAAATTTTTTTTTTAACCCCTATTCCAAATTTCATCTTTGTTCCAATCAGTTTACTAACAATGGACTTTTCCATTTTTTCCCTAACTGTTGGATTATAGATGCCCTCTAGCTCTGCCAACATGTTTTTATCGCACACTTTGTTTCTAACTTCATTAGTAGGATTTTTTAAATAGCAAACATCATGATGGTATGCGGCTTTATCAACACGGTTTATTGGTTTGCTCCAATCCTTTGGTGTTAAATCTGGGTTGAGTCTTTTTTTTAATTTAGTACCGGGTCCGGTAAAATTATGCCCCGGGAGATGCATTTCAACAGGTAAATTATTTATAACTTTATTTAGAAGTGATCCGCCTTTTTTTATAACCTGCCTCTTAACAAACTGTGTTTTAGTTGTTCCACAGACCATACATTTTCCACGTTTCATATTTCTTCCATTTTTAGTAACAACATATTCTATGTTGGTTGTGTCAGTAGCTTTTTTACATTTAACGCAATACATCTTTTATATATAAAAATTAAAAATTAATATATAAAATGAATAGTATAGATTTATCATGGAACGAAGTAGTATCAAAGAGATTTAATAACCTTCTTTTACCAAAAAGCATTAGAGGGTTAATCATAGGTAAATCAGGATGTGGTAAGACCACACTTTTACTTAACCTTTTGCTAAGACCGGGATGGCTTGACTATGATAATTTACGTGTTATCGGAAAAAGTCTTTTTCAACCGGAATATCGTATACTTGAAAAAACTTTTGAAGAAAGACTACCGCAAGAGGGTATTTTAAGGTTGTTTAACATTCGAGATGAAATGCAGGATTTCAATGTTTCTCCAACAGCTTTGGTCGAAGAATGGGTTAAAACGATTAGAAATAAATCGGATATAAAGTGTAGTTTCTTTGAAACTGCTGGGGATGTACCTGATCCGAGAGAGTTGAAATCAGAAAACAAAAATTTAATAATTTTTGATGATTTATTTTTAGAAAAGCAAAATAAGTGTGAGTGTTACTGTATTCGCGAAAGACATAGTAATGTTGACTGCTTTTACCTCTCACAAAACTATCTTAGGTTATCGAGGCAAATTATTAGAGAAAATGCTAATTTTATCTGTCTTTCTCGTCAAGACCAAAAAAAAAAAAAAAAAAAACATTTATCATATTTATAATGACCATGTAAGTGAAGATATGCCAAAAGATGAGTTTAGAAAATTTTGTTATAAGGCATGGGAAAAACCTCATGGTGTTGTTGTCATTGATTTAACTAGTAAAAAAAATAATGGAAAGGACAGAGACGGCTTCGACAACTTTTATATACCTAAATAATATTTTTAATAAATAAAAAATAGAACATCTTTTAAAACAGATTGCAAAAAATACGGAACACAAACTGTCCTTTCAAATTATAGTAAGCAACAACAAAACACGCTTTAGAACTAGGTTTAATCCCCCCAATTCAACTGGAAAAGGATAAAAAATATGAAATGGCTTTAGTAAACCTTGAAATTTACTACTCTTTTCCAAACATTAATGCAACAAACAACATATTTGTTTATTCTCCAGACAATGGTCTTTCATGGTTTAAAATAGAAATACCAGAAGGAAGTTATATCCTTATAAACATTAATGATCCCATTCACCAGGAAATGAGAAAAAAAGGGCACCATCAGGTAGCCAATGATGAATATTACATTAACATTTCAGCAAACACGAATATTCAAAAATCTGTTCTTACCCTTGAAAACGGTTATCAAGTAGATTTTAACCATCCAAACTCCATTTCTAAAGTATTTGGATTTACTCACGCAAAATATGTATCAGGATTTCATGAGTCGGAGAATGTAGTAAACATTCTCAGTATAAACAGTCTACTCGTTAACATTGATATTATCTCACGAAGCTAGGTTAATGGCACAACACAAAACACGATTTACTCTTTTTTCCCCAACGTTGCTCCTGGATATAAGATAATCGAGTCGCCGGTTAATTTAGTATATTTGCCAATAACAATGGACGAAATACACAGTCTAGAGGTAAAAATTACGGACCAAAATGGGACTTTACTAAATCTTAGAGGCGAAAATCTAACAATTAGATTTCATATTAGAGAAGCGTTGTAAAAAATATTTAATATATATAAAATGACAAGTTACACAAATGTTAAAGTTAATGTATCAGAAGGGCAAAAGCAATAGCTCCAATCTGCTATTAAAAAAGGTGGATGTCAAGTAAGTATTCGTTTAGGACAGGGATTTAAAAGGTAATGATGTTTTAGCGGTTACCGGGGCACAAGCAAAAATAATATTTAAAGCCTTAGAAAATAGTAAAGGTATAACAATTAAAATGAGTGCCAGTTAACTTAAACATAATATGAAAATAGAGGGAGGTTTTCTCGGAATGTTGGCCGGATTGGCTGCAAGAGCTTTGCCAATGATTGCACAAACCGTTCTACCGGCACTAGGTGTTGGTGCTCTTTCTGGATTAGCCTCATCAGGAGTACAAAAAGCAATGGGATCAGGTCTTTACCTTAAAAAAGAAGGATGTGTTTGCAAAGTAGAAACTGATGGAGAACGACTTTATTTAAGCCCGTATAAAGGTAAAGGATTAAAGTCTGTTGGTGATGGTTTATATTTCAAACAAGGCGGAGAGTTTTATGATGGAAATGGACTTCTTCTAGGACCCAATAGTCCTTTTGCTAAAATACCTATTTTAGGGGCTATATTATAAATAATATACATAAATATTATTTATAATAAAAAATGAGCATTTACAAATTTGGTATAAAACCTAAGACTACTCACCCAAAAACAATTTATTGGAGCCCAGCTTCTAATTTAAAACATCCTCCAAAAAAAGTAAATCCAGTAACTTGGCAAATCTTTAGTCAAGAAGATATAACATTAAACCCAAATCAAGGAAAACAGTTAAAATTAGGTTTTGGTTTTATAATGACTAAAGGAGCTGTTTTAACCTCATTAGCATACTCCTTAAAATTAAAGAGATGTAGTTTACAAAATGAGATTAGTCTTGAAAACGCTGATGATATTTTAATTACTATTACAAACAATTCGCAGGATACAGTAGAAATAAAAGAAAACGAGCTTTTATGCCTCGTTTATTATTATCTATAAAAAAATATCATTCTAATAAAAAAATGGAGATGAAAAAGAATATTTATCCAAAATTACCCACGGCTCCCCAAATTGATGAGGGGCAAGGTTATAGATTGCATAAAATAAACGAAATACAACAATTTTAAGAAAATGAGGTGCAAAAAAGAGAAGCTTTAAGTAAGAAATATTTTAGAGCAGCAAGAATAATAGATAATATAGATACAGTTTTAATAACGGTTACCATGGCTGCAGGGGCTGGAGGAATAGGCTTGTTGTCTACAATAGTAGTGATAGCAATAGAAGGAGTTGCAGCTTTTACTGGTCTTTTAAGTTTGGTTGGAAAATATAGTGTTAGAAGTTCAACAACTAAAGCAGAAAAACATGAGATTAAAATCATTGCTGATACTAAATTAAATACTATATCCTCTCACGTCTCAAAAGCTTTATCAGATAATAAAGTCACAGATGAAGAGTTTCAACTGATTATAGAGGAATTAGAGAAATATAAGAAGATGAAGGAAGAAATTAGGTCTAAATCAAGGAAAAAGATGACAAGTGAAACAGAAGCATCATTAATAGAGAAAGGGAGGCAAGAAGCACGTGAGTCTTTTCGGAGGTTGGTTGAAAAGAATCATGGGGGCCCATTGGAGTATTAGAAAACCAAAAGAATTAAAATTTTCATGTAGTTTAGTTATGAAACAGGTTAAAGCTGTGATAAAAACTGTGTTAAAAATTATGATAATAATAAAAAATGTCGTTTTTAAAAATCACTGATCCAGTAAAAAGGGAACAAACTGTAAAAGAACATCTTGAGATAAAGAAGAATATTCGAGATAACGAACTAGCGGAGAAAACAGGCGAAATAGAATTACAAACTGACCTTTCAAAGCTTTTTAAACCCATTACAGAAACACAAAAAGCTGCAGCAAAGGAAATTACTGAGGGTCTTAAACCTATTAAAGAGGTTTATGAAGGGTTACCACAAACTATTAACCTACCAAATTTCCCATCAATACAAGCTTATTCCTCTGAAGGACAAGAGCCAACTATGGGGGAAAAGGTAAAGAAGCAATATGAAGAAGAGCACTTTAATGGGCCAATTGCACAGGAGTATTTAACAAAATTTGTTGGTAAAACTAATGTTGATAGAACATATGGATTATGATAAAAATAGTAAATTTTATATTGGTAACAAATTAGCCATACTTGATGATGATGATATTGTGGTTGCTGGTGTTGAATAATTATAAAGAAACACCCGGTCTATGGGAGTTAATTTTTGCTAAAGAACCAGATGAAAGCATTTATACAGATGAGGATCTTGTAAATTATAGTGAATTAATGTTAAAAACCAACGCTTGTTATCGTTATAACGATCCGGATAGTAAATATCCTAAAAGTTCGAAAGGGGAAAAGTGGTCTAAAATACTTAAACATATTTGGATAAATAGGGAAAAATATGAAGGAAGTGGGGTTGTTATTCCGTGTGACCCTAACGCATTACTGCAAAGACTAGACTTGCTTATGGCAAGTAAAGCAGCAGGCCATACAGGTGTGAGAAACGAGCTTGTTAGCATATGTGACGAATTAAAAAGGCAAGGTTTCTTTGATTCAATCAGTTATAAAAATTTAATGTCTATATTATAAAATATGATTATTTATAAGAAGCGAGGATTTACAAGAAAGTATACATATGGAGGTGCCGGAATGTTTGACAGCATGGCTAACTTTTTTACGAAACTTCTTGCTAGTAGTGCAGCTAAACAAACTGCATCTTCTGCCGTTGATGATTATAATCATGATAAATTTTTTTTTTGAGATAAATTAAGTTTTTTTCATTATATATAAAAAATGGATAACGAGTTTAGACAACTCACAGTAAAAGGTTTAAAAAGTTTAGCTAAGCTTAGAAATATCAGAAGATACTCTAGGCTTAGACGGGCCTAATTGATTGAACTTTTAAGCAATCAAGGGTCACCAATATTAGATAGAGATATTGGAAATATAAGAGCTCCAATATTGACCCCGACACCCTTTGTTCCTTCACCTCCCCCTCATCCTACAGCCGCAGCTGAGGAGATATTAACGTGTTTAGAAAGAGTTAAAGAAATTCCTAAAAGTATTTCACCTGAACTTAAAGCTGTTAAAGAAAAAATAAAAAAATATATAAGGCACAAAAACAAATAGTTATTAATCAGGGACCAACCGCCCATAAAGGGTGGGCTAAACAATATATAGCAAATGGAATACCTGTTTTATCCCCAGAAAAGTTTCTGTGGCTTGCACGTCAAGGTATAACAAATATTTTAAAAGATAATCGTGGAACAAAAGTAAAAATGGTTCTTAATTGTAATATGTATAGAGATAGTGATACTCCTGATACAAAAGTGCCAGCTTCTTTTTCTTCCAATGTAAATGAGATTAATTTAAAGGAAACCGATGTAGATAAGCTATATTATACTTTGGTGTCAAAAATTTTAGAAAATATATCCAGTTTTCAAATGAAGGGTAGCGGCTGGATGTTTCATAGTATAATAAGTTTAAATTTACACACAGCTGTCTATGACTCTTTAAAAGCTGGAGGTTACATACCTTTACCAATATGGATTAGAAACAAAAAAGTAGTTATCAACATTGAAAATAAGGATAATAAATGCTTTTTATGGAGTATTTTAAGAGCAATATATCCTAAAGACAAAGATGATAATAGAGTTGATACGTTTTTAAAAGAAAAGGAAAATAATTTAAATATGAATGGAATAAAATATCCTGTTACAATTAATGATATAGATAAGTTTGAAAAACAAAATCCAACAATTAGTGTGAATGTTTTTGGGTATACAGAAGATAAAAAAAAATAATCGTATTAGGGCTACTAATAATTTAAAAAGTAATCATGTAAATTTACTTTTTATTGATGATGGGGATAAAACACACTATGCTTTCATAAAAAAAATTAGTGGTTTAATGAGAGGACAAGTAATTGATCATGGTGGTGTTGAATATTGTATGCTTTGTTTGAATCATTTTAATAGTAAAAAACTTTTATAAAAGCATATGCAATACTGCAACGAGCATGAGCCTATTACTTTAGAAATGCCAGAAAAAGGTACCACAATACAGTTTATAAATCATGATAGAAAACTCAAAGTTCCTTTTGTTGTATATACAGATTTTGAAAGTATATTAGAACCTATAAGCACATGTCAACCAAACCCAGAAAATGATTACACAATAAAACAACAAAAGCACATACCTTGTAGCTTTTACTACCTTATAAAATGTTTTGATGATGATGTGTGTGCTCCTATAGAAAGAAACTATCCTGGGGAAAATGCAGAGGAAGTTTTTATAGATTTGTTAACACTGGATATAAGAGAAATTTATCAAAACTACTATCAAAACCCAACACCTATTAAAATAACAGAACAGGAAGAAGCAAAACACAAACAAGAAACATATTGTTGGATTTGTAATGGTAAATTTACTCATGCTAATGATTATTACAAAGAAAGAGATCATTGCCATTTTACAGGTAAATATAGAGGAGCGGCACATAATAAATGTAATCTAAAGGCTAAAACCCCTAACTTTACACCTGTGTACTTTCACAATTTAAGTGGGTATGATGCTCATCTTTTTATTAAATGTCTTGGTAAAACTAATGGAAACATTGATTGTATACCAAATAATATATTAGTTTCAGTAAAAACATTGTGGTTGGGGGAAATAGATATCGTAAAATTAGGTTTCTTGATAGTATGAAATTTATGTCTTCTAGTTTAGATAAGCTTTTAAGTGATCTAAATGAAAGCTAAATTAAAATTTCATCATTTTTTTTTACAAAAAAACAGCTGCCACTAGTTAGGAGAAAAGGAGTTTTCCCCTATGAGTACTTAGATTCTTTTGAAAAACTTGAAAAAACTCAGTTACCAGAAGAATTTTACTCTAGCTTAAACAAAAAACATATTGAAGAGGAAGACTATGCTCACGCGGAAAATGTTTGGAAAACTTTTGGTATGAAAACTTTTAGGGACTACCTAGAACTTTACAACAAAATAGATGTATTGCTTTCAGCTGATGTTTTTGAAAACGTTAGGGATCTTTGTCGTAAATACTATGAATTAGATCCTAGTTGGTATTATATTGTTCCGGGGTTAGCTCAGGATGCTATGTTTAAGAAAACAGAAGTGAAACTAGAGCTTTTATCAGACCCTGACATGCTTTTAATGATAGAACAAAGTATTAGAGGTGGTGTTACCATGTGTAGCAAAAGGTATTCTAAAGCCAATAATAAATATATGGGAGATCTATATAACCCTAGTAAACCTTCAAAATATTTATTATATATAGATGCAAATAGTCTTTACCCTTGGGCAATGAGTCAACCTCTTCCTACTGGTGGGTTTGATTGGGCAACTGAAGAAGAATTAGAAAATTGGAGAGAATTTTGTGAGAAAACGGTCAAGGTATGTTTTTAGAGGTAGATTTTGTATACCCTCATGAGGTACACGATTTACATGATGACTTTTCTTTAGCGCCAGAGTGTTTAAAGGTAGAAAAGGTAAAAAAGCTTATTCCGAACTTAGGTAAAAAGAAAAGTTATGTTTTACATCATGAAGCCTTAAAAACTTATCTTGATTTAGGTTTAAAAATTACAAAAAAACATCGTGGAATTAAGTTTGAGGAAAGTCCTTGTATTAAAACATACATTGAGTTAAACGTTGAACTAAGAAAAAAGGTTGAAAATAAATTTGAAGAATAGTTTTTTAAGTTGATGGTGAATTCTGTTTTTGGTAAAACCATGGAAAACTTACGGAATAAAGTAGATATACAGTTGGTTCGTAATGAAGTTTGTTACCGTTATAAAAAACTTGTTGCAAAACCAAACTATAGTCATACAACAATATTTGATGAGAACCTAACAGCTGTACATATGAAGAAAACCAATATAAAATACAACAAACCTGTTTACTTAGGAATGAGTATTTTAGATATTAGTAAAACACACATGTATAAAACTTTCTATAATTATTTAAAAGCAAAGTATGGTGAAAAGGTTAAATTGTGTTATACTGATACAGATAGTTTTATTCTTGAGATAGAAACTGATGATTTGTATAAGGATATTGCTCCAGATGTAACTACAATGTTTGATACAAGTGGGTACCCTGATGGTCATTTTCTAAAAGGTAAATGTAATAAAAGTGTAGTTGGCAAGTTTAAAGATGAGTTGGGTGGTAAGATTATGACTGAGCTTGTTGGTTTAAGAGCAAAAATGTACGCTTTTAAAAATATATATGGAGAAGAACTTAAAAGATGTAAGGGGATAAAAAAGTCAGTGGTTAACAATGAAATAAATTTTGAGAATTACAAAGAGTGTTTGCTTACTGGGAAGGATCAGTATAGAAGTATGTGTGTACTAAGAAGTCGTGATCATGATATATGTAATGAGGAGTTAAACAAGAAAGCGTTAGGTTCTGATGATGATAAAAGACATATATTAGAGGATAAAATAAACACACTAGCACATTTCCACTATAAAATATAACATGTATGACATCATGATCTTGCGTGGGGATGGTTGAGAATTTTCTTTTTATGGTTGACTCTATAATTTAAGCACATATATGGTTAAAACTTATTTTAAGCATGTATATGGTTAAAACTTATTTTAAGCACATATATGGTTAAAACTTATTTTAACCACATGGTTAAAACTTATTTCAAGCACAGTCATGGTTAAAACTTATTTTAAGCACATATATGGTTAAAACTTATTTCAAGCACGCATATGGTTAAAACTTATTTTAAGCACAGTCATGGGTAAAATTTATTTTAAGCACATATATGGTTAAAACTTATTTTAACCACATGGTTAAAACTTATTTTAAGCACATATATGGTTAAAACTTATTATAAGCACATATATGGTTAAAACTTATTATAAGCACGCATATGGTTAAAACTTTTTTTAAGCACGCATATGGTTAACTTAATAATTTTAGCACATATATGGTTAAAGTGCTCCAGATCGGGAATATTCCTATCTACTCTTAATCGCAGCTACTTACTTGGCCCTGATTCTCAGCATCACTTAGTCTAGGCTGGAATTCTATAGTGCGTTGCCTGTTGCACATTTCCAACGAAAATCCAGCAATAGAAATGAATATCGAATACGGTAAATCACGGTTTTCTGCTCCTAGATGCGAACTTAAAAATAACCATCTCAATTGTGATCTCATTGTAGTGTGATCTTGCCTTACGCATTTCGATATCATGACCATTACCGAAGCTGTCTTGTGTCCTATAAAATCCGCACCAACGTCTTGTAAGTGTCATAAGCAAAAAAAAAAAAAAAAAAAAAAAATTTTTTTTTTAAATAAAAAATCTCTTAATATGAAGATGTTTCAGATATTTTGTGTACCAAAGTGTCTAGCTGGAAGGATGCAATGGCAGACTGCCTTCATGAGGGCGGACGACCACTAACCCATGATGAAATCAAAATGACAAATCTGTTGGAGAAAATTGATCTGACTGTCTGGACTGCCGACTATGCTGCCGTATTATACGACACAGGAAGCCGAAATATTGGTAATGTAGTCATAATAGTCAGGTGGTTTAATGAGAAAGGGCTATGACACATAAAGGTGATTTAGCTGATTGGATTGTTAGGCCTTTATCTACAGCAGTGAAAACACTGCTGCCAGGTTGGCAAACAAGGGCCATTCCCGTAAATATGCGACGGAAGAATATATTCGTGCATTTTATGAAATTTTGAGCTAAAATTAGGAGGTGTCTTATGGGCGAGATTGGTTTGAATATAAATATATATGGTAAATCCAAAGATGGTTATCGTAGCTTAAGCTGGTCCGACCAGTAATATAATGATATGCAGGGAGAGCAGACTGCATAGAAATATTGTAGAAGCTGGCAGCATATTGTAGAAGCTGGCAGCTCATTCCTATCAGATTCTCTGTTTTTTTCGCTCTGCTCTCTCAGTATCTTCATTTTCAACGCCGTGGTTGTTGTGCTTTAGGAGTGAATAGTCCTGAATAGCTGACAAATTGTAGAATCGACCGAACTAAAAGGTTGAAAACATGATGGGAGAAGGAATATTCTGGATACAAGCATTTCCTCTTTTTTTCTGTGTGTTTTTTTTTTAAATATCCTCTTTTTCAGATCATTACTACATAGTCACTTCTTGAAGGGTGAAGCTACTATAGTTTATTATGTGTGTTGTTTTTCAATAGTCACCTTATTTGTTTTATTTAGGACCTGATTCACGCGGAAATATATTGTGTGGATATGTGACAGTTATACTAGAAGAAATTAGGAATTCGAATAACACACGGATTGACGTCCTGGCTGTAAACTATAGGAACTGTACGGAAAAGCAAGCCTACATCTGTGCCGGAAGTAACTTTCAAATCTTCTAATCCTGAACGTTGATTTGATTTGTATATGGTATGCTCTGTTAAAAGGAGGCTTAATGCATCTGTTAAAAAAAAAAAAAAAAAAAAAAAAATATATATATATATATATATATATATATATATATCGACCCATGTCACTTTACGCAGGCTGACATGAGTTGAACATTTTTGTCATTGGTCAGGTCTCTGCATGTCAAAGGATCAGAATACTTTATGATACAGTCAGTTATTAAACATAATGAATTTTATGGTTCCACAATTATACGACAGCTTGCTTGGAATGATTCATCATGGATATGCGTTAAACTCCCTTTTGCCAGAGTACGGTTCATGTTTTTTGTGTGACTGTTTCATTTGGTGCACTTGCACACACATATACTTTTTGTAACTGCTCTTGTGTGGTCCATTTGCAAATACATATACTTTGTGTGACTAATTTTATGTGGTCTAATTTCCATTACATATAAATTTTGTTAAAGCTTTTATCTTGACCTTTTGCCCATACATATACTTTATGTAACTGTTTTTATGTGGTCCACCTACCAATACATGTACTTTGTGTTACTGCTTTTTGTGGTCCGTTTTCCCATACATGTACTTTGTGTGACTGATTTTTTGTTTGTCCACCTGCCGATATATATCCTTTGTATTACTGCTTTTGTGTGGTCCACTTGCACATATATATATACTTCGTGTGACTGATTTTTTGTGGTCCCCTTGTCCATACCTATACCTTTTAATGTTGCTTTCGTGTGGTCCACTCGCCCATACATATACTTTACCATCTGTATACACTCAGAAAAGGAAGAAATATTATAGTTTACTTTATTTACATCGCACCTTTGTGTTATCTATATTGCTAAGTATTGAAATATTTGTAAATCATTTGTGCTCGTGGCTTGTTCTACGCCCATACATTGCCTTTTGTTGGCCAATAAACATACTCATCTATCTACCCATCGCTACACAATGCTAATTAACTAAATCAATCGACCTTCTCCGAAATTAAAGTTTTCTAAAGTCATATTTGCAGCGTATTTCCCCTCTCTCTGGAGGATTTGGAGTATTCTTTTTTAAATGGTTTGGGTAAATAAAAGACACGCGTTGCGACTTCCATCTTTAAATCTTTATCAATTAACACAATTTTATACTCGTTCAAATAAAATAATTTGCCAGTGATAAAGCAAATGTGTCTAAATTGATGGAAATGTCTTAGAAATAGCAGAACACTTCGTGGGAAAAGGAGCAAATGATGGTGCAGAAGTTTCTCTTTTTCAACCAATGTTTCCAAAAGGTTTCTTTCTCAGGATCATTTAAACATGGCAGTGATTAGTAAAGGGTCGATATATAGACAGAATATTTGCTGTCTCATTCAGGAATTTCTTTAATTCTTCACCGAAAAAGTTAAATACAAACATGTGTTGTGTGATGAAGTGAATTACAACTATATCCCTGCAACATTAACTCTCCCCATACTGGCAAAGCTGTTTCCAAGCTACTGGCTGCTTTCTCGTATATACAAGCACAAATTCAAAACATCGTTTAGCGGAGAGGGATGCATGCTACAATGATAATTATCAACTCACGACAAAATTATCATCAAAGTTTATGAACTCTAAACGTTATCAAAGCAAACTATATCAAATGAGCCATTATGATTGGCCAAAAAACTCTAAACACTTTGAATAGCTTGGTGGTGAAGGTTTTGACTAGCAGCTCGACAGGCTCGACTTTGTACCTCTTTCAACGTACTAGGCTTTTCAAGGGAGTGTCCACAATTTTATGACAAAGTGTTTCAATCCTGGGTACACATGAGTATGTGAACTGTCGCCGTAATATGACAGAGGTAATGTTGAGCGTTAAACTCCTCTCAGCACCAAATGAATATATGGGCTCAGACATTAAGAGAAATTTCTCCTTAAACAAGAGTTTGTTCTGGAGCAACAGATTTCATTCTGAGGCCTAAGTCTATATCAAACGATCTCGGAGTTTACAGATCCTGAGAAAGAAGGCTTGTTACAACACTGTGTGATAGGAGATAATGTTGGTAACAATCAATTTCTCATAGTGTTTTCTCCACCTTCCAAGAAAAATGCCACCGTTTGAGCCATTTTTAATATCTTGACTTCGAACTCAGCTCGGTCAAGTCTTTCGCTTTGCCGTCTGGTAAGAGTTAACTTTTGATATTGTTGAAGGTACCAATCTGGAAGTGTATCTAAATAAAGTGACATGGATGGAAGGGAAGTATTCTTGTAACATCAAACACCGTAGCTCTTGGAAAAGTTTCCGTATAGATCCTGGTAAAGCGATTGCCTCTGTCCACCCCAAACCACAAAAACAAAAGCAGCTCGACATTTGGATTTCGTTGATTGCAATACAAGACATTCGTACCATCCAAAGTAGGTGACTTTTAAGAAGCAGTCCATTGGATTTGCATGAATGTTTTTAAGAATTGTTGGTGAATATGGACCTAGGATCAATAGACTTCTGATGATATTTCAGGAAGAACGGTAGTTAATCTGAGAGTACAGGTCTGATTGTCAACCCATCTCTCACCTACCTACTTTTTACTTTGCCTGTTCATAGGAAGAAACTTGCGGATTTAAATCTTATTTCTTCTATAATTCTAAATGTGGACCAACCGTAACACTCACCTCGCATCAGCCCGATTTATTGTCCCCCGAAGTTCAGCCGGATGTGGCCTGAAGATTTTTCCATTCACATCACAGTGCTGTGACTTAAAAGATAAGCGGCTGTGCATAGGCACGGCGACAAGATCAGTTATCATACGAACATTAAATATTTGAATTCCGCTTAGAATGAGGTAAATACCGGAAAACCGAACACGTTCACGGTAGCATAGTTGTGACAAGTTAAAACGGTTTCATAATATATGTTTTTTGCAGTTGTTATTGTTGCTAACAGGCTTCCAATGTTTCTACACTGTTAAGACGATTTATATCAAGAAGCAATATTTTACTTCCTGTTGTATTTCAGATGAACTACCAACGGAAGAGATCGTCAAATATGGAAGTTGGAGTAACTCCAATGGATTGAGAATGATTGAAGACAGTCATTGTAGTGAATTCAAAGCCCTTTGTCGTCTTGGTAGGTGTCCCAACATGGCATTGTGCAGGCTGTAACATTTTGTCAATCTCTCTCTCTCTCTCTCTCTGATTTTTATTTTAGATCATTGATAAGTTGTTCACACCTATTCTCACTGATTGAAACCAGTAAATTGACTAATTTTTGAAGCAATGTTTATCTTGATTTTATCCCTTATCTAAACAAATGGTTGGTGTCTTGAATGGATTTATACTTGATCTAAAGAGAAGTGGCACACGTTTCGTTACAATGAAAATGACCAAGTTAAACTTTATCGACCCTATGGCAAAAGACTTTTGAAAAGAAAATGAGGGTAAAGGGGAAAATGCTGGTAATGAGCATTTTCGCATTTTCCCACAAAAATTGTCTACCCTTTTGAGGGGATAATTCTATTATTCTAGCCACATTTAAGCTGTTGTCTACAAATGCTTTTAATTTTGACCTGTCTAAGGTTTTGTCGTTCGGTAACGAGTGAAACAAACTAAAATAAATAACGAGCC
Source organism: Tridacna gigas (assembly GCA_945859785.2). Taxonomy (NCBI): domain Eukaryota; kingdom Metazoa; phylum Mollusca; class Bivalvia; order Cardiida; family Cardiidae; genus Tridacna; species Tridacna gigas. The sequence goes on along the minus strand of OX244040.2, from coordinate 57,128,031 downwards.
CAAACGGGGATCGAACTCAATTGGAAAAGGTTTGATTTCAAATTCTTAATATAGATAGTTTTGCCTCTAAAACTAGCCCACCGTGTATGTTACTAATTTCGCTAATAAGCTCATTTATATGGATGTTTCTTTTCTTTTCGTAGAAACTTTAAAAATTGTCAACGAAAGCCTTTTAAGAGATTGTCGGAAGGGTAAGTTAATTTCAGAACTTGTCCTAACCTTTTTTAGCAGACGACAAAGTTTTATACAAGGTGACCGGAAAGTAAGATAACATTTTCGAACATTTATAATATGGTTGTTAATTTCAAATAAAAAGGTAGAAATATACTGAACAAAAAAAAAAAAAAAAAAAAAAAAAAAAAGAAATTTCCAATTTCTATACATATTTTTTAATGTAATGAAACGAAATCAACATGTCCAATACCCTACATATGTTCGGTCGAACGAGTATACGATTATTTGTTAATTAAAATCAATTATAACTAAATTGTACGAATTACACAAACGAGAAAACGTTAAACTCGATTTTGTTGTGTATGTACGGACCAGTATAATCCGTGTTTATAAAAACAAAACTTTAAGGCTGATTTTGACTTTGTTGTCAGTAAGAAATTCAGAAAAATAATATATATATATATAAAGTTTTCTTTCTTTTTGATATGCCTAGAATTCCACCAAATTTACCTGAACGTGCTATTGGAATGCTTAATGCAAGTATGGCGACGAATGAGGTTGCTAGGGTTGTTGGCAGTTCTAGCCGTTCCATTCGATACCTTAGGCAATGTTTCCAACCAACAGGGGGCACGAAACTTTTACCACGTAGTGGACGTCCGCGCGTCACGACGCCTGGTCAAGACCGCTATATCATGAACACACACCTACGCAATCGTTTTCAAACTGCCACTGCCACTGCTGCTAACACCCCTGGTACACATAACAACCGAATATCTGCCCAAACTGTACACAATCGTCTGCGCAAAGGTGGTCTACGTAGACATCGTCCTTACGTTGGCTGTATTGACGCAACGTCACCGTGTAAATCGTGTTAATTGGGCACGTACACACCATCGCTGGATAAGGCAACAATGGAATAACGTTGTTTTCTCCGATGAGTAGAGATTTTACATTCATCGAAATGATGGCAGGGTTCGTGTATACCGTAGAAAAAATGAAAGTTATGCCGACTGTTGTGTACTTGAACAAGATCGTTTTAGGGGCACAGGTTCCTTTGTGGTCTGGGCAGGCACTGCGCATGGTTATCGCACACCTCTTGTCGTGATCGATGGGAATTTGAATGCCCAACACTACCGAGATGAGATTCTTGCGAGGCACGTCTTCCCACTGTTTCAATATAATGCCAATGTCACTCTGTTCCAACATGATAATGCCACAAGCCATACAGCTAGAGATACTGTGAATTTCCTCAGCACGAATAATATCTTATTCATTGATGATTCGCCCGCCAAAAGTCCAGATCTGATTCCCAAACGTACACCAGTGGGATAACTTGAACCAGCGTGTTAGGCGTCGCCCTATTCCACCGTCGAACATTAATGAACTAATACAAGCCTTAATCTAGGAGTGGAATAACGTTCCACAGGCAGAAATCAACACACCTGTCGATTCTATGCGCCAACGATGCCAGGCAGTACTCGATGCTCAAGGCGGCCACTTCCGGTAGCAGTGTGTGATTTTGGTCTACGACCCCTACCACATTTAAACAACCATTTCATCAGTTTTCCGTGAACGTAGAGCGATAGAATTTTACACACAAATTCACATTGAAATACTCTTGGAATACAAGTACAAATAATTTAACCCTTCTTTCCATATTTACATGTACGTATATCTGAACTTAAACACAACGGAAGTTACTTGTTTTGCTCAGTATATATCTACATGTGCATGAAATATGTATTTTTTTTGTGTGTTATAATTTCATTCAATTTTCATTACATTACACCCTTTTATAGAGATTTCAAATCAGAAGTATTTTTTTTTTTTTTTTTTTTTAATTGGCGTTATTTTAATATTTAATCACGTTTTCATTCTGACTGCCTGTTACGCTCTTTCCATGCTGAACACGCACAGCGAAATTGTCAATCAATTAATCACACATTTCAATATCAATATTGTTCTTAACAACATGTCTGTGCTGTCTGGCTTTGGATAGTAGACCTTTGACTTCAAATAACTCCAAAAGAAAAAAAAAAAGTTTCAAGAGTTTTGGTACTGACTGTGCTGTGCCCAGACCACGATATTTCTCAATCTTTAACCTCCGTATATTGTCTCGATATTACCATATCAGCAAACGTATTGTATAAAAAAAGTCTATCATATTATTAGATGTGTGTTCCGTAGCACCATCCTGCGTAAACCATATGTTTTGCAATGTGACTTTTTTTTTTCATGCACAGGACAAACTTGGGTAGGTGACGCCCCGAATTGATAATGTCGTTCAAGATATTACGCACCATAAAGTTAAGTTTTTCACTGGAATGTAAGTATACTGTGATACATGTGTGATACATATGTGATATTAATAAAGTGATTGACAATTGCATCATGTGTGGTCGGCATGGAAAGACAAAAAGACCTTTCCATTGATAACGTCAAAAATTACGTTATTGACGCTAATGACAAAAAGATACTTCTGATTTGAAATCTGTATACACGTGCGTGATGTAACAAAAATGTTTCAAATGGACAGCTTTAAAGGGTATTAGTTTGCAGGACCTTCTTTTGAACTGAAATAAGCCATACTCTATAAAAGTAGGGTTTACTGTATTTACAAAACGTGTCACCCTAAGTAGGGTTGCGCAGCTCGGGCAGGCTAACCCGGATCGAAACGTTTTGCTTTTGGTCAATTTTCTGCATGTCTTGGGACAGTCTCCCTCATGATTCAGTCGGTTGACAGGCAAAAAGCGTTTTATAGATCCATAATTATGTGATGAATAGTTTGGTATAATGTATCACAGAAATGCTTTAAACTATATTTTGCCAGAGGACGGCTATTATGTTGTATTTTTCACGGTGATTGATAAACCAAACGTTGAACCTTTCTAAAAAAATAACGACATCCTGCAAAATAGTGTGTGTGTGTTTTTTTTTTACACGTAAAAGCGGTGTTTCATTTGACACCCACTTTAAGAAATGAGATGCTAACATTTACCATGCTCTGTAGAACAACTGGCTGAATCAGTAGGTGCCCTGGTCCTTTAAAATGTAGAAAACTGACCGGTAGCAAAACATTCAGCCTGCAAAGACAGACATGGGTCGATACTTTTGCAGATACATTAAGCCCTCTTTTCACAGAGAATGACACACACACACACACACACACACACACACACATATATATATATATATATAGAGAGAGAGAGAGAGAGACGGAAACAGAAAAGTCGGCAAATGCCGGTCCGACACAAAGTTTAGTAGGTGAACTCTGTTATTAAAACGTCACACGCCTAAATTTAATTAACTGTATTTAAAAAAAAAAAAAAATGTTTCGGCTAACGCCTCATCAGTGGTTATGTAACTATAGAGTGACGTCATGTAATCAGAAGGGAGGTAATTACATGACGTTAGCAACGGCATTGACGAGTACTTAGGGGAGATAATTAATCGTTTCGACGAAGACGGTTTAATTTGGGCTTAAGCAATTTATGAAGTATTTCTCTTTGGCTAATCTGACTGAAATGCTTTCGGAATTAAATTTATAGAGTGGGAATATTTTAAACCTTAATTCGCCTTTACTGCGTAAGTCTAAATGATGACTGAGTGAAATTTGTCTGGTTGAGGGATCTCTTATTTGTTGTGCATGAATTGTTGTACGGGTTCTTAGTTTGTCACCTGTTTGGCCAATGTAGTATTCTCCACACCCATTACACGTGATAACATATATCACATTTTGTACATCACAGGTCATGTCTGCATTAACTTGAAAGACTATTCCATTGAAGTTGTATGAACTACCATTTGGCACATATAAGCATAAACAGCAATTTGGACGACCACAATTTGTAACTTTTCTCTGATCTTTTACTCTCTTCTGTGAATTTTGCACATGTTAATAGTTTCTTTAAGTTAGGCGGTTGTCTTTTACTTTTTATTAATTTTATTCCATTTAAAACGTCTTTCATTTTATCATCAGAATAAAGAATATGGAAGTTATTTGTGAATATGCCAAACATTTCTGCATTCCTTGGGTTGAAGGTTGAGACATAAGGGATGGTGTTTTCCTTGGAGTGTGTCTTGACTTGTAATAGGGTATCCCTAAGAGCCTTCTTTATATCCGATTCAATAAGCGATATCGGGTATTTTCTTGAGATTAGTGAGTGTTTAAGTTCTTGTAATCGATTCATTCTGACTTATGAATTAGAAGCAATTGTGCATATTGTACGGGCTAGATTATACGGAATACTGTTCTTTGTGTGTTTAGGATGGCAAGAAAAATAATTAAGATATTGTTTAGTGTCTGTTTCTTTACAGTATATGTCTTTAATTATTTAAGTATGTTCTTTAATTATCAGAATATCGAGGAACGGTAGAGATTTTTCACTTGTTTCCATGGTGAATTTAATGTATTGGTGAAAGTTATCCAGACAGTCAAAAAAGAGATTTAGATCTTGTCTGGATTTTTTCCAGAAGACAAAGCAGTCATCTAGAAATCTTCTCCAGTCGGCTTTGTGCATCTCGCCAAGGCCGTTTTCGCCGTTTTCAAAAATTTCTTCTGCTCGATGATACATCTTTTCCTCTAAAAAACCCTAAGACTAGAGTTGCGTATGTTGGTGCAAACTTTGATCCCATTGCTGTGCCTCTTTTTTGATTGTAGAATTTGTCATTAAAGGAGAAATTATTATTCTCTACAATAATTTTCATACTTTCTATCAAGAACTCTTTTGTGAACCTACCGTTGATTAACTTCGGATACTTCTCTAGTCACAGTGTTATTGGTTCCACCCCAAGCTCATGTGATACGTTGGTGTATAAACTGTCACATCAAACGGTACTAAAATTGTGTCTTCTTTGATCATTTTGGAATATATTGGAGGAAATCTGTCATCTCTTACATAACTTTTAACGTGTTTGAGAAATGGTTTCAGTAGTATATCCACAAGGTTGCTTTACCTATGTGTTTCACATACTAGTCCTGCCACAATACGTCTGAATTTTAAATCTTCGGGATGACTTATTTCCACGTATTTATTAGAACAAACATTTTTTATTAGATTACTTTTGTGAATTTTTGGCAGGCCATAAAATGAAACTTTATATATATATATATATATATATATATATATATGTTCTTTCAGTGGAAAAGGAGACGGTATTCCAAAAGAGTCGGCAAATCCCCCCCCCCAAAAAAAAAAAATTCATTATAGGCTTCCTAGAACATTCTTAAATGACTATGAACTTTGATTAGTATAATTAATCTTTTTTTTTTTTTTTTGGTTTCGAATTAAAGACACGATGCACTTGTATCAAGATTTATGTCACGTGACTTCTTTGTATAAGTTGGACCGCTAGAGCAAATGCATGGAAATGTTCTCAACCCTTACCGTACATTTTTTCGAATATTTCCAAATAGCGGTTAGGATAAAAAAAAAAAAAAAAAAAAATGTAATACAAAGTCGGCAATATATGAATAAGGATAGAAATGGATTATCGTTAGAGACGCAGATATTGTCTTGGGGTACACTTCTGATGCTGATTCTAGGCAAAAAATTAAAATTTTATTGCAAAACTGCCATCCATGTTGACATAACACTATATTATTAATATTTCAAGTTAAACACGTCTCACGAAAATCCTTTGAAATGTAGAAAATTGACCAGTAGAAAAAAGATTCCACACAGGTCACCCGGCGCAGTCCGAGCAGGCTGACATGAGTCGATGCATTTTGCAGATGCATTAAGCTCATATGTATCATTTAGACTTTCAGTGGAAATAGAAGACGGTATCCCAAAAGCTTCGAAAGAGACCCCAGTACTGTCTTGGCACACTTTTGATGTTGATTCTAGGCAAAACTTTAAAATTCATTGCAAAACTGCCATCCATAGTGATATAATAGCATGTCATAAATATTTCAAGTCAAACACTACTAAGAGATATCCGTTGAAATGTACAAAATTGACCAGTAGCAAAAAGTTTCGACTCAGGTCAGTCTGCGCGGACTGCGCAGGCTGACATTGCTCGATAACTTTGGCAGATGCATTAAGCCCCAGTTTCACAGGGAATGGCTCATATATATCATTAATACTTTCGGTAGAAATAGAAGACGGCATTCCAAAAGATTCGACAGAACCAAATAACGGTAATTTATAGACTTCCTAGAACCTTTTTTTAAGGAATCTGAATTGTGATTAGCGTAATTCATCTTTTTTTTTTTTTTTTTTTTTTAAATAAAAGACACGATACTCTGGTGTAATGATTTATGTCACGTGATTGCCTTGTATCAGTTGGACCGCTAGAGCCAGGGCATGGGACTGCTTTCCATCCTTACCGTGCATATTTTTCGAATAGATGTATCTCCAAAAAATGGGCAAGATACACTTTGTAATAGAAAGACGCAATACATGAATACAGATGGAAATGGATTATCGTTAGAGACCCAGATATTGTCTTGGCACATTTTTGATGCTGATTCTAGTTGAATTTCATTGCGAAATTGCCATCCGTAGTGACATTACAAGTCATAAATATTTCAAGCCAAACACTATTATTTAAGGATATCCTTTGTAGAAAATTGACCAGTAGCAAAAAGTTTTCATCCGGGTCAGCCTGCGAAAACTGCACAGGCTGACATGGGTCGATACTTTTAGCAGATGCATTGAGCCCGCTGTAAACAGGGAATGTCATATATATATATATATATATATATATATATATAATTTATACTTTCAGTGCAAATAGGAGAGGGTATTTCAAAAGATTCGACAGATCCAAATACAGGTAATAGGCTTCCTAGAATATTCTTAAATGTATATGAATTTTGATTATTGTAATTCATCCCTTCTTTTAATTAAAGACACGATGCACTTGTATCATGGTTAACGCTTCCTAGAGTAAATGAATATGAATTGTGATTAGTGTAACTTTTTTTAGTTAAAGACGAGATGCACTGGTATCATGGTTTATGTAACGTGATTGCTTTTTATTAGTCGGACCGCTAGAGCCAAGGAATAGAAAAGTTTTCAACTGTTACCGTGCTTTTGTTTCGAATACATGTATCTCCAAATAAAGGGCAAGATAAAATTTGTAATAGAAAGACGGCGATATATGAATAGGAATGAACATGGATTATCGTTAGAGACTCAGATATTGTCTTGGCACACTTTTGATGCTGCTTCTAAAATTCTTAAATTTCATTGCAAAACTGCCATCCATAGTGACATTACACCATATCATAAATATTTCAAGTCAAACGTTACTCACAGATATAATAGTAATAGAAAAAAGCTTACTGAAAATCAAAAACAAATGAATAAAACCTTTGCGAGAACGAAAACTATTCACTTACTCATTCAGACACAACGTGGCTAGCTATTACAATCATTGTTTCAAGTGCACTTCTTCTTGGCAACATATTTGGATGTGTCTTACTCTGGATTTACCAGAAAAGGTAAGCTAAAAAACTAGATTTCTTCCAGTTAATTAAATTAAATCACATAAAACGTGAATTAAATTCCAGTTGTGAAATTATGTATGAATCGTTTGAAAACAATACCTGACTCGTTATCAAATGCCAAAGTTTTGAAATTCTCCATACTGAAAGGACGTGCAGATGGCAAAAGCGACTCAAATTGTACGAGTGTCTTTGTGGGAAAAAAAGAAAAAAAAAAAGTCCATGTGGTACCAGCGTGTTCTCCTTTTCCAATAAGTTTTCGCTTTTTTTCTAAAACATAGTTTGGAATCTGCACAGGGTTGTAAAAGAAACATTAGTCTGATGTGCTGGTGGTTATGGCATCGCTTTAACCATATACTTCAAGGAGGTAATCAGCGAACCCAGAAGTTCTGCTTAGCTGTACTGGTTGTAACCACTTCACGTGCCATTTGTGTCGTACACACAATTCTTAAGAGGAGGGTTACACATAGTTTACAATTACTTTAATTTCTTTTTTTTTTTTTTTTTTTTTTTTTTTTGAGCAACCTAGTGGGCATGGAAACGAGCTTTTTCGTTCCGGGGCTTGTTCGCCCTAGCTTGTTTGTCCGGGCCCCTTCGTCCAGGCGTGTTTGTCCCTTTGAATGACCTCATTTCTTTTCAAATCAAATCTGGAGCGAAGGAAATAGTAGTACTCGAATAGTTTCACAGCGTAAACATGTTTCGCTTTGAAGGACATTTTTGAGGAAATCAAATTTAGGCCGTTTTTAAAGGGTTCAGTCTGCAATTCCAAGACCTGATACCACAAGAAATACCTACTGTATACAACTAGCGCGGCAGAAGAAACGAAGGTAACTGTCAGTTCCCCGCCTACCCCTTCTAATGCAAAGTGTACAGGAACGTATTCTCGCGATAAGAAATTAATATCGTCGAACGAGCCATGGAAAAGTGGTCGTCGAATTAGTAGCCTACGTCGAATTATTAGCCTACATACTTGACTAAACAAGCGGTTGGTATAGATCCAAGATTAGTCTACATAATCTATTCAGTCTAATCTCGATGTATGACATCCGCCAATGCCCCTGTTCTCGCCTATGGCACAGAACGGGTAAAGTGTTTTTTTCTTTTTTTTTTTCCTTTTTTCATCTAGCGTTACACTAGTACTTACCTGATGTTAAGTAATGCATATCATAACCAGTTTACATACTGTAAACATTTTACGGGCCCATTTCAAAATGCATTTGAAAGAACCTATCTTCACTTCTGGGTGTTCTTGATAACAGGTGATCTGTCACTTTGAAAAAAAAAACAAAAAAAAAAAAACACGTGGTCAGTTTTCAGTAAAACTGGGAATTTTTTGCACATGGAAACTGCAATTTTGTGAAAGTCTGAACTCGTGAACCTATTTTTTTTTTTTTTTTTTTTAATTTTAATACCTCAAGGATACTATACAATGATTCAATGCGCATCAAAAAAAAAAAAAAAAAAAAAATGCATTTACAATTTTACACGACTAACTCTGTGCCTGAATGGCTAATACGTTCTCTTTGGATCAACATTAAAGGCACTGTTGTACCTGTAAACAGACTGATAAATAAATAGTCTGGATGACAAGACTGAAATACAACTGATTACCTATTGATGGAATATTACCTCACCTATGGATGGGTCATGCTCTGGTACAAAGGGGGCTGCATCACTAAACATTAAACGTTTCGACCAAGATCAGCCAGCGCAGGCTGACCTTGATCAATTTTTTTTTTTTTTTTTTTTTTTTCAGAATCATTAAAACCCCTGTTAACGAGTGATACTCAAAGGCATATTTTTTGGTCAGGTGTGTCTATGTCACTCACGTTTTATGTGATTAATGAGTGTCGTAATATCGGAATCAATATTGAACTATATCAAGAAATGTGTGAAAAATTTAAAACATCAGGCTGTGGGGTATTTGGCTAACTTTTTTTCATGGAGTATTTATATTGTTTTTTTTTTTTTTTTTTTTCCAACTTAATGTTGTTACGAAACAATTTGCTCTTCTTTCAGAAAATTCCATCATCTTTCTACGATACAATATAGAACTCCTGATGCAGTCGTTACAACTATCAGGGGCTCCAGAGGCTCCCAAAACGTCTCTAAACCAGAATGTGACGAAGAAGGGTACAATGAAGATGAGGAATTACGACATACAACAAGCGATGCTGTTCCGGGAGCCAGATGTATAATAGTAAAGATGCACTGACAACAAAAACGTAGAAAGAAGAGGACGTTTTCTCTATTTATGTCACATAACTATTCTAATTTTCATTGTAATGCAGCAATTGTGAATTTTCTATCTTAAGCACGGTTAAGAAAAGAAAATATTGCCGTATCCGTTCAAATCCCTGCAATCTTACGCCTTATTTCTAAAACATCGTTTATGCAAAGTTTTTCTTGAAATTAACAGTCACAATTGATGATCGCGAAAATGTTCCGAATTCTATCATCTTCAGATTCAAAAGAAACACATCATATTCATTTTTTTTTTTTGTTTTTTTTGTTTTTTTGTTTTTTTGTTTTGCAACTATTTGTTCGTAGCGTACACACCTGTCAAAAAGACGAATAGGTTTCATGTAAATTCCAGTGGACGTGTACATGTGCGCGTATCTTTTAACACATTGTAAACAATTGGCTTTAGAGGTATAATTTTATCAAATTTGTTGACCGAGCTAAATTTTGTTAAGCTCGCCAACATCTATCTGCCTTAATACCATTTTTCTTGGCTCGTTAAATTAAATTTTATATGAAATACCAAGTCATATTAGAATCTATGTATACAAAAGAGCAAATTATACTGACAATGGATACCATGGTATGGCACTATCTAAACTATTTTGCGTCCTATAATTTTTCTATCTTTTTTTGTGTGTGTTAAAAAAAAGGTCAAAGTTATTAGTAAACGTGTATTTAGGTATAAAGGCGAGTTTTTTTGAAAGATAAACGGACTTCTGTATATAACAATGGGTTGCTATATCTAAAAACTGTCAAGAAAAGGTTATTTGAGGTATATTTTATATGGACGAGGGAGAGACAGGGACAGACAACAGACAGATAGACAAAAAGGCAGCCATAAAAAAAAAAAAAAAAAAAAAAAAAAAAAAAAAAAAAAACGATAGAGACAAATACAGAAACCAGGCAATTCATATAAAATTTTTAGATAATATCTCTTTACATAGTGAACCTGCTCGTCGTCTTTTTCAAAGACTTTCTGATCCATTTCGGATCCATGATATTTCTTTTATCTAACAAATGACTGAATCATGAGGTACACTGGTCTTTTGACATGCAGAAAATTGACAAATGGCAAAATGTTTCGGACCAAATCAGCAGACCTGAGTTGATACTTTTTGCATGATGTATTTAACCTTCTGTTCACAAAGAACGATTCTAACGTAAAGATGTGCCAGACAACGGTGTTTCGTAACCCAGGTATTGTCTCTTTCAAAGGGATTACTCTTAGTAAACAAACACTTAAGTTTTACTTTTGAAAAAAATCGGATTTGACAAGTCAGAATGAAGCACCACATCAAATAAACACATTTCAAGCTTTATTTGTTGTCGTTTTGCATTGTATCATATCCACACGTATTTCTTCAAGTGTTTATACATTTTTTTTCCAGATTCTTAAATTGTAAGTCAATGTGTCCTTTTCTCATTTGTACTTGTCGTTGAATGAACAATCAGTATTTACGTTACGGTGCATTCCCTATGGGCGGCGATACGCACATCACTACTTGTGGAATTTCCAAATATATGAGCCATGTTCTGTGAAAAGGGCGCTCAACCCTTTACCACACAATCCTGAGTTTTAACGACCCTGGGGAAGAAGGCTTTTGAAATATTGTATGAAAAGGAGAAAATGATGGTAACCAGCATTTTCTCCTTTTCCCACAATGTTTTCTGATGATTCGAAGAGAAATAACACCACTTGCGTTATATCGGATTTTTCATCTGCAAATCCTTTCAATTTGGACAAATTTAAATTTCTGCCGTTTAGTAAAGGGTTAATGCATCTGCAAAAAGTATCTACTCATGTCAGCCTGCGCAGCCCGTGCAGGCTGAGATGGGCCATAACCTTTTGCTAGATGTCATTTTTCGCATGTCAAAGGATCATTCTACCTAGTGATTCAGTCAGTTGTTACACAAAAAAGGATTTTATAAATTCACAAATGTTTCATGACTTGTTTGTTATTATGTATCAGGGAGATTCATAAAGCCCTCTTTTCACAAAGGATGACTCGTATGTAATCATAGGAGCGAAAGAGCAAAGTTCGTGATTCCAATTCACCATCATCAAACCCAGACAAACAATTTTGGCTGGCCAGTTGTCGACATTCCCAAAATTTATTAGAAACCACATGAGACATAGACTGAACCACTGACCCGGACACTAAAATGCCCGGAACTCTTCCTGTAACTCTTGGTATATAGAAGTGACCATTACAGCGAAGTTTTGAGTGTTCAGCAAGACCATAATGAAGTTTGAATTTCACTTTAACATAATGCCACGTTTGCACTCAGCGCTTCAATGTAGTCGGTACATAATTATTATCTGAACAATAATCCTGCTTAGTCCGATTAGAATGATTAAATAATTATCCATAAACTGTTTTCTAATGGCGGTAGGAACAGCTTTTGTAAACGAAAAGTGTAAAAAAAATTCAAATTGGTACTTTTTAAATTTCCTGACAGGCTGTCTGCAAAGAGTATGCTATGTATTATTATAACGCCATTATGGTAGCAACAAATCTGGACCTAAGTTCTCTTAAATTAGAACGATCAACAAAATAAAACAGAAAATAGATTAAAAAGTATACTATGTATGAAAATGATAACCCTTATCCTGCTAAATAAAATGAAATGAAACTCGAGATTATTTGGTTTTTAAAGGGTTGAGACAAAGATTATTTCGGCCAGGATCAGTATCATACACAATAAAAAAATTAACATGTTACAATTAGGACAATAGTTGTGCGTAAAAATATATGTTTTTTTTTTTTTTAAATTTCAAGCCACGAAGCCTCTCATGGTGTCTTCTGAAGTATCGGACCGAACAGTATCCAGCCTTGAAAATATCAGGTGTTATCTGTTGTCGATAATACAACGATCGATAACAAGCTGCCAGTTTATTCATTCGCCTGTAAGAGTAACATTCCCTGCAAAAGTAGAAGTGAACTCCCTTATTTATCGGAAACTACCGAGTTAATACGGAAAGGTGGATCTTCAGGGTAGGGATACATATAACCCTGCGTTGTCTGTGCAGGTCATATTCTTCGAAAATTTGACCTGTCTACTATGACGCATCACTGGACAAATAAAGGACAAAATATTAATACGCAGTGCGTAAATTGCCGCATAAAAATGCAGGCAGAAAATTACAATAAATAATACGTATGTGGAAAAATCAAGCCATTTTCGCTACAAGATTCTTAAGAAACAAACTGATTTCAAACGGGGAAAATACTGTTTCAATGACGATCGCGACAGTTTCCATTATCACGCTAGTGTAGCTATCGCGTTGACTGGTTACTCGAACCAAAATTTTCACAGTCGACCCTGTTAAATTTATCATTCTGCAGTAACGGATAAACTAAGAAAATAAATGGGTCGTTTCGTGTCAGCAAAACAAAAAACACAAACGTATTTTAATCAAGAAATATGCATGCGAGCCAAGAATCGGTAAGGTTTCCAAACATCAAATTTAAAGCGAATGCAGATCACCAAACAGGTAAAGATGGACACAACCTTATGTCAATAGCGTTCTATCTGGCAGAAGTATTATTGAGCTGGGGCATCTTTCAAATCAGTTTGAATGTGATAGATGTGAACGTATTGTACGAGGAATGTTCAAATATGAATGCATCAAAGCACCTAAAATTTGATTCTTCATAGATTTCACTGATGTTTTTATTTTGTTCCCTAAAGGTATTCACCTCTAACAGATATACAAAGTTTCAGTCTCCAGATCCAATCTTTGAAGGCATTTTCATAACCTTTTTAGGTATACCATAAAGACACTTGAATAATGCAAAATCGAGGTGTTTGCACTGAACAAAGGATCGACCTGAAAGGTCTTCTTTTATCTTTGGAAAAAAATCATAAGGGGCAAGGTCAGGTGAATACGGAGAGTAGGGGAGCACAACGACTTTTTTCTGCTTCAGAAAGTATTGCACTATAGACGCCTTGTGTGATGACGCATTGTCATGCAGTAATCTGACATTGGCCAAAACTGTTGCAGGTCTTCGAAAATGTTTCTTCATTTTTCAAGAACTTTCGTCTTGTAAAATTTCGCATAAACAGATTTGCCGTTAGCCACAGCAACCTAAATGGCAGGACCCTGAGTTGTGAAGAAAATGGCATACATCACCTTCTTTATACTGATGGTTCTTTTTGCAATGCATGGTCTCTTGCCAGACTTTGTAGCCCAAATCTTGTTTTGCTGTTGTCATTTTGGTTTATAAAAATGAACTCGTCACCAGTGACGACTTTGCAAAAGACCGTGCATTGTAATTTGGATACTGTTTAAGCAACGATTTAGTGCATTGCACGCGAGCCTTTCTCTGCTCATCTCCCAGCAGATGGAGAATCTATCTGGCACAGATCTTTCTCATTTTCAAGTCACGTTTGAGAATGATATGAAATGACCCTCATGAAATGCCTACGATTCTAGCTATTTACCTAGTCGTGTATCTGGCATCGGTATTAAGTATTTCTTTCACTTTAGCAACTATCTTTGCATACGTTGCTGTTTTAGGCAGACGACCATGGGGTGCATCTTCAGTCAAAATTAACCCACATTCGAATTTATTAAACCAACGGATAACTGATGAAAAAGGCTTTTCAGTTTGTCCATAAACCGAACAGATTTCATCAAAAATGTCTTTACTCCTTATGCAAAGGAGACAACAATTCTTAATACAAGACCATATTTCAATGGTATACCCTGGGTAGGCTGATCTTCTACCAACCATTTTTATATTAGTATATACGAGCAGACAATGTGTAACGAGCTATAAACACAGCTGAGATGAACATATTTTAATGAGTGTGGTATCAAGTTAAACTTAACATATATATCTACCCGATAACCTTCATTTCCGCGTATTTTTCATAATATTGAACAATATAACGTTCTAAATGCATTCATATTTGAACATTCCTCGTAGAGTTGAAAAAATATTGTTGAAGAAAGACATTGTGGGTTTGGTTCAATGTGAGAAATAAAATGTGACTGCGGAGAGCGGAGAGGTGGAAACAAGTAAAATGACATCATCTAAAGGGAAATCGACGGATCAATTTGAGAGCTGCAAATGTGTAAAAAGATAGACCTGGCGAATGGAAAGTATGCGTTTGAAAAACAATGTAGGAAAAGGAGAAATTTCTCATTATGATAATAATTATATATTTTTTTTTATAAGTGATAGACTGCAGACTATTTAAAATTATTTTTTTCTAATCAGGTTGATTGATTGATTGTTTGGAGTTTAACGCCGTTTCCAACATTATTTCAGTTATATCGCGGTGGTCAGTGCACCTATCCATGCTTTTCTTGAGTTTCTATTACCAGCACTCCGAAAATCGCTGCCACTGGCTGCTTTCCCACATAACCAAAGTCAAAACAATGGTTAATTTCGCGCTATTTTCTTTTTGGAATAGAAGAATATCATTTCTGAATCAGAGAATACAGAAATGCGAAAAAAGTTAACCGAAATCAAACGACACAGATATACTGATCGATCGCCTTAGTATTGCTAGGAGCTTTTTTTGTTTTTTACAAAATGTTTTCAAAATTATTCTTCCCCAAAGCGATAAAAAACAGGCCCTTTCTTGTAAAGTGTTAAAGAACCGTGTGTATCCAAAATTATTAAACCTCCAAAGCCTTGCATGAAATTGCAATACATCGGTTGAAGTTGACTGATGCCTAGATTAAGATCGCAATTTAGTTGCATACTGTATTGCACTAAATTATTCTGCGTTTGATCGTAAAAAGAAACTACATGAAAGCACTTAATCTGCACTAACCCTTTGATTTATAACCCCCTATCCTGCCCCCTCCCCCTCAAAAATAAATAAATAAATAGATAAAAGAAAAAAAAAAATAAAATAAAATAAAAAAAAAAGAAAAAAATAGATAAATAAATAATAGTAATAAAAAAATAATAATAATAATAATAATAATGATAATAATAATAATAAAAAAATAGATAAAAAAAAAAAAAAAAAAAAAAAAAATGAAGAGTTTAGTCATTATCTTTATCCGGACAATATTATTGTTCCTGAATCTATCTAATAAGTGGAAATATGGACTGAGATGTGTAGGCTGATGGTTTTTTATACTGTCTACGCAAAAGGAACGATAAAGGTTGACAATGCTCAATTTTGATAATGATTATGGTTATTGTTCATCTCGTTTATCCACTCTACGTCAGAGATCCTAGTAAGGATGACAGATATAATTGTTCTTTTAACAAACATTAGCCTGAGACATCCGTCCATTGTTCCTATATATATATATATATATATATATATATATGTATGTGTGTGTGTGTGTATGGCCCTTTTTATCCGTGGGGGGGGGGGGGCGCACGCTTTATTGGAAAAAGAAGGTTTCCTCATAACAAGCAATGTGGGTTAGATTCTGATATACGTTATTGATCTTTATGGTTTGATTGATTGAATGTTGTTTTTTGCCGTTTTCAACATTATTTCACTCATACCACGGCGACAACTCTCATATTTAAAATGCTCTGCGTTTCCATTGTATTAGAGCTCTGAAATGTCTTTCCCAAGGACACTCCTTCTAAAACCCCCTTAGAACCCAAAAAGTCCAAATCGCCCTGCACAGGCTATTCTGCATTCTGGCATATTCAACCCGAAATAGAATTTTGACTGTCATCTTACATTTCTATGGTGATATGAGTAGCAGTTTTCACCTTATGCCTCTTTGCAGGTTTAGATTTCACGTGTTTTTAGAATAATTTAAACTAGTGTTTAAGAGCATGTAAGTTTGTATTATTGACTTCGTCCTGTATTAGGTGTCACGCCACTGGTATTTGGGACATTGAAATTAGAGTAAAATCGACAATCTTTGCAGCTTCACAGATCGCTTAATGGGAAATCTATCGCTTCTCCGTCTGTTGCTCTCAACAATACACTTTTCATCCTTCAAAAAATGTAAAAGCAACATGTGTCCTACTTTTGATTCCTGCCACCCGGGAGCAATCTCGCAGTGGTGCGTCCATTGTTTGCACATGTAAATATTCTTAGAAGATTGGACCTGCCTGCTATGACGCATCACTATCCTGTACATGATGAATATTGATACCCGGTGTGTAAATTGACGCTCAACATAACAAGCTGAAAATGGCTATAAATAATACGTCTGTGGAAAAGTCAAGCCGGTTTTTCGCTACACAGTTCTTGAAAATGAAAACGAACAGGGAAAATGATTTTATGAAATACCACGGTTTACTGCAAATCTTTGTAGACAGTTTCTAAATATAGACATGGGGAAAACCGAGATTTGTGCCACAGAGTGACAACAAAAAATAAAATCCCCACTTCAGAAAATTGCCAAGCTTACAAGGACTATGTTTATAAATGGCTTGTGCATAGGTTGTATGCTAGCTAACCATGGCTGGATGAATCGTACAAGGTAGGTTTTAGAGAGTGAACGTATATTTCGTTTTGAATTTCGCTACATTGATTGCCGCCTTTAAAAGTAGTCCGGTCCTGTACCCAGAGTGTCCATATCAGAAAGGTATGTACATGTACATGTATTTGAAAAAAAAAAAAAAAAAAATCCCACCTAGCACAAGATAATGGTGGTGCGATACCATAATCACGTGCAAATGTGTGTTGTTGCGTAGACAACAGCGGTGCGCTGAACAAAATCTAGCCATCGTATTAGGTCCTACCACGAGGATAGCTATCATAGTCTGAATAGACTGGGGCTGGGTACTCACACGCTAAACTTTTTTATGCAAACCAGCTTAAAATCCTGATCTACCTGGGTTAGGCCTTGTTCCAGTCTTGTATAAACCTTTGTTATGCAACCGGCCCTACATGTTTCAAAAGAATAGTGCGACGGTATCCATTTGTGTAGTCTCGAACGCATTCCTAATGCCATTTTGATGTTATCTACCCTACCACCGTGCCATTGTGCGTAAAAGAGAACATGAACAAGATTAGATCGTGAGCCACATTGTCTTGATATTTGGTGCTGTACTGCTTCGTCCCCTAAATCGCAGCATATTCCTTTAAACACCACAGAGCCCTCAATGTGTAGGTCCGACTTTTCTGTTTCCATATATATGCATAATTATACAATGTATGGCTTTGGCGAGATGCTTAAAGCCGACTGGAAAAGATTTCTAGATGACTGCCTTGTCTTCTGGAAAAAAACAGACAAGATCTAAACCTCTTTTTTAACCTTCCGAATAACCTTCACCAAGACATTAAATTCACCATTGAAATAAGTGAAAAATCTCTCTCGTTACTTGATATCCTGATAATTAAAAATTATACTGAAATAATTACATACCTATATTTTAAAGAAACAGACAATAGACAATACTTTAACTATTTTTCTTGCCATCCTAAACACACGAAGAACAGTATTTCGTATAATCTAGCTCGTAGAATATGCACACTTGTTTCTAATTCAGAAATCAGAATGAAACCACTACAAGAACTTAAACACTCACTAATCGCAAGGAAATACCCGATATCGCTCACTGAATCGGGTATAAAGAAGGCTCTTAGTATCCCAATTAATAGGGCACTCTTTCACAAGTCAAGACCGACTCAACTTTCTACCCAAATGATGCAGAAATGTTTGGCATATTCACAAATAACTTACATATTCTTTATTCTGATGATAAGATAAAAGACGTTTTGAATAGAACCAAATAAATAAAAAGTAAACGACAACCGCCTAACTTAAAGAACCTATTAACATGTGCAAAATTCACAAAAGATAGTAAAGATTAGAGAAAAGTCACAAATTACGGTCGTCCAAATTGCAGTTTATGCTCATATATGCCGAATGGTAGTTCATGCAACTTCAATGGAAAAGTCTTTCAAGTTAATGCAGACATGACCTCTGATGTACAAAATGTGATATATGTTATCACGTGTAATGGGTGTGGAGAATACTACATTGGCCAACAGTTGACACATTAAGAACCCGTAGAACAATTCATGCACAACAAATAAAAGATCCAACAACAAGACAAATTCCACTCAGCCATCATTTAGACTTATGCAGTAAAGACGAATTAAAGTTTAAAATAATATTATTCCTATTCTATAAGGTTAATTCCGAAAGCATTTCAGTCAGATTAGCCAAAGAGAAATACTTCATAAATTACTTAAAGCCAAAATTAAACCGTCTTCGTCGAACGTTTAATTATCTCCCTTGAGTACTCGACAATAACGTCGCTAACGTCATGTAATTACCTCCCTTCCGAATACATGACGTCATCCATAGTTACATAACCACTGATGAGCCGAAACATGTTGGGTTTTTTACACGGTTTATGAAATTTAAAATAATGAGAGGCATGTGACGTTTTAATAACACAGTTCACCTAATATGAACCTAGGCAAAGCCTATAAGCGAGCAGCGCTTGAAGTGCATGTACCTTTAATGTTGAAGAAAGTAGATCACCAAGCCTAATGCCTTCAAATTATAGGGGGTAGATTAGATCTAGATATAATTCAGATTTTTACAATCCCACTAAACTTCAAAAAATTATTAATCTCTGAATTATGGAAGGGAATGTCTTGCAAACTGTCAGTAAAGAGGAAAGACAAATGCAATAAGAAACGAAAACAAGTAAAAACTCAATGGAGTTTCCATAATGGGCTAGATAGCCCCTTAGGATATTTGTAGAATTTTTGTCAGAATTTAGAGATTTTGGAGAGGTTTGTGGGAATGTCATATGCAGTCAAATCTGTGTACAGCAGCCACTGAAGGGAAGTTCTGAAAGTGGCTGCTGTTTACAGATTGGCTGTTGTCCAGAACATGCGCTTCTCACACTATTTTGAGTTGCAAATATGATGTTTCAATAGGTGAAGGTTTGTAATGAACCTTCAATCTATTTCTATTTAAAAAAAAAAAAAAAAAAAAAAAAAATCATACAAATGAAACATTTTTTTTCTAAATTTAGATCTAGTTCAAAATTTGTATGGCAAATAAAACATACTTGAATCATGCATTTCTAATTTTTGTATACATGCATTTGCATTTCTACCTGATGACTATTTTCGGCCAGTCTTCATGGACAATGGATAGTTCACTGTACTTTTGCATTAAAAAAAAGTTTTCAACTACATTTTGTAAAAAGAAATTAATAACAAGAAATCATGAAATTAAAATACAGATTAATAATAGCAAAAACATTTTGCAGCTTATGCAATATTTTTCAAGCAATTGTGGAATATTTTTTCTCATGGCCATTTTGGGCCAATCTGCATGGACATTGGACAGCTCATATTTGTCTCAAATGTCCATTCTCATGGTTTAACACTCAATTCAATAAAGATTATTTATCAAAGTGTTTAATAATGATCAGTAGAATCAAACATCTAAATTTATATCTTTGACTAAAAACACTGACTGGCATTAATCAACTTTAATCCTTTAATAATGATAGTAATTATTGACTGTGTGAAACTGTGATAATGTGGCTGTTGTGTAGGTGCCATAAACAATTAATTCATACCAATTAAGCTGGCTGCTTGCTGGCTGCATTTGACAGATTAGTGCTGTGCACATAGTAATTAAAGAAGAAATATGCACGGGTGGACTTGTGTTGACTGCTGCACATAGATTGACTGCTGTTCATGTGTGGCTGCTTGCACAGATTTGACTGTATATGATCAATAATGTGGATCCATTATATGGGACTGTATTCAAATAAGTATAATAATGACATATTTGGTATCATAAATGTCTCTTTTGTAGTAGATCTACCATATTCTGTGTGTAACAAAAAATAAAAATGTAGAAAAAAAGTCCCTTTAACATGGATAATCCTTTGGTAGCACTTTGTCATAATTATAGTATTGTAGCTCAGTTCGTACATCATACATTCAGCTAGTGCAGAGATACTGTGTTCGAGTCCATTTCTACGGTAGCATTTCCCGTTGATTCTCAGAAAAATGTTAACAAGATCAATTTGTGTGAGTTAGCAGGTGTTATTCTTAACCAGGCTATATAACAAATTGGAACTCAGAGTTGTTATCAGCTTTGTTGTCCTCAAGTTTGTACAGCAATACACTGATAGCCAGAGGTATCATGTTCCAGTTCCACATCAGTCATCAGTATTCCCTTTATCACTGGACCTGTTTGAGAGAATGAATGGACAGACAAAAAGACTGACCAACTGATAAATGGAATTATTTGTACTTTATGCAATTTTGCCATGTTGATATCTAGGGCTATGATTTGTTACAACCTTTGATTATCGAAGCAAACAGTTTGAAATATTTTCACCTTTTACTGTCAGGTATTTACAAAGTTAGACGAAGTCAGAGAACAACTTTAAAGTTTTGTAAATATTCATAGGTTCTGGGTCAAAATGGCACCTTCCAAAGAGTTTTGAGTTGTCTTGGGTGGCTGAGTGCTTGAATTAGTAATAAGGTCCTGGGTTCGAACAGGTGCAGAGATAATG
This sequence comes from Tridacna gigas, assembly GCA_945859785.2. NCBI lineage: Eukaryota > Metazoa > Mollusca > Bivalvia > Cardiida > Cardiidae > Tridacna > Tridacna gigas. The sequence goes on along the minus strand of OX244040.2, from coordinate 57,106,713 downwards.
TTTTACTTTCGGGGGAGCGTCTTAAGGCAATGCAAGGTACATCCAAAGCATGGACTTCTTGTAAAACCTAGGAACATACATAAATAACTGAGCTGTCAGTCTGATAGTAGGCTTGAAATGATTTTGAAAGGAGAGAAGAATGCCAATTAATCAATACAAAAAGTCCCAGTTTCAAAAATGATCCGGCCAAATTAAGCTGTTTAAAAATTATAGTCCTTTTTTTTCAAATTGTTATCTGACATTGGTATTTGAAATGAGATCATGACTATTTAGTCATTGTTTGACAACATAGCATTTCTTGATTAAAGCTATGAACAACATGATATATAGTTTACTTGCATGGATCATGTGGCTGTGGTGCCGTGCTCAAAGATACTCCCTTATGACTGACAGTGCAATCAGGGGTTGAATCAGGATTTCTTGATAACAAACCCTTTGCCTTGAGCATATAGATGCAGATCACCCCAGGGATACAAAACAGTCACCCACAAGAACAAATCTGCACACACATAAAAAAGTTCAATGGCTTTCAAATCCTTGTCGTTACTTTGCCACAAATCTATTTTTAACAGTCATTTCATCACATTGGTATTTTTTTATGCAGCTGACGGTTTTGCTGGGATGTAATAAAATTAAATTTGTTGAAAGCTGAGTAATGCAGGCATAGCAGCAGACTTTGTTTTTGGAAATTAAAAATACCTTTTCATAAACTAATAAGCAATATTATTCTTCAAAAAACGGGGTTTAGACCAAGATATTATGTCAAGAGAAAATACATAAAAGAATATTTTTTTTTTAAACTGTTGCCTTATCGTATAACAGCGTAGTTCTAAATACATTTGGCTGACAGATACCATATTTTGGATGATTAGGATTATTTCAGATGATGGAGGCACTCTAGGTCATCATTTTACGGGTAATGAGTTTGAGCCCTGGTGCTGACAATTTTGGTGGTGTCTTTTTTTCTCTCACCTTTGCCACACTGAGAGTACAGTATCATTTCTTGGTGATATATCTTAATTACCAACTAGCAAACACCTTGAACAAAATTCTTTGCTCAAATTTAAGTTTTACCCAGCTGTAACCTCTACATTGGAGAACAGATTGGGGGAAAAAAACAAAAACAAAAAAACTGTTTTAGTCTGTAGAAAAAACAGCTATCCAAATTTAGAAATGTTTTGGCAAAAACATCTCAGAATGTCCACTAGGCCAACAATGTAGATCTAGATCCTATTTTAGAGGATAACAAGCTGAACAAAAATTCATGTTCTATGCAGTCAATTTGAAATTTGATCTACAATATCAAAAACGTAAAAAGAAATTCTGACAGAGTTTGATAGGATTTATAACAAGCATAACTTGGTAGCAAATTCACAACAGAAAGAAGAAAACATACCGAGATTGAAAACAGGAAGCGATTTCCTCTGTTTAAAAAAAAAAAAAAAAAAAAAAAATCACTACTGTAAGTGGGCCAATTAGACCTACACCCTTTTGCTCCTAACAGAGAAAAAAGTAAAAAAGAAAAACCTCTAAATCCTAGATCTAGACGAAAATCGACTTTCCGGCAGTATCCACAAAGATAAACTTACTTTGCCCTGGCCGAGTTGACCTGGGGACGAGTTAAATACTGGCCGAGTTGCTTTGCATTCTTTACAGGAAAAAAAAAAAAAACTTTAAAAATTAGGGAAAACGTCATAATGAAATATGAACGAAGTATTTATTTGCAAGAGCGGGAAAAAGCTCTCAAGGAAAGATCGATTGGCTCACCCGAAAAGGTTTTCTGCTCCTTATTAATTCTCGTAACGTTTACATATGTATTCGGAAATATCCGTACCTCGGACAGATACGGAAAACCCCGAATTCCTTCGTATTTGACCAGATCTCGCGAGGGTCTCATTTGTAGACTGGAACGCTGTTTCAAATCACGTGATTAACAATGTTGCCAGAAATTATAGGGAAAAAACGCTCTTAGAACCAGTCTTTTACGTCACTTCCGTCCGCCATATTTGAATTTGTAAAAATCAACTTCCGGTCCACCACTGTTTCCGAGGCATCAGGTATGTACATTTTTGACACCATCTCTACCAATAAGCTCTCGCTTACGCGAGGCGTCGCTCCGCGACGCCTCTTGTGCGCTGCTCGCTATTAAACCTTGTGTCGGACCGGCATTTGCCGACTTTTCTTCGTGGGTAAACTTACATTCGAACTGCCGCGATACAGAGTGTATAAAGTATAAAAGAAATACATGTATTCGTAGATTTTTTTTTCATAGCTTATACCGGGGCTTTTTCCCAAGCTTACATGGGCTATGTTTATAATTGGCTGGTGCATAGGTTATATGCTAGCTAACGATGGTTGGATGAACTGTACAAGTTAGGTTTTAGAAGGTAAATGTACATTGTACATTAAAGTTCGTTGCATTGATTGCCGCCTTGAAAATAGTCCGGTTCTGTACCTAGAATGCCTATATCAGATAGGTAATGTATTTGAAAAATGCCACCTAGCGAAGATAATGATAAACTGATATTGCTAAAACTTCCTTAAAGTAAGAACATCAAGCAAGAGCGGTGGCGTAACCGTGGTTCAACCTCATTTCATTCTCATTGCAAGACCAACGTTTGCATAGGCTACCAGTCCATATTGTTCTGTAATTTTGTAAATTGTATTCATTGTTTGAAATGTTGAAATAGAAACGCATTTCCTGGTCTGAGTCACAGGACGGATATATCATTGTTTGAGATGATACCAAAATAGTCTGATCCTGTGAGGGGTCATCATTCAAAAGTTTTTTAGTTAGCAAAATGCAAAATGTATACGTTTTCAGACTCCGCGTTGCTTTAAATTTTGTGTTTATACATACTTTTGTAACTGGACAGGACAATCAAACAAGTAAATGTGATAGTCTTTCCTTTAACTGTCTGTCAATCTGTCTGTCTTTCCGGCTGTCTGCAACCAACATCTCCTTTCCCCCAAAATTCTTTCTTTCTGTCTTTCTTTCTTTCTTTCTGTTTCTCTTTCTTTCTTTTTCTCTTTCTTTCTTTCTGTTAGTCTGTCAGTTTGTTAGTCTTTCTGCCAGTCATCTCATCAGTAGTTCTGTCAATCTTTCTTTCTTTGTCTCGTTGTTTGGTTATCTTGTGTCTGATTAAAATATTTAAAAAGGATATCTTATTATCTTCGTCGCAAATTTTACAAACATAAACTATCTTATAAACGACTAAAATCCATATTCTAAAAATCACGAATCCTAATATCGTTTGATGTCCATTTTAATCTCCTTACACTACATAAATTATCTGGACTGTAATCAATTATAAAAACATCCAAGGACCACACGTGAGAACCTTTTTGCTCCCAAACTTCAAAGGCACACTATTTCTGCTCGGCTAAACAATATAATAAAATAAAATGAACATTTTTCAAAATTAATACTTGATCTTCCAAGTCACCATAAACAACATTAGTTCACACCTACAACACAACGTCCAATGAAATCGCTTCAATAATACCACGTGAGTATAAAATATCTGAATCCATAGTGGACTCTGTAAAGTCCAATATGGATTTTTCAGAACGAGGCCAGAGTCCAATATGGATTTTTCAGGACGAGGCCAGAGTCCAGAATATGGATTTTTCAGAACGAAGCTAGCGTCCAGAATATGGATTTTTCAGAACGAAACTAGCGTCCCGAATATCGATATCTGAACGACAGAGAAGTTTCCTTTGTAAAAAAGTTCTCGTCTGCAATTACATTCAATTTGCTGTTCGATAAAGAAGTTTTGGATTCTCTAAAAAAATAAATAAATAAATAAATAAATAAAGCCCAGAAAACACCTTTAACAAGACGGAGAGGGGCAATTACCAAACGAGAAGCGTAAAATGAAAGAAATTCCGCCTGCAGAGCTTATAACTTATGGAGGACTTTCTTCATAAAAGTTCATAGGCACGATGATCGTCCGTACGAACCTGACAAAATTAAAGCTATGCAAAACATTTTTGATCCTTATCTTTGCTAGAAAGGACACGACGCAAGCCTGTTGAGAGATAATGTCTTCAAAGGAAGCCGATTCATTAAAGAAGATATCAATAAGATTGCTCAGATTCATTCTGTTAATTCTCCACCCCATCCCTACAGAAGCATTTCGAGAAATACCAGTATCCACTGTTTTAAATTGTTTAAAATGTTAATTAAAAGGAAATAGCTCACATAGTTTTTTACTTCAAAGTCAAAACGTGTGAAATAAAGAGATCATTTAACATGCTTGGGTACAATACTGAATTCAATTGAATTGGTACACTGCAGAACCAATGTATAGTTTGGACACGGCTATCGTCTCGACCAAATTATAGACTGGTTCTGCAGTGTACTCATCCAATTGAATTCAGTATTGCACCCAAGCATGTTAAATAACCTCGTAATATTCTACATGTTCAGTAGTCTGTTTTAAGTTAGATAAAAGGTAAACTCCATTTAACACATTTCAGATGTGCTGTGTACCGAAGTATCCGACTGGAAAGCTTCTATGAGAAATTGCTTTCTTACAGGCGGGAGACCTCTAACACATGATGACATAAAGATAGCAAACCTATCAGAGAAAATTACTTTTACTGTCTGGACTGCCGACTATGCTGCGATATCAAACCGAAGACGGAATACAAACACCGGTTTTCGCAACTATCTTATTTCCGTTCTCATTTACAAGCACTACGACTACCATCATAATTATCATTACCATAATCGTCGTCGTCTTAATCGTCGTTGTCGATGTCATCATCACTACCACCATCATCATTATCAGTAGCAACATAGGATCCAGTCCGTTGTTATAATTGTTAACAGCGCAAGCTGTACCATTAGGTTCATCAATATCAACATTATCATTATTACCAGGAGACAAGGTTAGAGATCAGAAGATGGGGAACTAATCAGAAAACACTGCCCAAACGCATGAATAACAAGTGAGTGTGTGAGTGAGTGAGAAAGAGGGTGGGTAGGTGGGTTGGTCGATCGATCCATCGATCGATCAATCAATCAGTTAACTTTGTTATCAGTTTCAGGTCTTGATCTCATCAGAAATTCTATTTGTGGTTATGCTACAATTTCTTTGGAGAATTCGCTGTCAGGTTCTGTCACTTTTGATGTGAAAGGAGTCAAGTATAGAAACTGTACAGAACAACAAGCCTACATCTGTGATGGAAGTAAGACTGTAAAGTAGTGATAATTTGTTCTGTTTATGGGTTATGCGCTCGTTGTTCCATCTAACATTTCTAATTCTTGCAACTCTTTTTCTCTTACCATTTTGCAAATTTGCCACACTCAATGATAAATACATTTCTTCAATCAATTGATGGTTTCTCCTTTTTACGTAGCCATCCATGGAATCGCACACCAATCCGTTCATCTTGCCATTAAACCCACCCATAGATTACGGAGTAGTCATCAAACCACTTAGCGATCCATTTATACATACATGTACATGTAACAAGAACATGTAGATTATATTGATATTCCGTCTATCTTTCTGAGCGGATTATGTACATTCAATGTATTATCCTATTCTTGTAATTCTCCCCCACCCCCGTCGTCCCTTATTGCTAGCCATTAAATGAGGTGCTTTCGCAGATAATGTATGAAGCTAAAGACCAGAATGATCAAATATTGCATTCCGATTATGGGTCTACAGTTGGTAAAATAGTAAACGAGATAAATCATGTTGTAACTCGTAATAAAAAGTTTTTGATAAGAATTTCAGGCATTTTAAGATAGGTCATAATTTAGTCAATAAAATATACAGGAAATACTGTGAAAGATGGTGAAAACCGATCCGGAAAAAAATACTCATCAAAATTCCTCTCATTGGCTATACATAGTAAATGAGCCATGGTCTGTAACAAGGGGGCTTAATGCATCTGCGAAAAGTATCGACTCAGGTATACCTGGGCAGTTCGCGCCGGCTGACCTTGGCCGAAACTTTTTACTATTGGTCAATTTTCTGTATGTTCAAGGACCAGTCCACCACATGATAAAATCGCTTATTAAAAAGTTACTATTTTGGTTCCATAATTATGTTGATTGGAATAATGCATCACGGAGATGCCTTAAGCCCCCTTTTGCCACGTCACGGCTAATTTCTATATTTTCCAAAAAGAGCCCTGAGGAAGTCAATGTCTCTGCTGTTTCAAGCATGATATGTCAATATACCGGAAAGTGTAGATTCGCCATCAGACTTCGCTTTTATGCCGGTTTCATTTTTTTTTTTTTTTTCATTCATACACAGGACAAAATCTGCCCGAAGTAAGCCAGTCTGAAATCTATCTCAATTCAACGTCATGGAATAATGCATATACTTCTTGTAAAATCCAAAACCGAGACCTTTTGACAAACGACCAGCTGCATCCAGGGATAAATCTAGCAAATGTTTATCCCAGGCCACCCAGGTCAACAGAACTGGACGTCTGGATTAATTTGGTTGGCGAACTGGAAACTCGATCTGTTCAGGGTAAGCGAACGGTACATTCAAAGGAGCAGTGCATCACTAACCATGCTATATGGAAATTATAGTCAAACTCTGAATTGAAGATGTAACGGAAATTCTGATTGGCTAAACGAGTTAGTTCAACCAATCAGTGAATGCGTCACATTAAAGTTTCGGAAGTTTCCGAGAATTACTGCAAACAAGTTTTTTTTTTTTTAATAGTTGCTGGACATGAGACCAGGTTAGGGAGATATCTTTGAATTTCTTTCTGGTTTTCAATTAAAAAAAAAAAAAAATGACAAAAAAAAAAGGGGGGTGTTGTTTCGCCATAACAAGGACTATTTCTGTCAGCTACCATTGATGATTCTTCTAAAACACATATACTGGAAGAGACTACTTCGAAGCAGTACGAAACCAATCTTATTGTTCCGACACTGAGGGCGGGCCGTGAAGCCGCATGTATACCCAAAACTCAAACAGGCACAAAAGTTGAAATTTACCATATAGAGAAACTTACAAAACCGCGTCATGCTAAAGTTGTTTTCATTGTAACGTAAGTAATAGCCCTTTTAAAGCCATTTTTTGTTTTTTTGGTTTGAAGAACCACCTAAAAAAGACTACTTACGTAATATACTGTTTGAGCGGAGTTTTGAAAAAAAAAAAAAAAAAAAAAAATTCTGAAACATGCTCTGTGAAAAGGGGGATTAATGCATCTGCGAAAAGTATCGACCCAGGTCAGTGACCTTGGCCTAAACTTTTCCCTTTGGGTCAAGTTTCTGTAAGTCAAAGGATCAGTCCACCTTATGATACAGTCAGTTGGAAGACATACTGGATTTTATGGATCCCTAATTATGTTATGACCTGCTTGCTATCATGCATTACAGAGATGCATTAAGCCCCCTTTTGCCAGAGCATGACTCGAATTATTCCTTTTTTCAGGTGAAATACACGGGTTTAACATATTAAGATATGGTACTTTCAGCGGTACGGATGGATTTAGAATGACTGAAGGAAAACTTGGAAATAAGTTCTCAGCTCTGTGTGGGTTTGGTACACATGTTATAATCATGCTCTCTCTATCAATCTCCTCTTGCCATCAGTCTCTCTCTCCCCTAGCCAATCGATAACGTACAGGAATTAAAACCAGGAGGTTGTTGGTTCAAATCAAACAGATATGCATATTTCTTTCCAAGAATGTGTGATAGTCTATGCGACAGGAGTCATATCCCTCTCACTGCTGATCAGTGTTTAGACGAACGTCTGGGTTGATAGCAGCCAGTGGCTTGGAAGACTATCGTGTGGAGTACTGGTAAAATTAAATCAGAGGAAGCTTGCTAGGTGCACAAGCCGCCTTGATATAACCGAAATAGTGTTAAAACCGGTGTTAAATCACCATACAAAAAAAAAAAAAGCGAATCTTTCAAGGGGCTCAAGAAACTTGAAAATGTGAACCTTGTCATAGCAGTCATCCGATCTTTAACTTACATGCCAATTTTTAGTCGCAATAGCCTTAAAATGAGCCATGCTCTGTGAAAATAGGTTTAATGCATCTGCAAAATGTATCGAATGGCTTGGAAAACTATCGTGTGGAATACTGGTAAAATAAAATCCGAGGAAGCTTTGCTAGATGCACAAGCCGTCTTGATATAACCGAAATAGTGTTAAAACCGGTGTCAAATCACCATACAAAAAAAAAAGCGAATCTTTCAAGGGGCCCAAGAAATATGAAAATGTGAACCTTGTCATAGCAGTCGTCCCGGTCTTTCATTTACTAGCCATTTTTTTAGTCGCAATAGCCTTAAAATGAGCCATGCTTTGTGAAAATAGGTTTAATGAATCTGCAAAATGTATCGAACAAGGTCAACATGTGCAGTCGGCACAGACCGACCTGGGTCGAAACATTAACTTTCAATTTTTTGCATTTTCTAGGACCAGTCTACCTCATGATTCGGTCGGTTGTTAGACAATGTAGATTTTATTGATCCAGAATTATACGGTGGCTTGCTTGGTATTATGACTCACAGAGATGCATTAAACATCATTTTGCTGGAGTTATAGTCTCATAATGACCATAGCGACGGAAATAAAGAAATCTTATCTTGCCCTTTCCTTACGAGGGGTTTTATTATTTCAGGTAAAATACCGGAAAAGATCGCCAAACACGGAAGCTCCGTTGATTCTAATGGGTTAAGGATGACTGAAGGAAGTCTTTGTGGTGAATTCACCACCCCGGTATTTGGTTTTGGTAGGCACATTATAAAGCTCTAACAATTTTGTTAAGTAGATCCCTCTCTCTCTCTTTCTCTCTCTCTCTCTGTCTGTCTGTCTCTCGCTCTCTGTCTCTGTCTCTCTCTCTCTCTCTCTCTCTCTCGGAGTCTTTTACCAGTTTATCAGTTGTTGAAAGCTGTTGTCATTTACAGCTATTTGACAATATTGAGAAACGATGTTTGTAGCTTCAAACCTTTGGTGTGTACGTCCTTATTTCGCCACTAGGAAAACAATGAAGGAATGAATGAATAGGACTGTTTTGACGTTTCGCATTAGGTTGTTATTGTGTGGTCCAAGTGTTAGTCACTAACAGAAAATGGATCTCAGAGTCAGGTAAAAAGTAAACAAAAATAGAGCGACCTGGCAGGTTATAACTTAGTTTTGATATTAATTTTCCTGCCAGCAATTAACACCGACCATACAGTAACAGGTTGTCATCTTCACAATAATCTTTGTACTTTTAAAGGCCAAACAGCGCCCCCCCCAAAAAAAAAAAATAATAATAAAAAAAGAAAAAAATAAATAAATAAATAAAATAAATAAATAAATAAATAAATAAATAAGAGCAAGTTTTAAAGTGCGTTTAGAATTTAAATCATGCCTTTTAAAAAGTACGGAAACTATCTTGAAGATGACAATTTTAAACCAGTTTTGAAATTCAAGATGTAGGAACTTGCCTCACAATTAATGTAAATGAAGGCCGCTCTGGCAAAAGGAAAATACGTATAATGTATCGATGCATGATACAAAGCAAATCATCATGTCATTATGATGCCATAATATGCATTGTGTCTTAGAACCGACTGAATCATAACCAAGTCTCGTCCTTTAACATTTTGAAAATTGACCTACGGCAAAATGCATCTGCGAAAAGTATCGACCCAGGTCAGCCTGCGCAGTCCGCGCAGGCTAACCTGGGCCGCAACTTTTCGCTATTGGTAATTGTTCCGTATGTCCAAAGGCTAGACTACCTTATGATTCGGTCGGTTGTTGAAAAAAAAAAAAGAAGCAGATTCATAATTACATGATGGTTTGACTGGAATCATGAATTACGGAGATGCATTAAGCCCCATCTTGCCAGAGCATAGCTCTTTTTATTTAGCTAATCAGAAGTTGTGTTACTGTCACATTTAGAAAATCCTGGAGAACAAGTCTAAAAATCTTCTGCAGAATAGTTTGTCAGTAGAGACCTGGTGATTAAGACGGGTGGAGAAATTATATCATCTGTGAGCAGTTCTGCTATTCGACGTTTGCCATAAGTTTGGTACATTTTTCTAAAGAAATTCGGTCATTTTTCTCACGGTTAGCCTTTTGCTCTTATGCCAAAAGATGCGGATGAAAAAAAAAAAAAAAAAAGCCATGCTTTGTGAAGAAGGGGTTTAATGCATCTTCAAAAAAATGTCGACCCAGGTGAGCCTGTTATAAAATTCAGTTCTGCATGTGAACCTCACGATTATGCTTGCTGTCAATTGATTTTATGGATCCATACTTATGTGATGACTTGCCTGGCATAATTTCTCAAGTAATGCATTAACTCTTATCCTGAAATAAATAATAAAATAGATAATAATAAAAGATATAAAACTTTCACTCCGATAGTAAAATCCCAAATTTTCCTATTTCAACGGTATTTTTGGAGGAGAGATATCTCCTTATTGGACAGTGGAGATCCAAGATCAGACTGTACGTTATGTGCAGTCTGATCTTGATCTACATTGTCCAGTAAGGGTCAGTGACTCGCGCTCAAATTCCCTTTTGCTAAAGCGCCTATTTATTTATTTATTTCTAACAGCTGATAGAAATAACGGTTTTCCGACAAAGACCTCAAAATCAAGCGAAAGGATTTTTTTCTCCAATAATTGCACAAATTCTACCAACTGTCGGAAAGGTAAGTTACAATAGACAATCATTGAAATCAACAACTTTTACCAGTGGTAGTTAGGAAGACTGCTGTCCTTGATAAAAATGAGTTTATCAGATGTTTTTTTGTTTTGTTTTTTTCGATAGCGAATATAACTTTTTTTTTCTGGCATAGTTCTAAAGATCAAAGTGAAGGAATTTTTTTTCGTATAATTTTAGGAAATAGAGGGAAATATAACGTAATTTATGCTATATTTCTCGCGCTTGACGTAATACTGTAAACCATTGCTATGTGAGGGGGTACACAACGGGGAATTACCAACAACAACTATACTTGATTTTGATGAAAGCCCCACAAAAAAAAAGGGGGGGATCAGAAGCATCAAATAAATAGATTTTTTTTTTCGCTGAAAGATCGAACTTTATTTCATCTCGTGCAACCACTCGTGAAAATATTACCGAGGATATTCACGAGATGAAATAAAGTTCGATCTTCCAAAAAAAAAAAAAAATCCTGTATTTATTTACTGCTCCAAGAACTGAGATACCGACAATTTCACTTTATTTATATCTTCAGGTGGCAGAGATATCGATAGTCCAAAATATCCAACAAAATCAAATAAAGGTAATGTGAAGACTTCATAGACAAGGCTTTATCGCCACATTTTTGTCGTCAAAGACGCGATGTAAAGTTACAATTCACGTGATCTAAATCACAGAAATGCCCCTGTACTGTACCTGTTACGCCACTTCTTCGCTTGTGAGATTGTTAGAATTCAGCAAACGTAAAGGTTGTTTACTTTTATAGAACATTGCTTGAATAATTCTGGAAACAAGGTGAAACAAATTTGATGTCAGAGGGACAGCAACACACGAATACAGACAGAAAGGAATTATCTTTATTTACACAAATACTTTTTAGTGTCATACCTCTGATGTTGATTCAAAGCGCAGGATGTTTAAAGTATTCAAAAAGTTCCGTCTAGCATTTGTGAATAAATAATATAAATATTGGAAGTAAATTATTATTAGAAGGAAAACCACTTACTTGCATTCATATAAAAATGAATATCATTTTTTAAAACGAAGCATTTCCCCTTCTTATTATCTAGACTCACCTTGGCTGGTTTTCGCCATTATCGTATCAAGTGTTGTTCTTCTTATCAGTATATCCGGGTGTGCCCTACTGGTTTACAAGAAACGGTAAGCTAGAGTACTAGTATTGTTTAAGATTATTAACAGCGATTGTTCACTCATGTATCTTTTATGTCAAAACAGTACTTTTCTGACTATCAGGCCCGCCCGGGTCGCTCGGTAGTTAGCGAATCTGACTCGCGACCTGGTGCTTGCGAGTTTGATACCCGGTTGAGGCAAATTTTATATGCGGCGATTCTTCGCCTCTCACCTCTGATTCATGTGAGAGAAGTAGTCAATGACTCGGAAGTAAAGTTGTGTCGGTACTGGTGCGAGAAAGCCAGGAAACAAATGTGTGGGTGCACTGACCGCCGTGATATGACCTTAGCTCTTAAAACGGTATTAAACTCCAATACAAACAAATTCAGTAACAGACAACAGCATGTTAAACTTCTCATATTACAGATGATAGCAAATTTGCTTCAAACTACGATAATTTTGTCTTTGTTGGAATTAAAATCAGTATTTTCTCTTTTCCACACAGAATGCTATCAGTTTTTTTTTTTTTTTTTTTAACTAAGGTTGAACATTTTAAAGGATCAAACAGATACATTCTTCCGACGCGCCTGGCCGAATGTCATCACCGTAATCACCGTAATCCTATTCCGTAGGAATGGAACCCACATATTCAATTGTTTCCTGTCGAAAGTAGGCGTTGTTATCATTTCAGTTGCCACTTCCACAGTTACTTTACTCAAGCTTAGGTTTAGACATCATACATTTCTATTGCCTGCAATTTCTAGGGGTTAAAGAGGTAGACAATTGCTATTCCTTTAGATGCTAAATAGAATAGAACGTACTTGGAGTCAACTTGATTAACTAATTTAGTATCTGAAGACTTACATGCATCTAGACCCGCCTCTGTGTAGCTACCGGTCAAATTTACTGGTTTCAATCGTTTTTGCAGAAGCCTGACCCAACAAAGGTGTAACGTCTTCATTGTAGTTTTCAAATAAATCCCTCGACTGCTTAGTTCAGTGTTTCTTTTTTAGAAATATAAATCGATGTTTAACGATCAAAACATACGTACACTTAGACAGCTCCAAGACTAACTTTGCACTGAGCTTTCTCAGAAAGTCCGGCTAGACCAAAGAAAAAAAAAACGTTGTCTTGAATCTGTGAATAACCTAGAAGATTGCGCACATAATTGCGCAAACGGTTTTTAGGTTGCAATCATCGACAATGATCCTATCAAGTTGATTAAACACTTGTCTCAGTATTGATATTCCACAAACAGCTATTTCTATCAAGTATGATCGGCAGCGTTGTGAAAAAATAAATAAATAAATAGATAAATAAAAAAAAAAAAAAAAAAAAAAAAAAAACTTGTAGGTTGTAATTTTTGACCAGCTTTCCTTCGTATTATTTGTGTTACAATATAAATCAACTTACAAATATTATCGTTGCTCTCCTTTTAGAAAATTCCGACTTGTTCCGTCTGTAGAAATTAGATCTGTTCATGCAGTTAGTACGTCTACCACTGCTTGTCAAACCGATTCTAACGACGCACACGGCGAAGCGTCTAACATGCCAGCAGATAATCCAAACAGTGGGAACCGTAATAGAGCAGCCTTTGAACCTTTAGAAGCAGAGGGCCAACCAGACACTGTATTTATGAAGGAATATGCGAACTCTATACCTTTGAGACATCAAGATGACAAATTACGACACTCAGCAAACGATGCTGTTCCAGGCGCCAGATGTATAAGAATGCAGTGAAAACAAACACACAGATCAATTTTATTTTCTTATGTACTACAGAGAAATTCATTATGGCATATGATATGACAGTATAATGATATGTAAACTCATTGACATTTTTTTTCGATGTGGGTTAAATAGGTTCACAGCTATTGTTGATCCTTAAACTGCTAAATACATGAAAATAACATTTCCATTCAACAGTAAAAACTCAAATATTGCGATTTCAAATTTTATTTTACCAATGGGAAAATTGGACAGTGTAGTTCCAAGATTAGACTGTACGTTTTGTGCTGTCTGATCTTGATCTATACTGTTCGCAAATATGCCACGAATCGCGTTAATGAGCCTAAGGGTTGAAGTACCCATGTTGAAGGGCTGTTAAAAGAATAAAAGGAACGATATATTTCGAATGAGTTACTCTATTCTAATAAATTTTTAAGTACAGAATAAGAAGAAAGAGTAGACACAAACAGAGACAAAGAGCTGACAATTGGTTCATGAATAAAACTTTCAGGTTATCCTGTTTACATAAATGGTGTTGTTTGTTGACTTACATGTATATACCTACCATTTTGATTCATAAAGTTGGCAGAAGCATCGTACCCAAAACCAGCAAAGACATGGTAAACAGACTGCCGTTATATTGGATTGGGAAAGCTTACAGAGGAAAGGGTACGATTTTTTTTCCCGGTGAGCCGAGGGAACTGAAGCCGATAAACTTTCCCAGGCCAAGACACCAACCATCTATTATATGTATCTGTTTCTTATTTATAATCCGTATCATACTAAAATTGAATATTTGGCTGGAAGGAAACACACTTATCGATATCTTTTTAATTATGAATAAAGTTGAAGAGTTGTCTATGTTAACCGTCCTTATACTGTATTTGCAGACGTAATAACGACTTCATGGATGATGTTTGATTACTTAATGAACGTGAGAAAAAAAGTGTCGAATGAAGACAAGTATTTCTCCATTATAAGTGTTTAACACGAAAAAACAGGATTTTCACCCGGCTAATTGGGGCCAGTTAGTGATATCAGCCCCTATCTTCTCAATCTGCCCTAAAGTCATCGGGGTACATATCAAGATGACGGGTCGATATTACTCTCCTGTCTTCATCACCTGTGTATAGACCGGATGACGTCACGTTTAAATCAAAAGGACTTTTAAATGGGGTATAATATAATTTGATGTTTCTGTAACAAAAATGTAACTCAAAGCACACATCAATAGAATAATATAGCATTTATTTTGGCAATCCCTGTCTTTTACATCTTGAAAAATGCATGTTATTTTTTTGTGTTCTTTGATTTTTGGTAACAAAGATAAAAGAAAAAAAAAGTAAATCATAAAAAAGTAAGATATGTATTAGATCTACAATCTGGTAGGAGAATAAAAACATTACAACGCAGTTAACAAGTGACTAGTAAATATGCAACTATTTGGACACATATCTAAATGAGGCCACCGATCATCGTTTGTGACAATCATGTTTCTGTGTAAACAAAAAGAAAAACAACATTTTTTTTGTCAATGTATCATACAGATATAGAGGATCTTACATGACGAAGAATATTCCCCTCTATAGTAATTGTTACATTCTACTTAGTAAATGTCAAAGATGTATCTAGTTGTGTATGTACACATTTGACACCGATCTAAAACTGTAAGCATGGACCCGTGAATGAAAGGTGTATAGGCAAATACATTTTAGTCAACGAGTTTGATAAAAATGATAATACAAAAGCACGAATGTGAGTTTTATTTATCACATGAAACGAATGAGAGGCAAAAAATATTCTGCATCATCACCTATAGCCTATACACCTTTCATTCACGGGTCCATGTTTACAGTTTTACAAATTCCGGCACGTGCAGTGGCTAGTTTCTCCGGTTTCACGCGCTCATGAGTAAAACATGGTCAGAACTGGGACCCCCCCCCAAAAAAAAAAAAAAAAAAAAGATAATACACTAGTGTATTATCAAAAATAAGTCATGGGTCTAGTATACTGCTGGAGGAGGTTTTATGTGATAAAAAATGTTTAGATACAGTAATATTACGGTTGATTTGTCTTGAACAAAATTATGAGATACTACTTTTCCAACCAAACTTGTTTGAATCTATGTTGGCCATGGTTTCCTGCAAACTAGTAAATTAATAGTTTCAGATGTTTCGGTAATTGGTCCCCTGAAGAAGTGGCCATTAACTGCAATATCTGAAGCTAAAAAATGGCATAGATCTTCTTGGGGTCATAATCAGTCCCGCACAAGTTTTGGTTATTATATTTGCAATAAGGACCGATCGATTCTTGGAAATTTCTAGGAGCACATGCAAGACTAATAGACTGACAATTTCATCGTAGAATACCACCGCCCCCCCCCCCCTTTTTTTTTTTTTTTTTTTTGATTAAATTAGAAATGATCTTTTTTTTTGTGAAAAGGGGGCTTAATACTTCTCCGTGATTTATGATAGCATGCAAGTTATCACATAATTATGGATCCATAAAACTCAATTCGTATGATAAATCGAATGTATCATGAGGTAGACCGGTCCTTTGACTTATAGAAAATTGACCAAAAGCTTTCGGCCCAAGTCAGCCTGCGCGGACTGCACAGGCTGACCTGGGTCGATACTTTTCGCAGATGCATCAAACCCCATTGTCACAGGGCACGACTCAAATTTAGTGGGAAAACATTTAAGCGGCAAGGACTGAGCTACCAGCACAGACTTATTAACCTCTGGACATTCCTAAATCTCTTACTCAAGAAACATGTTCTACCATATTTTAAAACATCGACTTAACTACGACTCTTCTGTACATGAATGTCATGCTTGAAATCACATTCTGTAAAGGTTACATCTTGAGAGAAATATTCAAATCTACAGGTGGCCTTCAGATTACCACGACTGATTTCTTACATTAGTTCTCGATTTAGTACATCAATGAAGGGGAAAAGAAACATATTAACCATGCTATGGGAAAAAAAAAAAAAAAAAAGGCTTTGTTACTTCTGCAAAAGGTTTCGCCTCAGGTCAGTCTGCGCAGTCCTCAGAGGCTGACATGGGTCGAGACGTTTTGCTTATTACTAAACTTCCTGCATGTCAAAGGACCATTCTACCCCCCCCCCCCTCATAATCCCTTATTTATTAATTATGTGGTAACTTGCTTGGTATATGCATCACAAATATGTATTGAATCCCATTTTGCCAGAGCAAGGCTCGTATGTCTTCTCGTTTACTTGGATGCTTTTGGACGACGATTTTTATCGCCTCTGACTAAACAGCCCCCCCTTGATTTTAAAGCCGGATAGTAAACTTCCTTGCGTTATTTATTTGATGTGCACAACTTCTATAATATATGTCTTCTCGTAGAACCAGAACAAATCCTGTTAATTTCACAGGACAAACATTTAGCAAATTATCATATCCATCATTTGGGATTCCTCGTCATTTAAAGACATTGGTTCCATGGTAGCCCCACGGGCTTTTACTTATGTAGGCATCAATGTCACAAATCTTGGCCGAGAAGAACCAAAGATATAGAAAATATTCAAATTGAGCTCTGTCCGTCAAAAAATAGCGTTTGTGAAAGTATAATATTCCATCGTATGATGATATTGTTTGACATCTAATATGTTTGGCTTTTAAGTGACTGTTGACCAATGTCCATGACTAGCTTGGCAAAAAAACTGAACGCATCCGTATTGCAGTCCTCTGGCAATATCGAGGCAGTATGGCGCAAGCACGAAACGATCATCCGTAATCCGACGTCTATGTCTCTTTTAAACCCTTCCAAAACCAGGACAGAGACATTTTCCCCCAGGCTGAAATTTGAACTGTATAACAACCATCCACCATTTAGTTGAACTTACGTTGATCATCTTTTATTTTCCTCAAGGAACAATCACATGAATGCAAAATACATCTAACAAACGTCAACGTATTACCCTCAGACGATAACAATGTCTTTTTTACGGTCGGCCATTTCATAATAGCAGGGGAAACCGATCAGTTTATGAAGATAAATATCATACCGTTCATACGGTGCAGTATGATCTTGAATCTATACAGCCCGAAACGAAGGAAACAACTTTGAAATTGAAACAGTTTTGCCTGTACTCTTCGCTTGACATGTTTATTAAGCCTCCCTTTAGCAAAATTGGGATTATTATTCATCTCCGAGATGGATTATAACAACAAGTCGTCATACAATAGTATAAATCCATACATATATTTTTCTAAGATGTCCGTTGTACTGTTTATGATTCAATTTTAGAACTGTTGATAAAGTAGTGGTCGTTGCGCATTGGTAATGCTATCGGACCGACACTGCGCCGTCTTATGCTGGATTGGTACGTTTGCCATAATGAAAGAATGCGTTTAACCTGTATAATCCTTTATGTATTTATTTGTTATATTGTGTATACATCAACAAAGGCTGAAACTATCATCTGAGGGTAATACAACAGACGCCAGATGATCGTAATATCCTACCCCCTCAATGGTAAATTAGAAGCAAGCTAGGCTAAACATTGTTAAGATGAAATTGGTGGGACAAAAGATGACGGGCATCGGACATCATAAAAGCTGTCACCAGCACTGCGAAGATAAAATTAAAACATCGAGGTAAACTTTTTGCTAGCGGTTAATTTTCGCTCCACCTCATTGTTCAGTCGGTTATAAGACAATATGGAGTTGTATGGATTTATACTATTGTATGGTGACTTGCTGGTATAATGCATCACGGAGATGAATAGTAATCCCCATTTTGCTAAAGGGAGGCTTAATAAACATGTCAAGCGAAGAGTACAGGCAAAACTGTTTCAATTTCAAAGTTGTTTCCTTCGTTTCGGGCTGATTAGATTCAAGATCATACTGAACCGTATGAACAGTATGATATTTATCTTCATAAACTGCCAAAAAAAAAAAAAAAAACATCGATAATCCCAAGGGTTTAGAGTATAGGGCAAAACCGGTGGCTTAAATAAGATTCGAGCTAAGAGCCTTCATGTTGATGACGAAAGCTAAGCATTGGTGGATTAACCGTACACAAATTCAAATAATTATGTCTTTTGTACGGGAGTCATGCTGTAGGAAAAGGGGTGAGGGTAATGTGTCCCCATAGTGCATTACACCAAGCAAGTCATCACACATGGATCCCTAAATTCCAGTTTGCCCAACAGTCGACTGAATCATGAGGTAGACTGATCATTAGACATCCAGAAAATTTGCAAATAACAAAAAGTTTCGACCCATATCAGCCTGCGTGGACTGTGCAGGCAGAAATAGGTCAACACTTTTTGCAGATTCATGAAACTTCCTTTTTCACTGAGCATGATTCAATACGATCAAAACAAGTTTTTGAAGAAAAAAGCACGATGTTCTGTCAGCATGTTAACTCTTAAAATACTAAGTAAATGAAACGAAAATTTCCACTCAATGGTAAAATGCCAAATATCGTATAGCGTTTTCAAAGTTTATCTCGCCGAGGAAAAATACCGCATCGGACAGTGCAGATCAAAGATCAGACTGCACGTTTTGTGCAGTCTGATCTTGATCTACACTGTCCGCAAAAGGTCAGTAAGTCACGATTAGCAGCCTAAGGTTAAAGGTTTTTATAGTTCGAAATAAAAAAAAAGAGAGATGGAAAGAATATTTCCTGCTCTGAGTAACAGCATTGCCTGCTTTGACATGATAGACAATTTGATTACAAATCGGGCCTTCAGTCAAATGTTATGCACCAAAAACAATGCACAGGGTTTACCTTGTCAGACTCCACATTGTTTTAGTTATGGCGTTAGTCAACGCTTACGTAAATGGATTTGACAACCAAACTAGTTATTATATATCTGTCTGTATGTCTCTCTGTCTGTCTGTCTGGCTGGCTGACTGGCTGGCTGCGGTTGGGCGGTCGGGCATCAAATACAGTCCTGCAATCTTGATATCTACCGACCATTATATGGAGAAAAAAATCGGATTAGGATGGACGCCCGTGATGTCTGATTTTTGTCAGCTGTCTGTGTTACTAATCCAGACGTCTAACCATTCACCAAACAACCTTGTGTTTTCTGGAGGTCCGTGAAGTTGGCAGTCTTAGGCTGCTGGCAGCCTAGCAGCGTGAAGTTGGCTGCCCAGCAGCCTAGCAGCCTTTTTTTTTTTTTTTTTTTAATTTCTGAATTATGGTTATATTACCATGGAACTGGGGTCGCAAAGTTTTATATATATATATATATATATATATATATAAACAAAAAAACAAAAAAAAAAAAAAAAAAAATGGTAATATAACACTAATTAAAAAAAAAAAAAAAAAGCTGCTAGGCTGCTGGGCTGCCAACTTCACGCTTCTAGGCTGCTAGGTTGCTAGACTGCCAGCAGCCTAAACTGACAACAACCCAGATTTGTTTTAACTTTTACTTTCCAATCGTTGTAAAGATTAACCTTGCTTAGCGACATTATTGTCGAAATAAGTTTAAGAAATTGAATCATCCGAGGCAACCTAATATCGGGAAAATATCTCTTGAAATTTAGTTTCCATGGTTGTAACGGTCCTATATAAAAGTTCAGGTCAATATAACAATCATTAAAAGAACAAAACAAAAAAGAGTAGGCTGCTAGTCTGCTAGGCTGCTGGGCTGCCAACTTCATGCTGCTAGGCTGCTAGGCTGCCAACTTCACGAACCTGTTTTTATGACCCAAAAAAAGAAAGGCTTCTTAAAACATTGTGGACAAAAGAAGAAAATGCTGGAAATCAGTGTTTTCACCCTTTCTCACACATTTATATATTTCAAAGATAAAAAAAAACTACTGTTGAGCTTGATTTTTTTTTTTTTTTTTTCTGCAAATGTTTTCGATTTTGTCGCGTCTTAAAATAAGCTGTTTGGTACCCCGAAAAAATCTTTAAAACATTGTGGGAAAGGGAGAATAGTTACCCGAACATTTATTTCTTCCTTAAAATGTTTTTATTATTATTATTATTATTATTTCCATACATCATATTATGAGCCTGAGAAGATTTTTTCATGTCTGAAAAAACAAAAATATCAATTTGCTCAAGTCAGAGTATTTTTCATGAATTATCCTGAAGAAAATGCAGAAAACAAGCATTGTCTCCTTTTCCTATAATGCTATCTAACATTTCCGAGACGGTGTTTAAATTTCACCATTGTATGAATTAAAACCACACTTTTATTTTCAATCTTTCGGTTATTGTTCTATTTAACGGTTTTAAAATTTGATTGAAATTGTCGGCTACAAATGAGACATGCTCTGTGAAAAGGAGGCTTAATGAATCTGCGAAAAGTATCGACTCAGGTCAGCCTGTGCAGTCCTCGCAGGCTTTAATTTCTTTTCGCTATTGATTAATTTTCTGGATGTCCGAGGAAGAGTGTGCCTCATGATTCAGGCGGTTTTTAGACAAAATGGACTTTATGGATCCATAATTATGCGATGGCTTGCTTTGTATAATGCCTCATGGGGATGCATTATGCTCCATTTTACCACAACATGAATCAAATGTTTTCAATTTGAGGGAGTCTGGACATTTGTCATTAGGCACAGGTTCTCCTGGAGTGCGCCAGTTCAAAATGTATCCAATGAGTAGATCGTTAACAATAGTCTATTCCTGCAGCCAAGGACCTTAGTTAATCAAACATTTTAATGTGCATTCTAGTTCAGACGATTTTTTTTCAAATGTAAAAGGATCACGACTTTGATTCCCTAAACTAAATGCCCCATGCTCTTAGAAAAGAGGATTTAATATATATTCCCGATGCATAGTACTCAGTAAGTCATCAAACGATTATAGATCCATTTTGTATAACAACTGATTGCATGGGGTGGGGGGTAAACTGGTCCTTTGACATGCAGAAAATAGCAACCAGTTTTGAACCTGGTCAACCTTCACGGCTTCGGGCTCTTGTTAAACCAAACATTTCAAATTACATTCTAATTCTGACAATATGTCTGAATGAAAAAAAAAAAAAAAAAAAACAGAGCATACTTTCCGATTGGCTGAACGAAGTGGTTATCATACCTTAACGTATGTCGTCCTCACACACACACACACACACACATATATATATATATATATATATATATATATATATATATATATCCTTTTTCTGGTGAGAGAGAGAGAGGGAGATTAGCAAATGCCTTGTTTATACAATATGATTGTGAATGTGCACGTTTCGCCCAATAACGTACATGCTCTATTTTGTCCCGTTTTCCTGTTTTATCAAGCATTGCTATACTTTCCAAGTGTAGAATTAGAGTAAACCGATAGACTAGCCACTGAATAAATGCACTAATGAATACTGTTTCCTGTAGAAACTCATTTTTTGTTAAAGATTCCCATACTTTTTTTTTTACCAACGCTCGGTCGTGTAAGTAAATCATAAACTCCATTTTTTAGGCGCGTTGAATTAAATTCGGTGGGATATAAGGTTTTCTTTTTTGTTTCGTTTTTTATATTTAAATTCAGATATCTTGTGTACCAAAGTATCAGATTGGAAAGATTCTATGAACACATGCCTTCTTGAAGGCGGGAGACCTCTGACACATGATGACATAAATATGACAAATGTGGCAGGGAACATCAATCTTACGGTCTGGACTGGCGACTACACTGCTATATCAAACCGAAGCAGGAACACAAGTATAGGTATTCTGACCTTTCTCCTCCTTTTCCGTTATCGATAGAATTCTCTGTCTGTGACATTATTATCTTGAGGAGCAGCGTGGGAGACATCACCATCATTCGATCATCGTCGTCGCTTAGCAGTACAATACAAAAGTCTTTTATTCTCTCAGTTCCAGTTTAGGAAAACATGAGGACAATAAATACAAACATGTGGCCAGGAAAAAAAAAATAAAGCATATACAACAGTCGTTTAGCTGGGAATAAACATGGATCGTACATAGTGAAATTGTACATACGATCCCTAGAATCAAACGATAATGTTCAATAAATTGGATACTTAAAACTCTTTACTACTCAGTGACATTTCAGGCCGTTCTTAACAGAAGCGTTTGCAGACGACAAAATTGATATGACTGAGTAATTTGTTTTAGGAAGGGTAGGAAACAGTGAGTTAAAAGCAGAAAACGCTGGCTAGCAGTATGTCCTCCCTTTTCCCCGGTATTTTCAGAAGGTTTAATTTTCAAGGTCATTAAAACTCGAGATTATTTGGTAAACGTTTAAACTAAACAAAATGACTTATGCAAAATGTTTATGAATTTGCTGTCTTTTAAATTAATTGGATTTGTGTAAGGTTATACCTTTTTTGGTCATAATTTTACAAAAAACAGCTTTTATAAATTTACATAATCTAATTAACTGTTGGGTAGAACTGCTGTTAAGAAGTGAGTCAAATTTAATTACGTTATGGTTAATTGTATATTTAGCAGGTATAAATGATTTTCGTTCCTCAGAGAAATTTTTGCATTCAAACAAATAATGATATTCGTCACCAATGTTTTCAAGACAAAGATCGCATATTCTATCCCTTAATTCGATATTTGCCCACCTTCCACACTCGATGGGGAGTCTGTGGTTCTTTGTCCTAAATTTCAATATATATTGCATTAATGCTCGGGGGATTTTGATAAGGTAATTTTCAAAACCAAATTTCTTTTTGAATAACTTGTATGTTATCAGACCATGATTATTTTCTATATCACTAAACCATGCGTTCACGAATAAATCCTTTAGCTTTTGTTTGACCGTTAATTTTAACCAATTAGGGTTTGGGGAAAAATGATCATTCCATATGTTTATCAACCCACATTTTATCAAGGTATCATTTACATGTTTATACCACTTAAATGCAGTTTGATTTCTGTCAGCGCGTTGATATATATCGTGCATGCTGTAGTAGACGTTCGACAATAGTGTATTCGGTGTGATTTGGGTAATTTTGGACCAAAATTGTATCATTCTTGTTTCGATGTCGACATTTAAAGGGTATACTCCGGTTTCGCCATACACTATATTTCAGGGAGTAGATTTTTTTAACTTCAGAATGTATTTCAAAAATTTTAGTTGGACTCTTTCTAATACATCGTTGTTACCGAAGCCGCACACTTCACAGCCATACAATAATATTGGTTTAACGGTTTTATTAAAAAGGTCAATTTGCATATCTACTGGTAATGAAAGTTTCTTGATTTTGCGCAGTAAGCTATACATTGCTCGTGTGGCTTGTTTAGAGAGTGATTGCTTTGCTTTATTGAAATTACCAGATCTGCTGAATATTATTCCTAAGTATTTATATTCCTGTACTACCTCAATGGGTTGATGTGCAAATGTAAAATTATACAATCTATTTCAGCCTCTAGAGAAAACTACTATTTTTGACTTTTCGCTATTAACTTTTAAGTGCCATTCTTGACAGTATCTTTCATACAAGTTTAAGGCATTCTGTAGATCTTCTGCAGTGTCGCTTATAAGGACTGTATCATCTGCATAAAGTAACAAGAAAATATTGAGGTAATCATGGATAACGTTATTTGTGTGATTTGGTAAAGGAAGACTTGTGCCGTATAGAAGATCAGAGTTATTGAAGAAGTCATAAAGATCATTTAGATACAAAGAAAATAATATTGGCGAGAGGTTTTCTCCTTGTCTTAAGCCGATCTGGCAAAGGAAGAGATTAGAGCAAGTGCCATTAAGTTTAACGTATGACTTTATATTTTCATACATGTTCTTAATAAGGTTAAAACATTTACCGCTAATATTTCATTGAAGAAGTTTATGCCATATCCCACTTCTCCATACAGATCGGTCTATAATTGGCCGGGTTTGACTTGTCACCCTTATATTTATAGACAGGATTTATAATACCTGTTGACCAAATCCCAGTATCTAAAATCAGATTAAATAGTTTTAAGTACACGTCACGGAAAAGTGGGTAACTAGTTTTTATGTGCTCATTTAATATTTGGTCTATCCCACATGCTTTATTGTTCGCAAGTTTTTTAATGGCTTTTTCAATTTCGTCGTACGTTATCTCACTGTTTATTAACGGATTATCGTTTTCGTAGTTACATGTATCATCAGTGATAAGATTATGCTGATTTAGATCTGCTGTTTGAGAATTAACAGTTTTAAAGTATTCCGAGAAATTTTTAAGATCGCAATCTCTATTTTCGGTACTAGAATAATTATCATTTAATATTTTCCAGAATTTTCTTGGATCAGAGCTATTTATTCTTTTAAGCTTTCCGACCTTTGTCTGTATATTTAGATTTGAAAATTTTGATAGGATCTTCTTGTAAATTTTACAGCTTTCGTTTAAGTTAGACCTGTTGGTTTCTGTCTTGCGAAGTTTATATTGGTATTTTGCACGATGGAATTTTTTCCGCGCTTTTATACAGTCACTTTTGAACCATTTTGGTGTATTATTGCATTTATTTGTATGTATACCACAATGATTATTTGGGGTCCGAGGCCTAGTTTTTCCAAATGTAGTCTCACTTGCATTGAAAAAGATTGTTCCTATTGAATCTACTATTGAATCGATTTCATGTTGTTGCACCGAATTCTGATCGGTAAATTGTTCCAAACTTTGCAAAATAGACTCGACTTCGTGAGATTCAATGTTTCCAGTAAATTGATCCGATTTCGATCTATCCCATAATTTAGTCTCCGCTTCAATAGGATTTTTACAGGTGCACGAAGATTTTATACTGAAATCTATACAAAGCGAAACTGGGTTATGTAAGTCTGAGAGAAATGGACAAAAGTCCAGAACTTCTAATTTGTTGATAAAGGGAAATAATACAGTGTTGCTAATAAAGTAATCTACGGTGCTAACATTTTTCGATGTTGTGACTCTAGAAAAATCGCCTTTTGTTCTTCCATTTAAAATGTATAGATTTTGCTCTTGCAGAAATTCAATTAATTGGTATCCAAGATTATTTATTGATTTATCCGAATTTTGGCGAACTTTTCTTACTTTTATATTTTGGAAACTACCCATTTCCTCATTATATTCATCAATTAACTCGTTTGAGTTGATTGATTGAAAAATACATCTATCCAGTTCTATATAATTAGTATTATTTTTTGTGCGAGAATTAAGATCGCCGAAAATGAGGGCATTGGAAAATGTGTGAAAAGAGTGAAACTCGGTTTTTATTATCGAATATGGGTCATTCACGGAGTATGGCGAGCTCTCAGGGGGTATGTAAAATACGCCACAGATAGTATCGCCGCACCCCGTCAATTCGTTCGATATTGAAAACCAAATTGCATGTTTACTGTCAGTTTCAATGATTTTTACATTCTCTGCGATATAAATTTCCTGATTAATAGCCAAATGCCACCCGATTTTCTATTTGACATAGCACATCTATTGTTTGTTAAAAACAAATATCCATCGATATTAAAGTAGTCAGTATCGTCGATTTTGGTTTCTTGTAGTCCGATTATGTCATAGTTATTGATAATCTCAATAAATTCTGGACACTTTTTCTTTATTAACGACCCACAAACATTCAAAGTGAGGAATTTTAAATAATGAACGTTTTCAGCATTGCTATTACTTCTATCGATAAGAGCGTCATTTTCCGATGACTTGTTACAGTTGACCGAATTGTATCTACAGCTGTCTGGTTTTTCACGTGCAATAACTGGAGATCGCGACTCCCCCGCGCATTCCTAGATGCTATCTGGACCCCCCGAAGCTCCTGCACTCGTGCTTTCCGGGCTTACCGACATATCAAGGTCATCGTCGATAGTCGAATCCAAAAAGATAGAATTAGTTTGTAGTTCATTGTCTGGATTTTGTTGCATACTTGGTGATGTTCCTATTTTGAACTTTTTATTCGTGTCATCTTCTAATGGCGTGCTAGCCTTTTGTTTCTGTGTTCTGTTTTCTCGGTTTGGTGTTTTGACCGTGCAATTGTTATTATCATTTTCGGCTAGAACTTGAAAACGATTTGACAGTGGGACATTTTCCTTTCTGGTTTCATGTGAGCCTTTTTCTGTCAAAGTTTGTCCTTTTGGTAGGTTTCGTCTTGTTTTATCTGGCTGGTGTTGGTCGGTAATGCATTGGCTTTGATTTCTTGCTTCAGATTTGTAAAGTCTACCGTTTATGTACAATTTATCTCTAACTAAGGTCACTCTATTATCTTTGTTTTTCTTAAATTGTCTCATCACTGGATACAGCTCTCGCCTTCTCTGCTCTATTTTGTACGGAAACTGCTCCCTCACTGCGTATCCGTTATTCTCTCTGTTTAATTCGAACGATGCTTTGCGAATTTTTTCTCTGTCATTATATCGCTCAAACTTCGCTATAATTGGTCTAGATATGAGTTGTCCCCTGTTGTATCTTTTTTTGCCGAGGAGGTGAACTCGATCAAAAGTGATATTATCTACCGACTCTTGTTCGTTTGGTAAAACTTTGTTTACAAGAAAGTCGCGGAGGACAGATCCTGTGTTTTCCCCAGAAGGTTCATCTATTCCAAAGAATACAAGGTTCTCCTGCATAGAGCGTGTTTTTAGTTTTAGAAAATCTTCTTGCAGTTGGTCGTATTTCTTGTTCATTTGTCTTAGATCATGTTCAAGACGTACATTTGTATCTAGCAGTTCAGCGATGTCCTTTTCTGTGTTTCTTCTTGAATCAGTAAGTTCATCATAGAATGAGCTAATTGCTTCACATGATTTTTCAATTTCATTCATTTTAGTTGATAGCGAGTCATTTTCAATTTTCAGTTTAGTTATGTCCTGTTGGACCCGCTTCACTATGTTCTCAATTAGTGAGAGTTTAGAGACATTGTTTTCAATTTTTGTTATCCGACTAAGAACATCTGCGCTATTAGCTTGAGTCTGTTGCAGTTCACTTTTTATCTGGAGCAACATACTGTATATTTCAATGTTGCTTGTATTACTTGTGTCTACGTGGGACTCTGTTTGTGATTCCGGTTGTGAAAGATCTATAGTCTGGTTACCACGGTTAAATTTTTTGCTTTGTTTATGTTTTGGAGGGCGTTGACATTGACCTTGACCTTGATCTTGACTGTGGCGACGGCTTGCCATCGTCTGTTTATAAATATACTACCACTGAGAGGTACCCAACGAGGACACGTGCAATTTTCCAAAAGGCATCAACCAATTACCGTTACCGTTACAGTTACATATCCCGGGAGTGGATGTATATTGCCAGTGAATAGCAAATAGCTGGTTTGCTGGTTTGCCTTTTCTAACTGTTTATGACTGTTTGGGAACTATTTTTAGACAAAGTTTCTTGTATCTTATAATGTGAAAACTACTCACTCGGACAAAAGAGAGCATAAAAAGTCCATCAAAATCATAAAAAAATCCAAGTAATTAATCCAAAACTAATACACTATATCTTTCGACGTATGATGATGATGCAGGTGATACAAATTTCTACGTCTAACTGCACTTATATTGTCCAAAAATTAAAATCTAACATAGAGCAAATTTTCCCTGACCACTTTCCATTCAACTAGCGGCTCTATGACATCTAGTAAACAAGAAAGTGCACTTAACAAATGATTAAGAAAATGAATCAAAGAAAGAAAGAAAGAATGAATGAAAGAAACTTATTTTCGTCATCCATTCCAGGTCTTGATCTCCTCAGAGACACGATGCGTGCCTCTCAAACAATTCATCTAGACAAACAAATGTGGGGTTCCTTTATAGATAAAGTGACAGATATCAAGTACAAGAATTGTACAGAAAAGCAGGCTTATGTCTGTGATAGCGGTAGGTATCGAACCTGCTGAAACTTTATAGTATTTTTGTTATTAATTCCTTATCCCTCTGTCTGATCATAGGTTCTTATATCTTTGCAGCCAGTGTTAACGATGATCATTCAGTACAGACCGAACAGTCTAATGTTCGAGTTTCACTGTCTGATATCAGATCATGAACCAGCAACTTCTTGGGCGAAGAACAGTGAACCATCAATATCTCAGTGTCTTGATGATAAACCAGCATGTATCAGGTCAAATTATGGGACATAAAAAAAGAAAACTGCGCAGCTGTCCCCTTACTACGATGTTTTCAAAAGAAAACAGTTGCGATACCTTGAATTGAGAATAGCTGAATGTATAACTTAAATCACAACAGTAGTACCTGAAAAGAGTTGGGGGTATTTTTTGCAATAAAAGCTTCTCGACTAAAAATAGAAAAAAAAAGAAGATACAGCACATTAAATTTATAGAACACGACAAGCAGCGAGGCAGGCGCTGCCGGACAGAATCTAGTAACGCCCATTCACACCATATACAGCAAAGATGAAATCCAGGTTGTCCCAATGACTGGGGCTATTTTTCCTGAATATGTGAATATATCAGACAGTCTAGACTACGATCAAAAGTCACATTGTTCCACTCGATCTTGATCTACACTATGTATTAAAGCGCAAAGCATCACTCTCGTCATTGTAATGTTGAATGACTGCTTCACTCATGACACTTTTCTTAAAAGGCTTCTGATGATAGTTAAAAGAAACATGACAAGCAGTTAATTGAAAAAATGTTTGATTTTGGTCTGCACTGTCCGAGGAAGTCCAATTTTGATCTTATCTATCCGAAGAAGTTTAAAATCGATCTGCACTATTCCAAGAAGTCTGTTTTTAGTATGCACAGTCCAAGAAAGTCTAATTTTGATATACACTGTCGGGAAAAAATCGAAAAACACCCTTTGTATGCTTTGAATTTAATCATCTTTATGTATTCTGCATTACATGGCAAGGGTTAAATTGTCTCATTTAAACATTTTCACTCATACATAGGCGAAGATTCATCTATAGAAAACCAGAAGTACGTTTATCTGAATGAAACAACATGGATGGATGCAGAAATGTCATGTATATCCAAGTACCGACGCCTTTCGGCGTTCATTCAGCCTGAGTTTGGAGGTTACTTACCCGCATTTGTATCCGAGCTAATAGAACCGCTGAAACTCGACGTTTGGATTGATTTGCTTGCTTCACTAGACCATCGTACAGTTCAGAGTAAGCACAATCTCTTTATAAAAATGTACCACGTGCAAATGACTCGTGGCCTTGAAATACTACCAGCTGTTCAATTACACTGATAGTATAACTGAGATCAGAAAGCGTCAGAAAAGATTTGTATTTAATGTTCATCCTTGAGTAGGGAGCGATTCTGTTATGTTGAAATGTTGGCCTCCCATGCGAGGGCCTGTATTTGCCGGTATTGCAAGCTACATGTTTTGCTATTTTGGATTTCCTCAATGACAAATGTCTGGAGTTTGTTTCTACAAAGGTTTACACATGCTTGAAATTTAGTTGTTGAATCTAGGTTAAATTTATCCGGTCTGTGAATGGGTAGAAAAGTAACAGGAACTATTTTGCAAACAGACATTTTTGTTCTTGTTAGTTCTTTGACAGGCTCTTGTGCGGCTGATTCTTCTTGCTTTTGGGCATTCACTGACTAATAAACTCTTTTCTCAAAACGCAAAAAATGTACCGTCAAATGCCTTATTGAATGTTGCTTTAAGACCAGCCTTTCTTTACTAGTTCGAAATATTACTATCATTTCTGGTATTAACCATCTACGAATCAACATATTTGATAAACCTTGTTTCGTACAATATTGAACCTGTCACACCATGTGGCAGTAAGTGACCGGTCGAACTGCTATCACCGTGACTGGTAGGGTGAGGGAAAAACACCCTACAGTTAGTTAGGTGAAGAAACAACTGCTGCAGCCTGAGTGGGCCATAATTATGCAACAGTGAAACACTAGAAATGTAGTAGGAGAGATTCCAAACTTGAGCATTTATATTATCTGCAAACATTATAGCTCAACACGAGCTTGCACATCTTATTAATCGCACCATGATAGGCGTTGGTCGAAGGTTGACTATATTAACCACGAGCGACAGTTGTGAAGCAGTTTAGATGTTCTGCGTTTGAATCTGAGCTATGTTTTCTTTCTAACTGTACGTATGTAGAAGTTTCGAGAACTACAATGATCCGAGAACATGTATCGGTCTTTATAGCTGATTCAAAGTAATTTCTTGGTGTCTGGAAACAAATTATGTTATTCCATAAACATAATTGCGCACTTTTCAGGTACAACAGAAGCAGGTGACTTAAAATCAGTTGACATAGCCAAATACGGTACGTACAGCAATTCAGCCGGATTTAGGATGATTGATGATAACTTACCAGATGAGTTCACAGCT
The DNA here is from genome assembly GCA_945859785.2 of Tridacna gigas. Lineage (NCBI taxonomy): Eukaryota > Metazoa > Mollusca > Bivalvia > Cardiida > Cardiidae > Tridacna > Tridacna gigas. Next base: position 57,076,018 of record OX244040.2, on the reverse strand, counting down.
TTATGTGGTTTTGGTAGGTGTATGATTTCCTTCGTTTTTTTCTTAATTCTTCAATCGTTGTGTAACATTTTTTACATTGTTGCATGTCTTCTCTCCCCCCTCCCTCTTTCTCTATCTCTCTCATTCTGTCTGTCTCTCTCTGTCTGTCTGTCTATCTGTCTGTCTCTCTCTCTCTTTCCTGCCAGTCTGTCTGTGCGTTTGTCTGTTTGTGTGTCTGTCTGTGTCTCTCCATATATATATTTCAGTCTCTCTCTGTCCTCCCCTCCCTGCTACATATAGTATTATTGTTAGTTATGAGCAAAACGACCCGAATAAACTTGCTGATATGAATCTTCGCAGTGTTAAAACCAATTAAATTGATTTGAATGGTGTTTTACGCCGCTTTCAACATTATTTCAATCATATCACGACAACAGCTCGCAAGTTTAATCCCTTGTTACCACCATAGGAAACTTAAGTAGCTCGTGAGGGCAGCATGAATCGAGATATAACTGCGGAAAACTTGCAGCAGAAATCTTTGATCTTAAAGTTTTCGAGGAAATCGGAAGTCGAAGTCGAAAACTGCAATACACAAGAAACTTTTTACTGACAGAAAAAAAAAAAAAAAAGTTCCTTCTTTTGTAAAATGCTCGATATGCATTGCAGAGGAGAAGATGTAGCTGAAAATTCCGGCAATGTTACAGCTTGAGAATTGTGACTGTATTAACCCTTATCCTGCTTAATAATTGTAATGACACTTTCAAACTAATAGTAAAACCCTAAATTTTGTTATTTCAAATGTATTTACGGGGAAAGATATTTTCTGATCTTGATCTACACTGTTTGCAAAAGGCCTTTGAGTCATGCTTGGTAGCCTTAGGGTTATTTTTTTTTCTCTTGTAGAAAGTTTGAAGTCCGTCAGGCTATCCCTATTCACTGATTGTACGAAAGGTAAGTTCTGTTTAAAACTGTACTGCATACATCAATTTAGACTTGTACTATATATATATATATATATATATATCAACAGTCTGCATTTCTGCGTGGTCGGATCATGTCGAGTTGTATGTGTAAAGAGATGCGTACTGGATGAGACCGAAGGTCGTATCCGATGCGCATCTCTTTACACACGCAACGAGGCATGATCCGACCACGAAGAAATTCAGACTATTGTAATACTCCTTTTATTACATAACTCACCACTATAACTATAAAGAAAGATCACAAAATCAATATGAATAACCAAAAGATAAGAGAACTACATTTTATTTTACATATATATACAGTATTTATTAATGGCGGATAAATATACTTAGATAACGGTATTCTGCATAGATAGATCTATATGCATTTAAAAATGGCGGCTGCTGTTCTCGAGCCGCTACAAAAAAAAAAAAAAAAAAAAAGAGAAAAATAATGTGGCTAAAAAATTATTACTTAAACACTGAAAAAGTTGTCAGTGCTTGTTATTAACTGTCACTGTCAAGAAAAGTACATTTTTTTGTTTCAATGCAGGAGGCGAGTCAAGCTTGTGATTATTAATCGCGATGCTGAAGTTCACGAGTGTATTGTAGCCTACAGTAGCATTTGGAAATACCCCTTCTAAACAACACGTGTACTTACGTAATGGACATTGGTATTCAACAAATTCCAGTTCTGCATAGAAACGAATTTTGAAAAAAAGGAGACGAGAAATACCGGTCGAAGTATTTATAAATACACGTAAACGGGGTATTCGTGTTTTGTTATGCTAGCTGAACGTAAAACGTAAATATGGTTGAAAGTCCAGCATGCTATTAAACAGTAGTCTATGTACACGACTATGCTCTACACACGGTACTCGTCTGATACGAAAAAAAAAAAAAAAAAATCCGTCTAGTTCTTCTGTGAAGTTGGATAACGCCTGTATTTTACTCAGATTATTTATAGGTATAAAAAAAATAATAATAATAAATAAATAAACATTAAAAAAATAATAATAATAATAATAATTAAAAAAAAAAAAAAAAAAAAAAAAAAAAAATGTGGACAGACCACAAACTGAGTCGAACCCATGGAAATTGGGGTTTAATACATCGCCCTGTTGCATTATACTAAGCAAGAGATATAATTAAAGATCAATAAAATTCCTTTTGTCTAAAAAGCGACTGAATGGTGAAGTAGACGGGTCCTTTCCAAACGCAGACCATTGACCTAAAGCTAAATGTTTCGACCACTGTTAGTCTCCTTGAGCTGCAAAGGCTGACCTGGATCGATACTGTTTGCAGATGCATTAAACTACCTTTCTATAGAGCATGGTCCAATCAAATTTGTCACTTAATAAAAACAATTTTGTTGCCATCAATGTCTCGGTTCCTCACAATATTTTCAAAAGCCAATTTTATCGAGGTTGTTCCAACAAGGGATTGATTGATTAATCAAAGTAGACTGTGAGTATGAATGAATGAATGAATGAATGAATGAATGACGAACGAAACTATTATTATCATGACTTAGATATTAAGCCTAGGTTTCTTCCTTATTGTTTCTTCTTATCATTTGTCAAAGACATCAACTTGACATCGATGTCTAAAAAAAAAATATCAGAAAGACATTTTGATATTTGATATCCTTTCAAATATTGCTTAATCTTGACACCGAAAAGCTTAGAAGGGTTCAACAATAAGTTTCAGTTTTAAGTGAATTGTTACTGTTGAAGTTTAATTCAGGTCAAAGTGATATATATATATATATATATAGATGTAAGGCATGGTTTATGGGTCATGTCTTTATATCATGGGTTGTGGGAGCTTTCTTTTCCAGGGGGCAGGGAGATAATAAACACTATATTTGGAAGTATTTCGAGATGTACAATGCACCTATTGACTTCATTTTACTTTATTTTTGTTTTTACAAAAAAAGTTATAGATATCATTGTGGGACATTACACTGTGGGTCAATGACCCACAAGGCTATATACAGTATTTATATTTCTGTATTGTGGGTCATATCCCACAATCCGTTCTAATGTGAATATACAATATATAAAATATATATTTGGGTAATGTGGGTCATATCCCACAACCCTTCTCATTAACCCATTTGTACATAGCGTCCTATTTGTTGGACATAGGCAAACAGTGCAATCCCAGAAGAGACGCGGTGTCTCATCAGGGTTTACACGGTTTGCTCGAAAAGGAACGCCAATATACATGTATGTTAAGCTAATGAGATTGATATCAACCTGGTACCCTAAAAATGTTAAATCATAAAATGGACATACAACGCACAAGAATGGAAGCGTCCACTCGGCACAAATGGGGTAATGTGTATATGCATGTGTATACATAATTATGTAACGTTCATGGAACGTTAATATGCAAATTCAGTAAAACCATTTCTCCTTGAAATGGAACAGGCGGTCTATATATAGCAGAATAAACACCTCTCGGTGCGAGCTTAAACTTTGCATCGACGGGGTATGTTCTTGCTGGAGGGGCCTCGATCATGTTACAATTAAATCGTTGTTTAAACTATTTAGAGATGCTTAAGCACCCAACTATTAATCTAACCTAACTGCTGCGTCGAAGCCGGCCGTCTGTAAAACTTCACATATCAAAAGACGATTGACATAATAACTGAACATTCCCGTTCCGTATTTATCACACTGGAGAGACCTTACGAACTTGCTCCTGGTCAACGTTACTGTCCCTGTCAATTTTACGTACCCGCTCGAGTAAAAAACATGGCTGCGCCCACACGATTACACAAGGTAAGCACAAAAAACATAATTTTTTTAACATGTTATTGAATAGATATGCAGTTGCAGGTTGTCGCACGGAATGTCTGGGATTTCAGTGCAGGTTAATCTTTAGTTCTTTTGGTGGTTAATCGTTTGTTGAAGACGTTTAAGCAAACAAAGTTTCGTCGGCGACTACGATTTCTGAAAAAACACTACTTGGAGTCTCCAAAAACCTTTGTAAAACATATACTCGATATTCTGAAGTGTGTGCCGTGTCAGATGACCAATACAGTGATTATCCTCAGAACTATAAACCGATAAAAAATCAAATAGTAGTTATTAAAGGATATTTTGCCATTTTTACATTACAACGTAAGATGCTCCTAAATTCAATACAACGATTCAGCTTCTGAGCTGAAAATACGGTATGTGTATGGGTTTGTGTTATAGTGAACAATTTTGTCATTTTGGTCAAGATTCTATATTAATTATCGTAGTCACAGTCGTAGTGTAGTTAAATAAATACTTGAATGGTAGTACAATTCTAAAACACGTTGAACTATTTTTTCTATCAATAGGCCTAGTGTTACTGGGCATGTATTCAGGCGATCTCGGGTTCTCTGTTTCTATCCTCAATTTTATTAAGCTGACAGAATCAGACACCCATCGTGAAAAATAGAGAGAGAGAGAGAGAGAGAGAGAGAGAAAGAGAGAGAGAGAGAGAGGAGGGGAAAGGAAGAAGAGAAAGAAAGGGAGAGAAAGGGAGGGATGTAGGAAGAAGAGAGAGAGAGCGATTATGAAAGTTGTCAATGCTGAATACATTCATTTCATACATTATTAACACTCACTTGAAAGTCGCATATACACGTACTTTATTTAAAAAAAAAAAAAAAAAACAGAAATATGAAACAGAAGACGATTTCGGAAAATGATCACCTTGTTACGAAAGCCTACATACGAAAGCCTACAAGAGTCAAAATGAAGGTAAAGTAATTTTTATCAAAATCACGTAATAACGTGAATTGAAAACACCTTGTAATGCAATAAGAAAGTTGCACTAAGGCGAAAAATCTGATAATAACGTGTTTTAAAACATGTTTTAACGTGAATTTAAAACATATGATAACCCTTAATAAAAAAAGTTGCACTACTTTGGACAATCTTGTAATAACGTGTTTTAAAACACGTAGTAACGTGTTTAAAGGTCGCAGTGACGCCAAAAATATCGTATAACGTGAATTCAAAATACGTAACGACGCAAAAAAAGTCGCACTTACTTGAAAAAAAAAAAAAAAAAAACTCGTAATAACGCGTTAAAAGCCGTAGTAACGCGAATCGAAAATTCGCAGTAACTTTTTTTTTACTTTATCAATATTAGATGAGTATAGTTTACATGCATGGATAATAAGTCTTTGACATGCATTCGTTATTCCCAATAAAGATTAAATTGTGTTGGTTATGAGTTTTATTTGTTTCCGCGTAATTTCAACCACATAACAAAAATCACTTTCTTATTAATGACCTTTCTAGAATTACCTAGTATTAAGTCTGCATCTTTACTTTGCCTTGCACCAATAACTCGCCAATAACTACCGATAATTCGCTTAAATATATTTGAAAGCTGCTGGCTGCAACCCTTGATCAAAGTCTTCCAAAAATGACAAATGGTGGAACCTTCTGCAATGACGATTATCAATCTCCGAAAAGAATTTGGCTGAGCTGTTGAGTCGAACCATGGAACAAATCCCCCCTTGCATGTTTCAAGCCTTGTACATTGTATGTCACTAACTGACTTACCAAGCTCAGCGAGATCTCGACCAGATGTTCATAGAGTCAATATTCTTTAAAAGAAAAATCATCATGAAATAATGCATTTTCAATGAATTAAGCACTGATGAAAACAGATTAAATTCGAAAGAAACAAATAAGACTCGGGCATTATAGAGTTGCATCGATTGTTTCATATTGTAGCCTTTATTGGATAATCTTCCGTGGTTAGGTGTCAGGATTATAACTTGTAATAAGAAATCCTGGTTCGATTACTTCTGCCGGTGTAATGCAAAGAAATAGCCCTCCCCTACAAAATGACCCATCCATGGGTCATTTCACTGCGTAGAGGAATGACCCGGGTCATTATTCTACGTAGAGAAATAACCCCAGGGTCATTATTCTACGTACAGAAATGGCCCCAGAGGGTTGTTTCTCTACACAGAATAATAATGACCCAGGTCATTCCTCTATGCATAGAGAAATTTTTAGGGGGGGGGGCCATTTCTCTGGATTACACCGGCGCTAGTCATGCTACTTATGACAGGGAACAGAGTAGCTGAGGACTTATATTGATGCATCCTAAAAAGATCGGGATTGCCCCCCGGACAATTGCCCCCCCCCCGGACTATTGCTCCCTGAGGACAATTCCGGAACTGCATTATTTGCCCATGTCGTTTTCTTGTGCCAAAAGATTTATGGATATACCGGATCTGTTTTCGTGGAAAAAAAATCAGAATCATGCATCCAATTAGTGTTTTTCACAAAAATGGTTGTTTAATTTGAAACAAATTTGCGATTCGTAAGCTACTTTAAGGTCTAATTAGCTATAGGGTCTACTGTTTTGCAAAGGTGTGAGAAGATTTATATATTGGAGCCATGCTCTATGAAAGAGAACTTCATGCATCTGCGTCATTCGTGGTGCCAAACAACCCTTCGCGTACTTATGGATCCACAACAATCACCTTTTTGGAAAAAAAACCCCACTCAATCCTTAGGCAGACTGGTCCTTGAACATACAGAAAAATGACCTAAAGCGAAAAGTCTCGGTCCAGTTCCGCCTGCGCGGAATGCACAAGCTGACCTGGGCAGATTCTTTTCTCAGATGCATTAAGCCCCCTTTTCACAGAGTATCGCTGATCAATATTTAAAGCATAGTATTAGATATTACTAGTTACTTTTAGGTGTGCCGCTTACAAGGCATACGAAAGGTTGTTCGTTGATGATCATTATTATTAAATTATATTCACGAAAACGAGTCTCTTGATGACGATATCCAAGATGGTATTTATAATAGTTATGGATCTTCTGCACGATAGTTATGATAGATATCCTTTGCATGATACTGTCTCATCAAGTTCTTCATCTATATCATGGCATTTCATTTCAAAAGTATTAAAAGGACAATAAATTTGACGGAAAGAAAAACCGAAAGATAGACAAGTAGACAGTTATACATATTGATTAAAAAAAGGGGAAAAAATCATTAAACTCGTACACAATCACATATGTTTCAATTCAGGAACTGGATCGTTTTATTGTGTTCTGGAGCGGTGAGCGTTGCCTACAAAAATTGACAGAAAAGTGCTTTTTAATGGATGTCGTATAGTTTTTGTTTTCTACTGTGGTGAATAAAGCATATGTGATTCACTTGACACAACACAAACTTCAGATTAATGTGTTTGTATGCTTAAAAAAGCTTTTTGCTGACTCCCGTGTGTTGATTATTCAGAAATCGCAGTCGCTGACGGAAGGTTGTTGGATTAAACGTCTTTAACAAATAACAAACCACCAAAGGAACAATACAGAAATATGCACTGACATCCCAGACATTCCGTGCGACAACCGTCTACTGCACATCTACTCATCTGGTTGTTATAGAAGTATGTTTTTGTGCTTACCTTGTATAATCTTGTGGGCGCAGCCATGTTTTTTACTCGAGCGGGTACGTAAAATTGACAGGGGCAGTAACGTTGACCAGCAGCAAGTTCGTAAGATCTCTCCAGTGTGTTTATTGTTAACGTTTACGTTGTAAGAAGTTGCCATTTTCGCTAATTTTTAGTTTAAACTTACTTATTTTACAGCGATTGGGAAACAAGTTCCCACAACTCATACTAACCTTTCCACGGTTCTTTGGGAGGACCAGTACTTTGCGCCTGAGGTTTTGAAAAAAAAAAAAAAAAAAACACTACTTCTCAGCAGGATCTAACTCGCAACCTTTGGATCCATAGTCTTTGGACCACGGCGACCCTTGAATTTTAATTTTAGTTGCAGTATTCATTTGACTAGTATTTACACGTGTGAACTTAAATTTGCGAGTTAAGTACCCCTTTGTAGTATTAATGTCTTAATTTTTGGCCACCATGGTCGAGCGGGTAACGTCTTAATTCGCTTTGTCTCTCAGGCTTCTTTGCGGTGTGTCGGTGGTTCTACCTGGAAATCTCTGTGATTAAACTCAATCTATCTTTCCGACTCTGTGACCGGATAAAAAAATCATCGGTCGCTTATACATGGATATATGAAAATAGTTGACTATTTCCCCCAGGAAGGGGGGGGGGTGGCTCCCATTATAAGGCAGTATGGATATATGCCGTGCTAAAGCCCCCCCCCCCCCCACCTTTTCATTTTCATCTGCCCTGAAAGCACCCTCTTTTTCATGAAAATCAGCTCTGAAAGCCCCCTCTTTTCAAATCAATTAGCCTTGAAAGCCCCCACTTTTCAAACCAATTAGCCCTGAAAAAAAACTTCTTTTTGCGTTTTCAAACACCACTCGCTCTCTTGTCGTGCGCTCCGGTAGATCATTATGTACTAATTTTCGTGCGCTTCAATGAAACACTACTAACCTGTTTCCCTTTACCAGGCAGTGTACCAGGCAAGCATTATCACTTCATATTTGTATTAAATGACCTGAGGCACGAACTTAATTAGCTGATAAAGGCCAGTTTACCACGTCGTTCAGAGATGACCGAAAACTACTATGAATTTTTGCACAAATTAAAGATATCAGAAATGGGACTCGGTCTAGTAAATAAAAGAAATCCTAATGTCTTTCATTATGAAAGCATCAGGGGTTTTCATTTAGAATACCACCGAAAGCCTCCAACAGTTCACTTCATTATGCAGTTTGAAAACAGAACATGCACAAGAAAGAACCTCCTATTGTATCAAAAAAGGAAAAATAAAGTGAACTCAACATCTTCGGTTCGATTAGGACAGAAAGCATTCGCTTTTTGAGTTTAATCAGCTCTGAAAGAATCTGCATTTTATTTTTTCTCTGAAAGTACCCATTTTTTTCAATTTGATCAGCTCTGAGAGCCCCCGCTTTTTCAGTTCGATCAGCTCTGAAAGCCCCCACTTTTTCACTAAGATCAGCTCTAAAAGCGTCCTTTTTTTTCAGTTTGATCAGCTCTAACACCCCCCCTCCCCAATTTTTGACTCCGGTTTCATATGTGAGTACCCCCTTTCCCCGGGATTATTTCTTAGTAGTAAGGAGGGTTTGCCCCAAATGAATTAACAATCTTTTAGGTATTGCTAGAATTTAAACCTTTTTTCTATGTCTTTTCAATCATATAAGCGCCGTTCAGCAAATAACAAGGGAAAAGAATAATACAAGGTACAGAGGTCACTCTGGTAGCATCCAAGACCAAGTGAAAGCCAGCTGGAAGGCTACCTCACAAAAAAAATCTGAAGTCCTGATTTGGGTTTGAACCCACAGCGGTTAGAAAAGTGTAGTCAACGAGAGCCCCACCGGTGGATGAAACTCAAGCCTACATGCATTCATATCTTGATTTCATATAGTAATGTCTTTTAAATACAATTCACTTTTTAATGAAAACAACTATTAGACAATAATTAGTGTAGTCATATTCATTTACATTAAACCTTGCTACATATACTCATAAAGTTAGAGCAATGTTTTGATTCACAATACAACCTGGAGAAAGTCTCTGGACATCACCATTAAAGCAATGTCACTTTCAATCCAAGATGAGTGCTTTTGGTTAAATAAAAACGCAAACAATATTCAAAATTTCAACATAGTTTATTGACTTCATTATTTAATTTTATCAAGGTTCGATACATAACAAGTGATAACTAAACAGTAAATATCTCCAAGTCAATGTTTCTCATGAGACAATTATACACCCAGTATATTTGTTACATACACATCATAAAACTTTGATGTTTTCGATGTTTTGAAAATAAGCATTGTTTGTGAGACATATATGTCCCCCTCATATGCTTGTTCACTGTGACATAATCATCTAAAAATCAAAAGGGTCTATTAACTTCCAATTGTCAACTTTTCAACACAATGTGAGGACAAAGTTTGCTCAACCGACAGACCTACAAACCGACATGCCCTCTTTTTTCAAAAGGGAGGGGTTGGGGGCATAAGAAAAGTAAGGATGTACAACTAGGGTCTCTGAAGGAGCTGTCTGATCAAGGTCCATTTTGTTTGCAGGGGCGTGAACAGGCATTTCCATGAGGGAAAGGGTTAAAATCCATCAATGAATAAGATTTCTCATCTTACATGAACATCAATGCATTTTTTTTTTTTTTTTTTTTTTTCGTGTGACCTTGACCTTTGAGCCACAAAAATTGATTTTACTTAACACATATTTCAATGTGCCAAACATTCATACATAAACTTTGAGCTGAGGACAAATTTTTGTGTACAACACAAGTTGCTTTAATAATCATAAAAGACTGTGACTGAATTGTTGACTGGCACAAATATCAATGCATATTTTTTTTTGAAAACAATCCTGGCTTTAAACATACAAGTATTACCTTTATCTTTCAGCTAGAGACGCGATTCTTGTTTGAGACAAGTGATTCTTGTTTGAGACAAGTCGTTATCATGTTCAACCCATTATGCATTTTCTTTTAAATGAAATTTACCCAGGAATGACAGAAATGTTGACTGGACAAAACCATCAATGCACTCTGATGAAAAATTCCTTTATAGTATATGTGTAACCTTGACCATTGACCTACATATGACATCTTTGCAAAATTATTTCTAAATCTTCTATGGTAAAGTTACCTCCGAAGGGAGGATAAAGTACACAATATTATTAATTTCAGTCTTCCAAAATATTTCGGCCAAAGGCCTTCATCAGTTGAAGCTTAGTGTACAGAGAAAAGAAAATAATATGTAGTTAAAAAGTAATTGCTTCATTTCAACTGATGAAGGCCTTTGGCCGAAATATTTTGAAAGAGTGAAATCAATAATATTTCTAAATCAATAAATGAATAATACAATTATGGACATGACAAAAAGTTCGGATGGACAGACAGATCCTGCTAAAAACTACTGCCTGTTTATTTTGAGTGGGGCATCAAAACAAAATAAAGTATCAATGCGATCACGCATAGGAAAGTTACTACAGGCCTCCAAGTAGCCCACTTGAAAAATATAAGTTTTTATATAGGTTCCTTTTACCCCTTGTGAATGAACCATAATCTAGAAGAAACTATGAAACCTAGAAGATTACAATTCTTTACAACTAGCAAATCAATAATTTGTTGTTGGATTTACAAAACTAGAATGTACAAAGATCAAAATTCAAAGTAGAATGACATAAGATGATGACAGTATGAAAAATATTTAATAGATTATACATTGTTGAGAACAATACTGAATTCTACTGGACACAGCTACAAAACCTATAATATAATGGATGAGATGCTAGCTGATTCAAATATAGCAGATATGTTTAAGTCAACAATGTATTCAACAATGTAAAATTACCTGTTTTTCATCTCCAATGTTTAAACATTTTTACTTGAAGCACAATATGGATTTTTTGACACAGATAAAGAAAACTTTACGATTGGATTCAATAATAATCTACATATATAACATAATGTGGGGCAAACACCTGAAGTCTACTGGTTGCACTTTTTTAGTTAACCAGTGCTACCAATCTTTCAGTTATATTGGTAAAGACATGCATGCATTTCAAGTTTCATCTACATCCCTGAAGAAACCTAGAATTGATTGTGCCACAAAATAGTACATCAAGGTTACGGATGCACACACATAAAAAGAATGCCAGACACTTTTATACTTGGTGGTTAAGATATATCACAATTTTCATCTTAGTTATAAAAAATAAATGAAACTTACCTGTAAGTTGATATTGAACTCTAATTCTATTGGGTCAATTTAATGTGGACTTTAATGTGGATCAGCTTGAAATCAATATTTGTTTTTCGTGACTATTCAGAATAACTGCAATTTCCATTCATTGTCAAGCTCAATTCCTTTTAAAGTATGATTGTAGGATTGAGAAGGAGGCATTACATTCTTCTGTAATTCTATTGACTCAACTGAATTACAATTTAATATCAACTTGCACATAGTCTAATATGTTATTTTTTATTTCTATTTTGTCAAAATTACAAAGTAATTGAATGAAACTTAAATTGCAGCGATGTAGAAGTTTGTGCCACAAAAGTACCAGTACATCTGGTTTGGCAGTTTTTATATCTTGACTTAGTCTAAGGGCACAAAACTCTGCAACAACCTGATGGAGGAATATAAAACACACTTCTAAACTAATGAGGGGTGTTATTACTATTCTTTAAACCGTGTTATGGTGTGCAGTCATACAACATTTACTAAACCCTTCAGAAGTATTCACCCTTAACAGAAGTACATTTTCTAGCCTTGAAACCTACTCTGTGAAGACAGAAAAGTATGCCTCTTTGGGCACACCCTGAAGGCACTGGACAATTTCACTTAGTACTCTTCAAGACTCATATCGACGTCCAGATAGAGTTTTCTTCAATACACAGTTCCCACATCCATCATCTTCTGAACTCTTGGGGGCCAATTTGAGAGCATATCTGTGAAGCTGATATGTTCAGAATAACAAGACCTTTAAAATAGCCCCTAATTTCAAAGTTTGACGCATTATTCATTGTACAATCAGTAATAGAGCTAGTATAAATGACTACACCTATTTGGATTTTTAATTACTTTCAACAGACTTTTTGAAATTTTACAAAATATCTTGCCATTATTCTTTAACCCTTACCCATGAAATGGCCACAATTTCAACATGATTCTTAATACCATTAACAATTTAATGAACACCCCTCGTAATGGTTAACACAATAGCAATATTCATCTTAATTTTTGCAGAAATGTATGAGAACAAGGGTTATTCAGAAATGAATGAGAGTTACTTAATTACAGAAGAACTCGAGTGTTTCTCACAAAATCTCTTCACAGTCCTTCAACATAATCTCCCGCTAATGATATGCTCTTCTCTAATATTGTATTGGCCGTAACTTTGATAAAATGCAAGAAAGAGATATGTACTCTAGCCTGATGATGGAGTCAATAATGGATAACAAGTATTCAAAGTCTGATTTATTTTTAATTACCAAGGACAGTCATGGACTAGTACAAAAACTTTTACCCTGACAATGGCAAATTTCTAAATCAGCAACAAGAGCTGTCTGAAGACATTGGCTCAACTATTCTCAACATTCAAAGAGTACCGAGTGCATGATAGTAAAAAAACAACTGAGCAGTTTTTTTTACAGGAATGATCCTGAGATGATGCTGCACAAAAATAGCTAAAATCATTCCGGTCTGCCAAACAAGATGGTCGCCAAAGCTAAAATTTGAAATATTCTAAAACAATAGCTTCTCCAAAAATACTGGCCAGTTTTCATAGAAACTCAGTCAGAATGATCTCTGGGTGATGCTGCAGTACACAAAAATTATTAAAATCATTCCTGTCTATTAAACAAGATGGCCGCCATGGGCAGGGTTATTAAAAATTTTGCCTTTAATGCATAGAGAGAAATCTAAGAAAATCTACTCCAGAAATACTAGCCAGATATTGATGAACCTCATTATGAATGATCTTTGTGTGATGCTTCTCAAAAATAGTTAAATTATGGTCTGCCAAACAAGAGGGCTGCTAGGGGCAGGGTTAATTTGCCTTATATGAATATAAAAAAAAAAAAATCTTCTCTGAAACTACTGGCCAGATTTGAATGAAACTCAGCAGGAATGATGTTTGGATGATTCTGTATATAAATAGCTTAAATTATCCTGGTCCGCTAAACAAGATGGCTGCCATGTGCAGGGCTAATTTGCCTTATATGTATATATCGAAAACTAAACAATTCTTCTTCTCTGTAACTACTGGCTAGATTTTGATGATACTCAGTAGTAATTATCGTTTCTGCACAAAAATAGCTAATATTAGCCTTATCTTCCAAACAAGATGGCCACCAGGGATGGAGCTTATTTGCCTTATTTCTCAATTTGTTCTTAGCATATATCTTGCTTTTAAGATGGAGCTGTTTAATTGAGGTGAGCGATTTAGGGCCAAGATGGCCCTCTTGTTTCAATCAACTAACCGTCATTCATTTCTGGATAACCCTTGTAGTTTGTGTCATAACATTAATGTTAAGTTTGATCAGATGTTGAACTTTACTCTTAATTTGATGGATATTTCTGTTTTTGAAGGTGGCAAATTTATTAATCACAATTCTGGCTTCTTTATTTTTTGGGATGGTTTTCCTGTTTATATGTTCCTTAAATTCTTTTGAGAGAAGACATTCTTCTTCTCTAGACCATCTCTGGCGTTTTGAACTTGGTCTGTAAATTTCCTCAGATTCTGTTTCTGATGCACTGTAATCTTCATCATCACCTGAAGTAAATCATTTGCATCTACTAAAGAGCAAAATATCATATTTAGAATTAATCAAAACACGAGGGGCTGAAATTCATCTTTCTTTTTCAGTTTGCGTCTTGTCTTGGACAATTGAATATCAAAGTTATACAAGAGCACTGCAAAGCGCAGCAATATACGCCCAAAGGTATTGAAATGTGAGGATTTACATAATAAATTTCTGATATCAATCATTATAAATACGTTTAACAAAAATAGTCACCATTTACATCAAGCGGCTCAAAAGATACAGAGCGGACACAAACTGTTCTTACTTTACACCAGTATGAAATTTGACCTTAAAGGGTGACCTTGACCTTGAACCGAATCATCTGAAACCAATGCTCTGCACATCCTCTCAGTTTGGTTAATATTTCTGCCAAATAGTTTTTACCTGTTCAAGCAGTTCAAGAGATACAGAGCGGACACGAAATATACTAACTTTACACCAGTTAAGATATTTGACCTTCAAATGTGACCTTGACCTTGAACCTAGCCAAACAACGCTCTGCACATCCTCTCATTTTGGTTGATATTTCTGCCAAATTGTTTCAATTTCCATCAAGCGGTTCAAAAGATACAGAGCGGACACGAAATTGCAAACGGACTGACAGACGGACGTACGACCAGCGGCATAACATAATTCTGCCCTTCGGGGGTATAATAAATATGAATGATTTTGTAGCATAGCTTTAACAGTCTACAGCCACACTTAACCCTTTCCCTGTTTTGAATTTTTTAATAATTTTGACCCCTCATGAACATTCAATAACATACCTCTTACAATAGCCTGAACCTCGTATAATTTTTCAGGGTAGATAGTTGACCTTAAGCTAAAAGATCCTATAGGCAAACAGAGTAGACCCTGTAGGAGATGTCTGATCAGGGTCTATTCTGTTACCATGAGGAAAAGGGTTCATAACCAAAGTAGACATAATAGAACAAAACAATTGGTAGAACAGAAGGATGCTTGCTAAAAATATGCTTATTCCAAAGGTGTTTGGAGCATTAATTCCAAAATACTGAATACAGAGTAATGTTTCTAATATACAGAACTTTTCATAAAATCTATCTACCAAGGAAGTTTCAAGTTGATAATCCTTGAGTATTTGTGCTGTGTTCCGGACATATTGAAGTATCAAAAATAACAAAGGGCAACGACTCCTAAATCATGTAAGATAGAGAGATAGAATCTGTCAAATAGTTTACATACTTGATACAATCAGTCTTTTTCTACTAACTGCATTTTTCGAGGTACTTGGTACAACTGTACTTGAGACTATGGTGTTCCTGGATTATAAAATGAGTTGTTTTTATAAAAGTTATATTCATAACAAACTGACTGAGAAACGGGTAATTAAAGTAACTTGATCTGTCCCAATATGTTCCTGGTTTAATACATGAGGGTCATGATGGCCCTGATTCTGCTCACCTAAGAACCAGGCATTAATTGTGTGACATTACATGTCACACTGTCTTATATAGATATTAATATTCTTATTACAAATATATTTAATAAAAATGCTAAGTTCAAACTGATAAACTAGTTTGTTTGTGATGACGAGTTTACATGTCATAAGATACAGGTGCATATGCTATGCACTAACTTTGGCTGTCAACATTGACAGTTGGTCATGCATACTTCTGTGCCATATTACTTTCAAATCCAGTCAGTTCTTTTGCACAAGAACATTTTTCAAATTTGTACTATATACATTTTTAAGGAAAATTGGCTCCAGCCTGGCTAAACTGTTTTAAAACAGAATGGAGTAATTCAAACAGTCTTGCTGGAAGGATACCCAGACTGAACAGATGTACACTTATTTTATTACAATATATTCATATCACTCAGGAGTTTTATGGGTCAAAATATTGAATACTGGCATTTTATGGGTAAAATATTGAATACTGGCATTTTATGGGTCAAAATATTGAACATTGGTGTTTAATGGGTCAAAATATTGAACACTGGTGTTTAATGGGTCAAAATATTGAATACTGGAGTTTTATGGGTCAAAATATTGATAGCCCACAAACCACCAACAAATCAATTTAGGTTTTGATGAAATTCAAATATTGAACACTGGCATTTTATGGGTCAAAATTTTGATAACCCACAAACCACCAACAATTCAGTTTAGGTTTTGATGAAATTCAAATATTGAACACTGGCATTTTATGTGTCAAAATATTGAATACTGGTGTTTGTTTGTTTGTATTGTTGCTTAGCATCCCAGTCAGCACATTTTTTGGCCATGTTGGGATGGAGACCAATGCTTCCTGGGTACTTCAGTTACTTTCGAGTACTAAGGGAAGTAAATGTGTCTTGCTCAAGGACACAATACAGTGCCCATACAATTATAGACATAAAAGATAATGGTACTCACCTTTTTTCAGTATTGCTATGACCTGTCCCATCAGCAACTGAAACCACAAAAAACATTACATAAAACATTTCAAACTAGAGGCCGGTTTCTGTCACAAAAACCAATACCCACGCCCCTTCCTGCTCATCTCCAAAAAAATCTTCTTTTTTAAAAGTAGCAATCATACTATCACTAAAGGTGATTGATTTGTTTGTTTATTTGGGGTTTAAAGTCTCTGTCGACACATTTTTAGCTCACTTGGCACGAAGTGCCAGGATGAGCTATTGTGATGGGGCTAAGTCCTTCGTCTGTCGTCGTGTGTCGTCAACATTTTCTTTAAATGACATCTCCTCTGAAACTACTAGCCAGAATTTCACCAAACTTTATCAGAAGCATCCTTGGGGTGTGGGGAACAAACGATACAGAACAGAATTTTGATTTTGGTATTTGTCTGGTTGCCATGTCAACCAAAAGAAAAATCTTTAAAACTCACTATCTCCTTTACTAATGGCCAGATTTCAGTTTTATTTGGTGGAACTAGTCATCTGGTAACCCTTCACATGTATGCTAAAAATAAACCTGTTACCTCAAAAAACATGGCCGCCAGGGGGCAGAGTTAGTTTTCCTTATATGTCTATAGAAAGTAAATGTATCCTTTGAATGACATCTCCTCCTAAACTACTGGTCAGAATTTCACTAAACTTTTTCAGTCACATCCTTGGGTGATGGGGAACAAACGATATAGAACAGAATTTTGATTTTGGCATTTGTCTGGTTGCCATGGCAACCAAAAGAAAAATATTTAAAACTCAGTATCTCCTTTACTAATGGTCAGATTTCAATTTTATTTGGTGGAATCAGTCATCTGGTAACCCTTCACATGTATGCTAAAAATAAACGTGTTACCTCAAAAAATATGTCCGCCAGGGGGCGGAGTTAGTTTTCCTTATTTGTCTCTATAGAAAGTAAATGTATCCTTTAAATGACATCTCCTCCTAAACTACTGGTCAGAATTTCACTAAGCTTTAACAGTAACATCCTTGGGTGATGGGGAACAAAAGATACAGAACAGAATTTTGATTTTGGCATTTGTCTGGTTGCCATGGCAATGAAAGAAAAATCTTTAAACCTCAATATCTCCTTTACTAATGGCCAGATTTCGATTTTATTTGATGGAATCAGTCATATGGTAACCCTTCACATATATGCTAAAAATAAACCTGTTACCCCTAAAAAACATGGCCGCCAGGGGGCGGAGTTAGTTTTCCCTATATGTCTATAGAAAGTAAGTGTATCCTTTGAATGACATCTCCTCCTAACCTACTGGTCAGAATTTCACTAAACTTTTTCAGTCACATCCTTGGGTGATGGGGAACAAACAATATAGAACAGAATTTTGATTTTGGCATTTGTCTGGTTGCCATGGCAACCAAAAGAAAAATCTTTAAAACTCAATATCTCCTTTACTAATGGCCAGATTTCAATTTTTTTGGTGGAATCAGTCATCTGGTAACCCTTCACATATATGCTAAAAATATACCTGTTACCTCAAAAAACATGGCCACCAGGGGGGTGGAGTTTGCTTTCCTTATATGTCTCTATAGAAAGTAAATGTATCCTTTTAAATGACATCTCCTCCTAAACTACTGGTCAGAATTTCACTAAACTTTATCAGTCACATCCTTGGGTGATGGGGAACAAACGATATAGAACAGAATTTTGATTTTGGCATTTGTCTGGTTGCCATGGCAACCGAAAGAAAAATCTTTGAAGATCAATATCTCCTTTACTAATGGCCAGATTTCGATTTTATTTGATGAAATCAGTCATCTGGTAACCCTTCACATGTATGCTAAAAATAAACCTGTTACCTCAAAAAACATGGACGCCAGGGGGCAGAGTTAGTTTTCTTTATATGTCTATAGAAAGTAAATGTATCCTTTGAATGACATCTTCTCCTAATCTACTGGTCAGAATTTCACTAAACTTTATCAGTCACATCCTTGGGAGATTGGGAACAAATGATATAGAACAGAATTCTGATTTTGGCATTTGTCTGGTTGCCATGGCAACCAAAAGAAAAATCTTTAAAACTCAGTATCTCCTTTACTAATGGCCATATTTCAATTTTATTTGGTGGAATTAGTCATCTGGTAACCCTTCACATGTGGCCAAAAAATAAACCTGTTACCTCAAAAAAACATGGCTGCCAGGGGGCAGAGTTAGTTTTCCTTATTTGTCTCTATAGAAAGTAAATGTATCCTGTAAAGGACATCTCAGAAACTACTGGTCAGAATGTCACCAAACTTTA
The DNA here is from genome assembly GCA_945859785.2 of Tridacna gigas. NCBI lineage: Eukaryota > Metazoa > Mollusca > Bivalvia > Cardiida > Cardiidae > Tridacna > Tridacna gigas. The sequence continues at coordinate 57,057,169 of OX244040.2, read as the reverse complement.
TCAGAAACATCCTTTCGTCCAAGTGTTTCAAGATCCCTCTTGTACAGTTGGCAGATTGATTTAGTCACAACATATTTCAACACGCTCATGAAGGAAATGCTAGAATAAAACTAAGACCCCAAAGCAAATGCTAGCACATAAATCAACATTATACATATAAAAATTAATCAATACCCACAGTGCCTTTTAATGCCAGGTGAGCAATTCAGGGCCCTCAGGGCCCTCTTGATTCTTTTTTAAACTTATTTATTTTACTTTGATTATGCAGAAAGTTTTTAACTTATCGAGGTTTTCTCAAAGGCAAGGGTGTTAGCACTCTTTATGGTCTTTCGTATGGTGCGGGAAAACCGGATACCCAGGAGAAAAGCCACCAACCTGGACAGGCGACCACTGCCCTGTCACTTGGTATGCCGACACAGGGGATTGAATGCCGCCAGAGATAAAAATGTAACAAATTGACACCTGGCAGATTAGTGGCTGTAATATTGGACATTTTTTACACAGTAATTGCTAAATTGGTTCTTTAAACTCTGACCGGAATACATAATAGCAAGTGGCCGTATTTTCGGAACGAAACATCATTAACTGAATAGGAAATAATTCAGTTCTGGCAAAAATCGGCCTCTTTAGCGGGGTGGCGGTTGTTTCGGGGTGCCCGTAATGCAGAATTTTACTGTATTCTGGTGAATACCCATATTCATAGAATAATTTGATTTGATGGTGTCATCTTCAAAAACAACCCATATTATATGCTGTCAGCTACTACATCATGAGGTCAACATTTTCAAGTAATTATAGTTTGACAAAAACTTATGACAGTTCCTTTCCCTTTACAACTGAATATAGCATTTAGCAATTTTGTAAACCGAGAATTATTTATCTAAAATAAAAACAGTACAAGATATTTTGGATCACCCTGTACTATACAGGCTCTGGTCCCTGATGGCAATGTTTGTCAATGAATCAAAATAATTTGAAGAATCTTGCAAGAGAGAGACCCAGGGAAATCTGGCTAGTGGTTTCTGAAGGAGAGTTTTTACATTTTCATGTTTTTTTTTTTTTTTTTCTTTCCATCAGTATGGCAACAAGATTTCTGCATGAAATCAAATTCTTTATACAGATATGAATAAGCATTGCCAAGGAGCATTCCTGTGGTTTCTTTAAAATTGACCCAGTGGGTTAGATATCATTTTAGTAAAATGTTGATGCCGGAGACCAGAACACCAGTGATGGCACAATATATGCTACCACAAAATATAAAGGGTCAAGTGTTCATTTGAATATGGGAGGTTTGTAGAAACACTGTTGGAGTCATCAAAATGGCCAAACCGAAGAATCATAATTTCAGGTACTCTATAAACCAGGAATTCCTTGCTTCTTGCACATCTACACATTATAGTGATGACACTGTCAAAGTTTCTTAAAGATCCATCTGAATGTGTTCACAAGGCTGCAATATCATTAAGCTTCAGAGACTAAGTTTCAAGGGAAGTAACTCGTGCAAAAATAAATGAACCATAAAATCCTTGCTTCATGCACAATCTACCCATTATAGTGATGACAATGACAAAGTTTCATAAAGATCAATCCATAAAATAGGAGTTGCATTCACAAGAAGGTGGACATACAGACTCGTGAACAGATGCAGAGGATGATTGATTGATTGAATGGTGTTTTACGCCGCTTTTAACAGTATATCAGAGATGCAGAGGATGACTCTAATATACAAATGCCTCCAGCAGCGTATAAAAAGTTGAGCTCTAAATGATGAAAATATTTTCATCAAATTCTCTAATTTACATCTGAACTTGCCATTAAACTCTTCATCAACCATGTCAGCATCATCATGCAGCTCTTCTTCTAAGACGTCCTCTGCTGGGACAAGATCTGAACATGTAACTTACATTAAATGCACCTAAACTAGTATTCACTGTCACTGAAAAAGCATGATCCTCATCAGATTCAGCAGGGCTCACACTACCGATCGCCATTGTAACCATTTGCTACAAAAAAATCAGTGGCATTGGCGAAAAGTACATTTTCGCCAGTTTTGTAGGTGGTCACAAAAATAACCTTATTTGTAAACACTGTATTTTTATCACCTTAAAGATACTCTCCAATACTTAGAATCTAGACTGTCTATAAAACAATTACCCAGGTCAGTGTAAGTCAACATGTAAAAATATATAACCAGTTTTGATATTTGTGGAAAACATGTGAAAAGCTCCCTTATTCGGCATACAAAAATTAGCTGAGCTTACTAGTGACTTGGAGGAACTGCTGTAAAATAAGTCTGTTGACTCAGTGCATGATAGAGTGTGAAATGAATTATCAATGCAGATCTCTAGCTCTGAATACAGGGTTTAGATGCAGACGAGATGGCTCAAATGAGCCTTCTCATCTGGACCCAGACTATTTTTTTTTTGTAAATTTCTTCCCTTTCTACCAAATTATTTACAAGGCTTTTAAAATAAATACCTATTATTGCTAGCAGCATGAATTCCAAATTCAGAATTAAACCTTATTGCACTCAAAGTGGCAAAAACAATATTGAGTTGTATGTATACGTTTTATCCATATAATTATATAATAATTTAAAAACTATTATCTCTTACTATGGCCATCAGTATGCAAGCCAATGCAGATCTGAAAATTCTAAATTGTTTAATTACAGATATCTCTTTTGAGTGATCTCTTCAGAATCTATTCTAATTAAATTATCTCACTGGTGTACCTCTTTGCAATTCAAGAACTTGCCTATTTTAACTAACAATGGCTTCTAAATACTACTTGGAGACAGAATTCTTGGCTAAAGTCATTCTGATTTGGCTACAACTTTTTCAAAATGGCTAAAGTGTTGGCTACAAAAATTTCGAGTCAGGGCGAGCCCTGGATTCAGAGTTGGCAATTACATCTAATCCTCCATTTTAAATATTCATGTGTAAAAATGAATTTGAGTTTATACCATGAACAAAAACTATGTTTATCTGTTAAGACAAAACAAGTTAATGTCGTATTGCTATGCAATACAGGAGTCCCCCACCAGATTACAAAAAACAAACGGTGAGGACGAACTTGAAAATATGAAAAAGGGGGATAACTCCAAAAATGTTGATGTTATAGTTCTGACCCTTGTGCATGACAATTCCTCTCATAATGCTTTATTCATATGTAAAGTTTCAAAACAATTGAACCAGTAGGTAAAAAGTTAATGTCAGGACAAGGAAATCTGAAAAAGAGGAATAACTCCAAAAATATTAATGCTAGAGTTATGGCCCTTGTGCACATCGTCTCATCGTGGTTTTTTCCTTGTGTGAAGTTATAATGAATTTGGCCCACCCTTGTAGAAGTTATGGCCCGGACACTAAGCGTGACAGACGGATGGACGGTCGGACTGACGGAAATGAGCTACCGGTGGGGGACTAATAATTGACTAAATACATAGATTGGCAATATATCTGCTGAGCAAGAGCAACATCCATAAATTATAATTATATCATTATGACAAAAAATGAAGCTATTATATGCTAAATTTACCTGAGACATTGATTTCAGACAACTTTTTTCCAGCATATTTGTTTAGGTGTCCTTCATCAGCAGCTAAAATAAGGCTTCCAATTTTTGCAATTTCAACTGTTGCATCATGCTGCCTGTAATGCTTTTTGTGAGTATTCAAATCATGGGCAAGATGTCTGGACAGCCATTCCAATTCATAGTCCTCAAAGTCCAATATTTGACACACTGTTGCCAGATATTTTCGAAGTCGGGATGATGAGATAAGATGTGGCTGTTTGCATCCGGCTTCCTGTGCCATTTTATTCATAGCGTGCCATGAGTTTATTTGAGAATCCTGGCTTCCAATACTGGCAAAAACAAACGGATTAGATGCAGAAATTTCACACTCAGTCCGTGTTTCTTCCAATGTGTCCAAAGCAGCTACCATTGGTTCAGTAAGTAGCACAGGACATCTCTTGTTCTGTTTTCCCTGGGTCTCTACCAGCTGCAGTCTGAAAAATGATACAATTGCTCTATCACTTGGAACACAAAGTTTACAGATGCTAACCTGATGGGAATTTTGCATTTAGCAATTACAGTGAAACCTCTGAATACTGGACTCCCATAAACCCAAAACCTCTACAAAATGAAAAAGTTCTCTGGGCTCTGTTTCTCCTCATTATTCTAAATAGAACTAGAAAAAGCGTGTTTGTAAAACACTGTGCCCCCAACCAGATGTTTGCCCATAAACTGCCACAATTTCACGAAAAGTGGAAAAATGAGTCAAAATTTCAAAATTGCATTATTCTGTCAAAATTTGACATACAATTCTCAAAAGTTAATCAGGTGATCTACTCCTCATACCAAATATGAAGGCTCTAGCTCAAATCTGCTTTCAAAGGGCATAATTCAGAAAAGGGGCATAGCTCTGACATGAGAAAAAATACGGGTCAACTATTTTTTCATGAGGAATATGTATATGAAATTTCAAAACTGTAGCACGCACCAATCAAAAATTAACAGACACACAGACAGACCCACCCACCCACAGACAAGCCCAAAGCAATATGTCCTTCCAACTTTTCAAGTTGGGGGCAGAAAAAAGTATCTGAAAACCGGAACCTCTGAATTCTGAATACTGAACAGATTTCCAAGAACATTCCAATACTGTTCCATTAAGAATTACCTCCAGCTCTACAAACCGAACATGTCCCAGGTGCTCATGAGAATGCAAATATGACATATGTATATTGTTTATCACATTCAAGTTTTCAGTATTTGACAGGTGACTGCATATGGTAAGTTAAGGTTTGAAAATAAAAGAATCAGCAGATAGCTTAAGTGTAGGTGATGTCAATGATTGAAAGAGGTATTTTGCCCATTGCCAGGAAGAATTATTGTATAAATTTCTTTGCATATGAAACCTGAATCAGCCATATCATAATTAATACGAGTAAAATATATACTATGTAATTGTTCGTGGATGAATAATTACTTTTACCATTAGCATCAATTAAAATAGGCATTGGTAAGAATAACATGACACTTTTCAGTTAGATTTTCAGTCTGTTTATGAAGAAATCTTGTTTACATATACCCACAATAAAACTTTATGAAAATATGAAATAGCATGACCAATCAAACTTAATTGTTAGATTTTTACATGTATATATCCATTTTGCATTATACCCAGAAAACAACTTACATGAACCTACTAGTATTCATTGTGTTGTTGCTTAACATTCCAGTCAGCACATTTTTAGGCCATGTCTGGACAAAGCCCATAGTTTCCTAGGTACTTATTACTCAAGTTACTTAACCAGTACTATGGGAAATAAATGTGTCTTCCTCAACGACACAACACAGTGCCCCCTGCCGGGCTCGAACCCTTGACTTCTTTCTCCAGAAGCCGGCGGTGCACTATCTCCTAGGCTACCACGTTTCCCTACTAGTATTCATCCATGAATTCAAATAGTTGTAGTTTAATTAGTGATCTTTCATACTAAAGTATACCTAATATTACATGAAACCTCCCTAAACTGGAAACCTCTCTAAACCGAACTTTCAGTTCAGTTCCAAGGGCTCGGTTTTCAGAGGTTCCACTGTATACTGTATAGTTTTTTCCGCATGGTTTAATTTTTGCATATTTCTCGGTGGAGACTGCTTCCGCAAAAATTTAACCTGCGGAAATTTCCAGAGTCCTATCTATGTGTATTTTATCGTCAACCTATATAAAATCAGATATGTAGAGGAAGGAATCGAATTTTGCCATATGCTGTGTACGATGTTTATCTTTTCTGCTGCTTTTTGACAGAAAGGATAAAATTCATAAGAACAAATGAATATAACCCGGTTTATTTCAATACTTGCTTTTTAATCAAAGTCATATAAAATATTGAATACTGGCATTTTATGGGTCAAAATATTGAATGCTGGCATTTCATGGGTCAAAATATTGAATACTGGCATTTTATGGGTCAAAATATTAAACACTGGGGTTTTTATGGGTAACAATATTGAACACTGGAGTTTTATGTGTCAAAATATTGAATACTGGCGTTTTATGGGTCAAAATATTGATAACCCACAAACAACCACCAATTCAATTTAGGTTTTGATGAAATTCAAACATTGAACACTGGCATTTTATGGTTCAAAATATTGAATACTGGCATTTTATGGGTCATAATATTGAATACTGGCGTTTGATGGGTCAAAATAGTGAACACTGGAGTTTTATGGGTAAAAATATTGAACACTGGAGTTTTATGTGTCAAAATATTGAACACTGGAGTTTTATGGGTCAAAATATTGATAACCCACAAACCACCAATCCAATTCAGGTTTTGATGAAATTCTAATATTGAACACTTGCATTTTATGGGTCAAAATATTGAATACTGGCGTTTTATGGGTCAAAATATTGATAACCCACAAACCACCAACAATTCAATTTAGGTTTTGATGAAATTCAAATATTGAATACTGGCTTTTTATGGGTCAAAATATTGAATACTGGCGTTTTATGGGTCAAAATTTTGAATACTGGTGTTTGTTTGTTTGTATTGTTGTTTATTTACCTATTTCTCAAACAGATTAAGCATGTCACTATTATGCAATGATTATTACATGATGACCTACCACCTGCATGATCCGCCCCGAGGCGACGCCACTGTAGACAAGCCTTGATGGTTGGGTGCATTGAGTCTTAATTGGCTCAAATTATTAAATATTAAGAAAATTAGCCATTTTTACTATTTTTTTTTTTTTTTTTATTTCATTTTTGTAAATGCACAAATATAACACCCCCAAATTTTTTTATTTCATGAAGAATGTGAAAATTTAACCTTGCAGAAAAAAAAATTCTATATAGTATCTAAGCGATTCAACCCTGTTTTCAGAAAAAAATATGGCATTTATTTTTTCTGAATGGGTACATATTTATAGACACTATCTACTGTTAAAGTGTTTACCTTTTTAACAAGACTTTTTCAACAGGCTTGAGGTTGTTCAATATCTCCTCATTCATATTTGTTGTCCAGCGAGAACGTTTCTGGTAACTTGTTCTTAACATTTTGGCAACTTCATTGCTTCTTCTTTTGTTAAATAACGTGATCCTCGTCATTGTAACCTCAGCCAATGATTTCCACAGTGCACTGTTTGCATTTTCAGACAATTCCTTTGTGAGACCAACCATCTGTTCATCTAAGTATTTTTTCAGCACAAGCAAGTCACTGGTTACTGGCAAGGCAGCTGGTTTATTAAACTTTTTTGTTTTTAAGGTAGCTAATGCTAACGATGAAATACTGTGAGTCCAGTCTGATGCATGTAGTTCCAGGAAATTCACGCTTTCGCTTTTTGCAACATCATCTCTTGATCTGATAGCAATTCCTCTTTTAAGCTCTGCAACTTTGACAAGATTATGTCCTAGTGTCAGAGCTAGGGATGGGGTCTCAAACACACAAATGCCTTGCTCATTTCTTGTAAAGCCTGCCATTTCTTTTACAGCTGATATTATTAGATCAAATTTTTGTGGAGCTATGTAAGTGTCTAGGGGGTGATTATCTTTGCTCATTTCATTTACTTTTATTTTAAGCTTACCCAACTGCCTCATTCTCTGTGACACATAATTTGTCCTCCGAGGACCTAGTTGATTAATTAACACCTTTCCAAATTGAATGATCAATCTATCATTTATGACTGTATCGTGAACTTCATCTGTTCTCATTTTCTGGAAAACAGTTTCCTGCAATTCCTTTGGAATGTCTGCTTCATAGGATGAAAAAGGTGTTATTCCACCAGCAAGAAGATGTTTGGATCTTGATATGACTTCTGTCTGTTTTTCTCCTTTTCTCAAGTTAAGAGGACACTTTCGTGAGTGCCTCCATAGTTCTTTTTTATAGAAAAACCCATAACAATGAATACATGGAAGAAAGTTCTTGGCCTCTAATGTTTTCTTTCCAGGTCGTCGTGCAACAATTAAACTACCATGACCAGCTTTTATGACTTTAATGTTGTACTTAAAGGCTCCAAGGTTCTTTATTTTCTTCATTTTGTTGTCCCTTTCAGCTTTTAATGTTTTTGCCATTGCTTCCGCAACCATGATTTCATTTGCATGTGCCTTTTCTATATGCTTTTGAATTCTATGTTTCAGAAGCTTTCCACAGAAGTAGCATGCTAGTTTTTTGTCATACATCCTGTGACCGTGTCTTTTTGTAACTTTGGTGACGCATACTGAAATAAAAATTTCATTAATATAATAAACAAATTCAGTAAATACAGTAAGACCTGTCTTAAGTGGCCAACCTAAAACAAAGTATGAAGTCTTGTAAAGACAGGTGGTTGCTTAAAATGAATTGAAAGTAATGCAGAAAGCTCCTGATGGAGCTTTCTGCATTACTTTCAATCCATTTTGAGCATCCACCTGTTCATAAATATCAAACTATGAGCCATATTTTACTTGCCGTTTAAGACAGGTTAGACTGTAGTCAAAAAAAATAAAATGAATAGATTCAGGATTAACTTAAATGAAAAGTTTCATTATTGAAGGTGAAGGTTGAGATCAAAATCCTTAAAATTTGCTCAGGTTCTCATCATGACAAACACTCCTGTCAACTTTTATTAAAACTGTTAGGGACAACTGGACAGGCAGCCTCAGTACCACCATACAGGGGATTCAAAAAGATATTCGAAGCAAATAAAACAAGAGGGCCAACATGGCCCTTAATCTCTCACCTGACCACTGTTGGAAGGTATGGGTAAGAATCACTTGATGTTGCAAAAATATTCTTGAAACAAGTGTTTATAGGTTTTCCTATGATAGTGACCTACTTTTGACCCCATTTGACCCATATTTGAACTCCACCTGGTTATTGCTCAGATGATCATTCTGTGCAAGTTTAGAGAATATTTGACCAAAACTGTGACCTCTACAGTGTTCACAAGGTTTTTCAGTGATTTGGCCTAATGACCTACTTTTGGACACCACATGACCGACATTCAAACTTGTTCGAGATAGTGTCCAGATTCTGTGCAAGTGTAAAGAAGATTTGACCAAAACAGTGGCCTCTACAGAGTTTACAAGGTTTTTCTATGATTTGGCAGAGTGACCTACTTTTCAACCCCACATGACCAATATAGAAATTGTCCAGATGATCATTCTGTGCAAGTTTAAAGAAGATTCGTCCAAAACTGTGGCCTCTACAGTGTTCACAAGGTTTTTCTATGATTTGGCCTATTGACCTACTTTTCAACCCCACATGACCCCTATTTGAACTTGTCAAAGAAATTGCCCAAATGATCATTGTGCAAGTTTAAAGAAAATTCGACCAAAACTCTGGCCTCTACAGTGTTAACAAGATTTTCAATGATTTGACCTAGTGACCTCATTTTCAAACCCACATGACCCATATTCAATTCTGTCTGAGATATTGTCCAGATGACATTCTGCACAAGTTCAAAGATGGTTCAACCAAAACTGTGGCCTGTACAGTGTTCACAGGGTTTTTTTCTATGGTTTGGCCTAGTGATCTACTTTTTAACCCAACATGACCCAAATTCAAACCTGTCCGAGATATTGTCCACATGATCATTCTGAGCAAGTTTAAAGATGATCTGACCAAAACTGTGGCCTCTAGAGTGTTCAGAGTATGATTTGATGTAGTGACCTACTTTTGAGCCCCACATGACCCATATTTGAACTTGTCCACGATTTTGTTGAGATGATCATTTAGAGCAAGTTTGAAGAAGATCTGGTCAAAACTGTGGCCTAAAGGCTGTTCACAAGGAAAAGTTTATGGATGACGCACGCCACACGCCGGAAAACAAAGCATGGTTCCAAAAGCTCACCATGACAAGTCTGTTTGATTTTAACACAGAATATATTCATGATAGACAATGTAACAATATCTGTTCATATAATGGCCATACTTTTGTTCTGTTATGAATTGTGTCTTCTTTAATGTTGCTTATTAGTATTATTTCTGCCATAAAGGTATACATGTACACACACTTTATCAGCATGTTGGTGCAATCAAAAATAAAGTTGCTAACCCTTCTGGCCAGACTGGGAGGGAATGTCTAAGTTTTCTTGGTGTAGTTTGACATCTGGAAAGCTGTCAAGGGACTCCTCCTGAAACAGTTAGTAAAATCCTTACAAATAATATGAGCTATCTTTGAAGGGGATTAATATCCCTGCTTCATCACCCTGAGTATACACACACACAAACTTCTTAACGTCCACCTAGATATTCTATAAAAATATGTTGTTGTTTTTGTATATTTTTAAGTTTAAAGCCAAACTCTCAAGCATCTTTAAATGATTTTGGTACAACTTTAGAAGCTACTTACTAACATTGAATTGCTGCAATATCCGATTTAATTTACAGCCCACAGAATAACACTGAATGCCTTCACAATTACTGAAATATTTTAACTTATAAGTGGATGTTTAGAAGTTTGTGTGAGTGGATATATAATACGCAACATATATATAAAATAAAACAAGAGGGCCATGATTGCCCTTGACTGCTCACCCGAGTACCATAGAGACTATGACCAAAATATCATCAAAACAACTATTTTTAGGCAACAATCAAGTAGAAGGCATATTTGAGGATGTAAACAAGATTTAAGCTAGATTTGACTTAGTGGCATACTACTGGACATCATACCACCTTTGATTCAATTTTATCAAGAAATCCACTGTTGCAGCCTACAAACAGATCCACTGTTGCAGCCTACAAAGATGCCTGCAGACAACTCCAGCAGCTCACTCACTCTCTTAAGACAGCTTGGTGGGATAGAAAAGCAGAAGATCTACAAAGAGCGGCAGATAGAAATGACATGAAGGGATTCTATAATGGACTCAGACAAGGGGACCCGTGCAACTGAAGTCAGCAGATGGCCAGGAGACTTATTCAGACAACAGGAAGGTCTTAGCAAGATGGAAGGAACACTTCCAGAATCTCCTTAATGTCCCAGGTGAGATTGAACAGGAAGCGCTTGACAGCATACACCAGCAAGACACCAACACCTGTTTTGATGAGCCACCTACAATGGAAGATTTGAAAAGAGCAATTGCCAGTCTGAAAGATGGCAAAGCCCAAGGTGGAGATGGAGTTCCTGCAGAAGTGTGGAAGCATGGAGGAACCTGTATGACTATCAAACTTCATGACCTGATATGCAAGGCATGGGATGACGGTTCAGTCCGACAAGCTTGGAAGGATGCTACCATAGTGACTATCTATAAAAAGGGAGACAGAACGGATTGTGGAAACTATAGAGGAATCTCTCTCTTGTCCATTGCCGGTAAGATCTTTGCCAGAATTCTTCTAGACAGACTGACCCGACACATCACCCCACAGATAGTTTCAGAATCGCAGTGTGGTTTCAGAGCCAACAGGAGCACAATTGACATGATCTTCAGCCTCAGACAGATGCAGGAAAAATGCTTTGAGCAGGATCAGCCACTGTATATCATCTTCATTGACTTTACAAAGGCCTTTGACACAGTAGGTAGATCAGGACTGTGGGAATTATTGAGGAAGTATGGATGTCCTGAGAAGTTCACATCCATGATCGAATCCCTCCATACAAGAATGAAGGCAGAAGTCAGAGACAGAGTAGACACTTTAGAAGCATTTAATGTCACAAAGGGTGTCAAACAAGGCTGCGTGCTTGCACCTACACTCTTTTCAATATTCTTATCAGCAATGCTGGAAGAGGCTTTCAGAGACATGACAGATGGTGTCTACATACAGTCCAGACAAGATGCTGACCTTTTCAACGTGGCTCACTTCAAAGCGAGGACCAAAAGCCTTCAAATACTTGTCAGAGAGTTACTGTTTGCAGATGACAGCGCACTGACTGCCCACTCCCCAGAGAAAATTCAGCAAATCCTGGATGCATTTTCAAATGCATCAAAGAAGTTTGGCCTCAAGATCAACATAAAGAAAACTGAAGTTCTTTACCAACCAAACTCTTCTAGAGCCAAGGAAGTGGATATTATGGTTGATGGAACAAAACTCAACTCTGTTGCAGAATTTACTTACCTTGGGAGCACTGTATCGAAGGATGGAAGAATCGATGCAGAAATACAGAAAAGGATGGCCAAAGCCAGTGCCTCTTTTGGTAGACTTTGCCAAAGACTCTGGAATAACCACCATGTGTCCATGAAAGTAAAGGGAAAAATCTACAGAGCAGTTGTAATATCTACTCTCTTATATGGAGCCGAAGCCTGGACAGTTTACAGGCAACATGTAAAGAAGCTTCATGCCTTCATGATGCGCCATCTAAGATTCATGCTGAAAATAAGCTGGAAGGACAAGGTTACCAACAAGGAAGTGCTAGAAAGAACAGGATTACCATCTGTGGAAGACCTCCTGATCAGAAAGAATCTGAGATGGACCGGACACCTTATGAGAATGCCTAATCACAGGCTTCCAAGACAGATTCTGTTCTCACAGCTGCCTGTAGGGCAAAGAAACAGAGGCAGACCTCGTCTTCGGTACAAAGATACTATCAAGAGAAATCTCAAGCAGAGAAACATCAAGTTAGATTCCTGGGTTAAACTGTCTCAACAAAGGAATGATTGGAGACATGCTGTGAAGTAGACATAAAAACAGACATAGTCGCTCTGCGACTGTCCGCAAATGATGATGATCGAGAAATGGTCAAAACAAATATATCATCAATTCAATTTTTACCCCACATGACCAGCTTTCGAACTCTTTAGAGATTTCATCATGATGACCAAGTTTAATGAAAATCTGGCTAAAATGTTGACCACTAGAGTTTCACAAGCTAAGTGTTAATGACGCATGAAGCATCAAAGACATTAAAGAATCAGACCAGTTCACCATGTGTTGAGCTAAAATCTGGAGAATAATTTCAAAGAAAAATATTTTTTTTTTTAAGTTTTTCCCATAGTCATATCAGCAGGGCTCACGCAACCGATCGCCATTGTAGCCATTTGCTACAAAAAATCACAGTGGCATTGGCGAAAAGTACATTTTCGCCAGTTTTGTAGGTGGCCACAAAAATAACCTTATTTGTGAACACTATTTTTATCACCTTAAAGATACTCTCCAATACTCAGAATCTAGACTGTGTCTATAAAACAATTACCCAGGTCAGTGTAAGTCAACATGTAAAAATATATAACCAGTTTTGATATTTGTGGAAAACATGTGAAAAGCTCCCTTATTCGACATACAAAAATTAGCTGAGCTTACTAGTGACTTGGAGGAACTGCTGTAAAATAAGTCTGTTGACTCAATGCATGATAGAGTGTGAAATGAATTATCAATGCAGATCTCTAGCTCTGAATACAGGGTTTAGATGCAGACGAGATGGCTCAAATGAGCCTTCTCATCTGGGCCCAGACTATTTTTTTTTTGTAAATTTCTTCCCTTTCTACCAAATTATTTACAAGGCTTTTAAAATAAATACCTATTATTGCTAGCAGCATGAATTCCAAATTCAGAATTAAACCTTATTGCACTCAAAGTGGCAAAAACAATATTGAGTTGTATGTATACGTTTTATCCATATAATTATATAATACTTTAAAAACTATTATCTCTTACTATGGCCATCAGTATGCAAGCCAATGCAGATCTGAAAATTCTAAATTGTTTAATTACAGATGTCTCTTTTGAGTGATCTCTTCAGAATCTATTCTAATTAAATTATCTCACTGGTGTACCTCTTTGCAATTCAAGAACTTGCCTATTTTAACTAACAATGGCTTCTAAATACTACTTGGAGACAGAATTCTTGGCTAAAGTCATTCTGATTTGGCTACAACTTTTTCAAAATGGCTAAAGTGTTGGCTACAAAAATTTCGAGTCAGGGCGAGCCCTGGATTCAGAGTTGGCAATTACATCTAATCCTCCATTTTAAATATTCATGTGTAAAAATGAATTTGAGTTTATACCATGAACAAAAACTATGTTTATCTGTTAAGACAAAACAAGTTAATGTCGTATTGCTATGCAATACAGGAGTCCCCCACCAGATTACAAAAAACAAACGGTGAGGACAAACTTGAAAATATGAAAAAGGGGGATAACTCCAAAAATGTTGATGTTATAGTTCTGACCCTTGTGCATGACAATTCCTCTCATAATGCTTTATTCATATGTAAAGTTTCAAAACAATTGAACCAGTAGGTAAAAAGTTAATGTCAGGACAAGGAAATCTGAAAAAGAGGAATAACTCCAAAAATATTAATGCTAGAGTTATGGCCCTTGTGCACATCGTCTCATCGTGGTTTTTCCTTGTGTGAAGTTATAATGAATTTGGCCCACCCTTGTAGAAGATATGGCCCGGACACTAAGCGTGACAGACGGATGGACGGTCGGACTGACGGAAATGAGCTACCGGTGGGGGACTAATAATTGACTAAATACATAGATTGGCAATATATCTGCTGAGCAAGAGCAACATCCATAAATTATAATTATATCATTATGACAAAAAATGAAGCTATTATATGCTAAATTTACCTGAGACATTGATTTCAGACAACTTTTTTCCAGCATATTTGTTTAGGTGTCCTTCATCAGCAGCTAAAATAAGGCTTCCAATTTTTGCAATTTCAACTGTTGCATCATGCTGCCTGTAATGCTTTTTGTGAGTATTCAAATCATGGGCAAGATGTCTGGACAGCCATTCCAATTCATAGTCCTCAAAGTCCAATATTTGACACACTGTTGCCAGATATTTTCGAAGTCGGGATGATGAGATAAGATGTGGCTGGTTGCATCCGGCTTCCTGTGCCATTTTATTCATAGCGTGCCATGAGTTTATTTGAGAATCCTGGCTTCCAATACTGGCAAAAACAAACGGATTAGATGCAGAAATTTCACACTCAGTCCGTGTTTCTTCCAATGTGTCCAAAGCAGCTACCATTGGTTCAGTAAGTAGCACAGGACATCTCTTGTTCTGTTTTCCCTGGGTCTCTACCAGCTGCAGTCTGAAAAATGATACAATTGCTCTATCACTTGGAACACAAGGTTTACAGATGCTAACCTGATGGGAATTTTGCATTTAGCAATTACAATGAAACCTCTGAATACTGGACTCCCATAAACCCAAAACCTCTACAAAATGAAAAAGTTCTCTGGGCTCTGTTTCTCCTCATTATTCTAAATAGAACTAGAAAAAGCGTGTTTGTAAAACACTGTGCCCCCAACCAGATGTTTGCCCATAAACTGCCACAATTTCACGAAAAGTGGAAAAATGAGTCAAAATTTCAAAATTGCATTATTCTGTCAAAATTTGACATACAATTCTCAAAAGTTAATCAGGTGATCTACTCCTCATACCAAATATGAAGGCTCTAGCTCAAATCTGCTTTCAAAGGGCATAATTCAGAAAAGGGGCATAGCTCTGACATGAGAAAAAATACGGGTCAACTATTTTTTCATGAGGAATATGTATATGAAATTTCAAAACTGTAGCACGCACCAATCAAAAATTAACAGACACACAGACAGACCCACCCACCCACAGACAAGCCCAAAGCAATATGTCCTTCCAACTTTTCAAGTTGGGGGCAGAAAAAAGTATCTGAAAACCGGAACCTCTGAATTCTGAATACTGAACAGATTTCCAAGAACATTCCAATACTGTTCCATTAAGAATTACCTCCAGCTCTACAAACCGAACATGTCCCAGGTGCTCATGAGAATGCAAATATGACATATGTATATTGTTTATCACATTCAAGTTTTCAGTATTTGACAGGTGACTGCATATGGTAATTTAAGGTTTGAAAATAAAAGAATCAGCAGATAGCTTAAGTGTAGGTGATGTCAATGATTGAAAGAGGTATTTTGCCCATTGCCAGGAAGAATTATTGTATAAATTTCTTTGCATATGAAACCTGAATCAGCCATATCATAATTAATACGAGTAAAATATATACTATGTAATTGTTCATGGATGAATAATTACTTTTACCATTAGCATCAATTAAAATAGGCATTGGTAAGAATAACATGACACTTTTCAGTTAGATTTTCAGTCTGTTTATGAAGAAATCTTGTTTACATATACCCACAATAAAACTTTATGAAAATATGAAATAGCATGACCAATCAAACTTAATTGTTAGATTCTTACATGTATATATCCATTTTGCATTATACCCAGAAAACAACTTACATGAACCTACTAGTATTCATTGTGTTGTTGCTTAACATTCCAGTCAGCACATTTTTAGGCCATGTCTGGACAAAGCCCATAGTTTCCTAGGTACTTATTACTCAAGTTACTTAACCAGTACTATGGGAAATAAATGTGTCTTCCTCAACGACACAACACAGTGCCCCCTGCCGGGCTCGAACCCTTGACTTCTTTCTCCAGAAGCCGGCGGTGCACTATCTCCTAGGCTACCACGTTTCCCTACTAGTATTCATCCATGAATTCAAATAGTTGTAGTTTAATTAGTGATCTTTCATACTAAAGTATACCTAATATTACATGAAACCTCCCTAAACTGGAAACCTCTCTAAACCGAACTTTCAGTTCAGTTCCAAGGGCTCGGTTTTCAGAGGTTCCACTGTATACTGTATAGTTTTTTCCGCATGGTTTAATTTTTGCATATTTCTCGGTGGAGACTGCTTCCGCAAAAATTTAACCTGCGGAAATTTCCAGAGTCCTATCTATGTGTATTTTATCGTCAACCTATATAAAATCAGATATGTAGAGGAAGGAATCGAATTTTGCCATATGCTGTGTACGATGTTTATCTTTTCTGCTGCTTTTTGACAGAAAGGATAAAATTCATAAGAACAAATGAATATAACCCGGTTTATTTCAATACTTGCTATTTTAATCAAAGTCATATAAAATATTGAATACTGGCATTTTATGGGTCAAAATATTGAATGCTGGCATTTCATGGGTCAAAATATTGAATACTGGCATTTTATGGGTCAAAATATTAAACACTGGGGTTTTTATGGGTAACAATATTGAACACTGGAGTTTTATATGTCAAAATATTGAATACTGGCGTTTTATGGGTCAAAATATTGATAACCCACAAACAACCACCAATTCAATTTAGGTTTTGATGAAATTCAAACATTGAACACTGGCATTTTATGGTTCAAAATATTGAATACTGGCATTTTATGGGTCATAATATTGAATACTGGCGTTTGATGGGTCAAAATAGTGAACACTGGAGTTTTATGGGTAAAAATATTGAACACTGGAGTTTTATGTGTCAAAATATTGAACACTGGAGTTTTATGGGTCAAAATATTGATAACCCACAAACCACCAATCCAATTCAGGTTTTGATGAAATTCTAATATTGAACACTTGCATTTTATGGGTCAAAATATTGAATACTGGCGTTTTATGGGTCAAAATATTGATAACCCACAAACCACCAACAATTCAATTTAGGTTTTGATGAAATTCAAATATTGAATACTGGCTTTTTATGGGTCAAAATATTGAATACTGGCGTTTTATGGGTCAAAATTTTGAATACTGGTGTTTGTTTGTTTGTATTGTTGTTTATTTACCTATTTCTCAAACAGATTAAGCATGTCACTATTATGCAATGATTATTACATGATGACCTACCACCTGCATGATCCGCCCCGAGGCGACGCCACTGTAGACAAGCCTTGATGGTTGGGTGCATTGAGTCTTAATTGGCTCAAATTATTAAATATTAAGAAAATTAGCCATTTTTACTATTTTTTTTTTTTTTTTTTATTTCATTTTTGTAAATGCACAAATATAACACCCCCAAATTTTTTTATTTCATGAAGAATGTGAAAATTTAACCTTGCAGAAAAAAAAATTCTATATAGTATCTAAGCGATTCAACCCTGTTTTCAGAAAAAAATATGGCATTTATTTTTTCTGAATGGGTACATATTTATAGACACTATCTACTGTTAAAGTGTTTACCTTTTTAACAAGACTTTTTCAACAGGCTTGAGGTTGTTCAATATCTCCTCATTCATATTTGTTGTCCAGCGAGAACGTTTCTGGTAACTTGTTCTTAACATTTTGGCAACTTCATTGCTTCTTCTTTTGTTAAATAACGTGATCCTCGTCATTGTAACCTCAGCCAATGATTTCCACAGTGCACTGTTTGCATTTTCAGACAATTCCTTTGTGAGACCAACCATCTGTTCATCTAAGTATTTTTTCAGCACAAGCAAGTCACTGGTTACTGGCAAGGCAGCTGGTTTATTAAACTTTTTTGTTTTTAAGGTAGCTAATGCTAACGATGAAATACTGTGAGTCCAGTCTGATGCATGTAGTTCCAGGAAATTCACGCTTTCGCTTTTTGCAACATCATCTCTTGATCTGATAGCAATTCCTCTTTTAAGCTCTGCAACTTTGACAAGATTATGTCCTAGTGTCAGAGCTAGGGATGGGGTCTCAAACACACAAATGCCTTGCTCATTTCTTGTAAAGCCTGCCATTTCTTTTACAGCTGATATTATTAGATCAAATTTTTGTGGAGCTATGTAAGTGTCTAGGGGGTGATTATCTTTGCTCATTTCATTTACTTTTATTTTAAGCTTACCCAACTGCCTCATTCTCTGTGACACATAATTTGTCCTCCGAGGACCTAGTTGATTAATTAACACCTTTCCAAATTGAATGATCAATCTATCATTTATGACTGTATCGTGAACTTCATCTGTTCTCATTTTCTGGAAAACAGTTTCCTGCAATTCCTTTGGAATGTCTGCTTCATAGGATGAAAAAGGTGTTATTCCACCAGCAAGAAGATGTTTGGATCTTGATATGACTTCTGTCTGTTTTTCTCCTTTTCTCAAGTTAAGAGGACACTTTCGTGAGTGCCTCCATAGTTCTTTTTTATAGAAAAACCCATAACAATGAATACATGGAAGAAAGTTCTTGGCCTCTAATGTTTTCTTTCCAGGTCGTCGTGCAACAATTAAACTACCATGACCAGCTTTTATGACTTTAATGTTGTACTTAAAGGCTCCAAGGTTCTTTATTTTCTTCATTTTGTTGTCCCTTTCAGCTTTTAATGTTTTTGCCATTGCTTCCGCAACCATGATTTCATTTGCATGTGCCTTTTCTATATGCTTTTGAATTCTATGTTTCAGAAGCTTTCCACAGAAGTAGCATGCTAGTTTTTTGTCATACATCCTGTGACCGTGTCTTTTTGTAACTTTGGTGACGCATACTGAAATAAAAATTTCATTAATATAATAAACAAATTCAGTAAATACAGTAAGACCTGTCTTAAGTGGCCAACCTAAAACAAAGTATGAAGTCTTGTAAAGACAGGTGGTTGCTTAAAATGAATTGAAAGTAATGCAGAAAGCTCCTGATGGAGCTTTCTGCATTACTTTCAATCCATTTTGAGCATCCACCTGTTCATAAATATCAAACTATGAGCCATATTTTACTTGCCGTTTAAGACAGGTTAGACTGTAGTCAAAAAAAATAAAATGAATAGATTCAGGATTAACTTAAATGAAAAGTTTCATTATTGAAGGTGAAGGTTGAGATCAAAATCCTTAAAATTTGCTCAGGTTCTCATCATGACAAACACTCCTGTCAACTTTTATTAAAACTGTTAGGGACAACTGGACAGGCAGCCTCAGTACCACCATACAGGGGATTCAAAAAGATATTCGAAGCAAATAAAACAAGAGGGCCAACATGGCCCTTAATCTCTCACCTGACCACTGTTGGAAGGTATGGGTAAGAATCACTTGATGTTGCAAAAATATTCTTGAAACAAGTGTTTATAGGTTTTCCTATGATAGTGACCTACTTTTGACCCCATTTGACCCATATTTGAACTCCACCTGGTTATTGCTCAGATGATCATTCTGTGCAAGTTTAGAGAATATTTGACCAAAACTGTGACCTCTACAGTGTTCACAAGGTTTTTCAGTGATTTGGCCTAATGACCTACTTTTGGACACCACATGACCGACATTCAAACTTGTTCGAGATAGTGTCCAGATTCTGTGCAAGTGTAAAGAAGATTTGACCAAAACAGTGGCCTCTACAGAGTTTACAAGGTTTTTCTATGATTTGGCAGAGTGACCTACTTTTCAACCCCACATGACCAATATAGAAATTGTCCAGATGATCATTCTGTGCAAGTTTAAAGAAGATTCGTCCAAAACTGTGGCCTCTACAGTGTTCACAAGGTTTTTCTATGATTTGGCCTATTGACCTACTTTTCAACCCCACATGACCCCTATTTGAACTTGTCAAAGAAATTGCCCAAATGATCATTGTGCAAGTTTAAAGAAAATTCGACCAAAACTCTGGCCTCTACAGTGTTAACAAGATTTTCAATGATTTGACCTAGTGACCTCATTTTCAAACCCACATGACCCATATTCAATTCTGTCTGAGATATTGTCCAGATGACATTCTGCACAAGTTCAAAGATGGTTCAACCAAAACTGTGGCCTGTACAGTGTTCACAGGGTTTTTTTCTATGGTTTGGCCTAGTGATCTACTTTTTAACCCAACATGACCCAAATTCAAACCTGTCCGAGATATTGTCCACATGATCATTCTGAGCAAGTTTAAAGATGATCTGACCAAAACTGTGGCCTCTAGAGTGTTCAGAGTATGATTTGATGTAGTGACCTACTTTTGAGCCCCACATGACCCATATTTGAACTTGTCCACGATTTTGTTGAGATGATCATTTAGAGCAAGTTTGAAGAAGATCTGGTCAAAACTGTGGCCTAAAGGCTGTTCACAAGGAAAAGTTTATGGATGACGCACGCCACACGCCGGAAAACAAAGCATGGTTCCAAAAGCTCACCATGACAAGTCTGTTTGATTTTAACACAGAATATATTCATGATAGACAATGTAACAATATCTGTTCATATAATGGCCATACTTTTGTTCTGTTATGAATTGTGTCTTCTTTAATGTTGCTTATTAGTATTATTTCTGCCATAAAGGTATACATGTACACACACTTTATCAGCATGTTGGTGCAATCAAAAATAAAGTTGCTAACCCTTCTGGCCAGACTGGGAGGGAATGTCTAAGTTTTCTTGGTGTAGTTTGATATCTGGAAAGCTGTCAAGGGACTCCTCCTGAAACAGTTAGTAAAATCCTTACAAATAATATGAGCTATCTTTGAAGGGGATTAATATCCCTGCTTCATCACCCTGAGTATACACACACACAAACTTCTTAACGTCCACCTAGATATTCTATAAAAATATGTTGTTGTTTTTGTATATTTTTAAGTTTAAAGCCAAACTCTCAAGCATCTTTAAATGATTTTGGTACAACTTTAGAAGCTACTTACTAACATTGAATTGCTGCAATATCCGATTTAATTTACAGCCCACAGAATAACACTGAATGCCTTCACAATTACTGAAATATTTTAACTTATAAGTGGATGTTTAGAAGTTTGTGTGAGTGGATATATAATACGCAACATATATATAAAATAAAACAAGAGGGCCATGATTGCCCTTGACTGCTCACCCGAGTACCATAGAGACTATGACCAAAATATCATCAAAACAACTATTTTTAGGCAACAATCAAGTAGAAGGCATATTTGAGGATGTAAACAAGATTTAAGCTAGATTTGACTTAGTGGCATACTACTGGACATCATACCACCTTTGATTCAATTTTATCAAGAAATCCACTGTTGCAGCCTACAAACAGATCCACTGTTGCAGCCTACAAAGATGCCTGCAGACAACTCCAGCAGCTCACTCACTCTCTTAAGACAGCTTGGTGGGATAGAAAAGCAGAAGATCTACAAAGAGCGGCAGATAGAAATGACATGAAGGGATTCTATAATGGACTCAGACAAGGGGACCCGTGCAACTGAAGTCAGCAGATGGCCAGGAGACTTATTCAGACAACAGGAAGGTCTTAGCAAGATGGAAGGAACACTTCCAGAATCTCCTTAATGTCCCAGGTGAGATTGAACAGGAAGCGCTTGACAGCATACACCAGCAAGACACCAACACCTGTTTTGATGAGCCACCTACAATGGAAGATTTGAAAAGAGCAATTGCCAGTCTGAAAGATGGCAAAGCCCAAGGTGGAGATGGAGTTCCTGCAGAAGTGTGGAAGCATGGAGGAACCTGTATGACTATCAAACTTCATGACCTGATATGCAAGGCATGGGATGACGGTTCAGTCCGACAAGCTTGGAAGGATGCTACCATAGTGACTATCTATAAAAAGGGAGACAGAACGGATTGTGGAAACTATAGAGGAATCTCTCTCTTGTCCATTGCCGGTAAGATCTTTGCCAGAATTCTTCTAGACAGACTGACCCGACACATCACCCCACAGATAGTTTCAGAATCGCAGTGTGGTTTCAGAGCCAACAGGAGCACAATTGACATGATCTTCAGCCTCAGACAGATGCAGGAAAAATGCTTTGAGCAGGATCAGCCACTGTATATCATCTTCATTGACTTTACAAAGGCCTTTGACACAGTAGGTAGATCAGGACTGTGGGAATTATTGAGGAAGTATGGATGTCCTGAGAAGTTCACATCCATGATCGAATCCCTCCATACAAGAATGAAGGCAGAAGTCAGAGACAGAGTAGACACTTTAGAAGCATTTAATGTCACAAATGGTGTCAAACAAGGCTGCGTGCTTGCACCTACACTCTTTTCAATATTCTTATCAGCAATGCTGGAAGAGGCTTTCAGAGACATGACAGATGGTGTCTACATACAGTCCAGACAAGATGCTGACCTTTTCAACGTGGCTCACTTCAAAGCGAGGACCAAAAGCCTTCAAATACTTGTCAGAGAGTTACTGTTTGCAGATGACAGCGCACTGACTGCCCACTCCCCAGAGAAAATTCAGCAAATCCTGGATGCATTTTCAAATGCATCAAAGAAGTTTGGCCTCAAGATCAACATAAAGAAAACTGAAGTTCTTTACCAACCAAACTCTTCTAGAGCCAAGGAAGTGGATATTATGGTTGATGGAACAAAACTCAACTCTGTTGCAGAATTTACTTACCTTGGGAGCACTGTATCGAAGGATGGAAGAATCGATGCAGAAATACAGAAAAGGATGGCCAAAGCCAGTGCCTCTTTTGGTAGACTTTGCCAAAGACTCTGGAATAACCACCATGTGTCCATGAAAGTAAAGGGAAAAATCTACAGAGCAGTTGTAATATCTACTCTCTTATATGGAGCCGAAGCCTGGACAGTTTACAGGCAACATGTAAAGAAGCTTCATGCCTTCATGATGCGCCATCTAAGATTCATGCTGAAAATAAGCTGGAAGGACAAGGTTACCAACAAGGAAGTGCTAGAAAGAACAGGATTACCATCTGTGGAAGACCTCCTGATCAGAAAGAATCTGAGATGGACCGGACACCTTATGAGAATGCCTAATCACAGGCTTCCAAGACAGATTCTGTTCTCACAGCTGCCTGTAGGGCAAAGAAACAGAGGCAGACCTCGTCTTCGGTACAAAGATACTATCAAGAGAAATCTCAAGCAGAGAAACATCAAGTTAGATTCCTGGGTTAAACTGTCTCAACAAAGGAATGATTGGAGACATGCTGTGAAGTAGACATAAAAACAGACATAGTCGCTCTGCGACTGTCCGCAAATGATGATGATCGAGAAATGGTCAAAACAAATATATCATCAATTCAATTTTTACCCCACATGACCAGCTTTCGAACTCTTTAGAGATTTCATCATGATGACCAAGTTTAATGAAAATCTGGCTAAAATGTTGACCACTAGAGTTTCACAAGCTAAGTGTTAATGACGCATGAAGCATCAAAGACATTAAAGAATCAGACCAGTTCACCATGTGTTGAGCTAAAATCTGGAGAATAATTTCAAAGAAAAATATTTTTTTTTTTAAGTTTTTCCCATAGTCATATCAGCAGGGCTCACGCAACCGATCGCCATTGTAGCCATTTGCTACAAAAAATCACAGTGGCATTGGCGAAAAGTACATTTTCGCCAGTTTTGTAGGTGGCCACAAAAATAACCTTATTTGTGAACACTATTTTTATCACCTTAAAGATACTCTCCAATACTCAGAATCTAGACTGTGTCTATAAAACAATTACCCAGGTCAGTGTAAGTCAACATGTAAAAATATATAACCAGTTTTGATATTTGTGGAAAACATGTGAAAAGCTCCCTTATTCGACATACAAAAATTAGCTGAGCTTACTAGTGACTTGGAGGAACTGCTGTAAAATAAGTCTGTTGACTCAGTGCATGATAGAGTGTGAAATGAATTATCAATGCAGATCTCTAGCTCTGAATACAGGGTTTAGATGCAGACGAGATGGCTCAAATGAGCCTTCTCATCTGGACCCAGACTATTTTTTTTTTGTAAATTTCTTCCCTTTCTACCAAATTATTTACAAGGCTTTTAAAATAAATACCTATTATTGCTAGCAGCATGAATTCCAAATTCAGAATTAAACCTTATTGCACTCAAAGTGGCAAAAACAATATTGAGTTGTATGTATACGTTTTATCCATATAATTATATAATACTTTAAAAACTATTATCTCTTACTATGGCCATCAGTATGCAAGCCAATGCAGATCTGAAAATTCTAAATTGTTTAATTACAGATGTCTCTTTTGAGTGATCTCTTCAGAATCTATTCTAATTAAATTATCTCACTGGTGTACCTCTTTGCAATTCAAGAACTTGCCTATTTTAACTAACAATGGCTTCTAAATACTACTTGGAGACAGAATTCTTGGCTAAAGTCATTCTGATTTGGCTACAACTTTTTCAAAATGGCTAAAGTGTTGGCTACAAAAATTTCGAGTCAGGGCGAGCCCTGGATTCAGAGTTGGCAATTACATCTAATCCTCCATTTTAAATATTCATGTGTAAAAATGAATTTGAGTTTATACCATGAACAAAAACTATGTTTATCTGTTAAGACAAAACAAGTTAATGTCGTATTGCTATGCAATACAGGAGTCCCCCACCAGATTACAAAAAACAAACGGTGAGGACAAACTTGAAAATATGAAAAAGGGGGATAACTCCAAAAATGTTGATGTTATAGTTCTGACCCTTGTGCATGACAATTCCTCTCATAATGCTTTATTCATATGTAAAGTTTCAAAACAATTGAACCAGTAGGTAAAAAGTTAATGTCAGGACAAGGAAATCTGAAAAAGAGGAATAACTCCAAAAATATTAATGCTAGAGTTATGGCCCTTGTGCACATCGTCTCATCGTGGTTTTTCCTTGTGTGAAGTTATAATGAATTTGGCCCACCCTTGTAGAAGATATGGCCCGGACACTAAGCGTGACAGACGGATGGACGGTCGGACTGACGGAAATGAGCTACCGGTGGGGGACTAATAATTGACTAAATACATAGATTGGCAATATATCTGCTGAGCAAGAGCAACATCCATAAATTATAATTATATCATTATGACAAAAAATGAAGCTATTATATGCTAAATTTACCTGAGACATTGATTTCAGACAACTTTTTTCCAGCATATTTGTTTAGGTGTCCTTCATCAGCAGCTAAAATAAGGCTTCCAATTTTTGCAATTTCAACTGTTGCATCATGCTGCCTGTAATGCTTTTTGTGAGTATTCAAATCATGGGCAAGATGTCTGGACAGCCATTCCAATTCATAGTCCTCAAAGTCCAATATTTGACACACTGTTGCCAGATATTTTCGAAGTCGGGATGATGAGATAAGATGTGGCTGGTTGCATCCGGCTTCCTGTGCCATTTTATTCATAGCGTGCCATGAGTTTATTTGAGAATCCTGGCTTCCAATACTGGCAAAAACAAACGGATTAGATGCAGAAATTTCACACTCAGTCCGTGTTTCTTCCAATGTGTCCAAAGCAGCTACCATTGGTTCAGTAAGTAGCACAGGACATCTCTTGTTCTGTTTTCCCTGGGTCTCTACCAGCTGCAGTCTGAAAAATGATACAATTGCTCTATCACTTGGAACACAAGGTTTACAGATGCTAACCTGATGGGAATTTTGCATTTAGCAATTACAATGAAACCTCTGAATACTGGACTCCCATAAACCCAAAACCTCTACAAAATGAAAAAGTTCTCTGGGCTCTGTTTCTCCTCATTATTCTAAATAGAACTAGAAAAAGCGTGTTTGTAAAACACTGTGCCCCCAACCAGATGTTTGCCCATAAACTGCCACAATTTCACGAAAAGTGGAAAAATGAGTCAAAATTTCAAAATTGCATTATTCTGTCAAAATTTGACATACAATTCTCAAAAGTTAATCAGGTGATCTACTCCTCATACCAAATATGAAGGCTCTAGCTCAAATCTGCTTTCAAAGGGCATAATTCAGAAAAGGGGCATAGCTCTGACATGAGAAAAAATACGGGTCAACTATTTTTTCATGAGGAATATGTATATGAAATTTCAAAACTGTAGCACGCACCAATCAAAAATTAACAGACACACAGACAGACCCACCCACCCACAGACAAGCCCAAAGCAATATGTCCTTCCAACTTTTCAAGTTGGGGGCAGAAAAAAGTATCTGAAAACCGGAACCTCTGAATTCTGAATACTGAACAGATTTCCAAGAACATTCCAATACTGTTCCATTAAGAATTACCTCCAGCTCTACAAACCGAACATGTCCCAGGTGCTCATGAGAATGCAAATATGACATATGTATATTGTTTATCACATTCAAGTTTTCAGTATTTGACAGGTGACTGCATATGGTAAGTTAAGGTTTGAAAATAAAAGAATCAGCAGATAGCTTAAGTGTAGGTGATGTCAATGATTGAAAGAGGTATTTTGCCCATTGCCAGGAAGAATTATTGTATAAATTTCTTTGCATATGAAACCTGAATCAGCCATATCATAATTAATACGAGTAAAATATATACTATGTAATTGTTCATGGATGAATAATTACTTTTACCATTAGCATCAATTAAAATAGGCATTGGTAAGAATAACACGACACTTTTCAGTTAGATTTTCAGTCTGTTTATGAAGAAATCTTGTTTACATATACCCACAATAAAACTTTATGAAAATATGAAATAGCATGACCAATCAAACTTAATTGTTAGATTCTTACATGTATATATCCATTTTGCATTATACCCAGAAAACAACTTACATGAACCTACTAGTATTCATTGTGTTGTTGCTTAACATTCCAGTCAGCACATTTTTAGGCCATGTCTGGACAAAGCCCATAGTTTCCTAGGTACTTATTACTCAAGTTACTTAACCAGTACTATGGGAAATAAATGTGTCTTCCTCAACGACACAACACAGTGCCCCCTGCCGGGCTCGAACCCTTGACTTCTTTCTCCAGAAGCCGGCGGTGCACTATCTCCTAGGCTACCACGTTTCCCTACTAGTATTCATCCATGAATTCAAATAGTTGTAGTTTAATTAGTGATCTTTCATACTAAAGTATACCTAATATTACATGAAACCTCCCTAAACTGGAAACCTCTCTAAACCGAACTTTCAGTTCAGTTCCAAGGGCTCGGTTTTCAGAGGTTCCACTGTATACTGTATAGTTTTTTCCGCATGGTTTAATTTTTGCATATTTCTCGGTGGAGACTGCTTCCGCAAAAATTTAACCTGCGGAAATTTCCAGAGTCCTATCTATGTGTATTTTATCGTCAACCTATATAAAATCAGATATGTAGAGGAAGGAATCGAATTTTGCCATATGCTGTGTACGATGTTTATCTTTTCTGCTGCTTTTTGACAGAAAGGATAAAATTCATAAGAACAAATGAATATAACCCGGTTTATTTCAATACTTGCTATTTTAATCAAAGTCATATAAAATATTGAATACTGGCATTTTATGGGTCAAAATATTGAATGCTGGCATTTCATGGGTCAAAATATTGAATACTGGCATTTTATGGGTCAAAATATTAAACACTGGGGTTTTTATGGGTAACAATATTGAACACTGGAGTTTTATGTGTCAAAATATTGAATACTGGCGTTTTATGGGTCAAAATATTGATAACCCACAAACAACCACCAATTCAATTTAGGTTTTGATGAAATTCAAACATTGAACACTGGCATTTTATGGTTCAAAATATTGAATACTGGCATTTTATGGGTCATAATATTGAATACTGGCGTTTGATGGGTCAAAATAGTGAACACTGGAGTTTTATGGGTAAAAATATTGAACACTGGAGTTTTATGTGTCAAAATATTGAACACTGGAGTTTTATGGGTCAAAATATTGATAACCCACAAACCACCAATCCAATTCAGGTTTTGATGAAATTCTAATATTGAACACTTGCATTTTATGGGTCAAAATATTGAATACTGGCGTTTTATGGGTCAAAATATTGATAACCCACAAACCACCAACAATTCAATTTAGGTTTTGATGAAATTCAAATATTGAATACTGGCTTTTTATGGGTCAAAATATTGAATACTGGCGTTTTATGGGTCAAAATTTTGAATACTGGTGTTTGTTTGTTTGTATTGTTGTTTATTTACCTATTTCTCAAACAGATTAAGCATGTCACTATTATGCAATGATTATTACATGATGACCTACCACCTGCATGATCCGCCCCGAGGCGACGCCACTGTAGACAAGCCTTGATGGTTGGGTGCATTGAGTCTTAATTGGCTCAAATTATTAAATATTAAGAAAATTAGCCATTTTTACTATTTTTTTTTTTTTTTTTTATTTCATTTTTGTAAATGCACAAATATAACACCCCCAAATTTTTTTATTTCATGAAGAATGTGAAAATTTAACCTTGCAGAAAAAAAAATTCTATATAGTATCTAAGCGATTCAACCCTGTTTTCAGAAAAAAATATGGCATTTATTTTTTCTGAATGGGTACATATTTATAGACACTATCTACTGTTAAAGTGTTTACCTTTTTAACAAGACTTTTTCAACAGGCTTGAGGTTGTTCAATATCTCCTCATTCATATTTGTTGTCCAGCGAGAACGTTTCTGGTAACTTGTTCTTAACATTTTGGCAACTTCATTGCTTCTTCTTTTGTTAAATAACGTGATCCTCGTCATTGTAACCTCAGCCAATGATTTCCACAGTGCACTGTTTGCATTTTCAGACAATTCCTTTGTGAGACCAACCATCTGTTCATCTAAGTATTTTTTCAGCACAAGCAAGTCACTGGTTACTGGCAAGGCAGCTGGTTTATTAAACTTTTTTGTTTTTAAGGTAGCTAATGCTAACGATGAAATACTGTGAGTCCAGTCTGATGCATGTAGTTCCAGGAAATTCACGCTTTCGCTTTTTGCAACATCATCTCTTGATCTGATAGCAATTCCTCTTTTAAGCTCTGCAACTTTGACAAGATTATGTCCTAGTGTCAGAGCTAGGGATGGGGTCTCAAACACACAAATGCCTTGCTCATTTCTTGTAAAGCCTGCCATTTCTTTTACAGCTGATATTATTAGATCAAATTTTTGTGGAGCTATGTAAGTGTCTAGGGGGTGATTATCTTTGCTCATTTCATTTACTTTTATTTTAAGCTTACCCAACTGCCTCATTCTCTGTGACACATAATTTGTCCTCCGAGGACCTAGTTGATTAATTAACACCTTTCCAAATTGAATGATCAATCTATCATTTATGACTGTATCGTGAACTTCATCTGTTCTCATTTTCTGGAAAACAGTTTCCTGCAATTCCTTTGGAATGTCTGCTTCATAGGATGAAAAAGGTGTTATTCCACCAGCAAGAAGATGTTTGGATCTTGATATGACTTCTGTCTGTTTTTCTCCTTTTCTCAAGTTAAGAGGACACTTTCGTGAGTGCCTCCATAGTTCTTTTTTATAGAAAAACCCATAACAATGAATACATGGAAGAAAGTTCTTGGCCTCTAATGTTTTCTTTCCAGGTCGTCGTGCAACAATTAAACTACCATGACCAGCTTTTATGACTTTAATGTTGTACTTAAAGGCTCCAAGGTTCTTTATTTTCTTCATTTTGTTGTCCCTTTCAGCTTTTAATGTTTTTGCCATTGCTTCCGCAACCATGATTTCATTTGCATGTGCCTTTTCTATATGCTTTTGAATTCTATGTTTCAGAAGCTTTCCACAGAAGTAGCATGCTAGTTTTTTGTCATACATCCTGTGACCGTGTCTTTTTGTAACTTTGGTGACGCATACTGAAATAAAAATTTCATTAATATAATAAACAAATTCAGTAAATACAGTAAGACCTGTCTTAAGTGGCCAACCTAAAACAAAGTATGAAGTCTTGTAAAGACAGGTGGTTGCTTAAAATGAATTGAAAGTAATGCAGAAAGCTCCTGATGGAGCTTTCTGCATTACTTTCAATCCATTTTGAGCATCCACCTGTTCATAAATATCAAACTATGAGCCATATTTTACTTGCCGTTTAAGACAGGTTAGACTGTAGTCAAAAAAAAATAAAATGAATAGATTCAGGATTAACTTAAATGAAAAGTTTCATTATTGAAGGTGAAGGTTGAGATCAAAATCCTTAAAATTTGCTCAGGTTCTCATCATGACAAACACTCCTGTCAACTTTTATTAAAACTGTTAGGGACAACTGGACAGGCAGCCTCAGTACCACCATACAGGGGATTCAAAAAGATATTCGAAGCAAATAAAACAAGAGGGCCAACATGGCCCTTAATCTCTCACCTGACCACTGTTGGAAGGTATGGGTAAGAATCACTTGATGTTGCAAAAATATTCTTGAAACAAGTGTTTATAGGTTTTCCTATGATAGTGACCTACTTTTGACCCCATTTGACCCATATTTGAACTCCACCTGGTTATTGCTCAGATGATCATTCTGTGCAAGTTTAGAGAATATTTGACCAAAACTGTGACCTCTACAGTGTTCACAAGGTTTTTCAGTGATTTGGCCTAATGACCTACTTTTGGACACCACATGACCGACATTCAAACTTGTTCGAGATAGTGTCCAGATTCTGTGCAAGTGTAAAGAAGATTTGACCAAAACAGTGGCCTCTACAGAGTTTACAAGGTTTTTCTATGATTTGGCAGAGTGACCTACTTTTCAACCCCACATGACCAATATAGAAATTGTCCAGATGATCATTCTGTGCAAGTTTAAAGAAGATTCGTCCAAAACTGTGGCCTCTACAGTGTTCACAAGGTTTTTCTATGATTTGGCCTATTGACCTACTTTTCAACCCCACATGACCCCTATTTGAACTTGTCAAAGAAATTGCCCAAATGATCATTGTGCAAGTTTAAAGAAAATTCGACCAAAACTCTGGCCTCTACAGTGTTAACAAGATTTTCAATGATTTGACCTAGTGACCTCATTTTCAAACCCACATGACCCATATTCAATTCTGTCTGAGATATTGTCCAGATGACATTCTGCACAAGTTCAAAGGATGGTTCAACCAAAACTGTGGCCTGTACAGGTGTTCACAGGGTTTTTTTCTATGGTTTGGCCTAGTGATCTACTTTTTAACCCAACATGACCCAAATTCAAACCTGTCCGAGATATTGTCCACATGATCATTCTGAGCAAGTTTAAAGATGATCTGACCAAAACTGTGGCCTCTAGAGTGTTCAGAGTATGATTTGATGTAGTGACCTACTTTTGAGCCCACATGACCCATATTTGAACTTGTCCACGATTTTGTTGAGATGATCATTTAGAGCAAGTTTGAAGAAGATCTGGTCAAAACTGTGGCCTAAAGGCTGTTCACAAGGAAAAGTTTATGGATGACGCACGCCACACGCCGGAAAACAAAGCATGGTTCCAAAAGCTCACCATGACAAGTCTGTTTGATTTTAACACAGAATATATTCATGATAGACAATGTAACAATATCTGTTCATATAATGGCCATACTTTTGTTCTGTTATGAATTGTGTCTTCTTTAATGTTGCTTATTAGTATTATTTCTGCCATAAAGGTATACATGTACACACACTTTATCAGCATGTTGGTGCAATCAAAAATAAAGTTGCTAACCCTTCTGGCCAGACTGGGAGGGAATGTCTAAGTTTTCTTGGTGTAGTTTGACATCTGGAAAGCTGTCAAGGGACTCCTCCTGAAACAGTTAGTAAAATCCTTACAAATAATATGAGCTATCTTTGAAGGGGATTAATATCCCTGCTTCATCACCCTGAGTATACACACACACAAACTTCTTAACGTCCACCTAGATATTCTATAAAAATATGTTGTTGTTTTTGTATATTTTTAAGTTTAAAGCCAAACTCTCAAGCATCTTTAAATGATTTTGGTACAACTTTAGAAGCTACTTACTAACATTGAATTGCTGCAATATCCGATTTAATTTACAGCCCACAGAATAACACTGAATGCCTTCACAATTACTGAAATATTTTAACTTATAAGTGGATGTTTAGAAGTTTGTGTGAGTGGATATATAATACGCAACATATATATAAAATAAAACAAGAGGGCCATGATTGCCCTTGACTGCTCACCCGAGTACCATAGAGACTATGACCAAAATATCATCAAAACAACTATTTTTAGGCAACAACAAGTAGAAGGCATATTTGAGGATGTAAACAAGATTTAAGCTAGATTTGACTTAGTGGCATACTACTGGACATCATACCACCTTTGATTCAATTTTATCAAGAAATCCACTGTTGCAGCCTACAAACAGATCCACTGTTGCAGCCTACAAAGATGCCTGCAGACAACTCCAGCAGCTCACTCACTCTCTTAAGACAGCTTGGTGGGATAGAAAAGCAGAAGATCTACAAAGAGCGGCAGATAGAAATGACATGAAGGGATTCTATAATGGACTCAGACAAGGGGACCCGTGCAACTGAAGTCAGCAGATGGCCAGGAGACTTATTCAGACAACAGGAAGGTCTTAGCAAGATGGAAGGAACACTTCCAGAATCTCCTTAATGTCCCAGGTGAGATTGAACAGGAAGCGCTTGACAGCATACACCAGCAAGACACCAACACCTGTTTTGATGAGCCACCTACAATGGAAGATTTGAAAAGAGCAATTGCCAGTCTGAAAGATGGCAAAGCCCAAGGTGGAGATGGAGTTCCTGCAGAAGTGTGGAAGCATGGAGGAACCTGTATGACTATCAAACTTCATGACCTGATATGCAAGGCATGGGATGACGGTTCAGTCCGACAAGCTTGGAAGGATGCTACCATAGTGACTATCTATAAAAAGGGAGACAGAACGGATTGTGGAAACTATAGAGGAATCTCTCTCTTGTCCATTGCCGGTAAGATCTTTGCCAGAATTCTTCTAGACAGACTGACCCGACACATCACCCCACAGATAGTTTCAGAATCGCAGTGTGGTTTCAGAGCCAACAGGAGCACAATTGACATGATCTTCAGCCTCAGACAGATGCAGGAAAAATGCTTTGAGCAGGATCAGCCACTGTATATCATCTTCATTGACTTTACAAAGGCCTTTGACACAGTAGGTAGATCAGGACTGTGGGAATTATTGAGGAAGTATGGATGTCCTGAGAAGTTCACATCCATGATCGAATCCCTCCATACAAGAATGAAGGCAGAAGTCAGAGACAGAGTAGACACTTTAGAAGCATTTAATGTCACAAATGGTGTCAAACAAGGCTGCGTGCTTGCACCTACACTCTTTTCAATATTCTTATCAGCAATGCTGGAAGAGGCTTTCAGAGACATGACAGATGGTGTCTACATACAGTCCAGACAAGATGCTGACCTTTTCAACGTGGCTCACTTCAAAGCGAGGACCAAAAGCCTTCAAATACTTGTCAGAGAGTTACTGTTTGCAGATGACAGCGCACTGACTGCCCACTCCCCAGAGAAAATTCAGCAAATCCTGGATGCATTTTCAAATGCATCAAAGAAGTTTGGCCTCAAGATCAACATAAAGAAAACTGAAGTTCTTTACCAACCAAACTCTTCTAGAGCCAAGGAAGTGGATATTATGGTTGATGGAACAAAACTCAACTCTGTTGCAGAATTTACTTACCTTGGGAGCACTGTATCGAAGGATGGAAGAATCGATGCAGAAATACAGAAAAGGATGGCCAAAGCCAGTGCCTCTTTTGGTAGACTTTGCCAAAGACTCTGGAATAACCACCATGTGTCCATGAAAGTAAAGGGAAAAATCTACAGAGCAGTTGTAATATCTACTCTCTTATATGGAGCCGAAGCCTGGACAGTTTACAGGCAACATGTAAAGAAGCTTCATGCCTTCATGATGCGCCATCTAAGATTCATGCTGAAAATAAGCTGGAAGGACAAGGTTACCAACAAGGAAGTGCTAGAAAGAACAGGATTACCATCTGTGGAAGACCTCCTGATCAGAAAGAATCTGAGATGGACCGGACACCTTATGAGAATGCCTAATCACAGGCTTCCAAGACAGATTCTGTTCTCACAGCTGCCTGTAGGGCAAAGAAACAGAGGCAGACCTCGTCTTCGGTACAAAGATACTATCAAGAGAAATCTCAAGCAGAGAAACATCAAGTTAGATTCCTGGGTTAAACTGTCTCAACAAAGGAATGATTGGAGACATGCTGTGAAGTAGACATAAAAACAGACATAGTCGCTCTGCGACTGTCCGCAAATGATGATGATCGAGAAATGGTCAAAACAAATATATCATCAATTCAATTTTTACCCCACATGACCAGCTTTCGAACTCTTTAGAGATTTCATCATGATGACCAAGTTTAATGAAAATCTGGCTAAAATGTTGACCACTAGAGTTTCACAAGCTAAGTGTTAATGACGCATGAAGCATCAAAGACATTAAAGAATCAGACCAGTTCACCATGTGTTGAGCTAAAATCTGGAGAATAATTTCAAAGAAAAATATTTTTTTTTTTAAGTTTTTCCCATAGTCATATCAGCAGGGCTCACGCAACCGATCGCCATTGTAGCCATTTGCTACAAAAAATCACAGTGGCATTGGCGAAAAGTACATTTTCGCCAGTTTTGTAGGTGGCCACAAAAATAACCTTATTTGTGAACACTATTTTTATCACCTTAAAGATACTCTCCAATACTCAGAATCTAGACTGTGTCTATAAAACAATTACCCAGGTCAGTGTAAGTCAACATGTAAAAATATATAACCAGTTTTGATATTTGTGGAAAACATGTGAAAAGCTCCCTTATTCGACATACAAAAATTAGCTGAGCTTACTAGTGACTTGGAGGAACTGCTGTAAAATAAGTCTGTTGACTCAGTGCATGATAGAGTGTGAAATGAATTATCAATGCAGATCTCTAGCTCTGAATACAGGGTTTAGATGCAGACGAGATGGCTCAAATGAGCCTTCTCATCTGGACCCAGACTATTTTTTTTTTGTAAATTTCTTCCCTTTCTACCAAATTATTTACAAGGCTTTTAAAATAAATACCTATTATTGCTAGCAGCATGAATTCCAAATTCAGAATTAAACCTTATTGCACTCAAAGTGGCAAAAACAATATTGAGTTGTATGTATACGTTTTATCCATATAATTATATAATACTTTAAAAACTATTATCTCTTACTATGGCCATCAGTATGCAAGCCAATGCAGATCTGAAAATTCTAAATTGTTTAATTACAGATGTCTCTTTTGAGTGATCTCTTCAGAATCTATTCTAATTAAATTATCTCACTGGTGTACCTCTTTGCAATTCAAGAACTTGCCTATTTTAACTAACAATGGCTTCTAAATACTACTTGGAGACAGAATTCTTGGCTAAAGTCATTCTGATTTGGCTACAACTTTTTCAAAATGGCTAAAGTGTTGGCTACAAAAATTTCGAGTCAGGGCGAGCCCTGGATTCAGAGTTGGCAATTACATCTAATCCTCCATTTTAAATATTCATGTGTAAAAATGAATTTGAGTTTATACCATGAACAAAAACTATGTTTATCTGTTAAGACAAAACAAGTTAATGTCGTATTGCTATGCAATACAGGAGTCCCCCACCAGATTACAAAAAACAAACGGTGAGGACGAACTTGAAAATATGAAAAAGGGGGATAACTCCAAAAATGTTGATGTTATAGTTCTGACCCTTGTGCATGACAATTCCTCTCATAATGCTTTATTCATATGTAAAGTTTCAAAACAATTGAACCAGTAGGTAAAAAGTTAATGTCAGGACAAGGAAATCTGAAAAAGAGGAATAACTCCAAAAATATTAATGCTAGAGTTATGGCCCTTGTGCACATCGTCTCATCGTGGTTTTTTCCTTGTGTGAAGTTATAATGAATTTGGCCCACCCTTGTAGAAGATATGGCCCGGACACTAAGCGTGACAGACGGATGGACGGTCGGACTGACGGAAATGAGCTACCGGTGGGGGACTAATAATTGACTAAATACATAGATTGGCAATATATCTGCTGAGCAAGAGCAACATCCATAAATTATAATTATATCATTATGACAAAAAATGAAGCTATTATATGCTAAATTTACCTGAGACATTGATTTCAGACAACTTTTTTCCAGCATATTTGTTTAGGTGTCCTTCATCAGCAGCTAAAATAAGGCTTCCAATTTTTGCAATTTCAACTGTTGCATCATGCTGCCTGTAATGCTTTTTGTGAGTATTCAAATCATGGGCAAGATGTCTGGACAGCCATTCCAATTCATAGTCCTCAAAGTCCAATATTTGACACACTGTTGCCAGATATTTTCGAAGTCGGGATGATGAGATAAGATGTGGCTGTTTGCATCCGGCTTCCTGTGCCATTTTATTCATAGCGTGCCATGAGTTTATTTGAGAATCCTGGCTTCCAATACTGGCAAAAACAAACGGATTAGATGCAGAAATTTCACACTCAGTCCGTGTTTCTTCCAATGTGTCCAAAGCAGCTACCATTGGTTCAGTAAGTAGCACAGGACATCTCTTGTTCTGTTTTCCCTGGGTCTCTACCAGCTGCAGTCTGAAAAATGATACAATTGCTCTATCACTTGGAACACAAAGTTTACAGATGCTAACCTGATGGGAATTTTGCATTTAGCAATTACAGTGAAACCTCTGAATACTGGACTCCCATAAACCCAAAACCTCTACAAAATGAAAAAGTTCTCTGGGCTCTGTTTCTCCTCATTATTCTAAATAGAACTAGAAAAAGCGTGTTTGTAAAACACTGTGCCCCCAACCAGATGTTTGCCCATAAACTGCCACAATTTCACGAAAAGTGGAAAAATGAGTCAAAATTTCAAAATTGCATTATTCTGTCAAAATTTGACATACAATTCTCAAAAGTTAATCAGGTGATCTACTCCTCATACCAAATATGAAGGCTCTAGCTCAAATCTGCTTTCAAAGGGCATAATTCAGAAAAGGGGCATAGCTCTGACATGAGAAAAAATACGGGTCAACTATTTTTTCATGAGGAATATGTATATGAAATTTCAAAACTGTAGCACGCACCAATCAAAAATTAACAGACACACAGACAGACCCACCCACCCACAGACAAGCCCAAAGCAATATGTCCTTCCAACTTTTCAAGTTGGGGGCAGAAAAAAGTATCTGAAAACCGGAACCTCTGAATTCTGAATACTGAACAGATTTCCAAGAACATTCCAATACTGTTCCATTAAGAATTACCTCCAGCTCTACAAACCGAACATGTCCCAGGTGCTCATGAGAATGCAAATATGACATATGTATATTGTTTATCACATTCAAGTTTTCAGTATTTGACAGGTGACTGCATATGGTAAGTTAAGGTTTGAAAATAAAAGAATCAGCAGATAGCTTAAGTGTAGGTGATGTCAATGATTGAAAGAGGTATTTTGCCCATTGCCAGGAAGAATTATTGTATAAATTTCTTTGCATATGAAACCTGAATCAGCCATATCATAATTAATACGAGTAAAATATATACTATGTAATTGTTCGTGGATGAATAATTACTTTTACCATTAGCATCAATTAAAATAGGCATTGGTAAGAATAACATGACACTTTTCAGTTAGATTTTCAGTCTGTTTATGAAGAAATCTTGTTTACATATACCCACAATAAAACTTTATGAAAATATGAAATAGCATGACCAATCAAACTTAATTGTTAGATTTTTACATGTATATATCCATTTTGCATTATACCCAGAAAACAACTTACATGAACCTACTAGTATTCATTGTGTTGTTGCTTAACATTCCAGTCAGCACATTTTTAGGCCATGTCTGGACAAAGCCCATAGTTTCCTAGGTACTTATTACTCAAGTTACTTAACCAGTACTATGGGAAATAAATGTGTCTTCCTCAACGACACAACACAGTGCCCCCTGCCGGGCTCGAACCCTTGACTTCTTTCTCCAGAAGCCGGCGGTGCACTATCTCCTAGGCTACCACGTTTCCCTACTAGTATTCATCCATGAATTCAAATAGTTGTAGTTTAATTAGTGATCTTTCATACTAAAGTATACCTAATATTACATGAAACCTCCCTAAACTGGAAACCTCTCTAAACCGAACTTTCAGTTCAGTTCCAAGGGCTCGGTTTTCAGAGGTTCCACTGTATACTGTATAGTTTTTTCCGCATGGTTTAATTTTTGCATATTTCTCGGTGGAGACTGCTTCCGCAAAAATTTAACCTGCGGAAATTTCCAGAGTCCTATCTATGTGTATTTTATCGTCAACCTATATAAAATCAGATATGTAGAGGAAGGAATCGAATTTTGCCATATGCTGTGTACGATGTTTATCTTTTCTGCTGCTTTTTGACAGAAAGGATAAAATTCATAAGAACAAATGAATATAACCCGGTTTAATTCAATACTTGCTATTTTAATCAAAGTCATATAAAATATTGAATACTGGCATTTTATGGGTCAAAATATTGAATGCTGGCATTTCATGGGTCAAAATATTGAATACTGGCATTTTATGGGTCAAAATATTAAACACTGGGGTTTTTATGGGTAACAATATTGAACACTGGAGTTTTATGTGTCAAAATATTGAATACTGGCGTTTTATGGGTCAAAATATTGATAACCCACAAACAACCACCAATTCAATTTAGGTTTTGATGAAATTCAAACATTGAACACTGGCATTTTATGGTTCAAAATATTGAATACTGGCATTTTATGGGTCATAATATTGAATACTGGCGTTTGATGGGTCAAAATAGTGAACACTGGAGTTTTATGGGTAAAAATATTGAACACTGGAGTTTTATGTGTCAAAATATTGAACACTGGAGTTTTATGGGTCAAAATATTGATAACCCACAAACCACCAATCCAATTCAGGTTTTGATGAAATTCTAATATTGAACACTTGCATTTTATGGGTCAAAATATTGAATACTGGCGTTTTATGGGTCAAAATATTGATAACCCACAAACCACCAACAATTCAATTTAGGTTTTGATGAAATTCAAATATTGAATACTGGCTTTTTATGGGTCAAAATATTGAATACTGGCGTTTTATGGGTCAAAATTTTGAATACTGGTGTTTGTTTGTATTGTTGTTTATTTACCTATTTCTCAAACAGATTAAGCATGTCACTATTATGCAATGATTATTACATGATGACCTACCACCTGCATGATCCGCCCCGAGGCGACGCCACTGTAGACAAGCCTTGATGGTTGGGTGCATTGAGTCTTAATTGGCTCAAATTATTAAATATTAAGAAAATTAGCCATTTTTACTATTTTTTTTTTTTTTTTTTTATTTCATTTTTGTAAATGCACAAATATAACACCCCCAAATTTTTTTATTTCATGAAGAATGTGAAAATTTAACCTTGCAGAAAAAAAAATTCTATATAGTATCTAAGCGATTCAACCCTGTTTTCAGAAAAAAATATGGCATTTATTTTTTCTGAATGGGTACATATTTATAGACACTATCTACTGTTAAAGTGTTTACCTTTTTAACAAGACTTTTTCAACAGGCTTGAGGTTGTTCAATATCTCCTCATTCATATTTGTTGTCCAGCGAGAACGTTTCTGGTAACTTGTTCTTAACATTTTGGCAACTTCATTGCTTCTTCTTTTGTTAAATAACGTGATCCTCGTCATTGTAACCTCAGCCAATGATTTCCACAGTGCACTGTTTGCATTTTCAGACAATTCCTTTGTGAGACCAACCATCTGTTCATCTAAGTATTTTTTCAGCACAAGCAAGTCACTGGTTACTGGCAAGGCAGCTGGTTTATTAAACTTTTTTGTTTTTAAGGTAGCTAATGCTAACGATGAAATACTGTGAGTCCAGTCTGATGCATGTAGTTCCAGGAAATTCACGCTTTCGCTTTTTGCAACATCATCTCTTGATCTGATAGCAATTCCTCTTTTAAGCTCTGCAACTTTGACAAGATTATGTCCTAGTGTCAGAGCTAGGGATGGGGTCTCAAACACACAAATGCCTTGCTCATTTCTTGTAAAGCCTGCCATTTCTTTTACAGCTGATATTATTAGATCAAATTTTTGTGGAGCTATGTAAGTGTCTAGGGGGTGATTATCTTTGCTCATTTCATTTACTTTTATTTTAAGCTTACCCAACTGCCTCATTCTCTGTGACACATAATTTGTCCTCCGAGGACCTAGTTGATTAATTAACACCTTTCCAAATTGAATGATCAATCTATCATTTATGACTGTATCGTGAACTTCATCTGTTCTCATTTTCTGGAAAACAGTTTCCTGCAATTCCTTTGGAATGTCTGCTTCATAGGATGAAAAAGGTGTTATTCCACCAGCAAGAAGATGTTTGGATCTTGATATGACTTCTGTCTGTTTTTCTCCTTTTCTCAAGTTAAGAGGACACTTTCGTGAGTGCCTCCATAGTTCTTTTTTATAGAAAAACCCATAACAATGAATACATGGAAGAAAGTTCTTGGCCTCTAATGTTTTCTTTCCAGGTCGTCGTGCAACAATTAAACTACCATGACCAGCTTTTATGACTTTAATGTTGTACTTAAAGGCTCCAAGGTTCTTTATTTTCTTCATTTTGTTGTCCCTTTCAGCTTTTAATGTTTTTGCCATTGCTTCCGCAACCATGATTTCATTTGCATGTGCCTTTTCTATATGCTTTTGAATTCTATGTTTCAGAAGCTTTCCACAGAAGTAGCATGCTAGTTTTTTGTCATACATCCTGTGACCGTGTCTTTTTGTAACTTTGGTGACGCATACTGAAATAAAAATTTCATTAATATAATAAACAAATTCAGTAAATACAGTAAGACCTGTCTTAAGTGGCCAACCTAAAACAAAGTATGAAGTCTTGTAAAGACAGGTGGTTGCTTAAAATGAATTGAAAGTAATGCAGAAAGCTCCTGATGGAGCTTTCTGCATTACTTTCAATCCATTTTGAGCATCCACCTGTTCATAAATATCAAACTATGAGCCATATTTTACTTGCCGTTTAAGACAGGTTAGACTGTAGTCAAAAAAAATAAAATGAATAGATTCAGGATTAACTTAAATGAAAAGTTTCATTATTGAAGGTGAAGGTTGAGATCAAAATCCTTAAAATTTGCTCAGGTTCTCATCATGACAAACACTCCTGTCAACTTTTATTAAAACTGTTAGGGACAACTGGACAGGCAGCCTCAGTACCACCATACAGGGGATTCAAAAAGATATTCGAAGCAAATAAAACAAGAGGGCCAACATGGCCCTTAATCTCTCACCTGACCACTGTTGGAAGGTATGGGTAAGAATCACTTGATGTTGCAAAAATATTCTTGAAACAAGTGTTTATAGGTTTTCCTATGATAGTGACCTACTTTTGACCCCATTTGACCCATATTTGAACTCCACCTGGTTATTGCTCAGATGATCATTCTGTGCAAGTTTAGAGAATATTTGACCAAAACTGTGACCTCTACAGTGTTCACAAGGTTTTTCAGTGATTTGGCCTAATGACCTACTTTTGGACACCACATGACCGACATTCAAACTTGTTCGAGATAGTGTCCAGATTCTGTGCAAGTGTAAAGAAGATTTGACCAAAACAGTGGCCTCTACAGAGTTTACAAGGTTTTTCTATGATTTGGCAGAGTGACCTACTTTTCAACCCCACATGACCAATATAGAAATTGTCCAGATGATCATTCTGTGCAAGTTTAAAGAAGATTCGTCCAAAACTGTGGCCTCTACAGTGTTCACAAGGTTTTTCTATGATTTGGCCTATTGACCTACTTTTCAACCCCACATGACCCCTATTTGAACTTGTCAAAGAAATTGCCCAAATGATCATTGTGCAAGTTTAAAGAAAATTCGACCAAAACTCTGGCCTCTACAGTGTTAACAAGATTTTCAATGATTTGACCTAGTGACCTCATTTTCAAACCCACATGACCCATATTCAATTCTGTCTGAGATATTGTCCAGATGACATTCTGCACAAGTTCAAAGATGGTTCAACCAAAACTGTGGCCTGTACAGTGTTCA
The DNA here is from genome assembly GCA_945859785.2 of Tridacna gigas. Classification (NCBI taxonomy): domain Eukaryota; kingdom Metazoa; phylum Mollusca; class Bivalvia; order Cardiida; family Cardiidae; genus Tridacna; species Tridacna gigas. The sequence continues at coordinate 57,014,770 of OX244040.2, read as the reverse complement.
CAGGGTTTTTTTCTATGGCTTGGCCTAGTGATCTACTTTTTAACCCAACATGACCCAAATTCAAACCTGTCCGAGATATTGTCCACATGATCATTCTGAGCAAGTTTAAAGATGATCTGACCAAAACTGTGGCCTCTAGAGTGTTCAGAGTATGATTTGATGTAGTGACCTACTTTTGAGCCCCACATGACCCATATTTGAACTTGTCCACGATTTTGTTGAGATGATCATTTAGAGCAAGTTTGAAGAAGATCTGGTCAAAACTGTGGCCTAAAGGCTGTTCACAAGGAAAAGTTTATGGATGACGCACGCCACACGCCGGAAAACAAAGCATGGTTCCAAAAGCTCACCATGACAAGTCTGTTTGATTTTAACACAGAATATATTCATGATAGACAATGTAACAATATTTGTTCATATAATGGCCATACTTTTGTTCTGTTATGAATTGTGTCTTCTTTAATGTTGCTTATTAGTATTATTTCTGCCATAAAGGTATACATGTACACACACTTTATCAGCATGTTGGTGCAATCAAAAATAAAGTTGCTAACCCTTCTGGCCAGACTGGGAGGGAATGTCTAAGTTTTCTTGGTGTAGTTTGACATCTGGAAAGCTGTCAAGGGACTCCTCCTGAAACAGTTAGTAAAATCCTTACAAATAATATGAGCTATCTTTGAAGGGGATTAATATCCCTGCTTCATCACCCTGAGTATACACACACACAAACTTCTTAACGTCCACCTAGATATTCTATAAAAATATGTTGTTGTTTTTGTATATTTTTAAGTTTAAAGCCAAACTCTCAAGCATCTTTAAATGATTTTGGTACAACTTTAGAAGCTACTTACTAACATTGAATTGCTGCAATATCCGATTTAATTTACAACCCACAGAATAACACTGAATGCCTTCACAATTACTGAAATATTTTAACTTATAAGTGGATGTTTAGAAGTTTGTGTGAGTGGATATATAATACGCAACATATATATAAAATAAAACAAGAGGGCCATGATTGCCCTTGACTGCTCACCCGAGTACCATAGAGACTATGACCAAAATATCATCAAAACAACTATTTTTAGGCAACAATCAAGTAGAAGGCATATTTGAGGATGTAAACAAGATTTAAGCTAGATTTGACTTAGTGGCATACTACTGGACATCATACCACCTTTGATTCAATTTTATCAAGAAATCCACTGTTGCAGCCTACAAACAGATCCACTGTTGCAGCCTACAAAGATGCCTGCAGACAACTCCAGCAGCTCACTCACTCTCTTAAGACAGCTTGGTGGGATAGAAAAGCAGAAGATCTACAAAGAGCGGCAGATAGAAATGACATGAAGGGATTCTATAATGGACTCAGACAAGGGGACCCGTGCAACTGAAGTCAGCAGATGGCCAGGAGACTTATTCAGACAACAGGAAGGTCTTAGCAAGATGGAAGGAACACTTCCAGAATCTCCTTAATGTCCCAGGTGAGATTGAACAGGAAGCGCTTGACAGCATACACCAGCAAGACACCAACACCTGTTTTGATGAGCCACCTACAATGGAAGATTTGAAAAGAGCAATTGCCAGTCTGAAAGATGGCAAAGCCCAAGGTGGAGATGGAGTTCCTGCAGAAGTGTGGAAGCATGGAGGAACCTGTATGACTATCAAACTTCATGACCTGATATGCAAGGCATGGGATGACGGTTCAGTCCGACAAGCTTGGAAGGATGCTACCATAGTGACTATCTATAAAAAGGGAGACAGAACGGATTGTGGAAACTATAGAGGAATCTCTTTCTTGTCCATTGCCGGTAAGATCTTTGCCAGAATTCTTCTAGACAGACTGACCCGACACATCACCCCACAGATAGTTTCAGAATCGCAGTGTGGTTTCAGAGCCAACAGGAGCACAATTGACATGATCTTCAGCCTCAGACAGATGCAGGAAAAATGCTTTGAGCAGGATCAGCCACTGTATATCATCTTCATTGACTTTACAAAGGCCTTTGACACAGTAGGTAGATCAGGACTGTGGGAATTATTGAGGAAGTATGGATGTCCTGAGAAGTTCACATCCATGATCGAATCCCTCCATACAAGAATGAAGGCAGAAGTCAGAGACAGAGTAGACACTTTAGAAGCATTTAATGTCACAAATGGTGTCAAACAAGGCTGCGTGCTTGCACCTACACTCTTTTCAATATTCTTATCAGCAATGCTGGAAGAGGCTTTCAGAGACATGACAGATGGTGTCTACATACAGTCCAGACAAGATGCTGACCTTTTCAACGTGGCTCACTTCAAAGCGAGGACCAAAAGCCTTCAAATACTTGTCAGAGAGTTACTGTTTGCAGATGACAGCGCACTGACTGCCCACTCCCCAGAGAAAATTCAGCAAATCCTGGATGCATTTTCAAATGCATCAAAGAAGTTTGGCCTCAAGATCAACATAAAGAAAACTGAAGTTCTTTACCAACCAAACTCTTCTAGAGCCAAGGAAGTGGATATTATGGTTGATGGAACAAAACTCAACTCTGTTGCAGAATTTACTTACCTTGGGAGCACTGTATCGAAGGATGGAAGAATCGATGCAGAAATACAGAAAAGGATGGCCAAAGCCAGTGCCTCTTTTGGTAGACTTTGCCAAAGACTCTGGAATAACCACCATGTGTCCATGAAAGTAAAGGGAAAAATCTACAGAGCAGTTGTAATATCTACTCTCTTATATGGAGCCGAAGCCTGGACAGTTTACAGGCAACATGTAAAGAAGCTTCATGCCTTCATGATGCGCCATCTAAGATTCATGCTGAAAATAAGCTGGAAGGACAAGGTTACCAACAAGGAAGTGCTAGAAAGAACAGGATTACCATCTGTGGAAGACCTCCTGATCAGAAAGAATCTGAGATGGACCGGACACCTTATGAGAATGCCTAATCACAGGCTTCCAAGACAGATTCTGTTCTCACAGCTGCCTGTAGGGCAAAGAAACAAAGGCAGACCTCGTCTTCGGTACAAAGATACTATCAAGAGAAATCTCAAGCAGAGAAACATCAAGTTAGATTCCTGGGTTAAACTGTCTCAACAAAGGAATGATTGGAGACATGCTGTGAAGTAGACATAAAAACAGACATAGTCGCTCTGCGACTGTCCGCAAATGATGATGATCGAGAAATGGTCAAAACAAATATATCATCAATTCAATTTTTACCCCACATGACCAGCTTTCGAACTCTTTAGAGATTTCATCATGATGACCAAGTTTAATGAAAATCTGGCTAAAATGTTGACCACTAGAGTTTCACAAGCTAAGTGTTAATGACGCATGAAGCATCAAAGACATTAAAGAATCAGACCAGTTCACCATGTGTTGAGCTAAAATCTGGAGAATAATTTCAAAGAAAAATATTTTTTTTTTTACTCTCCAATACTCAGAATCTAGACTGTGTCTATAAAACAATTACCCAGGTCAGTGTAAGTCAACATGTAAAAATATATAACCAGTTTTGATATTTGTGGAAAACATGTGAAAAGCTCCCTTATTCGACATACAAAAATTAGCTGAGCTTACTAGTGACTTGGAGGAACTGCTGTAAAATAAGTCTGTTGACTCAATGCATGATAGAGTGTGAAATGAATTGTCAATGCATATCTCTAGCTCTGAATAAAGGGTTTAGATGCAGATGAGATGGCTCAAATGAGACATCTCATCTGGACCCAGACTGTTTTTTTTTTAAATCTGTTAAATTTCTTCCCTTTCTACCAAATTATTTACAACAAGGCTTTTAAAATAAATATCTATAATTGCTAGCAGCATGAATTCCAAATTCAGAATTAAACCTTATTGCACTCAAAGTGGCAAAACAATATTGAGTTTTATGTATAGGTTTTATCCATATATATAATACTTTAAAAACTATTCTCTTCTACTATGGCCATCAGTATGCAAGCCAATGCAGATCCGAAAATGTTAAATTGTTTAATTACAGATGTCTCTTTTGAGCGATCTCTTCAGAATCTGTTCTCATATAAAATTATCTCACTGGTGTACCTCTTTGCAATGCAAGAACTTGCCTATTTTAACATACAATGGTTTCTAGATACTATTTGGAGGCAGAATTCTTGGCTAAAGTCATACTGATTTGGCTACAACTTTTTCAAATTGGCTAAAGTGTTGGCTACAAAATTTGAGCCAGGGTGAGCCCTGTATAAGTGAAATTAGCCCCCCCCCCTCAGTGGCCTTGTTTTTCCTTGATTATTTAAGCAATATTTGTAGAGAGTGACCCAAGGATCATCTGTGCTAAAATATTTCAAAATTGGTCGATTCCATTTGGAGAAGATTTTAAAATATTTAATTATGGACATATAAGCCCCACCCTCTAGCTGCCATGTTTTTTGACAAATCAATTTTTTAAGTAATCTTGGTAAAAGTTTACCTAAGGAACATTGTTGCAACATTATTTCATAATCAGGCTAGTATTTTCAGATTTTTTTTAGTTTTTTTTCCCATAGACATATAAGGGAAATAAGCCCCAACCCTATGGATCAGAATTAGCAATCTTGGTAGATGGTCACCCAAAGAACATTTATGCCAAATTATTTCAAAACCTGGGGAGCAGTTTTTGAGGGGATGAAATTTGAAGTTTTCTACATGGATCAAAATTGTTTTAGCATCTTTTGTAGAGACTCACACAAAGATCATCCCCGGCAAGTTACATTAAATTCTGCTGAGGGGTTTCAGAGATGTCGTTTAAAAACATTGTTGATGCCACACAACTGTTGACGAAGGACACAGGGCAATCCTTATAGCTTACAATGAGCACTTTGTGCTCAGGTTAGCAAATAAAATGTCACTGATTTTCAACCTTGCCGAACCCTTTAAGGGTTAAATAGAACTTATGTTAGCACTTACACAAGGTTTGCTGTACCAAGTGACCGTCCAAAATGTGCAGAGCAATATTATCCCCTCTTCTGAAAAGTAAGGGGATAATAAGATAAAATATTTCATGAATATATTATGTGAAATGCTACCTTTGAATATCTCAGTTCATTTCCAGTTTGTAACATAAATTTCCCCGTGGAAGGACACAAAATCAAGTCTGACTGTTCTTCCTGTAAAGATAATTGAGTAATAGTAATTTAATGAAATCATCAAACCAGATGAATCTCAGACAATTTTAAAACAATTCTATTAGACCTTATGCATGTGTGCAGCCCTATTTACATATGTAATAAAAATTTAATGAAACATATGACTCCCCACCCCCCACTATGAGTTTATAAAGAGTACATTCAGCATTTAAAGGGTTACAGTAGCAAGAGTTTTATGCAGTTGACTGCAAGTCCAACTAGAGCTATCACTAAAGGTGATTAATACCCCCTTGCAAATACTTGTCACTAAATAAATAAGCCATCAGAGGAGATGACAAAGTCCCCAATCCTAAGGTTTCCAAAGTCATAGGTTTTATTACTGAAATATCTCAAAGTCCAATCAGGGGAAACTAGACCTAGATGTTATGCTCATTAATATTTTCAGAAAATTTGATGTTCTTTGCTGAAATAGTTTCAGTTAGAGAGCTGTCAAAATAAAGAATACCTATTCTTACTAATTCAAGGGCCACAACTCAGGTACAATTCATGTAATTGGGGTGGAAATTGAACTTGACCTTGATTTAGTGCCCACAAACATTTTCAGAAAGTTTGGTGAAATTTCGTAGTGCATTGTTCGATTAAGAGAGCGGACAAAGTAAAAAATGTTGTTGTTTTTAACTGATTCATGGACCATAACTCAGCTATTCTTTATGTGACTTCACTGGAAATCAAACTTAGCCTTGATTTTATGCCCATATACATTTTCAGAAAGTTTGGTGAAATTTTGTAGAACATTCCTTAAGCTAGAGAACAGACAAAGTAAAACCAACCTATTTTTACTATTTCAAGGGCCATAACTCCAGGACACTTCAACCGATCATCATGAAAATGACAGGTGCACAATGGAATATTATGACAAAGATGTACACAATGTTTGAGAAAGATTCATCAAAAGATGACAAAGTTATGCTCCGGACAAAACAGGACAGACGGACAGACAGACGGATGGACAGACAGACGGACAGAGTGATTCTAGTATACCCCCCACAAACTTTTTGTTGGGAGTATAATAAATCCACTAGTCACATTTCGCAGACTGGTATCATGTGACCCGTCAAATTGAGTCTCTCAAAAATCTTACATAATGATGATTGTCAAAAAACAAAGTACTGACCTGATCCATTTCATCACTAATTAGCTGTGAAGGCAATTTAGAGATGGGTGGTGGAGCTGGAGCTCGAGGCCTGGACCAAGCTTGGCTAGGTGTACAGGTTGGCTGTGGGGTTGGAGGTAGGGGCCCTCCAGATGTGGGCTGGACCTTGGGCCTGTCTGGTTCTTCATAAAACTCCTGGCAGAAACAAATAGGACATTCACCCTTTCATTCATGGACATAATCAACATGCATGAATAATTATGCCTGATTAGATTTCTTGTTAACAACCTGACTGCCAAAGCCTAAGGAGCAACAAATTGCATTAAACCTCTCACAGGCTGGTCTTGTTTTATGCTGTTTGCAAATGTCGTTATCAGTGGTTCTCATACCAGGTAAAAGGTTGATGGAGGCTTTGCAATCTTATTAGAACATGCAGGTTAGCACTTTTAACTTCTATCCTTTTATAAAAACAAGAGACCCATGGGTCTCAATTGCTCACCTGGGTCACGAGGAATCAGTAATATCATACAAATTTTGGGCATCAAAAGGCAATTTTATACCAAGTAATACAAGAGTGTAGCCTCATGACCATTTCCACTGACCATTGGTTACAGAGATTGGGTTACTAATATTTTTATTTCGGTTGCCATTGCAACCAAATGCCAAATTCAAAATTTTGTTCTGTATCGTTTGTTCCTCAGTCCCCAATGATACTTCTGATGAAGTTTGGTGAAAGTCTGCCCAGTATTTTCAGAGGAGATGTCGTTTAAAGAATACATTTAATTTCCCTATAGGCATATATGGACAGCTAACTCCGCCACAAAAAAAAAAAAAAAAAAAAAAAAAAAAAAAACACAAAAAGACTAGAAGACTAGAAAAACGCAGATCAGCAAGCCTATAACTCTCAAGCTGAAAACCTATATGATGTTAGCTGCACCTAGTTATTTGAAATGTTATTTCATCTTATCAGGGATAAATCCATAATAGTATAGGTCACACCTTATGCCATAACATTGCAGGGTGACTTAAGGTGTCTATATGATATAGAGGTTGAATCTAATACTGGCATATGTGAACAGCATGAAACAAAACATAAAACAAATGAACAGTCAGTGAGTAGCTTCATTCCAGCTGATTCTGTTTTATGTTATTTGCTGCTCCACAATGGTTTGATATATCTTAAACAATAGACTGGATCAGACTTTTGTAGAATGAAAATGTGTGCATATTCGTAGTAAACCAGGTACAAATGTCAAGACACATCCAAACTAAAATGCTTTAAAGCTTATCACCTTCTCAGAAAGTTCTGGCCATTTTATTTACATCTCTTCATCGTCTGTAGAGTTATCTACTTGTTCATCTAGAAGCTGGTCAGACGGGTCTGCTCCTGTACCAGCGGTGGCAGGAGACTGGTTGTCTGTTGCCATGTCTTCATCGTCCCTAGAGTTATCTTCTTGTTCATCTTCAAGCTGGTCAGACTGGCCTGCTCCTGTACCAGCGATGGCAGGAGACTGGTTGTCTGTTGCAGGAGACTGGTTGTCTGTTGCCATGTCTTCATCGTCTCTAGAGTTATCCTGTAGTTCACCTTCAAGCTGGTCAGACTGGTCTGCTCCTGTGAAACAAGATTTTGCGAAAATTAATTCCTCATCAATTCATTCAACTTACATCTTTAAGCATTATATTTTGATTGCCATATCAAATCAAAAATAAAATGCAGAGTCAATATTTCATGTGTTATGCTCATTTTGTACATCTGAAGATTTAGTGAACAAGAAATATGTACCGTCGGTTGCAGGAGACTGGTTGTCGGTTGCCATGTCTTCATTGTCTCTAGAGTTATCTACTTGTTCATCTTGAAGCTGGTCAGACTGGTCTGCTCCTGTACCGTCGGTGGCAGGAGACTGGTTGTCTGTTGCCATGTCTTCATCGTCTCTAGAGTTATCTTCTTGTTCATCTTCAAGCTGGTCAGACTGGCCTGCTCCTGTACCAGCGGTGGCAGGAGACTGGTTGTCTGTTGCAGGAGACTGGTTGTCTGTTGCCATGTCTTCATCGTCTCTAGAGTTATCCTGTAGTTCACCTTCAAGCTGGTCAGACTGATCTGCTCCTGTGAAACAAGATTTTGCGAAAATTAATTCCTCATCAATTCATTCAACTTACATCTTTAAGCATTATATTTTGATTGCCATATCAAATCAAAAATAAAATGCAGAGTCAATATTTCATGTGTTATGCTCATTTTGTACATCTGAAGATTTAGTGAACAAGAAATTTGTACCGTCGGTTGCAGGAGACTGGTTGTCTGTTGCCATGTCTTCATTGTCTCTAGAGTTATCTACTTGTTCATCTTGAAGCTGGTCAGACTGGTCTGCTCCTGTAATGTCGGTGGCAGGAGACTGGTTGTCTGTTGCCATGTCTTCATCATCTCTAGAGTTATCTTCTTGTTCATCTTCAAGTTGGTTAGACTGGCCTGCTCCTGTAAAACAACATTTTGCGAAAATTCATCATCAATTCATTCAACTTACGTCTTTAAGCATAATATTTCAATTGCCATGTCAAACCAAAAATAAAATGCAGAGTCAATTTTCATGTTTTGCGAAAATTAATTCATCATCAATTTATTCAACTTACATCTTTAAGCATGATATTTCGATTGCCATATCAAATCAGAAATAAAATGCAGAGTCAGTTTTTCATGTGTTATGCTCATTTTGTACATCTGAAGATTTAGTGAAAAAAAATTCAATTGCAATATCAAATCAGAAATAAAATGTAGAGTCCATTTTTCATGTGTTCTGCTCATTTTGTACATCTGAAGATTTAGTTAACAAAATTTGGATTGCCATATCAAATCACAAATAAAATGCAGTCAGTTTTTCATGTGTTCTGTTCATTTTGTTCATCTGTAGATTTTGTGAACAAAATTTGGATTGCCATATCAAATCAGAAATAAAATGTAGACTCAATTTTTCATGTGTAATTCATATTTTGTACATATGTAGATTTTGTGAACAGAAAATTCGTACCGTTGGTGGAAGGAGATTGGTTGTCTGTTTCCAGACCAAAGGGATCACTGTCTTCACTGTCCTCATAGTCTGAAATATTAACAATTGATAAAGCAAATGCAAAGTTTGCCCAAGTTTTTTCTTATTAGCGTTGATACATTGTAAATATCTCTTCATCATAGCAGAAAAATTAAGCTTAAAATGCAGGGCTCACACTTAGTACTTCTTAAAGGAAAGCAGGAAAGATTCGACAACACCATGGTTAATGAACACTTATTTAATGTCTAGCAGTGTACTGTAGACTTGATTACTCTTTGGTTTATATTTAATACGTAAACAGCATGTCATCAGGTCTTTGTCCTTGCCATGCTGAAGCCAAGAATAATCTTTGAACCATTTGCTTTGAAATGACCTTTTTTCATCAGATAGCTTTGGGGGTTCAACTAGATCAGATGTAGCCTGCCCCTGGTCACTTTGGGGTTCTACCGTATTCTTGACAGGTCTTTCTAGTTGAGGAAGATCGGCCTGGACGTTGTCATTCGAGTCGATCTCGGGCAGCTTTGTGAAATATGTAAGAAACATCCGATGTTTCTCATTTTCTTCCTACTCTTGTTTCGGCATCTTTTACTAAACACCAAGAAGCATTATATGTAACGGAAAAATGGATTGGTCGAGAGCCATAAGTAAACTCAGAGTCATCCAATGAAATGACAGAAAAGAAATAACTTGCAATCGTTTGATTTTAGATTTGTTTGCATGTCCATGCTTGTTCAATGAAAACCAGACCAGATTTTTTGTGCGCCTGTTCGGCCCATCGGTAGTTTTTTTTTTTTTTTTTTTTGTGCCATATATGGGGAAAATGGGCCATATGCGCAATGGCAGAGCCGCGAATGAACACTGCATGAGGTATCAATAACAAGAGACCCATGTCTCTCAAATCACTAACCTGATTCATGAGCACTCAGCCAGATCATATGCATTTTGAGGTGGGTCGGGTATAAGTATATATTCAACTGATATGCCACGGGGTGGGCATTTCTGAGCCAGGGCTCATGATTTGAACATACTTGGCAGTGGTCCAACTGATGATAGTTAATACAAAATACCAATGCTCTACGCTTAATAGTTTTACAGAAAAAAAAAAAAAAATTAACATTTTTCCTTTCGAAATTGTGGCCTCTAGAGTGCAAACAAGATTTTTCGAAGATTTGACTAGTGACCTATTTTTTGACCCCGCACCATCCATGATCGTACTTGTCCAAGATATCATCAAGACAAACATTCTGAGCACATCTGAAGACAATTGGATCAAAATTGTGGCCTCTAGAGAGTAAACAAGATTTTTCTAAAAGCCTTTGACCTAGTGACCTACTTTTTGAGCCTGCACCATCCATGATCAAACTTGACCGATATATCATCAAGACAAACATCTTGAGCAAGTTTGAGGATGATTAAATCAAAATCGGGGCCTCTAGAGTATAAACACTAAAATCCGTGATAATGACAACGAACGACAGACATTCAAGGGACCATAAAAGCTCACCCTGTGCTCAGGTGAGCTAAAAAAGTAAAAAGAACAACTAGAGCAATCGAAAACCTTAAGAAATCAATAACTTTAACATCAAATTGTTAATAATAGTGGTCACACGATTCCTCAATGTTGTGATTCATTGAATACAAATGATGTCTCAAGCTACAAGCCCAGTCCCATTATTTAGCCCTTTATGTTCTATAAAAGAATTATGGGGGATTCTTCATACGATTTTGGATTCCTTGAGCTTCGTCCTTGGTCCAGATATTATAGCCTACATAATTTTTATGTGATACCTCAATGTCAATATTAGTATCTCCTTAACAACCATACTTCCACCCTATGATCACCTGTTTTTGTTATACAAAAATACAAAACAGGGAAAGGGTTAACATATTTCATGTTTAAAAAGTACCATTAATTAATGCCATATACTGTATACCCCCGAATAAACGCCCCCGGGGGCGTTACATTTTCCAAATTTTTTACTCCAAACAATGTTAGAGGTCCGTTTAATCGCCCCCCTTAAGGTTTATTAGTTATAAATGCATTATGACTAAAGCCACAGTACTCTTATCTATAGCACTGACTGGCTCTATTGATCGATGTAAATTGACGAGTCGCCAGGTGTATTTAAGATAACAGATGTACCATATATACTACCAAACAAGTGTTTACTGTTTAAAATCTAAATAATTTCTTCTAGTTTGGCATTAAAAAAGTCATGCATCTTTTACTCATTTGACTTATTTTTTCCAGACAAAAAGGGGGGAGGGCGTTTATTAGGTGGGGTGTTTATTGGGGGGAGCGTTAATTCAGGGGTATACGGTATAACAACATTATTACTGAACAGATGACATTCAGGTATCAACAAAATTTGGCATAAATGATTCCTCTAATACAGGGATTCTCTCATGTCTTTTTTTTTTTTTTTTTTGAAGATGTTGCAAACCTCAAGGAATCATGTGACCACGGTAACAACACCTGTAGAAGTGTAAAACAAGAACCTACATAAAAGCTGAATTTTGCAAGTCAAAAAATGGTTGAGGTAAACTGTTGTAAAGTTACAAATAATTTTTTATTAAAACATACAGTAACTTAAGATATAGATATATCATACATGTAAGTCTTCAAGTACAAAAAGTGGAACGAAAATATTTGCAAGAAAAAAACTTAAAACCAATACAAGAGCGCATGATTTTGTTTAGTAAAACAGGTCAATTTAAGAAACATGGTCTTTGTAATTTACATTTTTACTCTTTAAGATATGCGAAAAAATAAAAAAAGGCACCTGTAGTTGATAGACAGGTTGTTAATACTGCAATTATCCATGTCTGCTCCTTGTGATCCCTAAAATATTTATTTTCATTGCAAAATCCAGCTAAAATATAACACTATTGTGATCTGAACTCTGTACCTGTGCTTTTGTTTCCATTTGTCTGTTTGAAACATACCATTAAAAGCATTACACATAAACATGTAACATTTTCTTATCAATTTCTTTCATCTGGTCAAACAAACACTACAACTTATTTTGCATGTGTTAGGAAACGAGGGCAATTATGATACTAGATTGTTCACCAGGGTAAAACAGCAAGATTATGCCCATGATCAGGCATATATTGTACATAGTTATGCTGTCTGTCTATTTGTGTGTGGTTTGACACAAATTTAAAACTTTGCATATAAATTGAAAACTTTTTGGCTTAGACTCTAACAACTCACTAGACTGGAAAATTGTTCACTAGTTCAAAGGTCAAGAGCACAGCAGGCTGTCATAACAATTACATTTATTTAGATTCAAAACAAGAAGGCCATATGGCCCTAGTCCTAAGTTTTACACATAATCCTTGGATTTAAAGCTAGCCAGCACTGGGCAAATGATGTGTGGACCCTGGACTGTCACAATTCTGCTTATCTAAATTAGTTCAAATCTCTTGATTTTACCTGGTTTTTTCCAACTGCAACCAAACTTTCAGATAAAATTTGCCTTTTTTGTTTTGAATTTAAAGCAAATGTGTGAAGTTAGTCTGACATCTGATCAAAATTGCTTGAACAATTGTGATATCAAACCATGGCGCAAAAAAAAAAAAAAATAATAATAATAATTGTGAACATGTGTCACAGGTTAGGTGATGTAAGATTTTCTATAAGCAATTATGTGATTCATTTTTCAAGGGATCAATGTCATTTAAGCAAATATGATATAGCACTATGAGGTACCATAGGAACTTTAATTCTGACAATGATTTCAGTGGAGAAGATTTTTGAAGAAAATAAAATTCTATTTACTGCTATGGCAACCAGATTTTATTATAGCAAATTTTGTGGAGGTTCATCTAAAGATGATCCATTCAAAACTTCAACAATTTCTACACAGTGGTTTCAGAGATATTGTACATGACAGATGACACACGTCATGGGGAAAACAGGAACATCAGAGATAAAATTAAGCCCATTTTGGTCAATTAAACTGTCCAATTATCAAAACTGAAATCCTCAGGGAAGAATGTTTTTCAAAAAGCTACTATATACTTGGGATGTATAAGGTTTTAAAAGAAAATTGCTTACAAGTTATTCATATTCTATTCAAATACCAACTATTTTGATAGCTCAAAGCCTCAACACACTCATGATGTCATCTATCATTACTAACCTTGTGTCTCCAAAATAATTTAGCTTCATTATCCCCATAATCATATCTTATTTCAGCACCCTTTTCAATGCAAGATGTGGCAAATAGACAGAGCCTTGGGTATCCTTCAATGGTTATCAGCTTCATTTTTGAGTTGCACTCCTTGGATCCATTTTCTGCATCATTTACAAAGCGGCCTAGCCTATTTGTTGTTGAACCATCAATCCTGGGTAAAGAGATAAATAAGGATCTAAGCAATATATTGAAACTAAGTTCTTTCTAAACAATTCTGCATAACAAACTATGTACATTTAATCAACTCAGAACAAAATATTCTATACTAGTTTGTTAAATGTCCAAGTTATTTGAGTAGATCTATAGAAAATTATGAATATGCTATTTCTTAAATGAATGGGTATTGCTGCAGTAGCTTTAACACAAGTTTATGCCGATTTTGGTACAAACAGAATGAATGAGGGACCATGGGCCTAGTGACCTACTTTTTTAACAAACTGAAAGTGAAGCATTTGTAAAAAAACTTACCAATGGTGTTTCCCATTGTATTGGTACCCGAAGAGAAAACAGCTGTCTCGCTTTTTAACTGCGGAGTCTAAAATGCGCTCCCCAACATATTCCAAGAGAAAATCTCCCTTTTGGAAAGCTTTTGTAGTGTAAACACCATACCCTGAAAGACACAATAAATCATACTAGAATACTACTTATTTACCTTCAGAAAAATGTGGTTGTTTTATCATGAATATGTGGGAATGAGTAGCTATGGTATTTCATTAATTGTTGCTAACTCCCCTACTAGTTTCACCAAAGGGCCTACAGGTTAACCCTCCATATGTCCCACCCTCTATCAATCAGTCAGGAAAAATCAAAAGTACAAAAGCTAGATTGATGAAAGAGGACCATATGGAGATTACTCACATCATTTTCAGCTTTTCATTGGACCAGTCAAGATAAAATCATTGAGTTTGTACTTCTGGACAAGAGAGTTTCTCCAATTATAAGTAGCCTCTGCCTCCTGGTTCCCAGGGATGAAGGTAGGGAAATGGACATTATACTGGAAGGGGACGGCTGCAGTGTCTGTGACAAGCTCCTGTTTTAATTTAATCCTTCATACAGTACACGCATCGCGGACATTTTATTTTTCGCAGTCCCCTCGCTGGCACTTTTCGATTTGCGCAGACTTCCCTCGTAGGAGGCCCACCACAGACAAATTCACCACATTCCATTGCATTCTGCCTTGGCCTGCCCTGAATTACAGGTAAGTCTATAATCGAGGGGTTCGTCGTCGAATGGTCTCCGCAGTCCACTGCGACTGATCAGATTCTTCATGTATAAAAATGCATTCCCTGCTCTGCACCATTTATTTATACAGCTTACATGTTGCCTTAAAATATTGCCCAGTTTCTAGTAGAAAGCTTGAGCCCTGGTTTTTCCAAACCTTGACACCAAAGCATTATTTTATGTTCATACAAAACACGAGAACATGTTTGCAAAACTGAATGTTCCTAATATGTACAAAGCCATGAGCCTAAAATTGATGGAATTCATGCAAGTGGGATTGATTTCATATCTTTTTGTCCTTGGATTGAGTCATGCTATTATTTATTTATTTACTCGCAAATGTTTATTTAGTTGGTTTGGTGGTTTAACACTCTACCCTACAGATAACCATATCACGACAGACAGTTAGGCTCCAGATCAGATGCCAAGTAACTCAATTTGACAGTTTTTGCAGCAGACAAAAATTAATACCTGTATAGTCTAACAATGGTTATTTCATTGCAATGTGTGCACTGTACAACATACATATGCATTTTGATGCCCTTCATACACACAGTAATCAGCATTTGCCAGATCAAATTTCCTGTTAAAAACCTTATTTTTAAGCGCTAATGATCTGCAAGCATCATCAAACCTGATCAGCCTGCAAGTTACTTACAGGCTGATCTGGTTTTATGATGTATGCATAGATCAGTTTCATTGGTTACTGCATCAGGTAAAGGGTTAAACTGCTAGTGTAGTAAAACTGCCTTACCAATGTATTTTGAAACCAGCTTAGTTTCAAAACCTTCTTGATCCAGGTCTGCCTTTACCCAGAATTTGGCACTCATCAGTGGTGATTGTCTTCTGGGCTAAGAAATGATACAGAATTTCAATTCAGAATTATTCCATTATTCTTACAAATCTGTTACATATCAATTAACAATGATTGATCTATAGATAAATTATTTGAATTTAATGTTGCTGTAACAGTGTTCCAGCCATATGGCAACATCAAGCTAATTATAGATTGGGGGAGATTCCAATGCTCTGAGGCATCTGAAAAGAACTACCGACCTAATGCTATTCAGCTGGAAAAGCCTCCTCATATGAAAAACCAAATGTCCCTTGAGGGACTCAAACCTACACAGTGAGGGTCCAAGTGAGTTTTAAAGCCATGAACTTTACCCTCTTGGCACAGAAGGCCTCATAATAACAATAATTCTGTTTCCAGTAAATAGAATTTGAACATATACATGTAAAAAGTAATGTTCATATTTATGCTGTAACTAATTGCTGTTGCTTTTTTGGTACACGGCTGATTTGGACCATGGCTGATTCGGTCCACATCAGTGGCTGATTTGGATCCTATCAGTGGCTGATTCGGACATCTATGGCTGATTCGGACCACATCTATGGCTGATTCTACTAGTGGCAAATTAGGTACATGTGTAATGAAAATAAGAAAAAAGTTAGATAGTTTTTCATTTACTATTTACAGGTGTGCAAAAGTAAACATTATTTAAGGTGATATTAGCACAATCAGATATCACTTAGTTGTTAGTGTTTAGAAAGGAAAACGGTAAAAAGCTACAGTCGGTTATAAAGCCCATTATGAGCTTATGTTATATTGCTATAATGTCTTGCCGACTTTAAGTAAAAGCTACTTACTTAGAAATACATAACTCATCAACATGACATATGAAAGGTCATAATAAAAGGGGAATAATTCTCTAAATGGAGAATATACCCGCCCTAATTCACCATATTCTTGCATACAACACACAAATGTGTAGCCATCCCAGCATAACATACAATCATTTTAAGACTATATATCTTTAGTAACTCTGGCAACAAAATGATATAGTAGTAGAGTATGGCTGATTTCTTATTCTGGGGTAGATATGTATCTGATTGGCACATTGTGCTACTATCATCTTACTTGCCTGATGCATTTTTTTGGCTTAACTTGGCTATAATTACATGTCGATTATTGGTCTTAATTGGATACAAGAATCACTTAACCCTTTCCCAAACGACAAATTTTGGACCGGACCAAATTGAAAGAGTTTGCAGACGACAATTTTAAATTTGATGAAAATGGCAGAAAGTTATGAAAAAGGGTAGAAAACACTGTGGGAAAAGGAAAAATTGCTCGTTACGAGCAATTTCTCCTTTTCCCACAGTGTTTTCAAAAGACTTGTACTGCAGACACATGAAAACCAGGGCTTGTTTGGGAAAGGGTTAATACAATTTGGGCCTGGTGATAGATTACTAGCAATTAACTATTTCAATTTTTATGTTGTTTGATATTGTAATAAATAGAATACAGAATAGAGCAGGATGAAAAATGTCCATCAGGGTTTTCCCGGACGCAGGATATTGCGTCCTAGACTCTCAAAGTTGAGTTTTGGACCCGCAAAAACAAATCATGTGCGTCCCGAGGGACTCGCGGAAAATAATATAAAATTTCAAAGGAAAGTTCTCACAAATAATTGCGGTTTAAAATATTCCAAATTCTCGTAAATTTACTTTCGTTTTAGCCAATGTTTTTTAACAGCTCTATTTTCGTGGAATCTAATTTTAGAGCCTTTTGTCTTAGCAAGCAAAAGGTGAATACATCCAGGTTAACATATCGATTTTTGTCACGTATACCAACTTTCCTACTCCAGAAGACTACATGTATTACAAGTGTGTGTTTATAGTTTTACGTCCCACCAACAGCTAAGGTCATATGGAGACGGGGCCACATCTTAACCCTTTCCCAAACAAGCCCTGGCTTTCACGTGTCTGCAGTACAAGTCTTTTGAAAACACTGTGGGAAAAGGAGAAATTGCTCGTAACGAGCAATTTCTCCTTTTTCCACAGTGTTTTCTACCCTTTTTGAGACCTTTCTGCCATTTTCATCAAATTTAAAATTGTCATCTGCAAACTCTTTCAATTTGGACCAGTCCAAAATTTGTCGTTTGGGAAAGGGTTAAAGTCTCATCCGACAGACTAGACCGGACCAGGATCGAACCCATGACCCTACTGTCAGTCGATAGAAAGCGGATTACAAGTCCTACCCTCTAACCGACTGCGCTATGCGGACCGGTCACATGTATTACAAGTATAAGTTGTAGTTCAGAAACTAAGTTGTCAGAAGGAGCAGTAATCTAGCATAGAGCTGCTAGTGTCATCTGCTGTATGCACTATGAATCTCTATGAAATTGCACAGAACAGAGGGGTCTTATGAGAATTACATTGGGTCCAGATGAGATGGCTCATTAGGAATTTAGGAGTTGTCACATCTGCATCAACCATTATTGCAAATTCATCTTAATATCAGTTGGTTAACAATATACATGTATATAGTTAAGGGCAGTTGTTGTAGGTCCAGATGAGATGGCTTACCATGAGTCATCACATGATCTGCATCTATTCTGCCATGATTGCAAGTTCATATTTCTTTATAGTTACCATAGACTGTTTAAAGTGGTTGTTCTAAGCTATGGGTTCAGAGACTGCAAACAATACATAAAAAAGTTATAAGTTGTTTTATGGGGGCGCAGTGGCCTAGTGGATATAATGTTGGACTCTGGTGACAGAGGTCATGGGTTTGATCCCAGCAGTCGGCACTGTGTTGTGTCCTTGAGCAAGACACATTTACTACCCATAGTACTGGATGAGTCACTTAAGTACCCAGGAAACTGTGGACTCCGTCCCGACATGACCTAAAATAAGTTGACTGGGACGTTAAGCTACAACCAAACAAATAAGTTGTTTACTGATAATGCTGATAATGGTTGGTTGAATTTGATGTTTGAATTGATAAAAATACTAAAAAACTATTTGATTATTTGCTTCTCCCCCCCGCCCCTCCCCCCCAAAAAAAATAGTTTTTTTTGTTTCCAAAAACTAATTGAGAAAAAAATATTATAGTTATAAATAATTGACCTAGAATCTTATCTGGAGCATTGAGTCCGGTTCAGATTTTTTATGCATTCATAATTCTTGGATTCTATAATCTAGTCATAAACCAATCATACTGGTGCATTTTTCAACTTCTGTTTGTGTTATTTACTGACCTTATTAATTTTATATGAATTATTATCAATTTATGAATTAAATGTGATCATCAAATTTATTTCAGCGTTTTGTTAAATATCAACCCTGTTGCAAACATTTCTAGTCCAGGAAAAAAACTCCAGGAAACCTGTGTATCTCAATGAAACAGAAAGTAATAGTTTAACAAGTTGGAAGCAAACTCAGACACACCATATTTGTAGTAACTAGTTAATTTTATTTTTTTGCATTTTCACGTGGTGGGACTCTTAAAATTGACCCAAGGACTCTCAAAAATCACAGCTGACAGTCCCAAAGACTCCTTAATTACAAGACCGAGGGAAAACCCTGGTCCATTAAAATGTAATTTTGAAAAGAACAAATATGACAATTCATCTACGAAATACTAATCCATTTCTTATTCTGAGGTGCGTAAATTTTGTTACTAACATTTGGTCTTAAACACAGTGTGCCCACTGACTTTTCTTAAAAGTGGGTACCCACGCCTGTTCAATTTTAGGGGTACACAGCAAATTTTGGGGGTACATTAAAAAAACAAACAGAAACGCTGTTTTTTTTTTTTTTTTTTTTTTTTTTCTTTGCATTATGATTTGATCCGAGTCTTTACCCTTAAACAGCGAGACCTTGATCAAAACCATCAAATTTTGATATGCAACACGAATGGTCTGCTTATTAACTCCGGGCGTCATTTATAACAACGGGAAGTCAACGGAGGACCGTACTATTGTGTTAAAGCATCCCGAGATGATTTCTGGACGAAAATTCGCCGTAAACATACACAAACGCCAGCACTGTCTTCTACAGGTGCTGATAATCTAGAAATTACGGCAAGTTGTCCATCTTTGGGCTGACTTGTATTTATTTTTCTCAAAGTCGCTACTTAAATTACACACGAAAGGAAGATAAACTTTACCGTATTGATCACATCTTCGTTTTTAACAAATTTTAATTTGTCCATAATTAGTAAACGGATAATCTCACGGGTTTGATAATTAATACCAAAAAGTGGTATTCATAAATCTGTTTGATAGAGCTGTCACTCAGAAGATGCAGATACCCAACCGCTTTGCGCTGCTCTGATTGGTTTAAAATGTATCAGGGGCACATCTATCACTGTCTAAACATATTAACCTTTAGCTTTCGGCGGCAGTCTTTTGATCTTTTTTGGTAGCAAACAAAATAGAAACAAATCTACTGGACACCTGCTGTTAACTTGCAGACCTACTTGGTGAAAAATTTGTGACGCGTCAAGGGAAAAGAAATTGGCGTAGGCGTCTTAATTCACTTTTTTAACAATAACATTGCATAATTTGTCTGGTAGATGAATACGAGGGACACTTTTTAAGTTCGTAGAGTAAGCCTATAACTTTTTAACGCGATTATGAAGTTGCACAATTTTTAACCCAGAGCTTGCGTAATCATTCCTCTCTCGAATGGTGTTACGGTATGCGATCTACCCATTTCCGGAACGCCGCCCGGTAGTCCTCTTTAGGTATATGTTGCAGACACTGGTAGACCGCACTGCCTATACCACAATGGGATTCAAAACGGTGCCCTGCCAGCATTTCCTTTAGTCTTGGGAACAACCAAAAGTCACAGGGGGACAGGTCAGGGCTGTATGGGGGATGATCTAAGACATCGAGCCCAGATTCTTTCTGATATTCCTGTACCGTAGCGGATTTATGGGCTGGTGCATTATCATGGAGTAATTTGATGCTGCGGACACCGGTGCGCGGTCTGCGTTTCTGATAGAAATTAACAAGTTGAGTAAGAACACTTTCTCTGTAAAACTTTCCACTGACAGAACTACCTTTCGAGACTGGAATGTGAAGGACTGGACCTTTCGAATCAAAGAATATCGCATACAACATGCAATTTGATGTTTTGCAACGGCCCGCAATGACAGGTCTGTCGCCCTCAGATGAAACCCAAACCTTATTTTTAGCCTTAAAATCGGGTTGAAAATGATAGATCCAGGTTTCATCACCTGTAACTATCTTTTCCAAATGACGTGGGTCACATTTATCATATTTTCTATAACTTGTGATGCAAGTCTAACCCGACTTTGTTTCTGCTTGTCAGTGAGCAAATGGGGCACCCAACGCGCACAGATCTTACGTAGCCCAAGTCGTTCACGTAAGATATTCAAAACACTTGACAAATGAATGCCACTTAATTCTTCTATCTCTTGCACGGTATAACGTGCGTCTTCCTCAATTAACGTTTTCACAGTAGCAACGTTCTTTCCGTCAAAACAGAAACCGGCCTACCCACCCGAGGGTCATTTTCAATTGACTCCCGACCATCATTAAAACGACGTACCCACTTGCAAACTGTAGCATATTTTAAAGCACCATTCCCGTAAACTTTTTGCAAATCAGCATGAATTTCTGTTGGCGGAAACCCGAGCTGTGCTCGAATCTTACAATATGCCCTCTGTTCACAGATTTTTATATCTATATTGAACGCTATATTTTACTATAGTGTATAAAACCACGTGTTGAAAATACCCAGCGCAGCGCGCACGTGGACCTCGTACACCGCATACCGTGGCACCGTTCGAGAGAGGAATGATTACGCAAGTTCTGTGTAAAAAATCATGCAATTTCATAATTGCGTTAAAAAGTTATAGGCTTACTCTACGAACTTAAAAAGTGTCCCTCGTACATGTATATATTTGTCTTTTCTTTGCGTGTACTGCACGCTTGAGGCGTCATTTTTTACGTGCATTGGTAATTATTTACGTGATTCACGTAGAATCTTACGTGAATGGGAACTCTGAAACAGTCATTAGACCATGTGCAATAGTTATTACAAATATAACAATTCATCATCATTGCTAAAACCTGGTCTGAATCAGCCAGTAAATCTGGTCTGAATCAGCCATGGTTCGATTAGCCGTGGTCCGAATTAGCCAAAGAGATGGTCCGAATCAGCCATGGACTGAATCAGCCATAATTCGTTTTTTTTTTTTTTTTTTTTTTTCTTTTTGCAAAACTGAACCTTTTCAATATACAAAAATATATTTCCTAACAATACTAAGTATGTAGCTGAATACATACATGTTTATAGTTTGACCTCACTGACATTCAACTTGCATTATGAAGTGGTTTGTGGTTTTGGAGTTTACCGTTGCTGCGACAGTTAAAGTAATATAGCAACATGCAGCTAATTACTGGTGGAGGAAGACTCAGAGTGCACAGAGGCACCCAGGTAGAACCACCAACCTACTGCAAGCCAACTTGAAGGCTTGCATTATGAAAGAAGATAATGTTATGGCATATTAAACATGATGGGCAAGGCAAATATTTCTCCTGTAGATAATTCAAGAAAAATTCAAGATATAAAAGACTAAAAGACAATGAATTACCTTTGCAAAGTCATTGTTCATATCTATTTTTCTCAAACTCTCTCGTAACTGAAAATCATAAATGATTACATTCAATAAACTGGGCCCTAAACAATTTGCCACAAAATATGAGTGGCAGCCCCCCTCCCCCTAAAAATATCATTATTTCCCTTATAATTTAAAGGAAAATATCAAAATTTGGAGAAAATGGGTAAGTTACTGATTTTCAGTGTACTAACTACAATCTTAATTTTACAAAATAGTGGTGCAGTCTTCTTCAAGTAAGCTTGAATTGCAAAAAAAAAAAAAGAAAATAGAACGTATAATTCACCATAAAAAAAAAAAAAAAAAAAAAAAAAAAAAACGTCCAGTGTTACATGTCACAGACTTGATCTCAGTGTTTCATCCAGGATTTGAAAAAAGTGGGGGATTTTCACAAAACATGGGGGCCATCACAACACAAACTATGACTGAGCTAGTAGAAAATGGCTTTGTGATCTTTACAATCAGCATGCCTGGATAGAGTTGCGGTACTAAAATTGCCGTTTCCAGAGGTGAAATCCTTCAAACAATACCAGCAAATCATGTCACCCTTTTCATACTTTTGTAACCACAGCCAGCCTTTAAGCCTGGATTAATATTGTTGGAAAACCTACTGCTTGTGGCTAACCGATTGCCCCTCGTTAAGACAAACACTATAGATGAGACATCTCCACTGTGAGCAACTTGATGTGAATTCATAATGCATGGAGTGGACGACACAGGTAGATGACTATGTTTAAAATTACAATTCTTCTGACCATGTAGAAACGTGCTTCTAAGATGCTTATAAGTGAGCAATGTTGGTTTACTGCAGATGGTTTACTGGCCTGGGTCACCCAAAAAAATAATAAGACTACATGTGAAGAACGTATTACCTTTGGCCTGCTAAATACTAATATGCACAGAATTGGCAAAGGGTGTAGATAAACAACACTTATTTTGGAAAGGATATTATCATAATTAATCACAATGGAATGACATTATGAAACAATTTGCATTGTTATTGTGATCAATAAAATAAACTTGGTGCGAAAATAATAGATTAACATGAGGGTCCTAACATGGCAAGGGTCAAGTTGTGTTTCAGAGCAGAAGCTTGTCAGCACTGTAGATTATCGACCACTAATATTAATGACCATATCTATTGTTTATTTCCAGTCATTTCTTGTTAATTGAATAGCAAAAATGTCTGGATTAGTTTCACTGACTATCATTTACAAAGTCCAAGTGCATTAATAAGAGGTTTTGGTGGCTTTCGGATCTAATTGAAGGAAAATGTCAGGGCGAGCCATGTTAAAAAATGGAGTATCGCTCCTGGAACTTTAGTCCAAGTGCATTAATAAGAGGTTTTGGTGGCTTTCGGATCTAATTGAAGGAAAATGTCAGGGCGAGCCATGTTAAAAAATGGAGTATCGCTCCTGGAACTTTAGTTTCATTTTCAGAAAACGGTAAACTATCCTATTGGGGAATTGGTAGGTTTTTAAATTTGGATTTTAAGTTGATCACGGACAACCCAGCTTTGTGAAAATAACTTTTTTTAAATTTGAAGTGTGGGCTTGGTCCCGCACAGCGGCAGAAAACGTGGGGCCGGGGGACGAAAATATGGGGGAATCCCGCGTCCAAGATTTAAACACTGGATCTTCTTCCTAGAAAAACCACATTTATACGCCGACAAGATATCGACATTAGTATTTCTTGTATTATTCAGAAAATCTCGTAAAAATGCAAAATGAATTACAAAATGATAATAAATTTGATATTTTTTGCTTACCGCTCGCTTGCCTCGAGAGAGCGCCGCCATTTTGTTTCCAACAATGCAATGCGTCAACGTCAACCCGTGCTTCAGGGTCATCGAGTAGATATATAAATAACATTGTGGGCAGTCTCAAAAAATACGAATTTCTTGCACAGAGGCTGTGCTACGAGCGTGTTCTAAAAATAGATCGTACCTTGTGGGTCATTTTATTATAGATAATTGTGGGTCACGAAAATGATTTTTTTCGTAAACATTCGAATCATGCTATTTGCAATAAAATTCTGCTTCCAAATTGCCGGCGTTTTATGGGTCAAAATATTGATGACCCACATACCACCACGATTACCCACAACGTGAGTCAGAATTTGACGAAATGACCCGTATTACGCCTGTTAGAAAACTATATATATATATATATATATATATATATATATATATATATAATTGCTTTCTTTTTTTAGTTTGTTCCTTTTTCCTTATGTTTGTTGGTTGGTTTTGTTTTTAAGGTACCTTTCTGATGAATAGATTTACTGCAAATACGATCTGGGTGTTGAAATAAAGGGATAGCATTTTATTATTGGAATCTCCCTTAAATGATATCAAATATGACGTAATCATGCCCATAAAAATGAGATCGCACGTAATAGACGTGGGTCGCTGGCATACAATTGGAATACAGATGAAATCCAGTGGTTAATGTGTTTAATTTGTTGTCCAGAGATCTTTGCTCCAATGCCACTGTGCTGTGCTGTAAGCATTTAAATGTCATTTGACAAATCACAACAGGTTTTCCGAACTATTCCTAGCGAAAACATAGATAGTCACTTTGATGTAAATGGAATGATGTTGAAATCTGTGTTAAATCATTGAAAACAAAGACGCATAGTTAAGAGCACAGTTTTGACAGAAAGCCTAATAAAAGGCAAAAACGTGTCTGTTATGCCCTTTTACATGTGCGATATCAGTAGCCTCTCCGCGAAGGGTTGAAGATCAAGTCAAAACTGCAGAATGGGAAGAAGGATATTGCAAAACCAGCGTCGACTTATCATCCAAGAGATACTCAGCAATAGCCAGACACAAATATATACCCGTGCAACAAAGCTTTAGAATCTTGAACTTATTCAAAATTTTACCAAACTTCATACTTATAGACCTATCCAACTTGAAAGTATTTCCAGACGACATATATGTAGGAATGTAGCTCAGGTGATGGAATTTGTCTATTGAGTGGTAGAAAGCAAAATTGTCAAAGCGTTTTTCGTTGGGGTCTATTAAACTCAGGAATTTGGTAAAAGATTAACCTTTTCCCTGCCAACGTTCGCTTAGGGAGTGTCAGACCTTGAATGTAGGATTATATATTCCTTGACAATAATTGAAAACCAGAGTTATCCTCAGTTCTGATGCAGCTTCATTTAGATGAAAATAAAATGTTTGATCAACTGCTTCAGACTTAGATTTAACGATTTTTTTATTTTTTATTTTTTATTTATTTATTTATTTATTTATTTATTTTTTTTTTTTTTTCAACTTTGTGACAGATAACAATAAAATGGGAAATCCAAATGAAGATTCCAAGTCAACTGATGGTAAGTTAAACCTTTATATGAAGTGGTTTTACATATAAATAATTAATCATGGTGTGGTATTCAACGTTTCAGAAAATAGCGACCCGTGTAAAAATTATCTGATCACGTGAGTCAATTATGTTGTGATCACGTGGTAAGTGCGTCTACGTGTCTCAGCCAATCAGATGGATACGCTTGTGTTATAAGGCCTTGAACAATGTCTTCGTAATGAATTACACCAGGCAAGTCATCATATCATTATGGATCCATAGAATCCATTATTTCTAAAGACCGTCTGTATCATGAGGTAGAATGGACATTCAAAATGCAGAATATTGACCATTAACAAAAGGACTTTCGACCTAGGCCAGTCTGCACGTAAGTGCGCAGGCTGGCTTAAACTGATACTTTCTTCAGATGGATTAAACTGCCTTTTCACAAAGCATTGCTCATTATTTTAATATAACCTATATCCTTGCTCTTTTTTTTTTTTTTTTTTTGACGAGAAACGCTGTTCCTTGGCCCTTCTGGTTCGTTAAATTTCATAAGGCCTTCAAATGCTATTATTTATGAAGGAGACATAATCTAAGACCCTTCGAAAGATAATTCAACATCAAGTGAGGATGGGTAAAAAGGTCTTACAATTAACTGTTATTTACTAGATATGCGCCCTTCATGAATTGAAGTATAGACACTTAATCATGCTGGCCTTTCCGAAATTCCAGGAAATACCTAGCCATGTAAGAATTGTATGAGTCAAGTCTGTGCTGATAATATGGAATGCATGTTTATGTGTCTCAGCCATTCTTGTGGATAGGCTAGCCTTTTAAAATCTAGGGCATTGCAGACCACGGCCGTATACACCAACCTTTCCAAATCATGTTCGTACTCGAATTCTTGCTTTAAATAGAAACGATATTGTTGGCGAAAGCAAATGGATTAGCCAATCAGAAATCAGGTAACTATCACATTAAGGACATTTTTAGGAATCAGGCTAAGATTTTTTACCGTATAGAATATTTGGTGAATATCGGCCCGGGGTCTACATTCACATTAAAGGCGCCTGCTAGGATTTAGACTTTTCCATGATTTTCTCTTCATGTATGTGGTTTTCTCTTCACATATATATATATATATATATATATATATATATAGACGCTGCTGATACTACAAAGTATATTTCCCAACAAGCTTCAAGAAACTCGATGACTGTATTCAGTAACATTTGAAGGAACGGACTGGTCGCTTTACCATCTGGCACTGCATCTAATGACATCAACTATAACGCCCTCGCACTTATTTGGATACGATCCCTAACAAACTTTGCGTGCTCTTGATAATGTGACATTTCTTAAAGCTTTTGCAGAACTCTGGTGCATCTTTTTTTAATTTCCTTATATCATAATGCACACCATTAGTTCACTTTTTTAATCATGTGAAAAATAACAGTTTCAAGTTAAACATTAATCCTCAGAACACTTTACAGATGAAATGAATGATTAAAACATCAAAAGAGGAACGACCTTAAATCAAATGTTAGAAAAAAGATTTTTGATGGACCCTGGAAATTGTATTCACAACCCCTGTTTTACCATTTGTAATCAAATTTCTAATACCCGACCGAGGTCTTAGACGTGCTAAACTCCTTTATACCTTGCTACATCTTTACATGTCAATAAGTGACAGGTAACTTGATTTGAATCATAACCCGCTAAATAGCAGAAATGACACTTTCAAGCCGATATTAAAAACGCAAAAAATGTTATTTAGTGAGAAAGTGAGAAAGTGAGAAAAATGTCTCCTTATCGGACAGTGTAGATTCAAGATCAGACTGCACAGAATGCAGAAGGCCCTTGAGTCGCGTTTAGAAGCCTCAGGGTTAAACTTGAAATTGCATGGTGGAATTGAATGAAATTGTGTGGATAGTATAGCTTAAGACCAAACTGCATATATCTGTATGTGATCTATACTGTCCAATATTCTGAGATAATTTTGGCACAAAAAAGGAATCAAATCTTATAGAACCTTTTAAAGGTTGACTAAGGTTCTTTAATTCCTTTGAGTACACTCTGTTCTTTCTTTACCCTTCACAGACGGGCTCTCAAAGACAACGGTCATAGCCATAGTTACAGTGGCCATTGCTGTCATCATTGGCTGCATTGTGATTAACGCCCTTTTGTGGTATTTCTGCAGAAAACGGTAACCTTTGATATTTAGCTTTACTTTCTAGAGACCCTAGGAAAGGAGGCTATTAATAAAAACATTGCCGAAAAAAGAAGAAAATGCTGATGAACAGCATTTTCTCCTGAACCCACAAAGTTTTCTTTCCTTTAAGAGAAAAGCTTCATCGTTTGAGCCATATTGATTTTTCTGTATGATTTTGCTCTCCATATAGACTGGCACAAAATTCTGTCGTTTGGTAAAGGATTAAACGCGGTTTTCTAGCATCAACTTGATATGTAATACCGACCAGCCATTTTATCCAGCCGAAAGAAGGCAGCACGTGTACAAGCATAAGGCGCAGGAATGAACTTTTTATCAAGACAGAAAAAACAAAAACAAGAAAAAAAAAATGACTCACCCCAAAATGAAGTAAATGTTGATTTCCGGCATTTTCATATTATCCTAGATGCTTCCTTAAGTTGTCTTTTTAAAGATCGTTTGAAGACGTGACTGTTTGATAAAAGATTACGCAGCTTAAATTTTGAAAAACTGAAGTCCTGGAAATGTTTTGTTGGAAATTTGGTAGAAGTCAGTGAGACAAATGCATTTTTGTCTCATCACTTAAATCTCCTATCTTATGACAAGATTTTAGAAAAGCCCCGATTGTATCTTATGACAAGATTTTAGAAAAGCCCCGGTTGTATAGCATTTTCAGACGACAAATCTGAAATACCTCAGATGATGAAATTTGTCTTTGTAAGTATAAAATCGTCTTATTCAGGGTGCTTAAACCACTGGGTACTTTCCTACATAACCAAAACAATGACCAGTGATGAGAGAGGAGTGAATTCTGTCGCAATGACTATCATCAATTGTCGGGAAGAATTTGGCTGACCTGGGTTTCAAAAGAAGCACCCTCCCCTGGTCTCATGTCTTGCCTGCTGCCCTCCTTTAGTTTACAATGAGATACAAAGAAGATACATACCTTCCCAAACAATTTGGCATATACCTCGACATAGTTTTTCTTTTCCAATACATGGGCAAAACTATTAATAATCCCAATAATCCCAGAGTTTATAAGTAATCTTCAACTCGTGTCAGTTATGGTACTTTAAATGTTGTTTGGCAAAGGGTACATGGCTATCCATTTTCCTGCATTTGCTCTGCTTCTGTGTCTTTCATCATCATCATCATCACCATCTTCTTCTCCCTCTTGTTCTTCTTCCTCTTCTTCTTCTCTGTATAATTTATTGTATAGATTTTCCATCTTTAAGTACTTCTGTGAATTCACTTTTCTAACATTTTACGACTTTTAGTATCCGCAAATCTTTACATGACTTTATTCGCACAAAAACAACTATTTTGTCTCCTCTTTTTTCTTATACATTCAGTCATAAGGTTAACTAGACTAACTCGGGTACAGTGCAATCTACAAATGACAGCCCATCACGAGCGAATGTATTTCGAAGCAGAAACGACAGCATCGCTGCTATAGCCCGCTATCATAATGCAACTAAAGTTGAGGCTAACTATGAGTTTGTCTCGGACAACATGTTACCAGTGTATGTCAATGAGAGAGAAGAGGATAATCGTGAGATGTTAGCTCCGGCCAAACAAGAATCTGTGTGTAAGATACCAGAGGCTAACTATGAGGTTACTCCAAACAACACAGAGCCTATATATGTTAATGAGACAGAAGATGGTCGCTATGAGGCGTTAGTCCCGGTCAAACAAGAATCTGTGTATGTCAATAAGACACCAGAGGGTTGCTATGAGAAGTTACTCCAAAACAACACCGATTATGTTTAAGCCAATGAGCAATGGTACACAAAATGGTGAATACCTGTACGTGTACAATGACTCTGAGAGTCCTTTATCCTTTGAAAAGCTCCATGAAAGACACCGAGACAGATGGCTATATTAGAGATGAAATATTATCCCACTTAATAACGTCAAGGTTTTGAAACAGTCCTTGGATATTTACAATTAATTTTTAAGTGGAACTTCTAAAGGCGCCAATAATGGCGGGCCGTAAAAAGCTAACAATAAACAAAATACATGTATACGCTCTAGATAGCCTACAGGAAAATATTCAAACCACATGGAACATCTGTCAGTTCTCACTGCAGTATTTTTTGTTATGTTGAGGCAAACGAAAACGTTTGATTCGACACAGTTTTGTATTATGGCAAACTTTCAACATCATTCTCAACTACAAGTGATGACTTCGGCATGACATAGCATTATCTTTAGACTAATCTGTAACTTGAAGTGTAGAGAGTTGATATTTCTTATAAAGCATTATTATTATTTTTTTTTTTTTAAGCCCATCTTTCTTGAACATGTTAAAACCTGCAAAATAATGTTTTGTATTTAATTCATTCCAAACTTGTATAATATAAAGTATAAAAACAGACTATCATGTTGTAATAATTGTCCTGAGTCCGTATTCACCGACCATTCTAGAGGTCATATTTATTTATTTATTTATTTTTTTTATTTTTTTTTTTTTTCAATTTCAAAGAAATAAGACTTCTAATTGGCTAAACGTGTTGGTTTAGCCATTTAGAAGTTGTGTTACTTTCTTACCTCTAGAATTCGACTGAGAATAAAATTAAGAATGGTTGATGAATACCCTCCAATGTGTCTTACTTATTCCAAGCAGCGTAGAAAAATTTGATGTTCAACACAAATAAAGATAGAGCGAGATTGGAAGATTTTCTACACATCGAGAAGCAAACACAAGCACCAAGAAAGTTACTACAGCATAATATTCCCTTTATTATACATCTACAAATTTCTGATGATAAAATGTTTCAAATAATGAAATTATTATTTGACAAAAGTGTGAATAAATAATTCTGGTTATATGGGTAAAAACCTGTTTCAATGAATGGTGGGTGAGTATCATAGCGTTTTTAGGCGGTATTGTTGGCTAACAGTTATTCAAAATATGTAGATGCTAGTATTATTTTGGGATGTTTATTACTACATATGAGTAACTCCGCAATTAATGGGCAGTTTAAAGGGACTATTCATGAAAATGTAATGAAGAACATAGTTTTCAGATGTATTGCCAGAATTTGTTCCAGGATTTCACAAAGGTCTGTTGAAACCTCTCGCTCTCTCTCTCTTTCTGTATTGTTCAGGTAAACCGCGTTGCAAATGCCAAGAATTCCGAAAACGGGCAATTGGTATTGCTGCAAGCTGGCCAGTGTAAGCGACAGGTAATCGGTGCCTTTAACTGCGCCCGTTCTACGACTGCCAGAGTGTGTAGAAAACTTAATCGCACAGGTATTAGTAAACAAAACTCGACATTTACTTTCGTGACGGTTATCGGATAATAATATAAGCGTACAGAGATAACCGAATATGCGCCGAAGGGTACGTTCAACCTTGTCTCATACTGTCTGACTAAGCGATTTATTGTTTTCCTTTGTTTTCCATCAGTAAACGGAGATAACAAATCTTGCGTAACTGTTTGATTAAATGTTCTCCAAAATCTGGCAACTGTAGGAGGGGCTCAGTTAAGGAAAGCGTAAAATCGCTCGATGGGTAAAATGGAAATTTCCAGCCAGTGCCAGAACCATAAATACAGCTGTTTTAAGTAATGCTTTGTTATCCGTGGACGGGCAGGGCGAATCCGAGATCAGACTGCATTTTTGTGCCGTCTGGTCCTGATCCATGCTGCACAAGAAAAAATGAATCAAAATACAAAGGTAAAGAAGTAAAACGTGCTAATTTGAAATGTGCAGCCTCAAAATTATGTTTCTAAAAATAATTATATTTTCTCATCTTTTAATGTCTTAATAAAAAAAAAAAAAAAAAAAAAAAATGATAGGTGTACTAGGATTTTCTTATCACAGACACCTGGAGTTACGTCAAGAAATAAACAATTTTACTTTAACGGATTAATTGAAAAAGAGTTTATTTCGCCGTTTCGCCGTGGAAATCTATTTCAATCTGCAAGACGCCAAAAACTTGCTTACAGAATCGCTAATCGAAAACACATAAAATGGTGTAAGATTCATTCCGTAATTTTATTGATTTTCTGTGATATTGAAAGTGTCTGATTTGCGTCAATGATAGGAAATGAATTTCTTTAGAAGAACTTTTTAACATAAGTAAGTGACCGGATTTTCAGCTACAGATTAACAATTATACGTCAGCCTGGACGATTTTTTAATATGTACTTTGAAGACGAAACTACCGTTGTAGAAATGGAGCTACATGACACGTAGATGATGCTATGATAAACAATTATCAATTACATTCCTAAAACTTTCAGCTACATGTACATTAATAATTTAACAAAAACAAATGCCATTATTCTAGTTAGAATTATATTGGGTTCTAGATAACTACAGCCTACAGGTACAATACAACAAAGGAAAGATGAACAAAAATTGAAACAGCAATTACGAATCGTGGATCATTTCAAAATGTAAAACACAACACATGCGGATGATTTAGGGCCCGTTTTCACAGAGCATGGCTCATTTACATAATTATCTTTGATTATTATGTTGAACACTAGGAAACAAATCGAGACCCGAATAATGACATGAGTCATGCTCCGGGAAAAGGTGATGCACCTTTTTAATACACATTACCAGACAAGTCGTGGCATAAGATAGACCCATATTTACATGAAAACCGGTTGAACCACAGGGTAGAATGGTCCTGTAACATGCGCCGCTCATAATACATGTATAGATTATTAAATTGTTTCAATTGTTGAAAGAGTAGTTTTAGCTCTGATTTTCGAAAATTGTTTCCTATGTTCTGATCATATTTCCTGGAACAATCCCGTGTTTTCATGACCCTAAGAGAAAAGTGTTTGAAAGTATGGTTGGAAAATGAGAAAATGCTAGTAACAAGTATTTCTTTTTCCTTTTCCAACAATGTTTTCTACCAGTTCAAAAACAAGTACCATCGTTCGATCCACATGTAATTTGTGGTCTGAAGGTCTACGACCCCCTATCTCATCGGTGTATATCGTGTAATATCGACGTTCCCGGAAAGGCTGTTCCACTCATCCCGCTTTATTGCGTCATATCCTATTTTAAGTATTTTTGTCACGTGACACGGAGGTTTCTGACGTCATGGCCTTGCATTCCAAAATGGCTGACCCAACTGTTTCAGCCTTGAAACGGGAGACAATCGCGGCCGTTTAAAGAAAAGTACAGTGAATCATGCAAGTCAGTCAGTTGAAAATGTTTACATTCAGCATAAACATGTTTTCGGATCTACTTGTAAAGGGGACACATGTGAAAATCAGGATTGTCCGGTTGAAATGCCTTTCTATAATTCGAGTGATGGTTAGAAGGAAGCATCGTAGAACTTTCTGTGATGTTTGAAGCTTTTCAGTTTTGTGAAGCTTGCAGACTAAGACCATTTCCGATGACATCATTTAGTTTCACCACTTACCACACAATCCCGAATTTTAACGACCCTGACCAAGAAAGGATTTGAAAACATCATGAGAAAAGTAGAAAATGCCAACCAGAAAGTTCTTCTTTTCTCTAAATGTTTTCTACAATTTCTCAAACAAGGTTTTCCCATGAGCCATATTTAGTTTGTTGTCCGCAAATGCCTTCACTTTAGACAAGTCTAAAATTTTGCTGTGTGGTAAAGAGTTACAATGTGAATCAAAGAAAGAACTCGGTGGTTATCTTCATGTACAGTGCCAGAATTCTAACTCTGTCCACAGAAATGCTGTTCCTAATGGGAAAACCCATCACGGAGGAAACACTTATGCCCCTTGTCTTGTTTTCAGTACAAAACTAGATACAAGTGTGTTGAAAGTGTTAATCAAAATGTGATACTATCAAGCATGAAAGTTAAGCCTCAAACCTTTTCCATGTTTTGCAACATTTTGACTCTTCCAAATCCAAAGCATCTGAAGAAAAAGGGTCAAATACTAGGTCAAATGATGGTTAAATTATCTGACAGAGTAGACAACTCTTTGGGAAAAGCAGGAATTGCTTGCTATGAACAATTTCTCATTTTTCCACAACGTTTTCAACATCCAGTTTCATCAAAAGTGTGAAAAGTTGTTTCTATTAGAGAAAGGGTTATTGTAGAAGTCTAAGAAAATGAAAGGCATTTTTCTACTGCATTTTCATTTCTCAAATTGCTATGTTTTTCTGTTATTCAGTTCAATAGTACAGTCTTGTGCTGCTGCATGGACATGTAAAGAAGATGGGCGGTTAAATTCTACACCGCCAGTAGATGAAGACGAAGGTTAGAGGGAGGTTTCAAATTACAAAATTGTACCCTTGTCCAAATTGAAAGCATTTGCAGACGACATCGTAAATAGGACTCGGAATTTTTTTTTGGAAAGGGTAGAAAACATTGTGGGAAAAGGAGGAAATGCTGGTTACTAGCATTTCCTCCTTTTCCCACAAAGTTTTCTAAAGTCCAATTTTCTAAGGTCGTTAAAACTCGGGATTGTGTGGTAAAGGGTTAATCTACAGGTAGTACAATGCCGATTATTTTTCCTTGGGTGAAAATGTTTGTATTTAGTTAATTTAGTAAATAGACTCCCCCCGTTTCATTTTCAAACTGAATTTTGTGGCCATGATTCAAACCCTAGCTCGGTCAACTTACTGTATCATGCCCCTACTATTTCTATTATTTCTAAAATTGACAGTAGTATATATAATACATGTTCTAGCTTTTTTAGTCACACACCTACCGCATAACCCCATTTTCCCCCAACCATCTTTAACCATAACGAAAAAAAACGCGTATGGTGTCTTTTTTTAACCATTAAACACTAAAACTCTTTTTTAAAAATATTTATTTATTTACAATTACAACATTTTTTATCATCACGCGCTCACAATGATAAAAATTCTCAATCTCCCCCTTCCATTTACCGCGCCTCGAATGTTTTTAAGTAATTTCAATTTAAAAATTCGTGTTTTTAAAGCATTTTAATGGTTAAATGTTATATTAAAAAAAAAAAAAAAAAAAAAAAAAAATTATCTCTTAATTATTTTTAAGTACTTTCAATTTCGCGTCATTTAAAAAATCGTGTTTTAAACCATTTTGCTGGTTAAATGTTTTGCAATTCTCCATTTCCCCCTTCCAGCGCCTCGTTTTACGAAATTTGTGTTAAAAAAAAAAAAAAAAAAAAAAAAAAAAAAATTTTTTTCATTTTAAAAATAGTTTTAGATATGGAACGTATCAACCCGTTATTTAAATCAAAACTAGAACAAGTCCTTAAAGACGAGATGGTTTTTGCCAGAAAAAGGTATCGTTGCCATGGGTATATTGTATTTCCTCCTATAGAAGCACCTAATTACCCCTTAGCTATGATGAGGTTTTTACCTCCAGTATATTACGAACATAGTTTATTACAAGCTTTTAAAAATGGGGTGGATAATTGGGAAATTAACGCTATAATGTACGAACAAGTGGAGAATAAAAAGATTTCCTTTTGTATTAATATAAATTAAGATCCTTACTATTTAATACAGGATTACAAACGCGCTCAAAATAGGCAACCCTTTAATGACCCTATATTAACACAAAAGAAAATATACCTAACCATAAGTTTTGTCGGTGTTTTACATAAAAATGAGGAAAGAGCTCCATGGTTTCAGCCAGGGTTTTTCTTACGTGATAGTAATTGGCATACCCCTCCGAATTATGAGGTCATGACATACAGTTCCGGGGATAATCGTAATTTTGAGTATGAAGAGTATTTGGATGTATATGGTAGCGTAATGGAAATAGAAGAATATACATTCTACCTATATTAAATGGCTCTTGGCTGCGGTGGGCCCGTAAATGAAATCGATGGTTATCACGTATTTTTAACTCCGGAGCAAAGGGAAAGACAAGAATCGTTGATGGAAAATGAAATAGATGTAGAGTACTATCCCCTTGGAGGAAATGTTGTAACTTTTGACAATCCTGAGTTCCATGAAAATATTGGCAATGTTGGTTATGACGCGGATACCATTGCGCCAGAAGTTAGGCAAGAACTTAGGAGGCGAATCGATAATTCGTTACCCAATTTTGATGAATATTATAATGATGAACCCTTAGTTGCTCATGACAATTCTACAGAAACTAATAAAATAAAAACCTATAACAACCAGGACGTGTTTAAGTTAGATAAATGCGAGAATGTACCAAAATCGATCCTTTCGAAAATTGCCCAGTGTGTAAGTTAAAATGTGGTATTAAAAGGGACCTGGCGAGTATTTTGTAAAATTTGAATTTTTAACTTACATAATTTTATATATTATATAAAATGAGTGTGTTAAACAAATAAGTAATGATTCTATACTAAATTTAGAAAGGATGTTAAAAGACCAGCTATTATTTTCGAGAAGGTGTTATCGTATTACAAAAGAAATAGTTCTTCCACCTATTAAAGACGAAAACTATCGTTATGGAATGTTTAGGGCAAGACCCGTTATTTACTATGAACTAAGTAAGGCTGATAAAGACAATGAAGATAATAATAGATCTAGGATTCAGGAAATATTTTTTCGTATAACTTGTCATGATTGTTATTTTAAATGTTATATACCTAATATTGTTAATGACTTTTTAGTTAGGTATAATAAATTTGTGATGGAATTATTTACATTGAGAAATATAGATAGTGATCTTTTTATAAATTTAATATTTTACCCTTCATTTGGGCAAAATGAACAAAGTCCTTTTTTTGAAAATGGCAACTTTTATTATGGTACCCCTTATGATGGTGACCCTATTGACTCTCATGATGATGATGATGATTATATTAATAGAAGCCCTGTGTGTATTAATGAAAACGGAACATTTAGGATGGAAGAATGCGTAATTTGTGTTGAAGAAAAACCTGATATAATGTTTTGTAATTGCGGGCATATCCCAATTTGCAAAAATTGTGATGGTATTCACCCATTAGATAAATGCCCAATATGTAAATTACAATGTGAGCTAAAACGAAAAATACAACTTTTTTTACAACGTTATATTTTTAATTTTTAATCCTATGATGTCCCCAAGCTACGGTGTGTATCTTATCCTCCAATATATACCTTTTGTCATCATCAAAACGTAATGCTGTTTTATTAACTTCTTCCGTGTACATTTCATGCGCGTGGGTTCTAAATACACGCATCCTTCTATATTGTTTTTCACCCGTGTCCAAACATTTTTTATAATTGTTAAAATGCAGTTCATTTTTAATCACTGACTTTTTAATTCCTTTACATCTTCGGGCTTCGTCACTACCTTCCCATATTAAATTTCCATTTTGATCTCTTTTTATAATTAATTTTTTGTACGCGTACATCTTAGCTCTTAACCCAACAAACTCTGTCATTATTTCACCGTTTAATTCATCCTTAAACATACCAATCACTTTTTTGTTCTCTAGGCTAAATAATGAGTGCTCTTTAGGATATCCACTCGTGTCAAACGTTGCAGAAATATCCGGAGCAATATCCTCGTACAAATCATCAGTTTTTATTTCGAGAATAAAACTATCTGTATCCGTACAACACTTTTACTTTTTCTCCGTAATTTGCTTTAAAGTAATTATAGTAACTGTTATACATGTGCGTTTTACTAATATCTAAAATACTTAACCCTAAATAAATGGGTTTGTCATATTTTATAGCGGTCTTTTTCATATGCACGGCTACCAAATTTTCGTTAAATATTGTCGCGTGCGTATAGTTTGGTTTTGCTATTAGTTTTCTACACTGGTTGGCATCAGAAACTAAACGTATGTCTACTCTATTTCTCAAGTTTTCCATGGTCTTACCAAAAACAGAATTACACATCAACTTAAAAAAAATATTTTTCGAAATCATTTCTCGCTACTTTTCTCAGGTTAATGTTTAAATCAATATAAGGTTTTAACCAAGCACTTTCTTTAAGTTTAATTCCGCGGTGAATTTTTGTTAATTTTAACCCTAAAGAAAGGTATGTTTTTAATGCTTCACGATGTAACACATACTTTTTCTTGTCTCCTAAATTCGGTATTAATTTTTCTACTTTTTCAGCTTTTAGCCTTTCAGGGGCTAAAGGAAAGTCATTGTGTAAATCGTGCAACGCCTTAGGGTATTCTAAATCTACTTCTAATATACAGGGATATTTTTTCCATTTACCAAGTTCTTCCTCATTCATCCATTTAAAATCGTGGGTAGGAAGAGGCCGACTCATTGCCCAAGGGTAAAGGCTGTTTGCGTCAACATATATTAAATAACTTGATGGTATGTCAGGATCGTAAGATTTACCCATATATTTATTATTCGCTTTAGAATATTTTTTTGTGCACATGCTAACACCGCCTCTGATGCCCCGCTCTACCATTAAAAGCATATCAGGGTCTGATAAAAGTTCTAATTTTACGCCCGTTGTTTTTAATGTGGCATCCCAGGCTAAACCGGGGGCAGTATAATACCAACTGGGATCTAAATCGTAGTGTTTACAACAAATATCTCTAAAGTTTTCAAATACATCGGCTAAAAGCAACACATCTATTCTATTGTAAAGTTTTAAGTAATATTTAAACGTTTTCGTGCTAAAAGTTTTCCAAACATTTAATGCGTGGGCATAGTCTTCATCACTAATATGTTCTTTGTTTAAGAGTAAAATGCTTCTTTAGGTGGTAACTGAGTTTCTTTTAATCTTTCGAAGGAATCTAAGTAATCGTAAGGGAAAATTCCTTTTCTTCTAACTAATGGTAAATGTTCTTTCGTAAAAAAATTAGATAAAATTTTTAACTGGTTTTCATTCAAGTTACTTGAAAGACTATCTAAACTTGTGTTCATAAACTTAAAGCTATCAAGAAATCTAATTTTATGGCTTGTGTTTTCATCAACCCAAATGTTTTTTACTGAAACTAATATATTTTTCCTCATTATTCGGGATACAATCAATCTTTCTGGCAGATTTACGTAAATATTTAATAAAAAGATGAGAATCATACCCACACAAATTATGGAAGTATACGGGCGTAAAATTAGGTGTTTTAGCCTTTAGGTTACATTCATTATGCGCGGCACCCCTATATTTACCAGTAAAATGGCAGTGATCTTTTACTGTATAATTAGTGACAGTAAATTTTTTATTACAAAACCAACAATATTTTTCTCTCTCGTGTTTTTCTTCTTCGTCTTTCGTTATTTTAATAGGTACCGGGCTGTGATAGTATTTGCCATAAATATTTTCTATATCTTTCTTTAAGGTTTCTATAAACTTTTCCGACGCATCTTTTCCAACGTGGTACCTTTCTATAGGAGAACAAACATCATCATCAAAACATTTTATAATGTAGTAAAAACTAGCGGGGACGTGTTTTTTGCGTTTTCTTGGTGTTTTCCGTTTCTTTTTCGTGGACCGGTTCTAAAATACATTCAAAATCGGCATATACAACAAAAGGGACCGAGAGTTTCCTATCATAATTTTTAAATTTTAATACGGCCCCCTTTTGAGGCATTTCTAAACAAACGGGTTCATTTTTGTTACAATATTTTTTGTGTTTTTCTAAAAGGTCTTCCCTTCCAAAATGATTTAAACATCTTTCACAATGATACTTTTTCCTAAAATCTTTCGATATTTGACTATTTATTAAACGTCCAAAATTTTTTATGAGAGCGTAGTGCGTATTTTCCTCATTTTTAATATAAAGCAGGTCTACGTGATTAGTTTTTTCATCTCTTGTAACCCTAAGATTGTACGATAGATTTTTTTTTTCTTCTTTTTTATAACTATAAACGTTTACACTAATTTCGGGGTTTTGCTTTTCAAACTTATCTAAATCTTTAAGCGTAACAGGGTATTTCATTACTTCCATGTTTAAATCGGGTTTTTTCTCGCTTTTAAATCTTTATCGAGTATTTCGGGTTTTTTTTTTCTTTCGAGTTTAATTTTCTTAAAATACACCACGTAAAACATTTTTCATCTTCGTTTTTCATATTAATACACGCTTTTTTTTATCGCTAATCCATTTTAGTAAAGGTAAGTAACCTTCACCTCACAAAGGGTTATAAACACCTGTATGTAGTTCTAAACTTACCATATCCGAAAAAACCGAAACCACTCTCTTGTCTTTGGAAAACGGCTATCTTTTCTAAAATTTCTTCTACCATATCTTTATATAATTTATACACTTCCCTTCTATTTAAGTTTACTAAATGGCTCGAGTGAAAAGCAAATTCCCTTACATTTTCGGGATCCCCTTCTTTATAAAATCTAGCTCTTAATACGAGTTTTACCTTTTTTCCTAAATTATTTTTAAGAGTTTTTACAATGAGACCCACCGCTTCTTTTAAAGATTTATCAGGTGGGTAGTGTTCTCTACCTGTTACATCTACATGATGTTCTGTAACATAATTAAAAATGCGGAATCAACAGTTATAATTCTAAGCGGGTGTGGGGGTAAGTCAGGCCCTTCAGGTGGATGAGGAGGGTAATGTTCTCTAAAATGTTCGGCAATTTGCCCCAACACTTGTGGAATCTGTTCCGTTTCCACATTACCAGTTACCCAATTAGTGAAATTTCTTACCCTTCTTTGTACGCTTTCTGGGATTACCGCTGCGGCCGCCCTCGATGTCCCGGAGTAAATATTAGATGCGACACGCCTACCTACGTTAACGTTATTTTGTTTCGCCGCAGAAAATAAATTCGAAATATAGCCCGACATTTTTCTTATATATAATAAAAAATAATTTAAGTTGCTAATCAATTTTATTATGATTTTTTTTTTATCATAATAAAATTACGGTATAGTTATTTTATATTTATCTTCCCAAACTCTACCATTCCAATTAGTAACTGTTTGAGGGCAATACTCAAGAAATTTACTCGCTTTAAAAATCGAGGGGAAATTATGTGTTTCTCCCGTTTTAATATCCTCTACACAAACTGTCCTCGGGTTGCTCCTAATACCTTTTAATCTATCAAACCTAGGATCTCTCGGTTTTTCTGGGTTAGGTGTCTTCTATGGCCACAACCCATTCTCTTTCGCTAATTTAACCAATCGTTTTTTATCCCACCAAAAAAAAAAAATAAATAAATAAATAAATTATTTTCTCTGAGAATATCTTTTAAATCTGATTTGTTTATCATTTTTTTATATTAAGAAAACAAATCTTAATACATTACACTCATTTTATTTCCATATACCACGCTATTTTATTTAGCATAACTTTGCCCTCTTCGTGCCGAACATACCCACCACCACCAGGGTCCACCCTATCAGCTCTAAATATTGCATCGTTATCAACAGCTCTTGTCAAGTAAAGAGTTTGCTTCATTCCGTACAAGACCTTATCGTAATCTTCGCAAAAATATGTTTTAATGGAACTCTAAAGCTAAATGAGCCCTTTTTGTCATCCGCTGCAATACTATTGATAAGTAGTGATTTTCTTACAGCAAAACCATTATTATTCGCTATTTCCGTATTTAAGTCCTTATACCACAATTGGTTTAATCCCCGCGATTTAAAAAAATCATCGGATTATTTTAACAATCCAAGCATAGTGGTAGCCCACACTGGATGATTTATTCTTTCAATCTCTTTACCTGAAAAGTCATATCTAATATTATTAAAAATATACATTAAACCGTTGTTCGTTAAAATAACGTTGTCGCCATTTACATATGGTGCTCCATTCGTATTCCTTAATAATTTGCCTTCTTTAAGTAAATAGCTTTCACTAGGATGCGTAAAAAATATCTTGAGTTTCGATGCTAATCGCAATATCTCCTCCGGAATTGTTAAGATTGTTAACGGCACCCACAATTGGTAGATACTCAAAGTATTCGTACTCTTCGATACTATCATCATTAAAACCCGTTTCAGTAATGTTTAAAATGCTCATTTTATTGTATTATAATAATTTTTAAATTATTATAATATTTTCACGTCGTTTTAATGCCACCCCCACTATTTAATTTTTTAACTAATTCTTGTACAGCAATTGCGTCGTTACCGCTTCCATCTATTAAAGCGTTTACGTTTTGCGAAACAGGTGTTGTTGTAGGTAAATCAGCATACTTTTGTAAAATGTTCTTTGATTTTGGCGTTAAAGCCTTTTCAACTAACCTTTTCCCCGCATCAACAGCGGTACTCTTTCCAGCCTCTAAAGCTTTTTTTGCCCCTTCCTTAGCGACACTCTTCCCCACATCAACGGCAGAGGTTGCAATTTGTTTAGCCGCACTACTACCTAAAAGTCTCGCAAAAAAGTTAGCTAAGCTGTCATAAATTCCGGCTCCACCATATCTATTTCTTCTTACAAATCCACGTTTCTTATAGATGATCATTATTTTATAATATGGACATTATTTTTGTATAGCTTTTACTATCGAAAATACCTTGCCTTTTTAATTCGTCACATACTCTCACCAACTCGTTTCACACCAGTGTTGCCCGCTGCTTTACTTGCCATAAGTAAGTCAAGTCTTTCTAGTAGCGCATTGGGGTCGCCGGGGATAACAATTTTTTTAACGCCTGAACCTTTTTTCCCTGTATATTGCTTTTGTTTCCTTTCGTTTTGTAACCTTTTCCAAGCGGGTTCAATAACAATTTACCACTTTTCGGATCATTGTTAGCGTACATAGTGTTAGTTTCTTCCAAGATTTGACGGTACGTTGAAATATCACTAGCAGCATAAGCACTTGGTTTGTATTCTTTTGATGTAAGAAGGTTAAACAACCCTTTTGTTAATTCATGTACTTTTTTCGGCTCATCCTTCTCACCAAAAACAATTTTTTGGCCTTATTTGTCTTCAACTATCTCAACTGGTTTATTACCCATAAAAAACTCGCCGCCTTTTTCATAAAGACCAAAATCGGTATCAGAGTCAGGGAAAACTTCATTTATTTCCTCTTTTGATGTTGATGGTACCGGGGAACTATAAGCAGGAGGAGGACTAAGAGGTACCACAACTTCTCTTTTTGGGAGCGACCTTTGGGGCAACCTTTGGGGCAACTGTTCGATACCCTCTTTAATAGGTTTAAGTCCTTTTGTAATCTCCTC
This sequence comes from Tridacna gigas, assembly GCA_945859785.2. Taxonomy (NCBI): domain Eukaryota; kingdom Metazoa; phylum Mollusca; class Bivalvia; order Cardiida; family Cardiidae; genus Tridacna; species Tridacna gigas. The sequence goes on along the minus strand of OX244040.2, from coordinate 56,972,145 downwards.
TGTTGTAGTTTTTTGCGTTTCAGTGATAGGTTTAAAAAACTCTGAAAGGTCCGTTTGTAATTCTATTTTTCCCGTTTTCTCCGCTAGTTCGTTAGCACGAATATTCTTTTTTACCTCAAGAAATTCTTTTACTATTTGATCTCTTTTTAACGGATCAGTGATTTTTAAAAAATACATTTTTTATTAGGATTATATTTTTTAAACAGTTTTTTAAACATTTTTTATTACAGTCTTTAAAACAGTTTTTATTACAGTTTTTTAACCCGTTTCATAACTAAAGCTACACGAAAACTTAATTTAAGGCTTCTTAATATTCCAACGGCCCACCATGATGTTTTTCAACCAACCTCCGAAGGACTCACGCTGTTCTCTTCTCCCTCTCTCTATTAATGATTCTTCCGTTTCACTCGTCATCTTTTTCTTGGATTTTGACCTAATTTCTTCTTTCATCTTCTTATATTTCTCTAATTCCTCCATAATCAGTTGGAACTCTTCATCCGAAACTTTATTGTCTGATAAAGCTTTCGAGACGTGAGAAGATATAGTATTTAATTTTGTATCAGCAATGGTTTTAATCTTCTCGTGTTTTTCTGCTTTAGTCGTTGAATTTTTAACGACATATTTTCCGACTCAATTGAAAAGCTCAGAAAAAAGTGCAACGCCTTCCAACACTGTTACCGCGGGTAACGCAACTACTGTTGATAACAGAACTACTCCTCCACCCCCTGCAGCTAAGGTAATTGTAACCAAAACGGTACCTACATTATCTACTATTCTCGCGGCTCTAAAATATTTCTTACTTAAAGCTTCTCTCTTCAATACCACAACTTCTAAAAAGTTTCGTATCTCGTTAATTTTCTGCAAACGATAACCCTGACCCTCATCAACTGGAGGAGCCGTGGGCAATACGGGATATTTATTCTCTTTCATCTCCATTTTTTGTTATAATAATATTTTTTAAATCGTATAATAAACTGAACACAAAGGCTCGTTTTCCTCAATCATTACATTTTTGTTAGAGTTGTTCGTAATAGTAATTATAATATCATCAACTCTTTCGAGTATATATAAAAAAAATTGTAAACTACACCGTTTTAATATTAAAGAGTATGGTAATGAGGTAAAAACAACTCCTTTAGTCAGCATAAACCAAAACCTAATAGTATATATTTTACTTCATTAGGCTTTATTATAATCTTTTCTTGACTAAAAATTTCCCATTTTGACGGATTTACTTTCCGGGGCGGATGTTTTACACATTGTAGTGGACGCCAAAAAATTGTTTTTGGTTGAGAAATCTTTGGTTTTACGTTAAATTTGTGAACATTCATCCTTTTTTTTTATTATAATATTAATTTATAATATAGCTCCTAAAATGGGGATATTAGCAAAAGGACTATTGGGCCCTAAAATAAGACCCTTTCCATCATAAAGCTTGCCACCCTGTTTTAAATATAAACCATCACCAACAGACTCTAATCCTTTGCCTTTATAAGGGCTTAAATAAATACCCTTTCCATCAGTTTCTACCTGGCAAACACACCCTCATTTTTTAAGGTAAAGACCCGATCCCATCGCCTTTTGTGCACCCGATGATGCTAACCCTGAAAGAGCACCAACGCCTAATGCGGGTAAAACGGTTTTGACTAGCATTGGCAAAGCGCTTGTGGCCAACCAGGCTAACATTCCGAGAAAACCTCCCTCTATTTTCGTGTTATGTTTAAGTTGTTTAGCAGACATTCTAATTGTTACGCCTTTACCATTTTCGAAGGCTTTAGCTATTTTTTTCGGTTGTGACTGGGTAACCGCTAAAACATCATTACCTTTTAAATCTTCGCGTCCTAAACGAATACTCATTTGGCAACCTCCTTTTTTAATAGCGGATAGGAGTTTTTGTTTTTGGCCCTCTGACATATTAACTTTAATATTTATGAAGCTTGTCATTTTATATAGGTTTTATTTCTTTTATGCCTCTCTAATATGAAACCTAATTGTTAGATTTTCGCCTCTAAGATTCAGTAAATTTCCATTTTGGTCCGTAATTTTTACCTCTAGATCGTGTATGTCACTCCTCGTTATTGGTAAATATACTAAATTAACCGGTGTCTCCATTATTTTATAACCGGGGCCAACATTTGGGAAAAAAGAGTAAATAGTGTTTTTTGTTGATCCATTAACATAACTTCCTGAAATAATATCTATGTTAACGAGCAGGCTGTTTATACTAAGAATATTTACTAAATTCTCTGATTCATGAAATCCTTGTTCGTATTTAGAATGCGTAAATCCTACTACTTTGGAAATGGAGTTTGGTTGATTAAAATCTACTTGATAACCATTTTCCAGAGTAAGAACTGACTTTAGGGTATTAGTGTTTGTAGAAATGTTAATATAATACTCTTCATTATTTTCATCATAGTGACCTTTTTTCCTCATTTCTTGGTGAATGGTGTCATTAATATCATCAGTTTCGTAACTTCCTTCAGGTATTTTTATTTTAACCCATGTACCACCATTGTCCGGAGAATAAACGAGAGTGTTGCCTGTTTCGTTCTGGGAAAGAATAGGATGTTTCTCGGTTTACCAAAGCTATTTCGTATTTTCTATCATTTCCCAGTCGAATTGGCGGGTTAAACCCTGTTGTAAAGTGTGTTTTGTTGTTACATACTATAATTTGCGACGACATTTTGTGTTGCGTATTTTTAGCTATCTGTTTTAAAAGATCTTCCATATAATATATTTTATTTAAAATATATTTTCGAACGTAAACTTCTTAATTGTTTTTATATTCACCTTTTTGTTACTTTTATTTTTTTCCCTGCAATCCCATCTACGCATAGTGTAAATCTACCACGATTTATACGTTCTTCATCAAATATGTAGCTTATCATTTCTATTTTACTTGCACATAATGCTATTTTTTTTACATGGTTTCTATGCGTTTTATTGGTTCTATCTTCTTTTTCAGTTTTAAAAATCTCTGCATACTTATTTAAATCTGTAAGTAGTTCTGAAACATATTTCCTTATAAAAGAAACGTATAATTCTTTTTCGCTAATACCTTCTTTGCCTATGATAAAAGAGCCAAACTCTTTTTTTAGTTTTATTGACGCGATTCTTTTTTTAAACATTCTTACCGTGCAATTTTCGAGATTCCTAGGTAACACATTTTCCACTACAAATTTAATTCTTTCTATAAATGCATTCATATCATATCCATTTGCTCCGTATAAAAAACCTGTCACATCGGGTAAATTATCCATTTTACAATTTAATATATTCCCGTAAAAATTATTTTTCAATTTAAAAAAAAAAAAAATATATAAAAAAAAATTCAATACTGATCTAGGTATATAAATGCTATCAAAGCCTTTTCTGTACTTTCCGTTACCCTTTTCACTGGTTAGATCAATTACAACAAAACCATGAGGGCTTTCCCAACACGTTTTACAAAATTTGCGAAACTCTTCTTTTGTCATATCATCACCTACATGGTCCTCATAGATATGATTAATGTTTTTAAGATCTTGTTGAAAAAGACAGATAACATTTGCGTTTTCTCTAATAGTTTGCCTCGGTAACCTAAAATAGTTTTGTGAGAGGTAAAAGCAGTCAACATTACTATGTCTTTCACGAACATAGTAACACTCACACTTATTTTGTTTATCTAAAAGTAGATCATCGAAGATCATTAAATTTTTGTTTTCCGTTTTTAACTCTCTCGGATCTGGCACATCCTCGCCATTTTCAAAGAAAGTACACTTTATATCCGATTTCTTTTTTAGGGTTTTAACCCATTCTTCGATTAAAGCTGACGGAGAAACATTTAAATCTTGTATCTCATCACGAGTGAAAAACAACTTTAAAATTACCTCTTTCGGTAGTTTTTCTTCGAAAGCTTTTTTAATCACTCGATATTCGGGCTGAAAAAGACTTTTTCCAAAAATGTATAAATTATCGTAGTCAAGACATTGCGGTCTTAACAAAAGATTCATTAAAAGTGTGGTCTTACCACATCCCGATTTACTCACGATTACCCCTCTAATGCTCTTAGGTAAAAGAGGGTTATTAAATCTCTTTGATACTACTTCGTTCCATGATAAATCATATATTTCCTTCATTGTATCCATTTTTTATATATTAAAAAACTTTTAATATATAAAAAAAGATGTATTGCGTTAAATGTAAAAAAGCTACTGATACCACCAACATAGAATATATTGTTACTAAAACTGGAAGAAATATGGCGCCTGGAAAATGTGTTGAGTGTGGAAGAACTAAAACAAACTTTGTTCAAAAAAAAAAAAAAAAAAAAAAAAAAAAAAAAAAGGCGCGTCAATACTAAATAAAGTTATAAATAATTTACCCGTTGAAATGCATCTCCCCGGTCATAATTTTACTGGGCCCGGTACTAAATTAAATAAAAGACTAAACCCAGATTTAACGCCGAAGGACTGGAGTAAACCAATAAACCGCGTTGATAAGGCGGCATACCATCATGATATCTGATATTTAAAAAATCCTACGACGGAAGTTAGAAACAATGTGTGCGACGCGAATATGTTAACGGAGCTAAAGGGAATCTATAATCCGACAGTTAGGGAAAAGATGGAGCGATCCATCGTTAGTAATCTGATTGGAACAAAGAAAAGGTTTGGAATGGGGGTTAATAAAAAAAAAAAAAAAAATTCGCCATGACATCTTTGTCTGAAGAGTTACATAAACCCGTAAAAAGAAAATTTAAGAAAAGGAGAGTAAGGGTAAACGGTATTGATAGGATATGGGCTGCAGATTTAGTAGACATGCAAGCATTTTCTAAATTTAATCGCGGCATTAAATATCTTCTCGCTGTCATTGATATCTTTTCCAAATACGGTTGGTTGATTCCATTAAAAGATAAAACTGGAAAATCTGTTGCCGTAGCATTAAAGAGTATTTTTAAGGAGAGAAAGCCGGAAAAAAATGTGGGTAGATAAGGGTAAAGAGTTTTATAACAAAGATGTTAAAGACTTGATAGAGCTATATTCTACCGAAAATGAGGAAAAGTCTAGCGTCGTTGAAAGATGGATTAGAACAATGAAAGAAAAAAAATGTGGAAATATTTTTTCCGCTAATTCCACTAACGTTTACATTAACGTGTTGCCGGATCTCGTTAAAGAATATAATAACGCGAAACATTCTTCCATCAAGATGACACCAATAAATGCTAGTAAGAAGGTAAATGAAACCAAAGTTTGGAAAACTCTTTATCCCGATCATCTCGAAGTAAGAGATATAGACCGTAAGTTTTCCGTCGGTGATAAAGTAAGGATATCTCAAAAGAAAAAGACCTTTGAAAAGGGATATACCAGAAGATGGACTGAAGAGGTTTTTACAGTTTCCGAGGTAAAACATACATCGCCCGTAACGTATAAAATTGAGGATCTTAACGGGGAAGAAATACGAGGCACCTTTTATGAACCCGAACTACAAAAAACTACCCGGGAGTTGTATAGGATAGAAAAAGTTATTAAGAAGGTAAAAAATAAATCGTTGGTGAAATGGAAAGGTTATTCCGACGAGTTTGCTTCGTGGGTTGATAATAAAGACATTAAAAATATTACGGTATAAAAAATGACGGATATCGCGATTGAAAACGTAATTTTACCGAACAAACCGTTAAGCAATTTGAACTAGAAGATGCCGCAAGACAATTAAGAATTCCTTCTTTTAGGGGGATATTTTTACGAAACACTTTACCGAGAAAGTGCAGGAAAAAGGAATGCGGTATAGTAAACCTTGATGACTCTGGTGGGCCTGGTACTCATTGGATCGCTTGGTATAAAAACGGGAAAACAAAAATTTACTTCGATAGTTACGGTATACGGCCGCCTCTTGAAGTTATAGATTATTTAAAAAACCCTATACATTATAATAGCGACCAATTACAACAAGCCGGACAAGTATTTTGCGGGCATCTGTGTTTATTCGTTCTTAAAGAGTTATGTTCAGGTAATGGATTTCAAACCGTTTTAAATAAACTTTTTTAATAATATAAAAAAGATGCCCGTTTATAAATTTGGAAGAACGTACCCTAGTGTATATAAAAGTTCTAGCGATGAAGGCGCGTCATTAGCTTACATAAACAACATTTTTTTAAGAAAAGATGGAACAACTCCCGCTTCTGGTTCTATAAATATGAATGGTAATACACTGACGAGAGTTAGCAACCCAGTAAATCCCCATGATGTTGCGACTAAGGATTATGTAGATAATGTTGTTGATCCTCCTCTATTAAAAGAAAATGGTAATTTTCTCGCTACAGCTCCATTTAATATGGGTTTTAAAAAAATACATAATCTGCACGAGCCTGAAGACTCGAGTGATGCCGCTACTAAAAATTATGTGGATACAAGCGGTAGAGCAATTGTACAACGACATGATGGAACATTTTATGCTATTGCGGATATAAATATGGAAGGGTATCAGTTAACTAACGTTTTGGAACCTGCGGAACTGCAAGATGTTGCGACTAAAAATTATGTGGATAGTGCCAATCGAACTTTCATTTTTGGACCTGGGGGATATACAGCGAGTAATGACGTCTCCATGGGTGGTCGAAGAATTAACAACCTCGGCACACTTTTAGATAATCAGCAGTCTGCAAATAAATTTTACGTAGATACCGTAGTTGCGGTAGCTACTGCGGAAGAAAAAGCTTTAACGAGAAACCCGGACGGTTCTTTTTCCGCGAATGGCGAAATAGATATGAAAGGAAATAGAATTAAAAAATTGCCCGAACCTGCAGCTTGGGATGACCCTATGACGCGGTCCTTTCTCTCCAGGCAGATATTAGCTCTATCTGAGCGGGAGAAAAAATTAATTAAACCCGTAATAAGCGTTCATGCTGAGGAACAAGGAAATTTAGAAAATGGAAATTACGAATTTTCTTTCGGTAATGGTAGCAGTGGAAGATCAAATGGATTAGGTGGTTATTGCATGTCAGCTCCTGGTAGAATTATAAGAGGTTCTTTATTGGTTTTAAAAGGAAATAGGTTTTTAGAAGACGAGGTAAAAATTAACATAGTTGTAAACGGTGTCGAAAAAATCGACTACTCCTTAATAAAAAAAAGAGGAGAAGGTTGCAGTTGCGTAGTTTTTCCTCAACCTTTAGAAGTAAAGCATGCGATGTTATAAACTTTATAACAAGGTCTGACAATCCTGATGCAAAAAGCTCTTATTTGACAATACTTATAGAACAAGACTTGTAAAATATATTAAATAAAAAAAAATTATTATATAAAATGACAACAATAAGCAAATTATTAGAAAAAATGGGAGAGGGATTAAATTCAAACAATCTTGATCCTTTACGTATAATGGCAGATAGCTTAAAAAAAAACCTACGCAGACCTTATGAAATACGAAAGTCTTTTTTTAGATGGTGATGATCCTAGTCGTTACGAAGAAAATGTTCAACAAATATGGGAAGATTTAATAGAGGAGTGTAAAAAATTTTTATACGACACATTATCATGATAAAAAGATTGAATGTTTTTAATATTACGTGAGTGAAATTCCAAAAGATTTAGTAAAGAAGTCTTAAGCAAAAAAATTATAACTTTTTTAAAGTTATAAATTTACTTTAGGATTCTAATTTACGTTTTATTTGATAATCTACATTACACATGGGGCATTTGGTTAAACGACTTATACCATTACATTCTTCACAAAAGGGTATATGTCCACAATTACAAAACATTATATTTGGCCTCTCTGAATAGCATACTATACATTTTTCTTCTTGAAATGTCTCAATTCCATTTTCATATCTTATTTCATCTCTTTGTTTTTCTTCGTAATATGCCCCCCATGGATGTTGCATTAGTGGATAATCAGTCAAATCTTCGTTTCTTGCGCTAAATCGTATGAAAGGAAAAAGAAATCCATCCATTCCTATTGCGCCTGGTTGAAATGCCTCATCATATTTATATAGACCTTCTATTTTACCTTCATATGTTTGTAAATATTTTTCATTCTCTGGCCTAACATCAAGCCAATATAGTCCTGTTCTTCTTTTAACACCCCATTCATCTCTACCAAGTCCAATCCACATAGTTAGATCTCCAACACCATACCTTCTTATCCTTTTACTAAACTGGTAATAAATAGCAGACTTGGCTTCATATAAGGCGTTTACATAATCGTTAGTTGCAAGCCTCGGAAAAAATACATTACAGCCATCTCTGGTAGGCGAGCAAGCAATCTTGTTTTCTAAGACTTCAGTCAATTCATCGTGTATTCCACTAAATTCTATGCAAGGAAAAAGAAATCCATCCATTCCTAATGCCTTATCACTTTTACCTTCATATGTTTGTAAAAAAAATTTCATTCTCTGACCTAACATCAAGCCAATATAGTCCTGTTCTTTTAAAACCCCATTCATCTTTATACCAAGTCCAATCCGTATAGTTAGATCTTCAACACCATTCTCTCTCATCTCTTTACTAAACTGGTAATAAATGGCAGACTTGGCTTCATATAAGGCGTTTACATAATCGTTCGTTGCAAGCCTCGGGAAAAATATTTTATTGCCAACTCTGGTAGGTGAGCAAGCAATCTTGTTTTCTAAAACTTCAGTCAATTCATTTTTGAATGCTTCCATTTGCAAAATGTAGATAAAAGTTTTTAAAAAAGTTTCAATTTGAAAAATATATTAAATAATTTTTTGATTATAGAAAATGGAAGAAAGACTAAATGAGATTGTTGGATATGATGACTTTGAAGAAAGACTAAATGAGATTGCGGGAACTGATGACTTCTTTAAAGATCCTCTAGAAAATTTATTAGCAAGTATACAAGCATACTGTACGGAACTTGTTAAATACAAACCTTTGTTTACAAGCGAATTTTTTTGCGAATATTATGAAAATAAAGTTTATGAAATACATAAGCTTTTAATAACGCAGTCTAGAGATTTTTTTATGGAATATTATAAAGAAAAGATTGATAACATTTATTCTAAAGCGGCTAAATTTTTAACTGAAACAGAGAAGACAACGACAGTGGAGACAGTAGAGACAGTTGAGGAAACAGTGGAGACAGTTGAGGAAACAGTAGAAACAGTGGAGACAGCGATTCTACCACGGCTATAAGAGTCGAATGCGAGCGGAGTCAGAGTTTTTTGCAATCTACGCAAACTGTTCGTTTTATAACCACGTAAAATCATAAATGCTTGTTTACAGTTATGATTTCTTTTATTTACTAACCTAATTATTCTATATCGTTTACCAAGCTTAACATCAAGTTAATATTTTTAAGCAATCTCTGCTTTATTATCAACTTATCTTCTTCGGCATATCGTAAGTTCCTTTTGTGTTTAAAAAGTTCTTTATGGGTTTCTTGAATATCTTTTGAAATTCCATCACGATCGATAATAAGATCCACGTTTTCCTTAGCCATCTCTGTTATGTTCTCCGCTTCTTCGTTGGAATCTACATCCGGCTCTAAGCTGACTTCAAGATCTTCAAAAACTTTATCAGAAATCTCATTATCATGGTTAATATTTTTCTTACGTTCTTTATATTCATCGATAGCTTTTTTATTGAAGTTGATAGCTTCGTTAAAAGTTTCGAGTTCTTTGACATTGAATTCATTAGCTTTTAAACAACGTGAGATATTTCTTCTAAATTTTTCTCTGATTGTTTAATAAACGCTATTTGTTCTACCATACCAGCAGCATGATGTGCGATATCCCTCAAGATATCGATTTTAGAATAAGTATTCATACCTGTAAATTCTTCCATCTTCTACTAAATTTATTTTTCAAGACTAATTTTATAAAATCAAAAAAATATTTAACTTTTAAAGTTAAAAAAAAAAAAAAAAAAAAAAAAAAAAAAAAAAAATTTTAAATGATAAAATAATTTTTGCTTTTTTATTTTTTAAAAATGTATAACTTTTTTTTCCGCGAGTTATAAATTTCTTTGTGTGGTTGGAAATGCCAGGAAAATGGATTGGGAATGTGCAATTTCGTGGTTGGAGAGCTAGAATTTTTTGTAACGCAAATTATGGGGCTAGAATTTTTGTGTGGTTTGAAATACCAGGAAAATGGATTGGGAATGTGCAATTTCATAAATTTTGTGTGGTTGGGGGGACCAGGAAAATGGATTGGGAATGTGAAATTTCGTGGTTAGGGGGACCATGGGTTAGAACATACCTTTTATTATCTACTTTCGAATGTATTTTTGAGTTCTTGAAAGAGGTAAATCTCTATAAAAAGATATAATTTTAGGTTCTATTGACCATCCGTATTTTTAGGCTATATGTTACTTACGTCATTTATTCGTTTAGTGTTTACACAGCTGAGATTTTAATTTTTGTCCGTAACTTTGCAGTATGATCAGTTAAACGAATTTCATTAGATGTTTATGCGCCCAATATGACCTTTGGTGTCGACGGGCCTTAAAACTTCATTCATTCATCCATTCATTCATTCTATTGGCCATATTTTGAAGATGTAGTGGTGTAGTAAATCAGGAAACCCCCTTGGGTAATGTCGAAGGTTCGTGGCTTGCTGGGGGCGGAAATCCTTCTTATGTCGCCCGCTAGTTACGTAACTTTCAGCGAATGTCTGTTTGCCTTCTGCCTTTAAATACAAAATTACGACGCGAAAAGTGAATCGGCTACTTGGAAGGGATAAGCGAACTAGAACAGCGATGGACCAAGTGGATCAAGGTGAAGGGACATTTTATTGAAACATATTGGCCAGCTTTTCATTCCTGGTATTCTGAAGTACAAGAGGCCGTGAACCTTTTGATCGTACTTCGTATAGTTAGTTTGAAATAACATATCTGTTCTTTTCTCATTTTTTTTTTTTTTTTTTTCAGAAGCCCTCTGCCTCGGGGCTCAGAATTTCATCTTTTATGGTTTCATAGGCTATTTTTATTTATTTTTTTTTTACTTATTTATTTATTTATTTATTTATTTATTTATTTTTTTTTTTATAATTTGTTTTGATAAATTTTAGACCTGAATATTCTTAAAGGCTGAAGCTTCAGACAAAAAAAATGTATTAAATTTGAGCTTTCAGCAGTTTCAGACAATTTCAGCAGAGGGAAATCTACTATGGGTGTCAGCATTAGTGTTTTGTACTGAATTCTTGTTCTTTATATCAAATCGGTAAGTAAATAGTTGAATCGCCTATCTCTAAATTCTTGATGCTAAAATAGGAATTGGTAGTTTGCTGTCAGACAGACCTTGCAGTATAATATTCGACAAGTAATTCTCTGTCGTAAAATAAAACGAACGTGGAGTTCTTCAAAGTTTTTAGACGGTTAACTTGGTGACCGGAGTTGTTTTGCGAACTGAGAGACCCTTATATGACAGCACTGCATAGTCATAAAACGTTTATTTTTTATTTATTTATTTATTTTATTTTATTTTTTTTTTTTTTGCCTGAAATAGGTTTCATAATATTGTAGCCTTGCATTCCTTCCACCCTCAAAGTAGAATTTGCAAAAAAAAAAAAAAAAAAAAAAACGACTAATTCCAGCCAGAAAACAGAAATTTGACTGACCAATTAAGATTCTCTGGTAAGTTTTTTTTTTTTTTTTTTTTAAGATTCATTTCCGTTACAACTTTTTAAAAGAGATCGCTTAGAAAATCAGGTAGACATGAAGATTTATTAGCCCTATCCTGCTAAATAAATCACATGAAACGTTCAAGCCGAGAGTAAAATCCCATAATAATGCTATTTAATTTTTTTTTTTTTTTTTTTTTTGGGGGGGGGATATCTCCGGACAGTGTAGATCCAAAATCAGACTGCACGTTCTGTGCAGTCTGATCTTGATCTACACTGTCCGCAAAAAGTCTGCGATTCACGCTTAACAGCATTAGGGGTGCTTTTAGATCACATATTGTCATATCTAAAGGGAACGTACATTTGAAATGGGTTAGACACTTTACCAAACGACTAAATTCTAGACTTGTTCAACTTGAAAGCGTTTGCAGACCACAAACGTAGGGACTTGTCGTGGAGAAGGGTAGAAAAAAATGCTTACCGGGATTTTCTCCTTTTCCCAAAATGTTTTCAAAAGCCTTCTTTTAAAGGATTGTCAAAGCTGCGGGTTGTGAAGTAAGTTTTTTTTTTTTTTTTTTTTTTTTTTCTTTTTTACTACTCAAGTTCAATTAACTATATGTGCTTGTAACTAACTCCTGAAAATCAATTTAACACTATACCAGACGACAAAATTTAAGACTTATCCCAATTGAAAGTAATTACAGACGACAAATTAAGTGTCCGAAGATTCGAGTCCTGAAATTGGGGTGGGGACGTGGTTCTGATATGAATAACGATGCCTATTTGCCTTTTGCCCCGGAATAAAGAAAAAAAAATATATATATAACCCTTAGGCTGCTAAGCGCATCTCAAGGACCTTTAACGGACAGTTAAGATCAAGATCAGACTGCACAGAGCGTGCAGTCTGGTCTTGAGTCCACACTGTCCGATAAGGAGATATCTCCGCCCCCCCCCCCCACCCCCACCCATCCCGCAAAAAAATACCCTTAAAATAACAAAATCTTTGTTATTACTGTTGTCTTGAAACTTTCATTTCACTTGTTTAGCAGGATAAGGATTAAGAATCGGACAGTAAATCTGTAAAACAATAGTGTTTCACTACAGTCCACTGATTTGTTTTTATACCATTTCGCCATTTGTTCCATAAAACATTCTTTCCATCAGTTGTTTCTTTTATTTTATTTTGTGTGTGCTGTTTGAAGGGGAGGTGTTATGTTTAAGGCATTTGAAGGTTGGAGTCCCGAAGTAAAGGATTAGCGGGACTGACGTTAGTTGTTGCCAGCTTGTTAACCCTTTACTACACGATCCCTTGTTTACACGATCCTAGGGAAGAAGACACTTGAAAACATTGAGGGAAAATGAGAAAATGCTTGTAACCAGCATCTTCTCCTTTTTCCCACAATGTTGTGTACCCAATCAGCGAACTTATATTAATCTGTATCATCTTTAAGTTTGTCATTTGAAGGCCCTTTCTATTTTGCAGGTTCTAAAATTACACGTTTGGGAATGGGTTAAATGATGACACCTCCCGCCTTTCGCCCTGGAATACAAAATAAGGACAGGGAAGATAAATGTGCTAAACAAAGGCGTTTCACAATGTTAGCAGTACAATGGTTAATTGTTATATCGAGTCGCCATTTGTTCCATGAAACATCCTTTCCGTCGGCTTTTGTTTTTTAAGAAGAGGCTTTATGCTTGCAGGTCCTATAGCTATCAAGCCGAGCCCCTGTAGATCAGTCGGTAGCGTGCAGGACTCGGAACAGAAGAGGGGGGTCAGTGGTTCGATCCCCGGCTCGGCAAATTTCTTTCCGAGGATTGATGATAGTCAATGTGACAGGACTTATTCCTCTCTCACCGCTGACCATTCTTTCGACGATGGTTATGTGAGAAAAGCAGCCAGTGGCTTGGAAAGAATATTTTGCGGAGTACTGATAAAAGAAACTCTAGGAAAGCATAGATAGGTGCACTGGCCGCCGCGATATAACTGAAATAAAGGTGAAAACGGCATTAAACACCATACAATCAACCAACCTACAGGTATCAAAAGTAAACCAAAGCGTGGTAAAAATGCATTGGAATCGTGCTCTGTCAAAAGGGGGCTTCATGCATTTCCGTGATACCTGATACCAAGCGTGTCATTACATAATCGATCCATAAAATCTATTTTGTGTAAAAACCGACTGATTCATGGGGTACGCTGATCCTTGGACATAATGAAAATTGGCCTATACTGAAAAGTTTCGGCCCAGGTAAGCCTGCGCGGACTGCGCAGGCTGACCTGGTCGATAGTTTTTCGCAGATGCATTAAGCCCCCTTTTCAGAGAGCATGGTTCATTAAGATTCAAATCATACCATTTAAAAGTATGGAAATTTGTGAAGATGACATATGGTCGGCCGCTGGCAGAAAAAAATGATTTTCAAATCAGGTAAAGAGTAAGAAAAAAAGGGGGGGGGGAAGGGAGCGACCTGGCAACTTTTAACCTAGTCTTGGGTTTCACTTTTCTCTCAGCGATTAACAAATGAACCGACCGTGCAATAACAGATTGTGATCTTCACAACGATTTACATACTTTGAGATGGTACGATTGAAATCTGTATGCATTGGTTTCGTTTGGCTATAGGGCCTATAAAGCATTTGAAGGTTCGAGACCCGAAGAGGAGGGCGGGATGGTGGCCTGCTTAATAAATGATGATCTCCCTACCCCCCCCCCCTTGCAATGTGCTTTGGAATACAAAATTAGGACACGGAAAATTAATGTGGAAAACAAAGGTGTTTCATAGTATTTTAAGTACAACGCTTCATTGTTATAATATATCAATTCTTCCTTTGCTCGATAAAATATCCTTACCATCAACCGTTTGGTTTGAAGAAAAAGAGGTCCAATGGTTAAGGCATCTGAATGTTCGAGTACCGAAGTCAGGGAGGGGTAGCCTCGGTCCCAGTCCGATCATTTTTTTTTCCCTCTTATATATTCGGACGTCACTTTGTCAAAGATGACAGTAGGAATGGGGGGGGGGGCATTCTTCAGTTATTTCCCTTGATTCCTCTCCAGCACTACATTAGTCCTGATAAGAGGATTACTTGGGTTTTATCGTTGCACTTCATAAATATATTTTCGATACACTATCTAAAATGTATCTGGCCAGATGGTTCTACAAATCGATATATATGCTTTTCTCTGATGATTTAGAGTACACTTTGCTTTAAAATTATATTGGGTCCTTACATATATAAAAAATCAAATAGTATCTATCACAACATCCGAAAGGGAGTCTTGGATAAAAACGAAGGAATGGAGATAATAGGACCAATCTGTTATTTGGTAATCTTTAGTCTTTATCTAGAAAAGGAAAAATCTAACAGGAGTGACCTCCAATACGGAACCAATTACCACTTCATTGCCATAGATATGTACCATGCTCTGGCAAAAGGAGGCTTGATGCATCTC
The DNA here is from genome assembly GCA_945859785.2 of Tridacna gigas. Taxonomy (NCBI): domain Eukaryota; kingdom Metazoa; phylum Mollusca; class Bivalvia; order Cardiida; family Cardiidae; genus Tridacna; species Tridacna gigas. Next base: position 56,957,136 of record OX244040.2, on the reverse strand, counting down.
AGTAATGCAAAATGCCAAGCAAACCATGACATAATTATGGATCAGTAATAGCCACTTTTTTTTAACAAACGACCTAATCATGAGGTAGACTGTGGCCCTTGAATATATAGAAAATTCACCGATAGCGAAATATATAGCCAAGGTCAGCCTGCACGGACTGCGCCGGCTGACCTGGATCGATACTTTTCGCAGAGCTTGGCTCATATGTATAGAACATATGGGGAGACAACGATAAGGAGCCTCCTTATCGTTGTCTCCTGGAGGTATTAAAAAGTGATTCCCGCTTGGACTCAGGCTTGGGGCGTGGGGGGTGGTTCTTCGGAGCTGTTTTTTTATGTGGCTAGCTACTTAAAAAATAGTTAAACGAATCCCAATTCGCCGTTTTTTTTTTTTTTTTTTCTTTTTTTTTTTTAACATCCTTGTCAGTACTTGTTGTTTTGGAGAGGAAAAGGTCTAGTTATTGACGCATCCAACATGTTCCTTTGGCAATAGTTTCAAAAGCTTTCTTTTTCATTGCTTCATTATGAGGTAGAGGGGTTAAAACAGGTCAGAAGTGTAGGAATGACTTGACGGTGTTTTAAACAGTATAGTTTCAAGTTCAGACCTCGCGCCCTGTGCAATCTGGTCTCGATCTACAGCTGTATCACACTACAGTCAGTGCTGTCGGGTCTGAATATTCAACAATTTTCTAACAGGTTTCTGATCTATAAGCCATGCTCTGTGAAAAGAGGGCTTGATGCATTTGCATTCCCAGGCTGACCTGGGAAGAAGATTTTTGCTATTGGTCAATTTCCTGCATGTCTAAAGAACAGTGTATCTCATGATTCAATTGGTTGTTAGACAAAATGGATTTTATAGATTCAAAGCTATGTGATGACTGGCTTGGTACAATGCATAACGGAGATGCATTAAGTCCTTTTTTGCCAGAGCATGGCTCATATCAACGGGAGCTATTTGGACTTTTATAATCTCGCCAAACTTCAAAGATAATTTATCAGTGAAATAAGTAAGCCGATAGCTGGTCTGGTAAACCATCAGTAAAGAAGAAAGACAAAATCAAGAAAACATACTTTTCATTCTTTTTGCTTAATGGGTTCCGTAGCCTGTTAATATATGGCCTGCAACATGCGAAATGAGACCTTCAGACATTTGCGTAAAGTGTCGTCACGGATTAGCCTGCATAGTTCGCGCAGGCTAATCCGAGACGGCACTTTACGACTACATAAGATTTTCTCATACTGTAGACTTTCGTGAAACAGAAAATGGCACAGAAACGGGAAGTGTCTTCTCAGATTAGTCACAGGCTGCGCAGGCTTATCTGGGACGATACACTTTTACGTATATGTTCGAAGTCCCCTTTTCGTGTGTTGCACGCCATATTGTAGGATTTCGCGCGCGAATTTCGCAAAGGCTTATGGGATCAAAAACAAGTACAAGTAAGTAGTTTATTATAGTGACATGTGTACAGAATTACATAGAAAATATATAACAAAATTAATAATAAACATACTCCCTGCCCCATGGGCCTATAAATCACTCTTACTTTTAGTTATGCTCTGTGGAAAGGGGGCTTAATGCATTTGCGAAAACTATGTACCCAGGTCAGCCTTCGCCGACCTTGCAGGCTGATATTAAAAGGGTTTATTCACGTTTTTGAGGTCGTTAACATTCGCAGAGGCCCGAAAAATGGTCTAACGCCCGAGTGCGAAGCACGAGGGTGTTTAATAATTTTGAGGGCCTCTGCGAATGTAAACGACCAAAAAAGCTTGAATTAACGCTATTATTGCATGAAATGTATTTAGCAACAATTTGCAACGAAAACAAAAAATATTTCCACAGAAATGCAAAGAAACGGACTTTAAATGTACCAGACTTGTACCGGTCAAACCCGGAATTTGACGATGAAATTTTTGTTACGCGTAGTGAAGGGACATAGTCCTGTGCCCCTGTTTTGGACTCTCGCTGCAATTCACTTTTAATGATATTTAACGCATAGCGGATTTTGGTGGGATTAGCTTGCACATTTTTTGGATCTATTACAACTAGGATAAATGAGTGGATATGAAATTTCTGTACCTGAAAGACGTCAAAGGGATATATCAAGCGAAGGAATTGCCGACCACGATAGGAAAGCGGGTGGCATGTAGAGTGCATTACGATTGACTTTTTGTTCATATCTCGATAATACTGAGATACTGGGTAAGATTTCGTTTGTGGTGTACTAAAATCATCAAAGACAAGCCATAAGAAGGATCTAATATGGTATAATTTCCTACAGCTTAGTTGGTCGGAGTCTGGGATGTATCGATATGACAAGAACAAACGTTCAGTGTACATTGTTTACAAGATAGGCTCTGATCGAGGATATTGAAAGTACAAAGCCGGGCCTTAACGGCGCGTGATTTTACTGATTAATACACGTTTTCTTCCGTTAACGCCCGGTTTTCCCCATTAATGCATGCTTATAAAGGCCCGGAAACTTACATTTTGTGCAATAATTTTCGTTATTGGTCAATTTTCTGTACGTCCATGGACCATTCTACCTCATGATTAAGTCGGTTGTTAAAATAAAATGGCTAGTTTGGATACATAATCATATGAATGCGTGCTTGGTAGTAGAATAAAATTACGGGTGCAAAAGTCCCGAGTTTGATCCCTAGATTGATCCCAAGATTGATCCCAAGTTTGAATTTTTGCGGGAAATTTTTGCGCGAATTTTTGCGTAATGTTTGAATTTTCGTTCATTTTAAACATGATTGGATAGCTTCCACATTCTTTGATGATCGATTTTTGTGAGAAATTTCGCATAATGTTTGAATTTCCCTTCATTTTGAATGGATTGCATTCTTCGATGATCGCTATTTGTTTTAGAACATTAAGCCTTTGTCAGTGGCGAACAAACTTAACATTGTCACAATGTAAGTCATTTTTACTTGGACTGTCAGACGTTGCACAGTTGATAAAAATGACTGAGTTACAGAAAGAGAGAATACTGGAAGAATACTATTTTAATTCTAAGAATGCTGGCGCGTTTATGGGGGCTAAGAAAGTGTTTTTGGAATTAAATAAAAAGCATCCAGGGATGATATCCTTACAATTCATTCAATCTTGGTTAAATAACCAGGATGCCTATGCGCTACAGAAACAATCTCGATATAGTTACAAAATGGCACAAGTGCGCGTTTCTGGTGCGGGTGAACAGTTGGATTTGGATTTATTATCGATGATGAATTTGGCCGAGAAAAATGACGGTGTGAAGTATTTGCTTTTTGCCATTGACGTCTTTAATCGCAAGATTTGGGTAAAACCTTTGAAAAAAACAAAACTGCAAAATCCGTTTTATCCGCTGTGAGGGATATTCTAGAAGAAGTTCAGCCAAAAAAGATCAGATGCGACAAGGGATCGGAGTTTGCCAATAAATGGGTTAAGTCGTTTTGTAAAGACAAACAATATCTATTTTTTTAACCACAAATAATCCCGCTAAAGCCAACTACGTGGAACGGGTGCAGCGTACAATAAAACTGCAATATACCGGATGATGCGATATCAGCGCAACTATCGTTACATTGATAAGTTAAATGACATTGTAGCCAATTATAATGCAACACCACACCGCAGTTTAAAAATTTTTAGCACCAAACGATGTCAACAAAGAAAACGGATGTATGGGTTGATTTATATTTGAAAAAGCGTAGTCCGAGAAAAGTAAAACCAACCTTCAAATTCAAACTTGGAGATTTGGTGCGAATCAGTGTTTTGAAACAACGTTTTCGAAGAGCTTGTCAAGAACAATTTACAACCGAGGTATTTCGTGTGTCAAATCGTCTTCTGAAGCAGGGTATTCCGATGTACAAATTACAGGACCTAAAAAATGAGAAAATCAAAGGTATGTTTTATACCAATGAATTACAGAAAGTCGATAAGGACGAAAATAGTTTGTGGTTTATTGAGAAAATCATCAAAAAAAGAAAAAGGAAAGGAAAATTACAATATTTTGTGAAATGGCAGGGATTTGACGATTCATTTTCATTTTCGAGTTGGATGGACGCACGTGAAGTTAAAGATACAACTTCTTGAAAAAATGGAACATTACGTTTATGTTAAAAGTTCTGATAGCGATAACATTTTTGAAGAAAATCAAGTGCATACATTTAAAATTCAATTTAAAAAAAAAAACCCTTTAACCTTGAATGGATTTTGGAAGGTGGGTTTGAGTGAATTTCACGGAGAAAATAAAACAACCAAATCAAAAAGTAAAATTCAAATTTTAGACGTGTTTTCCAATGTTTGTAAAGAAAGTATTGTTTCTGGGGAGGAACAGCCTTTATTAAGACGTATGCAGCAAAATCTTCTACCGGATGGAGCAACATTTTCGATCCTGCCATTTACCTGCCTATTAAACGTAGAGAAATATATGTATTTGAAATAGTTATAAGAAGCGATGACGGATCTATTCCTTCATCCTTAAAAGGGCCTGTGCGTTTGACACTTCATTTTAAGCGATACCCATTTTACGCTGACTATGAAGCCATCTAAGTTGTACATTCCAAACCCACAAAAATGGCTACATTTTTCTGACAAAGTAGCGGATGGAAAAGTGAAATTAATACAGTCAGATGGATCTCGTACATCTCGAATTTTACCTTTAGAAAGGTATACTCCTGTAGAAAAGGCTGAAAACCAACAATTAGCTGTCAAAGCAGTGAGCCCAACAGAACAGACAACACTGCAAGCCAAAAGCGAGTTAGAAAGGGAAAACATAAAACCAGAAAAAAATTGTGAAAATGAACCAAACCAAGCGCAGACGTCGACGAAGAAACAATGGTCGAATTGTAAATATTGGACGAAAACATCAAAATGGTGGTCGAAAACGTCATACTGTTGGTCCAAAAAAACAAACTGGTGGTCGGAAAAAACAAACTGGTGGGATAAAAAGACAAATTGGTGGTCGAAAAAAACAATCAGGACGACAAAATCATAAGAGGAATACAAACACAAGGGGCCTATTCAACTTTTAAGATGTCGTTTTTCAACGCTAAAAGTTTTCACGAAGGAATGCCCAGCGAAATGGCTTTGTTTGATCTTCCTCCCACGCAAGTTGCCGTCTTTCACCAAGAGGTTCGTCCCTTTTCTCAGATTTCTGGAGACAGTCCCATCGAGTTTCAAATTAGTGGACAAAGCTGTCAAGATTATTTGGATTTAAAAGGAACATTGATATGTATTAAACTGAAAGTAAAAAAAAGCTAATGGTTCGGCTATGACGAAAGGCGAGAAAACCGGTTCTGTCAATTTATTTCTTCAAAGCTTGTTTTCTACAACGGAGGTGACCTTGCAAAATAAAGCAACCATTACGTGCAATTATACTCCATTTTGTGCGATGATAGAAACATTATTGGAATATGGAGAAGATGCCAAAAGATCGCAACTGACTTCCCAACTCTTTATCAAGGATTCATATACAAAGATAGCTGTTTCTGATCCTGCAGGTACTAATGCTGGGTTGTATGTGAGAGCAATATTCATTGCAGAATCCAAATCGTTGGATATAGTTGGACAAGTATTTCACGATTTGTTTCGAATGTCTCGATATCTCATTAATGGATGAGATTTGCGATTAAGACTACATGTATATCGTACACGACCGGAATTTTCAATAATGTCTAATGAAGTAACTCTCTTATACGTGATTGATATTGAGGACATCTTTTTGCTCGTAAGAAAGGTTCACTGCAATCCTGCAGTCATTTTCGGACATTCCGAGATTCTCAAATCTGAAAACGCAAAATACCCCTTTTTAAAAAAGGAAATGCGATTACGTTCAATACCTAAGGACTCATCATCATTTAATTAGGATAATTGTTTCAAGGACAGAAGCCTACACGCATCACTGTTGGATTTGTCGATTGACAAGCTGTTTCCCGTGCTTACGACAAAAGCCCGTTTAACTTTGAAAACTGTAATATTCGTAGCATATGTTTGTATGTAGACAGTCTTCCAACAAGAGGTCCACTACAGCTTGACTTTCCTCAAACGGGTGGTATATCAGCGATCGAAGCATTTGCCAATTTGTTCTTCTGGAATGGGACTTGGAATAAAGACAGGGGGAACTACATTGATAGAAAGAATTTTGCATCGGGTACCACGTTGTTTGCAGTTGAGTTGGAACCCAACTACTCACAACACGGCGAGTACTTGTCACTGGTGAAGTCCGGAAATGTGCGCTTAGAAGTCCAGTTTGCAACAACTTCGACGAGTAAGATACTTCTTGAAATGCCTTATTGTATTTCTCATCTTTACATGACAGCTTTTCAGTCTACATGAACAAAACAATAAACCATTTTTTTCAAAATCAATATCACGTAGGTCTGGTGGATGTATTTTGTTTTCTTTTTATATGCATTTTTATTTGACGGAAAATTAGATTCAACAATCTCATATATTATCTATTTCAGAAACGATGAGTTGTCTCGTCTATTCCATGCATCCAGCCTATTTTGAGATCAATAAAGCGAGGGACATCATTACAGAGTAATCAATACGTTGCAACTCGAGTGTTGCATCGACTGTGATCCATTATTGCGTCAACATGTTCTTGGAGTATTTGCTGCAGATCTGCTTTCGCAGGTTCTTGTTTCCACTTATCCATGTGGATTTATTGCCAATACGGATGTTCAATCTCAACGGGGAAAACACTGATGTGCATTTTACGTGAACGAATTGGGAGAAACAGAATTTTTTGACATTTATGGTTTCCCACCAGAGGAGTACAGCCGATTTTTTACACTATGGATGGTAGAAAATTCCAAACATCAAACATTTAATGCAGTTCAGATACAAAGTGAATACTTATCTGTTTGTGGACCGTATTGTTTATTCTTTTTAAAACAACGTTTATTAGGAACGACCATGAACGATTTTGCGAACAGATTCAATCGTAACAATGTTGTTGCCAATGATTCCTTTATCTATATGTATATGAGTGATATGTAGTCATAATGCACATCTAAATGTTCCGTATTTAACCAAGTGTGTATACCATTAATAAAAGCATAAATCGACTATTTTTATTTGTTTTTATGATTTTTTCCCCAAATAAATATTTCACATCATCCAAATACATGTTTACAAAACAACTTGAATATCAACGCCTAACATTAATCCTGCTATTTTATAGTGACCATATGCAAAACTGTTTACTGCATCCAGAAGAAAGCGTTTGTCATCGAATGCAGAGAGACCCAATTTGACAATGTTTTCAACAAACAATTTATGATTACGACATCGTATAGCAATCATGGATGACAGCTGTTTTGTTTCATTGTCTAGCGTTTTTTTTTTTTCTTTGTAGTGGTCAAAGCGAAGATCTTTTTTTACTGTGACTTTAGAAATCCCTTTAGCGCTTTTGCTTTCTTTGTCATTGCATGTGAAGGCATACATTTTACTCCTTAACCCTACAAATTCTGAGATGGGTTGACCATTGGTTTCATCTTTCATTTTTCCAAGAACCTTTTATTGCAATCATTTTGCATGGGGTGATCTTTTGGGTAATCTGAAAAGTCAAATAATTGCTCTTTCTTGCAACATGTCGTCATAAATGTTGTCTGTCTGACAATGAAACAAAAACCTGTCAATGTCAGTCATAAGAAGTTGTAATCTGTTTCCATATTTAGGTTTTAGATATTTGTAATAGAACTCATACGTGATGAGTTTGCTAAGATCCGAAATACACATGCCACTGAAACTGGGTTTATTTAATGTCACTTTGACTTTATTTAATTCCACTGCAGCCAGATCTTCGAAGAATATTTTGCTTGACTTGTAACTGGGTTTGGACGCAGGTTTACGTGCACGTTCGTTTGTGTGTACCAGTTCAGTATGGCGATGTTTTCGCACATTTTCCATTGTTTTCCCAAAGACTGAGTTGTTATATAAGTTTGCCAAAGATTAGACGAAAGCAGACATGGCTTCTTTTCTTTTTTGTGTGTTAAAGTCAATATACTTTTTCATCCATGGAGCTTATCTAAACCCTAAGATTCGGTGTATGTCCACTAAAACCATACCGAGTTCAAGATAGAGTTGTAAATTTCTGTAATTGAGAACGTATCTGTCTTTATCATTCAGAGACAGAATTAATTTGTCAGTTTTTTCCTGGGGGGGGGGGCATGCTCTCTTCAGGAAGTTTGCTATGTAATTTTTTTCCATAAATTCGTAGCATAATGTGATAATTGTGATAATTCATCATCTGTTATAACCTTTTTCTCGAACGCTAATGGATCATCGTTGTGAAGGTCATGAAGGTGAGCTGGATAGTGCAAGGTCACTTCAAGTGTATAACCAAAGTCATTGTCTACTGGTATTGATTGTACATTGAATCTTCGAATCTCATTTTCTTTCAACCAATGGAAACTGTCAACGGGTAGAGGTTGTGACATATCCCATCCATATAAATTATTCATGTCCAAATACATTAAGTAAGAGGTTGGGAGATTTGGGTCATCGTCATCCAGTTTTGGGTTACTCGCTTTTTCTTGACGGTGTGAAATTTGTGAAATACCTACTCTCGTAGCCCTTTCTACGAACAAAATTTGATCTATGTCTGTCATAAGTTCAAGCGACATGTTGGTCACTTTAAAACATGTTGCCCAAGATAGACCCGGTGAAGTCATAAAATGACAAGGATCTAACCCATACTGGTCCATGCTTAGGGATCGAAATGATTCAAAAACGTCACAGAGTAGCACAACATCAGACTTAAGGTATAAATCGTAAAAGTGTCCCAGAGAAGTTAATCCAAATTTTCCATAGACATTTAAGGTGTGTTGATAATCTTCTTTAGTGACAGTGTCTCGGGTCAGAGAAGAATAAAACGCTTTTCTAGGCGGTAAATTGGACTCGTCAAATTGATCGAATGAAGTGAAATATTCCTAATGATACACCTGCTTTCTCATTAACAATTTAGCTTTTTCTTCTTCAAATTCACTTTGTAAATGTGGCATGGCTGAGAGTCCATTTTGAGCTAAATCACCAACTAAAGTTTTCAACTAGGAGGGTAAGAACTGGAAACTGTTAATGAATCTTAAATTACCTAGGGTGAAACTGACGTATTTTTCCTCCGTCTGCGCAATGCATGATAGCTTGTGATCTTTGAAATTGCCTATACTTTCACAGAGGATATGTGCGTCAAAATTTTTCAAGTTGTGAAAAATGACAGGAATATGTTTTGCCACGGGACATTTAAAATTACATTCATTATGAGCTGTGCCAATAAAGGCTCCAGTCATGTGACTGTGATGTCGAACCCTTCGGTTGTAGGTATCATCGTAAAGTGTGAATTTTTGATTGCAAAAGAAGCATGTTGTGGATTCTTTTGCTTTCACAAGGTCATCGGATGTCATAATCATATCCTTTGGGTGTGACATAATGTCATTGATGAATGCACTTTCTTGAAGCAAGCACTCAATCAGTTTAGTAGAAGCATCTGGTCCCCTGTACACCGCCGTAGGTTTGGTATATGTACAGTCTTCGCAAACCACTTTGTTGCAAAATCCACACACATCGAGTTTGTGACTTTGTACGGTTTGGGTTGGGTGGACATGTGTCTAATTTTCTTTTCAAGGTCTCGAAATCGCACTAGATGACAAAATTGGTTTTTAGCCTTTTATGAATGTCCCTGAATTTTAAAATACTGTCCTCAGGTGCCGACAATTCTACCTTTTGTGGACCATTAATTTTACAACAGAGTACGTGATTTGACCTTAACTCGGCTCTCGTAAAACCATGAAGACAATAGGGACAGAAGTATGAACGAGCATTACGCGAAGTTGTCCTATGTAGGAAACGGTCCAAATTAGTTATCAAACAGTAGTGCGACCTTTCATTATCCTGAAGTAAAAGTAGATTGACGTGACGAAGGCGTTAAGTGTGTTCTGCAATTCTCAATGGTACGATGTCTTTATCTTCCACGGCAAAAATGTTTACCGACATATTGCAATTTTGACGTTCGAATCCGCTTACTTGTGGTAATGCCATTGGATATTGTATTCCATTTATATTGAGTTCGTGTTCAAAAGGTATGTAATGATTCAGGTTTTCTGGAGTGTTCATTGTAGGGTGTAGAGATGCTAAAACACAGTACAGAAAACCCTTATTGTCGTTGTTTTGTATGTTTAAAATGCTATGGGACATGGAAAGAGTGTGTGGCAATGGTATAAACATAGATCCATTAATAGGTGAATAGTTTATGGTGTGAACTTCAAGCTTGATTACTTGTCTAACAAACCACCCCGAGCCTTCACGGAGATACTTTTCCATGCTGGCATGTATTTTCTGCATAGCTTCATTTAAGTCACTTTCGTCAAACGTGTCCTCATTGAGCAAACGATAAGTAAGACTTCTAAAATACGGAGACGACGTTTTTCTTCTTGACCGTCCCGTTGCATGAGCACTTGAATACATAGATTCCATTTTATACCTCTAGAAACTATGCTTCTTGACAAAAGGTATTGTCGCAGTTGATCTTTCACATTAGCTAGAAACACCAAAACGTCATTTTTTCACTTGCCTTTGGATATATATATATATATATATATATATATATATATATTTTTCAATCGCTCCGTTTAAAGCGGAATTATTTGAAGTCTTATTTTCTTCTTGAATGTCATCCGAATTTTTATTTGAATCAACAACATCACCTGTGACTGTACTGTTTAATTGTGAGTCATTTTTACTTCTAGAAGGACTGGCAAGTGTTTAGTTTAAGTCCCATGTAGATACGTCATGTCCTCCAGTTTGAACTAAAGGATAATGTTGTTGCACATGTTCAAATAAATACCTCTATTGGTCAAAGTCTTGCTCACAATGTCTACACTGAAATGAAGTGTTCCTGTCCATTGTTTTTGATAAGTGTATATTTTGTTTATGTCTTTTTAGATACTTGTTCATAGTAAAAACGTTTTTGAACACTGATCGCACGTTAGTAAAAGGTGCTTGATGGGAAAAGTGATGATAAATTTTTAAGTGTTTTTTTTTTTTTTTTTTTTTTTTTTTTTTTCTCTTTTTTTTTTTTTTTTTTTTTTTCTCTTTTTTTTTTTTTTTTTTTTCTCTTTTTTTTTTTTTCTTTTTAAATTGCTTCGGAGTGAAAATGTTGAAGCACAATATGGACAGTTTATTTTTGTCAATGCATCTTCCTCTCCCTCCTTGGAAGATTCTTTTAAGAGTTGGTTAGTTCTTTTCATGGTGCCGTTTAAAAATAACCTTTAAAAATAAAAAAGAATCTATTTTAATTTTTTTTAAATTGAGTAAGTGCACACATTTTTACCCTAAATAATTAATCCATTTTAACTTTGACACACGGTTAGCTCCAAATTTCAAGTGAGATAGCGGGTTTTCCATGTATGATTTTCTATCCGCGTTTGGTATCTCATTTTCAATACAATCGCCACCAGTTTGAATTGATTTTTTTTCAACACTCTTTTTGCTCTCTAGTTGTAATGCACCTTTTTTTTTCTCAACATTTTTAGATTCGTCTTGATTCGATTTACAGATGTTTTTTTTTTTTTTTTTTCATCTTTTAAACTGTCTGCATGATCAGCACTTTCCATTAAAATGTCGTACTTATATTTCGGAACAAGCACTAATTCTTCTGCCATTTTAAAGTTCGTTTTTGACGGTTTGAAGTAAAATCACAAATATAGACATATGCTGCAGAATTACTGAACGTCTTTTTCGCAAGGATGTTCCTCTTTCAACGAATTGTCGAATAACCGTTTTGAACCGTCGCACTTTCTTTTTGTTGGATTCACTCAAGTTTCTATTTCTTCGTATTACATTATAAACGATTTGTACCACGGCTGTCATCTGAGATGTCAATATCATTTTCACGAGAACCTTTTTTTAAAGTCTGACGCAATTAGAAATAGTTTGAGAAAATATTGTTCACTTTTTAACAACGAGTTCATTGCTTGTCTTTAGGTAGGTAGACTATCATCAACTGATTTGGTAAAATATTAGTACGTAATTTATACTTTGGATCTGAATGAGGACTAACGTCAATTAGCAAATAGCCATATTGCCTACTCGTTGTTTCTCTGTATGCATCCATGAAGAATGCTGTTTTCCCAGGCATAATTTGTCGACCTAAGGTTTGAACTTGCATTTCCTCGCGGTTGTTTCTAAATAGACACAAATAATGGGCGTTTAAAGCAATTGTTCGAAACTGTTTTCCACTCGAAAACAAGTTTTGCACAATGAAAAAAAAAAAAAAAAAAAAAAACGCTGAAATTTAGGTGTTGTGAAAACTTTGTAAATAAGTCAACCATAATGTCAGATTTAGAAGCGACTTGTAGACAATCATCAATTGCGATAACTCTATGGTTAGGCTCTTTCCAAGCCCAAGTTTCCATCATTTCTTTAGTTGGTAATCCTTCCACAAACTGAATTGTTTGAATTGTGGCTTTCATGTCATCGTAAAGTCTTTTCCAAACTCCCTAACAGTAAAAGATTGATGACGGTAGATCTTTAAAAACGCCGTTGAATTGTTTTAACAGTTCGTAGACAAGACCTGACATTCCGCTGATAATTACGTTACACCGTGACTAGAATTTAAGAACACTCTCCATCCTTAGAAAATTTCAGAATGATGCTTTTGTAATGTTACATATCAATTTATACCAATTGCTAACAAAGATTTTACGATGACATTGATAAAGATGGATCAAATTCTGCTTTCGAAGGTAAAGAGCTGGTAGAAAGTAGCTTTAGAACATCATTAAGGAAAAATGTGAACACAACACGGTGGTATGTTTAAAATGTATTTTCTCCACACACCATACATATATATTCTTATTTATAAAGAAATGAATAATATGTCAACTAAAACTAATATCCACTACACTTCATGTAAGATTATTTATAATCTTTTGTTCAACTCATTGATAGAAAAAATCATTTTCTTCATTTCTTTACACCACGACTCTCTTTTCATAGTATGAAGCCAGTCATTACAAAAATATTTCAGTTTTAATAGTCTTTGAAGTTTTGGTGAAATATAAGTCTCCAGTGTATTACTCCATCGTATCAAAATATCGTCTTCTGAAATGGATTGAATGGCTATATCAAAATAGTTTTCTATAACACATTTTAAACATTTTTTAGGTCCTGTAATTTGTACATAGGAATACCCTTCTTTAGAAGACGATCTGACACATGAAATACCTCGGTTGTAAATTGTGCTTGATAAGCTCTTTGAAAAGGTTGTTTCAAAAAACTGATTCGCACCAAATCTCCAAGTTTGAATTTAAAGGTTGTTTTTACTTTTCTCAGACTACGCTTTTTCAAATATAAATCAGCCCATACATCCGCTTCGTTTTATTTGCTGACATCGTTTGGTGCTAAATTTATTTAAACTGCGGTGTGGTGTTGCGTTATAATTGGCTACAATGTCAACTAACTTATCAATGTAACGATAGTTGCGCTGATATTACATCATCTGGTATATTGCAGTTTTTATTGTACGCTGCACCCGTTCCACGTAGTTGGCTTTAGCGGGATTATTTGTGGTAAAAAAAAAAAAAAATAGATAATTTTGTCTTTACAAAACGACTTAAACCATTTATTGGCAAACTCCGATCCCTTATCGCTTCTGATCTTTTTGGTTGAACTTCTTCTAGAACATCCCTCACAGCAGATAAAACGGATTTTGTAGTTTTGTTTTTCAAATCTTGCGATTAAATACGTCAATGGCAAAAAGCAAATACTTCACACCGTCAATTTCCTCGGTCAAATTTATCATCGATAATAAATCCAAATCCAACTGTTAACCCGCACCAGAAACGCGCACATGTGCCATTTGGTAACTATATCGAGGTTGTTTCTGTAGCGCATAGGCATCCTGGTTATTTAACCAAGATTGAATGAATTGTAAGGATATCATCCCTGTATACTTTTTATTTAATTCCAAAAACACTTCCTTAGCCCCCATAAACGCGCCAGCATTCTTAGGATTAAAATAGTATTCTTTCAGTATTCTCTTTTTTCTCTAACTCAGTCATTTTCATCAACTGTGCAACGTCTGGCAGTCCGAGTAAAAATGACTTACATTGTGACAATGGTAAGTTTTTTCGCCACTGACAAAGGCTTAAAGTTCTAAAAACAAAATAGCGACATCGAAGAACGCAATCCTTTCAAAATGGAGGGAAATTCAAACTTTATGCGAAATTTCTCACAAAAATCGATCACCAAAGAATGTGGAAGCTATCCAATCATGTTTAAAATGAAGGAAAATTAAAACATTACGCGAAAATTCGCGCAAAAATTTCCCGCAGATATTCAAACTTATGATCAAGCTCGAGATCAAACTTGGGATCAATCTAAGGATCAATCTTTGGATCAATATTGGGATCAAACTAGGGATCAAACTCGGGACTCTTGCACCAGTAATTTTATTCTACTTTTGGTACCATACTTCACTGAGATGCAATAAGCCCCATTTTGCCAGAGCATGACTCATATACGACATGCGTCGATCAAGATGGACTCGTATCTAAATCAGTATGATGACGTCATATCTTGTTGCTTTTGGTCAATTTCCTGCATGTCTAAAGAACAGTGTATCTCCTGATTCAACTGGCTGTTAGACAAAATGGATTTTATGGATTCAAAGCTATGTGATGACTGGCTTGGTGCAATGCATAACGGAGATGCATTAAGCCCCTTTTTGCCGCGTAGGCTGACCTGGGCCGATACTTTTGGCTATTGGTCAATCTTCTGTTTGTCAAAGGACCAGTATACCTTACGATACAGTTAGACAAAATGTTTTTTTATGGGTCCAGTCATGTGATGACTAGCTTGGTGTCATGGATCACGGAGATGCATTAAGCCTCTTTTCACAGAGCATGTTTCAATTTCTTTTTTTTGTCATTGACTGTAACTGTGACAGACAGTACTGTTTTATAATTATGATACCCATACTTCTAACCTTTATCTTGGTAAATAAATGATATTAAACTTTTAAGCCGAAAGTAAAAAACCCAAAGTCTGACCTTTCACTAGTATTTTTTGGGAAAAAATATCTCGTTATCGGACAGTGTAGATCCAAAATCAGACTGCACTTTCTGTACAGTCTGATCTTGATATACAAAAGGTAATTTAGTCGCGCTTAGCTACCTAAGGGTTAAATGGTATGAATCAAATGTACCTGCATATTGACTCGCGAGTTGTTTCATTTTGACTGCTACTGGGCAGTTAACAACTGTTATCGTATAACAATTCACCATTGTCGTAGTTCGCTCTGTCATAAATATGAAGACCAACTTGGTTCTCCGCGCTTTTTGCTATTTCTGAATATGTAGTATCATACATAGTGCAGTCGACAGCAATGTCCGCCATCTGTTGCAAAGTGTGATATTGACTTGCTGTAGACGTCGGGCTGTTAACATATAGAAGATCAATACCTGGTTCTCTCTCCATAGATGGCTGTCCGCACGCCGAATAATAAGCATCCCCTTGTTCGTGGTCATCTTCTATAGGATTGGACTCTACTCTTCGTGAAAAGTTGGGATGGGCTGTAGGGTCAGATGTTGCGGATTTGGCAAAAGATCGATTCCTTCCTCGTTTCCTAGAGAAAGGAAAAATATAAATATATATATGGGGGGGGGGGGGTCAAAAGTTTTTTACTATTCATGATTTTTCTATATGTCCAAGGACGGCTTTTCCTCCAGATTCAGTCCATCGTTTGACTAAATGGATTTTATGGATCCCTAATTATGTGATGACATGCTTGGTGTAATGCACCACGGACATGCATCAAGCCCCCATTTGCCAGAGCAAGGCTCATTGAAATTATATATCTAAGTATGATGTTTGAAATGCTTCAAGGCAAAGTAGCAGCCAAAAGCGGTGTTATAATCCATTTAGATTTAAATCCTACCATTCAAAAGTATGGAAATTATTGTAAAAGTGACAATCTGTTCTTATACCGTCGATCCAAGTGTCAGTCGCTAGCAGAGAAATGCATTTCAAAACAATACATCGTCAAAAAAGTGATACTACCCATTATCAAAGCATGGTCAGCAATGAGTCCAAATCACAATCTCCCGGAACACATTTGGGACATTTTGTGCTGCTGGATAAAACGTAAGGCTCCTTCTCAATACAATTGTGGGAATTGCAAGAAACATTGCACGAATAGTGGCAGCAGCTACCCCTAGAGCAATCTTGACGTCTTTTTAGGGGTATGACACGAAGACTGCAAGCGCACATCCAAGGACAGGACTTAGTTCACGATATTGTTCGTTAGTGGCTGTAAGGTCTAACACTGCTGCGAACGACTAACACTTAGACAGACCACACATTAACAGATTGTCATATTCACAGTATTTTCCATACTTTTAAAAAATGCGATTTGAAATTGAATGCATTTTAACAGCTGCATCGTCTTTTGACCGCTATTGGACCTTTAATTTCGCTTACCTTTTATTGAACATATAGACCACGACACCTCCGCTTGTAAGGACAAATAGAACACTACACAAAACAGTGATAGTGAAAACTAGCCAGGGCATCTCTAAAACAGAAAGAAATGCTGAGATACAAGTTTTATCTAACGAATCGCTTTGCACTGAATTTCGAAAATCAGAACATATTCGACTTTTCGGACAAAAAAAAAAAAAAAAAAATCCGAGTCTAATCTATACGGAAACATTCGTGAAATACATTCACATGATGCAAACATACCTCGTGACATATCGAGGAATAGTACTAATTGAGATGGTTCTTGGGGATTTTAAAGAACCTACCTGCAAGTACTGAATCAGGAGAATCAGCTACATGTAGATTCGTTCTTTCTTTACCTGCAGAAATAATGATTTAAATGAGCCATGGTCTAGGGGAAATCGGGTTTATTGCATCCCCGTATTGTATTATACCAAGCAAATCATCACAAAATAATACATGTTGATTAATTAAATCTATTTTGTTTAACAAACTACAGAATGATGAGGTAGACTGGGCTTTGACATGCAGAAAACTGACCATTGGCAAAAGGTTTCGACTCGTGTTAGCCTGGGCAGTCCAGGCACGGGTTAAACCCCATTTTCCCAGAGTATGGAACAAATAGAAATGTAGTAAGCATCGATATTCCTTGAGATAGTATTTACATTTCCTCTTTTTCATCATCCAGAGAATACTCTTGTTTCTTTCTTTGTCTAAAAGGTATATTTGATACTACTTTTAACCCAATTGGTATTTTTTCTTTGGGGAAGGGGGAAGGGGGGAAGGGAGCAATCAATACTAGGCTAGGGCTATTCAGTGCTTTGCCAGAAGAATCTTTCACGTGACCATCGCGGACGACGGAGTCGATCTCAATCTGTTTATAAATTCTACATTACAACTCTCGAGCCTTGTGAAGACCCAACGTACAGGTGCCACATGCTAATCCTGAACAATGATAACACGAAAATTAAATTCTTGATCAGAATCATCGTCATCACCCATCATCATCATCATCTCTACCTTTTGTCAACATCGCCATTGCCATCATCGACAAAGCGAACAATATCGTCATCATAAACACAGATATCATCTGCACCATTTAAATCATTTAAACAAGGTGCAAATCAAGCCCAGTAGCTATTGTTACTATTATTGATTTTAATAAAATATTCAGTCAAAACTGTCATCGATTGATGAAGAGATCTTACCCGAGAGACAATCGGTGAAATTGGTTTCGGTCACATGTTTGATAGATTCTACAAAACAGTTAAAAACAGCGATCACTATAGTTGCTTATATACAAGCTATGCTCTGTGAAAAAGAAGTTTAATGCATCTGCAAAAAGTATCGATCCAAGCCAACCTGCGAAGTCCATGCAGAATGACCTGGGTCGAAACTTTTTCTATCGATATATATATATATATGTGTGTGTGTGTGTGTGTGTGTGTGTGTGTGTGTGATTTCCTTTTTTTTTTAGTTCGTTCCCTTTTCCTTATGTTTGTTGGTTGGTTTTGTTTTGAGGTACCTTTCTGATGAATAGATTTACTGCAAAAACGATGTGGGTGTTGAAATAAAGGGGTAGCGTTTTATAATTGGGATCTCCCTAAAATGATATCAAATATGACGTAATCATGCCCATAAAAATGAGATCGCACGTAATAGACGTGGGTCGCCGGCATACAATTGGAATACAGATGAAATCCAGTGGTTAATGTGTTTAATTTGTTGTCCAGAGATCTTTGCTCCGATGCCACTGTGCTGTGCTGTAAGCATTTAAATGTCATTTGACAAATCACAACAGGTTTTCCGAACTATTCCTAGCGAAAACATAGATAGTCACTTTGATGTAAATGGAATGATGTTGAAATCTGTGTTAAATCATTGAAAACAAAGACGCATAGTTAAGTGCACAGTTTTGACAGAAAGCCTAATAAAAGGCAAAAACGTGTCTGTTATGCCCTTTTACATGTGCGATATCAGTAGCCTTTCCGCGAAGGGTTGAAGATCAAGTCAAAACTGCAGAATGGGAAGAAGGATATTGCAAAACCAGCGTCGACTCATCATCCAAGAGATACTCAACAATAGCCAGGCACAAATATATACCCGTGCAACGAAGCTTTAGAATCTTGAACTTATTCAAAATTTTACCAAACTTCATACTTGTAGACCTATCCAACTTGAAAGTATTTCCAGACGACATATATGTAGGAATGTAGCTCAGGTGATGGAATTTGTCTATTGAGTGGTAGAAAGCAATATTGTCAAAGCGTTTTTCGTTGGGGTCTTTAAAACTCAGGAATTTGGTAAAAGATTAACCTTTTCCCTGCCAACGTTCGCTTAGGGAGTGTCAGACCTTGAATGTAGGATTATATATTCCTTGACGATAATTGAAAACCAGAGTTATCCTCAGTTCTGATGCAACTTCATTTAGATGAAAATAAAATGTTTGATCAACTGCTTCAGACTTAGATTTAACGATTTTTTTTCCAACTTTGTGACAGATAACAATAAAATGGGAAATTCAAATGAAGATTCCAAGTCAACTGATGGTAAGTTAAACCTTTATATGAAGTGGTTTTACATATAAATAGTTAATCATGGTGTGGTATTCAACGTTTCAGAAAATAGCGACCCGTGTAAAAATTATCTGATCACGTGAGTCAATTATGTTGTAATCACGTGGTAAGTGCGTCTACGTGTCTCAGCCAATCAGATGGATACGCTTGTGTTATAAGGCCTTGAACAATGTCTTCGTAATGAATTACACCAGGCAAGTCATCATATCATTATGGATCCATAAAATCCATTATTTCTAAAGACCGTCTGTATCGTGAGGTAGAATGGACATTCAAAATGCAGAATATTGACCATTAACAAAGAGTTTCGACCTAGGCCAGTCTGCACGTATTACGTGCGCAGGCTGGCTTAAACTGATACTTTCTTCAGATGGATTAAGCTGCCTTTTCACAAAGCATTGCTCATTTTTTTTTTTTTTTTTTTTTTTTTTAATAAAACCTATATCCTTGCTCTTTTTTTTTTTTTTTTTTTTGACGAGAAACGCTATTCCTTGGCCCCTCTCGTTCGTTAAATTTCATTAGGCCTTCACATGCTCTTATTTATGAAGGAGACGTAACCTAACAGATAATTCAACATCAAGTGAGGATGCGTAAAAAGGTCTTACAATTAACTGTTATTTACTAGATATGCGCCCTTCATGAATTGAAGTATAGACACTTAATCATGCTGGCCTTTCCGAAATTCCAGGAAATACCTAGCCATGTAAGAATTGTATGAGTCAAGTCTGTGCTGATAATATGGAATGCATGTTTATGTGTCTCAGCCATTCTTGTGGATAGGCTAGCCTTTTAAAATCTAGGGCAATGTTAAAGGTAATGCGTAGTTGATCAAAATACACTTCGGTCTCAAGATAGTACTTACCGTATTACAGGACTAACTCTCAGTCACACATGGTTTTTGCAGACCACGGCCATATACACCTCCTTTTCCAAATCATGCTCGTACTCGAATTCTTGCTTTAAATAGAAACGATATTGTTGGCGAAAGCAAATGAATTAGCCAATCAGAAATCAGGGACACATTAAGGACATTTTTAGGAATCAGACTAAGATTTTTTACCGTATAGAATATTTGGTGAATATCGGCCCGGGGTCTACATTCACATTAAATGCGCCTGCTAGGATTTAGACTTTTTCCGTGATTTTCTCTTCATGTATGTGGTTTTCTCTTCATATATATATAGACGCTGCTGATACTACAAAGTATATTTCCCAACAAGCTTCTAGAAACTCGATGACTGTATTCAGTAACATTTGAAGGAACGGACTGGTCGCTTTACCATCTGGCACTGCATCTAATGACATCAACTATAACGCCCTCGCACTTGTTTGGATACGATCCCTAACAAACTTTGCGTGCTCTTGATAATGTGACATTTCTTAAAGCATTTACAGAACTCTGGTGCATTTTTTTTTAAATTACCTCATATCATAATGCACACCATTAGTTCACTTTTTTCATCATGTGAAAAATAACAGTTTCAAGTTAAACATTAATCCTCAGAACACTTTACAGATGAAATGAATGATTAAAACATCAAAAGAGGAACAACCTTACATCAAATGTTAGAAAAAAGATTTTTGATGGACCCTGGAAATTGTATTCACAACTCCTGTTTTACCATTTGTATTCAAATTTCTAATACCCGACCGAGGTCTTAGACGTGCTAAACTCCTTTATACCTTGCTGCATCTTTACATGTCAGTATGTGACAGGTAACTTGATTTGAATAATAACCCGCTAAATAGCAGAAATGACACTTTCAAGCCGATATTAAAAACGCAAAAAATGTTACTTAGTGAGAAAGTGAGAAAAATATCTCCTTATCGGACAGTGTAGATGCAAGATCAGACTGCACAGAATGCAGAAGGCCCTTGAGTCGCGTTTAGAAGCCTCAGGGTTAGACTTGAAATTGCATGGTGGAACTGAATGAAATTGTGTGGATAGTATAGCTTAAGACCAAACTGCATATATCTATATGTGATCTATACTGTCCAATATTCTGAGATAATTTTGGCACAAAAACGGAATCAAATCCTATAGAACTTTTTAAAGGTTGACTAAGGTCCTTTAATTCCTTTGAGTACACTCTGTTTTTTCTTTACCCTTTACAGACGGGCTCTCAAAGACAACGGTCATAGCCATCGTTACAGTGGCCATTGCTGTCATCATTGGCTGCATTGTGATTAACGCCCTTTTGTGGTATTTCTGCAGAAAACGGTAACCTTTGATATTCAGCTTTACTTTCTAGAGACCCTCGGAAAGGAGGCTATTAATAAAAACATTGCCGAGAAAAGGAGAACATGCTGATAAACAGCATTTCCTCCTGAACCCACAAAGTTTTCTTTCCTTTAAGAGAAAAACTTCATCGTTTGAGCCATATTGATTTTTCTGTATGATTTTGCTCTCCATATAGACTGGCACAAAATTCTGTCGTCTATTAAAGGATAAAACGCGGTTTTCTAGCATCAACTTAATATGTAATACCGACCAGCCATTTTATCCAGCCGAAAGAAGGCAGCACGTGTACAAGCATAAGGCGCAGGAATTAACTTTTTATCAAGACAGAAAAAACAAAAACAAGGAAAAAAAATATGACTCACCCCAAAATGAAGTAAATGTTGATTACCGACATTTTCATATTATCCTAGATGCTTCCTTAAGTTGTCTTTTTAAAGATCGTTTAAAGACGTGACTGTTTGATAAAAGATTACGCAGCTTAAATTTTGAAAAACTGAGACAAATACATTTTTGTCTCATCACTTAAATCTCCTATCTTATGACAAGATTTTAGAAAAGCCCCGATTGTATCTTATGACAAGATTTTAGAAAAGCCCCGGTTGTATAGTATTTTCAGACGACAAATCCGAAATACCTCAGATGATGAGATTTGTCTTTGTAAGTATAAAATCGTCTTATTCAGGGTGCTTAAACCACGGGCTACTTTCCTATATAACCAAAACAATGAGCAGTGATGAGAGAGGAGTGAATTCTGTCGCAATGACTATCATCAATTGTCGGGAAGAATTTGACTGACCTGGGTTTCAAAAGAAGCACCCTCCCCTGGTCTCATGTCTTGCCTGCTGCCCTCCTTTAGTTTACAATGAGATACAAAGAAGATACATACCTTCCCAAACAATTTGGCATATACCTCGACATAGTTTTTCTTTTCCAATACATGAACAAAACTATCAATAATCCCAGAGTTTACAAGTAATCTTCAACTCGTGTCAGTTATGGTACTTTAAATGTTGTTTGGCAAAGGGTACATGGTTATCCATTTTCCTTCCTTTGCTCTGCTTCCGTGTCTTTCATCATCATTATCATCATCATCACC
This sequence comes from Tridacna gigas, assembly GCA_945859785.2. NCBI lineage: Eukaryota > Metazoa > Mollusca > Bivalvia > Cardiida > Cardiidae > Tridacna > Tridacna gigas. The sequence goes on along the minus strand of OX244040.2, from coordinate 56,934,731 downwards.
ATATTCTTCTTCCTCTTCTTCTTCTCCCTCTTCTTCTTCTCTGTATAATTTATTGTATAGATTTTCCATCTTTAAGTACTTCTGTGAATTCACTTTTCTAACATTTTACGACTTTTAGTATCCGAAAATCTCTACATGACTTTATTCGCACAAAAACAGCTATTTTGTCTCCTCTTTTTTCTTATACATTCAGTCATAAGCGTAAGGAGACTAACTCGGGTACAGTGCAATCTACAAATGACAGCCCTTCACGAGCGAAAGTATTTCGAAGCAGAAACGACAACATCGCTGCTATAGCCCGCTATCATAATGCAACTGAAGTTGAGGCTAACTATGAGTTTGTCCCGGACAGCATGTTACCAGTGTATGTCAATGAGAGAGAAGAGGATAATCGTGAGATGTTAGCTCCGGCCAAACAAAAATCTGTGTGTAAGATACCAGAGGCTAACTATGAGGTTATCCCAAACAACATAGAGCCTATATATGTTAATGAGACAGAAGATGGTCGCTATGAGGCGTTAGTCCCGGTCAAACAAGAATCTGTGTATGTCAATAAGACACCAGAGGGTTGCTATGAGAAGTTACTCCAAAACAACACCGAATATGTTTAAGCCAATGAGCAATGGTACACAAAATGGTGAATACCTGTACGTGTACAGTGACTCTGAGAGTCCTTTATCCTTGAAAGACACTGAGAAAGATGGCTATATTAGAGATGAAATATTATCCCACTTAATAACGTCAAGGTTTTGAAACAGTCCTTGGATATTTACAATTAACTTTTAAGTGGAACTTCTAAAGGCGCCAATAATGGCGGGCCGTAAAAAGCTAACAATAAACAAAATACATGTATACGCTCTAGATAGCCTACAGGAAAATATTCAAACCACATGGCACATCTGTTAGTTCTCACTGCAGTATTTTTTGTTATGCTGAGACAAACGAAACCGTTTGATTCGACACAGTTTTGTATTATGGCAAACTTTCAACATCATTCTCAACTACAAGTGATGACTTCGGCATGACATAGCACTATCTTTAGACTTTTCTGTGACTTGAAGTGTAGAGAGTTGATATTTTTTATAAAGCATTATTATTATTATTATTTTTTAAGCCCATCTTTCTTGAACATGTTAAAACCTGCAAAATAATGTTTTGTATTTAATTCATTCCAAACTTGTATATAAAGTATAAAAACAGACTATCATGTTGTAATAATTGTCCTGAGTCCGTATTCACCGACCATTCTAGAGGTCATATTTATTTATTTATTCTATTTATTTATTTATTTTTTTATTTTTTTTATTTATTTATTTATTTATTTATTTTTTAATTTCAACGAAATAAGACTTCTAATTGGCTAAACGTGTTGGTTTAGCCATTTAGAAGTTGTGTTACTTTCTTACCTCTAGAATTCGACTGAGAATACAATTAAGACTGGTTGATGAAAACCCTCCAATGTGTCTTACTTATTCCAAGCAGCGTAGAAAAATTTGATATTCAGCACAAATAGAGATCGAGCGAGATTGGAAGATTTTTCTACACATCGAGAAGCAAACACAAGCACCAAGAAAGTTACTACAGCATAATATTCCCTTTATTATACATCTACAAATTTCTGATGATAAAATGTTTCAAATAATGAAATTATTTTTTGACAAAAGTGTGAATTACTAATACTGGTTAAATGCGTAAAAACCTGTTTCAATGAATGGTGGGTGAGTATCATAGCGTTTTTAGGTAGTATTGTTGGCTAATAGTTATTCAAAATATGTAGATGCTAGTATTATTTTGAGACGTTTATTACTACATGTGAGTAACTCCGCAATTTATGGGCAGTTTAAAGGGACTATTCATGAAAAATGTAATGAAGAACATAGTTTTCAGATGTATTTCCAGAATTTGTTTCAGGATTTCACAAAGGTCTGTTGAAACCTCTCGCTCTCTCTCTTTCTGTATTGTTCAGGTAAACCGCGTTGCGAATGCCAAGAATTCCGAAAACGGACAATTGGGATTGCTGCAAGCTGGCCAGTGTAAGCGACAGGTAGTCGGTGCCCTTAACTGCGCCCGTTCTACGACTGCCAGAGTGTGTAGAAAACTTAATCACACAGGTATTAGTAAACAAAACTCGACATTTACTTTCGCGACGGTTATCGGCTATAATAATATAAGCGTACAGAAATAACCGAATATGCGCCGAAGGGTACGTTCAACCTTGTCTCATAATATGTCTGACTAAGCGATTTATTGTTTTCCTTTGTTTTCCATCAGTAAACGGAGATGACAAATCTTGGCTAACTGTTTGATTAAATTTTCTCCAAAATCTGGCAACTGTAGGAGGGGCTCAGTTAAGGAAAGCGTAAAATGCGTAAAATGGACATTTCCAGCCAGTGCCATAACCGTAAATACAGATGTTTTAAGTAATGCTTTGTTATCCGTGGACGGGCAGGGCGAATCCGAGATCAGACTGCATTTTTGTGCCGTCTGGTCCTGATCCATGCTGCACAAGAAAAAATGAATCAAAATAAAAAGGTAAAGAAGTAAAACGTGCTAATTTGAAATGTGCAGCCTCGAAATTATGTTCCTAAAAATAATTATATTTTCTCATCTTTTAATGTCATAATTAAAAAAAAAAAAAAAATATATATATATATATATATCTGTCTGTGTGTGTGTGTGTGTGTGTGTGTGTACTAGTATTTTCTTATCACTGACACTGGGAGTTACGTCAAGAAGTAAACAATTTTACTTTAACGGATTAATTGAAAAAGAGTTTATTTCGCCGTGGAAATCTATTTCAATCTGCAAGACGCCAAAAACTTGCTTACAGAATCGCTATTCGAAAACACATAAAATGGTGTAAGATTTATTCCGTAATTTTATTGATTTTCTGTGATATTGAAAGTGTCTGATTTGCGTCAATGACAGGAAATGACCTTCTTTAGAATAACTTTTTAACTTAAGTAAGTGACCGGATTTTCAGCTACAGATTAACAATTATATTAATTATCAGCCTGTACGGTTTTTAAATATGTACTTTGAAGAAGAAACTACCGTTGTAGAAATGGAGCTACATGGCACGTAGATGATGCTATGATAAACAATTATCAATGACATTCCAAAAACTTTCAGCTACATGTACATTAATAATTTAAAAACAAATGCCATTATTCTAGGTAGAATTATGTTGGGTTATAGATAACTACAGCCTACAGGTACAATACAACAAAGGAAAGATGAACAAAAATTGAAACAGCAATTACGAATTGTGGATCATTTCAAAATGTAGAACACAACAAGTGTAGATGAATTAAGGTCCGTTTTCACAAAGCATGGCTCATTTACATATTTATCTTTGATTATTATGTTGAGCACTAGGAAACAAATCGAGACCCGAATAATGACATGAGTCATGCTATGGGAAAAGGGGATTTAATGCATCTTTTTAATACACATTACCAGACAATTTGTGGCATAGGATAGACCCATATTTACATGAAAACCGGTTGAACCACAGGGTAGAATGGTCCTGTAACATGCGCCGCTCATAATACATGTGTAGATTATTAAATTGTTTCAATTGTTGAAAGAGTAGTTTTAGTTCTGATTTTCTTTCCTATATAAAATAGTTTCCTATGTTCTGATCATATTTCCTGGAACAATCCCGTGTTTTCATGACCCAAAGAGAAAAGTGTTTGAAAGCATGGTTGGAAAATGAGAAAATGCTAGTAACCAGTATTTCTTTTTCCTTTTCCAACAATGTTTTCTACCATTTCATAAACAAGTACCATCGTTCGATCCACATGTAATTTGTGGTCTGAAGGTCTACGACCCCTAACTCATCGGTGTATATCGTGTAATATCGACGTTTTCGGAAAGGCTGTTCGACTCTTCTCGCTTTATTGCGTCATATCCTATTTTAAGTAATTTTTGTCACGTGTCACGGAGTTTTCCTCTTTTCTGACGTCATGGTCTTGCATTCCAAAATGGCTGACCTAACTGTTTCAGCTGTGAAGCGGAGAGACAATCGCGGCCGTTTAAAGAAAAGTAAAGTGAATCGTGCAAGTAAGTCAGTTGAAAATGTTTACATTCAGCATAAATATGTTTTCGGATCTACTTGTAAAGGGGACACATGTGAAAATAAGGATCGTCCGGTTGAAATGCCTTTTTATAATTCGAGTGATGGTTAGAAGGAAGCATCGTAGAACTTTCTGTGATGTTTGAAGCTTTTCAGTTTTGTGAAGCTTCCAGACTAAGACCATTTCCGATGACATTATTTAGTTTCACCACTTACCACACAATCCCGAATTTTAACGACCCTGACCAAGAAAGGATTTGAAAACATTATGAGAAAAGGAAAAAATGCCAACCAGAAATGTCTTCTTTTCTCACAATATTTTCTACAATTTCTCAAACAACGTTTTCCTATGAGCCATATTTAGTTTGTTGTCCGCAAATGCCTTCACTTTAGACAAGTCTAAAATGTTGCTGTGTGGTAAAGAGTTACAATGTGAATCAAAGAAAGGACGCGGTGGTTATCTTCATGTACAGTGCCAGAATTCTAACTCTGTCCGCAGAAATGCTGTCCCTAATGGGAAAACCCATCACGGAGGAAACACTTATGCCCCTTGTTTTGTTTTTAATACAAAACTTGATACACGTGTGTTGAAATTGTTAATCAAAATGTGATGCTATCAAGCATGAAAGTTAAGCCTCTACCCTTTTCAATGTTTTGCAACATTCTGACTCTTCCAAATCCAAAGCATCTGAAGAAAAAAGGTCAAATACTGGGTCAAATGATGGTTAAATTTCTGACAGAGTAGACAACTCTGTGGGAAAAGCAGAAATTGCATGTTGTGAACACTTTCTCCTTTTCCTGTTTCCACAACGTTTTCAACAACAAGTTTCTCCAAAAGTGTGAAAAGTTGTTTCTATTAGAGAAAGGGTTATTGTAGAAGTCTAAGGAAATGAAATGCATTTTTCTACTGCATTTTCATTTGTCAAATTGCTATGTTTTTCTGTTATTCAGTTCAATAGTACAGTCTTGTGCTGCTGCATGGACATGTAAAGAAGATGGGCGGTTAAATTCTACACCGCCAGTAGATGAAGACGAAGGTTAGAGGGAGGTTTCAACTCTATCAAATTACAAAATTGTACACTTGTCCAAATTGTGAAAGCATTTGCAGACGACATCGTAAATAGGACTCGAAAATGGAAATTTATTTTGGAAAGGGTAGAAAACATTGTGGGAAAAGGAGGAAATGCTGGTTACTAGCATTTCCTCCTTTTCCCACAAAGTTTTCGAAAGTCCAATTTTCCAGGGTCGTTAAAACTCGGGATTGTGTGGTAAAGGGTTAATCTACATGTAGTACAATGACGATTATTTTTCCTTGGGTGAAAATGTCTGTATTTAGTTAATTTAGTAAATAGACTCCCCCCTTTCATTTTCAAACTGAATTTTGTAGCCATGCTTCAAACCCTAGCTCGGTCAACTTACTGTATCATGCCCCCACCTACTATTTCTATTATTTCTAAAATTGGCAATCTTGTGTTTACAAATGCCTCTTATTTGCTGCAATTGACGACAGGCAATGCAACCCAATTGTTCAGACATTTTGACATACCAAAGGAGATATGAATAATACAGCCATTGGTGTGGAAAGGTTGCATTTATACTGTTTAGGGAATGTTTTGTTTGTATTGCAGTTTAGCACCGTTTTAACAGCTTAGGCGGTCCGTGCACCTACGCATATGTTGTCTGGCTTTCTCACACCAGTACTAACATAACTTTCTTTCCAAGTCCTCGACTACTTTTTTACATACATTAGAGAGTGAACAATTGCCGGCAAGAAAGTTTGCTTCAACAGGGTATGGAACTCACAACTACCATGCCACAAGTCGGATATGTTGACCACTGAGCTACCCGGCCGGGCTGTGTATGGAATGAATTTTCAGAACTACAATAATCCCAAACACTGTCACACATGAATTTGTAACTCATGTTATCACATGTTTCTTTCATGGCAATTTATGTGTTATCCATGTTTCAGAAAAGAAAGTGTTGCTGGCTTGACTGTTGAACGCTAGAAGGTTACAAGGCAAGGAGAAGGCTGTTGACAAAGTTTCCTCGTAAAGAGCATAGAGGAATGCCCTGAGGCATTAAACAGCCTGGCAGAACATGAAATTTTGACAGCCTAAGATCCATTTCTATCAAAATACTTTAACAAATGAATGTGTATTTAAAAAGCCTCAAAGCATCTTTTGAAAGCGGACTTCTGAATAAATTTACTATGAAAAACATTGAAGGCCAGCCTCATAGAAAGTGTTATTCCAAAACTATCCGAAAGGTGTTGAATAAAAATGAATTTCTTAAAACTGTTTACAGAACAGAACGTAGATAGGGCAGTATTAGAAACAGAAAGAAACTGCATCCGGAATGCTCTACAAACTCATGTAATTTAGCGTGAAATGCAGCAAACTGAAATGCAAAAGATATTTAAAGGTATTAAGCGTGGAAAACAATACACACACACACACACACACACACACACATATATATATATATATAGAGAGAGAGAGAGAGAGAGAGAGAGAGAGAGAGACATTACTTGCATGTTCAATGGCTTTCTCTTTCCATGATGTTTTCCATACTAGTTTGAGAAAACTGAATGCACCAGAACTGGGATGGAACAACTGAAAATGTTGCACTCCCAAGTTTTAGTACTGTTCATCTTGTGAAATTAAAAATTGACAATATAATACTTTCTCCTTTCAAAATTAAAATGATTCCGACGCTAAATATTATTGCAATCCATAAAGTACCTCACTTGAACTGCAGAGAGCACAGAGGCGATTCGCCAATTTTGAAATTTACAGTCAATACTTTAGTTGTATCAAGAATTTTCATGATAGCCTAAAGTATTGACCTGGGTGAGCCTAAATGTGCAGACTTAGCGGGCTTTATTATTAAGGCAGAGCCACTGTGATGTTTTTTTCGAACAGGAGGAATTTATTAAATTTGGTCCATTTTAGTTTTACTTTCTCGAAAAATAATCAGAGCTAAAGCAGTTACCCCAGCATTGGTTTTGCTGTTGCAACTTAGTAAAGATCTTGTATGTCCATAATAACTGTGACCACTCCTTTGATTGAACGATTACTGCAAACCAGGCCCTGAACTAGGGAATGCAACATTTTACCTGAGAGTGCACTATTATTGTGAACTAATTAATCATGTGGGACAGAAACGACAATGTATGTACATTTCAAGAAAATGCGAAAAAATGTAGCAATTGCTTGCTAAGCAAACGATTTAATTTACCACATTGTGTTCCATTGGGAATTTAATGCATATAAACTAAAATAGTGCTTTTAAAAGTGTTACATTCCCTGGTTTCAGTACTGTACTTTTGTGTCATCGTTATCGGTACTCTTGTTAGGTTTTTGACTGAATTGTTAGCTTTTATCGAAATTGAAATTTTGAACGAAGTTTTACACATAAGTTTGTATCTCCATCATTTTACCAGGGATTGAATTGAAACTTCACAGAGGACTTTTGTATGAACAGACTTACTTCTTTGCCAAGTTTCATTATTGTATGTGAACATACAATGTAATTATTACCCATTTATTACCCATTTGTGGTTAATTGGGCTACTTGTTCTGTGACAAAGTGCTACAAATAGTCAAACGTGCTGGTCTCAGACAGCTCTTGTTAGAAACTTTAGAAAAGATCTACATAGTAAACCTGAAATTAGTAAACAAACACACATATACACGCACGCACGCACATGTCTTCTATGGATTGTAATTTACTCATTTACTTACTTGCATGAGAGATTTTTGTTTAATAATTGGTGACTATTGAATCTACCTTACCATGTTTAGGTCCGGTTTTCTCTGAAAGTATGTGGTAAACCTTCTTCAAATTTCTTCCTAGCAATTGTTTATGATGTTTGAAATGTTTGTGGAAGTTCTGCTGGGTTTGCAGTTTTTTTTTTTTTTTAATAAGTGTGGAATGAGTCGGACCTGCATCCGAATTTTCTCAAAATAGTGTTGTCGTCTGGAAATGTTTTGCCATTTGACATTTAATTATGATCAAGTAGTACTTAATTGACTGTTTGACAGCTTTTTCGTTATAGTATGTTGAAAAACATGCTAAACACAATGGATTTCAAGGAGGTAGTACTCTATTATTTTTGTCCAACCTGGGCATCCGTGGGTCATGGGACAAAATTCTTCATAATTCAAGTTACGTGTGGTGCAATGTTTTTAAACTCCACCGTAAGGTGTCCGAACCAGTCACTATTGCTGTGAGACTAAGTATATACAGATCCATAAATATGAGACTTAGGGGCCGTAAACCTGAAAATGCTTTAAACAAGTTTAAAACGTCGTTTACCTAGGACTTAAGTTCCATGTAGCATTTATCTCCAATAAAACACGATGTGCTAGCGGTGCTGCTTATTTTGCAGAGTCCTTGGGCAAGGCTCTGAAATAGGCCTAGCTTGGGGCTGATGAAGATCAGGAACGGCATAATTGAAATGTCTGCGTGATATGACTCGGCAAATCGGCGAAAGACAAAGGTAAAACAAAACCAAAAAAAAAACTATTTGCGATTTCTTTCCCCTCCCCTCCCAGAAAAAAAAGGGGTGGAGGAAATATAAGTTTCCTAGGTTTCACACACACACACACACACACGTGTGTGTGTGTGTGTGTGTGTGTGTGTGTTTTGTTTTTACACATGAATGCAAAGCACAGGCTGCTGTGAACACTTCACTCCTAACCAAATGACAATAAAATGGCTCAAATGACGGACTTTGTCTTTATGGGAAACACACATTGTGGCAAAAGGAGAATGCTGGTTACCAGTATTGTCTCCTTTTCTCACAATGTTTACGGAAACCTTCTTTCTCAGGATCGTTAAAACTGGGGACTTGTTGGTAAACTGTTACTTCATGCCACCTGCATCTGGCAACATACCACTTTTATTTGTTCCATGCTGTTGTAATCTGCTGAATGCATGCTGATCAAATTTCTTGTCCAACAGTCGTTCCTTTTTTTTTTGTCTGTGGACGTGATAAGCTCGTATACTTCGCAGACGGTACAGGCCAAGTGTACCGAGTCGCGCTCAGCAACTTAACTCTTAACCCTTTACCAGACGATAAAATTTTAGCCTTGTCCAAATTGAAGGCATTTGCAGACGACAATTTCAGTGTGGCTCAAATGGTGCAAACTTTCTTTGATAGGGTAGAAAACATTGTGCCTTTTCCTACAATGTTTTCAAAAGGCTTCTTTCCCAGGGGCGTCAAAAGGCGTCACTGTGCAGTAAAGGGTTAACCGACGACACACGTTAGACTCGTCCAGATTGAAAGCATATGCAGACGACAAATTCGGTATGATTGTCATGATGAATAGCGTCTTCGAAAGGGTGGAAAACATTGTTGGAAGGGGAGAAAACGTGGGTTACATAGCTACTAATATTGTCTTCTTTTCCCACAATTTCTAAAATCCTTCTTAGTAGCTAGTAGATTTGCGCGTGTGAGTGTGTGTGTGAGTGTGTGTGAGAGAGACAGAGAGAGAGAGACAGAGAGAGAGAGAGAGAGAGAGAGAGAGAGACTCTTAAGTACCATAACATTTGTAAAAATAGATTGTTAGCTGACTATGTACCTATGTATAAGTCAATAAAGAGTCTACTCTACTCTATTATTTATCCTAATATACAAGAACATTTTCAAAGGCAAATTTTATGAAAATGAAAGAATACCGAAACTGATTTCAGCAGTGAATACAGCACATACATGCCGACAGACTCGCGGCGCTTTTGCAGACAGTGTTGAACAAGATCAGACTGCAAAAAAAGTGCACTCTGATCTTCAGTCAACACTATTTGATACGGTAATTTTCTTTTCGGTGCAGTATACTTTGAAATGGCAATATTTTGGTTTTACACTACTGAGTGGAAACTGTTGTTTTATTAATTTAGCAGCTTAAGGGTTAAAAATCACGTCCTTAAGGTTTTGTCAAATTGTCTTTTAGGCGACATTAATTCTCTAGCTATTCCGTGCCATTTGAGAACCTAATAGTGCGGCCTGAACGAGAAGCTTTTTTTTTTGTTTGAAAGCATCGAATAGAGCTACATCTACATCCGGTCCGCTATAAGTATCCCCGGCTCTCCCAGGCCCTCTGTCATCCGTTTCCCAAGCCTCAGGAGACCACCGTCTTTCTCTCTCGCTTGCCCTTAGTTTTTCACAGCAACAACAAAAACATCAGTTTGATAAGAACGGAAACCTCCTTTACTCTTCATTGGCGACATCGCGTGAAAAATAATGTCTTGCGATTTCAACAGTAATTTTGCCTTGTCAAAAGCCATAAGAAATATTACTGTTAGCACACATGAAAATGTGCCCTATGTTGTCACGACAGTTTATCGTGGATCGAGGCATTTGAACTTGGTTTACCCTTGTTGTGCGTACTTCAGACGTAGTTACACCACGTGTACCACTGATAACCAGCATTTTCTCTTTTTTACCCTTTCGATAAAAAATTCCACCATATTTCCCATATTTACAAGTGTTTCAATTTAGCAATTTTTGTTCAGGTAAACAGTTCAGCAGGGTCGAGACATGGTATGAGACTTGGAATGTACGCCATCCTAAATAAAGTTTTGGTTTGTGTCCTCGATTACATAATCGTGTTTAAACATACAGGGTCAGCGTAATTGTTACACCAAATAGGCCTTATGGCACGTTCAGTTGTTATATAATTATTTCATAAACAGATTTGAAAAAAGCAGATCAGAACGCTTTATTGTCAACTGTTCTTTTAATTCACGACGCATTTTTTTTTTTTTTTTAATTCACGAGGATAAAACTAGTTCACTATTCGCGCTTAGCAGCCTAGGGTTTAAGTTTAAATATTTAGGCCTTCTCTTTGTGAAAATATTCATTTTTACAACCGTCTAATGATTCGTAAGACTAGTCAGGTGATTGGACGAGAACTGGAGAAATAGAGTAAGAACTATTTACAGAGAGGTTTTCAAATTAATAAACGTACATTGTGTGCTATGTTATAAAATCATACTGCGTGCAAAATTATACTGTGTGTAAAATTACAGTAGTCTAGTGCCAACTGTTCATAAGCTGGACAAAATAATGAAAGGTAAATCAAAGTATCTTTACTATTCATGTGAATGTAAACAAGGATTTAGTTAGGATTTAATCACTCTTACCTCTTTCAGGGTTAACTATAAATGAGCCATTCTCTGGCAAAAGGGTGCTTTAGGCATCTCCTTGATCTATGACACCAAACAAGTCATCGCATTCATATGGGTCCATACAATTTATTTAGTCTAGCAATGGACTGGATCTGGAGGTGGAATGGTCCTTTGACATGCAGAAGAAAGTGCAAATAGCAAAAAAGGTTTCGATCCATGTCAGCCTGCGCGCACTGCACAGGCTGACATGGTCGATACTTTTTGCAAACGCATTCAGCCCCTTTTTAAAAAACAGAGGTCACATATACTCGATCTCTTCCGACGGCTTAAAATACAGTCCAAGGAAACTCGGACCGATCCTTGTCTTATAGGCTTAACTAAAAATGCGGACAGTATAGATCCAAGATCAGACTGAACGTTCTTTGCAGTCTGATCTTGATCTATGCCGTCCGCAAAAGTCTGTGTTTTCGCCTAGGGTGCTGACGGGTAAAACTGCTAAATACAGTAAACTTTATCAAACTATTTCATTTTAACGACTCTGAGAAAAGATGTTTCAAAAGACATTCCTCTTGGTGTCCGTGGTTGTGAATTAGACAGTCGGTCTTGTAACCATACAGTCCCAAGTTCGATATCCGGGAGCAGGTGACAAATTTGGGTCTGTTTATTTGCCCACACATTTGGCGCAATTACTGGTATAGTTCCAAGTAAGCAGAATCGAAAGAGATTATTATAAATTGTAAGAGGTTGCTTCGCAATTGATATAAAATTAATATATTTGAACTAAACTACATAACATTGGCAGAAAAAGAGAAAATACCATGCCAGCAATCAGCAGTTTCTCTTTTTCTAACAAAGTTGTCTACCCTTTCAAAGATAGATTCAATCATTTGAGCGAGTTGTAAGTTAAGGTTTGCAAACGCTCTAAAATTTAAACAAATGTTCTCTTTTTTATTTAGAAAATCACGTGAATCAACTACCACGAGGAATTGTCGACTGTTTTCTTATTTTATGTTTTCCTCTTTGTATTTCTACTGAAACTTTTTTTGTTCCGTTAGTATAGCAACTGTTGCATAACAAGGGATCAACAGATTTCTAACACAGTGAAATATCAGTTGAACTCAAAAATCTCTTGTTAAAGTCGCGGACAAGACTTTGGCAATTTTGAGGGTCGCAGGTTCAAGTCATACCGGAGCCATTTTTTTTCAGCATTGCTTCCCTCCCCGCCAGCTAGGAATAAACAGTCACGTACTAATGTGTGTGTGTGTGTGTGTGTGTGTTTTTTTTTTTTTTTTTTAATCTCACAAAGTAACAAGTTCCTCCGAAGCAAAACGTTCTGTAGACAAAATCAGATTTACTGCTCCTTTAGGTACGTCGGTTGGTCAGTTAGTCTTGAGTCAGTGAGCCGACAGGCAGTCAGTCATAGAGCCAGTCAGCCATTAAGCAAGTCATTTAGTCAGCCATTTAATCATTGAGTCAGTCGTTGGGTCATTGGGTCAGTCGGCTTGTCGGTTAGTCGGTCAGTCAGTCAGACATTTGTAGAGTAAACTGTAAACGGAAAGAAAGTTCATCGGAAGGGACCTTATAGAGGATTTTTCTATAACTCTTTTATCGATAAAAAGATATATTACTTTTATTTCATGCTTTTCGGTAGCTTATCGAGAAATAACAGTGGATTATTGTCTGATATTTCCTGGTTACCACCAGCCTTAAAAAAAAAAAAGTTTCCAACTCCTCAACTGAGGGCAAAAACATTATTTCCCACACAAAAGTTACCTAGGTAAACAGCGCGTGCCATTCAACTAGAGGGAAATATGACGTAACCTGACTCATATTTCTCGCACTTTACTAAACGTTGCAATGCGTTATTATGTAAAGGGTGCGCCACGGGTAATTACCGAAAAATACTGTACCGTATTTTGATGATAGCTCGAACAAAAGGGGGTTAAAAGCATGACCTAAATAGATTTTTTTTTTTTTTCGGTGAAAGATTGAAATTTATCTCACGTTGTGAACATGATCGGTAATATTTTCACGGGTAGCGTAGCCACGAGTAAAAATATTACCCATGATGTTCATTCGATGAAATAAATTTCGATCTGTCACCGAAAAAGAACACATTTCCTCTATATATAATACTAATAGTTACTTAAAATCGTCGGCCGCTATGCATAATTCAAGGACAGTGTAGTAAAAGAACGCATCTCAGAGAAAGGTGCATTCTGATTTTAGAATGATTGATTGAATATATATTATTCGACGCCGTTTTCAACGTTATTTCAGTTATATGCCGGCGGCTAATGCACATATCCATACTTTTCTTTAGTTTCTAATACCAGCATTTTACACAGTCTTCCCAGGCATCTAATTGCTTTCCTATATAACCATTGTGGATACAATTGATTGGTTGTATGGTGTTTCACGCCGTTTGTGGATACATTCATCAGCGTTGAGAGAGGAATGAATCATGTCGCAGTGACTATCATCAACTCTTGGAAAGATCTGGCCAAGCTTGGGACTTAAACCAGCGAGCCCCTGTCCTCAAGTACAGTACGCCTTTGGGTTAAAGAACTAACTGAAGGTAGTATGTATTATAAAAGACTCCTGTTGAAGCAGTGATTTATATTCGAACTGAGAAAGCAATATCGATTTACTACAGGTCAAATAAGAAAAAAATAATCAAAGTACTGAAAGTACTAATGGAAGGTGATGGTGAAATTTGCTACCAAATAGGCTTTGACAGTGGACCATTTCATTTAAAAAAGAAAATGATTCATCTGCCGGTTGACATTTTTTTTCTTTAAAGATTTATATCATTATTTCATGACTATTTTTCATAAAATCATGTATCTAAGGATTTTGCATGTGGTTTTAATTAATAGGAAAGTGGTTTGGGATGTAATAACTGTAGATTTTTTTTTCCCGAGTGGTTTTGGGTGTTTTGGTTTGTTTCTCTTACCTGTTCATCCGCCATGTAGACCTGTATAAAATAGGCCATGTCAAAAGCTGACAAACGAGGCCAATTTCATATCTAGAGCTACTTCTATGACATTTAACCCTGAAGTTCATTGTGTGTATTTGGCCTGCAGTTTTTCAACCTGCGTGCTATTTTCACATATCAAATGGTATAAATACGTCTATTCATTGATCTTTTTTTTCTTGAAACATGGGAACTGGGGAGTGATTCGTTGTCACAAGACTTCAGTGTGACGGTCCATGATCGACATAAAAAGGTGAGGCCCGAAAGGTCATCATCTTCTAAAAGAAGTTAAGAGTCTGAAGAAACACAATTTCGTAGGGACACTAAAGGGAGCTACTGTGATATTAAAAGGTGTTAATTTACTCGAAAAGAACGCTATCACTGTATGACAGCCAACTAGATAAATCTGATTGTTTTCGAGGTATACGTCAAAGCATACGAGTCGTTATGATGGTGTCTTCGACACCGAATGGCTACGCGAGTAAGTCATGAAGAACAGATAAAATTCCTAGTCTCAATAAATCTCCAAAAGCTGAGAATCCAACGATGACAATGACAGCATATGTTTCAACGGTGATGCAAAATATTTAATCTTTAAATCCTTTTCAAACTTCAGTCATAATCAAATCATTCGATCAAGAAAACGCCAATCTCACAACTTTTCTGTCCACTTACCTACTGTGTTTGGGCCTTTACATATCGTAACAGAACAATCGAGTGCACCGAGAAACTTCCGGCATTCGAGAAAAATACAGAGGAATTCCCAATAAACATAAACGCTGGATTATGGCAATACCAACATTTTTTCTTTGAGACCATAATATAGACCTATCATACAAACAGTTAAGTACATATACTCCTATCGATTAAAATAATTACAAAGTAATTATGAATTAAATATTCTAGACTATTCTGCATACATCATGTTATCTTTTTTAAAACAAAACATCGATAGTACTAGAAATATCTTGACACTGTTACTAACATTAAAACACTAAATAAACATTATTGCATTACATTATTCATGAACATTCCGTAACAGTCATGTTTTTATGAATAGAAACTGGCAGACACAGCAATCAGACTATACCTCCTTCGGAAAGATTTTGTACTTGCTGCAATGTAACAAACATAAAAGATAACTATCACTAAGACTAGCGAAGGCTAGTCTATTGCCATCGAGAGAGACCTAGATTCAAATGGAAAACAAAAAACCCACAATCTCCAAATACCCCCCCCCCCCCCAAAAAAAAAAAAGAAAAAAAAAAAAAAAAAAAAACATTCTGTTAGAAATCATAATTCTGTGAAATATGACAATGTTGACGTGTACTACAAAGTAGTACTCCAATTTGAACGATGTTGACTAACACATTTACGGACTGAACGAACTGTCAGTGATAAGATACAAGACGGTTGCTTATATGTAAATAATGTCAGAGGCCTATGTAAATCAGGCTCATCGTTACTTACCCCAACGCAACCTTTTTCACCCTCGTGTTTTTCGTGGGTGCTGTAGGTCTCGTCTACTTTCAAGCTCGTCCAACCGACAAGAAAGTAAACAAAAGTAAGAAAGCTAATCTATTAGTGACTCTAGAAGGTATTCAAATGCATAATCATCAGATTTGTCTTTTCCCAATTAAAGATCAATAATCAGAATTTTGTCGTGGCATTTCCTACTGTGACAAGTAAAGGACTGTGAGCTATAAGTAAAGTAACCGGAGCGATCCGGATCGGACTTAATAACCAATATATACCGTGTCGAACTAGTTCTGACTCAAAACCGGATTCAATCGGATCAGACTTAATAACCGTATTTGACCATTTTTCTTCAATCTTGTATGGACCAACCTAGTTTTAACTTGACCAAGTCTGCTTATTTCACATTCGCTAGTCTGACAGAAGTTTCAACGCTTTGATTATGTCAAGGCTATAGTGAACTTAAACACGGATTCCTCTTCTTTTTTATTTTACTTTCCTGAAAGCCTATCTATGTACAAACGTGTTGACATATTAAAATTTACAGACAAAAATGCCATGAAGAAAACTGAAATATATGTCAAACTTTCGTTGAAAGAATGTAAATATTCTAGGTTTATAACTGTATTAGTCGGTACCTCTCTACAGCTTAAAAATATCTACTTTTTACACTGATTTTTTTTTCTTTCCTAAAATTATCTCTTTTTTTGTGATATTATTATTTTTATTACCGCATTGTTCAGTATAATGTGCAACTGACCATGTTCTTTTTACAAGTCATAGCAAATTTTATACTGTACTGTTCTGTTCAGTGAATGTGCTTTAATACATCTGCAAGACGAATCGACCCATTCCAGCCTGAGCAGTCAGTACAGGCTGACCTGGGTCGAAACTTTTCATTATGAATACATTTTTTTTTTTTCTTTTCTTTTTTTTTTTTTGTCAAAGGACAGTTCTACCCGTACCTCAAGATTTAACCCATTTTTAGACAAAATGAAAGTATATTATGCGATCAGTTTGCTTTGAATGATGCTTCGTGAAGACATATTTAACCACGCTGATATAAATTTGAGCCATACCCTGTGAAAGCGAGGTCAATGCTTTTGCAAAAAGCATCGACCCATGTCAGCCTGCGCAGTTCGCGCAGGCTGACGTGTGTCGATACTTTTTTGCTTTAGGTCACTTTTCTACATGTCCAATGACCATTTTACCTCCGGATTCAGTTATTGGACAAAATTAATTTTATAGATCGATTGCTATGTGATGCTTTGCTTGGCATTATGCATCAGGGAGATGAATTAAAACCCCTTTTGCGGAAGCGCGGCTCATTTCCTCTGCATCTTTTTTGAAATGATTTAGTATCAGGTGGCTGACTGTGTGAATCCAAAATTAGACTGGACTTCTGCGCAGCCCGATCTTGTTCTACGCTATCCACAAACGATATTTAAGTCGCCATTGAAAGCGAGATAGTAAACTCATATCATGATTAAAGAATGCTGTTCACCGATTGGTAAAGCTGAAAATAATAATTGTCTTGATTTTTCAGGGAAAAGTTTGTCGTTAAAGGTCCAATGGTACGTGTATATAAGCCACTTCTTGTCAGCATGGGTAAGTTAAGTTTGGTTAGTTTGTTTCAATGAAAGGGGCTTGTAGCCGCTTCTAATCTAAACAATCATGTGGAAGCATTTTCTTTCCTCCCAACAATGGTTTCTACCCTTTCAAGGAAGAATTCCATTTGAGCGAGATCCTATTTGCCGTCTGCGATTGCTATCAATTTGGACAAGTCTTTCATTTTTGTCGTCTGTGGGTACGGGAAAGAGTTATATGGAGTCGACACCACTTTTAACCATTAGCCTACTAAAAAAGTTAAATGAAACTTTCAAGCCGATAGTCTAAACCTGAATGTTGCTATTTCAAAGTTATTTCTAGGGGAAAGATATCTCCTTATTGGACAATGTAGAACAAAGAGCAGACAACACGTTCTATGCGGGCTGATCTTGCTCCAATACTGTCCACAAAAGGTCTTAAAGTCGCGCTAATCAGCCTAAAGTTTAAAAGTATTTCGGTCACACAATTGCATCAGCTCATTTGAATTAATTTCTGTTTCACCACCCTTAACCATTGGGTTACTAAGCGCGACTTTAGGTCCTTTTGCGGACAGTGTAGATCAAGATCAGACTGCACACAACGTGCCGTGTAATCTTGGATCTTCACTTTCAGATATGAGGATTTTTCCCTCTATAATTAAAAATACCTTTGAAATGGCAAAATTTGGGTTTTTACTATCCGCTTGAAAGTTTCATATCGCTTATTTAGCAGGTATTACAGTCTCTTTCATACCGAATGGCTACGGCTAAAAAGACAATGTAATAGATTAAAAAAGAACAGAACAGTTCCACTGAACTATGCTTTAACATTTGATAATTCAAAATACAGCAATTTATAATACAAATTATTATTATTTTTTTTTTCTTACACTTCACAGAGCCTAAACAATTCAAACTGTCCTAAACTATCACGATTCCGTTGATCCAAAACCCGAGTAAGTCAAGAAGATCAAATAAATTCCTTTTCTCAATAGATCTCCAAAATCTAGGAATCCGACGATGCTAATGACAGCATATGTTTTAACGGTGATGCCAAGTATTCAATCTTTAAATCCTTTTCAATCTTCAGTCACTATCCAAACTATTCGATTAAGAAAAAGCCGATCTCACCACTTTTCTTAAGCCGCCACCCCCAACCTACTTTATATACCATAACACAACAATCGAGTGTACCCCGAAACTTCAAGAAGTACCTTCAAGAAAAACACAGAGAAATTTCCAATAAACATAAGCGCTGGATTATGGCAATAATAACATCATTTTTTTTCTTTGAGACCAGGATATGTTTCTATCATAAAAATAGTTAAGTTTCTATATTACTATTAATTAAAAGCATTCGCTGATTACAAATTGATTATGAAAATTAATATTCATTTTAGACTATTCTGCATACATCATGTTTTGTAACAAAACATAAAAAGTACTAGAAATATCTTGATATTGTTACTGAAATTAGAACAAAAAACATTAACCCATTACTAGATAATTCACCAACATTTTGTAACACAGGTTAAGGATTAAATAGGGTTTCAACGGTGTCTTGTTCAAGAACGCTCACACAACAAGAGCCCCTATCGCTGATCTAGCCTAGGACATCTGTATTGAAAATCCACAGCCTTTTTAAGTGAGCCCCCCGTCCGAACTTTGAAACGTTCAAGTTGTTTTTAAGAGCGTGAATGTATTAGATGACACATTTTGAAGAAGAATAAGATCACGTATAATGAGTCTTGCTCTGTGAAAAGGCATCTGCAAAACATATCGACCCATGTTAGCCTGCGCAGGCCGACATGGGTCGATATTTTTGGTTATTGTTAAATTTATTGCATGCTAAAGGAACATTTACATCATGATTCAGTCGGCTGTTAGATACAATAGATTTCATAGATCCATAATTATGTGACGACTTGCATAGTAAAATGCATTTCAAAGATCAAGTAAACCCCATTTTCCCACCAGAGCATTGCCCATTTAATGCGGTCGTTAACCTAGTTTTATCTCGTGTTTCAAGTGGTTTTCAACCATACTTCAGCTATGGCACAGCTGCCATTCTATATAACCATGAATTGATTCCCTTTCATTCTACGCAAAACACTTTCCAAACTGATGGCTTCCCCGCATACACAAAGTAGGAAACTTGCTTGTGGAAAGGCGAAGAATGCCGCAGTTATTGTAAGTTATCTTATGGAACTGTATTATCCGAGCTTGATGCTTACTTGCAGCCCCTGCAGTGATGGCCTTGTACCACAAATGATACCAATTTTAACTTCTGAAGACCGTTTAAGAAATATGATCGTTCTGTTTCAGCCGATCACTTTCTATCAATCACGCTGGACAACGAACAAGTCGTTTCAATACATTCTTCACAGTTTGATAATCATTATACCCACCCTTTTTTGCTCGGCTTTCACAAAATTCAAAGAACTGAAAACTTACCATCTCGTTTTCTCACTCTCGTCCCGATGTGCACGCATATATTTCGAATTGATTTAAACTGTCTCTCCGTCAGTCCGTCCCTCCGTCCGACCTTCGTTCCGTCTGCGTCAGTCATTCGGTCCGTCTGTCTGTTTGTTCATTTTATGTTTTCCTTTTCAAATAATTTTAAGGGAGATCGCATGTGGCAGTTTGGTGCTGGGTTGTTTATGGTGATTATCTCTCCTGACTCGTTACTCCTGACAGCAACCTATGGTTTCGCCACTGGAGGCGCCGTGCTTTTGTTTGGTACTTTGGTCGGGGACTGGATTGACAAAACACCTCGACTGCGTGGTACTCCCTGTCTATCTGTCTTTCTTTCTGTGCCTCTATGTCTTTCTGTTTTACTGTCTTTCTGCGCATATCTGAGTATCCGTCTGCTTGTCTGACTGTTTTTTCTATCTGTGTCTCTTCGTGTCTATCCGTCTGTCTGTATGGCAGTCTGTCTACTTGTCTGTCAGATTGTTTGTTTTTCTGTCTGTCTCTCTGTGACTATCTTTTTGTTGTTGTTGTTGTTTCTTCTTACTCACAAACAAACAATTTCATGATATTAAGATTTCAATGAATTTAGGTAGAAGCTCGGAATAACAGCCGTCATTGACCATAATGCAGCGAAAACACTGGACTGAAATGATGCAATTTACTTTTGTTCTATCGATTATATTTTGTCAGTATATAAAAATGACATGTTTTGTCAATATATAAAATGCCATTTTTTGTCAATATATGAAACATTTTATGTTTAATTTAATAGAGAGGAAATGAATAGGATAGTATATGGAAAAAATGCATTTTGTCGCCCGTAGGTTAACATGCTCTGGACGACGCCAGCGCTTTTGCAAGCGGTCTTTAAAACTGCACGAAATGTATTCAAGCAATGCTCTGTGAAGAGGGGGCTAATTACATTTGCAGAAAGTTTCGATTCAGGTCAGCCTGGGCAGTCCGTGCGGGCTGATCTTGGCCAAAACTTTTCGCTTTTAGTCAATTTTCTGCATGTTAAAGGACAAGTGTACCTGATGATTCAGTAGGTTGTTACACAAAACGGATCTTGGGGATGTATAATACTGTGATGACTTGCTTCGTATCTTGCTTAAGTGAGATGCATTAGACCCCATTTTGCCAGAGCATTTAATTGTTCATGGGGTGTAGCCGAGAGCCGAGAATGAAGTAATGGTGCACGCACGAATATTTACTTTCAGCGGCCCGAGTTTCGCTACTAGCACAGAATTTAAGTGTGGCAGCTTGTTCCATCGTCTTGTATTTCGTCATTACTTATAACAAGCAGATAGAATCTTACTGGGCTAACTCAGGGCTTCTCACTTTGTCCTACGTTATTATAATTACACTAGCCATTGTATCCCAGTTAGCGAGTGCCGGAACGACTATAGCTGTGGAGCGAGACTGGATTGTGGAAATTTGTGAGAGAGACACAGACCTCCTTGCAGGTTTGCTATGGTTCATTGGTTCAGTAAACCTATAAGTTTCTTTATTTCTTTAATCGCTAATTTCATACCTGACGCCTATTTCAACAGACTGACAGTCAGGACATGTGGCGAATGTCTGTGGTGTACGATAGAGGTCCTTCATAGCTCTGTGAAGGAGTAAGACTTAATCAGAACATGCTGATTCATTCAAGCGGCAGCTCCGGTCACTTAAAAGTTTTCCTGATAGAACCATCGCATAGACTAAGCCTAGGAACATAGACACTCGGGAAAAATTAAGGTTTTGCTGCAGTATGACTGAAACAAACAAACAACCAAACACAACACAAACAAACCTCCAACAAACAAACAAACAAGCAAGCAAGCAAACAAACCTCCAGTGGCTGTTTCAGCCGAAACCCGGTAGCTATGTCGGTAGGAGACCGGACATGAGAACGGGTGGGGGGAGGGGTGATGGTTCGATCTCCGGCTTGGCCAATCTCTTTCCAAGGATTGATGATAGTCATTGAGACAAGATTCATACTTCTCTCATCGCTGACCATTGTTTCGACGGCGGTTATGTTGGAACGTAGCCAGTGGCTTGGAAACAATATTGTGCGTAGTACTGGTAAACGAAACTCCAGGAAAGCATGGATAGGTGCACTTGCCGCCCGGATATAACTGAAATAATGTTGAATAACGCGTTAAACTTCATACCATCAATGAATCAATGCAGATACATGTTTCACACATTTTAAAAGCTTTATATGCCACGTCCATTGGTATATGAGGGTTGTGACCTAACTTAAAGGCATAGATCTCCATCCTGTATCCTGACTCCCTCAGAAAATGGTGAAACAACCTTCGAAACATTCGGAACACTTCTTTAACAGCGGGAATGATTTAAGTGAGTGATCTGTTGCTGTGATCCAAGATTACTGACAAAGATGTAAAACCTCTTTGAAACAATTGCCCGATATCTTGCAACCGAGCCTATGTTTCAGCAACACCGAAGAACTAGGCTTTTGAAAACAAAGTTGTCGAAGGGGATATGCTGATTACCAGCATTTTCACCTTTCTCACGTGGTTTCTATCCTTCAAAAGCCAAATCCTATCATTTAAGTCATATCCAGTTTGATGTTTGCAAACGCTCAGCATTTTGACAAGTCTAAAAGTGAACATTTTGTTGTCAAGCAAAAACTTAAATGAGACATGCAATGTGAAAAGAGGGCTTAATGAATCTGCGAAAAGTAGAGACGCAGGTCAGCCTGGGCGGGCTGCGTAGGCTGACCTGGGTCGAAACGTTTCGCTGTTGGACAATTTTCTGTATGTCAAAGGACCAGTCTACTTTAAGATACAGTCAGTTCTTAGACATGATGGATACTATGGATCCCTAGGTATTCGAAATCAGTTAATATCCTGCATCATGTAAATACATTAAGCCCCCCCCTTTTGCCAGAGCATGGCTCAAATGTATATTTCTCTCTCCAGCCACAAGTGCCAAACTTAAAGGTATAGACTTAATAACGAACATCGTGGCTCCTATAGCAACTGGACAGATAATGTATTTCACATCGGAAAACATCGGAGCGCTCTTTATTGGTGGCTGGAACCTGGTATCGGTGGGTGTAGAATATTACCTGCTATGGAAAGTTCATGAATTGGTACCCAGACTGAAAGAAAAGACATACACGCCTAACGTTGAAGAAGGTAATCATTAAAGAATCGAATGATAAACACCTTTGTGGACAGAACTGATCAAGATCAGACTGCACAGCATGTGGGTGATATTGTGTCTCACATAAGATCTTTGTTTGTTTATATGGCGTTTAACACCGAGTTCAACCTCATTTCAGTTATATAGCGAAGGGCAGTGTAGCTATGCATGCTTTCCTGGGGTTTCTTTAATCAGTTTTTAGCACAATATTCTTCCCAAGACATTGGATCTACTTTGTCTGAAAGTTTATCAGACCAGCACAACCCTGGCTTTTTTCAATCGATCTTCAATATCATTTGTTTTGGTGCCTCTGATGTTAAAACTTGATAATTTCACATTTTAAATTCATATATTAACCCTAAGGCTGCTGATCGCGACTCACAGACCTTTTGCGGACGGTGTAGATCAAGATCAGACTGCACAGAACATGCAGTCTGATCTTGGATCTACACTGTCTGATAAGGAGATATTTCCCCAATCCCCATAACTTTGTAATACCAACATGTTGGTTTTTACCATCACCTTGAACGTTTCATTTGAATTATTCAGCAGGATAAGGAATTACTCGTTGATATTCTATTTGTATATCCTTAAACGTTTATGTTAGAAGTAAAAAAAGAAGGAAAAAAAAAAAAGAAAGAATATAATCTTCTTACTTATCAAGTTGACAAGAAGCCAGCGACTCTAGATGAATATTGCTTGCAGCGCTTGTTACCCTTAACCACACAATCCCTTCTCTGAGGAAGATAGTTTTTGAAAACACTGTTGAAAAAGGAGACAGGTCTGGTAACGAGTTTTTTTCTCCTTTTGCCACAATGTTTTCTTCCCTATCAAGGACACATTTTGTCATTTAGGCCACCATTAATTTGTCATCTGCAATGCTTCAATTTGGACCAGTCAACCTTTTTTTTGTTGGAATGGGTGGATTTTTTTTTTTTTTTTTTCCTTTTCTTTCTTTCTTTTTTTTTTTTTTTTTTTCTCTCTTTTTTTTTTTTTTTTCCTTTTCTTTTTTTTTTTTTTTGACATTTCCAACAGTGTAGGTTAAGTTGTTTAAGGTAATGTCAAACGTAGTTTTGGCAATGGGTTAAGAAAGAGCTGCTGCGGATTTTCTCATGATTGTATATTGCATTGTAAAGAAACAGAGCCCTTACCTTGTTGTAAAATGTAAAAATATTGTACAAAGATTAAATAAAAGGATAAAAAAAGAGCAAGTCACATTTGACTCCTGCTATGACCTTGAACTCTGAGCCTATCGTCTGAACGTATGGAACCTGTGTTCTACAAGTGATCTATTAATGTGCACAAATGGGTGAAACCAGAAGTTCAAAAGACATTTAAAAGACACGATTTCACAGCTTTTGCCCTATGACTTCCTACTGTGACCTTGACCTTAGAGCCTGGCGTCTAAAACCTCCGCACTGCACATGATCAGGGTACACAATGTGATTATTTTCTTTTAAATCCGACAGTCACTTATACAGCTATAATGTTGACACGAAACTGCTTACGGACAGACGGACGAACGATAAGTGGCATAACATAATACCTACCCTCTGGCGTATGAAAACGAGCGCTCCTGTTCTGTCTAGCTGTCAACCAAATTCGTGCACTCAAAATTTTCGGTGTGCTAACTCTTGTAGTGCCTTGTAATGAATTGGATATCCCCAGTCAGTACTGAAGATGCAGACACTGCAAAATGCAAACCTGTTTCTGTCAGAATATCATGCAAACAAGCCGACAATGACGATCGAAGATCAGACTGCACTGACACCGAATATAGTTCCTAGGTCGTAGTCATTTTATTCCAATCTTAAAGGCACAGCAGCCAAAAGTAAATAAAGTCCATGTTAAATTGATTTAGATTTAAATCATATAATTTAAAAGTGTGGAAATTATTGTGACGACAACAATCTGTGAGAATGGGTTTAATGCATCTGCAAAAAATATCGACCAAGGTCAGCTCGTTCATCCGCACTGGCTGACCTCGGCCGAAACTTTTCGCTGTTGGTAAAATTTCTGTAATTTCTCAAGGACAAGTCTACCTCATGATTAAGTCGGTAGTTAGACAAAATGGATTGTATGGATCCCTGATAATGTGATGTCTTGCTTGGTATCATGCATCACGGATATGCATTAAGCCCCCTTTTCACATAGTATGGGTTATATAACTATGAGCATCACCAACATAATGAAATCCATACGTGACGGCAACTGATTTCTTTGTATACCTACGGGAGGATAGGATAGATAAATGGACAGTTTCTCATATACATGTAACACGATCATGTTGCATTTTAAAATCTTTTTCCGCATCTCTATTCTAAGTCGAACTAAACAGAAATAAAATGCCTTTGATATAACTCTTATGGCGATATGTAGCCTGACATTGCCGGTATCTGATTTGTCACCAGGATCTTTAATACACGAAGAAATTAATCTGCAATAAGCATAATCTATTTTTAATTCATTTTTTCTTTAAAGACGGAGATTGCTCTATTTCAAGCGAACGCACAACATATTTACAGAAGCAAGTTTTGAACAAAATAGTGGCTTAACGTAGAAATTTCAAGTTGTGCAAACCAAATGGTTCAGCCACTCACAAGTTGCGTTTTTGTGCCGTTTTCACACGTCTCACTGTAGATATATCAAAATATCAAGAAAGTACTGTGTGTTTCCTTTCTTTATTTCAAAGTCGAATTAACACGTAATGTCATCTACATGACAGTGTTATAAAATGTTCGAACTTGGGAAAGAAATAGAACATTCAAATTGGACAGAGAGAGAGAGAGAGAGAGAGGACTTGAATCTCGTTCACCTAACTCAAAATGGGCTGTATCATTGTTTGCTTTTGTTAGAGAGTAGTGGTTTCGATTTTGTTGTTCTATTTGTTCATCAGTTTCTTCAAGTCCAATGATTTCATCATCAATGTTTGCTGATTCCTGTCTGCTGAACATGTCTCTGTACACATCTGGATCGTAATACCTTTTCGGATAATGGGCAGTATCGAAAGATTTACTCTCCTTGTGTGTGTTGCAATGTATTAATTTGTATGTATCTGTTAAACTGCTACCCACTGTGCAATATGGATCATCCTATTTTGTTTCTAGCTTACTTGACAACCCTGGTTCTACTTATGAAATTTTCCTAGGAACAATTCACCTAGTTTATAATACGATTGTTTGGCTTTCAAATTATGCTTCTTTTTGCTTTCAGTTTGAGTAGATTCATAGTTTGTTTTGGTCTAACTATGAATTAACTTTAGAGCGTCTAAATGATCATTAATGACAATTCTATCAGTTGGTCTCAGAATGTCTTTTGAAATTAAATTTACATCAAAATATAATGTTATTTCTTCGCCGAAATCATTTTGAAAGGACTAAAGCTTATGATCGCATTCCCATTAACACAACCGGAAGTACTCGATGCCAATTGCAAGGTATTTTGAAATGGTTTTACCAATAGTGGCATTTTGTATTTTCATGCATCCATTAGGTTTAGGGTTGTAACTTGACCTTCTATTCCGAGCAACTTGGCAAAGCTCACAAATAGCACCCTCAAGCTTAGACAGAAAGTTTCTACCTCGGTCAGTAAGCGTCAAAGCAAACTCAGAAGTAGTCATTCCCATTAGAGTAGCTCGTCTTAAACTGGATTACTGGAAGGCATTCAAACCTATTAAAATTGCTGTTACAAAGTGTTCACGCCTGCAAACCAATGAAATGTAAGTAACAGATCTCAAAAACGAGACCTGTCTTGACAGTTATTACCTGTTTGATCCAACATGTAGGTGCAAAAATGCTTATGGTCTCATAGTCACCAAACTATGTCATAAGTCGGAAGGCTGAATTTAAGAACAATTGCAAGCCGCAATAACAACCAAAGCCCTGCAGTCATGCCACGACAGACTGATTATCAAGAACGAATTTGCATTCGGATGTGCAATGCTTTGGGGAAACAATCAGCAGGAAAAAAAAAAAAGATAATTTGTATTTTTCAACTAGATGGGTTAACAAAAATTGCAGCATAAAACATTGCCTAATCTACAATAAGACTTAGAATGAAGTCAAGAAAGGTTGGTGAATACGGACCCGTATGATGTTAAAGACACACGTGGGCAAGTATACTATTACCTTGATATGGCTGGAATGATATTAAAAGCGACGTAAACCGCCATTTCATTAACCTCAATTCGAAAGAGGTTGCCCCCCTTTTTTTCATAATTCATACCCTTTTTTTTTTAAATTTAGGTGATGCGGAACCAGACAAACCACAATGTACTACCTGTTTAAAATCTCTGGTTTCGGGTTTTGTGATATTGGTTCGAGGTTGGAAAACCTTCACGAAGTATGAAGCTGCCTTTGCCGGCTTTGGACTAGCCTTTCTTTATATGACGGTTCTAGGGTTCGACAACATAACTGTCGGTAAATATGGTTGAATTTCAATTATGATATCTACGTTTTACGTCGATTTTCATTTCCGGGCTTGTGCGGATAAAAAGTAACTCGAAGGAGAACCAACCTACGCCGGGTGAAAAGCTTTTACGATGCTAAGTATAACATGATCGCCTTTATCACACGTAGTATTATTTATTTTCACATGGTCGAGAAAACCCGTGATAGTTTGGTGAAGGGTTAAATGAAGGACATTAACCCGTTCCCAAACGACAAATTTTGGACTGGTCCAAATTGAAAGAGTTTGCAGACGACAATTTTAAATTTGATGAAAATGGCAGAAAGGTCTCAAAAAGGGTAGAAAACACTGTGGGAAAAGGAGAAATTGCTCGTTACGAGCAATTTCTCCTTTTCCCACAGTGTTTTCAAAAGACTTGTATTGCAGACACGTGAAAACCAGGGCTTGTTTGGGAAAGGGTTAAATGGGAGTGTATATCTAGAGGCTTGTGTACGTTATGTCTAGATTGCTTACTTGTGAACATGTAAGTAGTCACAGATCAATCTGATTTGCAGCTGTAATCCTTTCTAAAACCACTATTTTTACCAAATATGTTTTTTTCGTAAAGAATTTAATATTAAATCTTCAGTAGTAAATCAGATCTCTCCTCGAACGGGGGTCACATTTATCTTATTTAGTAATACTTGTGCTAATGATGACCTTCTCCCGACATTCATAATAAATCTTTTGCTTGTTGATAAATAGTCAATGAATTGCTAATGTTTTGTCTAGGTAAAGATAGAAAGCTGACATCTTTAACGAAATTTCAGGTTTCGCATACACACAGGGCGTAAATGAGTCCATCATGGGAGCGTTAATGGCTGTAGGAGCTTTGTCCGGAATCCTCGGTGCATTCGTATATCCCTGGTTTAGAAAAAAAGTCGGAGTCGAACGGACTGGTCTCTATGGTTTATTCTCCATGGTATTAATACTGAGTCTGTGTGTGGTATCCGTCTGGGCGCCAGGCTCACCCTTTGATCCTTACATTCGATTGAGAGAAGCAGAAGCAATCCCAACACACAATGTTTCCATGGTTGTTACTGAAAATAATAATGTTTCGAGTAATTACACTAATGCGTTGTATTACACCGACTATGATGGACACAATCCGGATGACATTTATAGCAACATGTCTTTTTATGACGTAACCGGAACAGAAGTTTCTAATCTGCTTATTGGTAATGGGGCGCTAAAAATAGGCACAGCGACTACATCACAGACAGCAGAAGAAGGATGGAAAAACTATATATCTGTTGGACTGCTGATATGTGGCATTATTGGAGCGAGGTCTGGTACGTATCTGGAATTCGTATGAAACATTTACGTTGCTTGTTTCTTATTTCACAGCTCTATTTACCGAGCGACAATTTTGGGTCGAGGCTTTATTAGAGGCTTTTCCGAGCAACAAATTAACTCTTTCTGCCAATGTCGCCATGCATGGCTTTTGCGAAAGGCGGAAATCAATATCAGGCTGAACAAATTGTGCAGTCTGATGTATGATATACACCTTTTACTACCTGATTCTAATCCTTGATCAAAGTCGGCTTCAATCGCTGTGAAAGAATGCATTTGGATCTCGAGAAAAGTCGAATATATTAAGTCGGCAGCAAAAGAATGGATGTATGTTGTTTCATGGCGCATCGACAATGACAATACAATACAGTACATTGCAATAAAATACAATACAATAGCAACAGTACAATACAATAGGATATTTTTTTATTTGTAAATAAAAGCCAATGGTGGATAAACACAATGATAACACGGTTTTAATAGTCCATGAGTTGCGTAATTTTACAAAAATAGCTTTAATTATGCATGGTTCAAATCCTTCTCGTTTAGAATTACTAGTATGTATGCATTTCGAAACCTATATTTCTACATTTCATGAAGTTGTAAAACGATGTAAAATCTGGGCCCATATTCACCAACCATTCGTAAAAATGTTCATAGTCTCATTCCTCAAGATTTCCTTAATTTGAAAGTAATTCAATTTCTGATTGCCTAGACCAAATTGTATTGCCAATCAGAAGTTGCATGCGTTCAAAATTTAGAAAATTCTGAAGAAAAAGATTAAGATGTTCTTAAGAATGTTCTACTATTGTATCATGAAAATGGTAAAGCTTTTCGCTCTGCCTATTACAGTTAACAACTGAAAAAAAAAAAAAATGGTATTAAGTTTCAATTAGTAAAATTTCTTGGTGAAATAAACTGTGAAGAAATTGTGGTATATGCCTTTAAAATAATAGAAAAAAAAACATTGTAGGAAAAGGAGAGAATGATGCTTACGAGCATTTTCCCTATTCCACGATATTTCTTCTTAGTTATAAGAACACACGGTCGTTTGGAAAAGGATTAAGGGAAATGATACTTATCGTGCTATTTTGATCTACCGCTACGACACTCCTTTACAAATGAGCCATGCTCTGGCAAAAGGGGATTAATGCATCCTCGTGATACTTGATACCGAGCAAGTCATCACATAATTATGGATCCATAAAACTCATTTTGTCTAAAACAGATTGAATCATGAGGTATACTTGTCCTTTGACATACATAAATTTGACGTAGGCTGACCTGGGTCGATACTTCTTGCATATGCACTGAGCTACCCTTTTTACAGAGCATGGCTCAAATATTTCATCGAAAGTGAGAAGTACAGTAGGACTCAATGCTACAGGTATTGGTTTTGTAACCGGGAAATCCTAATTTGATCCCGGTTGTATTAGTTGTCACGTGGGTTTAACTTTCACGAAAATACTGCAGTTCACGACCGATGGATCCCAGGAAAATGATCCTGATAGGCGACTTAATAATTCTAACAAATTAGCAGTTATAAACTTTTCGCAATGTTTGTTTACCTCAAGCTATATCGATGGCATCGTTAATCCTCTTCCACACACTCCCGGATTTTAACGACTCTGAGAAAGACGGCTTTTGAAAATATTGTGGCAAAAGTAGAACATGCTGGTAAGAGCATTTCTTTCCTTTTTCCCACACTGTTTCCTGCCCATGCAACGGCAAATACCTTAATTTCAGCCACATTTGTTTTGACGTCTGAAAATGCTTGGATTTTCGACGAGTCCAAGGTTTTGTCATTGTAAAGAGTAAATACACAGATCTAAGTACCAAGTATAAATCATTCTATTGCGAAGTCCTCCGTTCAGCAGTCGTTTACTGGATTAGTAATACTTACACACTGAGTTCCATTTCCGCTTGCAACTCTGACCACGTGACGTGCTTTGGGCAATACACCGCAGATTCTCAGCATAATACCGGTACTAATGAATTCTAGGAAAGACAGAACTGGTCATGCTGTCGCCATAAAATACGTTTGAAAACGGCGTAAAACTAGTATAGGTAAAAACAAACATTTTCATAACCAAAAGTAGATTAATGCCCATGAATATAATCACATCAATTCAGACGAAAGCAAGTGAAAGAGGGGTTTCAGGTTTTAATAATCTTGCAAAACCTAAGAATGAAGCAAGGCGATAGCTGGCAAATCATCAGAAAAGAAGAGATACAAATGTAAGAAAAATATATTCAGTGGTATTGCCTGAATGGGCTGCGTAGCCTGTGTAGGTATCGTCAGGTTTCGGGCTGGAATTTTGCAAAGATTTAGTGGAATGTCACGTGATCTTGTGAGGGATCGTATTCGAATAAGCATAATGAAGCCATATTTGATCTCATAAATAAAGACAGAGTTACCGATTGCGAAGTGATCGACCCGTTTTTTGTGTGTGTGTGTGTTTTTTTTTAAAGTCAAATTTGTACCTTTTTACTGCATGAAATCGCCCATTGCCTTTAGATCTTGTGAAGTTTATCAAATTTCACGAAATAAGCCATGCTCTGTGAAAAGGGTACTTAATGCATCTGCAAAACGTATCGAACCAGGTCAGCCTATGCAGTCCGCGCAGGATAATCTGGTTCGATACTTTTGCTATTGGTCGATTTTGCGCTTTTCAAAGGACCAGTGTACCTAATGATTTATTCGACTGTTAGACAAACTAGATTCGGTGGATCTATATTACTGTCAAGACTGCTTGATATCATGCATCACGGAGATGCATTAAGCCCCTTTTTCCAGAACGCGGATGTTTTTATTCCCTGCAAAAAATCTAAGAAAAGATCCGTTTAACCAAGGTTGAGACATTCATATACTGAATCATTTGACGAATAAATTGTTGGGCACATTGAAAAGTCGGAAAACAATTTTATGATGGTTTGCAAACTTTGCCTTACTAACTTCAATGATAAAACAGTTTTTAGCACGATCATAAAAATCTTAACACCCTCTTTAAAGGTTAAAAAGTATTAACTGTATAAATACACATGAAACAATAAACGATGTTCAACCAGCAACAACTGATTGATTGCACTATAGAGACTAGTTACGGCAATATAGAGCGCTTTTCAATTTATATCATTGGTAATGCGGCATGACTGTCAACGTACATTATGTTGAGGTATTGAAATATCAACACTTACCACGATACTTTATATCAATACAGAAACATTTCTTCTCATTGCACTCATGTTATATCGACGGACATTTGATGTAGAGAGTTGAACTTACCTTGTTTACAGATGAACGACGGACAGACGGAAGCGTTTGTACTGAAACGATTGAAACGATTATAGCATAAGGCCTAGATTTTATTTGCACCCTGTATCAGTTTGAATTAACCCTTTCAGTGTCATAGGCGAAAACAAGGGTTTCTGTGGATGATATGGACCAATATCAGACTGCATAATACTGCTCGGTCAGTCAAGCCAATGCAATAAAAATCTTCCTTCAGCGGAATGTATTTTGGCGCGTCGAAAGATACTGAGTTATAAGATTTGGCACTAAGAGAGTCATATTAGTAGATATTTTATCAGATTACTGAAAAACCGTTTAGGACATACAAGAAGCCTGTCCAAATTTGTTCTAACCTTAATATGATCTAATACAATAAAGCCATGACCTGTCATGGGAGGGGGGCTTAATGCACTTGCAAAAGTATCGATCCAGGTCATCCCGCAGTCCGCGCAGGCTGACCTTAGCCAAAATTTTCTGCTGTTGGTCAGTTTTCTGCATGTCAAAGGAGCTGGTTGTTATGTAAAAGGGCTTTTATGATCATATTTATTTGACGACTTGCTTGGTACAATGCATCACGAAGATGCATTAAGCCCAATTTTAACAGAGCAAGGCTCATATATTTTTCTGCCAGCGACTGGAACTTTGACAGATTGCCATGTAACACATTATCAGAATCATCATCCGAGTAATATCGATAATTTTAAATGGTATGAATTAAATTTATTTGCATTTTGACACAAAAATTATCACTTAAGGCCCCAAGTGTGCCTTTAATATAAAATTTTGATTCGATAATTGACACAGTCGTAAAATACACATTTTATTTAACTTTTGTTTTCCAAGTACAGGTCTATGGATAGCCGATTTGTCCATCAATCAGATATTTTTAGAGACGGTTGCAGATACAGAACGTGGAATGGTGTTGGGAGTACAAACATCCTTGAACCAGTTGATGGACATGCTCAAATTTGTAATGGTGATTGTCGCACCGGAACCGGAACTGTTTGGAATTCTAGTCGTGATTTCTTTCACGTTCATCTGTCTCGGCTGGGCGTTTTATGCGAAATTTTCATTTAGTACCAGAAAGCACTTGTTTCACTTAGAAAGAGTTATTGTTTGTTTGTCGAAAAGACTATGAACCTTTGTAAAGTCTTGGTCCGGCTGTTTTTGACGAAAACGTGAGGAATTTTCAAAGCTCTGTCGTCGCCGACTACGTCTGCATAGTCGTCATTGTCATTGAAGACATTAACTTAGAACATCGCGATAGTTGTTAACTATCTAAAAGAGAGCCAATTCCAGAAGGCAAGTAACTCTCAAAATATTGGTGACACAGGTATGTCCCTTTTTCGACGCAGAGTTTGACTGAAAAACAACTACAGCCGAGCAATGGCTCCCGCATGCACTGCTCCTGTTTCTATTTTTTACCTATGTCGGTTTTAAAATACACGTCAGATTTACTTATAACTTTTTTTGTACCTGAAGCTGCAGTACATGTGTATCTGTCTCTTTGTCCCTCTTTCTGTCTGAATGACTATCTATGTTTGTCTCCCTGCCTCTGTCTCTACCCAAGTAGTTTTGCTCAAAGTAAGCCAGGAAGTAAGTTAAACTTACGTGGCAGATTATGGCAATTTTCAAATAAAGAGCGGGGTGACAAAGGTACGTTAAGTATTGATCTGTCTATATCTGCCTGTCTGTTCCTCTGTATGTCTGCGTGTGTGTTTATATATATATATAATGATTTAAAAGGGTGTTATTTAGTTTAATGCTGCAAATAAACAGTTCTTGTAAAAAAAAAGAAAAAAAAAAAAATCAAATCGTTTCTCTGAAATTGTATAGACAGGGGTCCCTTTAAACTTAGATATGGAACCAAAACGGAACGAAACGAATCGAAACAAAACCCAACAAAACGAAATAGAATGAAACAAAATGAAATAGAACAAAATCTATCAAAGCCTGTTTTATTCCACTATTTACTAGAGTACGCAGAAACAACTGAACTTTTACGTCATCTCATACGTGATTTGCGGGTTTGAAAATCTTGTCAGAATCATAATTAGTTGATCTAAACGACAATCCTTTACCAGGACCTGTGTTTGGGAAAACTCCAACATATTTGATGCAAGATTTTGGACTGAGATGGGATTATATTTTCTTTCTATTCTGTTCTTCTTTCAGTTTCGTTCACAGCCCCTGTAGCTCAGTTGGTAACGTATAGGACTTAAGAACAAGGGGTCGATGTTTCGATGCCCGGTTCGGCCAATTTCTTTCCAAGGATTGATGGCATTCATTGCGACAGGATTCATTCATTTGTCACAGTGACCATTGTTCCAGCGATGGTTATGTGGGTAAGCAGCCAGTGGCTTGGAAAGAATATTGTGCGTATTACCTGTCAAAAGAAAATTCCAGGAAACCATAGATAGGTGCACTGGCCATGGCGATATATGTCAAATAATGTTGAAAACGCCCTTAAACATCATCCAATTAATCAATTTCGTTTTGATATTATATCGCTCTCGTCGTCATATTTCGCATGGACACCATATTATGCCATGAATACCTTTGAGGTTTTCAGTCGATGCCCTTAAAGATGCTTTTAATCGACCCTTGCCGGTATATAGAGTCGCCACATATTTTTGTTTTTCATTTGTACATTTTCCCCATAATAATAAATTAACGTGATGAACGTCTTGGCAGAACCTGTAAGATAAACAGATGGCTTCAGGTCTGAAAAGAGAAAATGCGTAGGGCTGTTCGTTAGAACCGCTTTTAAGGTGAATGGCTACACTGGCAGAGGGAGAAAAATTCTGTCTAAAAGAAATCATCTTCAGTTTATAAGGCATTACTTGTTACAAATAAATGTGCAGCGTGTATATATATGAATCCAAACATTCGCACAGGATCTGATTGTAAGCAGTAGCTTATCTTAAAGTCATTTGAAAATGTTAACCCTTATCCTGCTAAATATGTAAAAATGACACTTTCAAAACGAAAAACCCAATTTTTGCTATAAATTTCAAAGGTATTTTAGGCGGAAAAGTATTCCCTTAACGGACAGTGTAGATCCAAGATCAGGCTGCACGTTCTTTGCAGTCTGATCTTGATCTACACTGTCTGCAAAAGGTCCGTGAGTCGCGCTTAGCAGCGCAAGGGTTAAGTAGGTTGAAACACCGCTGTTTGGCGAGTAAGAAACCTTACCACACGACATACAGCGGATAAGGATAATTATTCGCACGACAACAGTAAGGTTATTGTTTTCTATGAAAGAAAAATATGACACTGTATCCATTATTTTGAAAATATCGAGATTCACTCTCTTTTTGCTAAATTGCTGTCTATTTGAAAATTATATGAGGGCCCAATAGCCTTCAAAAACACAATGCTGGTGTTAAAATACATATAAATTTAAATCATACAAAATCAAAAGTATGGAAAATATTGTGAGGATGACAATCTGTTATTGTATGATAAGTCCAGTTGTTAGTCGTAGGCAGAAAAAAACGAATTTTAAAATCAGGAAAAAAGTTAAACAAAAATTGTAGTAACCTGGCAACTTTTAACATGGTTTTGAAATTAGCTTCTCTGCCAGCGACTAACACTACGACCGACTGTACAATATCAGATTGTCATTTTCACAATAATTTCCATACTTTTAAATGATACGATTTAAATCTAAATGTATTTCAATACCTGCGTTGTTTACTTTTGACAGCTATTGTTACTTTATGTGTGTGTGTGTGTGTGTTTGTGTCCAATTTTTATATTGTGTTCAAATAATTCCAGACTTGAATATACAATTAACAAACAAAATATCATGTTGCAACACTTCTCTTGAGTCTTCACCAACGACTCTTAAGGACATACTTAATATTTTTTTCTCAAGTATTTTCTAAATTTCAAATTAACACAACTACTGATTGGCTAAACCAGTTGGTTTAGCCAATCAGAAGTTGTCTTACATTCTTACATCCTGAATTAGACTTGGAATGAAATTAGGAATGGTTGGTGAATACCCTCCCTTGTGTCTTACTTATTTCGAGCGCGTGGGAAAATTTAATATCTTGCACAAATGAAGATCGAGCGAGATCGGGAGATTTTCTACACAGCGAGGAGCAAATACAAGCACAAAAAGTCATTATAGCATAATCTTCCTTTTATTATACATCCACAAAATTCTTCTGATAAAATGTTGTAAACAATGTTATTATTATTAGACAACCGTGTGAAATTACTAATTCTGGTTAGATGTGGTAAAAACGTATTTTAATGAATGGCGGGTGAGTATCTAGCGTATAATCTTGACCAATCAACTGGGAAACAATGGCCGACAATAATCCGCTCGTAGGCTACTTCATCTTACTATATTTTGGACCAGTCGTTTCAGATTTTTTCCCGCTTGCGATGCCTGTATTTTAGTAGTAAATCGTGCAGGCTTATTGGTTTTCATAATATGTAGAAGCTAGTATTCTTTAGAGTTACCTATTACTACATGTGAGTAACTTCGCATTTTATGGGCAGAGTATTCATGAAAAATGTATAGAAAAAACAGGTTTTTAAATGTATGTCCTGAATTTATGCCAATAATTCACAAAAGTTTGTAGGAATGTCACGTGATTAAAAATACACGTGACAATAATGTTGGGTCGTATTTAATTGAGTATGATGGCGTAAGATTTGATCTGAAAGCATTATGTATTGTTTAAAAGTGTTGAATAAAAGGTAATCAGTAGCATAAAAAATATACATACTAATCTATAAAAGGCCCCTTTAATTCTTTACCAAACGACAACATTTTCGCCTTATCTAAATTGAAAGCATTTACAGACGAGAAACTAAATGTGGCTTAAAACTCTACATTTAACTTTGTAAGGGTAGAAAACATTTTGGGCAAAGAACAAAATGCTCATTACGAGCACTTGCTCCTTTTTTTAACTCAATGTTTTCGAAAGCCCTATTGCTTAAAGTTGTTAAAATTCGGGATTGTGTGATAAAGAGTTAAAGAAATACTGACAAATAGTTGCCAAACGTGCCGCTACACTTCTCTAGTTTAGTAAATATCGTTCTCTCTTTCTCTCTCTCTCTCTCTCTCTCTCTCTCATTATCTCTCTCTCTTCGTCTTTCTTCTCCTGTCTGTCTGTCTTTATGTCTGTCTGTCTGTCACTCTTTCTCTGTCGCTCTCTTTTGCATCCCTTTCGTTCCCCTCCCTTATCATCTTTATCGTCAAAATCATCATACGCAGCAGAAAAAAAAAGCAGGCGCTGCAGGACACCATGAAAATATTACATCTTGTTATCATATAACAATTCACCGTTACTATAATTAGCTCTGTCATAGATATGAAGATCAATTTGACCTTCTTGGCCTCCTTTTTCATTTTGTCTATCTTTGCTATCGTACACGTTGTCGTCCGGATCAGAGGCAGATAGTACCTGATGTAACACATAAACAGGATTTGAAACCGTCTGTGTCTCTGGAACCCCTGGCTCACATGCTAGACTGTAAGCGTCGAAGTTTCTCGATTCGTCTGTTGCCACATCTAACTCCCCGCCACGCGTGTAGTCATAGTGCCCTGGACCGTTATTTGCGATAGCTCCATCAACCGTTCGCAACTCTCTCCTCTTTCTACAATGATAGCAAGAGATAGTTTCATATCACACAATGAGCTGCTTCGTGCGACACTTGGAGGACGTTTAGCAATGTAGATCCAGATAAGACTGCGCAAAGCTTGCATCATTCTAAGATATCTCCACATAACTGTAAAATATTCTGCTCTAAAATAACCATTATCATCGAAATGTTTCGGTCTCATTTCCTGTATTTAGTAGTATAAAGGTTAAAGACAACACAGAAAATAAGGCTTAGTTCTGTCAATGTGTATGCAGATAGCCCAAAACATGTGATTTACAACCTAGAGGCTCCTGCCTCGAGCCTCAATTGAAGCAGTGGGTTTTTGATGGGTTATCCTTGGATAAGACATCTCAGTGCCGTAGCCCAGTACTCGTGAAACCCAGGATTTACTTGAATATATGGGTTGTTGTCGTCCTGTGAGGAAATAACGTTGAAAGCGGCATACAACACCATTCTATTAATCATTCAACATCGGGCAGACACTTTAAAGCATCTGGTGGATACATGAATGACTGGGAATATGCATGGGCAATTCATTTCGAAACATTGTAATTCTTGGTCCGTATTCACCAACATTCTTAACCACATTCTTAATCTTATTCTCTGGAGTTTTTCAATTTGAAAGAAACACATTTTAATTGGCATGCTAAATCAAATGGTTTGGCAAATCAGGAATTTGTTATCTTCTAAATCTAGAACAAGACTAAGAATGCAATAATTCAGAATTGTTTGTGAATACAAGCTCTACTATTTTAATGAAATATTATCATTATTACTATTATTATTATTACAATTGCTGTTATTACATGTATATTATTTAAAAATGCATTAGAACAAAAGTAAATCAAAAACTTAAGTCGTTTGGCAAGCACCTCCGCCCCCGACACGCACAAAGAGAGAGAGAGAGAGAGAGAGTATAAAAATCCGAAGAAAAAAAAAAAAAAGACACACACACAGATGCAAAAACACTTGGAATAAAAGAGAATGTTGGTAACCAAAGTCTTTGTAAGATGGGGGTCGTAAGTGCACCGATTAGTTTGGTAAAGTGTTCACACAACAAAGCAAAACAAAAAACAAAAAAATGCATAGCAATCACAAAAGGTTATACTTTTCCTCCCTTGTAATTGTAAGGGGTCCTGCGTAGCTGAATGGTAAAATGAAGGACTCGTAACCCGGATACCTGGGTTCGGTGTGCACTGGAACTACTGGGATTTTTGAAGGGGTTGTCTTGGGCAAGACACTCTAGAACCATAACCTAGTACTGGTGAAACCAAGGACGTACATGAATTTAAGAGCTGCCGCCGTCATATGATTGAAATAAATTTGAAAGGGGCGTAAACACAATTAATGAATTAATCACAGTTTTGCGCACTGTATAGTAAACTTATGACTAACCTTTTCATGTAAAGGCACAGTACGGTACTTCCAGTTATCATGACAAATAGGGTACTACAGGAAACGATGATGGTAAAACTTAACCATGATGTGTCTGAACAAGAAATATAAAGCTAAAGCTTAAATTATTTTATAATATTAAGCATCTAGTAAAATGTAATAAACATTGAAGCACGTTGTTCTTATTAGTAACTGGTGAACACAGGAAATAAAGATCTATAGATAGAAGGTATATCGTATCGGTAAGACTATAATGTGGAATGCGTTTAAATCCAATTCAAAAATCGAATAATTTCACATTAATTTAAGATCGTTGGTAGCCAAATGAAAC
This sequence comes from Tridacna gigas, assembly GCA_945859785.2. Taxonomy (NCBI): domain Eukaryota; kingdom Metazoa; phylum Mollusca; class Bivalvia; order Cardiida; family Cardiidae; genus Tridacna; species Tridacna gigas. The sequence goes on along the minus strand of OX244040.2, from coordinate 56,895,470 downwards.
GAGTCCACTTTGCTCGATATCTTAAAATACACTGAAGAAGCATTAAAAGATTTATAGTCAAAGGTTAGCACTGGGAGGAAGACGGTGTAGAGTGAAGATCGTGTTCCTTGCTGTCCACAATAACTATTAAAGTCTCCATTTGCTGTAAAAATAAGTCTTCAACTCCTTTAAACACACTTTCAGACCACAATATTGATTTTTGCAATAAGTGCAAAACTGGTGTAGATCTAATATGAGAAAGAAAGGTTTTGACATGGCGTTAAAGGAAACGCATGGGTATGATTAGCCAGCCAGTTTAGACTCTTGAAAACAACTTGGAAAGAAAGATGTATCAGTACTGGTGTGAGAAAGCCAGGAAACATTTGCGTCGGTGCACTGACCGCCGTGATATGACCTAAGTAGTTAGAATGGCGTTAAACTCCAATACAAACAAACAATCAGAGATCTATATTCATGGGATTTAGAATTGGAATTTAATTTTGAATGGTTGATGTTAACCACCATATTTTGCTCTTGCATATGCGATAGGTATACCTGTGCAAAAAGATCGAACCCTAACTATTCTAGATTGCATGCATAAGCTATTTCTACATCTACAGAGTAACGCAGAATGATTGGTAAATACGAAACCAGGTCAACATCAGTGACTGAAATTTGGTCTTATTGGTACTTAATCGAGACAAACATTTATTTCAACCAGCTAAACAGGTAGCTCCTGACAATTCCAAATTAAAAAAAAAAAAAAAAAAAAAAAAAAAAAAACATCGGATTGGCTGAGACATATAAATAGATATTTCATGTGATCATTCCATTCTTAAGTCACATGGTCAGATAATTTTACACGAGTCACTTCCTTTGAAATTCGAAAACTGCAACTTAATTAATTAGTTATACCTCAAATAGTGCAGACGGCATATCTTATGAATAACTAGTTTTTTATTAGATGGATTGTACTTACCCTCACTAGATGCTAAGATAGCTTTCGGTGCATTTGGGGTCATTTCGCCTGTAGAAATTACACCAAATGAAGTCATTATAACATTTAATGAAGGAGTATCTGAGAGAAAGAGCCTGACTCGTTCAAATACCTGTACTATTACTACTACTGCTGCTACTATTACCATTGTTAAAAATAATAATAATAATAATAATAATAACACATATAGGAAGAAATAAGGGTAGCATTCGGCATAAAAAAGGCATCATCTGATATATATATATATTTTTTTTTTTTTTTTTTCTTTTTTCATTAGCCTCTGGTCTATGTAAATCAAATGTGTTTAAGCATTTCTAACCATTTCAGCCTTTTCAAAATAATCTTTCATTTCCATTCACATCTTAATTCTTTGGCTGCTAAAGACAACTAAATTTGATTTTGTGAACAGTGTCGATTAAGATAAGATTGCATAAGCAACGTTTATACTATGGGATGCTGCTTAGTTTATTCATCGGATCCTGCAATCTAAAGTTCACAAGGTAACACTTAATCCATTTAGAAAGAAAAAAAAAAAAGTCTTGACTTATTGGGCGTCAAATATCAGGTAGGTCTGTTGTTCTATAAGTCAAGAACAAGACGCATATATTGAAATGTAAATGGATACCTTGATAGATGGATTTTTCATTACTTCGTGGATGGATGGATGGACGGAAAGGTGGATGGATGGTTATTATGTTAGTGGAAGAGATGGTAGATGTAAAACATATCAAAAAATGATGCACGCCGTTGATCAAAACCAGACTGCACAGCATAGGCAGTCTGGTCTTACTTAGAGGTGTCCACAAATAACTTGACTCGTCTTTGGAATTCAAAGGTTTAACTTACCATCTGAATGGGAATCATCAAGTGGATAACCCTTTTTATCTTTATCTGTCAAAAAGGAAATGAGCTATACTCTGTTAAAAGTCGACTTAATGCTTTTGCGAAAAGTATCGACTCAGGTCAGCTTGCGCAATCAGCGCAGACTGACCTGAGCCGAAACTTTTCGCTATTGGTAAATTTCTGTCTGTCCAAGGACAAGACTACCTCATGATTCGGTCGGTTATCTGACAAACCAGATTTTATGGATCCATAATTATGTGATTACTTGATTGGTATCATGCATCACAGAGATGCATTAAGCCCCCTTTTGTAAGAACACGGCTCAAATATTAAGCTCCGTTAAATCACTTGGATCTTACACAGTCGATGAAACAACCTTGACGGTTTTCAGTGGCAGTGAAAAGGCTTTAAAGATGTTTGACAATTTTCGGAATCCTACGATTTGAACGTAAAGGAATACGTATTCCTCTTGAAACGTAACTTGTCTCACTTGTCTTAGATTACTGATTTAAGGAGCACAATATTTTGCAAACCATGAATAAATAAGGAAAATAAAATGTAAAAAAAAAAAAAATGATTGACGAGTGGCAGACCTCGTTTTGAGTTTTAGTCTGAATCCGGATGGGGATGGATAAAAATTATGTGTCTTCCTGTCGATCGTACAGCGTCACATGTATCAAAATGTTTCACACATTTACTTGCTTGGTCAAAAATGAAAAAAAAGAAATGATATAACGATCGGATGAATGCTTGAAAATGACCATCAGTTTAATTAGAACAGTGATTATCTTATTTCCAACTTACTTTCAACGTATTGAACTTCTATTTCTGAATGAATATCCGCAGTGTTCCATGCTAGAAAACAATGACGTTTGAGAGCTTCTTAGTATTCCTAGAGCTATATGTTTTTTTTTTTTTTTTTTTTTTTTGTTTTGTTTTTGCTTTTTTTTTTTTTTTTTTTTTTTTTTTTTTTATTAACCAGATATCTACCAGGTAGCTTAGGATCAAATACCTTTCCTAGGATGGATAATCTAACTAGTCATTTCAAAAGGATTCATTTCTCTCTCTCACCACTGATCATTGTTTCGACGATGTTTATGTGGCAAAGCAGCCAGTGGCTCGGAAAGAATATTGTGTGGAGTACTGGTAAAAAAAATGCAAGGAAAGCATAGATAGGTGCACTGGCCGCCTCGATATAACTGAAATGATGTTCAAAACGGCGTTAAACAACATACAATCAATGATGGACGTGTGGAACAGATAGGAAAAAAGAACAGAAGAAAAATAAAAGAGCAAGAAATGATCTAATTTTGGCATACATTAGCAGATATGCACGCCGCTTTGGAAAAAAAAAAAAAAAAATCCAGGTAAATCATGAACAGGTGCACTAGCCGCCATGATAGATCTATAGTGATGTCGAAAAACGACCTTAAAAACCATATAAACAAATCAGAATACGTAGATCGCCTGAATTACATTATTTGTATTGTTCTATTTTCTATCTGCAAACATTTCGTATCAGATCTAGCACAGCAATCGATTGTAAGTCTTGAACAACATGAATAAAGCTCCATGTAAATCACAGGTACTTCCGTTTCCACCCATATGAATCTCAAACCATCCGGGTTACATTTGAAAGTATTTGCCTCAAGCTATCTGAATCTGAACAAAAGTTTCTAGGACTTTTTCCCTATACCTCATGGTTTAGTCGGTTGTTAGACAAAATAGATCTTATTGATCCATGATCATGTGATATCTTGCTTGGTATAATGCATCACGAAGAGGCATTAAATCCCCTTTAGACAGAGCGCCACTCTATAATTTATATCCCAGTAGTTTAAATATATCTGTATTACCTGCTTTTATCTGCACTTAAAAGGTAATCAATTGTTATGAGTATCTGTACGGAATACACTTTGTATTCAAGATAGATAACGAAATAAATAAATAAATAAATAAATAAAGAAGAAACCTCAGCTCGTATTCTTATGCTGCAGCCTTTCCTGCCACAGCTACCTTTGCTACTGTTATTGATGATAATGATGATTTTGTTCCGTAGATGATGATGATGATGATCATCATCATCATCATCATCATCATCATCTGCAGTAACAGAGGCAGCAGTACTAGGAGCTTTGACATCATGATTTGGGGCAAACTTAAAAATGACAACAAGTTTAAACCTTGCTTACCTTTCGTACAATCAGTGAAAAGGGATGGCCTGATGGACTGCAAACTTTCTACAAGAGCAAATATTTAGTGCTAACTCACTATTCAAACTCAAACGTTACAAATAGTCACTCCTGGGTCCGTATCCACCAACCATTCTTAAGAACATTCTTAGTTCAATTCTCCAGATCTTTTTTTTAATTTGAAAGTAACACACAACTTCTGATTGACTGAAACATTTGGTTTAGCCAATCAGAAGTTCTGTTACATTTAAATTTAGAAAATGTTGGAAAATGATACTAAGAACGTTCTCAAAAATGGTTGCCGAATACGGACCGTGATCCTCCCCACACAAATGCTTGTCGACCTTATTTTTCTTCGACAACAATGAAATTAACACTTTTCAGTCAGAAGTACAGACAACAGTATTGCAATATGCGGCCTCTTTAATACTCATGTCTCTGTTATATAACGAGCAGCAATTACTAGAAGGGAACCAGTAAGGAACCAATGCAGTAAATTAAGTTTTATTACTGCGAAAAGGATTTTATAATCTACATCTAACGTATTACACTTCGGATTCCTTTTGTATCTAAGATCAGCTTGCACGTTTTGTGCAGTTATAACGTCGATGCTGTGTGCAAATCGACATGAAGCTTGTTGCAAAAAAAAAAAGAAAAAATAATAAATAAATAAATAAATAAATAAAAAATTTAAAAAATGTGTTTTTGAGAATACTTAGTGTCTACAAAAAACTGTTTTCGATTACACAACTGCGAAAATTTGCATATTCACTTGAACATTTATGAGAATTAATACTTGATGAAAAAGACGAATAAATAGAGGATCTTCTTTTATGACTGCGCTTACCAAAGAATGACGCTATTTGAACACGGATATGTGATTCACTTTATCATATGAAAGGAATTGACCCATTGAATGAAATATATAAGATGCACGCCAAAGCCCGCTTTCTTTGATTTTAGTCAGTTTGTTTAATAAAACTGATGATACATGAACACTCTTGAAAGATCATCTATTTATTTTTCTTTCCAAACACACACACACACACACACACACACACACACGCACGCACGCGCGGACATACGCATGCACGCATGCAAATTGTGCATGACTAATAATATCAAAAGTTGTCAAAGGGTGAGAGAGAGAGAGACAGAGATAGAGAGAGAGAGAGAGAATATGCAGCACAGAAAAAAGTATAATACTATTTACAAAAATAACAGAAAATAAAATTCATAGGAAATGTACACCTACCAAAACCACAAAGAGCTGGGAATTCATCCGGTAGTTTTCCATCTATCATCCTAAATCCTGCTGAATTGCCATAGGTGCCGAGTTTGACGATATTAACTTGTTCTACGCCATCTTCTTCTTTTTGACATAAAAAGTGCACAATAATATCAAAATCTAGGTTAACGTAAAAATGTCCATTGTTCGAGAAACCAAGACATTAGTTAAAATCCAAACAGTAAATCCCGACATGATAGTATGGATAGACTTGGATAATTGTATCGCTTGAAATTTCTAAATATACACAACATTGCAAGAATTGATGCAGATTCGAACCTGGAACCTCAGATGTTAGAGGATGGTGCTTTACTTTTGAAATACCGTTAGTGAATAGAGGCAGCCTTATGCACAACAAAAAGAAAACATGATGCATTTACTAAGATGTGCAAAGTAATCTTGAACTGAACTGTTTAGAAGGGATACTAAATGATCAAGTTTAGCAAAATACGGAACTATCGTTATTGCTGTTAACCCCTAGGCTGCTAAGCGCGACTGTTTGACCTTTTGACCTTTGCGGACAGTGTAGTGAGGGTCAGACTGCACGGAATATGCAGTCTGATCTTGGATCTACATTGTCCGATAAGGAGATATCTTTCCCAAAAAATTACCTTTGAAATAGAAAAATCCTGTTGTTTACCATCAGCTTGAAAGTTTTATTTCATTTATTTAGCAGGATAAGGGTTAATTAAGGACAGAAATCTCTGCTTTTTAGTTCTCGCTGTTGCAAAATTGTGGTAAATCGAAGTTAAGAAACTGATTTGATTTTATTAGCTTGCGGTTTTGATATAAAAAGTGCAGATATAAAAGAACTATACAAGATATGTATGTTCAATGAAATGAATGCGAAAGGCAGATAGTTGTAAGGAGAATGGCAGAGAGTCCTAAGTGACACCCTTTGATTCCTATACTAAATACGATATTACTTTGTTTATATCCTTGATATTCTCAGCAGTATATAAGATTGTATAGTTATACATATGTCTATCGAAGTTTACCAAACTTGATGTAGCTCAATGGTAAAAGTGTGTAAACTAAGTTATGAGCTTTTGAGCCTCTGAGCCTTTGCCCAGCTTAATAACATCTTTGTGGACGAGTTTAATAAACTTTTACTTCAAAAGCCGAAAAATGTCAGATTCTTTTTATCGCATGACGGTATCTCAAGAACTATAGTTTATGACGTGTTTAAACATAGGCCTACGTTAGCATTTCTAGTGAAATTTACATAAAGCCTGTTTTGTTCCTTTGACAGATGTGGAATTCACTTCCATATAGCATAAGGCATATACAATCATCTGAAGCCTTTAAAAAGGCACTAAAGTCACACCTATTTCTTATTCATTACAGCTAAATTGTCCCCACAACATGATAAGTGAACCTTATGATGTAGTTCGTGTGAATTTTATGTAAGTTTGTGTGTGAGATTTTGTATGAGATTGTACAGCGCTGTGAGTCTGGTTTGTCCGGGATATAGCGCTATATAAATGTACATTATTATTATTATTATTATTATTATGTGTACATCATAGACAAAAAAAAAGTTCCAAAGAAATTTGCATATACAACGATTTTGTTTTACATCTAAAGATACTAAAATTTGCAGCTTTGTCACGATCATCAGTTTTGACAGTAAATTTCAAACTGGAATCATGGTCGGTAATGTTTTGAAAATGAGGCGTATAATAACAGCGCGTTGACCAAATACGGCACTATTTTCTTATCTCACATGTGTTAGACAATAGAATTCGAAATGGCTGTCTTACATTTAAAAGAAGGGGAGTTATGTTATCATATTGGATTTCTCTTCTTGCTCTCACTGAATGTTATCTAAATGCTATTGAATAGATAGTAGAATGAACAGATAGTAGATTTTCAAGCTCCCGAATCAATTGAGCATGTACGTACACTTTGATAATGAAACTTTGCTTACTCTGAACTGTACGATGGTCTAGTGAAGCAACCAAACCAACCCAGACGTCGAGTTTCTGCGGTTCCATTAGCTCGGATACGACTGCGAGTATGTAAGTGCCTATATCTAGCTGAGTGAACGATGAAAGGTGTCGGTTTTTGGATATACATGACGTTTCTGCATTCATCCATGTTGTTTCATTCAGATAGACGTAGTTTCGGTTTTGGTTTTCTGTAGATGAATCTTTGACTATGTATGAAAGAAAATGTTTTCTTAAAACAAGATATTTTTGCCCATTGATGAAAAATATACACGAGCACAATGTACTTTATTTGCATCAGACTAAGGATCTTTTAGATTTTTGCCGACAGTGCATTACTGCTGCGGACCAAGAAGGTTAAAATTAGACTTACTGTTAGTATTATCTTGTTTTCAACATCTAGTATTATTTAGGTACAAGTTTTCAGTAAAACAGCCATTTACCCTCAACTGTGCATTCCTGAGTTGTGACGACCTTAAGGAAGAATGCTTTTGAAAACATTGGAGTAAAAGGAGAAACTGCTGCTAGCCAGCATTTCTCCTTTTCGCACAATGTTTTCCATCCTCCGTAACTCTACCATTATATCCGTATTTATCCTTTTGTCTTTTTTATCGCCAGCTCTGAAATTTTGATGATTGGTGAAGGTTAAAAGTTAATGGTTGAACTCTGTAAAGCCGAGAGTTACGTTTGTGGCCTCGCTAATGAAAGATGCAGATCAAGATCAACTGATAAAAGGTAAATTCTTATCTCGGATCTACACTGTCATATTGATTTTTTTTTTCTTGGAAATAAAAGGCAGTAACTTTGGACAACCTGGTCTTCCGCATCAGAGTACGCCTACTTTACATTTAAAGTGTAATTGCGCGACAATTTATCTCACTGGGTTTGTATATCATCTAAAATCTAAATGTGGCATATTGCGTATCAAAATTATATTTTAATAAAGAACCTCTTGTGGGGAAAAAATACGTCCACTTCTCAAAAATATACCAATGCTATAATTTCATGTAGGGCCCATAGTTACATAGATATAGAAACGGTTCATGGACGGTTCAAAGTTATTTCCCAAGAAGTTTCAGACTTATTAACTTACCGCTATCACAGACATAAGCCCGTTTTTCTGTACAGTTCTTGTACTTGATATTTTCCACTCTATTTATCAATAAATCCAATTGTATTTTGCCTAGATGGATTGTTTGAGAGGCACACATCGTGTCTCTGAGGCGATCAAGACCTGGAATGGATAATTATAGTAAGTGTTCACTAGTGAACCGTCCATTCGTGCGTTCGTCCGTTTGTCCGTTTATTCATTCATTTGCCCAATCATTCGATTTTTCTTCTTTTCTTTCTGTCAGTGTGTAACATTTGGACGACGACGACGATGACGACAACGATGATGATGATGATTGAGCTGTCCGAATTCCAGCTCCTCCATAAGATAACGTCATAGACTGATTTTATTGATGAAGGAATGAAGGAGAAGCATCAGAATACCTGCACTTGTGTTCCATCTTTGATTTGATATGGCAGTGTACTCGGCAGTCCATACGGTACGATTGATTTTCTCTGATATATTTGCCATCTCTATGTCGTCATGAGTTAGAGGCATCCCGCCTTTAGAGAGGCATGAGTTCATAGCATCTTTCCAAACTGATACTTTGGTACACAAGATATCTGAAATATTTCAAAAAGGAGATTTTTTTTTTTTTTTTTTTTTTTTTTTTTTCTGACTGAATTCAAATTATTCAACTCGCCAAGAACAGCCACGTTCATGATTTATATAGACGTGTTGAAAATTGTAAACATAAAATTGTATCAAAAGGGATCTCAACATGTCCAATATACTTATTCGAAATGTACAAACGCACAGGCATTTCGAATTATACCTTCCTAGTAATGGCTTATGATATACTTCTCATCTATTCGACCAATCCCAGAATATGGAGACGTGATATGGAACAATATGCCCCAATGTCTGAAAAATGATATAGATAAAATACATAACGAAGCTGCTAAGATAGTAACAGGTTTTAGTAAACTAGTTTCCTTGTCTAACCTAAGAGATGGGTGCAGTTAGGAGTTACTAAGTAAGCATGAACGTACACATAAACTTTTAATTTTCTTTAAAATGGTTAAAAGCCCTACGCCAGCATATTTAAGTAATCTAGTTCCCCAACTAAATACTAATATCAGTAATTATAGTTTTCATAATTCTAATAACTTTTATAGCATCGCATGCAGGACAAACTCGAACAAAAAATCGTTTCTTCCATCTGTGGTTGATGAATGGAAGTCAGTTTTACAAGATATCAAAAATTTGGAATCAGTTTCCAGCTTTAAGAATTATTCAAACATTGCTAAAACCAATCCCGAACAAATTATTCTTTATCTTTATTAAAAGACGGTTTCAAATTATTCATGCTATGTTAAGAAATAAATATATTTCTCTCAAGCGCCACTTATTCATAAGAATGTAGTTGAATCGCATCTCTGTGTTTGTGGAGCATTTGAAACAAATCAACACTACTTTTTTGTATGTCCTTTGTATTGAAATGAAAGAGATTTTTGCGTAGCAACCAGGCTCTCATTGTTATCATCTTTATCCATGGGGTGACGTAAGCATACCTCCAGCCTTGTACTGCCTCCTGTCCCAGTTCCGGCTTGCGAGACGAACTCTAGTTCTGCACTTATTCGGTGAACACGTTTTTTTTTCTTTTTTTTTTTTTTTCCGTTGTAAAGTTTATAACTCAGACATGGTGCATTTTGTGACCATACGTCTTTAAATATGTCTTAAAAGACTAAACTACCCAACAGCGAGGAAGTAATGTAAAGTATAAAATAATATGTTCTGCAGAAGCTTACAATTCTTCCACAGATGGAAGCGTGCCGTAGAAAAGTCGATTTCAGTCGTAGAGTATGAAAAATTGTCTTTTTAGGCGTATCCGGAAAATGTTTCACGACTACCATATACATGTATAGATATGCACATTTTACTTGATGTTTTGTGTAAACGATTGGTTAACGTATATCCAAGTGGACGAAATGGTTGTTTCAAAGATTTGAACTGTTTAGCAGAATGGAATTGGGGACGTTTTAACCAAAAACAGGACAATTTGACCAGGGGACATTTTGATTTTGGGATGTTTTAACCCTTTACCAGACAACAAAATTTTAGCCATGTCCAAATTGAAAGCATTTCCACAGAAGACAATTTTAATGTGGCTCAAACGGTGCAGTTACCTCTTGATAGAGCAGAAAACATTATGGCAAAAGGAGAAAATGCTGGTTACCATCGTTTTCTCCTTTTTCAAAAAATGTTTTCAAAAGGCTTCTTTCCCGGGTCATTAAAAGGAGGCATTGTTCGGTAAAGAGTTAACAGGATACTATCAAAAGTCAGCTTTTCTTATCAAACACGATTTTGCTAGATCTATCGATTCTAGACCAGAGCTCTGGAATCTGATGAATGACATATAACTATCTATTCCACACTATAATCAGAATGCATGAATGTAGTGAGTAGTTGGTCTAAAAGATAGACACATGTAAAGGTAGTGAGTTGTTGGTCTTTAAAATATACACATGTAGCAGTGTTCCTATTCACATACATGTGTCCATGAATCACGTTCTCGCTTTAGATAATGCCCGCCCGGATAGCTCAGTGGTTAAAGTACCTGAACGGTGACCTGGTGGTTGCAAGTTCGATACCTGGTTGCGGCAAACTTTCTTTCCGGTGATTGTTCACCTCTCACCGCTGATGTATGGGAGAAAAGTAGTCAGTGGCTTTGGAAAAAAAGTTGTGTCAGTACTGGTGAGAGAAAGCCAGAAAACACATGGATGCATCACTGACCGCCACGATATGACCTGAGCTGTTAAAATGGCATTGAAGTCTAATACAAACCAAACAAACTTTAGATAATTATTTGTAGAAGCACACATACAAATCTTTGCAGCTAGCTTTTAATGATATCGTTTTGTGTTGTTTGTCGATAACTGTAAAACATGTCGCCCCAGTTGAAACTTAAAGAACTGTTTTAGACACCGGCTTCAGAAAAGCCGTCTACAGTAGGGATGGGACTGAATAGTCAAATATTCGAATACAGGTATTCTAAAAATGCTGAATATCTGAATATGAATTTTGTATTCAAATAGTAGTTTTGTTTTTTCTTTTGCAGTGCTTAATGAACTGACCGTCAAAAAAAAAAGAACTTTTTTTCAAAAAACGATATGATCCCGCACTCTGTCACTCAGCTGCGTTTCTGTCGATGTGTTGTTCACACGTGTCAAGCTGCTTTTAACATCTATTAATTTACTTAACACCTTTGATTGGTCTTCTTATCGCCCTCTATTAAACCTGTCACTGTCCAGTCTTGATTGGTTGTACTTAAAGCTGTTAGATTTGCCAACGCAACTTTGTCAATATTATATGCATAAGGCCAGGATCTATTGTTGTTGTATAATTAACTATTTTTTATACGAAGCAATTAAATGGTTTATTAACCCTATAATTGAAACCTGTTATTCTTCCACATGAATTGTTGATTTCGACTTTATTGCCCTTAAATTTTTATGGAATTTTCTTTTGGAAATGTTTGCCCATTTATGGATATTTTCCTGTTAACTTTAGTTATTTATATAATTCGAAGTTGTGACACTGCGTCAGCATGCCACAAGATCTGCTAAATATCCATAGCCATAGCCATCCACCGCTAAATAGCCATAGCAGCATCAGATATACTGAAACACAGCTCAGTCAAGTCTTTCCGAAAAGCCCATTTAAACTGCCCCCCCCCTCAAAATATTTAAGTGAATTATGACTGCAACTAAGATTTATATCAAGGGGTGACAGGGGTTTTGGAAAATGACAACGAAGTTCGGTCAAAAGGATGTGGAGGGTTAATTGATTTAAACTGTAGATAATGGAAAGAGATAGTGCAGAATGGCGTTTATCATATCTTTACATGCCTTTCATCAGCAACACCTGTCTCCATTCATCGGAGAAAAACACAATCACTGACAACCGCATCAATGTCAAAACTTCTCAAAAGTGTGTGTGTGTGTGTGTGTGTGTGTGTGTGTGTTATTTCAAGTAGACTATTTATTTAAGAAAATAAACATGATGTCGACTACTTTGTATATAGTTATTATTTTGCGTAATGTGCATTGTTCACATTGAAGCAAATAAAAAGTGTGGTGTTGTATTGTATTGTATTGTATTGTATTGTGTGTGAGGGGTGGGTGTTCTTGGGAAGATTAAGAAAGAATGATAATGAAGTACTACAGGTATACTGAACTTCTATAGTTATATAACTTTCATCGAAACCTCCAAATCATTTATTATATAGATGATTTATACCGAACTTGCCATTTTCCGAACCTGTGGTATGTACCTTAAATAATGACAAGTTAAGCATAATTATAATTAGGAAAAAGTAATTGGGCTGGATCTTCTCATTTTCGGGGGCGACCTTTAAGAACTTTTGGGTCGAGTCTTTTTAAAAACGTGGTTGGCCATGGGCCATGGGCCGAGTCTTCTTGGGGCCGAATCTTTTAGTATCGGCTATTTTTAGATGTTGGGTCGCTTACGTTCATGAACAAATTTTTAGTGCGTACTTTGCTCAGATGAAAACGTTCTCAAGCGACCTTTATAAGCATTGTCCGGGCAAAACTCGGGCCGTAAGGTCATGTGCTAACATGAGATCGTTCTCAATATTTGTTTTTTAAATGCACGGGGCCAGGAAGCGACAAGAAGGCTTGAGTAGTGGCTAGTTATTGCTAAAATTGATGTGTCTAAAAATACATGTAGATATATGGTAATGGGTTGTCAAAACCATGATGTAGACCAGCGTAGTCAGCCACGCTGATGAAAGTTATGGGCACTGTATAGTCGTGTCTCACTGTATAGTAGAGTCTCCAGTCCAACGGACATCAAACTTGGCGGAAATGTTTATTTTGATGAAATACTGCACATGTTGGAAATTGGTTGCCTCTGGTAAAAAAGTGGCTCACTATGCCAGACATGAGAGAAAGGTTATGTGGGCCTCAGAGGCGGATGGTCACGTTATTGGGCCATATTGTTTGGCTTGTGCTGTAGCAGCCACATTTCTAGTCAAATATGTGTGTGCGCTCCAGCGGCTTCCTTTCATTCCAATGTTCATGAAATTGACCGGATATTTGTCTTTGGAATATTATTGACAAAACTGAACATAGGTTATCTAGGGGTCAAAAAAGGTGGTCATTATGTTGAATCAGACAAATCTTGATAGTGCTGTAGAATCCATTTATTTTCAGTCGAATGTTAATGAAACTTTGTCACACTGCTTAAATTAGATATGTGTGAGTTGCAAAAGGTTATGTTTTTAATCTAAAAGTATGTCATTAAACACTACAAGCCAAATTTCGATTGAATTGCATGCAGATGTTCCCTTAATGATCTCCTTGCAAAAGTAATTGAACGGTTAAGCTCTTTTTCTGAAAATTTCACAGAAGCTTAGACAGAGAGCATTAACATTTAAAAATCACATCAGAAACTGTTTTAGCAATTATACCATGGACATTCTCCTGTGTTGGGAAAGGATAGGTCTTCAGGATATTCGATATATTTAACTATATGGTTCAATTTAAGACAAATGTGCCATACAAAACAACTTGTTCTAAATTTACAGAGAAAATGTTTGCCCCATTCTACTGAAATTATTCAGAATCTACTGACTTTATTCAGAATGTTTGTTTTTCGCAGTGTGTGCTAGAATTAAGATATAGGTTTAGTCACCATGGATTCTACAGCTTGAGGACGATATCTTAGGAAAAAAAAAAAAAAAAAAAAAAACTACAGACACATTTTATGAACCTTTATATTTTATATCTCGTTTGAAGTCAAATTCAAACAACAGAAAAAAAAAAAAAAAAAAAATACATGTGTAAGTTACCAGTTTCAGGTGTGAAAGACAAGCTGTCTGTGTGAAATATGATGTATTAACTATGCCAGTTTATAGCACCTGAATTAAGAAAATCTAAGAAGCAGGGAATAAAAAGTTAAAAAAAAAAAGTTTTCAATGACATCTTTAAAAACACCATAAAATAATTTTGAATATGGGGACAATTTCTCCAAAATTCAATTTAGAGACAATTTCTTCAGGGGACGATTTCTCCTGCAGCCACCCAGAGACCTTGGTTTTGCCAAGATTCTTTGGAGCATTAAGCTAAGGAGGAACTTCATCAGTTGTTTTATTTGAAGATACCTTTTGATAATCCTTTCTTTTTTTATTGAAGTCACTAGGATGAAAGACTAGGTTACTTTGGACTTTTCAAACCTATTACTAACGTATAAAGTAGAGTTCTCTCCACATATTTCTTTTTCATATGAAGTTTGATATTTTAGTTTGTAATGTTGGGATGGCACTTCAGAACTTATGCTTGCATATACAAATCATTTTGCGGTTAGATTATTTTGTATCTTAAATAGTGTTCATTGATTTTTGTTTTGAAATTTAAAAAAAAAAAAAAAAAAAAAAAAAAAAAAAAAGGATGATGTAAAGCAGATGAGTTTGCACATCATTACACACCAGGCCACTCTCAGAACTATCAGTCACGTCTTCCATGTGTAATTGATTTAAATGCACTCCTTTTCAAAAGCAATACTCTAACTTCTTGTGATAACAAGGAATCATTCCTTCAAGTTCATTTCTATATAAAGGAAAGCTACATATTCGATTAAATACTTCAAAAAGACTTCATAAAGACTCCATTCTCTCTCTCTCTCTCTCTCTCTCTGTTTTTCTCACCCTTTGTTACAGTGTCGCACTGTCTGGGCGTGTGCGTGGGGGGTGTGGGTGTGGGTGCGTGTGTGGTGAGAGTGTGAATTGTATCTGTATGTATGAATATTTCTTTGTTGTATTTTGAGAGTTGTTGTATTTTGTATTGGAATGTCAAGTTTTACGTTGGAGAGGGACTTCATAAGCTTTATTTAGCTGTCGCACCAATCCCGTTGTAATCTATAGTTACAAATAAATATGTATAAAGAAGAAAGCAGGAAACACTCATAAGGGTCCTTATTCACGGGCTATTCTAAAAAGGCTAGTTCGTCGTTCTAATTCTACATGTAGAAAGAAATGCAATGCTTAATAGGTCAGAACAGAAATAATATGTATATTATTGGAAAACGGATGCACAGGTTTTTTTTTTTTTTTTTTTACATTTTATATATTTTTCAGAGTTACAGTGCAATTTGAAATGTTTAGTTTAATAACGCCCTTAACTGCATGAACAAACTACTGTTAATGGCCTACCGAGCAGATACGATTCCACTCGGTACAGTACTGCTATACTCTTTACTTAATGACAAATACAAATGAACCATGGTCTATAAAAAAAGGAGCTTAATGCATCTGCGAAGAGTATCGTCTAGGTCAGCCTGCGCAGTCCACGCAGGCTGACCTGGTTCGAGACTTTTCGCTTTTGGCCAATGTTCTTTATGTCAAAGAACCAGTCTATGGCACGATTGAGTAGGTTGTTAAATACAAGTGGCCATTATGTATTCATAATTATGTGATGGCTTGATAGGTACAATACATTACGGAGATGCATTAAGCCCCCGTTTGCCAGAGCGTGGCTCAAATGTATAGACTCGACCAAATCGAAATAACATCCAGACGACAATTTCAGTCAACACGTAAACTCTTTAAGAGACCGTCAATAACCGAAGTATTAAATACTGAGTTATGTACTTGCCATCCAATCAAGATCGAAAAAGGATATGTGTGTTTATGAAAAGCATTGTGAAGAAAGGATGAAATAAAGGTTACCAGCTTTTCTTGTTTTTTTTTTTTTTTTCCCATGTTTTCAAAGCTTTCTTGTTCAGGGAACCGAATGACAATGTGTTTACTAGACCAAATCGAAAACATTTGCAGACCACAATCAAGCTCGAAAAATGATTTTTGTCTTTGATATGTTAAAAAAAAAAATTGTGGGCAAAGGAGAAAATGATGGTTAACTATATTTTTTTCCTTCACTTTCTCTTAAACTCGGATTCGTGCGGTAAAGGGTTTGGGTTTGGTTTCAGTCAGCTGACCAGTAACACAGAGATTAGATTCAGATCAGACCTTACGGACGTGCATCCCTATCTGGATCTATTCTGTACTGAAAGAACCGCACAAATCAAAATCGCAAGTCCATAGGTACTGGAAGCATGTTGGTACGGTCTATTCTGTTAACGTTTATTGATTTTTTTCCATGTCATCGCTAGAATACAAGATGATAACAAACAAACAAAACCAAAGAAAGAAAGACAAATACAATAAGTCAGTCGGAGTGAAAGAAGAAGTTTATTGCTGACGGACATTTAAAATTACAATAAGACTTACGAGTTTGATTGTCCAGCCCATTCACGTAAGCGTTCACCAACATCGAAACTAAAACAACGTGGAGAATTTTTACAAAGTATAGGGTTTTCATTGTGTTTGATACACAATACTCGACTGACGACCCGAACTAAGATCAGAGTCTCCATATAGCAGTTCAAACAATGAAACTTACACCACATTACTCAGACCAGGAAATTTTGTTCATATATCGTTATTTCAAACAGTGTAGACACTTAACAAACTTCTAAATCAATGTTCACTGATAATCTAACTTTGCTCTGCTCTTACAATGAAAACCACCCAAAGTTCGAGCCCCATTTAAGCCCACCGCGTCTGCTTTTTGTCTGCTTTTTTACTCTCATGTTCTTAAGCGCGACATAACCTTTTACCACACAACTCTGAGTTTCAACGACCCAAAGGTAAAAGCTATTTCAAACATTGTGGTAAAAGGAAAATGCTTGTAATCAGCATGTTCTTTTCCTACGTTTTCTACCTTTACCAAAACAAATGAGCTCTTCTTTGGCGAAAGGGGGCAACAAGGGGGAAAGGGGGGTGTTAGTGCATTTCCATGATGCCTGCTACCAAGCAAGTCATCACATAGTTACAGATCCATTAGTTTCATGTTGTATAACAACCGGCTGGATCATAAGGTAAACGTGTCCCTCGATATGCAAACAATTGATGATAGTAAACGGACTGCGAGGACGGCGCAGGCTGACCGGGTCTATACGTTTTGCAGGTGCATTATGCCCCCTTTTTCACAGAGCATGGCTCAAATATAAATGTAACATTTATTTTGTCGCTTGCAAATGCTTTCAAATGCTGTCAATTTTGTCGTTTGGTAAAGAGTTAATAATCTTTTGCCGGTAGTGCAGATCAACATCATGATGCACAGAACATGCAGTCTGATCTTTGATCTACACTGTCTGATAGGATGGAATCGCAATATTTTGGCCCTTGCGCTTTGCTAACATTTTCATTTATGTTTCTTTTTTTCCCAGCTGGGTAACACTTTACTAAATAATCCGGGGTTTAAGCGACCCTGACACAAAAAAGAACTTTTCAAAACATTGACGGGAAAGGAGAAAATGCTGATAACTAGCAATTTTTGCTTTTCCTACATTGTTTTTATCTCTTTTGATGACAAATCCATCAAGTGAGTCAAATTCAATGTCTCGTCCGCATTTTATTTCAATTTGGACTTGTCTACAATTTTGTTGTCTCGTGACGAGTTACGGGTTTTATCTTCATCATCAGTCATTTCTTGAAAACTGCAGCTCGATAATGGAAAGAGTAAATATGGAACACTTGACACCAAGTGCAACTTTGATTCATACTCTTTGAAAAAGGGCGGTTAATTGATCTGTAAAAAGTGTCGACCTATGTCTGCCCCTGCAGTCCGCACAGGCTGATATGGTTTGAAACTTTGTTATAAAAACAAAAAATGCATGTATAAGACCATTCTACCTCATGACTTCCGGTTGTCAGAAGAAATAAATTTCATGGATCAATAAGTGGATAATAACTAGTTTGGTATAATGCTTCGAGGAGACTCGTTAAACCCCTTTGTCCTAGAGAATAGCTCATTTAATGTAAGTCAAGACCAGACTGAACTGATATCTTGGATCCACAACGAGAAAAAACGGAAAACTATCAGCTGAAATACTTTGGCCTTTACATTAAACTGATGCTTTGTATATCCAGTGAGCAAAGGCAGAAAACATACAGTACAAATACCTTGGCCTTTAGACTGAACTGATATATGTATTTTTGATATACAGTAAGCAAAGGCAGAACACTTACAGTACAAATACCTTGGCCTTTAGACTGGTCTGTTATTTTGGATATACATTGAGCAACGGCAGAAAACTTACAGTACAAATACCTTGGCCTTAAGACTGAACTGATGTTCTGGATATCTAGAGTGCAACGGCAGAAAACTTACAGTTTTAATCCCTTGGCCTTTGGCCGACAACCATGTAGTACTGCCTCACTTCACGATATGAGTCAGGTTTTTCCCAATGAATGTACTTGCAAATGACAAATAAAATGTGACGCAAATGATTTTAGCCGTGCTCTAACAAAGGGGTTTTTTAATGCATATTCGTGATACATTATACCAAACAAGTCATAATATAATTATGAATCCATAAAATCCGTTTTGTCTACCGATCGACTGAATCCTGAGTTAAAATGGTCCTTGGACATATCAAAAATTCACCAATAGCAAAACGTTTCGCCCCAGGTCAGCCGGTGCAGACTGCACCGGCTGACCTGGTTCGATACTTTTGCAGAAATGTTAAACCCACCTTTTCATAGAGCACGATTCATACATTTTGTTTTATGTGTAATAGAAATCTATACCCGTTACGGTGTTTTGTTACCTTAGACAGCCTTTCGCAAGGGCGTGTACGATTTTTCATGTTTTGGCCGATAATTCGTGAAATATCATAATATGATAACAGGAATCAGACATTCGCAAGATACTCACATAACAATTTTACACTCTTCTCAATAATTGTTTTTTACGAATGCCAAACTATGTCAGATCAAATATTTCGTTATAATAGTAAACCGCTTTTCATGTTATATTCAGGAATAGAGTGTAGTATCGCTTCCAAATACAATTTCTCAATATCTTTTGTTATGTTTGTCTTTTTTGTTTTTTTAGAAATTATCTATTGTAGACTAATCATGAACGAATATATATTTACATAAATGCATGAATAAATGCATTAATGAATACATGCATAACCTATAAACGTATAAATAAATGCATGAATAAGAAAGAAAGAAATAATATCAAACAAAGATTTGCTGCTTCATGCTAATAGAGTCAGGTCTTCATTTTTTTTTCACATAATTAAGTATGATTAAAATGTGTAGTCTAATCTAGGATCAATATTGTTCAAATTACCATGTGACATTCTGGTCATGCCAACTTTAAAGTTGCCTAGAAATATTTTATATCAACCAATGTAAAATATTCACATTATTCCGTTTGCAGATTAGTGTTTAACTCATTTCCATAACAAAAAAAATGTCATTCTTGTCGAAACTGAAAGCATTTGCAGACTGCAAAGTAAATCTGCATTGGAAAATTAAATCTTCCTATGAATCGGTAGAAAACAGAGTGGCGAAAGGAAAAGTGCTGGTAACTAGCATTTTCTCATTTCCGAAATAGTTTCAGAATGCTTTGTCAACCGGGTTGTCAAAACATGGAAACATTGTGTAAAAGGATAACAATAGATATAAAGGTCGAATGAAGCCTTTCCATACAACACTAAGATTTAACGACCTTGAACATGACGGGTTTAGAAAACATTGTGGGAAAAGGAGAAAAAGCAGGTAGACAGCAGTTTTTTTTTTTTTTTTTTTTTTCCTTTTTCCCCCACGTTTTCTATCCCTACTATAGACAGATCCCAGCTTTTGGGACCCAATTGTTTTGTCGTGTGCACGTGCTTTCAATTTGGACAAGTTCAAAACATTCATAAAGAGTTAATGAAGAAAACCTGAAGAATGCAGTAAATCTTTGTCGAATTAGATTCGATAAATTGACGAAAAGATACAAAGTCACTATCAATTTAGCTTGAAACACAGGACTTGAGAGCATGCATCACGACTCGGAATGTTTATTTCAGAAATTAAACGAACCACAACCACGCAAAAGTCAAGAGAGACGTATATGGAGGAAAATAAGTCTATATAAAATCAAAGGACTCAAAATCCTGGAGAGCATATTGATCGTGTAGTATTTATCGACGAGACAAAAAGAACGAAAAATAAACTTTTAATCATATGTTCTACAATTTAATAGAATTACATGATGAGGCAAGCAGGGACAGGAAAAATCAGAGTTGGTCAGCAAAGCAGGCTAACTGTGATTTATTGCTTATGAGAGTACCCAAGTATAACTAGTTAACCCTTTAGCTACTAAGCGCGACTCACCACAAAACGTGCAGTCTGATCTTGGTCCTACACTGTCCGATAAGGAGATATTTTTCGCCAAAAATTAATTTTGAAATTATATTTTTACTGTCGGCTTGAAAGTTTTATCTTATTTATTTAGCGGGATAAATGTAAACAGATCCAGTGGAATGATGAGCAAGCGCATCAATCTGGTGCATCGCTTTGACTATGTATCGTATCTTTGTTAAATGTGGAGAGGCCACATCCTAAAAAATCTCTAGTATCTGTAAGAATTTTCTACTGCTTGAAAGTTGTCACCTATGTTCAAGTTAACTTGAAATGGTCAAGTATAGAGCAGCCAATGGCTTACTAAGGCTGTTGTTTATCGTTTGACGGCGACAAAATAGAAACTGCAAGGATATGTGAACTTTTCTCTGCATCACAGACAACCTACCAAACCTCTATCATTCCAGATCAAATCTGATTCTGCATAAAGAAAATAGCGCTAAAGCAATTATTTCGCTTAGCCAATCAGAAAATGCATCGTTTTGCAATTTAAGACTTCATAACTTCCTTGGAGTTTGATGCAACCCAAAATGATTGGTGAGTACGGCTCCTGAAACAGAGTAAAAGAAGGTATTTACTTTGTCAGATAGAAGCTTTCGGAACCTTCTTCCATCGTAAATCGCATTTGACAGCTTTAAACCGGAAACATAGTTAACAAATATTGAGGTGTAGAAATGGTTTAATCCCATTTGTCCCACATTTGATTTTTAGATCAAAATCAATATGTGGGACAAATGGGAATTCCTACAGGTAAGGGTACAGCTAATCCCTGCCTGGGGCTAATTTACAGCTATAGTCTTTATCAATACTGATATATGCAGTTGTAGACAATTTATGCATAAAATAATCCATCTTTTTTTAAAATTTTATTTCTTTATTTATTTATAAAACAGAAATATTAATTTTATAAATTTTGTTTATCTCTCTCTCTTTTCTCTCTCTCTCTTCAAAAAAAAAAAAAAAAAAAATGCTAGTTTTCACAACTATGATTAAACATTGTTAAACATTATTAATCTCTTTGATACAGGCTATATTCGCACTTACCCTTATATCACCCCTAACCCATACAGGTAAATGCCCTATTGGTTTTTCAAAATGTGGGACAAATGGGAAGACACCGTAGAAATTACATATCCACCTTTAACCGTTATCCTGCTAGATAACCTAAATGAACCCTCCTAGCCGATGGTAAAAACTAAAATGTTGGTATTTCAAAGTTACTGTTTCGGGAAAAATATCTCCTTACGGACAGTGTAGATGAAAGATCAGACTGTACTTTCTGTGCAGTCTGATCTTGATCTACACTGTCCGCAAAAGGTCAGTGAGTTGCACTTACTGGACAGGGTAGATCCAAGTTCAAACTTCACGTTCTGTGCAGTCTGACCTTGATCTACACTGTCCGTGAATCGCGCTTAGTATTCTAAGGGTTAAAGTATTTGTGGACAACAAATAAAAAGTGACTTAACACTTAAGCTGCTGAATAAATGAAACGCAAATTTCTACTCAATACTAAAAGCTCAAACATTGCGGTTTCAAAGTTAATTTCACCGAAAAGAAATTACCGTATCGGACAGTGAAGATCAAAGATCAGACTGCACGTTCTGTGCAGTCTGATCTTGATCTACACTGTCCGCAAAAGGTCAGTGGGTGGCGATTAGCAGCTTAAGGGTTAACAGATACTGTGAAACAGGAAAAAAATAACATGACAGAATGGAAAAGTGTGTAGATACTAACTTTATTTTTTGTTTCATACAAAATAACCGTGGTCATTGAAACAGAATTGTTTGGTTACTTTTGTGCATGTACAGCAACTCCGTGTTAACCCTTAACCAGCTAAATGTTAAATAAAACTTTCAAGCCGATGGTAAAAATCAGAATCAAACTTATTTCTTGGAGAAAAATATCTCCTTATCGGACAATGTAGATCCAAGATCAGACTGCACAATCTGCGCAGTCTGATCTTGATCAACGCTGTCTGCAAAAGGTCAGTGAGTCGCGCTTAAGTGCGCAAGGGTTAAATGTTAAAGGCTTTGCCACAACTCGAACTTCCAGGCTTACCTTTATTGAGATTATTTGCAGACGAGAAATTCAGTGCTGCTCAGGAGATATTTTTTTCTTTGAGACTGTAGGAAAGATTTTCAGAAAGGAGATAAAAAATTCTGGTTAGTAGCCTTGTTTCCTATTTCCACAATGTGATCTGACTTATTTTTCGTGTAGCTTTGTTTTTCGTTTGAAGAAGGTTTCTTCCTTTTTGATTATTCCCACTCTGGAAGAACGAGATAATTAAAAAAGGGAAGCGGCTACTTGATACAGATTTAAGCCAATACAGATATGAGCCATGCACTGAGAAAAGGGGGGTTAATGTATCTACGAAAAGTATCGACCTAGGTCAGCCTGGGCAGCCCGCATAGGCTGACCGGGGTCGAGACTTTTCGCTATTTGTCATTTTTTCTGCTCGTCCAAGGACCAGTCTATCTCATGATTCAATATGTTGTTAGACACAGTGGATTTTGTGGATCCATGATTAAGTGATGACTTGCCAGGTATAACGTGATCAAGGAGACGCATTAAGCCCCCTTTTACTAGAGCATGGCTTATATTTAAATCATTATTTTTTTTTTTTTTTTTTTTTTTTTTTAATTACTGTTGTACTCCTCGATATGAGATATAGTCCGTTCTTTAAATTTACAGGAAGTTTAAATGTTATCACTTAATTTCGGTTTCCCTCAATATGCTCCATTTTTTTCCGTTTGCCACAATTTTTTCAGAAACAATCGGTCGCTCTTAACCCTTTCACAAACATCTCATGTTTTCACAACCGCACGTTAGAAGGCTTTGAAACAACACAGTGGAAAAAAGAGGAGAGTGCTTATTAGCATCACTGCCTGCTTTTTCCACACAAGTTTTGATCTTTCTATTATGTCATTCACATTTAATTTGTCGTCGATTAGGTCGAGTCTTACATTTTATCATTTTGTAAAGGAGTTAAAATTGTCTTATATTTTGTTACAGTGTTGTAAGTCAAAGCTTCCGTTACTGGCTGCAAAAGAATATTTTAAAACTGGAACGAAAGTGGCCAACTTTGATTCTAGTTTCATGATGCATTTTTTTCCTGCGACCTAAGTTTCGACTGACTGCTCTGTGTCACATTATCAGAGTTATCACAATGACCTAACTGTTAACCCATATCCTGTTATATAAATAAAATCTAGCTTTCTAGCCGACATTAAAAATCAAGATTTTACTATTTCAAAGGTAATTTTTGGGGAAAATATCTCCTTATCGGACAGTGTAGATCAAAGATCAGTCTGTACGTTCTGTGCAGTCTGATCTTGATCTACACTGTTCGCAAAAGGTCAGTGAGTAGCGCTTAGCAGCTTAAGGATTAAATCTGAACACCACATTTGTCTGTAGTTTTATTGCAATATTGTAAACAGTTGGTCTATAATATGCTTTTAAATGATAGAAGTTTGTCTAGTGGCAAACCGGTTAAACGGTAAGAATACATGGTCGTGACGAATAAATTGTTGGGCACATTGAAAAGTCAAAAAAGAATTTTATGATGGTTTGCAAACTTTGCCTTACCAATTTCAATAATAAAACACTTTTTAGCATGATCATAAAAATCTTAACACCCTCTTTAAAAGTTAAAAAGTATTAACTGTATATACACGTGAAACAATAAACGATGTTCAACCAGGAACAATTGATTGATTGCACTATAGAGACTAGTTACGGGCAATACAGAGCGCTTTTCAATGTATATCATCGGTAGTACGGCATGACTGTCAACGTACATTATGTTGAGGTATTGAAATATCGACACTTACCTCGATACTTTACATAAATACAGAAAACATTTCTTCTCATTGCACTTGAAAATATTGTGTCCCAGGGAAATTTCTTCGTCCATTTCGTTTCAGATACCCCAACCCAACCGTAATTATCAAATCTTGAAAGTTATTATTAAAAAAAAAAAGTCTGAGCTATGGTCTCTTTTGTAGTCTAAGTTAACCTTATGTTGTGATATTGCTCTTCAAATAAGTAACTCAGTTTGGAAGGGATAAATCATTCTCATAGAAATACCTCTAAGAACTCAGTTTCAACTATGTTATCCGTGTATTGTGACAATGATCATTAACCTACATTGTATCAAACCACTGGTTTCTTTTAACATTGAAAATAATGAATTGGACCATATTTGCAGCTCCGCGGATATGTTTAATGGCAAAACTATGGATTGAACGTTTGGTGCCCTCAAAGGTACATCCATAGCCCCCCCCCCCCCCCATGAAAAAAAAAAAAAAAAAAAAAAAACTTGTCAACCAGTTCTCTTAGGAACAACTGTTCACGAACATGACCCATCTTTTTCTTCCTCCGCTGACACAAAATAATCCTGTCCATATACAATAAAAAACACGTCTAAGTGGCCCCTCACTGCTCAAATTTGAAGCAAATCTACATTATACATCACCAAGCTCTCTCAGCTCCATGAAACAGTGCAGTACTGCAAAACTATACCTTAGACTACCTTTGAAAACTATGACCCGGAAGCAATCTCGCAGCGGTGCAACACCATATACTATAAGCATTTTCACTTCGTTCAAATCCGATGAAAGTAAGCAGAATAGTCACACACGTAGTACTTACCATCATCTTATGTCGACGGGCATTTGATGTAGAGAGTTGAACTTACCTTGTTTACAGATGAACGACGGACAGACGGAAGTGTTTGTACTGAAACGATTATAGCATAAGGCTTAGATTTTATTTGCACTCTGTATCAGTTTGAATTAACCCTTTCAGTGTCATAGGCGAAGACAAGGGCTTCTGTGGATGATATGGACCAATATCAAACTGCATAATACCGCTCGGTCAGTCAAAATCTTCCTTCGGCGGAATGTATTTGGCACTGAGAGAGTCATGTTAGTAGGTATTTTATCTGATTACTGACAAACCGTTTAGGACGTACAAGAAACCTGTCCAAATCGTTCTAACCTTAATATAATTTGATATAATAAAGCCATGACCTGTCATGGGAGAGGGGAGGCTTAATGCACTTGCAAAAGTATCGAGCCAGGTCATCCCGCAGTCCGCGCAGGCTGACCTGAGCCGAAATGTTCTGCTGTTGGTCAGTTTTCTGCATGTCAAAGGAGCTGGTTGTTATGTAAAGTGGCTTTTATGGATCATAATTATCTGATGACTTGCTTGGTACACTGCATCACGAAAATGCATTAAACCCAATTTTAACAGAGCATGGCTCATATATTTTTCTGCCAACGACTGGAACTTTGACAGATTGCCATGTAACACATTATCAGAATCATCATCCGAGTAATATCGATCATTTTAAATGGTATGAATTTAATTTGTTTGCATTTTGACACAAAAATTATCACTTCAGGCCGCTAGTTTAAACATATTTTATTGTACATATAAACATACAAATGGATTGGGACGAAAGCTAATAAAAGCTTATAGAGTCCCTTTCCTAAGTAACAACATATGGCAAGATCAAATGAAGAAAATTACAAAAATCAACATTGTAATGTTAAAAGAGACATGTGGTAAACAGAGAGAGAGAGAGGATGGACCATTTTGGAAATCATTCCTGAAATTGTTTGCTTTCCTTTATATACAACTGAACCTTCAGAAAGATTTCTTCATTTTCCTGAAAAGTAAGGAAATCATTTCCAAAGAGGAGTTTTTGAAGGTCTATAATTATTTCATGATACGATATAGGGCGAATAAACTTATTTCTTATAGTTTCATAGAGTGGACATTCGAAGAAGTAATGTGCATTTGTCTCTATAGCACCACATACACAATTAGGAGAATCAACTACATTTCTTAAATACAGGTGGTGCTTTAGAGAACTACACTTATTTCGTAACCTTGTATGTAAAATTTGAAGACGTCTTTGTCCTACGAAAAACAATTTATTTGGATACGGCCTATTAATGTCCAAATACCTTTTAAAACATGACAGGGAATCCAAATTTCTGATATCTTGAGGGATTAAGTTCCACTCTTCCACAACAGATGGGAGGAAGGATTTTTTATAGAGATTTGTTCTACAAGCAATGGTTCGTATATTATTAGAGTTGCGCAAGTTGTAATCGTTAAGGTTGCTATTTAAATCAGGGACAAGATCACTCAGGTAAGAAGGAACAAGGCCTTTAGTCATTTTAAAGAACAATATAAGTTTATGTTTACGCCTGCGATCGCCAAGTGACTCCCAACCACATTCATTTTTTAGTTCATCCAAGGAAATCAGTTTACTACAACCTGTTACTATTCTGGCAGCTTCATTTTGGATTTTGTCTAGATCGTTGTACCTGAAGCTGCAATACATTTATATGTCTCCTTGTCCCTCTTTCTGTCTGAATGACTATATATGTTTGTCTCTCTGCCTCTGTCTCTACCCAAGTAGTTTTGCTTAAAGTAAGTCAGGAAGTAAGTATATATCTCTGTGTGTGTGTGTGTGTGTGTGTGTGTGTGTGTGTGTTTTAAATGTTAAATCACGAAATCTAATGTTCAAATAATTCTAGACTTGAATATAAAATATACAAACGAAATATTATGTTGCAAGACTTATCTTGAGTCTTCACCAACGACTCTTAAGGACATACAAGTTAACATTTTTTTCTCGAGTATTTTCTGAATTTCAAATTAACACAACATCTGATTGGCTAAACCAGTTAGTTTAGCCAATCAGAAGTTGTCTCACATCCTTACATGTAGAATTAAACTTGGTATGAAATTAGGAATGGTTGGTGAATACCCTCCCTTGTGTCTTACTTATTTCGAGCGAGTGGGAAAATCTAATATCTTGCACGAATGAAGATCGAGCGAGATTGGGAAATTTTCTACGCCGCGAGAAGCAAATAAAAGCACTAAAGGTCATTATAGCACAATCTTCCTTTTATTATACATCCACAAATTCCTTCTGATAAAATGTTGCAAACAATGTTATTATCATATGACAACGGTGTGAAATTACCAATTCTGGCTAGATGTGGTAAAAACATATTTCAATGCATGGCGGATGAGTATCATAGCATATAATCTTGACCAATCAACTGGGAAACAATAGCCGACTATAGTCCGCTCGAAGGTTACTTCATCATACTATATTTGGGACCGTGTACGACAAGGGGTAGATGTGGATCTTTTTCAAGTCGTTTCAGATTTTGTTTCCGTTTGCGATGCCTGTATTTTAGTAGTAAATCGTGCAGACTTATGGGTATTCATATGTAGAAGATAGTATTCTTTTGAATTACCTATTACTACATGTGAGTAACTTCGCAATTTATGGGCAGGGTGTTCATGAAAAATGTATGGGAAAAAAACAGTTTTTTTAAATGTATGTCCTGAATTTGTGCCAAGATTTCACAAAAGTTTGTAAGAATGTCACGTGATTAAAAATATACATGACAATAATGTTCGGTCGTATTTAATTAAGTATGATGACGTAATATTTGATCTGAAAGCATTATGTAGTGTTTAAAAGCGTTGAATAAAAGGTAACCTGTAGCATAAAAAATATGCTTAAAAGTCTATAAAAGGCTGTTTTAATTGTTTACTAAACGACAACATTTTCGCTTTATCTAAATTCAAAGCATTTGCTGACGAGAAACTAAATGTGACTTAAAACTCTACATTTATCTTTGTAAGGGTAGAAAACATGTTGGGCAAAAAAGAAAATGTTCGTTACGAGCATTGGCTCCTTCTTTAACTCATTGTTTTCGAAAGTCCTATTCCTTAAAGTTATTAAAATTCGGAATTGTGTGATAAAGAGTTAAAGAAATACTGACAAATAGTTGCCTAACGTGCCGCTACACTTCTCTGGTTTAGTGAATATTGTTCTCTCTCTCTCTCTCTCTCTCTCTCTCTCTTCGTCTTTCTTCTCCAGTCAGTCTGTCTGTCTGTCTGTTTATATGTCTGTCTGTCACTCTCTCTCTCTCTCTCTCTGTCGCTCTCTTTCGCATTCCTCTCTTCCCCCTTCCCTTATCATCTTTATCGTCAAAATCATCATAAGCAGCAGAAAAAAAAAAAAAAAAAAAAAAAAAATAGGCGCTGCAGGACATAATAAGAATATTACATACAGTTATCATATAGCAATTCACCGTTACTATAATTAGCTCTGTCGTAGATATGAAGATCAATTTGACCTTCTTGGCCTCCTTTTTTATTTTGTTCATCTTTATTATCGTACACGTTGTCGTCCGGATCAGAAGCAGACGGTACCTGTTGTAACACATAAACAGGATTTGAAACCGTCTGTACCTCTGGAACCCCGGGCTCACATGCTAGACTGTAACCGTCGAAGTTTCTCGATTCGTCTGTTGCCACATTTAGCTCCACGCCACGCGCGTAGTCATAGTGCCCTGGACGGTTATTTGCGATAGCTCCATCAACCGTTCTCAACTCTCTCCTCTTTCTCCAACGATAGCAAGCGATAGTTTCATATCACACATTGAGCTGCTTCGTGCTATACTTGGACGTTTAGCAATGTAGATCCTAATAAGACTGCGCAAAACTTGCATAATTCTAAGATATCTCCTCATAACTGTAAAATATTCTGCGCTAAAATAACCATTATTATCGCAATGTTTCGGTCTCTTTGTCCATTTGAGAAAATTCATTTCCTGTATTTAGCAATATAAAGGTTAAAAAAAAACAAAAAAAAAAAAACGGCAAACAGGGTTTAGTTATGTCAACTTGTATGTAGATAGCCGAAAACATTCGACTTGCAACCTGGAGGTTCCTGCCTCGAGCTTCAAAGGAAGCACTTGGTTTTTGATGGGTTTTTCTTGGGTAAGACATTTCAGTGCCGTAGCCCATTACTCGTGAAACCCAGGATTTACTTGAATATACGGGTTGTTGTCGTGCTGTGAGGAAATAACGTTGAAAGCGGCATACAACACCATTCAATTAATCATTCAACAGCGGGCATACACTTTAAAACATCTGGTGGATACATGAATGACATAAGACTAAGAATGCAATGATTCAAAATTGTTTGTGAATACAGGCTCAAATATTTTAAAGAAAGATTATCGTTATTACTATTATCATTATTACAATTGTTATTACTACATCTATTATATTTTAAAATGCATTAGGACGAAAGGAAAGCAAAAACTTAAATCGTTTGGCAAGCAACACCACCCACACGCACACATAGAGAGAGAGACAGAGAGAGAGAGAGAGAGAGTATAAAAATACGAAAAAAAAAAAAAAAAAAAACCACACACACACACTTGGAATAAAAGAGACTGTTGGTAACCAAAGTCTTTGTAAGATGGTGGTCGTGAGTGCACCGAATAGTTTGGTAAAGTGTTCACACACCAAAACAAAAAAGAAAAAAAATGCAAAGCAATCACAAAGGGACATACTTTTCCTCACTTGTAATTGTAAGGGGTCCTGCGTAGCTCAATGGCAAAATGAAGGGCTCGTAACCCGAATACCCGGGTTCGGTGCACACTGGAACTACTGGGTTTTTCGAAGGGGTTTTCTTGGGCAAGACACTTTAGAACCATAGTCTAGTGCCGGCGGAAGCAATGAAGTACATGAATTTGAGAGCTGTCGCCCTCATATGACCGAAATAAATTTGAAAGAGGCGTAAACACAATGCAATGAATTAATCACAGTCTAACTCACTGTGTGGTAAAGTTACGGCTTACCTTATCTTGTAAAGGCACAGTACGGTACTTCCAGTTATCATGACAAATAGGATGCTGCAGGAAACGATGATGGTTGAGCTTAACCATTGTGTGTCTGAACAAGAAATACAAAACTAAAGCTTAGTTCATTTTATCATGTTATGCATCTAATCAAATTTCATAAACATTGAAGCACCTTCCTCTTTTTAGTAACTGGTGAACGCAGGAAATATAGATCCATAGATAGTTGGTCTATCGTATCGGCAAGACTATAATGTAGAATGCGTTTAAATCCAGTTCAAAAATCGAATAATGTCACAATAATTTAAGATCGTTGATTGCCAAATGAAACGATTCCACTTTGCTCGAGATCTTAAAGTACATTGAATAAACATTAAAAGATGTATAGTCAAAGGTTAGCATTGGTAATAAGACGGAGTAGAGCAAAGATCGTGATCTTTGCTGTCCAGAATAACTAGTAAAGTCGCCATTGGCTGTAAAATGAAGTCTTCAACTACTGTAAATACACTTTCATTGATTTTTGTAATACGTGCAAAACTGGCGTAGATTCAATATGAGAAAGAAAGGTTTGACAAGGCGTTAAAGGAAACGGATGGGTATGATTAGCCAGCCATTCTCGACTCTTGAAAACAATCGTTCGGATTTTATTTCAAAGAATGCCCTTATAATTTGGTGTGCACTCTGTCTCAGACAGCCCGGCGGGGTAGCTCAGTGGTTAGCGTATGGTGGTTGCGTGTTCGATACCCGGTTGAGACAAACTTTTTCGGCGATTTTTCGCCTCTCACCTGTGGTGCAGTTGAGAAAAGTCGTCAGCGACTTGGAAAGAAAGTTGTGTGAGTACTGGTGTGAGAAAGCCAGGAAACATGTGCGTAGGTGCACTTACCGCCGTGATATGACCTTCGCTGTTAAAACGGTGTTAAACTCCAATACAAACAAACAACTCTCACAGACAATCAGAGATCGATATTCATGGGATTGAAAATTGGTATTTCATTTTGAATGGTTGATGTAAATCCCATTCTGTTGCTCTTGTATATGCGAAAGGTTTACCTGTGCAAGAAGATCGAACCCTGGCCATTCTAAAGCGCATAAGCTATTTCTACATCTACAGTGTAATGCATTTGCGTTACCTTGAAAATTAAGATTGCTTTTAAGAATGATTAATAAATACGAATCCACTTTTCGACCTACAAAAGTCAAAAGTCGAAATGTTGAAAAGTGGAAAAGTTAAAAAGTCGAAATTAGCCGATTAAAACTTCCATTTTTCTAGTTAGGACTGATTTTTCGTAGGATAAATTGGCCGCGGGACCGGTGACACAGGAATTTATACCCCTACACCAGCTCCAACATTATTCGGTGCTGATAAACAAACATCCCGTTATAATCAGTCCTAACTAGAAAAGTGGAAGTTTTAATCGGCTAATTTCGACTTTTCGACTTTTCAACATTTGACTTTTCGACTTTTCTAGGTCGAAAAGTGGAAGTTTTATTGACAATTGTCATGTGAAAAACTTCCACTTTTCTACTTTTCGACCTAGCAGTTTAACGCGAAAAGTTGAAGTTAGTACTTCCTAATTTCTACTTTTCTAGACAAACGTGAGGTCGAAAAGTCGAAAGTGTTTTGACAATTGTCAGGTCAAAAACTTCAACTTTTCGACAAGAAAAGTGGAAGTTAGTGTGCCTAATTTCTACTTTTCGAGTTCCTCGTAGGTCGAAAAGTGGATGGGGGACACAGGATTCCGTAAGTCTGACCTTACTTAAAGGTGTCCACAAGTAATTTTACTCGTCTTTGGCATCCAAAGATTTAACTTACCGTCATCTGAATAGGAATCATCAAGTGGATAGCCCTTTTTATCTTCATCTGTCAAAAAGAAAATGAGCCATGCTCTGTGAAAAGTGGGCTTAATGCATTTGCGAAAAGTATCGAGTCAGGTCAGCTTGCCTGAATGAATGATGTTTGATCTTCTTGCTACTTAATCGAGACAAAAATTTATTTCAACCAGCTATACAGGTAACTACTGACCATTCCAGATTTAAACACACACACACACACACACACACACACACACACACAATACCCAGCAGTTTGGCTGAGACATATAAACAGACATTTCATGTGATCACTCCATTCTAAAGTCATATGGTCAAATCATTTTACACGAGTCACTCAGCCTCGAAATTCGAAAAATACAACTTAATTGAGTAGTTGAACCTTAAATAATGGAGGCGCCATATCTTATGAATAACTACTGTTTCATTTGATAGATTTAACTTACCCTCACTAGATGTTGAGATATCTTTCGGTGTATTTGGGGTCATTTCACCTGTAGAAATTACACCAAGTGAAGTCATTATTACATTTAATGAAATAGTATCTGTGAGAAAGACCGTATCTTGTTCAAATACTTGTACTATTACTACCACTGCTGCTACTATTACCATTGCCAACAACAACAACAAAAATAATAATAATAATAATAATAATAATAATGAAACCCCTGGTGCGAAATAAGGGTAGCATTCGGCACTAAAAAAAAAAGGCATCAACTGATGAGTATATTAGTAGTGTATAATATGTATGTTGTCGCTTTTTCGTCTCGCCCCCGATATTCTAGCCAGAACATACCCCCCGAAAATATTCGAGCCAGAACACACATCCATTTAAAAAAAAAAAATTGTTTAAGAAATAAAAAAAATTCCCCCGCGCACGCGTCTTCCCCCCTAAAAAAAAATTCCGATCTCGTTATTTTTTTATCTTCCCCCCGCCCGCGTCTCCCTCGAAAAAAAATTATAACTCGCAAAAAAGTTATAAATTTTCGATCCCCGCACGCGTCTTCCCCTCAAAAAAACTTCCGATCTCGCTATCTTCCTATTTCCGCGCGCGTCTCTCTCGAAAAAGTTATAAATTCCCGATCTCCCCGTGCGCGTTTCTTAAAAAGGGAAAAAAAAAAAAAAAAAAAAAAAAATATTACGGGCGAGAGTTATAAATTTTCGTTCGAAAAAAAAATAATTTTCAGCCAACAAATAATTAATATTGATACCCTTTTCTTCCATATCTTTTTTAAGATTAAACCAGGCCAATACCTTTCCAACATCATCATTTCCCCAATCTTTTCTTGGTTTTTTATTAATTTTATCGATCTCCTTACTTTTTTCTCTTAATAGGTCTATCATTTTTTTCTTTTCGTTATCTTTTGGTTTTAAATTCTTTTTTTCCATTTTTTATAGTATATTTATTTTTAAAACTAAACATCCTAATACAAAATAAAATTTGAATTTTGTAAAATTTTTTTGTGGAATAAAGCGTCATAATGGAGGAAAATATAAATAATAAACAAAGATTAAAGAATATATCCTGGCAATTGAAAGAATTAAGAAGGCGAATAAGTCGTGAAAAAAAGGCGATTAATCGTATGCGTAACTGGATTTATAAAGAAGAGAACGATATAGAAAGATTAGAATGGGACGAAGAATTTTTATTAAATAAATTGAAAAAAAAAAAATAATAATTTCCAATTAGTGGACAAAATTGCTTCTATCAAAAGAACCAGATTGACACGTTTTCATGAAAAATTAGATTTAGAACATACATTACGTCTTAATTTAGAAAACCTAAGAAAATTATTAAATATGGAAATAGATTTAAAAGAAACAGCACGTCAAATACTTTGAGATGATAATACGTCGGAAACGGAGATAGAAAAAAATTACGATTCTTTAGAATCGGATAAATTATACTCGGACAACCATTTAAAACTAATGCACGTAACCATGAAGGAAATTGATGCTGAAACCGAAGCTTGGCTCCAAGCTGAAATTGCATCTGATCCTGATGTATACTATAGTGAGTCTAACTAGGTTTATTAGAGTAAATTTATAACTGGTAAAGTTATAAATTTTCGTTTGAAAAAAAATGAATTTTGTAAAAATTTTTTGCGAATAAAGCTCCTGAAAAATATGAGCGTATTGAATGATTTAAATAGCAACTTTATTTTACATCTAGTTAGAAGGCTAGAAGCCAAAGTTTATTTCGGGCGTCGGAAATATCGTTCTCCGAATTTAATAGTTTTTCCTCTGTTTGAATGTAAAAACTATTATTTAGCATTGCTGCGTTTAAAACCGGATGTTTACTACGGACGTAGTAAAATAGCCCATCAACCTCCGTTTGAGGGAATAACATTAATTTTAAATACTACGGACGAAATGCTTACAGAAATTATGGATGAAGAGGAGGGATACGATGATATAGTGCTTAAATATTTGTTACCGAAAAATGTAGAAAATGGTTTGCTATCTTTAGGTATGAAAGTTCACGGTATTGCGTTTTCTCCGCAGAATTTCCCGCATTCCTGGCAGGAGGGTAACTTCGATATATTTAGTAGATGGGGTGATCCTCCTATAGAAGAGTTTGAAGATGAAGGAGAGTTGGAAGAGTTATGGGATCTTCACGAAGAAATTATGCGTCCGGGAAATCTACAACATGTGCCTACAGTATTACCGGTGCAAGGAGAAGGGATAATACGTGAAAACGGAAACTCGTCATTTTTAGAAGAAGAATGCGTCATTTGCAAAGACGCGAGACCGAGCGTAATGTTTTGTAATTGCGGTCATATTGTTGTATGCGAGGGTTGTGATAAGGTAGGTAATTTACAAAGTTGCCCTTTATGCAATACAGCGTGTCAAATAAAACACTATTTATAAATATATATTTTTCACCGCCTGAAAAGGTTAATTGACGATTTTTATTCTTTCGTAAATGTCTGTTTTCCTTTATTAGTTTACGTATTATATTATTGTTAGTACTTCTTTTTTTAGCATTAATTATGGATTGTTTCCATTTTTCGTTTTTACGATTCAAATCATTTTCGTCAATAATTAACCGTAAAGACTTATTTACCTCTTTTAACGCCTTAATACGATTATTATTTTCCGAGACTTTTTTTTGTTATAATCCATTTTTTAAAAAAAACAAAAAAAATTATTTTACTCGCTTAAAATTCGGTATTTATCAAAAATTTAAGAAAAAAATTTCTCGTATAAAAAAAGATGATTAGTTTAAACATTGGGTTTATTTCGCATTTAACTAAAGTACAAGAAGATAAAATTTATTTCAGTAAAGTAAGATATCGAGAACCGCGTATAATAGCATTGCCACCGTGCATATACGAGAACGATTTCTTATCGTTTCAAAGATTAAAACCGGTTATTTACTACCAATATAGCAAGATAGATTATATTTACAAAAATGTATTAACTCGCGTAACGTTAGTATTTCCGACGAAAAGCTATATTACACTAGATTTGAATAATCTACGCACCTACGATATTTTATGGCCATATAATAATTCAGCCCGCGTTTGTGAATGGGACAAAAAACAACCGTTTTTTGTAAATCTTGTTATGGATTATGTCTTTTTTAATGCGACAGATTTTCCTCATTTGTGGGAAGATGGCAATTTTGGTTTATTTAATACTTGGAGCGATGATCCTATAGAATTGGATGATGACTACTCATCGCCGGAAGAAGAATTTAGCGATAACGAATCACTCGAAATAGAAACTCACACAGAAACCGCGCCAGTTACGGATCCTTCCGTAATTAGAATAACGAACGAAGTACAAAATGTCGAAATAACAACGTCAGTTTGTCATGTAGGCGAAGTTTACCGAGAAAAAGAATGCGTTACATGCGTAGATAGAGAACCGAACGTATTATTTTGTAACTGCGGTCACATTGTAGTATGTTTGGATTGTTTCGATGATAGTAAAGAGAAAAAGAGTAGCGATAACTAAATGTCCAACTTGCAGACTAAAATTCGATGTGGCGAGGATATTCGAATAAATTTATAACTTTTTAAAAAAGTTATAAATTTTTGTGCAACCTATAATGCCCCAAAGCTAATGTATTTATACTATCTTTTGATATAAATCTTTTATCGTCGTCGTGACTGAACGTTATTTTGTTTATCTTTTCCGTATACATTTCGTGCCCGCGACTTCTTAGTATGCGCATTTATCTATACTGATCTTTTTTCGTGAATAAACAATCTTTATAATTCGCGAAATGTAATTCGTTTTTGACGACCAACTTTTTAATTCCTTTGCATCTTTTATCCTCCTTATTATCCAATGTTTTATAAGAGTACATTTTCGCCTTTAACCCCACAAATTCTATCATAATTTTACCTCCTAATTCGTCTTTAAACTTTCCTATTACTTTCTCGTTTTTGCTATAATAACACGGATGATCGGTCGGATAGTTACTCGTGTCAAATATTTTAGGTATGTCCAGACGAATATCTTCGTAAAGGTCGTACGTTTCTATGTCGAGTATAAAACTATCGGTATCGGTATAACATAATTTAACTTTATCGTTATACTTTTTCTTAAAATAATTATAATAAGTGTTATACATATGCGTCTTACTGATATCTAAAATGCTCATACCCAAATAAACGGGCTTGTCATATTTTATTAAGGTTCTCTTCATGTGTAAAGCTACTAAATTTTCGTCAAATATAGTCGTATGATCGTAATTCGGTTTTGCTGCCTGCTTTTTATAGAAATAAGATTGATCGTTAGAAAGTAATTTTATATCTACTCTGTTTCTTATATTTTCCATCGTCTTACCAAAAACGGAATTATTCATCAACTTAAAAAAATCTTTTTCAAAGTTATTTTCGGCTTTAGTTCTTAAACCGTTGTTAAGATCAATGTTAGATTTTAACCAATTACTTTTTTTAAATTTAAATCCTCGGGTAACGTTTTTTAATTTAAGCCCCGAGTCAATATACGTTTTTAAAGCCCGATAATGCAAAACATATTTTTCTTTATCGTATAAATTGGGAATTAATTTTTTTACCTTTTCTACTTTTAAATGTTCGGGCGCTAAAGGAAAGTCGTTGTGTAAATCGTGTAATGTTTTAGGGTATTCCAATTCTACCTCTAAGATACAACCTTCTCCCTTTTTATCGCAATATTTTTCCCAATTGTTTAATTCTTTTTCCGTCATCCATTTAAAACCGTGCGTGGGTAAAGGCTCATCATTGCTCCGGAGTAAAGACTATTTGCGTCTACGTATATTAAATACTTCGAAGGTTCGTCCGTCACATATTGATCCCCCATGTATTTATTATTCGCTTTCGAGTATCTCGTTGTACACGTGCTAACTCTGCCTCTTAGTCCATTTTCTACCATTAAAAGCCTATCCGGGTCCGATAAAAGTTCTAACTTTACCTCGGTTATCTTTAAAAAGGCGTCCCAAGCTAAACCGGGAGCGGTATAATACCAACTAGGGTCCAAGTCGTAGTTTTACGGCAAACGTTTCTAAAGTTTTCGTAAACATCGGCTAAAAGTAATACGTCCGTTTTGTTGTATAATTTTAAGTAATCTTCTAGCGTGCTCGCGTTAAAAGTTTTCCAAACATTTATCGCGTGAGCGTAGTCCTCATCGGTAATATGTTCCCCGTTTAAATCGGAATAAAATGCTTTCTTAGGCGGTAACTGCGTTTCTTTAAGCCTCTTAAAATAGTCTAAGTATTCGTAGGGAAAAATTCCTTTTTTTCTAACTAATGGCAACTCTTCTTTCGTAAAAAATTGCGATAAAATTTTTATTTGGTCTTCATTTAAATTGCTCGAAAGATTATCTAAACTCGTACTCATAAACTTAAAGGTATCGATAAATCTAAGTTTATGCCATATCGTTTTTTTCTTATTCTTTTCTTTTACCTCGTCAACGACAATATCTTTACTAAAGCTAATGTATTTTTCCTCGTTATTCGGGATGCAATTAATTTTGCCGTAATGTTTGCCGAGACTTTTAATAAAAAGGTGAGCGTCATAACCGCTAAGATTGTGAAAATACACGGGGATAAAGTCCGGCGTTTTTGCTTCTAAGTTACACGAGTTATGCGCGGCTTCCCTATATTTACCCGTAAAATGGCAATGATCTCTTACTTTATCGTTATTAAATTCTTTACCGCAAAACCAACAATGCGTTCGATTTTCGTAATCCGTCTCTTCTTCCTCAGTCATGATAATAGGCTTTTTATCTCGGTAGTTCTTTCGGTAAATTTCTCGCGTGTCGGATATTAGCCGTTCTATAAATTTTTCCCCCGCATCTTCTCCGACATAACTTCTAGTAATAGGCGGGCAAACATTATCCTCGAAACATTTTATGAGATAGTAAAAACTACAAGGGATATGATAATGTTGTTTTATAGTAAAACTATTTTCCGGGTTTAATTCGCACGTATGTATAGGTTCCAAAATACTCTTAAAATCGGCGTACACAACGAAAGGAACCGGTAGTTTCCTATAATGGTTTTTAAAACTTATCATAGTACCTTTTTCCGGCATTTCTAATCTAATGCTTTCGTGATCGTTACAAAATTTTTGGTGTCCCTCTAAAAGATCTTCGTTTCCAAAATGGTTTAAACACCGTTTACAAAATTTAATATTTCCGATATGACTCGTTACCTGACTTCTTACTAATCGATTAAAGTTTTTTATGAGAGCATAGTGCGTTTTTCCTCCGTCCGTAATATATAGCAGGTCTACGTGATTAGTTTTTTCGAAGCTCGAGTTTCTAAGAGAATAATTTTTTTTTATTTTCGTAACCAAAAACATTGACGCTACTTTCCGGATTTTGTTTCTCGAACTTATTTATGTCTTTAATCGAGACGAGGTATTCGATCCCATCCATGTTTAAACTGTCTTCTTTCGATCGTAAATTTCCGTCAATTATTTCCGCGTTATGGTCTTTAGGATAAAGACCCCTTAAAACGCACCATAAAAAACATTTATCATCCTTATTTTTTATATTAATAACGGCCTTTTTATGTTTAATCCAATCCGGCAAATCTAACCACCCATTAGCCCCCAAAGGTTCGTAAACGACTGTATAAATTTCTAATACCCTTATACGTACAAAAACCCAACCGCTGCCTCGTCGTTCAAACTTTTCCATTTTTGCCATAATTTCGTCCCACATATCCCGTAATATATCATTTACTTCTTCCCCGTTTAAGTTTAAATATTGTTTCGAGTGAAAAGCAGCTTCTGTTTCCTTTTTATCTGGATCCGATATAAGATAATATATGGGTTTAAGAGTTAGTTTTACCTTTTTTTGTAGGTTACTTCTAAGAACGCCTCGAATAAGCTCTTCCGTTTCGTTAAAAAATTCGTCCGGCAAATAACCCCTTTTTCCATCTATTTTATACACTCTAGTATAATTTCGAAATGCGGATTGCCTCAAACTAATATTAAATCGTTCCCTAACGGGAGGAGCCCGCGGTACTAAGGGTACTCGAGCAGAAGGTCTAGTACGCAACCTAATTCTTGACTGAGTCGGATCTCTAACGGCCGGCGTAGCTGGTACTATGGATCTTCTCACGTGTAATCTAAAGTCATCCAGTACTTGCGGTATGTTCGTGGAATCTACATTATTAACGAGCCAATTATTGAAATTAGTTATTCTTCTCTGTATAGGTTCTGGGACAAACGCGGAGTAGGCTCTAGATGCGGCCCGTTTCGCCGTCGAAAATAAATTTGAAATATAACGCGACATTTTTTTTATATTATAATAAAAATATATTTAATTTAGTAATCAATTTTATTACGGTTTAATCGTAATAAAATTAAGTTATAGTTATTTTATACTTATCTTTCCAAACTCTACCATTCCAATTACAAACCGTTTGAGGACTGGTACCGATAAATTTGCTCGCTTTATAAATTGAGTAAAAATCGCGTACGTTTCCCGTTTCAACGTTTTCTACGCGAGTTTTTTTCGGATTAGTCCTAATATCTTTTAATCTATCGTACCTAGGATCTATCGTTTTTTTCGGTTTAGGAGGCTCTTCCGGTAATACCCCGTGTTCTTTAGCTAAATCGATCAATTGTTTTTTTATCCAAATAAGAAAAAAAAAATACATTATTTTCTTTAAGAATATCTTTTAAATCCGATTTGCTTATCATTTTTTATATTAAAGAAAAATCTTAATACACTACGTTCATTTTATTTCCGTCGGACTGGAAGTTTACTCGCCTATCGCTAATAATAACGGCATACGCGTGCGTATTTGCTTCTGTATTAGCATTAAAATTTGCCTTAACATGAATATCGGTTACGGAATATTTTATCCTTTCACTCTGTTTGCTAACATCGAACAAAAACAAAGGATACAGATCTTTGTATTCTAACGGAGTAAAGTTAGGATTTGACGCTAAATCGTCCATGAGAAAAAACTTAGATCTAAACTTAGCGGCGTCGCCATACGCTCTACTAAATTGTTGTTCTGGAAACGAAAGTTTGTAGTCAGCTCTAGGATATTTAAAAAAAATTAACGTAACGTGAATATCCATAAGCTGAAGGTGGTTAAATAAGGCGGGATTTTGTATTTGTTGGTTTTGCTTGTTATGCTGGAAACCGATAATAATGTAACGCGGAAACTCTGGCGATGTTTTAACGGCGAGTCTCCAAGTAAATTATCTTGTTTGTTCAGGAACTTTAGCAGTATCGCATTGTATCATTCTATAATTAACCGGAAAACTTTCTTTATTTTGGATGTGTTTATAAAGTTCCATTTTATACTTATCCGTGGGTAACACATGCGGCATATACCACGCTATTTTAGTTAATCTAACTTGACCCGCATCAACGGCGTTTTCTCTAAAAATAGCGTCATTATCACCAGTTCTTGAAAGGGAAAGAGTTTGCTTCATTCCATATAAGACTCTATCGTAATCTGCAAAAACCAAAAATATGTTTTAACGGTACACTAAAACTAAATGTACCTTTGTTATTAGGCTTTTGAATAATGAGTAATTGTCTAAATTCAAACCCCCTATTATTAGCTATCAGGGGTGCCGTATCTTTATACCACAATTGGTTTAATCCTCGTGATTTAGAAAAATCATCATCATATTTTAACAATCCGAGCATCGTGGTAGCCCACCCTAGATGATTTATTCGTTCAATCTCTCTTCCTGAAAGTTCATAGTTAATAGTATTAAAAAGATACATTAAGCCGTTGTTCATTAAAGCAACGTTATCAGCATTTGCGTATCTTGTGTCATCATTTTTTATTAATTTACCTTGTATAAGTAAATAGCTTTCTCTAGGGTGCATAAAAATATCTTGAGTTTCGATGTTAATCGTAATAACTCCGCCGTTATTGTTAAGATTGTTAACGGCGCCCACAATCGGTAGATACTCGAAATATTCGTACTCTTCGATACTATCGTTCTCAATAAAACCCGAATTAGTAATGTCTAAAATGCTCATTTTTTATTATATTATAATAATCTTAAATTATTATAATATTTTTTACGTCGTTTTAATGCCAGCTCCGCTATTTAATTTTCTAACTAATTCGTGTATAGCAATCGCGTTGTTGCCACTTCCATCTATTAAAGCGATTACGTTTTGCGAAGTCACGGGCGTTGTCGTCGCGGGTATAGCGTTATAGTTTTGCAAAATTTTCTTAGATTTCGGCGTTAAAGCCTTTTCGACTAACCTTTTTCCCGCATCTATAGCGGCGCTCTTACCGGCCTCTAAAGCTTTTTTCGCTCCTTCCTTAGCGACGCTCTTTCCAACATCGACGGCGGAGGACGCGATTTGTTTAGCCGCGCTACTACTAAAAAGTCTCGCGAGAAAGCTAGCTAAACTGTCAAAAATTCCGGTTCCTCCGTATCTATTTCTTCTTAAAAATCCTCGTTTCTTATAGATGATCATATTTTTATAATAAGGACATTATTTTTTTATTGATATCACTATCGAAAACGCCTTGCCTTTTTAATTCGTCGTACACGCTCACAAGTTCGTTTCTTACGCCCGTATTACCCGCAGCTTTACTAGCCATAAGTAAGTCGAGTTTTTCTAGCAACGCGTTAGGGTCAGCGGGAATAACAACTTTTTTAACACCAGAACCAATTTTTCCTTTAAACCTATCCCAAATAGGTTTAACAAAGTTTTTCCATTTTAGCGATTTAGAGGCTTTAGGATAGGGATTATTGGGATTATTGCCTTGATGCATAGTATTAGTAAAACCTAAAATATAAGCATATGAGTCTTTATCATCTTTTGTAATTAAATCTTCTCCGGGGTTTTTAGATGTAATAAGTTCCCACAGGCCCGGTGTTCTTTTAAAAGTTTTGTCGCCAATAAGAACTTTTTTTTTTTTAGTAAAGGCAGCTTCTTTATCACCCCAAAAAATTTTATCAGCTTTTCCATAAAAACCGAAGGTAGTATCATAATCCTTTTTTTCCTCTTCTTTAAATGTTCTTGGTGCATCTTCCCCTTCTTCCTCTTCTTCCTCTTCTTCTAATGTTGATGGTAACGGATTTGTTGTTCTGTAACTAGGAGGAGCCATGCAAAAGGATAACCTATTTGTTGGTGCAATTGTTGCGGTAATCTTTCGGGCAATTGCTCGATAGCGGTTTTAATACCTTTAAGACCCTTAATAGGTTTAAGACCCTTTCTAATAGGTCTAAGACCCGACGTAATTGCCCTTTGCGTTTCTTTTTGCGTTTCTTTTTGCGTTTCTGTAACGGGCTTAAAAAACTCCAAAAGATCCTCTCGTAATTCTATTTTTCCCATTTTTTCAGCTAGTTCGTTAGCGCGAATATTCTTTTTTATCGCGAGAAATTCTCTTACAGTTTGTTCCCTTTTTATCGGATCAGCGATTTTTAAAAAGACATTTTTTTATTAGGATTATTTTTTTAACACAGTTTTTAAACATAGTTTTTAACGCAGTTTTTAACACGTTTCGTAACTAAAACTACAAGAAAATTTAATTTTAGGTTTTTTAGACGCCTTTGGCATCCGGGCCCCTGAAAGGGGCCTAATATTCCAACGGCCTGCCACGATTTTTTTCAACCAACCTCCGAAAGGACTCGCGCTGTTCTCTTCTCCCTCTTTCTATTAACGACGCCTCCGTTTCGCTCAACATCTTTTTCTTGGATTTAGACCTAATTCCTTCCTTCATCTTCTTATATTTCTCTAATTCCTCCATAATTAGTTGGAACTCTTCGTCCGTGACTTTATTATCCGATAAAGCTTTCGAGCCGTGCGAGGTTATAGTATTTAATTTCGTATCGGCGATGGTTTTAATCTTTTCGTGTTTTTCGGCTTTAGCCGTCGAATGTCTAACGGCGTATTTCCCGGCTATACTTAACAAACCGGTAAAAGCCGCGACACCTTCTATCGCTATTACCGCGGGTATCGCGACTACCGTCGATAACAAACTAATACCTCCGGCTCCCGCGGCTAAAGTAACCGTAATTAAAACGGTGTCAACGTTGTCTACTATTCTCGCGGCTCTAAAATATTTTTTACTTAAAACTTCTCTCTTCGCGACCTCGCCTTCTAAGAAGTTTTGTATCTCGTTAATTTTCTGCAAACGATAACCCTGGCCCTCATCCGTCGGAGGAACCGTGGGTAATTCCGGATATACATTAATCTCTTTCATTTCCATTTTTTAAAGATGATAATAAACACGACATAAAAGTTCGTTTTCTTCTATTTTTACCGAGTTGTTCGAATTGTTAGTAATAGTAATTAAAATATTGCTAGCGTCTTTAAGACTAACCTCGTTTTGTAAACTACAGTTTTTTAATCTTAAAGAATAGGCTGATGAGGTTAAAACTACGCCTTTAGTCAACGTGAAACCTAAACCTAATTGCATCGGAAATACCTGCCCCGGAGTTAACGTAATTTCTTCTTGGGCAAAGATGTTCCAAGTTAACGAATTTTCTTTTATCGGAGGATGTTTTAAATTAGGATCGAGACTCCAATGGATCGTTTTCGTTTTAGAAATTTTCGGTTTTACGCTAAATTTGTGAACATTCATCTTTTTTAATTTATAAAATTGCTCCTAAAATGGGTATATTTTTAAAAGGACTATTGGGTCCGAGAATAAGATCTTTTCCGTCATAAAACTTTCCGCCCCGTTTTAAATATAAACCGTTACCGACGGATCCTAATCCTTTACCTTTATAAGGACTTAAAATAAGACCTTGTCCGTCAGTTTCTACCCGGCAAACGCAACCTCCTTTTTTAAAGTAAAGACCGAAACCCATCGCTTTTTGTACGCCCGATGACGCTAGTCCCGAAAGGGCACCGATGCCTAATGCCGGCAAAACGGTTCTGGCTATCGCCGGCAAAGCGCTCGCAGCTAAACCGGCTAACATTCCGAGAAAACCTCCTTTTATTTCCGTATTGTGTTTAAGTTGCTTAGCAGACATTCTTATTGTTACGCCAGTACCTTTTTCGAAGGCTTTGGCTATTTTTCTGGCCTGCGATTGGGTAACGGCTAAAACATCATTACTGTTTAAGTCCTTACGCGATAAACGAATACTCGTTTTGCAACCTCCTTTTTTAATAGTGGATAGAAGTTTTTTCTTTTGCC
This sequence comes from Tridacna gigas, assembly GCA_945859785.2. NCBI lineage: Eukaryota > Metazoa > Mollusca > Bivalvia > Cardiida > Cardiidae > Tridacna > Tridacna gigas. Next base: position 56,850,789 of record OX244040.2, on the reverse strand, counting down.
CCTCCGTTATATTAACTTTAATAGTCGCGTAATTCGTCATACGTTTTTATTTTTTTATGCCTCTTTAATATGAAACCTAATCGTTAGATTTTCGCCTCTTAGATTTAGTAAAGTTCCATTTTGATCCGTAATATTTACCTCCATATCGTGTATATTGTACTTCGTTATCGGTAAATATACTAAATTAACCGGTGACTCTATTATCTTATATCCGGGAGCGACATTGGGGAAAAAAGAGTAAATTGTGTTTTGCATCGAACCATTAACGTAGCTTCCCGAGATAATATCGATGTTGACGAATACGGAATTTATACTTAGAATGTTTACTACGTTTTCCGACTCGTGAAAACCCGCTTCGTATTTTGCATGAGTAAAACCTAAAACTTTAGAAATGGAGGTCGGATGATTAAAATCTACTTGACAGCCATCTTCGATAATAAGAATAGATTTTAGTGTATTCGTATTCGCCGAAATTTGAATAGGATATTCGTCGTTAATTAAATCGAAATGACCTTTTTTCCTAATTTCCTGGTGAATGATATCATTAATGTCTGAGAGGTCGTAACTTCCTTCCGGAATTAGTATTTTAACCCATGAAACGCCATTATCCGGAGAATAAATAAACGCGTTATTTGACGCGTCAATGTTCGGAAAAGAATAGTACGTTTCAAGGTTTACTAAAGCTATCTCGTATTTTCTATCGTATTCCAGTCGGATTGGCGGATTAAACGTCGTCGTAAAACGCGTTTTATCGTTACTTACTATAATTTGCGACGACATTTTATGTTCCGTATTTTTCACTATCCGTTTTAAATGATCTTCCATTTTTTATAGTAAAAAATTATTTTAAAAATATATCTTTCGTTAAAAGATATATTTTTTAAAGTTTAGTAGAAATTGTACCAACACTTAAACACTTTTTTTTTTTAACATTTCCGTTAAAGTCCGCTTTAATAACGTGAATTTTAGCGTTTGCATAGCTTTGATTATTTTCTACCGAAAAAAATGCAGCCATATGTCCTATTTCTTTTAAATAATGTAACATTCTCGCTATATGTTTTCTATGTTTTTTATTTGTTCTATCTTCCTCTTCGGTTTCAAAAACCCTCGCCCAATAATTTATATTACGCATTAATTCGGAAACGCGTTGTTTTAAAAAAGGAGCGTATAATACTTCTTCGCTGGCACCAAGTTCTTTAACGAAAGAACGAGACTCTTTTTTTATTTCATAAAAATCTAAGATTTTTTATAAAAAATACTTTTTGGACAATGTTCGATATTTTTTTTCAGTTCATTTTCTACATAATCTTTAATAACACCTACGGCAACATTTACTGAATGTCCATTTAATCTATAATCGGGAGTATACAAATTTACGTGCGTCATTTTTTTGACAATTATTATTTTTTAAAATTTTTATTATTTTCAAATTTTTTTACTCTATCGAATTAGGTATATAAAAATTGTCAAAATCGTCCCTATATTTTCCTTCGTCTTTTTTACTCGATAAATCGATAACGATAAAACCGAAAGGCTTTTCCCATACCTTGTAGCAGAATTTTCTAAACTCTTCTTTGGTCATATCTTCGCTGACGTGATCGCTATAAATATGATTAATGTTTTTATGATCTTGACGAAAAAGGCAGATAAAATTCGCGTTTTCTCTAATAGTTTGCCTCGGCAACCTAAAATAGTTTTGCAAAAGGTAAAAGCAATCGACGTTACTATGTCTTCCGCGAATATAATAGCATTCGCATTTATTTTGCTTTTCTAAGAGTAAATCGTCGAAGATCATTAAATTTTTGTTTTTCCGATTTTAGTTCTCTCGGATCAGGTACATCTTTGGCAGTTTCAAAAAAACTACTTTTAATATTCGATTTATTCGCTAGAGTTTCGATCCATTTCTCGATCAAAGCCGCGGGAGAAACGTTTTTATCCCGAACTTCGTTGCGTATGTTAAACAGCCTTAAAATTGCCTCTTTAGGTAATTTTTCTTCGAAAGCTTTTTTAAGTATACGATATTCGGGTTGAAAAAGACTTTTTCCAAAAACGCATAAATTATCGTAATCGAGCCAATCCGGTCTTAGCAAAAGGTTTAGTAAAAGCGTCGCTTTACCGCATCCTGATTTACCCACAATTAGTCCTCTAATGCTTTTAGGTAAAAAAGGGTTATTAAGTCTCTTCGATACTACTTCGTTCCATGATAAATCCATTTTTTATATACGTTTAAATAAGTTTAAATTATATATAAAAAAGATGTATTGAGTTAAATGTAGAAAAATCACCGATACTAGCAACATGAATTACGTCGTTAGTAAAAATGGAAGAAATATGGCACGCGGAAAATGCGTCGTATGCGGAACGACTAAAATGAAATTCGTTAAGAAAGGCGAAAGCGTTAAAAAAAGGGCGGTTCATTACTAAATAAGTTCATTAATAACTTACCAGTTGAAATGCATCTTCTGGGCCATAATTTTACTGGACCCGGTACTAAGCTAAATAAAAGACTCAATCCCGATTTAACGCTGAAAGAATGGAGTAAACCGATAAACCGGGTTGATAAAGCGGCTTACCATCACGATATTTGCTATCTTAAACATAATGACACGGCTACCAGAAATTCTATTTGCGACGCTAATATGTTAACGGAGCTAAAGGGAATCTATAATCCGACGATAAGAGAAAAAATGGAACGATTCGTCGTTAGTAATATGATTGGAACGAAGAAAAAATTCAGAGTGGGAATTAAAAAAAAAAGTTCAAAATGACGACGCTGTCGGAAGAGCTGCATAAACCCGTAAAAAGAAAATTTAAGAAAAGAAAAGTTTTAGTAAACGGTATCGATAGGATATGGGCCGCGGATTTAGTAGACATGCAAGCGTTTTCTAAATCTAATTGGGGTATAAAATATCTTCTCCCAGTCATCGATATCTTTTCCAAATACGGTTGGCTGATTCCGTTAAAAGATAAAACGGGAAAATCTGTCGCCACGGCATTAAAGAGTATTTTTAAAGAGAGAAAACCGGAAAAAATGTGGGTGGATAAAGGTAAAGAGTTTTATAACAAGGATGTTAAAGACCTGATAGAGTTGTATTCTACTGAAAATGAGGAGAAATCTAGCGTCGTCGAGAGATGGATTAGAACGATGAAAGAAAAAATGTGGAAATATTTTTCTGCTAATTCCACTAACGTTTACATTAACGCGTTGCCAGATCTCGTTAAAGAATATAATAACGCGAAACATTCTTCTATTAAGATGACGCCGGTAAACGCTAGTAAAAAGGTTAATGAAACCGAGGTTTGGAAAACTCTTTATCCCGAAGGTCACGAAATAAAAGATATAAATCCTAAGTTTTCCGTAGGCGATAAAGTAAGGATATCTAAAAAGAAAAAGACTTTCATAAAGGGATATACCACAAGATGGACTGAAGAAATTTTTACGATTTCCGAAGTAAAACGTACGTCACCCGTAATGTATAAAATTACGGATCTTAACGAAGAAGAAATAAAAGGTATTTTTTACGAACGTGAACTACAAAAAACTAGTCAAGAGTTGTTTAGGATAGAAAAGGTTATTAAAAAAGGAAAAAAGAAATCTTTGGTAAAATGGAAAGGGTATTCCGACGAGTTTAATTCTTGGGTTGACAACGAAAACATTAAAAATACTTAGGTATAAAAAAAATGTCGGATATCGCGATTAAAAACGTAATTTTACCGAACGATCCGTTGAGGAACTTCGAACTAGAAGATGCCGCAAAAAAATAAAAAATTCCTTCTTTTAGGGGGATATTTTTACGAAACGCTTTACCGAGAAGATGTAGAAAAAAAGAATGCGGCATATCAAATCTCGATGATACGAGCGGTCCCGGAACACATTGGGTCACTTGGTATAAAGACGGTAAACTAAAAATTTATTTCGGCAGTTACGGAATCCAACCGCCTATCGAACTTCGAGACTATTTAATAGATCCGATATTTTACAATTCGGACCAATTACAACGAGCTGACCAAGTATTTTGCGGTCATTTATGCTTGTACGTTCTTAAAGAGCTAACATCGGGAAATAAATTTCAACGAGTTTTAAATAAACTTTTTTAAATATTAAAAATGCTGGTCGATAAATTTGGAAGAATGGATGACGTTAAACCGAGCGACGATGGAGTGTCGTTGACTTACATAAATAATAAGTTTTTACGTAAAGACGGAACGACGGAAGTTACTGGTTCTATAAATATGAACGGCAATACATTAACGAGGGTTAGTAATCCCCTGAATCCTCAAGACGTCGCGACTAAAGATTATGTCGATTCCAACGTCGGGATATTGGACGAAAATGGAGGTTATCTCATGACGGAATATTTAAACATGAGTTTTAATAAAATAAAAAACTTGGGCGATCCTACGGAACCGAGCGAAGCCGCTAATAAAAAATACGTAGATAATAGCGAAAGAGCGATAGTAAAACGGGAAGACGGCAGTTTTTCGGCTATCGTGAATATAAATATGCGAGGTTATTATTTGTCAAATCTTTTAGACCCTGCACTACCGCAATACGTCGCGACTAAAAATTACGTAGATTCCTCGCATCGGGCTTTCATTTACGGATCCGGAGGTTATATAGCGACTGGAGACATTTCCATGGGAGGGCGAAGAATTTCCAATATCGGAAGCCCTTTAGAAAATCAGCAGGCCGCGAATAAATTTTACGTAGATAGTACAGTTTTAGTGGCTATGTGGGGAGAAGTTTTAACGAGAAACCCTGACGGTTCTTTTACCGCGAATGGACAAATAGATATGAAAGAAAAAAGAATTACGAGCCTACCCAAACCCGTCGATAGAGGCGATCCCGTAACGAAATCTTATTTAACCGAAAGGTTAGTGGCTTTATCGCTGCATTTAATAGATTTATCCAAAAAGGAAAAAAAACTAAACCTATAATAAGCGTCCATGCCGAGAAACAAGGAAGTTTATTAGAAGGAAATTACGAGTTTCCTTTCGGTAATGGTAGCAGTGGAAGATCTCACAGATTAGGGGGCTATTGCGCGTCAACTCCGGGTAGAATTATAAGAGGTACCTTAACGGTTTTAAAAGGAAATAAGTTTCTAGAAGAAGAGATAAAAATTAAATTAGTCGTAAACGGCGAGGAAAAAACTGACTATTCCTTAATAAAAAAAATGGGAGAAGGTTGTAGTTGCGTAGTTTTTCCTCAACCTTTAGAAATAAAGCAGTGCGACATCATAAACTTTTTAATGAAGACTAGCAATGTTAATGTAAAAAATGCTTATTTAACGATACTTATAGAACTCGATTTATAAAAAAAAATATAACTTTAAAAAAAGTTATACATTTACTTTTTAATATTATAAAGCAGTAACTTGATCGTCTTCGGTTTCGCTTTCATCGTCGGAACCAAATGTTAATTCCGAAGTAGTGGTAAGTTGGTTCATACTCGTTCTTTTAGGTTGAGGAACATTCTTTTTAGAAACGAGAACTTCGGAAACGCTAGTACGTATTTTAATCGTAGTATGATTAATAAAAATATCCGTTATATCCATATAAACGATTTCTTTACATCTTATTTTTGTGGAAGAAATAGGATCTTTTTCTTCGAGATTGTTATCTTTACCTTTTTCGAAAAAACGAGTAACTATATCGTTTTTTACGTGATTTCCACGCTCGTCGTATCTTTTAATTTGTTTTAGTTTCGGGTAAAAAATATCTCCGTCAACAATTTCTAAATCATCAAAACTCTTATTTTTAATATTTTTATCGCCCTTCATACATTTTTTAGGCGCTTCTTTTCGTAAAAAAGCCGAAATGTCATCTAATACTTTTTTAAATCCAGTTTCTTTCGGTGTCGGATTCTCTTCGTCGTAAAAAGATAAAATACTCATAAAGTAATCTTTCGAATTAGTTTGATAAGATTGTAATCCGTACGTAAATAAGAGACCCGAACGTAATCGTAAACCTCTCGTTATTCCATCTGGATATTCGTATAAAATCCCAATTGTTTGATAATTGTAAGCCGTATTTTTCGCGGCATCGCAAATTCTTAGTTTATTTATATCGAAGTCTTTAAAATCTGTATAACTCATCTCCATTATACGATTTATAACATAGAACATTTTTTACTTAAGTCAGATTTTTTTATTTAAATTTTTTAAATAAAAAAAAATTGAAAAATAGGAATTTTTATCCAATTAACTAAGTTTTTCCGTTTAAAAAATGAACGAAAAAGTTTCTACCCAAGTATTTATGGCTTACACAAACATAAATAACCTTAACTTAGAAAAGTTGCACAAAGAGATCATTAAAACGCCCGAATTAACGAGTATGTAAAGTAGAAAAATACCATTCCAAAAATTGTCTTTATTGTATTTTATTTTTTTTCGTCGATGGTAAAAAAAGTTTTTAAAAACGGGGTTATACAGCTTACTGGGTGTAAATCTTACGATCATTGTGTAAAAGGTTTAGTCCTTTTATGGGACGTACTCAAGAAAACCCCGTCTTGTATCTTACTCGATAGTCTAAAGATTTATTTGGTTTCCGTAATGAGAAACGTTGTTATTAATTTAGGGTTTTTCGTGGACAAAGAAAAACTAAGAAACTATTTCGCCGATAATAAACGATATAACCTTTTACCATCCATGCAAGATTCTATAGGAATTAAGTTTATATCGCCCGTAGAATCTATCGATGATATGCCGGTTTACGAGCTAGATATAAGTAAGAAAGATAATATCGCGCATTTGAAAAAAGAAATACCCTACGATAAGTTTTACGAGTTAATTTCGAAGATGCAAAACGCGCATAAGCTATCTAGAAAATACGATACCATAATCATATTTCCCACGGGACGAGTTTTGTTTTCCGGAATACACGAGAAATACCAAAATCCCTCGGTAAAATGGTTTTCGGATATTATGTTTAAGATAAAAGATAAGGTCGTGGTAGAAGAATTTCAGGTTTGTCATTTAAAGGATTACTTACGTCCAAATTTATAACTTTTTTAAAGTTATAATTTTTTTTTTTTTTTTTTTTTTTTTTTTTTTTTCGAGAAAACAAATCTTACTAATCTTACTAATCTTTCTATTATCGTAAGCCTACGATCTTGTTCAATTACGTAGAAATGATTTATTACCGTCCTGCAAACAGCGCATTCGTTTCTTCCCACGTGTTTAGTATTACAATCCCTACACATGCAAATGTGACCGCAAGGAATATTAATTATATTAGGTTTCTGATCTAAACACACGCAACATTTATCGTACGCGATTAAAGTTTTTTCTTCGGGTACTTCTTCATTCCAGGTTACCTCATTTTTCCAGTCTAAATCTTCGGGAATATCTTCGTCAGAATCTTCGGAATCGCCATATGGTAGTCGCCCGCCAAAAGATGGATCTTCCCCATCAGGATCAGAATCTTCGTCAGAGTCCTCTTCATAACCAATTTCATCGAGTATTTCCGTTTTCCTAGCTACAAATTTTTCTATCGATCTTTTCAGGCCTTCTTCAAAACCATAGGCGCTCAGTATTTCACTTTCTAGATCAGATATGTCATAATATCGATATTTAATTTCGGTTTCTATCCCTAGTTTTTCATGCTCTAGTCTACGAATAAAAGATATTTCTTTCTCAGCAGCGGCTGTTATTTCATTTTCTATATCATATATCCGATTATTTAGATCATTAATTTCGAGCTCTACTTCTCGCATCATATTCTCGTGTACACGAATAAAAGATAATTGTTTCGATCTTTCATGATCCATTTCGTTAATTTGCTCGTTTATAAAATCAACCAACTTGCGAATTCTTTCTGATTGGTTTTCTTCCAATTGGTTTCCTCTCAATTGGTTTATTTTACTTATAACTGCACCCATTTTCAGGAATTCTATTTGCGAAAATTTTTTACAGGATTCAAATTTTTTTTCGAACGAAAATTTATAACTCTCGCCCGTTATAATTTTTTTAATTTTTTTCCCTTTTTAAGAAACGCGCACTGCGAGATCGGGAATTTATAACTTTTTCGAGAGAGACGCGCGCGGAAATAGGAAGATAGCGAGATCGGAAGATTTTTTTGGGGGGAAGACGCGTGCGGGGGATCGAAAATTTATAACTTTATTGCGAGTTATAAATTTTTTTCGAGGGAGACGCGGGCGGGGGGAAGATAAAAAAAATAACGAGATCGGAAATTTGTTTTAGGGGGGAAGACGCGTGCGGGGGGATTTTTTTTTAATTTTTTAAAAAAAGAATTTCTTTTTTTTTTTTTTTTTTTTTTAAATGGATGTGTGTTCTGGCTCGAATATTTTCGTGGGGTATGTTCTGGCTAGAATATCGGGGGCGAGACGAAAAAGCGACAACATACATATTATACACTACTTATATTTTTTTTTTTCTTCTTTAGCCTTAGATCTTATGTAAATTAAGCATTTCTAACCATTTCAGCCTTTAAAAAAAACACCTTTCATTTTACATTCACACCTTAATTTTTGGGCTGCTAAAGACGACTAAATTTGAATTTGTAAACAGTTTCGATTAAGATTAGATTGCATAAACAAGTTTATACTATGTTGCTTGGTTTATTCATCTGATCCTGCAATCTAAAGCTCATAGGGTAACGCTTAATACATTTAAGAAAAAAAATCTTGGCTTTTTGGGTGTTAAATTACTGGTAGGTCTGTTGTTCTATAAGTCAAGAAAAAGACGCATATATTGAAATCTAAATGGATACCTTGATAGACGGATATTTCATTAGTTCGTGGATGGGTGGTTGGACGGAAAGGTGAAAGGATGGATATTCTGTGAGTGAAAGGGATGGTAGATGTAAAATACATCACAAAATGGTGCACGCCGTCGATCAAAACCAGACTGCACAGCTTTGGCACTCTGACCTTACTTAAAAGTGTCCGCAAGTAACTTTACACGTCTTTGGCATCCAAAGGTTTAACTTACCGTCATCCGAATTGGAATCAAGTGGATAACCCTTTTTATCTTTATCTGTCTAAAAGGAAATGAGACATGCTCTGTGAAAAGTGGGCTTAATGAATTTGCGAAAAGTATCGACTCAGGTCAGCTTGCGCAATCAGCGCAGACTGGCCTGGGCCGAAACTTTTCGCTATTGGTAAATTTCTGCATGTCCAACGACAAGACTACTTCATGTTTTAGTCGGTTATCAGACAAACCAGATTTTATGGATCCATAATTATGTGATGACTTGATTGGTATCATGCATCGCAGCGATGCATTAAGCCCCCTTTTGTAAGAACACGGCTCAAATATTAAGCTCCGTTAAATCACTTGGATCGTACACAGTCGATGAAACAACCTTGACGTTTTTCAGTGGCAGTGAAAAGGCTTTAAAGATGTTTGACATTTTTCGGAATCCTACGATTTGAACGTAAAGGAATACGTATTCCTCTTGAAACGTAACTTGTCTCACTTGTCTTAGATTACTGATTTAAGGAGCACAATATTTTGAAATCATGAATAAATAAGGAAAATAAAATATAAGAAAAAATGATTGACGAGTGGCAGACCTCGTTCTGAGTTTTAGTCTGAATCCGGATGGGGATGGCTAAAAATCCTGTGACTTCCTGTCGATCGTACAGCGTCACATGTATCAAAATGTTTCACACATTTACTTACTTGGTCAAAAATGAAAAAAAAAAAAAAAAAAAAAAAATGATATACCGATCGGATGAATGCTTGAAAATGACCATCAGTTTAATTAGAACAGTTAGAACAGTGATTATCTTATTTCCAACTTACTTTCAGCGTATTAAACTTCTTTTTCTGAATGAATATCCGCAATGTTCCATGCTAGAAAACAATGACACTTGGGAGCTTGTTAGTATTCCTAGAGCTATATGTTTTTTTTTTTTTTTTTTTTTTTGTTATAAACCAGATATCTACCCGATAGCTTAGAAGCAAATATCTTTCCTAGGATGAATAATCTAACTAGTCATTGCAAAAGGATTCATTCCTCTCTCACCACTGATCATTGTTTCGACGATGGTTATGTGGGAAAGCAGCCAGTGGCTTGGAAAGAATGTTGTGTGGAGTACTGGTAAAATAAACTCCAGGAAAGCATAGACAGGTGCACTGGCCGCCGCGATATAACGGAAATAATGTTGAAAACGGCGTTAAACAACATACAATGAATTGTTTCGACGATGGACTTGTGGGAAAGCAGATAGGGAAAAAAGAACAGAAGAAAAATAAAAAAGCAATAACTTATATAATTTTGGCATACATTAGAAGATATGCACGCCGCTTTCTTAAAAACACATAAAAAAAAAAAAAAAATCAAGGTAAATCAAAACTGGCCGCCATGACAGATCTATAATGATGTAAAAAAACGACCTTAAAGAACCATATAACAAATCAGAGTACGTAGATCGCCTTAATTAGAATAATTGAATTGTTCTATTTTCTTTCTATCTGCAAACATTTCTTATCAGATCTAGCACAGCAATCGATTGTAAAACTTGAACAACATGAATAAAGCTCCTTGTAAATCACAGGTACTTCCGTTTCCACCCATATGAATCCCAAACCATTCGGGTTACGACTGAAAATATTTGCAGCAAGCTAGCTGAATTTGAACAAAGGTTTCTAGGATTTTTCTTCCATACCTCATGGTTTTGTCGGTTGTTAGACAAAATAGATATTGATCCAAGATCACGTGATTTCTTGCTTGGTATAATGCATCACGAAGAGGCATTAAAGCCCCTTTAGCCAGAGCGCCACTCTATAATTTATTTCCCAGAAGTTCAAATATATCTGTATTACCTGCTTTTATCTGCACTTAAAAAGTAATCAATTGTTATGAGTATCTGTACGGAATACACTTTGTATTTCAGACAGATAACGAAAAAAATTTAATAAAAATAGATAAATAAGTAAATAAATAAATTAATTAATAAATAAATAAATAAGAAACCTAAGCTCGTATTCTTATGCTGCAGCCTTTACTGTCGCCACTACCTTTGCTACTGTTAATAATGATAATGATGATGTACTTTTTGTTCCGTAGATGATGATGATGATGATGATGATGACTATCATCATCATTTGCAGTAGCAGAGGCAGCAGTACTAGAAGCTTTGGCATCATGATCTGTGTCAAACTTAAAAAATGAGAGCAAGTTTAAACCTTGCTTACCTTTCATACAATCAGTGAAAAGGGATGGCCTGATGGACTGCAAACTTTCTACAAGAGCAAATATTCAGTGCTAACTCACTATTCAAACTCAAACGTTACAGGTAGTCACTCCTGTGTCCGTATCCACCAACCATTCTTAAGAACATTCTTAGTTCAATCCTCCATATATATATATATATATATATATATATATTTTTTTTTTTTTTTTTTTTTTCTTTTTTTTTTTTTTTTTTTTTTTTTAAGTGACATTGAACTTCTGATTGGCTAAACCATTTGGTTTAGCCAATTAGAAGTTCTGTTACATTTAAATTTAGAACATGTTGGAGAATGATACTAAGAACGCTCTCAAGAATGGTTGGCGAATACGGACAGTGATTCTCTCCACTCAAATGCTTGTCGACCTTATTTTTCTTCGACAACAATGAAATAAACCCTTTTCAGTCAGAAGTACAGACAACAGTATTGCAATCTGAGGCATCTTTAAATACTCATGTCTCACTCAGTATAGGCTATCATACTGTTATATAGATCTGTGAACGAGCAGCAATTCCCAGAAGGGAACCAGTAAGGAACCAATGCAGTAAATTAAGTTTTATTACTGCGAAAAGGAATAATCTACATGTAACATATTACAAATCGGATTCCTTTTGTATCTAAGATCAGCTTGCACATTTTGTGCAGTTATAACTCCGATGCCGTGTGCAAATCTACATGAAGCTTGTTGCAAGGAAAAAACAAATATGGTTTTTGAAAATACTTAGTGTCTATAAGAATTTTTTCGATTACACAACTGCGAAAATTTGCATATTCATGTGAACATTTATGAGAATTAATACATGATGAAAAAGACGAATAAATAGAGGTTTAGTAAAGAATGACGCTACTTGAACACGGATATATGATTCACTTTATCATATTAAAGGAATTAACTCATTGAATGAAATATATAAGGTGCACGCCAAAGCCCGCTTTCTTTGATTTTCGTCAGCTTGCTTAATAAAAATGATGACACATATACTCTCTTGTAAGATCCACTATTCATTTTTCCAAACACAGACACACACACGCACACGCACACGCACACGCGAACATACGCACGCACGCTCGTAAATTGTGTATGACTAATAGTACCAAAATTTGTCAAAGGGTGAGAGACAGAGAGAGAGAGAGAGAGTGGGGGGGAGGGAGAGAGAGAGGGGGGAATATGCAGTAAAGACAAAAGTTATAAAACTATTTACTAAAATAACAGAAAATAAAATTCGTGGGAAATTTACACCTACCAAAACCACAAAGAGCTGTGAGTTCATCAGATAGTTTTCCATCTATCAGTCTAAATCCTCCTGAATTGCTATAGGTGCCGTATTTGACGATCTTAGCTTTTTCTAAGCCACCTTCTTCTTTTTGAAATAAAAAGTGCACATAGAATAACAAAATCTATGCTAACGTGAAAAATGTCTATTTTTCGAGAAACCAAGACATCAGTTAAAATTCATCAGTAAACCCCTTTATAATATTATGCGCTCGGATAATTGTACCACTCGAAATTTCTAAATGTACATACGATTGTAAGAATTTCTGCAGATTCGAAACCGAAACCTCGGGTATTAGAGGTTTGTGCTTTACTTTTGAAATACCGTTTGTGAATAGAGTCAACCTTATGGACAACGAAAAGAAAACACGAAGCAGTTACCCAGATGTGCAAAGTAATCTTGAACTGAACTATTTAGAAGGGATACTCAATGATCACGTTTAGCAAGATACGGAACTATCGTTATTGCTGTTAACCCTTAAGCTGCTAAGCGCGACTTTTTGACCTTTTGCGGACAGTATAAACAGAACGTGCAGTCTGATCTTGGATCTACATTGTACGATAAGGAGATTCCAAAAGATTACCTTTGAAATAGAAAAATCTTGGTTTTTAACATCGGCTTGAAAGTTTCATTTCATTTATTTAGCACGATAAGGATGATAAGGATTAATTAATGACAGGAATCTCTGCATCCTAGTTCTCATTATAGCCAAATTATGGTAAATCGAAGTTACGAAGCACGGTTTTGACATAAGAAGTGCACACAATTTATTTTCAAAATAAAAGAAAAAAATATAAGATATGTATTTTCAATGAAATGAATGCAAATGGCTTATAGTTGTAATGCGAATGGAAGACAGTAGTAAGGCAGATGGCAGATAGTAGTAAGGCGGATGGCAGATAGTAGTAGATGAAACCACTTGATTCCTATCCTAAATACAATATTACTTTGTTTATATCCTTGATATTCTTCGCACTATATATGATTGTATAGTTATACACATGTCTGTCGAAGTTTACCAAACTTGATGTAGCTCAATGGTAAAAGTGTGTAAACTAAGTTATGAGCCTTTGAACCTCTGGGCCTTTGGCCAGCTTTATAACATTTTTTGTGAACGAGTTTAATAAACGTTTACCCCAAAATCCAAAAAAAGTCAGACTCTTGGTCGGCAATGTTTTAAAAATAAGGCGTATAATTACAGCGCGTTGACCAAATTTATACGGCACTATTCTCTAGCCTCACACGTGTAAGACAATAAAATTTGTAATGGCTGCCTTACGTTTAAAACAAGGGGAGTTATGTTATCATATCTGTGTTCACTTCTTGCTCTCATTAAATGCTACCTAAATGCGTATTGAATAGGTAGTAGAATGAACAGATTATAGAATTTCAAGCTCCCGAATCAGCTGACCTTTCTGCAAACGCGAGTTTGGCACGCCCACCTTAGTAACGCGGTATTTTGGTCGCTATATCCGACAAACAAATCAGAAAATGGCGTCGACTACATAGAGAAAGAGCGTTTATTTCAATTCTATTCTAGCTTATATTTCGCTCTAGTTGAAGCACCCAAAGTTTTTTCCCAACTTTTTTATCAATTCAACCTAAATCAGCAACGTAACAAGAAAAAAATATTTCAAATACTATCATAGTTATAAGAAATCTAGAAGTAAATAGGAGCAAATACGTTCGTAATTCCGTGTTCTGTCTCGTAAATCTTAGTACATTGCTGTCGGCGACATCTATAATTAGTAATAGGGAAAAGGGGCATAAGTTTTTAAGACATTTTGTCAGTATATAACATGTCAGTTTCACAGTAAACAATATAAGAAAAGAACTTACAATTTAACCCTTTACCACACAATCCGGTGCTTTAACGATCTTGAAGGAGGAGACTTTTGAAACATTTTCTCTTTTCCCTGGATGTGTTCTACCCTTTAAGACAAGTCTTATCATTGGAATACATTTGATTTGTTGACAGCATTTTTTTTTTTTCAAATAAGACAAATCAAATGTTATGTTGCCAGGTAAAGCTTTACTTAACACCTCTAACACCTGTTTGATTAAAAATCAACAATTTTTCTTGAAAGTAATCAATTAAAAAAGTGGTTTGTCGTAATTTTGATAGATGTAATTATTGTATGTTGTAAAAACTTTTAAACTGGGGGTATTTTTTGTCACTTTTGGTGATTATAAGTATTATACTGATTTTGAATTGACGTGCATTTATCAATTATGCGACGATCGTGGATAAAACAAACAATCGGTCGAACCAGGGCAAAGTGCAATTTAAAGTCACATGTTATCGTTTTAATGAAACAAGATTAAAATATGAATGCTCCCTAAAGTATCACGAGTTACATGTACACTTATTATACCCTCATTATCAAATGTAAGTGGTGTAAGTCAACTGACTCCGAAATAAATAGAATCAAGGAACATCTGATGTTCGCAAAGTCAACTTATTAATGAAACAGGATGACGTGTTGCTGTCAATAAAATATACTTTTTGTTGCTGCTCGTTCGTACAACGATCACGACTGTCTCCGCTGTAATGCTTGGAGTTTGAGAGATGTTCGTTGTGTTAGGTTTCAATAGGTAGTTTAACAATGAACTTTGGTATAATCGTTCTTTCCTTCCCGAAAGAAAAAAAAAAAAAAAAAAAAAAAAACTGCTTTTCTGTTGTTTGGAAGAGAGGCTAGTTTTTCGGAATCCCGATTAAATCTTCTGGCGAAATGAACGTGGATGTGGGTTTTTAGAACGGATGAATTTAGTTTTCCGTTCAGCGTATAATATGTAACAATTATCTTACCACATGATTCTTCTCTGCAGCTTTAATCCATTTTGAAATAATTATTCTATAATCCAATCCTCTTTGGTTTAAACAGGGGTCGTATATTACATTTTACGACCCCTGGTTTAAAAAAAAAAACTACATTGTCTGTCTATCTTAAAGGCTGTAACTTTGTATGACCCTTTTGTTTATATGATGCTCTATACTGCGTTTTGATTTGCTGATATGACCTGTCAATTAAAATCGGCAGAAAGGTCAATTGAGCATATACGTATTCTTTGATAACGAAACTTTGCTTACTCCGCGCTGTATGAAGGTCTATTGGAGCAACCAAACCAATCCAGACGTCGAGTTTTGTCGGTTCCATTGGCTCGGATACAAATGCGGGTATGTAACTGCCAAAGTCTGGCTGAATGGACGGTGAAAGGCGTCGGTGCTTGTATATACATGACATTTCTGCATCCATCCATGTTGTTTCATTCAGATAAATGTACTTCTGGTTTTCTATAGATGAATCTTCTCCTATGTATGAGTGAAAATGTTTTCTTGAAACAAGGTAATCTTTGCTCAATGATGACACAATATACACAAGTACAATGTACTTTATTCCCATCAAGCTAAGGATCTCTTAGATGTTTCCCAACAGTGCATCACTGCATCGAACTTAGTAGATTAAAATTAGACGTACTATAAGTCGTATCTTGTATTCATCATCTACTATTTTTCGGTACCAGTTTTCAGTTAATCAGCTATTAACCCTTAACCGTGCATTCCTGAGTTTTGTCGACCTTGAGTAAGAAGGCTTTTGAAAACATTGTGGGAAAAGGAGAAAGTGCCGCTAACCAGGATTTTCCCCATTTTCGCATAATGTTTTCCATCCCCCTCCCCCAAAGACAAATTCCACCGTTAGATCCACATTTATCCTTTCCGTCTTTTTTATTGTCAGCCCTGAAATTTTGATGAGTGTTGAAGGTTAAAAGCTAACGAACTCTGTAAAGCTAAGTTTTACAACTGGGGCAGCGCTAATGAAAATGATCTACAATGTTCTAATTTTGAACAACCTGGTCTTCCGCATCAGAGTAGGCTTACTTAGCATTAAAAGTTTAATCCCCTGACAATTCATCTCACTGATTTCTATATCATCTAAAATCTAAATGTGGCATATCTTTATTACATCATCATATTTCAGTGAAGAAGCTTTTGTGGAAAAAAAAAAATATATATATATATATATACGTCCACTTCTCAAAAAATATACACATGTTGTAGTTTCATATTTAAATGTATGGCATTCACAAAGCATTCGGAATTGCATTCTTAGCCTTATTATAGACTTGTAAAGTAACACGATTTTTGACTGACTGACCAATCCATTTGCCGAAGCGAATCAGGAGTTGTATTATTTTGAAATGTAGGACATTTTACGGATTTAGACTAAGAATGATATTCAGAATAGTTTATGAATAGAGACCCTGGTAGTCTAGATCTGAAGTATTGGTACTTTTGGTTCTTGAAAAAAAATATTGTGACAAGGGGGCAATCGCCCAGATTTTTCCCCATCTATTCTGGCTTACCACAAAAAATAATCATAATAAGTTACATAGATATAGAAACGGTTCATTACCAGTTCAAGGTTATTTCCCAGGAAGTTTCTGACTCATTATCTGATGTTACTTGGTGCCGATTTACCACCAGTCTGCCCGGACTGCGCTATGAGATCTTCAAAAACAACGGCAGCAAAAATACAACAACCCAAAATCATATGGAAGAATAAAGCAAATCCCGTTTAACCCTTAGGTTGCTAAGCGAGACTCAATGACCTTTTGCGGACAGTGTAGATCAGGATCGGACTGCACCAAGCGTGCAGTCTGATCTTGGGTCTACATTGTCCGATAAGAGATACGCCCCCCTCCCCCCCCCAAAAAAAAATAAAATCCCAGACTTTGTTTTTTACTATCGCTTTAAAATATTCATTCAACTTATTTAGCAGGATAAGAGTTTAGATTGTGTAACGCATCAGCAGATTCGATACTTACCTCCATCACAGACATAAGTCTGTTGTTCTGTACAGTTCTTGTATTTGATATCTGTCACTCTATCTATAAAGGAACCCCGATCTTGTTTGTCTAGATGAATTGTTTGAGAGGCACACATCGTTTCTCTGAGGAGATCCAGACCTGGAATGGATAGTTATGATAAGTTTTCGAACCGTCCATTCGTGAGTTCGTCCGTTTATTCGTTTATTCATTTATTTTCCAAGTCATTAATATAGTGTCGTTCGATCTTTCTTCTTTTCTTTCTGTCACTATGTAACATTTGGACAACGACTACGGCGACGACGATGATGGCGATGACGAAGATGATGATGATGATGATGATAGAGCTGTCCGAGTTGCAGCTCCTGCAGAAAATAACGTCATCGACTGAGTTTTTATTGATGATGGAATGAAGGAGAAGCATCAGAATACCTTCACCTGTGTTCCGTCTTTGATTTGATATGGCAGTGTACTCGGCAGTCCAGAGGGTATAATTGATTCTCCCAGATAAATTTGCCATCTCCATGTCGTGATGGGTAAGAGGTCTCCCGCCTTCAAGAAGGCATGCGTTCATGGCATCTTCCCAACCAGATACTTTGGTACACAAGATATCTGAAATATTTCAAAAAGAGAAAATACCTTTTTTTCCCTACTGAATTCAAATTATTCAACTCGCTAAGAACAGCTACTTTGATAAACCAATCTCGAACAAATTATTCTTTGTCGGTAAAAGACTGTTTCAAATTATACATACTAGGTTAACCCTTAGGCTGCTAAGCGCGACTTACTGACCTTTTGCGCACAGTGTAGATCAAGATCAGACTGCACAGAACATGCAGTCTGATCTTGGATCAACACTGTCCGATAAGGACATTTTTTTCCTCCAAAAATTAGTTTGGCATACCATTGTTCACTTTTTTACTGTCCGCTTGAAAGTTTCATCTACGTTATTCAGCAGGATAAGAGTTAAGACATAAATGTAGTTCTCTCAAGCACCACTTACGATTTATAAGAAATATAATGAATCGCTCTGATGTGCTTGTGAAGCATTTGAAATAAATCAATACTACTTTTTTTGAATGCCCTTTGTATCGCAATGCAAAGGACTGTTTTTACATTATTCTTTGTCACGTTTTCCATGTAATTGACTTAAATGCACTCCTTTTTGAAAGCGATACTCTAACTTTTTGGGATAACAAGGAATTATTGGGTTCAAGTTCATTTCTATATCATGGAAAGCAACAGTTTCGATTAGATATTTCATAAAGACTCCATTCTGTGTGTGTCTCTGTCTCTCTCTCTCTCTCTCTCTCTGTCTCTCTCTCTCTGTCTCTCTCTCTCTCTGTCTCTCTCTTACTCTTTGTTA
The DNA here is from genome assembly GCA_945859785.2 of Tridacna gigas. NCBI lineage: Eukaryota > Metazoa > Mollusca > Bivalvia > Cardiida > Cardiidae > Tridacna > Tridacna gigas. The sequence goes on along the minus strand of OX244040.2, from coordinate 56,832,124 downwards.
CAGCGTCAAACTATCTGTGTGTGTGTGCGCGTGTGTGCGTGCGTGCCTACGTGCCTGCGTGCCTGTGTGTGTGTGTGCCTGCGTGCGTGGGTATGTGGGTGTGTGAGTGTGGGTGCGTGTGGATGGGTGGGTGGTTGATGGTGTGAATTGTAATTATACGTTTAAATATTTCCTTGTTGTATTTTGAGATTTGTTGTATTTTTTATTGTATAGTCATTTTTTACTTTGGAGAGGGACTTTATAAACTTTAATAAGCTTTCGTCCCGATCCCTTTGTAATCTATAGTTACAAATAAATATGCTTAAAGAAATCAAAGTACTGAAAATACTGTTAGAAGGCGAGTTCGGAATAGGCTTAACATTATCCAGATGTAGTACATATCCCTATAATAAGAGGGCCATGATGGACTGAAAATGTGGTATCTAGAGTGTACACACGGTTTTTCAGAGAATTCTCTCCTTGACCTAGTTTTTGTTAGCCATTTTCAAACTTATTAAAGAAATCATCAAGACAAACATTCTAATTTTCATGAGCATTGGACTGAAAATGTGAACTCTGCAGCGTATACAATATATTTTTTTAAAGATTTTGCCCAGTGATCTATTTTGACCAGATATGACCCATTTTCAAACTCGTCCTGAAAATCATCAGACAACCTTTCTGACCAACTTTCATGAGTATTGGACTACAAATTAGGCCTCTAGAGTGTACGCAATGTTTTTCTATGATTAGACCTGGTGACAATCAGAAATGATTCATTGTCGCACACCTCTGAAAAGAAGTGTAAGAAATGTTTTTTTTTTTTTTTTTTTTTTTTTTTTTGTTTTTTTTTTTCAAAAATTTGATCCAGTGACCCAGTCTTTGACCCAATATGACCCATTTTCAAACACACCAAAGAAATCATCAAGACTACTTTTCATAAGTATTTGATTGAAGTTTGGTCTCTAGAGCGAACAAAAGGTTTTCCTAAGATTTGATAACCTGGTGACCTAGCTTTTGACCGGGTATGACGCATTTTCAAATCCATCCAATATATCATCAAGACAAACATTCTGACTAATTTTCAAGAGTATTGGACAAGAAAATGTGGTCTGTTGAGCATACAGAAGGTTTTTCAAAGATTTTATATGGTTTCCTAGATTTTTACACGACACGATTTTTGCTCTAAATTATCAAAAAAATCATCAAGACAAACATTCTGACCACTTTTCATGAGTATTAGAATGAAAAATTGGCCCATAGAGGAAATATAACGTTTTCCCAAGATCGACCTGGTGTCTAGTGTTTGACCCGTTATTACCTATTAAAAAAAATAATAATAATAAAAACTCATCTGAGATATCAAGACAAACATTTTGACCAACTTTCAAGAGTATTGGACTGAAAATGTGGCCTCTAGATCATACACACGGTGTTTCAAAGATTTGATCTGATGACCTAGTTCTTGACCCTACATAATTTATTTTCATACTCATATGAGATATTATCAAGTCATAAATTCTGACGAAGTTTCCGGAGTATCAGACTGGAAATTTTGCCTCTATAGAGCACACATAACGTTTTTCCTAAGATTTTACGTAGTGACATAGATTTTGACCCAACGTGACCAAGTTTCAGTCTCGACTGAGATATCATAAGACAAACATTCTGACAAAGTTCCATTACTATCAGACTGAAATGTGGCGTACACAAGCTTTGTCTAAGTTTTGATCCATTGACCAAGATTTCGACCAGCATAAACCATCTTCAAACTCGTCCGAAATATTATCAAGACAAACATTCTGACTAACTTTCAAAAGTATTGGACTGAAAATGTGGCCTCTAGAGAGTACAAAATTTTTTTTTTTTCAAAGATTTAACCTAGTGACCTAATTTTTGACTCGATGTGACCCATGTTCAAATTTGTCTGAAATATTATCAAGACAAACATTCTGACCGAGCTTCATGAGTATCCAACTGAAAATGTGGCCTCTAGAGCGTACACAAGCTTTTTCAAACATTTGACCAAGGAACCTAGTTTATGACTTACGTGACCCATTTTCAAACTTCTTCGAGATATCATCAAGACAAACATTCTGACAAAATTTCATGAATACCCGACTCAAATTGAGGCATCTAGAGCGTATACAATGTTTTTCTAAGATTTGACGTCGTGACCTTGTCTTTGACCTAACATGACCTATTTTCAAACGTGTCCTAGATATCATCAGGATAAACATTCTGACCACTTTTCATTGGTAACAGACTAATAATGGGGCCCTTTCTAGAGCCAACACAAGAGATGTTCTTACGGACATGACTTGACCCATTTTCAAACTTGTTCGAGATATCATCAAGACAAATATTCTGACAAAATTTCACGAGTACCCCACTCAAATTGAGGCCTCTAGAACGTATACATAGAGAATAGATGGTTGGTGTCTTGGATGGGTTAAGTTTATCGGTCAAGGCCGAGGAATTTATCTGGTGAGCCGAAGGCGAACCGGATAAATTCCGGAACAGAGCCCGATAAACTTAAACCATCCAAGACACCAACCATCTATTCTATTTATCCTGTCACGCACTCTGAAAAAAAAAAAAAAAAAAAAAAAATTGATATAAAGACAGTACCTCTTATTCAATATCTCATGGTACTGACACCATAAAATTCCGAAGCCGAGCCTGACAAACTTTACTGGAATCAAAGACACTATGTTACTGTCTAATTCCCAAATCCACGACACTACTCTGTTTATCCTGTTTCTCATTTGTAATCGATCCTAAATCCGACTAGATAGAATATTTCGCTCGAAATTAAGGCACGTGTTGACATCTTTCTCGCTAGGAAATAAACACACAAATGGCGAACTGTGTAAAGCACTTTGGGTATGCAGCTGCAATAATGACGTCATACATTATACTGACTACGTCATAAACGTGACGTAAAACCTTGGAAGAATGTTGTGGCGAAGATTTCTGTTTTATTTTAAATATAAGAAAAATCAACATGTGCATCAAATCTTAAGCGATAATTTTACTTTAAAATAGTATCGGGGTACCTAAAAAAGGAGTTCCGGCTGGTCACATGTCCAACTAGCCTAATAAACCTCGATCACGTGACCAACTGACATAATAAACGTAGCCACGTGGTCAAGCGACTGTATATCACCAAGTTTATATGACCCCCTGTTATACGACGGAATTTACCTAAGGTGACAAAATAAAATGTTTTTTCTAAGATTTGACGTCGTGACCTTGTTTTTGACCCAACATGGCTTATTTTCAAACGTATCCAAGATATCATCAGGAGAAACATTCTGACCACTTTTCATGGGTAACAGACTGATATAAGGGCCCTTAGAGCGAACACAAGAGATGTTCTTACGGACATGAAAGTTCCCAAAAAACGCATATGTCGAATATAAACCGCTCCGGCAGGGATTCGAACCCGTGGGGCAATTATCTTCGTTTATTGAGGTTTAAAAGACCAAGACACTAACCCCCGAGGTAAAGAGAATTCTCCACAACGCAGTCTTCAGGTATTGATTTTATACGGGAAGAAGCTATGCCGTAAGGAAGGAGTGATCTCTCATAACACACCCCCTCTTAAGAGAAGTCATGAGTTTTGATGACAGACAGCCTTCTTAGGCAGTAAGCCTATTAGTTAGACTACAAATGGCTCAAAGGCCAATAACGGGCATCAAATGACTTAATGGCCAATCCCAGACGAGCCCCCATCTTACGAACATGAAAGTTAGCAAAAATGCATAGCTCGAATATAAACCGCTCTGGCTGGGATTCGAACCCGTGCGGAAAATATCCTCGTTTTTTTAGGTTTAAAAAACCAATACACTAACACCTGAGCAAAAGAATTCTCCCCGAGGCAGTTGTCAGGTATTGATTTTATACCGGAAGAAGCTATGCCGTATGGAAGGAGTAATCTCCAGTAACAATATCATCAAAACAAACAGTCTGACCAAGGTTCATGAGTATCGGACTGAAAATGTAGCCTCTAGACCGTACACGTTTTTTTTTTTTTTTTTTTTTCTGAGATTTGATCTAGTGACATAGTTTTTGAAATGAAGTGACCTATTTTCAAATTTATATGAGATACCATCAAGACAAACATTCTGACCAACTTGATTGTGTATCCGACTGAAAATGTAACCTCTACATACCTTTTTCATAAGATTTGACCTAGTTTTTTACCCAACCTGACTCATTTTAAAACCCACCCAAGATAACATCAAGACGAACATTCTGACCAAGTTTCATGGGTATCCAACGGAAAATTTGGCCTCTGGAGTGTGCATAAGGTTGTTCCTAAAGTTGCTAAAAGTTTCATGGGTATCCAACGGAAAATTTGGCCTCTGGAGTGTACACAAGCTTTTTCCTAAAGAGCAGATACTGAAAACCTTTTTGTAAATCACATTGGTGGCTCGTCAAGAGTCATTGCTCTTTTCCTTTATTTGCTCTTAACAGTAAAAACATGCTTTTTCCTGAAACATTTTGAAAAGATTAAAATGCAGATTACCCGCATTTTGTCCTTTTCTTGTGGTGTTAAGAAAATGTTTCTTTCTCTTGGTCGTTAAGAATTCGGATTGTTTGGTTAAGGCTAAAATGGAAGCTTTACACACTAAAGCACCTATACCATGCTCTATTCATACACGTTTTACATAAAAGCATTATAGAAAGAGAAAACATCACTTGTTTGAGTAATAGTTTCTCCTAACGCAACCAAAATCCTGGACAGAATTTTTGGCTGAAAAGCATTCTCTTTACCAGGGAAGAAATTTTCTGACTATCAAATTAAAAGCATTTGCAACAAACAAATAGATAATGGCTCAAAATGATGTTAAAGAGTTATAAAAATATTTTGTTAAAAGGGGAAAGGCTTACTACCAGCATTTTCTCCTGTTGCTACAATGTTTTTAAAACCAAGTTCCCAGGAAATTTATGTAATGAGACTTGTGTCAAAATTGAAATTTTGCTTTGCTCATTGTAAGTCTTCAACGGGTTATAAAATATTGTGAGAAAGGAGAAATGCTAGCAACGACCACTTTTCTCCCTTTTCCACAATGTTTTCAACTTTCTTATGGTATGTAAACCTCAGTTCAGAAAATTTAAGACCTGTCGCGACACAATTTACAACAATACTTTTCATCGATCTTAGTATACGGGACTCTACAAGTCAAACCATTTGGTTCAGTTATTACTATTATTATTTTTTTAAAGGGAACTTGCAACCTATCATAGGGGTGGCCGATATGAAATGTGTTACCATTCATGAACCTCTGGGACATCCAATCGCGTAACTGTCGTTTCTATGAATATTCATAAGACTGCGAATGACACCCAGTAACCAATCGAATTCTCGATAATATAGCGGGGGTGACGTCATCCTCGATGACCCAGTTCCGATGTATTCCCCGTAAACTACATTCATCGATTTGATTGGTTGTAGAAGAGGTAAAAATAAAAATGATGGCTTATTGTTGATAAAAATAGATTAAATTCTCTCACTGAAAAACTGAGATTACCTATCAAAATGCCCCATGAATAATTCACAAGAAGGAGAAAACATACGCGAGATAACCCAGGGGCGATGAATGTAGTTTACGAAATACATTAGAACTGGGTGAACTAGGATGGCCGATATACTGAATATCACTGTATTTTCACACACAAGTAATAAACATCTAAAACTTGTAAATTTAGATTTGTGCATCATGGAGACATAATGTCTATAATGGACAAGTCTACATTTACATTAGACATTACTAGCTAAGACTTTATTTGTAATTGCGCAAAGGAATAAAGAACTGTTCACTTTATCTTTTATTTAGACGAATGTAACTAATTCAACATGATAATGCATATTTTGAATATTCATAGTGATAATGGGCCGAGCCCAGGAAGCTCAGTGGGCAGCGTTCAGGTCTTGCGAACAGGGGGTCATCGGTTCGATCCCCGGCTCAGCTAATTTCTTTCCGAGGACTGATGATAGTCATTGCGACGCGATTCATTCCTCTCTCATCGCTTCCCATTGTTTCAACAATGGTTGTGTGGGAAAGCAGGCAGAGGTTTCAAAAGAATAGTGTGTTTAGCACTGGTAAAAGAAGCTCCAGGAAAGCATAAATACGTGCACTGGCCGCCGCGAAATAACTGAAATAATGTTGAAACGTAGTTAAACTCCACACTGTCACAATCAATCAATCAGTAATCATGATGGAAACAATTCTCTACCCATCTTCAGAAACATTTGTAAATTCAATTCTAATACATTCTAATTTTTAATTAGAACTGAATTTAGAATTGTCTGTCCATGTTGACCATGATGTCAATTAAATTTTTTCCATGACAATGTTTTAGACCTGTCCAAATTTAAAGCTTGCATAAATTTGCAAATGACAAGATAAAGATGAGTTGAACAATCTATTTGGTCTTTAAAAACGTCGAAAACTTTGTAGGAAAAGAGAAAAATGCTTCGTTACTCACGATGCTGTCTGAAGCTTTCTTTCTCAAGACGGTTAAATTCTTGATAATGGATTGTTTAGTAAAGAATTAATTAGCTTTATGTTCCTTTTTTTAATTTTCACATTGGTCTGATTTTGAGCTTTCCTTTTAACCCCCAGAAATTTCTGAGAAATGATTCATTTCGAAATTTGTTCTCCGATCATATCAATCACATGTGAAAAGAGAGAAGTTTAGTGGAACATTGTTCTTAATGAAATAATTGTTTTTACTCGAAAATTCGATTAAAAAAGAAATAGCTGAAAGTTGGTAGGTCATGGACAACACTCGATTATCTATTACCATTGCTTCCCGTCGATTGCATCATAAGATGCTCACCGCCTTTCATTAATCGAGTAAATATATCAACATTATCTGCGTAAAATAGTCTGTAATCCATTGATTGATGCGTAATTTTCAACTGTCAAACAACATGCCGGGAACAAGGGTGGTAGCTACTCTTACACAGTTTAATGGGTACTGCAAGGGTAATATTAATAAAGAATGATGCATGGAATTTTTCCAAAACAATAGTCATCGAGGCCCCTGCATTTAATCCCATATCACAACCCTCAATCTGCACTGAAACATTGCTCTCTGAACTAGACGGTGATCGTCGTGTGTAAAAGTGGCTATTCTCCCTCATTTTCAGACTCTGACTGAAAATTCAATGGTTATTTAGTGTATGAATTTTGGACTTTTCCTTATTTTTCTTGTCCAGTTTGGTCTTAGGCTGTGAACGTATTTCAGTCTTTTTATAGTCTTTTTCGGACACATCTTGCTTTTATAACCTAACCTTTACAGCTAACACACTTTGCATTTTTGTAGAAACATGACTGTCATGGTTAGTTTTACCACACCTAAACCACTGTGTAAAAACTTTTGTAATAATGGGCCTTGGTTTTTGCCTCATTGTCCACTAGTTTCAAACTAACGGACACATCAACTGCCTTTTTCACACATAATTCTACATCTGACAATGACTTTCTCTGAATACATGTAAGTGTTCTGTAATCCAGAGACAAAGCAATCTCTCGGCTCGTCTAAAAATGTCCAAAACTCACAAGACTCAGTTAGCCGAGGGATCTTACATAAGATCCCTGTTTAGCCACATCAATATAGTCTGTCAAATACTGGGTTACAGTTTCATTTTCACTTTGCATCTTACAATGAAATTTAAACCGTTCTGCAATGATGAGCGTTTTGAGTTGCAGGTAATTTTGAATAAAGTTTTTTCAACTCTGTCGAAAGTCTTATCAAAAGGTTTTTGAGGTGTAAAAAATAAGGAGCAGGTTGTAAGTCTTAGATCAGGCTGTAATTCGTAGACACGAAAGTAGCTCTTTCCTGATCATTATCAACGATGCTATTTGCATTGAAACCACTGTTCCCCGCTCTCCACCCAGCTATCGACGTACAGTCGAAACTGCTCTAGTATACCCAACATTTCAGGTTATATATACTGCATACGAGAGTGCGACACATTCTTGTCGCCACTGTAATGTTTTTTTGTTGTTGTTGTTGTTGTTGTTTGTTTGTTTGTTTGTTTGTTTGTTTTTGGTTCGGACATCAGCAATATGCAGCATCAATGTAGATTTTTAACTTAATTGATTATGGAATTCCTTACATTCCGAATGCATGCGTAACAACAATTAATCAAAGTACATTAAATACTGCCACCTACTGCGGATCAAAGTACTAAAATACTATAACTGATAGCTTTAATTAATGACTAAAGAAAAATCATGTATCTGAGCGTTTTGCATACAGTTATTGTTGTAAGAAACGTGTGTTTGAGTGTAATGACAGTAGTTTTGGGTGATTTTTGAGTGTTTTTGGGTGTTTCCATATTTATTCGTCTGCGATGAACTAGGCCATGTCAAAGCTGCGGAAGGAGACTAATTTCAAATTTAGAGCGAATTCAATGACACTTAACTCTGAAATGCACTGTTTGTGTAATTGGCTTACACAGATTTTTTACCCGCATGTTAATTTCACATATCAAATGAAACAGACGCGTCTGTTTGTTGATCTTCGAGGACCTATTTTTTCTTGAAACAGAAGAGTGAATCGTCTTCAGTTTTTTCAGTCACCGTCCAAAGAAGCTATCCGATTGGTTAAATTGTTTATGCATTGTGGAGAAAAGTAGGTCCCAATGATGTCATTTTCACTGCTTTCGACTGGCTTATTAAAACTACAATTTATTTGTTGCTGTGGCAACGAGATAATAACGATAAACAGATCAAAAGTATTTTGCATTTGCCAAAAGCTATGTGTTTCAAGAATTCGATTTCAATCCTTTTGTAAATTTGATGTTTCTTTCTGTTCTGATCGAATTTACAATGCTATGTAACTGTTTTTGTTCTTTTGTATTCGAAATGTATCAAACTATTTGAAAGGTGGTTGGATAAAACTGTTCAGAGGCATTTGCAGCAAACTGCCGAGTGACTACATATGAAGGCCAGATTGAAAATCTCGCCTTCTAAAAAGGAGAAAACCATTCATACGAGTCTTTATTCACGGGCTGTTCTAAAAAGGCTAGTTCGTTCTAATTCTACGTGTAGAAAGTAATGCAATGCTTGACATATCAGAACAGAAAGAAGATGTATATTATTGGACAACGGGTGCACAGTTGTTTTTTTTTTACATTTTATATATTTTTCAGAGTTACAATGCAATTTGAAATGTTTAGTTTAATACGGCCCTTAACTGCATGAACAAACTATTGTTAATGGTCTACCAAGCGGATACGATTCCACTAGGTACAGTACTGCTATACTCTTTACTTAATGACAAATACAAATGAGCCATGGTCTATGAAAAAAAGGAGCTTAATGCATCTGCGAAAAGTATCGCCCAGGTCAGCCTGCGCAGTCCACGCAGGCTGACCTGGTTCGAGACTTTTCGCTTTTGGCCAATTTTCTGTATGTCAAAGAACCAGTCTATGGCACGATTGAGTAGGTTGTTAAATACAAGTGGCTATTATGTACTCATAATTATGTGATGGCTTGATAGGTACAATACATTACGGAGATGCATTAAGCCCCCGTTTGCCAGAGCGTGGCTCAAGTGTATAGACTCGACCAAATCGAAATAACATCCAGACGACAATTTCAGTCAACACGTAAACTCTTTAAGAGACCGTCAATAACCGAAGTATTAAATACAGAGTTATGTACTTGCCATCCAATCAAGATCGAAAAAGGATATTTGTGTTTATGAAAAACATTGTGAAGAAAGGAGGAAATAAAGGTTACCAGCTTTTCTTGTTTTTTTTTTTTTTTTTTTTTCCCATGTTTTCAAAGCTTTCTTGTTCAGGGAACCGAATGACAATGTGTTTACTAGACCAAATCGAAAACATTTGCAGACCACAATCAAGGTCGAAAAATGATTTTTGTCTTTGATATGTTAAAAAAAAATATTGTGGGCAAAGGAGAAAATGATGGTTTAGAACACTTTCTTTTTCCTTCACTTTCTCTTAAACTCGGATTCGTGCGGTAAAGGGTTTGGGTTTGATTTCAGTCAGCTGACCAGTCACACAGAGAGTAGATTTAGATCAGACTTTACTGACGTGCATCCCTATCTGGATCTATTCTGTACTGAAAGAACCACACAAATCAAAATCGGAGGTTCATAGGTACTGGAAGCATGTTGGTACGATCTATTCTGTTAACGTTTATTGATTTTTTTTCCATGTCATCGCTAGAATACAAGATGATAACAAACAAACAAAACCAAAGAAAGAAAGAAAGAAAGACAAATACAATAAGTCAGTCGGAGTGAAAGAAGATGTTTATTGCTGACGGACATTTAAAATTACAATAAGACTTACGAGTTTGATTGTCCAGCCCATTTACGTGAGCGTTCACCAACATCGAAACTAAAACAACGTGGAGAATTTTTACAAAGTACAGGGTTTTCATTGTGTTTGATACACAATACTCGACTGACGACCCGAACTAAGATCAGAGTCTCTATATAGCAGTTCAAACAATGAAACTTACACCACATTACTCAGACCAGGAAATGTTGTTCTTATATCATTATTTCAAACAGTGTAGACACTTAACGAACTTCCAAATCAATGTTCACTGATAATCTAGCTTTGCTCTGCTCTTACAATGAAAGCGATCCAAAGTTCGAGCCCCATTTAAGCCCTTTTTGTCTGCTTTTTTTTTTTTTTTTTTTTTATTATCATGTTCTTAAGCGCGACATAAACTTTTATCACACAGCCCTGAGTTTCAACGACCCAACGGTAAAAGCTATTTCAAACATTGCGGTAAAGGGAAAATGCTTGTAATCAGCATGTTTTTTTCTCTAAGTTTTCCACCTTTACCAAAACAAATGAGCTCTTCTTTGGCGAAAGGGGGCAACAAGGGGGGGGAAGGGGTGTTAGTGCATTTCCATGATGCACGCTATCAAACAAGTCATCACATAATTAGAGATCCATTAATTTCATGTTGTATAACAACCGGCTGAATCATGCGGTAAACGTGTCCCTCGATATGCAGAACATTGATAAAAGTAAACGGACTGCGAGGACTGCGCAGGCTGACCGGGTCTATACGTTTTGCAGGTGCATTATGCTCCCCTTTTCACAGAGCATGGCTCAAATATAAATGCAACATTTATTTTGTCGCTTGCAAATGCTTTCAAATGCTGTCAATTTGGGCGGCTAAGTTGTTTTGTCGTTTGGTAAAGAGTTAATAACCTTTTGCCGGTAGTGCAGATCAACATCATGATGCACAGAACATGCAGTCTGATCTTGGATCTACCCTGTCGCAATATTTTGGCCATTGCACTTTGTGGACATTTTTTTTTTTTTTTTTCCAGCTAGGTAACACTTTACTAAATGATCCGGGGCTTAAGCGACTCTGAGACAAAAAGCTTTTCAAAACATGGAGGGTAAAAGAGAAAATGCCGGTAACTAGCATTTTTTTTCTTTGCTTTTCCTACATTGATTTCATCTGTTTTTGAAGACAGATCCATCAAATGGGTCAAATTTAATATGTCGTCAGCAAGTGCCTTCAATTTGGAGAAGTCCAAAAATTTGCCGTCTGGTGAAGAGTTAAGGGTTTTATCTTGTACCGTATCGTCAGACATTTCTTAAAAACTGCCGCTTGATAATGGAAAGAAAAAAGAAATGGAACATTTTGACACCATGACACGTTAGTGCAACTTTGATTCATACTTTTTGAAAAAGGGCGGGGGCCCGGGGGAGGGGTCAATGGATCTGCAAAAAGTGTCGACCCATATCTCTCCCGTGCAATCTGCACAGGCTGATATGGTTTGAAACTTTGTTATGAAGAAAATGCATGTATAAAACCATTCTACCTCATGACTGCCGGTTGTCATAAGAAATAAATTTCATGGATCAATAAGTAGATAATAACTTTTTTGGTATAATGCTTCGAGGAGACTCGTTAAACCCCTTTGTCCTAGATAATAGCTCATTTAATGTAGGTCAAGACCAGACTGAACTGATATCTTGGATCCACAACAAACAAACGCAGTGAACTATCAGCGGAAGTACCTTGGCCTTTAGACTGAACTGATATTTTGGAAATCCAGTGAGCAAAGGCAGAAAACATACAGTACAAATACCTTGGCCTTTAGACTGAACTGACATTTTTGATATCCAGTGAGTAAAGGCAGAAAACATACAGTACAAATACCTTGACCTTTAGACTGGTCTGATATTTTGGATATACAGTGAGCAACGGCAGAAAACTTACTGTACAAATACTTTGGCCTTTAGACTGAACTGATGTTTTGGATATCGAGAGAGCAACGGCAGAAAACGTACAGGTTAAATCCCTTGGCCTTTGGCCGACAACCATGTAGTACAACCTCACTTCACGATATGAGTCAGGCTTTTCCAAATGAATGTACTTGCAGATGACAAATAAAATGTGACGCAAACGATTTTAGACCTGCTCTAACAAAAGGGGTTTAATGCATACTCGTGATGCATTATACCAAACAAGTCATCACATAATCATGAATCCATAAAATCCATTTTGTCTACCGATTGACTGAATCCTGAGTTAAAATGGTCCTTGGACATACCAAAAATATACCGATTGCAAAACGTTTCGCCCCAGGTCATCCGGTACAGACTGCACCGGCTGACCTGGGTCGATACTTTTGTAGAAATGTTAAACCCGCCTTTTCATAAAGCACGATATATACGATTTTTATATCATAACCCATTTTGATTTATGTGTAATAGAAATCTATACCCTTTACGATGTTTTGTTACCTTACACAAGGTTGAGATACGCATAGTGTGACGTAACATAATATTATGATGTCAGTTTATACTTCCTTCAGAGGAGAGAGTCGAATTTTATTCGCACAGCTTTTCGCAAATGCATGTACGTTTTTTTCATGTTCTGGCCGATAATTCGTGAAATATCATAATGTGATAACAAGAATCAGACATTCGCGAGATACTCACATAGCAAAAAAATTTTACACTCTTTTCAATAATTGTTTTTCACGAATGCCAGACTATGTCAGATCAAATATTTCGTTATAATAGTAAACCGCTTTTCATGCTATATTCAGGAATAGAGTGCGGTATCGCTTCCAAATACAATTTCTCAATATCTTTTGTTATGTTTGTCATTTTTTTCTTAGAAATTATCCGTTGTAGATTATTTGTTCATGAATGAATATATATTTACATAAGTGCATAAATAACTGCATAAATGAATAAATGCATAACCTATAAACGTATAAATAAGTGCATGAATAAGAAAGAAAGAAAGAATATCAAATACAGATTTGCTCCTTCATGTTAACAGAGTCAGGTCTTCATTTTTTTTTTTTTTTTTTTTTTTTTTTTTTTTACATAATTAAGTATGATCAAAATGTGTAGTCTAATCTAGGATCAATATTGTTCAAATTACCATGTGACATTCTGGTCATGCCAACTTTAAAGTTGCCTAGAAATATTTTATATCAATCGATGTAAAATATTCTCATTATTCCGTTTGCAGATTAGCGTTTAACTCATTTCCATAAGAAAACATGTCATTCTTGTCGAAATTGAAAGCATTTGCAGACTGCAAAGTAAATCTTCATTGAAAAATTAAATCTTCTTGTGAATCGGTAGAAAACATAGTGGGGAAAGGAAAAGTGTTGGTAACTAGCATTTTGTCCTTTCCGAAATAGTTTCAGAATGCTTTGTCAGCCGGGTTGTCAAAACATGGAAACATTGTGTAAAAGAATAACAATAAATATAAAGGTCGAATTAAGCCTTTCCATACAACACTAAGATTTAACGACCCTGAACATGAAGGCTTTAGAGAACATTGTGGGAAAAGGAGAAAAAGCTGGTAGTCAGCATTTTTTTCCTTTTTCCCCCACAACTTTTTCTACCCCTACTATAGACAGATCCCAGCTTTAGGGACCCAACTGTTTTGTCGTGTGCACATGTTTTCAATTCGGACAAGGTCAAAACATTCATAAAGAGTTAAAGAAGAAAACCTGAAGAATGCGGTAAATCTTTGTCGAATTAGATTCGATAAATTGATGAAAAGATAGAAAGTCACTATCATTTTAGCTTGAAACACAGGATTTGAGAGCATGCATCAAGACTCGGAATGTTTATTTCAGAAATTAAAAGAAACACAACCACGAAGGGACATATATGGAGGAAAATAAGTCCATGTAAAATCAAAGGACTCAAAGTCCTGGAGAGCATATTGATCGTGTAGTATTTATCAACGAGACAAAACGAACGAAAAATAAACTTTTAATCACATGTTCTACAATTTAACCCTTTCCCAAACAAGCCCTGGTTTTCACGTGTCTGCAGTACAAGTCTTTTGAAAACACTGTGGGAAAAGGAGAAATTGCTCGTAATGAGCAATTTTTCCTTTTCCCACAGTGTTTTCTACCCTTTTTGAGACCTTTCTGCCATTTTTATCAAATTTAAAATTGTCGTCTGCAAACTCTTTAAATTTGGACCAGTCCAAAATTTGCCGTTTGGGAAAGAGTTAATAGAATTACATGATGAGGCAAGCAGGGACAGGAAAAATCAGAGTCGGTCAGCAAAGCAGGCTAACTGTGATTTATTGCTTATGAGTGTGCCCAAGTATAACTACTTGACCCTTTAGCTACTAAGCGCGACTCACCGACCTTTTGCGGACAGTGTAGATCAAGATCAGACTGCACAAAACGGGCAGTCTGATCTTGGTCCTACACTGTCCGATAAGAAGATATTTTTTCGCCAAAAATTAAGTTTGAAATTATATTATTCGAGTTTTTACTGTCGGCTTGAAAGTTTTATCTCATTCATTTAGCAAAATAAAGGTAAACAGATCCAGTGGAATGATGAGCAAGCGCATCAATCTGGTGCATCGCTTTGACTATGTATCGTATCTTTGTTAAATATGGAGAGACCACATCCTAAAAAAATCTCTAGTATCTGTAAGAACTTTGTACAGCTTGAAAGTTGTCACTTATATTTAAGTTAACTTGAAATGGTCAAGTATAGAGCAGCCAATGGCTTACTAAGGCTGTTGTTTATCGTTTGACGGCGACAAAATGGAAACTGCAAGGATATGTGAACTTTTCTCTGCATCACAGACAACCTACCAAACTTTCTATCATTCCAGATCAAATCTGATTCTGCATAAAGAAAATAGCGCTAAAGCAACGGCTCCCTGTAACAAAGTGAAAGAAGGTATTTACTTTGTCAGATAGAAGCTTTCGCAACCTTCCTTCATCGTAAATCGCATTTGGCAGCTTTAAACCGGAAACATAGTTAACAAATATTGAGGTGTAGAAATGACATATCCACCTTTAACCGTTATTCTGCTAGATAATCTAAATGAACCCTCCTAGCCGATGGTAAAAACCAAAATGTTGGTATTTCAAAGTTACTGTTTCGGGGAAAAATATCTCCTTACTGGACAGTGTAGATGCAAGATCAGACTGTACGTTCTGTGCAGTCTGATCTTGATCTACACTGTCCGCAAAAGGTCAGTGAGTCGCACTTACCGGACAGGGTAGATCCAAGATCAAACTGAACGTTCTGTGCAGTCTGACCTTGATCTACACTGTCCGTGAATCGCGCTTACTATTCTAAGGGTTAAAGTATTTGTGGTTGGTTGGTTGGTTGTATTGGGGTTTAACGCCACTTTAACAGCTAAGGTCATATCATGGCGGTCGGTGACGCACATGTATTTCCTAGCTTTCTCACACCAGTACTAACACAACTTTCTTTCCAAAACCACCGACTACCTTTCTCACATGCTTCAGCAGAGCTGAGAGGCGAAAATACGCCGGAAAGAAAGTTCGCTTCAACCGGGTATCGAACTCACAACCACCAGGTCATGAGTCCGACACAAGTATTTGTGGACAACAAATAAAAAGTGACTTAACACTTAAGCTGCTGAATAAATGAAACGCAAATTTCTGCTCAATACTAAAGGCTCAAACATTGCGGTTTCAAAGTTAATTTCACCAGAAAGAAATTACCGTATCGGACAGCGTAGATCAAAGATCAGGCTGCACGTTCTGTGCAGTCTGATCTAGATCTTCACTGTCCGCAAAAGGTCAGTGGGTCGCGATTAGCAGCTTAAGGGTTAATAGATACTGTGAAACAGGAAAAAAAATAACATGACAGAATGGAAAAGTGTGTAGACACTAACTTTATTTTTTGTTTCATACAAAATAACCGTGGTCATTGAAACATAGAATTGTCTGGTTACTTTTGTGCATGTACAGCAACTCCGTGTTAACCCTTAACCTGCTTAATGTTAAATAAAACTTTCAAGCCGATGGTAAAAATCAGAATCAAACTTATTTCTTGGAGAAAAATATCTCTTTATCGGACAATGTAGATCCAAGATCAGACTGCACATTTTGCGCAGTCTGATCTTGATCTACACTGTCCGCAAAAGGTCAGTGGGTCGCGATTAGCAGCTTAAGGGTTAATAGATACTGTGAAACAGGAAAAAAATAACATGACAGAATGGAAAAGTGTGTAGACACTAACTTTATTTTTTGTTTCATACAAAATAACCGTGGTCATTGAAACATAGAATTGTCTGGTTACTTTTGTGCATGTACAGCAACTCCGTGTTAACCCTTAACCTGCTAAATGTTAAATAAAACTTTCAAGCCGATGGTAAAAATCAGAATCAAACTTATTTCTTGGAGAAAAATATATCTTTATCGGACAATATAGATCAAGATCAGACTGCTCATTTTGCAGAGTCTGATCTTGATCAACGCTGTCCGCAAAAGGTCAGTGAGTCGCGCTTAAGTGCGCAAGGGTTAAATGTTAAAGGCTTTGCCACAACTCGAACTTCCAGGCTTACCTTTATTGAGATTATTTACAGACGAGAAATTCAGTGCTGCTCAGGAGATAAATTTTTCTTTGAGACTGTAGGAAAGATTTTCGGAAAGGAGATCAAAAATTCTGGTTAGTAGCCTTCTTTCCGATGTCCACAATGTGATCAGACTTATTTTTCGTGTAGCAGTGTTTTTCTTTTTTTATTTTATTTTTTTTTATTTTTTTATTTATTTATTTATTTATTTATTTATTTATTTATTTTTTTTTTTTTTCTTTTTTTTTTTTTTTTTTTTCTTTTTTTTTTTTTTTTTTTTTTCTTTTTGAAGAGGGTTTCTTACTTTTTGATTATTCACACTCTGGAAGAACGAGATGATTAAAAAAGGGAAACGTCTGCTTGAGACCGATTTAAGCCAATACAGATATGAGCCATGCACTGAGAAAAGGGGGGTTAATGCATCTACGAAAAGTATCGACCGAGGTCAGCCTGGGCAGCACGCGCAGGCTGACCAGGGTCAAAGCTTTTCACTATTTGTCATTTTTCTGCTCGTCCAAGGACCAGTCTATCTCATGATTCAGTATGTTGTTAGACACAATGGATTTTGTGGATCCACGATTAAGTGATGACTTGCCAGGTATAACGTGATCAAGGAGATGCATTAAGCCCCCTTTTACTAGAGCATGGCTCATATTTAAATCATTATTATTATTATTATTATTATTATTTAATTACTGTTGTACTCCTCGATATGAGATATAGTCCGTTCTTTAAATTTGCAGGAAGTTTAAATGTTATCACTTAATTTCGGTTTCCCTCAATATGCTCCTTTTTTTTCCGTTTGCCACAATATTTCCAGAAACAATCGGTCGCTCTTAGCCCTTTCACAAACATCTCATGTTTTCACAACCGCACATTAGAAGGCTTTGAAACAACACAGTGGAAAAAAGAGGAGAGTGCTGGTTAGCATCACGCCTGCTTCTTTTTCCACACAAGTTTTGATCTTTCTATCATTTCATTCACATTTAATTTGTCGTCGATTAGGTCGAGTCTTACATTTTATCATTTTGTAAAGGAGTTAAAACTGTCTTATATTTTGTTACAGTGTTGTAAGTCAAAGCTTCCGTTGCTGGCTGCAAAAAAATAAGTAGAGTGTAATTGGGCATTCTGTCCGATTGATTAATTCATGTCGTTTAAGCCAAACGCATCAATTAAGCCAAACGCATCAATAACCAATCCATCCCTTAACCAACCCATCCCTTAACAAATCCATCCCCCTTAAAACAACACAACTCCTTATGCATAACGCACAAATTAAGAAGCTAACCCATATTTATGCTTTAGAGTAATTTTATAACCACTATCATGGTTATAAAATCCAATTCTGCCATATGTGTGTTTGATGCTAATAACCTAACGTACATATGCTTAATCACAGTAAAATTTAGCATAACCTCTTTCTTGAACGTTTTTAAGTAAATTAAATTTTTAAAAAAATATTTAAACAATTTTTGGTTTTTGGTTAATCCCCACCTAACAAAAAAAAAAAAAAAAAAAAAAAAAAAAAAAAAAAAAAAAAAAATTGAATTTTTTAAATTAAGTAATTTTAAATATATATAAAGATGCGTGTGTTTCTAAGGTATAACAGCGAAGAAATAAATAAAATTATATCAGCAGAAAGGTATAAAATATTATTTCTAACTATAGTTATGATTCAGATAAAGAACTATTTCAATTTTATTTAGGCTATGATAAAAATATCATAGATTTTTTTTACATATGCTTGCAAAACTAAAACCACATATTTATTATGAATATAGCAAACACAGATTAGAAGAATCTAATTATGACACAACTCTTTGTATGTGTTGGCCAGACCAACAACTTTTTTTTCCTGACCCATTTCGTTTAAAAGGTAAACCTATTTTTACTGGTATTAGAATATCATTTGACCAAAGTGATAAATTTCTTAGTGTTTATGATAATGCTTTACTTGAATTACTTAAAAATGATGAAAGAGAGCCACAACCTAATTATTATGTTTATCCAATGTTAACATTTAAAAATATTCAATATGCTAAGTATTTTAATTTTACTTCTTTTGTAGAATATTATGGTCATTAATGGGGAGGTTTACATAAATATTTTTATAATAGTGATGCTAATTCTTACACAATTAATCGTGGTCCGGGTTATAGGTTTAGTTATGAAGATGATGAGTCATTACCACCTATTAATGGAATAGAATCATTTCCATCAACAGAATGTGTAATATGCATGAGTGAAAAGCCAAACGTAATGTTTTGCAATTGCGGTCATATACCTATATGTGTAAAATGTAATGAATTAAATGATTTTGAAAAATGTCCGGTTTGTAAAACTGAAAGTAATATTAAACGAAAAATATAAATATTTAACCTTTTTACCAGGTTAAATATTTTGAATCCTATGATGCCCCCAAGCTAATGTATCTATCTGATTATCTAATATAAATCTTTTATCATCATTAGCACTTAAGGCAACCTTGGTTGTTTGTTCTGTATATAACACATGATTATAACTTCTGATTGTGCTCATTTTTCTTAGTTGTTCTTTTTTTGTAAACAAACAATTTTTATAGTCCTCATGTATAATATCCTTTTCAATAACACATTTTTTAATACCCTTACATTTTTTACTTTCATCACCATCCAACGTTTTATAACTATACAACTTTGCTCTTAGCCCTACAAACTCCTCAGCAATCTTACCACCACATTCATCTTTAAACATCCCAATTACTTTTTTTGTTTAAGCCTGTTGGTATACCAGATTTATGGTCTTTAGGATGATTACTTGTATCGAATCTTTCATTTACATCATTGGCAATATCCTTGTAAAAATCTTCAGTCTCAATCACATACATTAAACTATCTGTATCAGTAAATAAAAGTTTTGCTTTTTCATCATATTTTACTTTAATATAATTATAATGAAAGTCATATATCAAAGTTTTACTTAAATCAAGAATACACATACCTAAATAAACTGGTTTATTAAAAGTTAAGTGTGTCTTCTTCATATGCATTCCTATTAAGTTTTCATCAAAAACTTTTACATGCTTAAAGTTAGGTTTAGCGGATAATTTTTTCTGCTTTTTCTACATTATTAACTAACCTAAAATCAATCCGGTTTGCAATGTTTTCCATTGTTTTACCATAGACTGCGTTGTTCATTAATTTAAAGAAGGACTTTTCAAACTCATTTGTTGCTTTTGTCCTCAGTTTTGTATTTAAATCAATATAAGGTTTTAACCAAGCACTTTCTTTAAATCTTATTCCTCTATGAATATTTGTTATTTTTAAACCTAAGTATAAGTATAATTGTAAATTTTTACTATGAACTATATAGTTTTTTTTTTTATCATTTAAATTTGGAATTAATTTTTCTACATTATTTATCTTTAAATTTTCTGGAGCTAAAGGATAATCATTGTGTAAATCATGTAATTCTTTAGAATATTCTAAATCTGCTTCTAATATACAAGGGTATCGTCTCCAATTTTTTAATTCTGTTTTATTCATCCATTTAAAACCATGTGTTGGAAGAGGTTCTGACATTGCCCAACCGTAAAGATTATTAGCATCAAGGTAAATAATATATTTACTTATTAAATCAGAAACATAATCTTCACCCATATATTTATTATTAGCTTTTGCATATCTATTAGGAAAATTTGATACTCCTCCTCTAATACCTTTTCGTATCATTACAAGCATATCAGGGTCTGATAAAAGTTCAAGGTTTACTTTGGTTATTTTTAATACAGCATTCCAAGCCAAACCTGGTGCTGTATAATAATGAGCGAGGTTTCAGTTATAATTTTTACAACAAATATTTCTAAAGTTTTCAAAGATATCAGCTAAAAGCAAAATATCAACTTCATTATATAAATTGTGGTAATCCTTAAAAGTTTTCATTTCAAATTCTTCCCAAACATTTAATGCGTGAGCATAAGCTTCATCAGTTATATGTTCATTAGTTAAACTTGAATAAAATTTTTCTTTAGGTGGTAACCGAGTTTCTTTTAACTTTTCTGGTGAATCCATATACTCATAAGGATATACCCCCTTTTTAATTACTAAATCAAGTTTATTTCCTGAATAATATTTTTTAACATTACTAAAATCATTTTATCTAAATTATTAGCAAGTGTGCTCAAACTGTCTGGCATAAACTTTAAACTATCAAGAAATTTTATCTGATGATAAGTAGATTTAGTGTTTCCGTTTTTGTCAGTATAATTTCCAACAATTATTTTTTTAGTAATACTAATATACTTTTCTTCATTGTTAGGTATGCAATCAATATCTCCATCAGTTTCACTAAGATTTTTTATAAATAAATGACTGTCATATCCACTTCAATTATGAAAAGATACAGGAGTAAACTTAGGTTTTTTATATTTAGGATTACATAAATTATGCGCGGCACCCCTATATTTACCAGTAAAATGACAGTGGTCTCTAACCTTGTGATTTTTATCAGTAAAATTTCCTTCACCACAAATCCAACATATACTTTCATTTTTATAACTATCATCTAATTCTTTACTAAATATTATTCCTTTTTCTGGTATATTAGAAATATTTTTAATATCTTCTGTTAACATTTCCACAAATTTTTGTGGGACATTCTCTCCTGTATAACTTACTAATTTTAATTTAAATATTTCATCATCAAAAGATTTAATATAATAACAAAAACTTGATGGTTCATGTTTTTCAGTTTTTATTGTATAACTTTCTTTATTTTATTTTATTTATTTTTTTTTTTTTTTTTAAATCTAAATTATATTCATCTAATGGTTTAATAAAACTCTCAAAATCAGCATATTCAACAAATGGGACCTTTTCTGATTTATAAAAGTTTTCAAACTTTAACATTGTTCCTTTTTCAGGTAGTTTTATAAGATCAGATTCATGTTCTTTACAGTATTCCATGTGTTTATCCAAGGATTTTTGGCACCAAAAAGGATTTAAACACCTTAAACAAAAATAACTTTTATTATGATGCCCTGATACCTGAGAGGACAACAAATGACTAAGATTATTAACTAAACAGTAATGTTTTACTCCGTTTTCTTCTATTAAAAGTAGGATAATATCACGTTTCCTCTTATACGTAAAATTACCATTTCTAAGAGGGTAAATATTTTTTGTTTTCATAACCAAGAACTGTAATGGATATTGTTGGGTTTTGTTTTTCAAATTTTAGTATATCTTTTAAACTAACAGGATACTCTATTCCTTCCATATTTAAAGTATTTAACTTTGATTTTAGATTATTATCAACTATGTTTGCATCTTTATCTTTAGGGTTTAATCCTCTTAAAACATGCCATGAAAAACACATTTCATCTTTATTTTTAATGTTAATAATAGCTTTTTTAAGGGCTAATTCTCTTGCTCTCATAGGATTATATGATATGGTGTGTAATTGTAAATCAAGCACCCTATAAAATCTCCATCCAGTTTCTGATATTCTTAAAAGTCTTTCAAGTTCCTCCAAAACCTCTTCTATCATAGTATTATACAAATCACTTGTATCGGTTCCCCTTAGATTAAGAACAAATGAACCAGAATGAAAATTAGAATTACGTGTAATTAAACCTTTTTCAGTATCTTTTATCAAAATACATTGAAGAACTAATTTTACTTTTCTACTTTGGTTATTATTTAAAGCCTTTACTATCTCATTACGTGTAAGTTCAAGAAAATCACGAGGTCCATAATTGTTTATACCTTCTATGGTATATCGTTTTACAGACCCTTTTAAAGCAGATTCTCCTTCGATAATTTTAACTTTATCTTTTTCACTATATAATTTTTTAATTTTATTTTTAAGAGCATTTAGTTCAGGTGAAATACTTTTAGGAACTTCTTTAACTCTTTCTAAACTTCCTAATAAATCCTCAACTGCAGCTGGTGGTGTTGGTGTTGGTGGTGACGGTAGTTCAATTGTTGGTTGTAAAACTGGAGTCCTTATAATTCCAATATCTCTATCTAATATTGAAGCTCCAGGATTACTTAAAAGCTCAATTAATTCGGCTCGTCTAAGCCTTGAGTATCCTCTGAAACCTCTTTCTTTAGCTAATTCTTTTAAACCTCTTACTGTGATTCTTCTAAATTCGTTATTCATATTTTTTTTTTTTTATATAAATTAAAATTCTTTAAGTCAATTTTTTTTTTTTTTTTTTTTTTTTTTTTTCATAATAAAATTTATTTAATGTCAATTTTATATTTTTTATTCCAAACTTTTCCATTCCAGTTTTCAATCGTTTGAGGACAACGGTCTATAAATTTACCCGCTTTGTAAATTGATGGGAAAGTTGTTGTTTCTTCTGTTTCAACATCCTTTAAACAAACTTGTCTTGGGTTCCTTGAAATCCATTTCAATCTTTCATAATTAGGAACTTTATTTTCATTTCTTTTTTTTTTTTATGCTTTTTTTAAATTTCCTCCTCAGAGTATAACCCATGCTCTTTTGCTACATCGACTAATTTCTTTTTAGTCCAGTAAGAGTAAAACTTTATACCATTATCTTTCAATTTTTGTTTTAAATCGATAATCTTTATCATTTTTATATAAAACAAAAATTACTTAATACACTACACTCATTTTATTTCCATCGCTCTGAAAGTTAATTAATCTATCACTAATGATAACAGCATACGCCTCTGTATCCGCATGAACATTTGCATTAAAATTTGCCTGAATTTGGATATCAGTAACAGAATACTTTAGCCTTTCACTCTGCTTTGATACATCAAACAAAAACAAAGGAAAGAGAGTTTTATAATCTGAAGGGGTAATGTTTGGATTTGATACCAACTCATCCATGTTAAAAAATCTTTTTTCTAAACAAAGCAGTGTCACCATATGCTTTACTAAATTGATTAGCAGTGAAATTTAAATTATAATCAACTGCTGGATATCTGGTTGAATTTAACATTGTATAAATATTTTTTATGTTTACGTTGTCAAATATAGATGGATTTTTACCAGTTTGAAAGCCAACAATAATAAAACGTGGCACTTCAGGAGATGATTTAACTGATAGTCTCCAAGTAAATGATGTTGAATGTGGAACTGCAATAGAGTCACATTGTATCATTCTGTACCCAACTGGAAATTTTTCTTTCTTCTCGATAAATTTATAAAGTTCCATCTTTTCATTATCTGCTGGCATCACATGAGGCATAAACCATGATATTTTAAGTAAATTACCTCGACCGTCAACAACAACAGGATAACCTCCACCATCTACAGCATTGCTTTTAAAAATTGCGTCATTATCATCATTTCTTGTTAAGGTGAGAGTTTGTTTCATTCCATATAGAATTTTATTATAATCTTCACAAAAACCAAATATATGTTTTAAGGGTACCTTAAAACTAAAGGTTCCAACTGGATTTGAACTAAAAATATACTGTCTTCTTATTGAAAAACCTTTATTGGTACCACTGTTTGCATTTGTTCCGGTATCCTTATACCATAATTGGTTTAACCCTTGTGATTTAGCAAAATCATAAGGATATTTTAGCAAGCCAGTCATTGTGGTAGCCTGACCGGGGTATGTTATGCTTTCAATTTCTTGTCCACTAAGTTGGTATCTGATATTTTTAAACAGATGCAATAAGCCATTATTTGTTATCGTAATCTCATTAACAGCGCCATAAGCTGTTCCATCATTTCTTACTAATTCACCTATAATGATTAAATAAGACTCAGAAGGATGTGTAAACAAATCTTGGGTTTCGATGTTAATCCTAATTTCTCCCCCTGAGTTGTTTAGATTGGAACCTGTGATAGGTTCATACTAAAAATGTTCATATTCATCAATACTATCATCTTTTAAAATTGGGTCTTTAATGTTTAAAATGTCCATTTTTTATATGCAATTATAATGTTTAAATTAAAATTATAATTGAGTTGAGTTCTTTAATACTCTATCCAGAGTTGAGGAAATGATTTGTTTTCATCATTAACAAAAACGCCTTTAAGTTTAATTGTTTTCATTTTTTCTACAGAAAAAGCACGCCTCATTTTTGGGTAAATCCTATTTCCATAAACAATTGTTACTATTGGTATATTGTTATCTTCTAAATAATCATTTATTTCTTTTTCAAAACTTTTCATATTATCAACATTTTCAGGAGACAATTTTACAACGACCTTTTTATAATCATAATTTGTATCATTGGATTCAAGAATTTCACAATCTTCTTGTAGTTTAAAGTATGCATAAGAGATGTTAACTTTTTTGTGTTGTATTTCTTATATTCTTCTATTTTAAATTTTAGTTTTGACATTCTTTTTATTTAATGAAATAAATTACTTAACTTAAATTCATTTTTTTTTTTTTTTTTTTTTTTTTTTTTTTTCATAATACTTTAATTCCAGAACCGCTATTTAATTTCTTAACTAAATCTTGAATTTTAATTGCACTTCCATCTATTAAGGTATTAATATTTTGTGTTGCAGATTGTGTTGTTGTAGGTTTTGGAGTATACTTTTCTAAAATCTTTTTTGATTTTGGTATTAAAGCCTTTTCAACTAACTTCTTTCCTGCATCAACCGCGGCACTCTTTCCAACTTCTAATGCCTTCTTTGCTCCTTCCTTAGCAACACTCTTCCCAACATCAATTGCTGAAGATGCAATTTGTTTTGCAACATTACTTGTAAAGAGTCTTGCTAAAAAATTAGCTATGCTGTCAAAAATTCCGGCACCTCCATATGAATATTTTCTTTTAAATTCTCTCTTTCTTGGTGTAATCATTTTTTTTTTTTTTTTTTTTTTATAATATAGGCATTACATTTTTATAACTGTTTGAATTTAATACACCTTGCCTTTTTAATTCATCACATATGCTTACCAACTCATTTCTTACACCTGTATTACCAGCTTCTTTACTTGCCATTAAAAGGTCTAATTTTTCTAATAATGCATTAGGGTCAGATGGAATAATAACGATTCCATCTCCAGTTATTCCTGCCCTAATATCGCCCCAAATGGGTCTAAGTATGTTATACCACTTAGTTGATGAAGAACTTTTGGGACGAGGGTTATTAGGGTCGTTATCACGACGAAGAGCATTGGTTTTTATCATTAATCTTCTGTAAACAGCAAGGTCCTCATCTTTATAAATGTTTTGATTCGGATTTTTAGCAACAATTAACTCCCATAGACCAGGTGTGCCTTGATATTCCTCATCACCAACTATAATATCATTTTCATCAATTATGGCTGGTTTGTTACCAATATAAAATTTACCATTTTTATCATATAATCCATATGTTCTATCAACATCAGTTTTACCAACAAATTTTGTTAAATACTCCTTCGCGATTGGTCCAATAAGATGTGTGTCTTCATAGTTTGCCAATAACTCTTGCTCTTTAGATGGATAAGCTTGTATTGTTGGGTAATTTGGTAAGTTAATAGCCTGTGGCAACTGTTCGATACCCTCTTTAATAGGTTTAAGCCCTTCTGTAATCTCCTTTGTTGCTTCTCTTTGTGTTTCTGTAATAGGCTTAAAAAACTTTGAAAGACCAGTTTGTAATTCAATTTCACCTGTTTTATCTGCAAGTTGACTATCACGAATATTCCTTTTTGTCTCAAGATATCCTTTTACAATGTGTTCCCTTTTTACGGGGTCCGTTATCTTTAAAAAATGACATTTTATAATACAAGCATATTTTTTTTATCTCATTTTCAACAAAGTTTTTATTTAAGTTTATATTTCAGTTTTTATTAAAGTTTTTATTTATTTTTTTTGCATAGGTAGTTATATGTGAAAAAATACTCTAATCAATATTTTTAATTTCACATGCGCAAGAACATTTAAACTTAGGACATTTAATACGGAAGGGAGCCCCCATGATTTTTCTCAACGAGCTTCCGAAAGGACTCACGCGCTTCTTGCCTCCCTTTCTCAATCAAACTTTCTTGGTCTTCAGCGGTCATTTTCTTCTTTAACTTTGTTCTAATTTCATTCTTCATAGCTTTATATTTCTCCAATTCCTCCATTATCAATTTGAATTCATCATCAGATATATGATTGTCAAGTAATGCTTTTGATATATGTGTAGTTAGTGTATCCAACTTTGACTCTGCTAACATCTTAATTTTTAAATGCTTTTCAGCCCTTGTTCTTGTTGTTCTAACTATATATTTCCCTATAATTGAAGCTACCCCAATACCCAAAGCAGATGCCTCTAATGCAATAGTTGTGGGTATCGCAACAACTGTTGAAAGTAAACCAATCCCCCCGGCACCTGCTGCCATAGCCACCGTTACCAAAACTGTATCAACATTGTCAACACCTTTAGATATTCTCAAATAATTTTTTGTCATTACGTCTCTAACTCTAACTTCATTTTCAAGAAAAGATTGAACTTCTGATATCTTTTGTAAACGGTATGAATGGCCATTGTCATTGTTCATTAAGGTTGATTCAATAGGAGGTGCATTAGGTGTATTGCGTTCAGTAGGTAAGTTTGGATATTTTTTTTTCTTTCATCTCCATTTTTATTAGAGGGATATTTTTTTTTTTAAATTGTGTAATAAACAAGGCATAAAAACTCATTTTCCTCAATTTTTACGGTTTCTTTTGAGTAGTTTGTAATAGTAATGACGACATCCACGGTATCCTCAAGGATAACTTCATTTGATAAACTTAAACGTCTAAATTTTAAGTTATAAGATAAAGAGGTTAAAACTACACATTTACTCATTAAAAAACCAAAACCTAATAGTATTTGTTTTGTTTCACCAGGTTTTAGTATTAGGGGTTGTTGACTGAAAATTTCCCAGGTTAATGAATTTACTTTTCTTGGTGAATGTTTTAAATTTTGCAATGGTTTCCGATAAATTGTTTTTGGCTGAACTATTTTAGGTTTTGCTCCAAATTTAAAAACATTCATTTTTATTTTTGTTAAAATATTATCTATAATATAGCCCCTAAAATAGGTATATTACCAAATGGACTATTAGGACCTAAAAGAAGTCCTTTTCCATCAAAAAACTTTCCTCCTTGCTTTTAATATAAACCATTGCAAACAGATTCTAATCCTTTACCTTTAGCTGGTCCAAGGTAAAGACCTTTTCCATCAGTTTCTACTTTGCAAACGCATCCCCCTTTTTTAAGGTAAAGACCTGTCCCCATTGCTTTCTGAACCCCTGATGAGGCTAACCCAGATAAAGCACCAACGCCTAAAGCTGGTAAAACAGTCCTTGCCAAAGCAGATAATGCTGCTGATGCTAAACCGGCTAACATTCCAAGAAAACCTCCTTCCATCTTCATATTATGTTTAAGTTGTTTTTTAGTCATTCTAATTGTGATACATTTTCCATTCTCATAGGCTTTAGCCATTTTCTTTGCTTGTGAATTGTTAATTGCTATAACATCATTACCTTCTAAATCTTCATAGCCTAAACGAATACTTACTGGACAACCAGCTTTAACTGCATATTGAAGTTTCTCTTTTTCTCCATCTGATATATTTACTTTAACAGTAGTATAACTTGTCATTTTATATATATTTTATTTTTTATTTATCTTGCTTCTCTTATATGAAATCTGATTGTTAAATTCTCACCTTTAAGATTTAGTTATGTTCCATCTTGGTCTGTAATTGATACATCAAGGTTATGTATTACATCTAATGTTAATGGTAGGTAAACCAAATTAACTGGGTTTTCAATTATTTTTATATCCTGGGGGAACATTAGGAAAAAATGAATAAATAGTGTTTTTGGTAGTTCCATTAACATAACTTCCTGAGATAATATCAATGTTAACGAACAAACTATTAATACTAAGAATATTTACTACATTTTCTGATTCATGAAATCCTTGTGTATATTTAGCACCAGTAAATCCTAAAACTTTAGAAATAGAATTTAATTGATTAAAATCTACTTGATAGCCATCTTCAAGAGTAAGAACAGACTTTAAGGTATTGGTGTTTGCAGAGATATTAATAAAATGCTCTTCATTATCTACATCGTAATGACCTTTTTTCCTCATTTCTTGGTGAATGACATCATTGATGTCAACAAGGTCATAACTTCCTTCGGGTATTTTTATTTTTTCCCATGAAACACCATTGTCTGGTGAATAAACTAAAGTGTCGTTGTTAGAGTCAATGTTTGGAAAAGAGTAGTAAGTTTCAATGTTTACCAGCGCAATCTAATATTTTTTATCCTTTTCTAATTGAAGTGGTGGGGTAAACCTTGTTCTAAAACTTGTTTTGTTGTTGCTTACTATAATTTGAAATGATGTTTTGTGTTCTGCATTTTTAACATTTTTTTCTAAAAGTTCTTCCATTTTTTTATTTATTAAAAATATTATTTATATGTGTGAAAATATATCTCGGTGTAAGATATATTTTTCAAAAGTACAACTAATTTAATGAACAAAATTTTTTTGGTTGAAAAAATCTACACGTATCACCCTTCTTAAATTAAACTCTAATTTAGTTATTTTTCTTTAGATTTTGTGAAAATAAAAAACTTATTTTTAATATTTCATTTGCATATGGTAACATTTCTTTTATATGTTTTATATGTCTTCTATTACTTCTATCTTCATTTTCAAAAATCTCCCCCCCAACAATTTAGATTAAAAAGTAATTTTGAAACATGATTCATTATAAAAGAAATGTATAATTCTTTTTCACTAATACCTTCTTTGGTTTTAGCAAAAGAAGTAAACTCTTTTTTTAGTTTGAGCATTAAAGTTCTTCTTTTAAAAGTTTTTACTGTGTGAAAAACAAGTTTTTCTGGCAAATCATCTACCATTTTTTTAATACTTCTTATAAAAATATCTACACTTAAACTATTTAAATTATATGTAAATCCTATTAAATCAGTAATGTTATTCATTTTTATAATAATATTTTTTTTTCTTAAGTTATTTCAATTTTTAATTTTTAAAAAAAAATTATACCGGCTTAGGTATGTAAAAGTTATCAAAACCTTTTCTATACTTTCCACTTTCTTTTTTGCTGGTTAAATCAATAACAACAAAACCATGAGGACTTTCCCATCCTTTTTTACAAAATTCACGGAACTCATCCTTGGGCATATCATCTCCTATATGGTCACTATAGATATGATTGAGTTATTTCAATTTTTAATTTTTTAAAAAAAAATTATACCGGCTTAGGTATGTAAAAGTTATCAAAACCTTTTCTATACTTTCCACTTTCTTTTTTGCTGGTTAAATCAATAACAACAAAACCATGAGGACTTTCCCATCCTTTTTTACAAAATTCACGGAACTCATCCTTGGGCATATCATCTCCTATATGGTCACTATAGATATGATTGAGATTTTTAAGGTCTTGCCTAAATAAACAAATAAAATTTGCGTTCTCTCTAATAGTTTGTCGAGGTAATCTAAAATAATTTTGTGATAAATAAAAACAGTCAACATTACTATGTCTTCCTCGAATGTAATAACATTCACATTTGTTTTGCCGTTCTAAAAGTAAATCATCAAAAATCATTAATTTTTTGTTTTCTGAGTTTAACTCCCTCGGGTCAGGAACATCTCCGGCACTATCAAAAAAAAACTACAATTTATATCAGATTTTTTTCTAACTGTTTTAACCCACTCTTCAACTAACCCTGTAGGAGAAACATTTAAATCTTGAACTTCATCTCTAACATTAAACAACCTTAGAATAAGTTCTTTTCAAAAGCTTTTTGAAGTATGCGGTACTCTGGTTGAAACAAACCTTTACCAAAAACGCATAAGTTGTCATAATCAAGCCAATCTGGTCTTAATAAAAGGTTTAGTAAAAGAGTTGTTTTTACCACATCCCGACTTACCAACTATTACTCCCCTGATACTCTTTGGTAAAAGAGGATGGTTAAATCTCTTTGATATTACTTTATTCCATGATAAGTTTACAATATCCATCTTTTTTTTATATTAATTTTTTTTTATTTTAATATAAAATGTATTGTGTTAAATGTAAAAAACAAACCAATACAACCGATATAGAATATACGGTTAGTAAAAATGGTAGAAATATGAAACGTGGAAAATGTGCAGAATGTGGAACAATTAAAACTCAGTTTATTAAAAAACAAGAAGGTGGGTCGTTGTTAAACAAGGTTATCAATAAGTTACCTGCTGAAATGCACTTACCTGGTCATAATTTTACTGGTCCGGGCACCAGATTAAAGAAAAGATTAAATCCCGATTTAACACCAAAAGAATGGTCAAAACCTGTAAATCGTGTTGATAAAGCACCATATCATCATAATATCTGTTATCTCAAACATAATGATACTGCTACAAGAAATGCTGTTTGCGATAAAAATATGTTAAAGGAGTTAAAAGGAATCTACAATCCTTCTATTAAGGAAAGAATGGAGCGAGGGTTAGTTTCTTCATTAATTGGAACAAAAAAAAAAAAAAAAGAAAAAAGATTTGGAATGGGGGTTACAAAAAAAAAAAAAAAAAAAAAAAAATTCAACATGATAAATTTATCGGAGGAATTACATAAACCCGTAAAAAGAAAATTTAAGAAAAGGAGAGTTAGAGTAAACGGTATGGATAGGATATGGGCTGCAGATTTAGTAGACATGCAAGCATTTTCTAAATTTAATCGTGGTGTAAAATATCTTCTTGCTGTCATTGACATCTTTTCAAAATACGGTTATCTTATACCATTAAAAGACAAAACAGGAAAATCTGTTTCTGTTGCACTGAAGAGTATTTTTAAATAAAGAAAGCCAGATAAAATGTGGGTGGATAAGGGTAAAGAGTTTTATAACAAAGATGTTAAAGATTTGATTGAATTGTATTCTACTGAAAATGAGGAAAAATCCAGTGTTGTTGAGAGATGGATTAGAACAATGAAAGAAGAAATATGGAAGTATTTTTCTGCTCACTCAACAAACGTTTATATCAACGTGTTACCAAATCTTGTTAAAGAATATAATAACACGGGGCATTCTTCTATTAAAATGACACCAACTGAAGCAAGTAAGAAGGAGAATGAAAATAAAGTTTGGAGAACATTGTATCCTGATTATAATCAAATAAAAGAAGATATAAACCCAAAGTTTTCTGTTGGAGACAAAGTAAGGATAAGTAAAAAGAAAAAGACTTTTGAGAAAGGTTATACCACAAGATGGACTGAAGAGGTTTTTACAGTTTCAGAAGTAAAACAGACATCACCTATAACATATAAAATTGAAGATTTTAATGGAGAAGAAATAAAAGGTACCTTTTATGAACCTGAACTACAAAAAACAAGACAAGAGTTGTATATGATAGAAAAGGTTATTAAAAAGGGAAAAAAGAAATCTCTTGTAAATTGGAAAGTTATTCTGATGAGTTTAATTCATGGGTTGATAATAATGTCATTGTAAATATTTAAATATATAAAAAATGCAAGATATTTTAATTGATAATATATTATTACCAAACAAACCGTTAAACAATTTTGAACTGGAAAAATCTGCAAAAAAATAAATAATAAAAAAATTTAGGGGGGTATTTTTATGAAACACTCTACCAAAAAAGTGTAGAAAAAAGGAATGTGGTATATTAAATCTTGATGACACGAGTGGGTCTGGTACGCATTGGGTTGCTTGGTATAAAAACGGTAAAACTAAAATTTACTTTGACAGTTATGGCATACAACCGCCTCTTGAAGTTAGAGATTATTTAAAAAGTCCATTACATTACAATACCGACCAATTACAACAAGCAGGGCAAGTATTTTGTGGCCATTTATGTTTGTACATTCTTAAAGAACTGGGTTTAGGTAATAAATTCCAAAATGTTTTAAATAAACTTTTTTAGTAATATAAAAAATGCCCGTTGATAAATTTGGAAGAATGGATGATGTTAAAACAAGCGGTGATGGTGTGTCACTTGCTTACATAAGTAATAATTTTTTTACGTAAAGATGGAACAACCCCCGTTACCGGTTCTATAAATATGGCTGGTAATACATTAACGAGGGTTAGTAATCCAGTAAATCCTCAAGACGCCGCGACTAAGAGTTATGTTGACAGCAACTTAGGGCTGTTGGATGAAAACGGAGGATACCATATGACGGGGTATTTAAACATGGGTTTTAATAAACTAAAAAACTTAGGCGAACCTGAGGATCCGAGTGAAGCTGCTACTAAAAAATACGTGGATGATAGTGGCAAAGCAATAGTACAACAACAAGACGGCACTTTTTTCGCTGTTGCAGATATAAATATGCGGGGGTATTCTTTAACGAATCCTATAGATCCCGCAGACCCACAAGACGTTGCAACTAAAAGATACGTAGATGTTGCCAATCGAGCCTTTGTTTACGGACCCGGAGGGTGGTATATAGCAGGTCGTGACTTTTCTATGGGTGGGCGGAGAATTTTCAACGTCGGAACACCTTTAGAAAACTACCAAGCCGCTAATAAGCTTTACATAGATACCACCGTTGAGGCGGCTACCGCAGGTGAAAAAGCTTTGACAAAAAACCAAGACGGTTCTTTTTCAATGGCTGGTGAAATAAATATGAGGGACCACTCGATTACCGGATTACCAAATCCCATTGACCGTGGCGCTGCTGCCAATAAAAAATACGTCGATAATGGTGGGGCTATCATAAAAAATTCAGATGGGAGTTTCTCGGCAGTAGCTAACGTAAATCTCCAAGGTTTTTCTCTAAAAAACGCCGCAACTCCGGTAGAAGAGAGAGATTTAGCGACAAAATCCTACGTGGATGGAAAAGTAGGCTTTAAACCAGTTATAAGCGTCCATGCTGAGCAGCAAGGAGGATTAAAAGATGGTAATTAACAGTTTTCTTTCGGTAATGGAAGCACGGGAATACATCATGAATTAGGAGGCTATTGCATGGCAGTCTCGGGCAGAATTATAAGGGGGTCTTTAAAGGTCGTTACAGTTGGCGGTAACCTAAAAGAAGAGGCAGAAATTAACATAGTCGTAAACGGAGTCGAAAAGGTCGACTACTCCATAGTGAAAAAACAAAATGAAGGTTGTAGTTGCATAGTTTTTCCTCAGCCTTTAGAAGTAAAACAATGCGACACTATAAACTTTATAACAAGGTCCAACAACCCCAACGCGAAAAAAGGGGATGTGTCGATACTGATAGAGTTGGACTTGTAAAAAACATATTTAACCCAGTAAAGGGTTAAATATTTAAAAAAGGTTTATTGACACCCACACCAATATCACGTGGTATAGTATTTCACAACTTTTTCCAATATTTTGCAATGTGTATACACATATAATATCTCTTTAGACTGCACTTTTGAGGATGATGGTAGTATGTTTTGATATTAATATTTTTTTTTTTGCTTTGTTTTTTCTAAAAAAAAGAAAAAAAAATGAACTGTATATGGTAATTGTATAAAATATAATTTTTATTTATGATAATAAAGCAGTCTTACTTCCTTGTTGTATCTTTGATTTTGTAAGAATGTTATTACTAACAACATGGTAACCTCTGGCGCGGTCTAACAGCCCGTAAGTTAATACCGTATCAATACATTTCTTACACGTTAAAAACACAATGTTGTAAGGCTGCTGTTTAAAAAAAAAAAATAAGTATTTTATACAATTATTGTACATTAAACAATTATTTTTTTTAAAAGACAGGGTAAAAATGTTTGTTTATATTATAATGTACTACCATTTTCAGTTTTTGGTGTGTTAAGCAAAAGTTAAAGGGTTGTGTACTAAATAACTTCCGCTTTCGTTTTCGGTGAGGAGGCATGAAAAAAATGGTTTATATCATGGTAGTGTCATGACTCGCCTTACTTTATCTCTAACATAGTTAAAGGTGATTCTTAAGATAGTTTAACGTTTTTCAACATTATTTAGCTAAGGCGGGAATATCAAAGTTTAAGACACTCTGTGTTTGGGGTTCACACAATTTATCCTCGGATAAATACGTCCCCCGATATTCCCTGTTAACTTTGTAAAAACAGTTATATTTTACGTTTTATATCACAATCAGTTTTACTAACAGGGCATTTTTCAAAATCATTTATTTCATTACAATTATCACATATAGGTATATGACCGCAATTGCAAAACATTATATTTGACTTATTACCCATGCATATTACACATTCTGTTGCTGGAAATGATTCTATACCATTTATAGTTTTTAACACCACCAACTCTGGTTGAACTGACCAATCTGTTGACTCATCTTCTTCTTCTTCAAGTTCATGTTTTGGTAAGTCCTCTTCTTGAATCATAAAGGAATATTTTTCATAACACCGACCGCAAATAATTGTGAAAGGCCCATCTTCTTTTTTGAGATAATCATGCAAACCTCCCCAATAATGACCATAATATTCAACAAAAGAAGTAAAAGAACAACACTCTGCAGGATGAATATTTTTAAATGTTAACATTGGGTATATATAGTAATAATCAGGTTGTGGCCCTCTATCTTCATTTTCAAGTAATTCAAGTAAAGCATTATAATAAACACTAATAAAATTATCACTTTGGTTAAATGGTATTCTAATACCACTAAAAATAGGACTGCCTTTACTACGAAATTGGTCTTCAAAACTCATTGGCGGTTGTGGTTCTAGCTGTTCAGGCCAGGCTATAATAACAGTTGTGTCAAAACCAGATTCGTTTAATCTAAATACACGGTTTTAGTTTTTTAAGCATAAAAAGAAAATCTTTTTCATTGTCAAAATTAAATTTAAATTGTTCTTTACCTGAATTATAATTATAACCTGAACTGTTTTTTTTTTTTTTTTTTTTTTTTTAAAGTCTTTTCTAACTTTTCTCTAAAATCATCTGAAATTGTATTCAAGACGTGCATTTTTACATATTTTTTTTTAAATTACTTAAGTCAGAAAAATTCAATTTTTTTTTTTTTTTTTGTTAGGTGGGGTTTAACCAAAAACCAAAAATTGTTTAAATAATTTTTTGAAAATTGAATTTACTTAAAAACGTTCAAGAAAGAGGTTATGCTAAATTTTACTATGATTAAGCATATGTATGTTAGGTTATTAGCATCAAACACACATATGGCAGAATTGGATTTTATAATCATGATAGTGGTTATAAAATTACTCTAAAGCATAAATATGGGTTAGCTTCTTAATTTGTGCGTTATGCATAAGGAGTTGTGTTGTTTTAAGGGGGATGGATTTGTTAAGGGATGGCTTGGTTAAGGGATGGATTGGTTATTGATGCGTTTGGCTTAATTGATGCGTTTGGCTTAAGCGCCATGAATTAATCAATCGGACAGAATGCCCAATTACACTGTACAAGAATACCGTAAAACTGGAACGAAAGTGGCCAACTTTAATTCTAGTTTCGTGATGCATTATTATTATTTTTTTTTTCCTACGACCGAAATTTCGACTGACTGCTCTGTCTCACATTATCAGACTTATCACAATGACCTAACTGTTAACCCATATCCTGTTATATAAATAAAATCTAGCTTTCTAGCCGACAGTAAAAACCAAGATTTTACTATTTCATAGGTATTTTTTGGGGGGAAAATATCTCTTTATTGGACAGTGTAGGTCACAGATCAGACTGCACGTTCTGTGCAGTCTGATCTTGATCTACACTGTCCGCAAAAGGTCAGTGAGTCGCGCTTAGCAGCTTAAGGATTAAATGGTGAACACCACATTTGTCTGTAGTTTTATCGCAATATTGTAAACAGTTGGTCTATAATATGCTTTTACATGATAGAAGTTTGTCTAGTGGCAAACCTGTTAAACGGTAAGAATACATGGTGGTGACGAATAAATTGTTGGGCACACTGAAAAGTCAGAAAACAATTTTATGATGGTTTGCAAACTTTGCCTTACTAACTTCAATAATAAAACAGTTTTTAGCACGATCATAAAAATCTTAACACCCTTTTTAAAGGTTAAAAAGTATTAACAGTATATACACGTGAAACAATAAACGATGTTCAACCAGCAACAATTGATTGATTGCACTATAGAGACTAGTTACGGGCAATACAGAGCGCTTTTCAATGTATATCATACGGCATGACTGTCAACGTACATTATGCTGAGGTATTGAAATATCAACATTTACCTCAATACTTTATATCAATACAGAAAACATTTCTTCTCATTGCACTTAAAAAAACTCTGTCCGAGGGAAATTTCTTCGTCCATTTAGTTCCAGATACCCCAACCCAACCGTAATTATCAAATCTTGAAAGTTACTATTAAAAAATAAATAAATAAATAAATAAAAAAATAAAAAAATAAATAAAAGTCTGAGCTATGGTTCCTTTTGTAGTCTAAGTTAACCTTATGTTGTGATATTGCTCTTCAAATAAGTAACTCAGTTTGGAAGGGATAAATCATTCTCATAGAAATACCTCTAAGAACTCAGTTTCAACTATGTTATCTGTGTATTGTGATAATGATCACTAACCTACATCGTGTCAAACCACTGGTTTCTTTTAACATTGAAAATAGTGAATTAGACCATATTTGCAGCTCCGCGGATATGTTTAATGGCAAAACTATGGATTGAACGTTTGGTGCCCTCAAAGGTACATCCATAGCTTTCCCCCCCCCCCCCAGCAACGAAAACAAAAAAACAAAAAAAAAAACAAAAAAAAAAAAAAAAGAAGAAAAAATTAAAAAAAAAAAAAAAAAAAGAAAGAAAAAAAAAAAAAAAAAAAAAAAAAAGAAAGAAAGAAAAAAAAAAAAAAAAAAAAAAAAAAAAAAATTGTCAACCACTTCTCTTAGGAACACCTG
This sequence comes from Tridacna gigas, assembly GCA_945859785.2. Lineage (NCBI taxonomy): Eukaryota > Metazoa > Mollusca > Bivalvia > Cardiida > Cardiidae > Tridacna > Tridacna gigas. The sequence continues at coordinate 56,794,535 of OX244040.2, read as the reverse complement.
TTCACGGACATGACCCAAACTTTTTCTTCCTCTGCTGACACAAAATAATTCTTTCCATATACAATAAAAAAAAAACACGTCTAAGTGGTCCCTTACTGCTCAAATTTGAAGCAAATCTACATTATGCATCACCAAGCTCTCTCAGCTCCATGAAACAGTGCAATACTGCAAAACTATACCCTATACTACTTTTGAAAACTATGACCCGGAAGCAATCTCGCAGTGGTGCGACACCATATACTATAAGCATTTTCACTTCGTTCAAATCCGATGAAAGTATGCAGAATAATCACACACGTAGTACTTATCATCATGTTATATCGACGGTCATTTGATGTAGAGAGTTAAACTTACCTTGTTTACAGATGAACGACGGACAGATGGAAGCGTTTGTACTGAAACGATTGAAACAATTATAGCATAATGCCTAGATTTTATTTGCACTCTGTATCAGTTTAAATTAACCTTTTCAGTGTCATAGGCGAAGACAAGGGCTTCTGTGGATGATATGGACCAATATCAGACTGCATAATACCGCTCGGTCAGTCAAGCCAATGCAATAAAAATCTTCCTTCAGCGGAATGTATTTTCGCGCGTCGAAAGAGGCTGAGTTATAAGATTCGGCACTGAGAGAGTCATGTTAGTAGGTATTTTATCTGATTACTGACAAACCGTTTAGGACATACAAGAAGCCTGTCCAAATTCGTTCTAACCTTAATATAATTTGATATAATAAAGCCATGACCTGTCATGGGAGAGGGGAGGCTTAATGCACTTGCAAAAGTATCGAGCCAGGTAATCCAGCAGTCCGCGCAGGCTGACCTGAGCCAAAATGTTCTGCTGTTGGTCAGTTTTCTGCATGTCAAAGGAGCTGGTTGTTATGTAAATAGAGAATAGATGGTTGGTGTCCTGGATGGGTTAAGTTTATCGGGCAAGGCGGAGGAATTTATCTGGTGAGCCGAAGGCGAACCGGATAAATTCCGGTGCCGAGCCCGATAAACTTAAACCATCCAAGACACCAACCATCTATTCAATTTATCCTGTCACGCACTCTGAAAGAAGAAAACAAAACAAAAAAACAAACATTGATATAAAGACCGTACCTCTTATTCAATATCTCATGGTCCTGATACCATAAAATTCCGAGGCCGAGCCTGACAAACTTTCCTGGAATCAAAGACACTATGTTACTCTCTAATTCCCAAATCCAGGACACTATTCTGTTTATCCTGTTTCTCATTTGTAAGCAATTCTAAATCCGACTAGATAGAATATTTCGCTCGAAATTAAGGCACGTATTGACATCTTTCTCACTAGGAAATAAACACACAAATGGCGAACTGTGTAATGCGCTTTGGGTATGCAGTTGCAGTAATGACGTCATAAATTATATTGACTACGTTATAAACGTGACGTAAAACCTTGGAAGAATGTTGTGGCAAGAATTCTGTTTTATTTTAAATAAGAAGAAAAATCAAAATGTGCATCGAATCTTACGCGATATTTTTACTTTAAAATATTGATTTCGTATCGCGGTACCTAAAAAAGGAGTTCCGGCTGGTCACATGACCAACTAGCCTAATAAACCTTGATCACGTGACCAACTGGCATAATAAACCTAGTCACGTGGTCAAGTGACCGTATATCACCAAGTTTATATGACCCCCTGTAATACGACGGAATTTATAGGAGGTGACAGAATAAAATAGCTTTTTATGGATCATAATTATCTGACGACTTGCTTGGTACAATGCATCGCGAAGATGCATTAAACCCAATTTTAACAGAGCATGGCTCATATATTTTTCTGCCAACGACTGGAACTTTGACAGATTGCCATGTAACACATTATCAGAATCATCATCCGAGTAATATCGATAATTTTAAATGGTATGAATTTAATTTGTTTGCATTTTGACACAAAAATCATCACTTCAGGCCGCTAGTTTAAACATATTTTATTGTACATATAAACATACAAATGGATTGGGACGAAAGCCAATAAAAGCTTATAGAACCCCTTTCCTAAGTAACAACATATGGCAAGATCAAATGAAGAAAATTACAAAAGTCAACATTGTAATGTTAAAAGAGACATGTGGTAAAGAGAGAGAGAGAGAGGGGGGGGTGGACCCTTTTGGAAATCATTCATGAAATCATTTGCTTTCCTTTATATACAACTGAACCTTCAGAAAGATTTCTTCATTTTTCTGAAATGTAAGGAAATCATTTCCAAAGAGGAGTGTTTGAAGGTCTATAGTTATTTCATGATACTATATAAGGCGAATAAACTTATTTCTTATAGTTTCATAGAGTGGAAATTCGAAGAAGTAATGTGCATTTGTCTCTATAGCACCACATACACAATTAGGAGAATCAACTACATTTCTTAAATACAGGTGGTGCTTTAGAGAACTACACTTATTTCGTAACCTTGTATGTAAAATTTGAAGACGTCTTTGTCCTACGAAAAAGAATTTATTTGGATACGGCCTATTAATGTCCAAATACCTTTTAAAACATGACAGGGAATCCAAATTTCTGATATCTTGAGGGATAAAGTTCCACTCTTCCACAACAAATGGGAGAAAGGATTTTTTATAGAGAGATTTGTTCTACAAGCAATGGTTCGTATATTATTAGAGTTGCGCAAGTTGTAATCGTTAAGGTTGCTATTTAAATCAGGGACAAGATCACTCAGGTAAGAAGGAACAAGGCCTTTAGTCATTTTAAAGAACACTATAAGTTTATGTTTACGCCTGCGATCGCCAAGTGACCCCCAACCACATTCATTTTTTAGTTCATCCAAGGAAACCAGTTTACTACAACCTGTTACTATTCTGGCAGCTTCATTTTGGATTTTGTCTAGATCGTTTTTCAGATAATGAGGGATATTGTCCCAAACGACATCTCCATACTCTATGGTAGTGTGCCTTTAATATAAAATTTTGATTCGATAATTGACAAAGTCGTAAAATACACATTTTATTTAACTTTTGTTTTCCATTTACAGGTCTATGGATAGCCGATTTGTCCATCAATCAGATATTTTTAGAGACGGTTGCAGATACAGAACGTGGAATGGTGTTGGGAGTACAAACATCCTTGAACCAGTTGATGGACATGCTCAAAATTGTCATGGTGATGGTCGCACCGGAACCGGAACTGTTTGGAATTCTAGTCGTGATTTCTTTCGCGTGCATTTGTCTCGGCTGGGCGTTTTATGCGAAATTTTCATTTAGTACTAGAAAGCACTTGTTTCACTTAGAGAGGGTTATTGTTTGTTTGTCGAAAAGACTATGAGGCTTTGTAAAGTTTTGGTTCGGCTGTTTTTGACGTAACGTGAGGAATTTTCAAAGCCCTGTCATCGCCGACTGCGTCCGCGTAGTCGTCATTGTCATGCAAAACCTGCTAATGTCGCGTATCTTTGTCTTTAATGAAGACATTTACTTAAACCATCGCGCTAGTTGTTAAGTATCTAAAAGAGAACCAATTCCAAAAGGGCAGGTAACTCTCAAAATATTGGTGACACATTCATGTCCCTTTTTTCGACGCCGAGTTTTCACTGAAAAACAACTACAGCCGAGCAATGGCTCCCGCATGCACTGCTCTTGTTTCTATTTTTACCTACGTCGGTTTTACAACACACGTCAGATTTACTTATGAGTTTTCTTTGTACCTGAAGCTGCAATACATTTATATGTCTCCTTGTCCCTCTTTCTGTCTGAATGACTATATATGTTTGTCTCTCTGCCTCTGTCTCTACCCAAGTAGTTTTGCTTAAAGTAAGTCAGGAAGTAAGTATATATCTGTGTGTGTGTGTGTGTGTGTTTTAAATGCTAAATCACGAAATCTAATGTTCAAATAATTCTAGACTTGAATATAAAATATACAAACGACATATTATGTTGCAATACTTATCTTGAGTCTTCACCAACGACTCTTAAGGACATACAAGTTAATATTTTTTTCTCTAGTATTTTCTAAATTTCAAATTAACACAACTTCTGATTGGCTAAACCAGTTAGTTTAGCCAATCAGAAGTTGTCTTACATTCTTACATCTAGAATTAAACTTTCATATGAAATTAGGAAAGGTTGGTGAATACCCTCCCTTGTGTCTTACTTATTTCGAGCGCGTGGGAAAATCTAATATCTTGCACGAATGAAGATCGAGCGAGACTGGGAAATTTTCTACGCAGCGAGAAGCAAATAAAAGCACTAAAGGTCATTATAGCATAATCTTCCTTTTATTATATATCCACAAATTCCCTCTGATAAAATGTTGCAAACACTGTTATTATCATATGACAACGGTGTGAAATTACCAATTCTGGCTAGATGTGGTAAAAACATATTTTAATGAATGGCGGATGAGTATCATAGCATATAATCTTGACCAATCAACTGGGAAAGAATAGCCGACTATAGTCCGCTCGAAGGTTACTTCATCATACTATATTTAGTTTAGGAGTAAATCATGCAGACTTACGGGTATTCCCAATATGTAGAAGCTAGTATTCTTTTGAGTTACCTATTACTACATGTGAGTAACTTCGCATTTTATGGGCAGAGTATTCATGAAAAATGTATGGAAAAAACAGGTTTTTAAATGTATGTCCTGAATTTGTGCCAATAATTCACAAAAGTTTGTAGGAATGTCACGTGATTAAAAATACACGTGACAATAATGTTGGGTCATATTTAATTAAGTATGATGACGTAATATTTGATCTGAAAGCATTATGTAGTGTTTAAAAGTGTTGAATAACAGGTAATCTGTAGCATAAAAAAAATATACATACTAATCTATAAAAGGCCCCTTTAATTCTTTACCAAACGACAACATTTTCGCCATATCTAAATTGAAAGCATTTACAGACGAGAAACTAAATGTGACTTAAAACTCTACATTTAACTTTGTAAGGGTAGAAAACATTTTGGGCAAAGAACAAAATGCTCATTACCAGCATTTGCTCCTTTTTTAACTCAATGTCGGGATTGTTTGATAAAGAGTTAAAGAAATACTGACAAATAGTTGCCAAACGTGCATGTACACTTCTCCAGTTTAGTAAATATCGTTCTCTCTTTCTCTCTCTCTCTCTCATTCTCTCTCTCTCTCTCTCTCTTCGTCTTTCTTCTCCTGTCTGTCTGTCTTTATGTCTGTCTGTCTGTCACTCTCTCTCTCTGTCGCTCTCTTTTGCATCCCTTTCGTTCCCCCTCCCTTATCATCTTTATCGTCAAAATCATCATACGCAGCAGAAAAAAAGCAGGCGCTGCAGGACACCATGAAAATATTACATCTTGTTATCATATAACAATTCACCGTTACTATAATTAGCTCTGTCATAGATATGAAGATCAATTTGACCTTCTTGGCCTCCTTTTTCATTTTGTCCATCTTTGCTATCGTACACGTTGTCGTCCGGATCAGAGGCAGATAGTACCTGATGTAACACATAAACAGGATTTGAAACCGTCTGTGTCTCTGGAACCCCTGGCTCACATGCTAGACTGTAAGCGTCGAAGTTTCTCGATTCGTCTGTTGCCACATTTAACTCCCCGCCACGCGCGTAGTCATGGTGCCCTGGACCGTTATTTGCGATAGCTCCATCAACCGTTCTCAACCCTCTCCTCTTTCTACAACGATAGCAAGAGATAGTTTCATATCACACATTGAGCTGCTTCGTGCGACACTTGGACGTTTAGCAATGCAGATCCAGATAAGACTGTGCAAAACTTGTATAATTCTAAGATATCTCCACATAACTGTAAAATATTGTGCTTTAGAATAACCGTTATTATCGCAATGTTCGCTCTATTTGTCCATTTGAGGATATTCATTTCCTGCATTTAGCAGTATAAATTTTAAAGACAACACAGAAAACAAGGCTAAGTTCTGTCAATGTGTATGCAGATAGCCCAAAACATGCGACTTGCAACCTGGAGGCTCCTGCCTCGAGCCTCAATGGAAGCACTGGGTTTTTGATGTGTTATCCTTGGGTAAGACATCTCAGTGCCGTAGCCCAGTACTCGTGAAACCCAGAATTTACTTGAAAATATGGGTTGTTGTCGTCCTATGGGGAAATAACGTTGAAAGCGGCATACAACACCATTCTATTAATCATTCAACAGCGAGCAGACACTTTAAAGCATCTGGTGGATACATGAATGACTGGGAATATGCATGGGCAATTCATTTCGAAACATTGTAATTCTTGGTTCGTATTCACCAACATTCTTAACCACATTCTTAATCTTATTATCTAGAGTTTTTCAATTTGAAAGAAACACATTTTAATTGGCATGCTAAATGAAATGGTTCGGCAAATCAGGAGTTTGTTACCTTGTAAATCTAGAATAAGACTAAGAGTGCAAAAGTTCAGAATTGTTTGTGAATACAAGCTCTACTATTTTAATGAAATATTATCATTATTACTGTTATTATTATTACAAATGTTGTTATCACATGTATATTATTTAAAAATGCATTAGGACAAAAGTAAAGCAAAAACTTAAGTTGTTTGGCAAGCCCACCCCCCACACGCACAGAGAGAGAGAGAGAGAGAGAGAGAGAGAGTATAAAAATCCGGAAAAAAAAAAAAAAACACACACACACACACACACACACACACACAGATGCAAAAACACTTGGAATAAAATGTTGGTAACCAAAGTCTTTGTAAGGTGGGGGTCGTAAGTGCTTCGATTAGGTTGGTAAAGTGTTCACACACCAAAACAAAACAAAAAAAAAAAAAAAAAAAAAAAAAAAAAAAAAAAAAAAAAATGCAAAGCAATCACAAAAAATTTAATATCAATTGTTTTCATGAATATTGGCGAGTTCTGATTGCATGAAAAACAAAATTTCATAGCTCCATGAAAAAAAAAAAAAAAAAAAAAAAACACGTTGTGCCGGAACTACTTTAGCTGTCAAACTAATGTAAACAAACATGTATACAATATTCCAAGCCACGCCAAAGTCGCTGTCTCGAACCAAATTTCAAATAAAAGTAGAAGTAATATCTGCTGGTATAATGTGCAACTGTTCCTTCGAAAATTGTACAATTCAATTTTTGGGGGAACAATAATCCATCATGAATTCCCACTGCAATATTCACCATGCTTCTACTCGGTGTGAAGGTTACACATTGCGGGTCCTACACACTGCCGTGTTAATTTACTTTTGTTTTATTGGTTGATTTTCAGGACATGGTATTCTTGCGCCATACAAATATGAGTGGAAGGGGCTTTAGAAACTCCAACATTATATTTAAAAATAAAGAAAATGAATGCAGTTTGAATTATTTCCGTGGATGTATGTTGTCTGTTGTAACACGGCCGGAGTGGAAGAATAAACACCAGAGTTGTTTCGAGAACAAGTAGTTTAATTCCAAGTAATACGTATAAAAGACAAGTCCAGGTTCGATTTGGTACAGACGGGTGTCTGGAGTGTTAAGCCAAAGTGAGAAATGATACTTCAATACCAAAAATACACACTGCCAGTACATAGAAAATGCTTGGTTTATATACTGATCATAGAAGGAAGTTTACCATGAAATAAACTCCCATTGAGCGCTTTTGGCTATAAAACTGACATAAGAGCGTCCGATTTTGGACAGCTTAGGGAAGTAATAATTTAAATTAAAGAGGCCTATCTTCTACGTTTTAGATCAACAATATTGAGGCCCAGACTTGGGGTTCTCAATATTGTTACACTCCTTCCATTGTCTTTTTTTTTCAGGAGAACATCTATACAATACAAACATACATAAATTACAATCATATGAATACAGAAATATGTTTACCAATAGCTTATAACTATTCTGAATTATTATTTTAAGGTATTTACATTTCATCTTGAAAACACACGTGAACATGTTATTATAATACCAGATTGCTTTACTTAAACATGCACGAAAAGTTGTTATAAAGCAATAGCAATCTAAATCATCATACAAAAGGTGATTAAATAAATCACAAAGCAATAATGATCCAAATCAGCCAACAGAAGACTGTAAAATGAGAAATCACAGAGTATTAATAATCTGTATCAGCTAATAGGAAGCTATAAATGAGGAATGTCAATGTCTGGAACTATATTACGTTGACCCAATGTTTTGTATCTAATCACTCAAACACGTAGTTAGTCCATGGTATTGACATCCACTTCTTGGATTCTGTTATTGCTGGAGTACAGTTACTTGTCTTCTCCATCCGAAGAAAAATCATCTCGGCAACATCTTGTTGACAATAACACCAGAATGCATTATCAGTGATTGCATTGTCTAGAGGAAATAACTCTTTACTGAATGTTTTTTTTTTTTTTTTACTGCGCAATGTTGTTCATCCAGGATTCACATTATGTTAAGTTACTGAACTGAGCTTAAGTTTGAAAGCTCGAACCTCGGATATACGTTCGTAACATCATCAGTTTGTAGGTTGTTCTTCACAGATAGTATTAGGGGAGCAGATGGCTCAATGTTTACTTCATTTGCTGAATCATCCGGTGTAGGCTTAGCTGTCATCTTCTGTCCACCAGTGTGTGCATCAGAACTCAATTTGTAACTCAAAAGTTTAGCCAACAGACAATTGCGGACAAATTTGGATTTGTATTTGCACAATAGAAGACTTATCAACAGTATAGCCCCAAGAATTATAATAATATATCCCCATAAAGGAAATATTTTCTGTTCACTAGTAACTGTGTCCAAGGTGTCTAATTCTCTAATCAGATCGTTCATAGGTATTTCATGAAGGGATTTCAGATGTTTTGGAAGTTCAGATGAGTTAAAACTGGGCACTTTTTCTATCAAAGGTTTCCAGAATTCTATTGTAAAGTTAGCAGATATTGTTAGGTCTCCAAACGGGTCACTGATTTCGTATTGAGAGTCATTGTGATAAAAAGCTGGCAAATATAAATAATCATTTGAAGCAGTGCATGACGTTTTTAGCTTTAAAACACCAAGAGGGGAATTGATGACCGACGTAGAATCTCTCAATTTGGAATCCTGACAAACTAATGTGAAGCGTAATGACTTAATAGTGCTTATAACCCATGTCCCAGCATTAAGGTATGTAGCGAGTGGTAACGGAGCAGATAGTTTAACCAGTTTCTGACAATGATTTTCTATATCATTAGATTTATTCAAGAATAAAGCAATAACACATAGTTTACTTACATTTATTGGATATATAGGGCTATGTAGTTTACAAAAGTTACGGAAAGGCTCAGTGCACTGTTTCAGTTCTGAGTTGTGCAATAAAGCAAATTTTGTTTTATCTCCAATGATGGCAATTGAAGAAGCTTCAAGGTTATAAGTTGCAATCATATTACTATTGGATTGACTTACTTTTGTGTCTAATGGTATAGGCAGATTATGAACATTAAATATCTCGAATTTAGCATTAGCATCGAGTTGTGGTATTGATACTACTGCAGAAATTTTATTCCCATCCAAGACAGTGTGGCATGAAAGTAAGCTATAGAAATCCCAAAGATTTTTCTCTGGATTGCTTGGTAATTCTAAATGAAATGGAAAATGAGACTGAATTTCCAAGAGCAATCTTCTGAACTCATTAGGTGGAATAGTGCTTGGTGACAAGTGACCTAAAGATAGCATATTAAGCTGCATCTGTAACATATCCATATCAGTCACAGCTTTGTGCATAAAGTCAGTCAGTTCTGCAACTAACCTATCTAGTTTTATATATGACTGTAGAAGGATTGAAATTTTCATTGTTTCTTGCATACCTCTATCATTTGCTTGCTTTATTTTTGCGTCGAAGTATTTCAATTGATCCAGTAACTTGTTGATAACCACCCTGTTTTCAGCGACTGCTGTTCTTGTTGTATTGATAACTGTAAGACTTTCTTTTACAACGTGAGCTATCCTTTTCTGATTTTTAGTTAATAATCCTATGTTACGTCTTATAGAACCAAGGTCTGCATCAGACACGGTTCCAAAAAGAAAACTAAGTGCTGATCCAATGAAAGGCAATAAGGACCTTTTCTCTCTAACTTGCAGTAGCTTAATGGTTGCAAAAGTATTATACAGGTTTCTATATGTTGTATTCATGGATGCTATTTCTGCCTTTAGCTCGGTTATTACTCCCCGAAAGAAAGGTTTAAGGTCAAAGAAACCTTGAGCTGCTGATTCATCCTGTAAAGCACTCATTGTTTAAATGGCTTTTTCAGTTTTTATGAAATCTTCACCTATTTTATTAATAAAATGTTCATAGGGGTTTAAGTCAATTATAAAAGTAACTAACTACCTGGATCGGGTAGTTGTTATTTCATTGACTTTTTGAAAAACTGTATTGTGTGTTATAAACACTGGGCTAGCTAGGCGAAACGAAAGTAACAAAAGAGTCTGAAACAGATACATTTCTGTGAATAGAGAGAGAAGAAAAGAAATAAAATGTGTAGTAAGAAAGCAGGTATAAAATAAAAGTATTGCAATGTTTGCAATAACATCCCCTTCATTCTTAAACATTTTTGAAAGATAGGAAGTAATTCTATATTGGCACTGTTTAAAGTATGTCTGCCAAAGCAACTAGGAGGCTTTTTATTCGACTGGGGTCGTTATTTTCCTTCACAGAATTAGCTTTCTTGAGACTTTTCTGTAGGGTTTTCTTGTGTTTGCGTTCAACGAGATTTACTGACATTCTGTCATCTTCATCGTCTGTACTGTCAGTCTAGTTGTTGTCAGATGAATTTCTTTCAACACTTTTTAGACTGTCCTCAGATTTTATTGTTTCTTTTGTAAAGGTGTCAGAATGAAGAAAATGTAATTCTTTTTCTCTGTCTTGTCGCTCTTTAAGTCGTTTTGAAAGTTCCATTAGAGGAATGTCGTCCTCATCACTTGAGGAATATCTTTCCTGTCTACGCTTCTTAACTAATTTAACGAAAGGCTTCTGATTATTGTCTTCTGATTCATCAGAATCGGAACTATCTGGGGTAGCAACATAAGCAGTGCATCGTTTACGTTTACCTGTTGTGCTGTCAGTAATTTTCCATTCGTCAATTGGGGCTAGTCTGATTTGATCAGCATGGACTTTAATTATTCTACCACTCAACTGATCTTTAATCGTATAGCTAACTGGACCTTTTTTCTCGATAATTCGGAAATAAGGCTGCCAATTATTCTGAAGTTTATTTGATTTCCAGAAATGCTTGTAATATACCGGGTCATTAATTTTGAATTCTGTATCTTTGCTGTTTTTGTCAGTGTATTTAGCTTGTCTTCGCTTTGCTCGTTTCATGTGCCTATAAACAGACATGAACGTTTTGTGTTGTTGTTCTAGAGCAATCTGATGCGTCTCCTCGCCTTGGTATTTGCGTCTAGGTTTCAACAAGTTATCCAATGGTAAAACAACATCTCTATTATACAGAAGGAAATATGGTGAGTATTTAGATGACTCACTGACATTGAATCTGATTGCAGCTAAAGCCTGATTGAGATATAAGTCCCATTTGTCGATATGGTCGTCTATCAATTTTGAAAGTATATCATGAAGTGTACGATGGAAGCGTTCCACTTTAGCATTACTTTGTTGGTGATAGTATGACGTGGTAATGTGAGAGACATTAAGTGCTTCCATTGTTTCTTTGACAGTTTTATTTTCAAATTCTGTCCCATTGTCCGTAACTATTTGTAAACAAGAACCATATCTAGGGAATATTTCTTCAATTAATAAGTGTGCTATTGTTTCACCTTTCTTGTCACGAATTGGAAATGCTTCAGGCTTGAGTACCAGTCAACAAAACTAGCAATATATTTGTTGCCTGACAATGTAGTTGAATAAGGGTCTGACAAATCTAATCCTATTTTTGCGAATGCATATGGGGGGAAAATCGGTTTCTTGCAACGGAGCCTTCTGAGTTTTTAGTTCACGTTTCTGACAGGTTATGCATTTGGATACGTATTCTGTCACTTCTTTATACATATTAGGCCAGTAGTACTTTGACCTGATAGTATCAAAGGTTTTGTCTATTCCCATATGTCCATTACGGTCATGGAATTGTAAAGAACCTTATCCCTAATATTTTGTGGCACAAAAAGTCTCAGAGTTTGTTGATCGTCGGGACTACTTATGTAATATACCAGTTCCTGCAGAACAAGGTGATGCTTTGCTACTGAATTTGGTGCATCATTTTGTGACAAAAGCTTCTTAATTTTCGCTATCTCATTGTCCCTACCCTGTTCCAATAACATATTATAGCCTAGACATTCTTTTTCTGAGTCTTCATGATCTTTTTCTTTAAGATTATAGCCTGCAAAGAACTTTGGGTCAAACTGGTTTGAATTGATTGCTCCTATTTCCAAAATATTGTTGCTTATATCCGGTTCTTCACCAAATGTTTCAGAAGTGGGAGCATAAGAATCGATAGGTCTAGAAAGCAGATCTGCACAAGTATTTGCTTTACCTTCTATGTATTCGATTTTACAGTTATACCCTGCAATACTTAAAGCCCAAAATTGTATTTTCTTGTTTTGCATTTGAGCCTCCAGTAAATATTTAAGAGGTTTATGGTCTGTTCTTATGATGAACTCTGCGTTATGAAGATAATGGTTCAACCGTTGTAATGCGTAATGTATTGCAAAAGCCTCTTTTTCAATTGTTGACCATCTTGACTGTGTGTCACTGAGCTTATGTGATAAGAAATGAATTGGTTTTTCGTTAGTTATCCCAGGGAGGAAACTTTCAGAAGAATCACATTGCTGTGTGAGGCACGCCCCTATCGCTTTATCACTGGCGTCTGTGTACAAAATATAGGGCTTATTCAAATCTGGGTAAGCCAACAAAGGGATGCTAGTAAGATGTTTCTTAAGTTCTTCAAAGGCATTTTGACAAGCATATGACCATTTGAACTTGGCATGTTTCTTGGTAAGTGCAATGAGAGGAGATGCAATATCAGAGAAATTAGGCAAAAATCTTCTGTAGTAGCTGCACATGCCTATGAAACTCCTAACTTGTTTCACACATGTGGGATTTTGCATACGCCTGATAGCTTCAACTTTACCTTTGTCAGGCCGAATACCATTTCCATCTATGACAAAGCCAAAATAATTAGTTTCCTTTTGAATGAAATTGCATTTTTTTTAGTTTTAGCTTTAAGCCATGTTGCCTAAGTCTTTCAAAAACTAGTTCAATATGTTTCAGGTGTTCCTCGATTGTTGTCGAGAAGATTAAAATGTCATCTATATATGCAAAGCAGAAATCTAAGCCTTCTAAAACATTTGACATAAGTTCTTGGAATAAAGAAGAAGCATTACATAACCCAAACGGCATAACATTAAATTCAAAGAGTCCAGCGTGACATGTGAAAGCGGTCCTTTCTCTATCATTTTCATCCATCTCCACCTGCCAATATCCGCTTTTCAAATCAAGTGTAGAAAAGAACTTTGCTCTGCCCAACAGTGCTAGAATTTCACCTATTACCGGAAAGGGATAAGAATTTTTCTTGGTTTTTTTATTCAATTGTCTGAAGTCCACACAAAACCTTTTAGACTGATCTTTCTTGTCAACAATAACCACAGGAAACAACCATGATGACCTTGACTTACGAATCACGCCAGCTTGCATCATTTCCTGCACAGCATTCTCAACTACTTTTCTATTGTTCAAAGGTGTTTTATATGATTTTAATTTAATACGTGAACCATCCCCTGTGTCAATTTTCATTTTGATTGTGTTTGTCCGCCCTAAGTCAAAGTCTTTAAGTGCAAAAATATCTTTATTTTGTTCAACTAATTTGATAAGGTCTTTGCTGTGTTCTGATGGGACATTTACCATTGCGGCTAAGTCACTGGGATCATTTTCTTGAAGAGATGATTCTGGAAATGAGGCATTTTTATTCTTCAATGTATCAATTGCTGCTATTTCACTTTCATTTGTTAGTGCTACCTTAACTATAACACTGCCCCTTTTTCAGCCTAAATGTTTTGTTTGTATTATTTACCAGAAAAACTGGTATTTTCCTATTGCTTTTTAGCGTACCGACTGAGTTTGATACCATAAGACCAGGCTCATTAGAAATAAAGCCATAATCAACTGCTGAAACTTGGTATGTTTTGTTTGATTCAATGGTTGGGTTGTTGCGTATCTTTCCCCAAACTATTTTTGATGTTTGTGGTTCAATATCAACGTTTGAATTTAATCTAAGAATTGAGGCTACATGAATATCTTCTTCTAGAGGCACATAAGTTTTACCTATTCGAAAACATCCCAGGTCAAAATATAGCCTGACACCATTTTGCACCATCCAATCTCTTCCCAAAATTAGATTCCTATTCATGTTTTCAACTACTAGGAATTTGTGTTTCAGTTTCTGACCCTTTATCTCAAAATCAATTTCTGCCTGACCCTTAACATTAATATTTCCACCATTTACAGATTGCAGGTTAACATTTACATTTTTCTTAAAGTCTTTTGGAGCCCGTTTTAATAAATTATATACCCTAGCGTGCCTTAAGCTTACTTCAGCACCACTGTCAATTAATGCACGGAACTTCTGTTTTTCAATTTTTAAAAGACAAGAGCTGGGATTGCCAGCTAAATTTATTTTAGATGTGGGTATTGTTTTTCCTTTAATATTTCTATCCTTTCTTTTGGGCTCAATACAGAAAGGACTTTCTAGTTTTCCGACTTGACATGTCTATTTACCCTGCATTCCCTTTGAAAATGCCCCGGTCGACCACACCTGTAACAAAGTCTAGGATTCTTTTGATTTTGGGCCACTTCGTTTACATGCCTGGGTCGGTCTCTAATGTGTCTAAGATCTCTGCGCCCCCGAGGCCTAATGTGGTCGACTTCCATTGGTTCATGTGGAGAATGAGCATTGTTATATGTAAGGTGATTATTTGTTCTTAGATTGAATCTTTTTCTTAAGTTCTGCTCTTGTAAGGCAATTCTTACGGCATTTTGAAAATTGTCTGGGTTATCCCTCATTAGCTTTATTTTTAAAGAATCTAGAGCAAACCGTCTATAAAAAACCCAATTAATTGATTTTCAATCGTTCTCCTATCAGTCCAAGGTGGAAAACTATCCCTACCTAGTGAAAGCAGTCGTTCTGCATAAATTTGTATATTTTCATTTGGTCTTTGTTTCACTGTTCGCAACAAGGTAAAGGCATGCATTTGGTCCGTAACTTTAGAGAATCTAGTCACGTTTTAATGCCTGCCAATTTTCATTAGGGTGCTCTTGTAAGAACCTTTGCACGAAATCAGAGACCGCATCTCTACTTGATCTAAAAGTTAGGCGTTTGATTCCTTCGTCGTCTAAATTTTCAAGGAGAGCCTGTTTTTCTATTGACTTTATCCAATTGCTAAACAGTTTACTATCGCCCGAAAAAGAGGGTACAGATATAGAAGAACTAAGATTTCCAATAGTGGAATTTATTCCTGTCATCTGAGCAGAAAGCCTATTAATTTGGTTTGAGAAATTTTGAAAAACAGTTGGTAAGTCTTCCATTTTTAATTTATTTTCGGAGTAAAGACTGGCTAAACAATGTAAGTGACAAATAAGCTAAATAGCACTTTACCTGGTGAGCGTTGTGTCGTGTGTTCTCCTGTTCGTCTGCTTCTCTCTATCTTGCTGATAGAATCCTTGGTCACGGCACCAAAAGAGCGTTGTGTAACACGGCCGGAGTGGAAGAATAAACACCAGAGTTGTTTCGAGAACAAGTAGTTTAATTCCAAGTAATACGTATAAAAGACAAGTCCAGGTTCGATCTGGTACGGACGGGTGTCTGGAGTGTTAAGCCAAAGTGAGAAGTGATACTTCAATACCAAAAATACACACTGCCAGTACATAGAAAATGTTTGGTTTATATACTGATCATAGAAGGAAGTTTACCATGAAATAAACTCCCATTGAGCGCTTTTGGCTATGAAACTGACATAAGAGCGTCCGATTTTGGACAGCTTAGGGAAGTAATAATTTAAATTAAAGAGGCCTATCTTCTACGTTTTAGATCAACAATATTGAGGCCCAGACTTGGGGTTCTCAATATTGTTACAGTGTAATATTAAATTATAAGAAATGAAGAGAATTTTTTTTTTTTTTTTTTTTTTTTTTTTTTTTTTTTTCATGGAGGTATGAAAAAAAGAAAAAAAAAAAAACGAAACCTAATCACATTTTTGTATGATTAGGTTTTTTTTTTTTTTTCATACCTCCATGGAAAAAAAAAAAAAAAAAAAAAAAAAAAAAAAAAATCTTCATCCCTTAAAGGGATATACTTTTCCTCACTTGTAATTGTAAGGGATCCTGCGTAGCTCAATGGCAAAATGAAGGACTTGTAACCCAGATACCCGGGTTCGGTGCGCACTGGAACTACTGGGGTTTTTGAAGGGGTTGTCTTGGGCAAGACATTTTAGAACCATAGCCTAGTACTTGTGAAACCAAGGACGTACATGGATTTGAGAGCTATCGCCGTCATATGATTGAAATAAATTTGAAAGTGGCGTAAACACAATTAATAAATTAGTCACAGTTTTACGCACTGAATTGTAAAGTTAAGACTTACCTTTTCTTGTAAAGGCACAGTACGGTACTTCCAGTTATCACGACAAATAGGGTACTACAGGAAACGATGATGGTAAAACTTAACCATGATGTACCTGAACAAGAAATATAAAGCTAAAGCTTAAATCATTTTATAATGTTATGCATCTACTAAAATGTAATAAACACTGAAGCACGTTATTCGTATTAGTAACTGGTGAACACGGTAAAACAGATCTATAGATAGAAGGTCTATTGTATCGGTAAGACTATAATGTAGAATGCGTTTAAATCCAATTCAAATGTAGAATGCGTTTTAATCCAATTCAAAAATCGATTTTTTTTTTTTTTTTTTTTTTTTTTTTTTAAGCTTTATTTACCACGTCAATGGGTACGTGGGGGTCGTGGTCATCCCCCACCATACCTTACATAAGATGTTAGTAAGCAGTGTTAGTTTCATTTTTAAATATATAAACGTATTTACCAACATTTAAACGAATTTACAATAACTTCATGAAAGAAAACATTTTCTCATAAAAAAACATACAATAATATATATGAGACATGCTCCGGCAAAAAGGGGATCAATGCTTCTCCGCAATCCATCATGCCAAGCAAGCCATCATATACTTTTGAATGCACAAAAGCCACCTTTTTTCTAAAAACCGACTTAATTACGAGGTAGAATGGTCCTTGGACATACAGAAAACTGGCCTTTTGCGAAAAGTTTCGGTTCAGGTCAGTCTGCGCGAACTACGCAGGCTGACCTGGGTCGATACCTTCTCGCAGATGCATTAAGCCCCCTTTTCACGGAGCACGGCTCACATACATTCATCTTTTCAAAAAGGTAGCATTATGAAAATTGAAATAAGTTCAGTTAAAATATGTGGCAATTAAGCTTGTGTGTGCGTGTGTGCGTGTGTGTGGAAAACAAATCGAATAATTTCACTTTAATTTAAGATCGTTGGTAGCCAAATGAAACGATGAAGAAGCATTAAAAATATTTATAGTCAAAGGTTAGCATTGGGAGGAAGACGGCGTAGAGCGAAGATCGTGATCCTTGCTGTCCACAATAACTATTAAAGTCGCCATTTGCTGTAAAAATAAGTCTTTAACCCCTTCCTTTGCTCTTGCATATGCGATAGGTTTACCTGTGCAAAAAGGTCGAACCCTGACCATTCTAAATTGAATGCATAAGCTATTTCTACATCTACAGAGTAACGCAATTGCGTTACCTTGCAAATTAAGATTGCTTTTAAGAATGATTGGTAAATACGAAACCAGGTCAACATCAGTGACTGATATTTGGTCTTATTGCTACTTAATCGAGACAACCATTTATTTCAACCAGCTAAACAGGTAGCTACTGACCATTCAAAAAAAAAAAAAAAAAAAAAAAAAAAAAAAAACTACCCATCGGATTGGCTGAGACATATAAACAGACATTTCATGTGATCACTCCATTCTTAAGTCACATGGTCAGATAATTTTACACGAGTCACTTCCCTTGAAATTCGAAAACTACAACATAATTAATTAGTTATACCTCAAATATTGCAGACGGCATATCTTATGAATAATTACTTTTTTTATTAAATGGATTGTACTTACCCTTACTAGATGCTAAGATACCTTTCGGTGTCTTTGGGGTTATTTCGCCTGTAGAAATTACACCAAGTGAAGTCATTATAACATTTAATGAAGGAGTATCTGAGAGAAAGAGCGTGACTCGTTTAAATACCTGTACTATTACTACTACTGCTGCTACTATTACCATTGTTAAAAAAAAAAAATAATAATAATAATAATAATAATAAAACATGTAGAGAGAAGTAAGGGTAGCATTCGACATAAAAAAGGCATCATCTGATTTTTTTTTTTATTTTTATTTTTTTATTTATTTATTTATTTATTTATTTATCTTTTTTTTTTCATTAGCCTCTGGTCTGTGTAAATCAAATGTGTTTCAGCATTTCTAACCATTTCAGCCTTTTCAAAAAAAAAAAAAAAAAAAAAACTTTCATTTTCATTCACATCTTAATTCTTTGGCTGCTAATGACAACTAAATTTGATTTTGTGAACAGTGTCGATTAAGATAAGATTGCATAAGCAACGTTTACACTATGGTATGTTGCTTGGTTTATTCATCGGATCCTGCAATCTAAAGTTCACAAGGTATCACTTAATCCATTTAGAAAAAAAGTCTTGGCTTGTTGGGCGTCAAATATCAGGTAGGTCTGTTGTTCTATAAGTCAAGAACAAGACGCATATATTGAAATCTAAATGGATACCTTGATAGATGGATTTTTCATTAGTTCGTGGATGGATGGATGGATGGACGGAAAGGTGGGTGGATGGTTATTATGTTAGTGGAAGGGATGGTAGATGTAAAACATATCAGAAAATGATGCACGCCGTTGATCAAAACCAGAATGCACAGCTTAGGCACTCTGACCTTACTTAAAGGTGTCCACAAGTAACTTTACTCGTCTTCGGCATCCAAAGCTTTAACTTACTATCATTTGAATTGGAATCATCAAGTGGATAACCCTTTTTATCTTTATCTGTCAAAAAGGAAATGAGAATTGCTCTATGAAATGTGGGCTTAATGCATTTGCGAAAAGTATCGACTCAGGTCAGCTTGCGCAAATAGCGCAGACTGACCTGAGCCGAAACTTTTCGCTACTGGTAAATTTCTGCATGTCCAAGGACAAGACTACCTCATGATTCGGTCGGTTATCAGACAAACCAGATTTTATGGATCCATAATTATGTGATGACTTGATTGGTATCATGCATCAAGATGCATTAAGTCCCTTTTTGACAGAGCGCAGCTCAAATATTAAGCTCCGTTAAATCTATTGGACCTTGCACAGTCGATCAAACAACCTTGACGTTTTTCAGTGGCAGTGAAAAGGTTTTAAAGATATTTTACAATTTTCGGAATCCTACGATTTGAACGTAAAGCAATACGTATTCCACTTGTCTTAGATTACCGATTTAAGTAGCACAATATTTTGCAAACCATGAATAAATAAGGAAAATAAAATATAAGAAAAAAATGATTGACGAGTGGCAGACCTCGTTCTGAGTTTTAATCTGAATACGGATGGTGATGGCTAAAACTCCTGTGTCTTCCTGTCGATCGTTCAGCGTCACATGTATCAAAATGTTTCACACATTTACTTGCTTGGTCAAAAATGAAACAAATGATATACCGATTGGATTAATGAGAACAGTGATTATCTTATTTCCAACTTACTTTCTGCGTATTAAACTTCTATTTCAGAATGAATATCCGCAGTGTTCCATGCTAGAAAACAATGACGCTTGAGAACTTGTTAGTATTCCTAGAGCTATATGTTTTTTTTTTTTTTTTTTTCATTAACGAGATATCTACCAGATAGCTTAGAATCAAATACCTTTCCTAGGATGGATAATCTAACTAGTCATTGCAAAAGGATTCATTTCTCTCTGTCACCACTGATCATTGTTTCGACGATGGTTATGTGGGAAAGCAGCCAGTGGCTCGGAAAGAACATTGTGTGGAGTACTGGTAAAAGAAATTCCAGGAAAGCATAGAAAGGTGCACTGGCCGCCGCGATATAACTGAAATAATGTTCAAAACGGCGTTAAACAACATACAATCAATGATGGACGTGTGGAACAGATAGGAAAAAAAAAAAAAAAAAAAAACAGAAGAAAAATAAAAGAACAAGAAATGATCTAATTTTGGCATATATTAGAAGATATGCACGCCGCTTTGAAAAAAAAAAAAAAAAAAATATCCAGGTAAATTATGAACAGGTGCACTAGCCGCCATGACAGATCTATAATGATGTCGAAAAACGACCTTAAAAACCATATAAACAAATTAGAATACGTAGATCGCCTGAATTACATTATATGTATTGTTCTATTTTCTATCTGCAAACATTTCTTATCAGATCTAGCACAGCAATCGATTGTAAGTCTTGAACAACATGAATAAAGCTCCTTGTAAATCACAGCTACTTCCGCGTCCACCCATATGAATCTCAAACCATCCGGGTTACAATTGAAAATATTTGCCTCAAACTATCTGAATTTGAACAATAGTTTCTAGGACTTTTTCCCCATACCTCATGGTTTAGTCGGTTGTTAGACAAAATAGATTAATCCATGATCATGTGATATCTTGCTTGGTAAAATGCATCACGAAGAAGCATTAAACCCCCTTTAGCCAGAGCGCCACCCTATAAAATTTATTTCCCAGTAGTTTGAATATATATGTACTACCTGCTTTTATCTGCACTTAAAAGGTAATCAATTGTTATGAGTATCTGTACGGAATACACTTTGTATTCAAGACAGATAACGAAATAAATAAATAAATAAATAAACAAATAAATAAAGAAGAAACCTCAGCTCGTATTCTTATGCTGCTGCCTTTACTGCCACCACTACCTTTGCTACTGTTATTGATGATAATGATAATGATGATTTTGTTCCGTAGATGATGATGATGATGATGATCATGATCATCATCATCATCATCATCTGCAGTAGCAGAGGCAGCAGTACTAGAAGCTTTGGCATCATGATTTGGGACAAACTTAAAAATGAGAGCAAGTTTAAACCTTGCTTACCTTTCGTACAATCAGTGAAAAGGGATGGACTGACGGACTGCAAACTTTCTACAAGAGCAAATATTTAGTGCAAACTCACTATTCAAACTCAAATGTTACAAATAGTCACTCCTGGGTCCGTATCCTCCAACCATTCTTAAGAACATTCTTAGTTCAATTCTCCAGATCTTTTTTAATTTGAAAGTAACACACAACTTCTGATTGGCTGAACCATTTGGTTTAGCCAATCAGAAGTTCTGTTACATTTAAATTTAGAAAATGTTGGAAAATGATACCAAGAACGTTCTCAAGAATGGTTGGCGAATACGGACCATGATCCTCTCCACACAAATGCTTGTCGACCTTATTTTTCTTCGACAACAATGAAATAAACACTTTTCGGTCAGAAGTACAGACAACAGTATTGCAATATGCGGCCTCTTTAATACTCATGTCTCTGTTATATAACGAGCAGCAATTCCTAGAAGGGAACCAGTAAGGAACCAATGGAGTAAATTAAGTTTTATTACTGCGAAAAGGATTCTATAATCTACATCTAACGTATTACACTTCGGATTCCTTTTGTATCTAAGATCAGCTTGCACGTTTTGTACAGTTATAACGTCGATGCTGTGTGCAAATCGACATGAAGCTTGTTGGGGAAAAAAAAAAAAATGTTTTTGAGAATACTTAGTGTCTTTAAAACTTTTTTCGATTACACAACTGCGAAAATTTGCATATTCACGTTTACATCTATGAGAATTAATGCATGATGAAAAAGACGAATAAATAGAGGATCTTCTTTTATGACTGCGCTTAGCAAAGAATGACGCTATTTGAACACGGAAATGTGATTCACTTCATCATATGATAGGAATTAACTCATTGAATGAAATATATAAGATGCACGCCAAAGCCCGCTTTCTTTGATTTTAGTCAGTTTGTTTAATAAAAATGATGATACATGAAAACTCTTGAAAGATCCTCTATTTATTTTTTTTCAAACACACACACACACACGGACGCACGCACGCGCGAACATACGCACGCACGCATGCAAATTGTGTATGACTAATAATATCAAAATGTATCAAAGGGAGAGAGAGAGAATATGCAGTAAAGACAAAAAGTATAATACTATTTACAAAAATAACAGAAAATAAGATTCATAGGAAATTTACACCTACCAAAACCACAAAGAGCTGGAAATTCATCCGGTAGTTTTCCATCTATCATCCAAAATCCTGCTGAATTGCCATAGGTGCCGAATTGGACGATATTAACTTTTTCTACAGCATCTGCAAAGTGATCTTGAACTGAACTGTTTAGAAGGGATACTAAATGATTACGTTTAGCAAAATACGGAATTATCGTTATTGCTGTTAACCCCTAGGCTGCTAAGCGCGACTCTTTGACCTTTTGACCTTTGCGGACAGTGTAGATGAAGGTCAGACTGCACAGAATATGCAGTCTGATCTTGGATCTACATTGTCCGATAAGGAGATATCTTTCCCACGATATTACCTTTGAAATAGAAAAATCCTGGTGTTTATCATCAGATTGAAAGCGTCATTTCATTTATTAAGCAGGACAAGGGTTAATTAAGGACATGAATCTCTGCCTCTTAGTTCTGGCTGTTGCCAAATGTGGTAAATCGAAGTTAAGAAAGTGATTTATTTTTATTATCACACGGTTTTGATATAAAAAGTGCATAGAAATATACAAGATATGTATTTTCAATGAAAATGAATGTAAATGGCAGATACTTGTAAGACGAGTGACAGATAGTTGTAAGGAGAACGGCAGAGAGTAGTAAGTGACTTCTCCTGATTCCTATCCTTAATACGATATTACTTTGTTTATATCCTTGATATTCTCCGCAGTATATAAGATTGTATAGATATAAATGTGTCTGTCGAAATTTATCAAATTTGAGGTAGCTCAATGGTAAACGTGTGTAAATTAAGTTGTGAGCTTTTGAGCCTCTGAGCCTTTGTCCCGCTTAATAACATCTTTGTGGACGAGTTTAATAAACTTTTACCTCTAAAGCCTAAATATGTCAGATTCTGTTTATCGCATAACTGTACCTCAAGAACTATAGTTCATGACAGGTTTAGATATAGGCCTACGTTAACTAGGTGAAATTTACATAAAGTCTTTTGGTTCCTTTGTTCCTTTGACTGATGTGTACATCATAGACGAAAAAAAAAAAAAAAAAAGTTCCAAAGAAATTTGCATACAACGATTTTGTTTTACGTCTCAAAATACTAAAATTTGCAGCTTTGTCAGTATCATCAGTCTTGACAGTTAATTTCACAGAGGAATCTTGGTTGGCAATGGTTTGAGAGAGGCGTATAATTACAGCGCTTTGACCAAATACGGCACTATTCTCTTACCTCACACGTGTAAGACAAGGAAAAAAGTAATGGCTGTCTTACGTTTAAAACAAGGGGAGTTATGTTATCAAATTGGAGTTCACTTCTTGCTCACATTAAATGCTAATCTAAATGCGTGTTGAATAAATAGTGGAATGAACAGATAGTATGGATTTCAAGCTACCGAATCAATTGAGCATGTACGTACACTTTAATGAAGAAACTTTGCTTACTCTGAACTGTACGATGCTCTAGTGAAGCAATCAAAGCAACCCAGACGTCGAGTTTCACCGGTTCCTTTAGCTCCGATATATTTGCAAGTATGTAACTGCCAGAATTTAGCTTCATGAACGGCGAAAGGCGTGTGTACTTGGATATACATGACGTTTCTGCATTCATCCATGTTGTCTCATTCCGATAGATGTACTTTTGGTTTTCTGTAGATAGACCTTCGCCTATGTCTGAGTGAAAATGTTTTTGTGAAACAAGATAATCTTTGTCCATTGATGAAAAATATACACAAGTACAATGTACTATATTCCCATCAGTCTGATGATCTCTTAGAATTTTTTTTCAAACAGTGTATCGCTGTATCGAACTTAGTAAATTAAAATTAGACAGACTGTTAGTCTTATCTTGTATTCATCATCTACTATTTTTTTAGGTACCAGTTTTCAGTAAATCAACCATTAACCCTTAACCGTGTATTCATAAGTTTTGACGACCTTGAGTAAGAAGGATTTTGAAAGCATTGTGCGGAAAGGAGAAAGTGTCGCTAACCAGGATTTTCTCCTTTTTGCACGATGTTTTCCATCCTCCCAAAGACAAATTCCACCGTTAGATCCAGATTTATCCTTTCCGTCTTTTTTTATTGTCAGCCTTGAAATTTTGATAAATGTTGAAGGTTAAAAGTTAATGGTTTAACTTTGTAAAGGTGAGAGTTACATTTGGGGCAGAGCTAATGAGCTAATGAAAAGGATCTGTACTGTTCTATCGATTTTATTTTCTTGGAAATAAAAGGTAGTAAATATGGACAACCTGGTCTTCCGCATCAGAGTAGGCCTACTTAGCATTGAAAGTGTAATTGCGCGACAATTTATCTCACTGATTTCTATATCACCTAAAATCTAAATGTGGCAAATCGTCGGTGGGGATAAAAACCTCTTAACTCCATATTTTTCAGAAAATGACTTTCTGACATGGTGGATTTCACAAAGAACCAACGCACCATCCCTCGAATCCTCGTAGCTCTACACCAATCGGTTCGTGAGTTATGATCACATGATAAGTTCTCGAATAAGGTTTGCAAAAAATCGTATCTCATGGTGTTGAGATATTTTGGTACACATGACAGTGCAACGTGAGTTTTAAAGTGTTTTCTCTTTAATGCGTTTAAGCACTCTTAACTGCATTTTCTAACCTTTTCTAATATACCTATTTCAACATTTAGATGTCGGATGATGAACTTTATACTGTAGAGAATTATTGATTTGTTTTTTCTATGAATCATAACAATGTCCCCTCCTCAATGTTCAGTAGTTTGCAAATACTTTCAGAATCCCAGAGTAAAGTGTTAAATAAGTATCAAATATGCGGTGCTGAACATCTACATCCTACAAATTACACCAAACAGCTTTTAAATTCCATTTATTTTGTATTTTTACAAAAATAAAAAAGATATTTTGATTATCTAACCTTATTGATCAAATAAGCTGAGCTACGATGTTTTAACTACAGCTATATTTTTATGGTTCTGTGAGATATGTGTCATTTTACTGTGGAAAGGCCATTTTGTATATTTATGGCAGGCAATTGTAGTTGAACCTACAACTATAAACTCGTTTATTCATATGGCCTTATAAACATCAAAGTCCGCTCATACATGCAATTTGTAGCCATGACTAACCTGTTTTAACGTTGACCTGCACGAAGAAATTTTTCACGCAGTACTATTGTACACATTCTCGGATATCTGCGATCCTTTTATCGATGTAATTATCAGTCATCACAAATTCAAGCCAAATTCGAGGAATGACAGAAAATTTAGATGCATTTTGATAAAACATATCAAGTTCTGGAAGGTGTGGATAAAGATCAGACCGCACAAATCAACAGACTGATCTTTGACTGTACAAACAAATCAAAGCATATGTGCTTTCCAATAGCAAGATGCAAAATTTGTTTTCGAATACTACAATAATGCCAATGATTCAATTTAAGGTGTGAATGTATTTCAGAAATGTCTTACTCGGGAGTCATCTAGTGAGACAAGTCTTCAACAGTTTAAGTGTAAACTATGTCAATACAAGCTCTAGTTCTTGTAAGGTCTTGTATGCATTCTATCGCAGATTCTAGAACTAGGTTCATTCTTAATACGGTTACCAAAGGGAGATTACTACGTTAGATGTCATTTTGAAGACTGTGAGAGGTATTACCATCTTAAATGTCTCCATCCAACTTTTCGAGACGAAACCTGAACCATTTTCACCGACCTGATTTACAGGGAAACGGAATCCACTGTCCTGTCTGTGAGCCAGGGCACGAACCTAACAACTACTAGTCCTACAATGGCACTGTCTAGGGGACAGTATTTGGTACAGCTTTGACTTCAAAATCAGAACATTATGATTCAAAATGTCACTCAGCATGTTCCAAATGAAAATTTAAGTGACGATTTTGATGGTGATGACAGTGTGCATGACCCTAATTATGAACCTGTCAAAACCCATGTACAATTGTCTGACGAGAAAATGGTAGTTGATATCGATCATGACAAAGCCACAAACTGTTTGAGGAAAAAATATGATTTTACATCAATTAATCCGCTAGAAATAATAATAATAATAATAATAATAAATTCATTAGTAAACCCATAGTGCAAAGTTGCAATCCCATTATATGAATAGGACATTATCACATTTTCATATGTATCACAGTTTAGTATATCACAGTATATTTTATCACAGTTTTGCTAAACAAATTACACATACAGAGACTAAGTAAAATGAGCATGTTTTCGATGTTTTCAAATGTAAAAACGGACAGCGTGAATTACTAAAACAATGTGTTTGCCCTTTTAATGCCATTACTCAAACGGCGAAGATATTCATTCCCGGAAAAAAACAAAAGCCCTAGATTTCTGAAAATGAATTAAATTTAGAGATACTGGTGAATAGTTATGGCCCCTGATACTGTTATTTATTTACTAGCTTACCAGATGACTTTCAGTTGAGAGAACTTTTAACGTAGTTTCATATTTATAGTTTCAGTTTTCTTCACTTTTTTTTTTTTTTTTTTTTCGTGGTAACAATTTACGCTAGTGCAGAACCCATGGAATGGCCTAAGTCAAAGTTTTAAAGGGACTGTTTATTTGCCAACGGTAATATTTTCCTTAGAACGTTTAAATATTTCTCTGTGACGAGAAGGCTTAGTGCACTTACGCTGGGAAGTATCGATTCGGATCAACCATAACAGTTAATGCAGGTGTGTCCGTATAGAGACTTTCCCTTATCGTAGATTTTCGGGTAAAATGATGGTTATCCCGCAAATTCGGAGGTTTTGATCCCTTTTTTTTATTTAAAATTAACGTCCATCATTATCACAGATTCATGTTCTCTTTTTGTACAAAGCATGAAAATTATTATATAATAATCTACCTGGCAAAATCAAAAGCGAATAGAACCATGCAAGTACTATAAAAATGCTGCTCAAGGAATCACAATTTATTGGGTTTTTCCTAAATTTTGTTTAGTTTACAACGTACTATGTAATTTTGTTAGACGAAATTGTTTTCTGGTTTGATTGGCTGTATTAGATTCTACGCTGCATATAAATTAACGAGGAATTAAAATTCATAGTCAAATCGTTTACTATTGCTTCGATCTATTTGCTTGAAAAAAAAGAAAAAAACAAAAAGTAACAACAACAACAAAAAAAAAAACTTCTAGTTTTGATAACTAACAAAAACTTTCCCCACAAGTAGTAAGTAAGTTTCCTGGAAAAAGGTCGGCAAATAAATGGCTACGGTTATATTTGTATATCTGATGGCAAAAATAACTGAAAAAGGAGCAAAAGCGTGTCAGAATTAAGTCAGCATTTGCGACATTTTGTCGTAACTCAACATAAATTTGTATCAAAA